>HG992295.1:8497500-9960000 GCA_905220595.1 Spilosoma lubricipeda
TTATTTATTTGTATAGAAATGTATGTATTTACAAAAAAAAGGTCATATAAGTATTTATATCAGTTGTCTAATACCCATAATACAAGCTCTGCTTATTTTGGGACTAGATGGCGTTGTGTGTTAGACGTCCGAAATATTTATTATTATTATCAATCTTCAACAGCCTTTTAGCGTTTACTGCTGAATATGAGAAGAAGAAGAGAGGCCCTCTTGAGAAGGGAGGTATTGGCCTATTGTACCACTCTGCCCAGACGGGTTGGAATAGGGTTTGTTTCAAGTATTCCGCCTCTTTGCTGTGATGTTGTCCTGCGTAGTTTTCTCCCTTACAACACCCATGGGATGAAAAGGGATGATGACACTCTTTTTTTATGGAATTGGAGGTAAACGAGCAAACGTATCGCCTGGTGGTAAGCGATGAGATGAAATGAGAGTCTATTCGTTTAGATCGCACTTAGGCGCAATCGAGGTGACCGTATCTAAGCGAATTGACTATACAAGTAAGTTAAATTCTAGAATGTATACCAACTAAAGAAGTTACAGTTTTAAAAATCGAAACGTTTTCATTTTAACTTTTATTCCCTATAGGGATCGCCTGACATTTGACTACCATTTAGTCGTGAAACGTGGCCGCTTATCACGGCTACCGGCCACACCTTGCGCGGCTCAGATCTTGGAGTCTTTCGTAAAGTGGTTTGCGCGTGCCGGAGCCTGGCACCCAACGCGGGCTCGACACGACCCACCGCAAAAACCTGACTTACTTGATGTTTCTTGCAGGTATTACAACTTTTTATTAGTACGGATTATAATTGGGTAGCTGACACCTTAGTCAAATTAATTACTTTTTATCATCTGTCAAAACGATCACTTTACATGAATAATGTACTAAACACAAACTGGTGACGTCGTTGATTTCGATTACTTAGTTGAGCAATATACCTATTTTAATGATTCTTTGGCAAATAGTAGCCTGTGTGCTATTCTGATGTATAAGTATAGTTTTTGCGTGAAAGAGTTACAAACATCCATCCATCCATACTTACAAACTTTCGCTTTTATAATATTAGTAGGATACAGTTATCTACCCTATTGTTGGCCACACTGCAGAATTTTGTTAGTTTGAAAATGGAAACATGCAATCATTTCGTAAGATATTAAAACTAATTTGGGACCAGTTCCTGTTAAAGTTTCAGATAGTAATCTGCTATATAACACTATTTAACATAAAAGGTTGTTGATCTTTATCCGGCATATTTTCTTCTGTCCAGCTATCTGTAGTTATCTGGCTGATAAGTTCAGAATCTATCTATCTATCAGGGACTTAATCATCTTTGTTTACATTAGAATATACTGTTACTAACTTTCATCTGTCTCGTTAATAGGACTTTTTACTAAAACTTAAATTCCCAGGCTGAATTTGGTGCGAGAAGTAGCGGACGGACTGCGAGTGTACTTCGACTTTATATTGCGAGGGCATTTGCTATACAAGCAGGAACTCAACCAGTATCATCAGATTTGTGGGCAATTCATTGACGAGTAAGTACAATATAACATTATTTTTAATACGAAATTAAGAATCCAAAAGTAGAGGTCACCATACTCATTACGAATGCAGACAATGCAACATGGTGACACACGATGGCGGGCTAGTGATGCTTCTGCATCATTGGGCCTCCGGTCTCGCACTCAGCAACGAAAGACGAACGCTGTCATTTTGCGTTGATCTTCTGTGCGAGGGTAATACCGCCCCGCTCGAGTCGGATTAACCACACTGAAAACAGCGTGGCTCTTCTGCCTTATAAATAAATTAATGTCCTAAACCCTACAAAGACGTTAGTGTTAATAATATTTTTTTGTAATAAATGTGTTTTTCCTTCGAATATTTTTTCCTAAATTAGGTTGGGGTCGGCTTTAAGCCTATTACAATACAGCAGGTTTGTAAATAATGCAATGACGGTGCTATCAGATCTCCGCAACCCAAGTTAAACCATTTCTGTCCTTCAGAATTAACTTTTTTTTTGGATTTAGAAATTCTGCAATAC
This sequence comes from Spilosoma lubricipeda, assembly GCA_905220595.1. Taxonomy (NCBI): domain Eukaryota; kingdom Metazoa; phylum Arthropoda; class Insecta; order Lepidoptera; family Erebidae; genus Spilosoma; species Spilosoma lubricipeda. Next base: position 8,499,540 of record HG992295.1, read on the forward strand.
TACAATACTGCAATTGTTGTTCTGAGTTTAGGCGTTCTTTATATCTGTTTCATGTCTTGCTAAACACTTTAGTAGCTGACCTGCTGATTAGATTTATTATATTTCCACTGTGCGGGAACGTATATAAGGATATACTTGACTACCTCAGTGGTGCAGACCATATATGTATGAAAACGACTACTGCACTTGAGGTCGCGGGTTCGATTCCCGGGGTTAAGGGGGAACCAAATGTTTGTATGATCTGCAAATATTTTTTTCGATGTTTGGGTGTTTTCTATGTATAATGTGTATATATTTACATAAATAAGTATATATGTGGTTATTTCAGTTGTTTAGTACCCATATTACAAGCTCTACTTAGTTTGGGACTATTTAGTCCCGTTGTATGTCAGACGTCAAAAAAAAATGCTTGGCGCAGTTGTCTATATAAAAACTGTGTTTGGAGACTACTGACCTGCTTGTGGACAAAAGTCATTATAAAATGTGTTCTTTCTAGGCAGGAAGAAAACAATAAAATGGAGTTGGAGGCAGAAGCTGAAGAAGAAATGGAACAAAGTGCTGAGGAGGTCACTGTCGCTTCAGGTGAAGTGGACATGAATAGTCCCAAAACACCAGAATACTCACACTTGCCGCCAGACCCTACTGATGGTGAGAGAAGCGAAAATAACGACGACGTGACAAACAATAACAACAGTACGTATATATAGTTTCAATGCGAATATTACTCTGTATGTTGTTACATTTTCACTGCTAAACAACTTTACCGATTTTGATAAAATTAGATAGATTTATTTCGATTCTTGAGGAATTACATTGGCTACTTCATACCGCGATAAACGATTTACAAGCGGACGTTCACCAAGACCAAAGTTCTGAGGTAACAAACAAAAAAAAAACAGTCGAATTGTGAACCTCCTCCTTTTTTAAGGTCGGTTAAAAACTATGGTTTTAACAATTAATTGTGTATTATTTAATTATGTACGAGTATGTTGGTAATGAATGAGTCAGGATTTAAATCTTATTCGCAGATGATTATAACAGCCACGATGATATGTCCAAGAATGATTCCAACGATAAAACTACAGCTAAAAGTGATTCGACAACCGATGAGAATCATACCGGTGGGTCCACTAAGTCCCAGGAAGGACTATCATCTACCCGCAGCGGCAATGTTGCAAGGAGGTGAGACTTAACACTTGACATTTTTGACTGCCTCGGTGGCGCAGTGACAACGTACGCGACTGCTGTGCTTGACGTCTCGGGTTCGATTCCCGGGTCGGATCAAATGTTTGTATGATCTGCTAATATTTATTTCGGAGTTGGGATGTTTTCTATGTTAATATGTATGTATTTAAAAAATATATATATGTATTTATATCAGTTATCTAAAACCCGTAACACAAGCTCTGCTTAGTTTGGGACTAGATGGCGTTGTGTGTTGGATGTCCGAAAGTATCTCTCAATAGATTTTTTCATATTATGTTCTCACTGTTTAAAATTTCTTCCATCAATAGTTCAAGATGAATATTAATGAAGTGGGTCGAGTCATTCACGAGTTTTAATAGGATTAATGAACTACTATTTGTTTCAATAAACATTATTACAAATGTAACTATTTTAACTGCAAATAACATAGATACGTTCTGGTACACGTTGTCTATCATAAACATGTAATATTTTATTTGCTTCACATCCCTATTTAATACGCCAAATAATTATTTTAATAAAACTCATCCCTCCCTATTCTGTTTTTAAGAACATAAGTATGAGTAGAGTTTAAATCCAAGTAGTTTTATAATAATATTTCAAAAATCTACTACTGAAATAGTAATAATCGTCATGCAAGTAGTTTTTTTTATATTAGTTCAATTCACTTCATCAATTCACAATTAGTTCATAGTTCAACTTTATACTCTCTTTTATGAAAATTATTAGAGAGGATTAGTATGAAATTTTGGCGCAGATAAAGTTTATATAAAGATGGAGTGACGAAAGCAAAAAAAATATTTTAATAGAATAATTCTCTATGGTACACTAGAAAATACAGATTACATAAAAATAATTTATCAATTGAATGATGATGATCAATTGGCAACCTTGAGTTTAGGATGGAAAACTATTAAATGATTTAAGGTTTTTCGAAAATGACTCAACTTTGCCTGATGGAAAGCATAAGCAGAATCCAAGAGTGGTGGTCACCATACTGCGAATGCAGACAATGCAACAATGCAGCATGGTGACGCACACCATGGCGGCCTAGTGATGCTTGTGCATCATTGGGCCACTAATATAACTAGCTAATCGAATTGTCAATAAAGATTAATATAAAACTCGTCAATGAGTCTTTATTACACTGTTCGAAACAGTTACAGTCACTCGCTGGACCTCGCCCAAATCGAATAACATGTTTTTTGTTTTAATCCATGGTTTTAGGCTTCGATCTCACAGGTCGGCAGTGTCACAGCAATCAGAGAACGAAGAGCCAGCTCCGTCGACCTCTACTGGCGAACCGAGGACCTTTGAAACTCTTTCGTCAAGGTAAGCATTGTATACATTCTTTTATTTTATTTTTTTAATGGCAACTCCCGCATTAATAAACAAAAATAAACGAAACATAAATTCTGTATCGTGGGGGGGCTTTAGACTTAGAACTACGTCTTGTGGATCACACAGTGTTGTTCCATGTGGGATTCGAACCCTCAACACTTGGCGCAGTAAGAAGCGGCGTGGAGATTTCTTAAACCTATTAGAATTTATAAAATATTCAACTTCATAAGTGGTTTAAAGTTATTATTGCATTTATGCAGAACGGATTTACAGTAGTCTGTGGTACAATTATTAAAAAAAAACTCAATAGTATTTTGAAGTCTTTTTACGGATTTAAAAACCAATAACACATACTTGGAATAAAACTCATTTGTACTTTTATTTTAATATTTAATTAAAATTTACCTGACCAGTTTCGGTCTATGACATTATCAAAGTTACCAAAGACTAAAAAAGACCGAAAAAAAATTCAACAAGGTCAGCATAATAAATATGATTTTTCAGTTTAATTTAAGCAAACGGCCCAACGATACAAAAGCATCACATAGTGTGGGTCACCATGCTGCATTGTCTGCATTCGCAATGAGTATGGTGACCACCACTCTTGGATTCTGCTTTTACTTTCCATCTAGAAAAGTAGTCATTATGGCCGGTAAAATTCAAAAAAAAATTTCAGTGTCGGTAGCAGCGGTTCGTCTATGAGCGAGGGCTGGGCGCGGCCCACTCAGTCAGCCCCAGCCGCTCCTACCACAACTCGGACACCACTCTCGCTGTTACTCGAAAAGGTTAGTCTCTTATTTTAAAATCACTTGGTTTAATATTGCTATTACATTATACATAGTTTTTTACTGGCTCCTTGGTCTAGCTGTTGACGTGACCAGAGATCTCGGGCCGAGTCGAGCCCAAAGTGTTATTTGAGTTTTTCTGATTATAGAAATACTTAATAACAGCTCAGAGTTTGGAAGTTGGGATCTGACCCCCTGTACCTCGGAAAGCACGTTAAGCTGTCGATTCTGTGCTTGATCTCTCCCAGACCATATCGGTTTCCTGTCCCATCGGATTATGAGAGTGAGGGAACAGAGAGTGCACCTGTGTTTGAGCACACACTTGTGCACTATAATATCTCGTGCGGAGTTGACTTGTCTCCGTTGAGACTAACCGTGGCCGAAATTGGCTAGGAGAACATCATTTAGTTTTTCACGGCAACGACTAGATACAAAATACCGTAGACCGAGCAAGTGTGCCTTGCAAGAGGCAACGGGCTGACGATGATAATTTCTCAGCATTTTACTAATAATTACATATCTTCCAGGTTGCTAAATGGCAAATTATTCCTCGCGAAGGCACTGAACATTTGCCGTGTCGTGTATATGGAGCTATCCATCTTGCCAGACTTTTTGGTAAATATTCGATTATTTAAAAATATATATGTGTTATTATGTAGTTTAAATAATAATGTTTTACTTTCGTAACGTTACAGTCAAATTACCTGACTTCTTGAATGCCACCCAAATGCCTGATTTCAAGTTGAAACTTATCTTGAAGCATATCGACATGTTTGTGCAGTAAGTACCTATATTATCTTCCGTACTAGTAGGTATTTTACAGAACGATATTAATAGATTTTTTAATACTCACCTTTGCCACCAAATATTTGTACAACTTTGAGTTAAAGCTTTGAGTTACTTAATCTTCATTAGTGTAACCCGAGACAGTTCCTACATTCATATTTTTGAAACTCAATCAATTTGTAAGTTCTTACACTATTAAAAATATATATTACTACCTAAGCGCCGCGGTGTTACCCGCGCTATAACATCAACCGCAGGTAACGCCGCGTGTAGAAGCTAATCTAAAAAAAAGTATTAGTTACTTCTTATGTCGTCAGCTATCTGCTCGTGAAAGTCCCGTCAAAATCGTTCCAGCCGTTCTAGAAATTAGCCAGAAAACAAAATAAAAAAAAAAATTGTTTTGGTTTATGAACCGTGTGTACATAATAGTACGTATATATGCATTTAGTAATAAGCGGCTATTTTAATATTACAAACAGACACTCCCAATTTGTATAGACTATAGTAAAAACCCATTGAACTAAAGCTTTATAATTTATAGATTTTAAGTACAATATCGCTTCATTTCGCAGGTACCTAGACGAACACAGCGAATGGTTTGGGGAAGTGTACTACGTGGCAGACAGCATGTCTCGGTCTCATTAAGATATTGAAAGGCAAAGGGATGAGATATTTTACATTCCAAAACATTTCAATATCCAAAATTATACTTTCTCCATTTTAGCGTCACCGTCCAAATATATTTTTATTAAATTAATACCAACAGTTGTTGTTTATCGCAATATAAACACGTTAATCTGTTTCTTTTCGCTTGAGAAGATGTGGAGGCATTTTTTATGTAACAACTGGAGCGTAGATGGTATTTAAAATTAAGGATTCGGATTTTGTCTGATTTATATCTATGGCCGTTCCACCATCTAGTAGAATCACTCATCTGTGAGACCATAGATGAGTGTCTCTACTAGTGTTGTCATAGACAGATTTTAAACATTGTTTATTTTATAAAATATCGATTTGGATTGTATGCGAGATTAAACTATGTCTTATTGTAATGACATACAGATCGACTGAGGCTTAAGATCGGAACCCTAGCGAAAATGTTTAGAAAATAATCAAAATTGTAAACGAGTGACTTATAAAGCCTTCATTAGCGTTGAATTAGGTATTTAGCTGGGATGACGTATAGATAGTCTCCAACCACTCAAGTTAATGCGTTCTTTAAACTTGTAGGAAGCGTTTTTCAGTATTATGTAGCGGTTGTTAACTCGTTATTGGGACCTTGTTAATTGTTAGCACCAACAATCTGATGCACAATAAACTCTGAAAAATAGTTACTGGTATAATACTCATTATGGCTAAACTTAGATTTAGTTAATATTCATTACTTTGTCCCGTTTGGGCACCCTAGTTGTAGTGAATATGCTAGGTTCATATAATATCAACTCGGAGGCAAGTTAATTTTAGATTTAGGTAGTGATTTACAACTTTTGAACACTATATATAAGAAAACTGTTACATTTTGAATTAGGGTACTGCTTGTATTGTTCCGTTAACTAAAATAAAATGAGAATATGTGAAATTTTTGATGATAGCATTACAATTTTATTTAAGGAAACTGCTTTTTATTTAGCAACGAAAACAATAAAAAGTTAATTTTAGAATTAATGTTTTTATTTTAAAAAAATTACAATCCAGCTCCACAATGTAATAATACAGTTTTATTTCCATTTATTCTTGTTTCAATGAAAAAAAAAATAGACACTATACATCTCCTAATACAAAAAATCTTAAGGCGTGTGAGGTCTTTAAAGTATATTTAATTAATATAAAATATTCGTCGAGCTGCTAAAACTTGTTTCCCAACTTATTGAGCATGTTCACTTGTTAAACAATCTCAATTAAATTGCGGATTAATTACAATAATATAGTGATTCTAATCTCAGCGAACATTTTAGACAAATTAAAATGAACCTGAGATCAAGCCACTATTAAAAAAAATGTGACCGAGTTTTACCAATTACGAAATAAAGATAAAAATAATAAACACAGAAACCGTATAGCTTGTTCGCTTTTATAGTATCACTTTGATCATGTCGGCGTTCCTTTGACAATGAACCGCACGGGCCGGGCGGCATGATCTAAGTGATACTATGAAAGTGAACAAGCTTTACCGGCAAACGCACCGTAGGTAGGTCTCCTACAAAGTGGTTCGACGACCTGGTGAAAGTCTAGAGCCGTTGGATGCGAGCAGCACAGGATGTGTAATTGTGGAGAACCTTGCGGGAGACCTATGTCTAGCAATGGACCTCTTTTGGGTGAGATATTATACATTTTTTTGGAAAAAAACTGCCTAAAGTAGTATACTTAGGGGTGGATTTTGACTATCAGTCAAGTGTTTATTGACAAAACAAATCAAATGTTTTATGTAAGTTGTACACATGCATTCAACCCTGTAATGTTCCGACAATATTTGCTTTGGGCTCCAACGAAAAACATCCCTTGAGAATGCACCTCTTGAAAAGGAGCAGGACAGGTGCAGACGTTAGTTGGTTTATGTTATTTAGTCGTCGAGCTCCAGTCGGCTTATAACGCGACGGTATTCATCTTCGAGTGTGAGGTACTGCGAGGATAGACGGTTGTGAGTCTCGCTCACGCCAGCCGAGCTCGCGGTAGCCGCATACTCTTCAGGTTTCAGTACTTTCTCTAATTTCCTCATTTCTAACTTCCTTTTCTGTGGATAAAAATTAAGTTATCATCACATCACACTAATATATAAAGACGAAAGTTTGTGAGTGTGTATGTTTGTTACTTTCTTCACGCAAAAACTACTGGATGGATTTGGATGAAACTTTGCAGTTACATTATACATCAGAATAACGCATAGGCTACTTTTTGCCGCGATTACCGACATACATGCGGGCGGAGCCGCGGGCAACAGCTAGTTTAAAAATAACGCGTATGATTCCCTTCTTGAGATGGTAGACTTACCTACTCAATAGTACATCTCCTTAAAGTATATTATTTATAGCATTATTATATATTTATAAAGTGCATGTGTTTTTGAGTACAGATTTTTCTTTGTGTATGTAATGCATATATTTCATCATCATCTTCCTAGCCTTTATTATTCCCAAGATTTGAGGTTGGCTATTATATATAGGTTTATTATCTAGTTGTATTAAGGCATCAAGTCCGCCGATGTACATAAGGTTATGCAGTTTTTAAATTAATCTAATATATAAAATTCTCGTGTCACAGTTTTCGTTGCCATACTCTTCCGAAACGGCTTGAAGTGAAAGTTTCATGAGAATCGGTCTCATGAAACTTTGTGAGCATATTGAGTAGGTCTTAGAATCGGCCAACATTTATTTTTCATCCCCCTAAATGGTAAGGGTCACCCATCCTTAAAAAAAAATTATGGCAAAACGACGTTTGCCGGGGCAGCTAGTAAATATATATTATTACAAGTTAAATTTCGTAGTTAATGTGAAAGGGCCTTAACATTGCGTCAGAAATATGTGGATGTTTAAATTACAAACCTGGAAAGGTGCATTAAGTCTATTTTTAACTTCGAGCCTATACGATAAGTAAGCAGATTTGTCGGAAGTGTTTGTAGCTTTGAAACGTAATATCTCGTACACGCGCCGTGCTTGCTTTTTGTTGATTTTGAACTTATTACGAGCTTCCTCTGCCATTTCATTAGTATATCTGTAACAATTTTTGATAAGTCAAAGTTTTATTGGAAATTTTAACCTAGAATAAAACCTGTATGTAGTTAATTACATTACCTAACTACATTAAATTGTGTGTAAGTGATACTTTAATTAAATATAATTATCTTTTTAATAGCTTTTATTATTAAGTTTTAGTTCTCGGGATCGAACCCGCAGAAAGTGTTCTAAGTTTGTCTTACAAGAAATTCTTCCGTGCCTATCGTCCGGTTAAGTCGTCGATCCCGGATGTCATGAACATCTATGGCAATCGTAATAGGGTATTTTACTGTATACGAGAAAACAATCTAAAAATATATTATTGAGGTAACTTAGGCAAAAACAAGTCGGAAAATGTTAGTTTTAGTTCATAAAATAATAAAATCTTTTTTTTAATTGATTTCAAAGTTGTAAGTCTTTTTATCTGTTCTATAACACCATGAAATAGTAGCCGCCATGTTATTACGTCACACCGCTTTGTAAGTACACTAGTAGTAACTGATCAGCGTATGCTTTAAATTATTTGTTGAAATTACATTCATGTCATCCACATTTTACAAAGCGAACTGACGTCATTACCACATGGCAATATGGCGTCCACTGCGTCCAGCGTTTTTGACTTAAATATAGTGACAATTAGTTCAACCTTATAATTCCGTTCCTCCTCAAAGTTGCAAAGATCCGATGCCAGAAATTTCGTAGTTAAACTGCTCAAAAAAATGGCAATGAACATAAAAAAAAGTTCTCTTTCTAAAATAGACTATTTAAAAAATGCTATTAATTTCTTACCCTTTTAACAGTTTGGCAGGTTGGAAAGAATCTAAAGTACTACAGTTCTTAGCATCAACATAATCTCTGATTCTCTGAAAGTCTTGTGATGGATCTTCTACTGTCATATCAACAATTCCACGCTTTTGTATAAAGTAAGAGTATATTGCCTGAAAAAACAAAACACAAATAGATCAATCAAGCATCCTGTTTGACCAGAAAACAGATGTTTGGCTAAACAATATTGATTGCCACAAAGTGATGTTCTAAACTTTTATAAAGGTAATTATTTACTGTCAATTTCTTCACATGAATCCAAATGGTTATTGCAGCTGTAAGAACTTAAGAGGCAAGGGCTGAAAAAGCAGTAAATTTATATGCAAGTATCACGGTACATATACCAAAATAACATTTTTTACAATTTTTGTCTCTCTGTTTGTCCTGGCTAATCTCTGGAGCGGCTGGACCGATTTTGACGGGACTTTCACTGATAGATAGCTGATGATATAAGGAGTAACTCAGGCTCTTTTTTTTAACTAGCTTCGCTCCGCGGCGTTGCCCGCGGTACGACAATAACCGTGGGAAATAACGCGGGCTTCAGCTAGTAAATAATAAAAATGTACTCTACTTTTTTTTATGTAATCAAATCATATACCTGTAATAATTGTGCACATATGCCAAGCTTCCTGAACGGTGGCAGAGTGAGCACTTGAGAAATTCGTGGTCGTCTATTATTTGGATATGCATAGTAACGATAAACTGTAGCGTATGCGGCGGTGGCGTAACGCACATTGCCTTCACTAGACTCGTATTTTTCAAATCTGTAAAGTTATAAAATCAAAAGATACATCTTAAATTTAATATATATATAAAAATTTTAATCTTTGTTTAAATATATAGTCAATATATCAATATTAGATAAAATATAAATCAAAATATAAAACTGATTCCCAATAGATACAATTTACAACACTTAAGTAAAATATCGATGTTTATAATGCGATCCATCGAATCGATTCGATGTTTTGATAAGCTATCGATATTCTCGATTTATCGATGTTTTTTTATACAGCATCTAATCGATGATAACCAGTTAATTTCACAATAGCTCAAGTTTGACCACAAGAATCTTTCTTACTATTATTCTATATAAGTTTATTTTTGAATAGTAGACTGACAATATTATGCCGTTTCAGTCCCATCTGAATGTTTGTATTCTAAAGTGGCACAAATAGTCAATCAACAATTAAATAGAACTTGAGAGGGAACAGAGAGTGCACCTGTGTTTGTGTACACACTTGTGCACTATAATATCTCCTGCGTAATTCGCTGGTCTCCGTTGAGACTGACCGCCACGGCCGTAATCGTCTAGAAGAACATATAATGAAATAGACTGAAAGGCACACATTTGTGGTGTAGTTTTCTAGCGTATTTTAAAGACAATACCACCACCACAACACACATATATTGTAAACACTTACACAATAAAAAATGTCCATAGTTCATCATCAATATCTATAAAGCACGCTGCATCCACATACCAAAGCAGAAAAGTTTGTAGTCTTGTATGATAATCCACGAATCCTGCATCGGATGTTTTAGCAAAGTACACTTCAAATGTGCGCTTGTTTCCTTCCACTGTAAAATAATTTTACTTTCCTTACTGATAGCAGTACTTCCACACTTTCTAATTAATACTACTTTTTAAATGGTGGAGTCTACATTTACTATTATCTAATTATTTTTGTTTTGCTTATTGATACATCTGGAGTAAGAATATTTTAGTTTCTTGCTTGAAAGTAATCTATAGTTTATCATTGAAATTTTAATTTTATGCTTTAACCTAGTCAAATAACAGAGCAATAAAGCATGACCATACTATCCTTTTCTCAGAACTATTTGAGTAATTTTTGATCTTGTTACTATGTTTTTTGAAAAGTAGACCAAAATTTTTATCTATCGAGAAGGTGTTACATAGTTAGACACATTTTTAAATTACATTAAATTTAAACCAATAGTTTCAGAATTATTAAAAGTAAAAATTTCTTAATTAAGAATGCAAATTAAGAACGCAGTTATCTTTAGAGCATATGAATTCTTAGTCCCATTTAAGAGATAAACAAACTGAATATAAGTAACTTTGTAATCGGGTTTTCTATATGCCAATGTGCGCCCAGATAGTAATAAATAATAAAATAATAACCCAGACAACGTCTGTGGCGAAGCGAACGCAGTCGTTCATCTCGCTGTCCCCCTACAAAAAAAATGAGATCCCATCAAAATCATAACATGTAAAAATATATACAAGTTTCACAACCGAGTTCTTCTGCTGTTTAAAGTTCGGAAATCGAATGTGAATCAAGTCAGTTAACTAAGTATGTACCTATGGAAGCAGATGCTATTCAACCACAGCTGTGTGTCATAAATTGATACCTTGTAACAACAATAGAAATACAGGCTGCAAATGTGCTTACCTATTTTTTGTTGTCAAAAATAAAAAAAAAATAGTAATATTTTATTTCAATCTACCAACATTAATAATAGGTCTTTACCTATGAAATTGCCGTTTTGTACGCAATAAGTGAAAGTACTTATTTTTTCAAACTTTTTTATTTCTGTTATTCGCAGTAATCACCCATGCAATCGACGCATCTTTGCCGTTTATTGATGCCCTTCTTGTAAAAATCAGCTGGACGGGAGGCAACAAACTCTTCAAAGGCATTTTGTACTGCCTATTTTATAATATTAGTAGTTTTTATTTGAATCCCTGCCAAGTGACTCTACTCAGATTGATGGAAAGCTTTAGTAGAAGCAAAAGCTTAACATTTAAAGGGCTTTATTATTATATTACTATACTAGCTGAAACCAGCTGTGTTATCCGCGGTTATTGTTGTACCGCGAGTAACGCCGCGGGACAAAGTTACTCCCTGTATCATCAGCTACCTGCCAGTGAAAGTCCCGTCAAAATCGGTCAAGCCGTTCCAGAGATTACCGGGCACAAACAGACAGACAGACAGACAGACAGGCAAAAAAAACTTAAAATACTTTTTTGGTATATGTACCGTGTATACATACATATGCATTTAGTAAAAAGTGGTTATTTTAATATTACAAACAGACAATCAGACAAATTATTTGTATAGATTTTTTTTATGGGACTAATCCCACCCACACGCCCACCGCTGTAACTCCTGTACACCAGGATCAACAGCAGTGACCCACGAACACACCGAGTTATGACACTCAGGAAGTCCCAGGAAAAAATATTAACTGTCTTGGAACCCGCAACGAAATTAATCAGAAGAAAAACAGGAGGAGTTGGAAATATGATAAGTCCACTTCCCTCCTTAGCAAAGCGGGAGACAAAATGAAGTCAAAATAGGCAGACACCTTTTTTTAAACCGGGAAGCACCACGGATAAAGTATTAGGGGTCCTAAGTGAGCTATATTTGATTACTATAGTATGTATGGCAGAATCGCCTAAACGCACGGAAATTCACCGCAGTTGACACAAGATCCCCATAGTATACCGCCCCAGATGTCATTTGTAAGCTATTTAGCATTGTGTTACGTTCATTGTACCAAAGACTACACTCCCAGAGAACATATTTGTATAGATTATCAGCTAGTTTATCTCTGGGTAATTAGATAGCTGCTACTATAGACAAGTAGGGCCTGAATTAACCAACTTAGTATATGTTCAATTCCACAAGCTTTTGCAGCAGAAAAACTCCTTTGGGAAACTTATACACTTTTGTACATGTTATGTTTTTGACGGGATAATAAATAATGTAGGTCTAATGTAATTGCAAAAGCCACCACCACCAAAGCATATATAAGAAAAAATTGCCTCTCAATTATATTCATTACATACGGAAAGAATATTAATGTGACTACTGTAACCAAAATGTATTTACCTATCACCTTATATACTGAAGTGCTTATATTTCATAATATACCTTGTCACTATGTGGTGACGGATTAAGAATACGTCTCAACACCCCTATTCACCCACGAGTGTCATCATAGGCTACTAAGGGAACAAACTATGCAAGACAACATTACATAAAAGAAGGAAACTTTGAAACAAGCCCTATAACCACCTGTATTGCCAGTATTGTATTGCAGTGGACTATTAAAACGGATGATGTGCGAAGTTTCCTTTACCTCAGCACCCAAAAAGATCAAAACATAATGTGTAATGATTTTAAAATATGTACTTCTCAGTTTAACACTCTAACACCAAAATTTATACTCATTGGCTTATAAGTAGTTCTGTCTAACTACTTAAAATATCATAAACTACTTATTACAATTATTACAATGATTTTATCCTCAATTTTTTTTTTCTTACATATTTAAGCCTTCCAAAGAGACTACTTTGCCTGATGGAAAGCATGAGCAGAATTAAAGAGTACAGATCACCATACTCATTATAAATATAGACAATGCAACATTGTCTATACTATCATGGTCTATTAAGATGCTTCTCAATTCAGCCTTTGCTTTCTTCAAACTTAACTATAATTATTTCAATAAATAATTATGCAAATGTGTTAAAAAGTAATACACACAGTTGTTTTCACTTACTAGTTTTAGTTGTGAATGAATGTATCAACCTTCCGTATGGTACAAATTTCTCATCCTTTCTCAAACAAGACACGAATCTATCCAAGCTAGTGAAATAGCCAGGTGCTAAAACTTTATCCATAGCAGCCTCTACATCATCTGCTGTCATGCCTTCTGATTTGTTGGGTTCAATCTGCAACAATAATATAATATTGTTTTATTTTACAAGATTTTTATAAACTTCCAATGTATGTACATATGTATGCTTGTATGTTCAGGTGGAATTGTGCATCTCAATTTTGAAGCAGACATCTTCAACCAATTATGCTGAAATTTTTACAGCCTGACAATACTGTATTATAATGACATGGAGCTGATCTAATGCTGAGCTTGAAGGGGGCCATAGGAACTCTGTAAAAATCATCGAAACATCATTGAGTTTGGACTTGTTTGATTCGTCTCGAGTCATTCTAGTTAAAGCTCATTTTTAAAAGCTTTTTACTTTAATTTATTTCTTATCACAAAGGTAGACACAATTTGTATAGTACAGAAACAGTTCAGTCATGAAATGAAATCATTAATTCTGCTATCACTTTTTCATGTTTAGTTTTTTTGAGCAAATGAATTTGGTCTTTCCTAACTGAACTAGCTCTGAGAAAAAGGGACTAAACAAACTCAGGGGTTATGACTTTTAAAGTCAGGCTACATCATTCCTTTTTGTGACTTTGGTGGTGGTCTGTGGTAGAAAAAACACAGGTACTACAGATCATGAAGCTCAATGGACAAAACAAACTTTTTTTTATATATGGGCCTGCCAAAATAACTTCTTTGCCTGATGGCAAGCATAAGCAGAATCCAAGAGTGGTGGTCACCATACTCATTGCGAATGTAGACAATGCAACAATACAGCATGGTGACCCACACCATGGCAGCCTAGTGATGCTCCTGCATCATTAGGCCTCTGGTCTCGCACTCACCAATGAAACATGTATTGCTTACTATCCTTACTAATAAAATAAATGTGAAAGTTACTTTGTCTGTCTGTCTATCGCGCTTTCACGCCAAAAACGATTTAAATAAAATTTGGTACAAAGATAGTCTACTAGAGCCTGAGAAATAGAGGCATAGGGTACTTTTTTGAGATATAAGGGTTGTAAGGGGTTGAAAGGCAAAATGAAAAGTTGTATAAGTGTTACCCAAATTCACAATTCCACGCGAACGAAGTCGCGGGCACAGCTAGTACATAATATAGGAAAAACAATATAAGAAAGACCTCAGCTTTCTACCAACTACTACTGAAGCATCATCTTGATGATGTTATAGTTACCTTCTCTGTATATTCAATTCCAAGATATGTTTGTAAACTGGCTGCACTGTAGTACAATTTAATGCGCAGGTCTGTGTAACCAAATATGTTTTCATTTTCTCCAAACACTTGATGACACATTTCTGGTTTAAAACTTGTTTCCTCATTTTCAAGATCAGCAACTTGCCTAACTAAAGAGCATGAAATGATGTGGTTAATTACAGTTACATATAAAATAAACAATAAAAAAGCAAATATTTTTGTAACAAATGTAATAAAGAGGTACGAAACGCAAACTGTCATGTGAACTAAGCCTGGATTTTAAATAACTTTGTAAAATAAGTACTTCAACAACTTACCTAATTTAATATCTAAAACTTCGTTCCCGTCTACAACTAAATGGCACAAAGCATCAGTCATTGTCTATATTTTAAAAAAAATCCAGTTTCATCACACATTGACCGCTAAGATTCCCGCGCAAAATGATGGTGTTATAATTTGTGAGGCCGATAAAAGAATCCAAATGTCAGGTACTTAAATGTTAACAAGACATCATAGCAATATTATGTCGTTTTCTGGCAGAAAATACTTTTAACAGATTTAAAACAGCAGATAAGTGAGGATAAGTTTGCAAAAACGGGGAAAACGAAACGAAAGGTACTTTTTAAAAAACAGCTGTCAAACACCAGTCATTCAGTCAAATCAAGTCAAATGGACAATAAATGTAGAAATGTAGAAACAGTAGACAGTAGGGTTGCAAGCTTCACATTTTTCAAATATCGATGTTTCGTTCATGAACATCGATGTATTAACATCGATGTTGATGAACGATACACACGATTTTCGGAAATAAATATTTCGGACATCTAACACACAACGCCATCTAGTCTCAAACTAAGCAGAGCTTGTGTTATGGGTACTAGACAACTGATATCATTTGCGGATCATACAAACATCTGATCCGACCCGGTATCGAACCCGAGACCTCAAGAACAGCAGTCGCGTACGCTACCGGGTGCCACCGAGGCAGTCAAATCTAAGCACAACCTTCAAATCACCGATTTCATTAAATGGGAACTTTATTTTTTTATTATTTTTGTTGACTTTCAGATACCTATTCCTGATACGGAACTCAATAAAGATAAATTATTAAAACCAAATCTTGCTTGAGCTTGTTCAACGAAAACTACATTTTATTTAAAAATATGGCAATAACTTTATTAAAATTATGACATGTTTTAAATTTCGCTTCACTTCTAAATTTCAATATAAAATACATTGCAATGAATTAGAAATAAGTTGAATGCTAAAGATAAAAAAAAAGACGTGTGGCATTCGGGGACTGCCGCGGTAAAGCTATTGCATAACATTTTTTATCAGCTTATGCAATTATAATTATTTATTTATGCAGTATATATAATTTTGTGAATGAAAAATACTAAACTATTTTTCAAATTAGTACCATACTGACAACAATCAAATGTATGGTTGGAATTACCGGACCGTTGGAATTTATCAAGTAGCTTATGAACAACAATTTTAACATTTATTAATAATGAGTTATTGGCTGAAAGGCGTAGGTGAATGATTTATGACGAAGGTGCCTCGAGTTTAAATCTCATCTGGGCGTCGTCGTCTTTTTGTGAATGTTTCCTGGATATTGTGGTAACAGGTATTCATTAAATAAGTAACACAAAATTACAACAAACAAAAAAGGTATGATAAAAGTTCTGCTTTACTACTTCATCGAGTTAAGGTAATTCGCTACTATAAGACGAAAAGCAAAAATATTGTTCATATACATAAGTGTCGTTACAACTTTTGTTCTTAATTTTTTTCTTCTATCCCCCTTTCGCAACGCGCCATAGGGAACTTCGTTCCAAAAAGTTCTTGGCATAAATAAAAAAGATATATTATATTGCTAATAAATGAGACCAGACATGTATCTGTCTAAATTACTCTTGAATTTAATTGGGAAATCCTTAGGCTAAAGTAACACAACAGAAAAGGTATAAAACTTGAAAACGCACTTGATGACATACTTAGCTCCATGCAACATACCTTTGCGCATTCGTTCTAAAGAAAGTTGATATATCGATGGTTCATTCATTTATGTGACGTCATTATGGCCTGGTTGGGTTAGGTTTGCTTGGAAATTTTTGTTAACAATCTTGTATTTTAATATATTATATGTTGTGCTACTTATTTTAGATTAGTAATATAAATACCTCATATAGTACTGGTAATCCTAGTGCCAAGAAGTGTCTGTTTCGACGATATTTTCTGGCGAAAATGAATCGCCATGAAGGTGGGTAATGATAATCAAAATTGGTTCGAAGCTATTGTCACTGCGAATATAAGTGTAAAAAATTACGAAAATATTGTCATCATAATGCCATTATATGTTTTATGTGGCTAATTTTAGTAATATTGTGATTTGGACAAAGAAAATTAAGAATTGTTGTTGTATTGTGTGTATTGACATATTTTCAGGAGTCAGCTGTGATTCTTGTTTGAAAAATAACTTTAGAGGACGACGATACAAATGTTTGATTTGCATCGACTATGACTTGTGCGCAGCCTGCTATGAGTCCGGCGCTACCACAAACCAACACACTACAGAGCATCCTATGCAATGCATTCTATCAAGAAGTGACTTTGGTAAGACCTATTTACAATTCTAATCAGACTATTCCATGCTAAATTTATTTAATAAAGTGTCTTCTCATCTGCCATTATGCTTTTAATTTTTTTACTCAAACCAGTGAAATAGCACAAAGTTTATGTTTATCAAGATGATATGAAAAGAAATATGACTTTTGAGAAACCTGTATAGCTTAAAAACAATTATAATTTTAAATATTAAAAACCAAAAATAGAATCTCAAAGAGATTGCTATAAATATATATAACATGGTCCTACAAACATTAAACTTTCAACGGCTGCTTAGTTTATCTGTAATTGAGTAACAATCAATACCTGCATGAATTTACAAATATGACGGCAATAATTTTATTATGTTATTGAATTTCCTATATGTTTGTTTATTTAAACAATTGGTTTTATATTGTTTTATTTATTTATTGTAAAGACAAAAAGTTTTAAATAAAATCTATGGCATATTTACTATCAAACAATTAGGGGTTCTAGAATTAATGTAAGACAAGCAATTTTTATGGCTTCTTTTGCAGTTAGTATATTGTGTACTTCAGCTCTAATGAGTAATATTATATTGATGTTATTAGATGATTTACAATTTGAAGTTTAAATTCTTGTTATTTTGTGTGTAAAAATTAAAATGCATGTATAATGTATGGATAACATAATCTTAAATGCAGACAGTTATTAATTATAATTTTTAGCATAATTAGATCATCAGTATATTATGTATAAAAATCATTCTTTTAATTGTAAATGTGTCACACACAATAATGAATAAGATATAGGTTCTATATCTGTTATATTTTGACATACATATATATGTAGTTTGTTTAATCTATTTTAGTCACCAAACTCGATCTCCAACCAAAAATTTTTTTATTAATTTATAATTATGCTAACTTAATATATACTACTAAAGAAAAACTAACATCAAATATATTTAAAATGGAATATTTTTTTAATATAAAATTTAATGTGATCTTCAGATCTGTACTATGGTGGAGAGGCATTAACTTTGGAACAGCCTCAGGCATACACATGTCCATTTTGCAATAGAATGGGCTTTACTGACACAGCACTCATGGAGCATGTTACGGCTGAGCATGCTGATACAACATTGGCTGTAAGTATTCTGACAGTAAAAGTTATTAACTGAAGAATAAAATTATGGGATCCAATTTAAAAGAGTATGAAAATGAATGGAAAATTAACACCAATTCCTTTTTTTACACTGAAACTAACATAAGTCGAGCCAAAAACACGGATGGCGCTGTGGGTTAGAGTGAGAGAGCAGGATGCTGCCTACCTCTGCCGTATGAGTAGGAGAAAGGGAAGACAGGCAGACTGGTGCTGTAATGCGTTACATAACGAATTGTTTTACCCTCCCATACAAAGTTATCACTTCTTAAATGATGATCAGCAATAGGCTATAATATTCTAGTGTCGGATATAGGCCATTCCTTAAAATTGAGGTTTTTGGCCTACTAAACCATGCCGGCCAGGCAGATGATGTTCATGTCAAGTTTTCTTTCTCTTTGTCATGTAGTGGTCCTGCATAATGCACTCCCTTAGTTGTCTCGTCTGGTATAGGGTTTATGTGTCTTTGAATACATTTAATTAATAGGGGTGCTGACATTCTGTAGTCTTTATGCCTGCTTGAGCTTCCCACAGGGATAGTGTACAGTGACAGATGAAAATATAACACATTTGATATTTTATTTCATTCCATATACACCTTGCCCTGTCAAATGACACACATTTAAAAAATGTTTCTCCAATTTGCTTCCATTGATCGAGAGTTATGCATGTACTGTACATACATTTTGGTGATACATTCTTATTTATAAATGGTCTGATAACTATCTATATTAGTTATATAAGATAACTCATCTAATCCAAATGATTCATCAACAACAACATCAGGGGATCTGAAGTAGTCACTATTCTAACCTAACCTAAACCAAGATAATCCTACTAATATTATGGATGGAAGGGAATGAGAGGGCAGATGAGCTGGCGAAAGAGGCAGCTGAAAGGTTAAAACGAAAACCAGACTATGACCTGTGCCCAATATCACACGTCAAACGTTGCATACGTAGTGCAACGATTGACGTGTGGAATCAACGATACATAAGCGGGACAACCGCATCAGTTACAAAAATGTTTTTGCCGGATGCAAAAAACGCATATCGCATCATCAGGAAAATCGAGGTCACAAATCTAAAAACGCAGGTAATGACGGGACATGGCGGGTTCTCGGCGTACCTAAATCGCTTTGGATGCAAAGAGAACCCGGGATGTTCCTGCGACCCGCAAAAACACGAAACGATACAGCACATCCTATTTGAATGTCCCATTCACGCACATGAACGATACAATATTGAACAACAGTTGAGCTTCACAATGGAAGCCAAAAATATGGAAACCATAATGATGAGTAAAAATAGGAACGAGTTGCTCAACTACTGCACCAAAATCGCGAGTATAGTAATTAAACGGAACAAGACAACGAACTAAAAAATTATGTTGGTTCAATATCATAAGAATATTGTAATTCAGCATAGCATTAAAAATTGTGTAACTAAAATAGATAGAATAAATAGATAAGCAGTAACCTAGACAATTTGTACCTACACCTAAGATAGAAATAAATTAGAAATAAGTAAAAAATTAAAAGAGTAAGGTTTAATGTAATAGAGCGTAAGCCAATTTAAGCTATGTTTGTAGTAAATAATGTGTCGGTTAAATAAGTTATACAAATAAAGTTTGCATGCTCCAACCCATACCTTGACAGACAGTAGATTAGTAGAGTAGTTTTAGATATATTAACCTAATTTGGAACTCATAAAAAATTCTTGATGTAAAAGGTCTCCAATTATGTTGGAGGAAATAGGGAAGGCAGTAACACCCTGCGATGGCGGGTGCCTGCTAAACTAAAAAAAAAAAAAAAAAAAAAATATTATGGATGGATGGATGTTTGTTACCCTTTTACGCAAAAACTACTGAACGGATGAAAATATACAGTAATATAGCTTATACATAGGCTACTATTTGCCGCGATAACCGACATACATGCAGGCGGAGCCGCAGGCAACAACTAGTCACAAACAACAACAACAACACTAATATACAAAGACGAAAGTTTGTGAGTGTGTATATTTGTTATTTCTAAAACAATTTGTAACAAAAAATGATACTGTCACCACCAAACCTAAAATAATATTAGTTAAAGGATGCAGGAAAACGATAATCATGAAATGTCAACATGGTCCTATATTGTTAGAAGTGAAATATGCAAATGTATATGAATAGTAACTGTAGTCCTTAAAATATAGCCTTATTTCTAAGACAGTAATTAGTAGTATCCCTTATGGCCTTATGCACTCTCTGAGGCACAGGGGTCCGATTTCTGCTTGTAAATAACCATTTTTGTAGGTTACAACTCAAGAACACTTTTTGTCCTTTGTTTCAATTAAGCTCTTACTACGTTAGCACCCCTTTTACCCATAACTATATTTAATTAACTTTAAAAAACGAAAAGGTTTTCAATTAGACTGTATTTTTTTCATTTGTTACCTCAGTACTTTTGACTGGGTGAACCGCTTTTGTTGATTCTTTTTTTTTATTTGAAAGCTGGTGCTTCCCGTGTGGTCCCATTTCAATTTGGTCCAGTTCTTGAATTGGTTTATTTTTTGTTAAAATTTAAAATTATTATGTAATATTTATCTTTACAATCTTAAAATAGATTATTTTATTTAGTTTACTTTTTAATATCAGTATGTATGGACTCCTAGACGATTTCAGCCATGGAGGCCAGTCTCAATGGAGACCAGTGTTGGTTCCTACATTATTGTTACTATGTATTGACGTCTACATATATTCACAATAATGAGTTGGTTGTACGCTACAAA
Source organism: Spilosoma lubricipeda (assembly GCA_905220595.1). Lineage (NCBI taxonomy): Eukaryota > Metazoa > Arthropoda > Insecta > Lepidoptera > Erebidae > Spilosoma > Spilosoma lubricipeda. The sequence continues at coordinate 8,520,583 of HG992295.1, forward strand.
ATGTTCTGCACCTGTTGGGGTTGGGTTGGTAAACAACAAATAAATAAAAACAGTTTCCTCCGTGTGCAACAGCAGAACGTACCGCTACATCTAATATTAACATTCCTTTCATAGTCCTGTACTAGATAAAGACCTCTTCTAGAAAGTATATAGTTGAACAATATGTTTTTTTTTTTGTACAGGTGGTGTGCCCAGTGTGTGCTTCAATGCCGGGTGGGGAACCAAACTTTGTGACCGATGACTTCGCCGGCCATCTTACCCTGGAGCATAGGACGGGTCCCAGAGATCTTATTTCATTTCTGATATCCTTTTTCAATATATTTTATTTTTTGCATCAAACTATGTTCTTACATATTATGCTTCAAAATGTTTGAACGTGTTACATATACAAATATTGAAAGAACTAAATAGAAATATAATAAGACAAAAGTAAAAACTAAAACCCAACTACGACAAATAATGACGCTGAAAACGTTGGTTTTACTTTTAACTTTTTTTATTTAAAATGTTTTGGTGCCTATTTCATATTAATTTCTTTGCAAAGTGGATTTTAAATAGGTACCATAAAATATCACAATTATCGAATAAATACGGACAAAGTCACAAGCAAATGCTAATGATATATATATTTTTGAAATGTACACGTAACGCCCTTTCCAATGTTACCAGACACATGGTTAGTTAAGTTAGGCCTCTATATCGTAACTCCTGAACTAAAAAGTTATATAAACACCTTTAGTTTTACTTAATAGTGCATCGCATGAACTACCATAATGAATTCTTTCAGATTTTTCGAGCCAGCCTGTTTTAACATAAAATGCTACTTAGTTGTTAATAAAAAAAATCCTCTGAGAAAACACACAATGCTTTTAAGGGACCCATCTAATGATTCCCCACACTATGGGGTAGACGCGAGAGATAATAATAATAAAATCGGATCCCTCAAAAGTTGTAGAAATAAACTTTTTTTTCACACGGTACTTCTTAGACAGACAGACAAAAATTGTAAAAAAAAAAATATTTTTGTATATGTACCGTACATATGCATTCAGAAAAAAGGTTATTTTAATATTAGAAGTACCGTTTGACGTTTCATTATTTAAGCTATTATAACTTTGTAAAAAAACTCACAGAGTTTAAATAATATTTTCCGTAAATTAAAAAACTTTATTTTTTCATTTTTTTGTATTTCGTTTCAAAGTCACATAATTAACTCTTTTACCTAAGTGTTACTATACTTTAAATTCGTTTAAGTGTACGAATAATCGAATATAGTTATTAAAAGATGTTTTTAATCGAGATGTCTTTATAAATAATTAAATTTCGCTCGTATCGCTTCTAACCTATTTTTTTTTACCTGGATATTAACATATATGTAAAATATAATAAAATTTACTATACATATATGCCATTGTCTGAAGCACCTACTTTGTTACACTCATTTTTTCTTTTCGTAGTACTTAAGTTCTCCAATTTACGTATAATTCAGGAGTTCGATTATTTGCAATTGGATCTAAATTACTACTATAATTTAACAATGTGCAAATAAATATCTGCAGGAAGAGGTCTTAGGTAATTCGATAAATGGTATCGATCGCTGATAGTATATAAATGCATAAGTTTTGCATCACAACTTCATTACAGTGTTGCCATTATAATTTTGCATTATAGTCGATTTCCTTAACCGCCCTCCCTATTCTTCATTCTCTCTGAATTATCAAACAGTGCTGGACTTACTACATGTGATTGCTCTATAGTTTTTCTCGGTATTGTTGTGTATTAACAATTTTGCTTAATTTATAACATAATATTCCTTAACTTCGCTGCACGACGAACCAAGTGGCATTCGACATGGTGGAGTTCGGCGCATGCCGCATTCGGGTCGTGGAGTAAGTCGTGCAAGACGCACGAATATGCAATTTAGGTAAGAATTTATACCTTTTTTTGATAATAATTACTTCTGTATACTTCACGTAACTTTTCTGAATACTAAGAAGAGTATCACACCCATTTTTTAAAAGTGTCTCGAATAGATTCTATGCAGCTTAAATACAATTTCCGCCAATACAATCGATAAGTGCCATAAGAATGCATTTCAAGTTTACATTTACACATTTCGCACTTGACGAAAATACTGAAAACAATGGACGCCATATTGCCACGTGGTCTTTACATCAGGTGTGTAAACAAATGCGTTTAGTTGAGTTCAAACTGTTTAATTTTTTGTTTACGTTTGTCTTATAACATGAATATCCAGATCAAATAAAAACGGTCGATGACGCACGTAAAATAAGAAAGTGAAACAACTTTTATAAATATTTATAAGTGATTGAGGTGTTGTCACTTTAAAAAAAAATGTCCTTGGAAATTGCATTAAAATAGATAATGATGTATACGAAAATAGATGTTTGTTTCTTATAAATTACAATTAGATTGCACATATTTAACACAATAGAAGTACGTGACAGCAATACTTATGTCTCACTCTCTACTTCATTATTTCATTGTGACTTTATCCACATTTCTTGACTATACGTCTATGCTCAGTACGTCTTTTGTGAGTATTTCCGTGTGAAAGGTTATTCTTTCAGACTTTTTGTTCACTTTTTTGTAGTTTTTACACCATTGAATTGCAAAAGACGGCATTTTGTAGGTAAACTTAATGCACGACAATTTGCACGATACAAACGAAAAGTAGCGTAGTTTGTTGCATGTGTATGCGATAGCGTGTGTTTACTTGGAAGGAGCGGAGTTTTTTTGGCTTCAGTTAAAACAAAGACCCTGCGTTATCTACCTTTTTATTTGATCTGAGCATGACTACTATTCAATAGTAGTAGTCAATATGAAATTTCATATTGTTAAAAAACCGAAAAAATTTGGTTAGTAATATTAATAAGCAATTTTTAGACAGTAACACCTTAATTCTCCGACTTTTATATTTTAGCGTTAGCAAATATTTCTTTTGAAGTTTGGGTGTTTTCTATGTGTAATATACAACTAAAATTTTTAATTTTCTTTTTTTTACAAAAAAAAAATTAAAAAAAAAATCTATCAGTCAATCTAGTCAAATCGTTCATAATACAAGCTCTGCTTAGTTTGAAACTAGATGGCGGTGTACGTGAAATGTCCGAAAAATATATTTTTTATTTATTTTATTTAAATGACAATAGGATGTTTTTTTGTAATATATAATGTCGACTCGTATTCCGACTATATGGATAGGCCGATTTGAAACTATGGTCTCTTCTACAAAAAGCCAATTTACATATACATATTCTATACTCGCACGGTTTTTTTTAATTTTCACGGATTTAAAAAAAAGGCACCTGTTATTTGTTTCAGTATTTTTTCTCAGAGTGAGTCTTAGGAAATGCGGGATTATTCTAGCTATAAAATCCAAAGTATATAAAATATTTACTTACAAAAATAAATATAATTTTATCATAGCATGAAGTGTTAAAAACTGAAATTATTTTATTTTGTAACATACCGCTTTTATTTTATTAACATCAGATCAACATTTTAAGTGAATACCTATTCACTCTATACCAAGACGTGACGTCATACCTTGCTATTATTATACTGGCCAAAGGTCGTTGCTTAGATTCCCACCCGGGACACATCTTCGTGTGATGAACATGATCATTTGCTCTGTGTCTGGGTGTAATTTATCTATAACTAGCTGTCCCGGCGAACTTCGTAACGCCATAAGTTTCCGAGAAACTTGTTTTGGTATTCATGTACGCCTTAATTTTCCACGGGTGGTGTAAAGTCACAGCCTTTTTTTTTTCTATACAAACCTTGTCCTAGCAGTAATAAACACATAAAAAGAAACAATCATCCAACTTGGTGCGGACTATCGGAACTTATGCGCGTACATAAATTTCGGTGATCGATTTTCATTTATTTAGATAGATGTGTATGTATTTAGTAATAGATACGTATGTTTATCAGCAGTCTAGTTACCAAAGTTCAGTCTTTGCTTACTGTAGAATCGGACGGCCATATGTGAAATGTGTAAGGATATTATTTATTTTTTTACAAATTGTTGTTATAGAGTGTTGTTGAAATAAAAATTAAATAAAAGTTATATCAGCACTGGAGGCGGTATCTCGTCGCTGTCGCCTTCGTCGCGAGACGCTGTAGTGGACCCTATCGCGGAGTTGCTCTCGCAGCTGTCGGGCGTGCGGCGCGGCGCTGGCCAACCCGGCACACCCAGCCAACTGCAGCAGCTTCAGATGCAACTGCAACTTGAACGTCAGCAAGCGACCGTGAGTACCTCTTCATGCTGTTCTCGCTAGCATTACCGTCTTTCCCACTATTGCATCAACTAAAGCCATTGTCTTCCAATAATGCCAAGATATTATTAGTATTCAAATTATGAGTTTGTTTAGGAGAAAATAGTTTTATACTGTTTAGTTAGTCAGTAGTTTGGGAATAAATAAAGTATTACACCCTAGTCGTTGTATTCTGATTCCAACTTGAAAATAAAATGCAAGTAGTAAAATTATGATGTGTTGCGCAGGCCGCGCGGCAGCAGTTAGAGCGACTGCCGCGGCGCGGCGGAGCGGCCGCAGGTGGCTCCGGCTCGGCACCGCCTCCCAACCCGCCGCAGCCCGCCGCCGCACAGCCACAGCCGCCACCCGAACACACCGATTCGCAGTTTCTACTCTCCGGCTTCCTCGGTTAGTTCTTTTACAACATTTTTTACAGTCTTCAATTTTTTTCTTCTGAGACGCTCTTCTTCTGAAGAATGATGTAGACGTCATGCTCAAATCCAAAGAGGAGCTGTTGTTACTGTATCGAGAATAGACTGTAAAAAACGTTATTTTGTTTTGATGTACGGCAGGGTCCAGCGATACACAAGCGGGTCCCGAAGCAGAGAGTCGCGCGGCGCTACTGCGGGGGCTGGTGCTGGCGTCGCTGGGGCGCGCGGCGCCGGAGCGGGCGGCGCCGCGCTCGCAGCCCGCGCCGCCCGCCCCGCCCGCTCCGCGCGAGACGCCCGCGCCCGCGCCGCCCGCCGCCACGCTGCGCGTCAAGCCGCAGCCGCGCACCAAGGTACCGTGCCGCTCCGCGCGCGCGCCCGTGTAGCGCCGAGCGCCGTCTGAGCTGATCGCTTTGTGCAGGAGGCGGCGGCGCGCCAGCTGGCGGCGGCGCGGCAGCTGCCGGAGGGTCGGTAGGAGCGGCCCCCCGCCGGCGCCGGACGGGGCTCGGCCCGGCCGCGCCGCCCCGACCCTCCCACGAAACTGCTCGACGTTCGCTCGTCCCCCGTCACGGTAGGCCCGCCGCGAGCGAACGCACTCGAGGGTTGAGTCGAGGCCGACGTCGTTAGTGTTTATCCGTTGTACATATGGTCGCGGGCGCCTCCGGCGGTCCCGGCCCGGTCCCCGGCCGGTGATCAACCGTTACCTGGACTCGTTTATTTGTTTTACGCTAACACTTATTAGTGGACGCTTTTGTTTGTTTTGTTGGCTTTCCAAATATCCGTGTGATTTCCTTTATCGTAGAGAATAATAGTGATGGAATGTTTTAATCGATTTAACTACGATTAAATTTAAAAAGTAATGATATATGAGTAAGGCATCGTTATTCGTGCGAGAGGAGTCCTATGGAATCGCATTTGCATTAAAATTAGATAAATTTTAATAATTCGCAAATTCACCGATTTGTCAAAATTGTAATAAAAAGTAGTATTATTAATAATGTTTTGTTTAGTATGTTTTAAAATTGTATAAAATATTGTATTTATCTGAATTAAGTGTAGATATTATTTTAATTTATTCAAGGTAACATATTTCACGGTAAACACTGACTCCTCTCTATAGTTATTTTTATAAAACAGTTGAGAAGTATACTTACCCACAAATTTTTCACTAGCTACTCAAAGAAAGTGCTTATTAGTTTGATTATTATACTCCAACATTACAAAATGTTTGTATGTACCCTAATTAAATTCTATAATATTACGAATGCATTTCATTTTTCGAATTGAACCTTGAGAATTTAAGTATTGTACTAGTGACCTTATGGATCTTTGTGTCCGAGAAGTTATCCTAACACAATTTTTAATATATTAATAAGCAATAAAAACAATAAAGAACATTTCGTTGGGACCAATGTTTCTTTTGTTTAACAAACTCCTGTACCTGCAAATCCTATATACCTGTCTGATAACTGATAACTCAAGAGTAATTGGAACTATATATATATAACTATGAATCTTAGAGCATATATATGTATATGGAGAGTCAGCTGAACGCGTGGAAAGCGTCTGTCTTTCCGCACGTTCAGCAGCCCCTGTATGTATATATGTGCTCTAAGCAATGAATTCAGTCTAAGGCAGGTAGTTTACGGTTTTTATAAGTCTGGTCTACGACTTATAGCATATACACCTGGAGGGGCACCTGAACGAGCCAAAAGTGTGATCGGAGTAGAGAGACTGAGTTTGGTTAGCGTCTGTCTCTCTCATGCAAGCTTCTGTTTGGTTGGTGTATTTCCCGCCAAATCGCTCTTTCGAATTGGTATGTGCGTCCACCAATCTAAAGCTTGCGTGAGAGAGACAGACACTACCCAAACTCAGTCTCTCTCTTTACTCCGATCACGCTTTCCGCCCGTTCATTTGCCCCTCCAAGTATATACGCTCTAAGCTTGCTACGTTATAACAATCTGTGGTCACTACTTTACTAGTCAATGATGATGTTTGTTTTTGTCGCATGTAAATAAATGTGTTGTTTTCAACTTTTCATTCTATTCACTTTTTAAGAAGCGGACAGTCAATTTCTTTTCTATTTGAAAACATTGAAGTTTCTTTTAAATATTCTATAGCATGCCCATGAAGAATAAGATGGAACATCGTATGCCTACGATTAGCTTACTATTTACGTGAAACATAACCAAATATTTGTTTTTAGCAAATTTTGCAAGTTGCAATGGCGAGCGAAGAACATAAACTTCTCTCAGATTATATAAAAGATGTCCATTTGTCACTACGGAAATCGACCTTTAAATTAGGCGCTGAAACAGCTTGGCAAAAGCACTGTGAAAATAAAGATACATTGTTATACTATGCACAATGTATGGAAAAATTAGCTACTACACATTGGGAAATTCAATGTAAAAATACATCTAGTGAAGCCACATCCAGAATTAAATGGGTAGTAGACTTTTGCTACGACTATTTTATAAAAAAAAGCTACTTAAAAGCAACAGAGAAAGAAATTATAATTGCTAACAAAATAGATGCAGAAGTAAATGCCGAAGAAGATTTCACTGTTCCGTTAAAGTTAATTGATGTTGGTAGTTGTTATAATCCATTTAATATGTATGATGTTTTCGATGTTTTTGCAATTGATTTGTATCCTGCAAATAGTTCTGTTTTACAATGTGATTTTTTGAATGTAAATATTGGTCAAAATACCAATATTGATGAAACAGTAGTTAAAGAAATTCAAGAAAAATCATATGATATTGTTACATTTTGTTTCCTTTTAGAATATATACCTACTTCAGAGTTAAGAATTGTCGCCTGTGAGAAGGCCTATACATTATTAAAACCTGGGGGGCTACTAATAATAACTACACCAGATTCAAAACATGTAGGTGCAAATAGTAAAATCATGAAATGTTGGCGATACACTTTAGCACATATAGGGTTTAATAGAATTAAGTATGAGAAATTAAGGTTTATGCATTGTATGGCATTTAGAAAAACATTTAGCAGAGAAGTGGCAGTGAGGTGGGCAAAATTATATAAGGAACCCTATATGGAGTATGCAATACAAATACCTCAGGATTCTAACAATTTACAAGAAGAAACTTCCATAAATCTTGATAAAGATACAGTAGCTGAAGATTTTAAGATATTGCCTTTTTCTTTATGAAATCACGGAATGTAAGTACCTAGAATGTAATGTAAGTAGGTACTTTGTGAGGAATATTGCAATCTTCTTAATTTGAATAAATATATAAGATCTGTGTTGCTTGTCATACTTATGCATAATAATGTGTATAGATGCAGACGATGGGGTACATGCTGCCTCATGTAACGGACAATGTAACTATGGAACCTGTAATATACTTATAGAAATAAATAAAATTGAATATGAAAATACATATGGTACTTACTCAAAATAATATTTGTCTTTTTATTCCGTCTGAACACTGCAAAGTCTAGATTGTTTTTGACAGGATTTTCACTAGCAGATAGCTGATGATATAAGTACTAGGCTTAGACTACTTTTATTTTAAACTAGCTTAGTTATTAAAAAATGTGAAACTGTTAAACAACTATTTAGCTTACTGTTTAGCTAATACTCAACTAGGTATGTGTTTTAGTAAGATAATTATTACAAAATGACAATATACATTGGACCTGCGATATTGTATTCTATTTCTGAGAGTTAGCCTATTAAGAGAACAGATGGTGGTGGCCACCACTCTTGACTCTTGGATTCTGCTTGCGTTTTCCATCAGGCGGAGCAGTCAGTTTGGCTGTTAAAACATAAAAAAAGATGAGAGGTGGCTGAATCTAAACATAGATAAAATGCGAATACTGACGTGGATGTGTGGTGTATTTCAGATGGATAATGTCAGGAATAAATATATGCAACTAAAGTTTAAGTTAATGGTTAAGAGGTATTAGTTGATCTCAAAATAGAGATGTTAGGCAGAGGAATGAGAAAAGTGTTAGGTATATACAAGGGCCAAAGACAAGACTGATGGACTGTGTGAAAGAGGATATTAGCTGGGTCAGGAATAAACAGTGAAATGACAAATAATATAGTAGAATGGAAGGACAAAACATACTGCAGGTAGGCGGATGATACACCACATATAAACTCTTGAAGGTTCGCATGGTGTATGTACCTTAGGTATAAAGTTTATAATAAAAAAATGTTTTACAAGTCAAATGTATTTTTATTAATGCTTTAAAGTAGTCAAGTTTAATCTTATAATGTACTGTATCTTAATCCTTACAAGGTTTGTGGTTTGATAATTTAGAGAATTAACAATACAATTGGTTTCTTAATATTAAAATCAGTGGAAAGTACTTTAGTTTGTGACTAACCGGAGTTAGTCAGAAAATAATGAAACTAATGTTCTAGTTTCATTCTTTTAAATATGTATTTACATTAAGAGATAGCAGGCACCTTAGGCTAAAGTTTCAAATTTGGCTTTTCGTTTCTCTAGTTGTTCTTTCTTTTCAATATCAGTCATAATCTTTGACACAGATTGTCCAAACCTTTCTGCTCGCTTTCTGAGTTTCTCCATATTTTCGGTTAAAGTACCAGTAGGAGCAGATGTGATATTTTTTGTTACAGTTGAGTTACTTTGTCCAAATCGCTGTTTTCTTGCTTCTTTCCTCTCATCTTCACTCATCTTTACTGGTAAACCAAATCTCTTAGCTCGTAACTCCATTCTTGTCTTACTATCTACATCAGCAGTTATCTTTATTTTGTTGTTGCCAGCTGCACTGCCCTCGTTTTGATTATTTGTTTCACTTTCCTCTGCTTTTTCTGAAGGAGCAGATGAAATTGATATAGCTCTGTGTAATACAATCTTTTTGGCAGTATTTTCCTTACTTTCTGCTGGTTTAGTATCACCTGTTTCTTTGGAAGGCTCTATACTAGTAGCTGTAATCTTTCGTTTCAGTATACGCTGCGGTTTAGCATCATTAGCAGTTTTGGGAGCTGGTTGGTCGGAGAGCGCCAATTCTTCATTCAATGGATCAACTGCAGAATCATCTAGTATATCATTTTGACTTTTATCATCTTCATCTTCTAACACACCATCTGAGTCGATTTCATCCGAGTCTAGGTTGATGTCACCATGCTCATCTTGAGCAATCGCCGCTTGGAGCCTGGAGATTAATTCAGCCTTGTCGCCGGTATACGAGAGTCCACGAGTTTTTAGTTCTTTGCGTAAGTCAACTACTTTCATTTTGCTTACATCCATTACCGTAGAATCAGCCATCGTAAAAGCAAACGAGTTGATATGAAACAAAAATTATTATTCGGAATGAGCTGAGTTAAGCAAGCGGCAAGCAAACCACAGGTAACAAAAATTGTTATTGTCAATCAAAGTCAAAACTTTGACGGAACGGAACAGTGATGAACAGAATCAAAACTCGAACTAGAGTCGATTATTGGGCGTTATTTTGTTTTTCTACAATTATTCTATTTCCTATATTATCATGCGAAAGTTTGTGATGTTGTAATTACTCTCTTATTAAAAACCAATGAATGGATTTAGATTAAATGTGTCTAGCTTAAAAATCTGAATTACATAAGGCTAGTAATACACGAAGACCAACATACAGCGGGCGAAGCCGCGGGCAAAAGTTGTTTCTGTATATTTTTTAGTGTAGCTAGCTACTGTTTATACATAACATAAGCAATGAAGAAATAATGCTAAGAAAGTAAGGTTACTTAATACCATATTAGATTTCAAAAATAATCGATTCTACCGAACATAGTCAAGCAAGACTGCCTTTGTTCTCTGTTAAGACATTTACGATAGGAGTTGTCAAATTCGCAACAAACAATTGTTTGTTTTTAATTTTGTCGGTACGAGCGTGTTATGAAGCCCAACCGGCTTTGGTATTTAAAGTTATATTATTCAGGATTACAGAACTTGCAATATATTGAGATATAATAAAATAAGTCGAAATGTCTGCAGAATATGTACAACAAGATCTTTTAAATCAATTATTGCAAGAAAGTGACGATACTTTCATGGCTTTGCCGGATATTGGATTAGATCCTCTTCTTTTGATTTCAAAGGTAAACGAAATAAATTATAAAGCAAGCAAGCAAAAAATAATGTAAATAAACTTTAGAAAGACGTAATCTATGTGGGTCTAATGCCTAATATTTATTGTTTTTAGGTCCGTAAACATTATATGGAATATGTAATAAAACTGTTATCAATCAATTATGAAACGAATCAGAAACTTCTTAACAAGAATATTTATTTACCAAGTGCCATTTGGAGATGTGCAAAAAATATAGAGACTAAAGCGGCACAATCATGCATGGTTGCACAGTTGTACAGGAAAAACATTATTGCTGTGGTAACTATTGCCTTCTGATTGTAAAAATCTGTAACTGGATTTGTTAAATGTATTGTAGTATCTAAAATAATTGTATAAAAAATAATTTGTTTTAAGGTCAATGAATTAAAGAACGATACTAAAAAAGGAAAATTAAACAGAAAGTTGTATGAATGTTTGAATAAACCACCACCAAATGATAAAAAAATACAAACATCTAGTAACACTATGAAAGAAAACTACTGCCAGTGTGGACTGAACAAGAGGAAAAAGAGAAATGTCACCTCACCACACAACATACATAAACATACTTTGAATGAAACCTACCCAGACTTATTACCAATTAATGACAATACCCTTGGCCATCATGACAATTATAAAGCACAACTTTCAATAAATACTTCATGTTCTTCATCACTGCCATTAATTGAAGCAGTACCAACTGCACTATTAACCAAGGAGACTAATACTAGTACCACTATGACTACAACACCTCAACTAAACCATCAAACATCTGTAGAGTCAGACCCTGACGAGTTAATGATGCAGTTAGAAAAACTATTTCAAGGTGATCAAAACGATGATGATATATTTGAAGGTGCATTGTGTGATAAATTAGATACCGCCCTAGATGACCACACAAAAAAAGTTACAAATATAATAATGGAAAGCAGTAAAATTAATGCTACACATGATGCTGTGATTGAAAATCATGCAGCCCAGATAAGATCTCTAGATGAGAGACTAGCTTCTTTAACAGGGCTTCTAGTTGCTAGTGGTGATACTACAGTTCAAACCCAAAAGACAGAGAATCAGAAACCAAAAAGAAGTAGTTCAAGCAAGTGGCTGTGCGAAGAATATTTTTTAAAACAAAAATTATATGAATTGCTAGACCAAATTGGCGATAATAACAGAAAACAATTTGAAAAGGTTATTTACTTTCAATGCTACATAATTTAATTAATATTCTCGATTTTTGGTATTTGATGAAACTAGTTACAATACATTCTAGAATCAAGCTCATTTCTACTTTTTCCAGTATTTTTTTTATTAAGTTTACAGGTGACCAGTTTCGTCTTTTGGCATTATTCTATTGTCAAAAGGCGAAACTGGTCACCTGTATACTTAATAAAAAATAGTGGAAAAACCTTTGATAAACCTATAAGGTGAAACTATTCATGTAAACTTGATATAAATAGTGGAAAAAGTACAGGTGAGTTTGATTCTAGAATGTATTGCTACATAATTTTCGACTGGTGATCATTGTTAAATTTTTCAGATTAAAGAGAAGTTTGTCTATTATTTTGGATATGACAGTGATGAAGAAGGAATTCTTTCTCCGTTGGAAGAAACACCCGAATTTGTTGTGAGTTGCAAGGAGCGCATAGCTCCCTGGGTTGTGAAGATACTTACGCCTTACTACATTAAAGGGCATATTAAAGGCAAAGGGGTGTTTAAGAGTTTAGCAAAGCACTTAATCAGACTTATATACCAATGTAGTAAATACCCAGGTAAGATTATCACAGTTCATATAATTTTGTTAACCTAGATTGTATGTAATATCTTTTTCTAAACAATCAATACATATAATAATATCGTAACTGGTTGCTGTCTGTACATAGAAGATTTGTAAAAAAAACCGTTATTGGGGGGCATTGTGAGTGCAATAGAACCCTAAACAAAGATTTTTTGAATTTTTGGCTGTGCGTTTGTGCACGCTAATCTCCGAAACGGCTTATCCGATTTCGATTTGGTTTTTCACTAATTTATTGTGGTAAGCTTCACTTAACATCTATACATATATACAGATAAATAAAATTGGAGTGTCTGTTTGTAATATTAAAATAACTGCTTTTTACTAAATGCAAATGTATTGTATACACGCTACATATACCAAAAATGTAGTTAAAAAAATTTTTGTCTGTCTGTCTGTTTGTTCCGGGTAATCTCTGGAACGGCTGTACCGATTTTGACGGGACTTTCACTGGTAGATAGCTAATGATCCAGGGAGTAACTTAGGCTACTTTTTTAGACGAACTTTGTCACGCGGCGTTACTCGCGGTACGACGATAACCGCGGGGTTCAGCTAGTTTCAAATAAAAAATAGTGTGTGTTACGTGTCAATTGGTTAATAAATAAAAAAGTTATGCCAATTTAAAGAATAAAGTGGCCGGACGTTTGAAGATTGTTCATTCTTACGCAGGTATTTAAAGCGCGCCGAGAGCCCCGACCGAGCACTGACTGTTTTATTGTTTTATTGTATTATATTTCACTAGCCGACCCACGCAACCTCGTTTGCGCCTTATATTGCCCGTAGCGTGAAAATTTCCCCCGTTTTTGAAACATTCTTCATTGTTGCTCCGCTCCTATTGATCTTAGCGTGATGATATATAGCCTATAGCCTTCCTCGATAAATGGGCTATCTAACAGTGAAAGAATTTTTTAAATCGCACCAGTAGTTCCTGAGATTAGCGTGTTCAAACAAACAAACAAACAAACTCTTCAGCTTTATATATTAGTATAGATTTGTATACTTTTTTATAAATAAAAATGAATCACCGAAATATACTCTGCCTAGTTTGGGATTAGATGGCGTTGTGTGTTAGATGTCCGAAATATATATTATTTCGTAGCTGAACCCCGCGGTGTTACCACGAGTAACGCCGCCAGACAAAGTTAGTCTAAAAAAGTAGCCTAGTTACTCCCTGGGTCATAAGCTACCTGCCAGTAGTTCCAGCAGTTCCAGAGATTAACCAGAACGAAGAGATATGACAGACAAAAATTAAAAAAAAAATATTCTGGTATATGTACCGTGTATACATACATATGCATTTGATATTATTTTTATATTACAAACAGACACTCCAATTTTATTTATTTGCATAGATAAGGATTCTAATGTTTTAAGTTCTAATAAGGCAATAAAATTTTTGTTGCAGAGGAGTATGAAGTATGCAGTTTTGTTTCGGACTTCCTAAAGAACCACAGAACAATACGATGTGAAGCAGATTTCAGAGAATTCAGAATTGAAAACATATGAGTTCCACATTATGGTATGATACCATAAACAGTTAATTTGTGGCCTAATATAATAATATTACAAAATAATATTAATGAGTCATATTCCTATGGATCTTACTACTCCTAGAGTATGTTTGAATAAAACAGTTTATTTTAAAAACCAACTTTTATTGTTTCTTTCTTTTAGAATCTGAAATATTTTCATCTGATGCTTTCCTTTTTTCAACCTTTGTAAACCAAGAATTTAAAGTTTTTTGTTTAGGTTTATTCTTCTCTTCTGTTACCTTTTTGTTGCATTGGTTAGATTTATTTTTAGAATTATTTACACCAGTTGAAACTGGATGCCATGATAACATTTTGACTGGTTTAAGACTAAGTAATGCCATATCTGGTCCAACATTGTCGATATCTAGCCAAGCCTGAAATAATAAAGATAATATATACATGTTTCGAACATATGACAGCGCCATCTAGTCCCAAACTAAGCAGAGCTTGTATAGTCTGAACAAAACTTATGGCAGCCGCGGCTCGGAATATCGTTATCGTCGGATATTCGTTTATTTGCTTTAAACATCTCAAAAATAATCCTTTTATTTATTGTGGATTACGAATGGTAGGGACCCATTCATATTTTTATGTATAACTAGCTGTTGCCCGCGGCTTTGCTCGCGTGGAAGTTGATTAGGTATATGCAATTAATTAAAACTGTGTAAAAGAATGTATCAGTAATTTATTCATGTTTTTAAACGTATTTATTTTTGATCATTATCCCATCTAAAAGAACTTTCATACAAACATTCGACCCAAATTTCAACCCCTTTAGGAGCAGAATTCGCATAAATACTGATAGAAGTATTCATCTATTTGTAAACAGAAACATAAAAACGAAAGTTGTTAGGTTGCAAAATAAAAAAAATGACGGACTTCCGAACTAACCAATATATGAAATGCCAATGCCTATTTCTTTCCTTAGAGGTAGAATATCCAGAAACGCTTAAATATGCATATTCTCGTTTTTAATTAGTAACCCAAAGATAATATTTTATGTATCTAACTCAAAAAATTACAGACTTCCATGCAATCTTGCAACCCCTATTTCACCCCTTAAGGGTAGAATATACAGAAACCTTTAAAAGGTATCTACTCATTTTTAATAAGTAGCCCAAAAAGATAGTTTAATGTTTCTAACTTAAAAATGATGAGCTTCCATTCAAACTTTCAATCCCTATTTCACCCCCTTAAGGGTAGAATAACCAAAAACGCTTAAATACGTCTCTACACTTTTTTAATCAGTAGATATAAATAAAGTTTTATGTTTCTAACTTCAAAAATGACGGAATTCCAGACTAACCTATGCACGAAATGTCAACCCCTATTACACCCCTTGGGGATAGAATATTCAGACACGCTGAAATACGTATTTACTCATTTTTAATCAGCAACCCAAAAGTAAAGTTTCAGGTTTCTAAGTTAAATATGACTATTTTCATAAAAAAATTTCAACCCCTATTTCACCCTCTTATTGGTAAAATATGCAGAAACGCTAAATAGATATCTAGTTTTAATCGGTAGCCCAAATTTAAATTTTCATGGTACTAATTTAAAAAATAACGGACTGCCATACAAACTTTCAACCCCCTATTTCACCCCTTTAGGGCTAGAATATCCAGAAACGCTTAAATACGTCTTTACTCTTTTTTAATCAGTAGACCAAAAATAAAGTTTCATGCTTCTTACTTAAAAACTTACGAATTTCCATACACACTTTCAACCCCTATTTTACCCCTTAGGGGTAGAATATCAAGAAACGCTAAAATACGTATTAACTCATTTTTAGTCAGTAGCCCGAACACAAAGTTTCATGTTTCGAACTTCAAAAATGACAGACTTCCAGACTAACCTATATGCGAAATGTCAACCCCTATTTCACCCCTTAGGGGTAGAATATCTAGAAACGTTTAAATACGTATTAACTCATTTTTAGTCCTTAACACATGGATAAAGTAACATGTTACTAACTTAAAAAATGACGAACTTCCATACAAACTTTCAACCCCTATTTCACCCCTTAGGTGTAGAATATCAAGAAACGATTAAATACGTATAAACTCATTTTTAGTCAGTAGCCCAAAAACAAAGTTTCATGTTTCGAACTGAAAAAATGACGGACTTCCAGACTAATCTATATGCGAAATGTCAACCCCTATTTCACCCCCTTATGGGTAGAATATCCAGAAACGCTTTAATGCGTATTTACTCTTTTTTAATGATTAGCACATAAATAAAGTTACATGTTTCTAACTTAAAAAATAACGAACTTCCATACAAACTTTCAACCCCTATTTCACCCCTTAGGGGTAGAATATCAAGAAACGCTTAAATACGTATTAACTCATTTTTAATCAGTAGCCCGAACACAAAGTTTCATTTTTTGAACTTCAAAAATGACAGACTTCCAGACTAACCTATATGCGAAATGTCAACCCCTATTTCACCCCTTAGGTGTAGAATATTCATAAACGCTTAAATAGGTATCTACTCATTTTTAATCAGTAGCCCAAAAATAAAAATTCATGCTTCTTACTTAAAAAATGACGAACTTCCATTCAAACTTTCAACCCCTATTTCACCCCCTTAGGGGTAGAATACCAAGAAACGCTTAAATACGTATTAACTCATTTTTAGTCCTTAGCACATGAATAAAGTTACATGTTTCTAACTTAAAGAATGACGAACTTCCATACAAACTTTCAACCCCTATTTCACCCCCTTAGGGGTAGAAATTCCTAAATTCCTTGCTTAGTGGGTGTCTACTCAATAAAAGGATCCTACTCACCAAATTTCATAGCCCTAACTATCATAGTTTACGCTCGGCGATAATGAATCAGTCAGTCAGTCAGTCAGTCAGGACTTATTATTTTATAAGTATAGATATTACTATAGTTTTATATTAAGTAATTTTATCCATTTATCTAAATATTTTGAACTTAGCTGTACCTGTGCACACCTGCTTGAGCAGCTACCTGCCATAAAGTTTGGTTCGAACTATATATTCCTACCTTTCAAATAAACTTGCCCTGCATAAACTTTGCTTATTTAGAAACTAGATGGCGTTGCCTGTCAGATGTATGAAAAGATTTTTATCTTTATGTAAAACTTAACCTCAAGCACAGCAGTAGCATACGCTTCCACTGCGCCACCGAGGTGATTATGATATTTTATGAACAAGTTTTGAAATTGGCCCAAGATTTGTAATAAGGTTCTTGCAGTGGAGACTTAAACAATTATAGTGTGGTAGATACAATACCATAATAAGTCTACTAAAATCATTGAGCCTGTCTGTCGCTAACTGGTTACGCTTTCATAACTAAACTGCTGCACTAATTTCAATGAATAGCATGAAGATACTTTGTTTCTCGATGATTGACATAGACAAATCTTTACCGCAATAAGCGAGTCGTTGGGGCCGCGCGAAGAAGCCAGTAATCTATAAAGGACTACAACAATATCAGACAGTTACTTTTGATTCTATAATATCAGATTGAGTGAATGTACCAGACATACCGTGTCTATGATAGTTTAAACTCTGTAACAGATACTGGCTGGCTAGCTTCAAATGTTTTGCTTTACCTGCCCTTTCTTATACTTACTTCAATCTGTTCTTCAGTATTTAATATAGCTGGCATTCTGTGGTGTAACCAATCCAGAGTACTATTTGATTCCATAGTAATTACAGAGTATGAGTATATTATTGTTTCTTCATTCTGCCACACATTGTACAAGCCTGCCATATAAAGAAGGTTTATTCCTTTCCAACCATGTTCCTCATCAAATGTAGTTTTCCAGGTTTCTGTTTCATCTACCTAGAAATTATTTATTTTCATCAGGCAATAAAACTGTTGTAATGATCAAATAACACCTCAATGTATTCAACAATTACACTAAACATTTCCTTAAACCTATTTTAAATAATTTTGGACACTTGACACAAATACAATATGAAAATGAAACTAGATTGACTAATGCAAAACTTATACTTTTTTTCTGTAGTCAAACATCACTATAGAAAACACCTAAAATTTGAATTGTATATTACAAACATTTGTTCTCTCGGGAATTGAACCTAGGATACTCGCACATCAGTCGTAAATGCTACCACTGTGCCACTGAGTATATCCTTTACAATTTCTGAAAATATCTTTCATTTTTACTGATAAGTTTTTTTTAAATTTTTTATCATTATCATTATTTTCTTTTTAACAAGGCGTTGTTTGTCTTTAATAGGGGTGTGTACTAGGGATCAAATGGATCAGGCCAATGTTGACTTAACTAGAAATCCATTTCGAAATAAAAGATGAGTTAACTTCATACAAAACTCTTTAAACTGACTCAATCTCTGAAACTCATCAACAGATTTTTACGAAATTTAAATGACACCTTTTTAGAATAAATCCCTTTCCAACAAAAAAACAATATTTTCAAATCTGTCTATAGATGACAGAGGAATATCCGAACATACACAGAAAAAAAAACATCTAAACTGAAGACCTCCTTCTTTATGAAGTCAGTTAAAAATAAAGCATACCTTAACACTGGCATCCTGTGGTGAATAGATGTAATAAGGTTGCTTATTTTTTGTTACTTTATTAGTGGTTTGCCACTCATAGAATCCCTCTACAGCGATTATGCATCTACCTCCATTTTGTAATATTGGGTTGTATAGTTTAGATTCTTTTATGCTTTCTAAACGACAATTGTTTGTGCTTAAGTTATGGGTTTTGTAATCTCCCTGTAATTGCAGAAACACATTAATAGTGACTAAATATTTTTCGGGTCCTATTACTAAGACTTCGCTGTCCGCTACGTTCATCTGTCACCAGGATGTCTCTCACATATGGTGATAGTTAGACAGTTGAAATTTTCAGAGATGATGTATTTCTACTGTGGCTATACTAAAAAATACTAAAAAACAGAATAAAAAATAAATGCTTAAGGCAGGCTCCCATCCAAAAAACAACGTGAATTTTTGCTCGTTTTTGTTAGTTAGATGATGGTACTGAACCCTTCGTGCTTGAGTCCGTCTCGCACTTGGCCGGTTTTTACTGTAATCATTTGAGAAAATTCTACCTTGTGCCAGGGTGGTATTATTCCCCAGATCATTGGTTTAAGAACTCTGATACTTTCTACTACATTTTTAAATTTAGAAGACGAAATCAAAACTGGTGTCACATCACTTGGGGCAATATTGTAGGATGGAGTGTAATCCTTTCCCGCATTATATTCAGGTAACCATTGAGGTTTTAAATACTTCGCATTTTTTGTTTTGTAACTGCAGGCGCATTGAACTTGTTCTTTTGAGAGTGTCCTGAAAAGTTAAATATATGAGAATTCTGGCAAGTCATCGCTGAAATACAAAATATCTATTTGAACCTACAGTGCGGTACGACCACACATTATTGATAAGCAATGTTTATTGTTATTTTCTACTTTAAATAGGCATCTACTTGCCGCGCAATACAATCACAACAAAAAATGAAATACTCAAAATCTATGACAGTTTATGAGGGCTTGCCAGACTCGAAATTTTGCCAATGAAATCCTAAAATCAGTTATCTTAACGATTTCGAAGCATTCTGACCTTACTTTTTATTATTATCAGATAAAGGTATTTAATTTGGTTTAAGGAATGGGGTTAAATCAGTCATGCAATTTGATATGTGCGTCCACTAATCAGAAGCTTGCGTGAGAGAGACAGACTAACCAAACTCAGATTTTTCTCTCTCTACTCCGAACACGCTTTCCGCCTGTTCAGCTGCCCCTCTGTATACATATGCTCTAAGCTACTATTGCTTATTATGTGTAAAAGGCCTTGAAAGGAAATTTGTTTTTGACTTTGACAGATCTTTGACAGGACTTTCAGTCTGCGGAAATTTATTCCATTCAAGCAAGCTGCAAGGCTGAACTTGAAGATCTAGATAGAACTTCTGTCTGTGGTACCTATCCAAAGGTATTTCAAAATTGAGTTGGTATTTACTTTCATAGAATTAGAGTAATTTCTAGTTTTAGTGTAGCCTTTAAGTAACCAACTGCAATGGAAATCAGTTAAAACAGTTATCTCCCGAGCGTCAAACCAATAAACAAAATCATGTGGAAATATGTAACGCGTCGTATCAGGGATACGTTCGAAAGAAGTGCTACCCAATATCAATGTAGAACTACCGTAGTAAACAGTGGACCAGGAAATTTCAGCGATGAAAAAAATAAACAACCGTGCTGTAAATGGTTTTCAAGGAATTGCACTTCTTTTGAAAACGATAGTGGCCCGAACAGGAAGAAATGGAGCTTCGATTATCTCAACAAAAGTTGGATGGATGCCATCACATGGGTATGTTTGTATTAGCTAGTTTATTTATATCCTATCATAGATTACATTATATCAATATAGATATATTAAATGTTTCGATAACGCTTACTATATATTTTTCCGGGTTTTTGTTTACTATTAATTATGTTTTGCGAATTTTAGAGTGGCGCACTTGTCCTGGGGTGGTACACTAGTCAGATAATTCACTTGAAATTGAAAAATCAATTGAGGGTCAACCAGAGTAAATGTCAAACAGTGAATGACATAATTTTCCGTTTAAAACCTCACATAACTAGCGGAGAGAAGAATAATTTTTATTTAACATCTGCACCTAAAATCAGTACTATTGTGTCAGACTTTGTACCCAAAGTACAATTGGTATCAAATGATTCTGGTCATTGTGAGTCTGGATCTGAAACTGAGAAATCAGCAAAGTCTGGAAGTTGCATAAGCCATGATAGCTCTATTGATGACTTGGGAGAGGTTTTAAACTCTATTGAGAATAAACTTGGTCTCGCTGCCATTGAAAATGGACAGTATCAAGATGGGCTTACTCTGCTAAGGTAAGTACTTATCTATACTCACTCATAATCACCATTCCACCAGTCCACTGCTGTACATATTCCTCTCCTTATACATACTGTTTATAAATATCGTAAAAAAAAAGATTATCATCTTTTCCATATAGAAGTTATTTTCTTGAATCTTTTAATTTAAATCGGATTCTTATTAGAATATTAGATTCTTATTAGATTTGGAGCCTTAGCTGTCATTTTTGTTTTAGGCTCCAAATCCAAGTAATATATAATTCCTCACTCATCTAGCATCTTCAAATGTAGACAAAGAAAATTTATTGCCCATCAATAAATTACTTTAATCTACTTAATCAAATTAACGAAAAACATTTTAATTGCGATTAAATTTATCACGAAGTTAATCTTGATTTTATTAAAATTAAATCATTGTTTAATGCTTACACTGCCTGGCACAATCCAAACAAAAACACTATCAAATACATGAAATGCATTAGACATATTCTTAACAGTTATGTTAGATTAAATAAATAAAACAGTATATTGTTTGCCACAGTTTGGTAATGTTTGTAGTAATGTTTGCCAGGTCAATAACTATTTGAAGGCTCATTGCTAAGTGTTGTAAAAGTTTTCCTTGTACTTATTGATAGTAAAACCATTCGACTTTTCCTCATCATACCCACTTTATTTTGCAGGTCTGCTGCAAATCGCAACCATGCACCAGCTATGTACAATTTAGGTCTCTGTTATGAGAATGGCTTGGGAGTATCGACAAATGAAAAAATTGTAAGTGTATAACTGATAAGTGCCTATTCAAGTAATGCATAAACAGGATTTTAGTAATTCCCTTTCTTGACCTTTCCTTCTTCCTTATCTTGACATTAAAAGTACGCAACAGACTTTTATGCTATATTCATCATTCAGTCATTTAAGAGAAAGTTTTAAAATTTATATTATAACAGAGAAAAAACTGTGTTTCGAATATTTCTTGAGCGAAGCCAGAGCGACCCGCTAGATAGTACTAAAAGTAAAATAATCGAAATTAATACTAGACAATTTCTAGACATGTACATATAATGACATGTGGAATTGTATCATTTAGGAGATTATATTATTATTGTAGTTCACGAGTCAATACCCAGGTCTGTATGAGATCTAAAATAAGTTCTATAGACACTAACGGCACGCTATATACCTACAGCGCGCAAAAAATATTGCTAATATGGATATTGTATGTAATTATATTTCGGTAATAATGACAGTGGCAACAGAGAGAGTACTGCAAATTTTGAATATTTCTATGTTATGCTTACAAATTGTATAGTTTTATGTTCCATTTAATTAGGAATATTAATTAAGGTTACAAATGAATTAGAATTAGTTATATTTTAGTAATACTTTTTTTTGCTATTTGCAATTCTCCTCTATATAAACTATAACTGTGCCAAATTTCTTACTCGGTTCTCAAAATTTCGTAAAAAGAGTTACATGTTTTGTTTCATGTATTATTCACATTAAATGTCAATGATGTTCATGTGTTGTTTCCAAGTATCTTATTTTTTTTATTGTTAAACAAAATATCAAGTGAAAGTTTGATAAATGTTATGTATGACCTCATAACTACCTTCTCTCAAGCATATAAATCAAGAATAACTTATTTGTTTGATAGTCTAATAGATTTGGCAAATGATGTGAAAAACATAGTAGTTATTTAATTTCGTTTTACAGGCAATGGATTTATACAAATCAGCTGCCGCTTTAAAACACCCAGGCGCTCTATATAACCTGGGTGTTTTTTATGGCCAAGGTCGCGCAGGACTCAAAACTGACCAAGAAACTGCAACCCGTCTGTTAAGACTCGCTGCAGTGCAAGGACAACAGGATGCTATAAATGCTCTCAAAGAACTCGAGGATACAATCACCGAACCTCCTCACAATGATCTAAATGGATGGAGTTACCCACACTCACCATTCTTGCAGAATGACAATTATATTCCAACTCAAACAAGATTGTTTGTAGAAAATATTAACTGTTAACAGGCAGTATAGAAAATATTAACTGTTAACAGGCAGTAGTGTGAAGCGAACTTTGTCTATTACATAAATTATAAGAGGTGGTGGTGATCTTACTGAGTGTTTATTATAAAAAATTACATGTAGAACAGTAAGAGTATTTATTACTATTGCTACTTCCAAATTACTTTTTATCTTGTGAAGAAAAAAATTTAAGGTTTATTTCTCAAAGAAATTTTCACCGACTATAATTTTATTGTTTATACACCTTTGTTACGTGTTTTAATCCAAAATAAATATAATAAACACAATTTAGAAAATGCTTTTTACTAAGCATTTAATGGGCTTTGGATTATTTTAAGTGATATACCTATAGGTATCTTGTTTGTTGGAAAATAGGCATTTTGTGGTTACATAAACTTTGAAACTGTTAACGCCTTGCTGTTCCTATGCTTTTAGTATTTTTTATAGGTAACTGTTACATAAATAATAAAACCTGCAAACCTCTACCCTTCAAGTTTCAGGACACCATGTACGTACATCTGTACACACTGCTACATATTTTTCATTAGGTATCTTCTTGGAAACATTTAAAAATACTTGCAATTGGCTAGTCAAGACTTTTTTTTGCTCAAAGCAAGCACCAGAACACTATTGTTTTATTTTTGCCTGTGTATAATCTTATTTTATATAAATAAAATTTCCATCTTGATGATGGGTTTCTTTAATAACTGTTGTTTTCTTTTAATGAAATAATACAAAAACGGTTTGGAATTATTTATTATTACTTAAAATAATATATTAAATGCTATTTTACATAAAAATATCCAGTACGTTATAATCATATTAACTTATCGTAACTTTGTACAAACGTTAGGATTGATATTTATCTGAAGACAGACAGTACAGTAGCAACTACTGTACAAATAGTCTGTATTTTAGTCAAGAACATAATTATAACTCAACTTTCATGTCACTTGCATGCAACAATGAGCTGATTGTCCCATTCTCCGATATTTTAATAAAATTTTAAAGAGTAATTATTATGAATCAATGAAATGAAATCATCCTATCAGTAGTGATATATGAAGAACTGTAACTCAACAATGGGACTAGCCACAATTTTAAAGAACTGGGCGCTCGTATGTTTAACCAAACTCTTCCGAAACGGATAGATAGACTATTTTGGAGATCCAAAATAGTCTATCCGTTTACCGTTACCTACATAGAGTTAATTAGGTCATGTTTTTCAATAATCGGATTGTAATCAGCTTTTGAGATGCGATGTGTATAGTTTTATTAAATTATGTTTAAACCAACTTAGTATGTTTATGATAATTACACGACAGTGAGTATGGTAGGCAATGAGAGGCCTTTTTGTTTTCTGTGCGGAAATGGATACCACCGACTAAAACCGCACGCCCTACGGTTTGTAGACCCCGATGTTCCCATTGCTGTTCCGTCCCAAAAAAGCTCGAAGGCCTGCTTCGGCTAGGGTGACAGATGGCCTCACCTGTCACCCTCAGGCTCGCGCTTATGACGGCGAACAATGAGAGAGTCCTATGTCCAGCAGAGGATTGCAAAAGGATGATGATGAAGTTGAGAACAAACTAATATTGGCTCCGGTACTGCCCTGTACTTTTTATTGTGCAAAAAGTTACATTTCTTTATATATCATTATTACTACTAACACTTAATTTGAATATCTGATTACAATATTAAAGGAATTACAATTTCAGTATTAATGGAAACTGCCAACTGATGAACGAAAGTTACATAGTGTTTACAGTGTCAACTTTAATATTAATGCTGAAATATTAACGAAACCATAATAAAAAATAAGAGATGCTAAGTGCTAATTTTAACTTCTCTAAGACCATCACATTGTTCTAACTAAGAAAATAATATGCAATGTTTAATTATCTTTTCACCCAGGTGAATCTTATAACAACAGTTCATTTTCACAACATAACATGCAACATAAATATTGGAAAAATTATTTTAAGTATACCATAAAGTTTGAATTAATTTGTTATGGCTCTGGTTTTAACGATACACGCTACCATGTATCTTAGGCGCTATTCAATGCGACGCGGACTGTCCGCGACGGATGGTACAATGTATGGAGCCTATATAGAGTGTGTTCAATGCTACAAACGCGCTGTATAGGCTTCATACATTGTACCATCCGTTGTGGACGGTCCGCGTCGCACTGAATAGCACCTTATACTTTTATGTAAAAGCTTTATGGTATCTTAAAATATTTTCAGATAAAAAGAGATAGATACTATCCCAAAGATATCAGTAAGAAATTTTACGTCAGTAAAATAATTGCATTCAACATGCATACTTTAAAACCTAACACCACTGATGGTCACCTGAAACAATATTATTCATAATGTATTACTTATTTTAAAAGTAAGAAATGCTTAAGATAATAAAAAAAAATGCTTTAGATAATACTAGCTGAGCCCCGCGGTGTTACCCGTAAAGCTTGTCTAAAAAAGTAGCCTGAATCTCCTTATATATTCAGCCAGTAAAAGTCCTGTCTAAATCGGTCCAACTGTTCCAGAGATAAGCCAGAAGAAACAGGCAGACGGTTAAAACGCGTTTATT
Source organism: Spilosoma lubricipeda (assembly GCA_905220595.1). Classification (NCBI taxonomy): domain Eukaryota; kingdom Metazoa; phylum Arthropoda; class Insecta; order Lepidoptera; family Erebidae; genus Spilosoma; species Spilosoma lubricipeda. The sequence continues at coordinate 8,546,180 of HG992295.1, forward strand.
TTAATATTATAAACAGACACTTCAATTTTATTTATTTGTTTAGATTTAAAATTCTATATGGTATAAAGGGAACCTGTGCCCACATAGAGGCTGACAAAACAAGTATTAAGACGATGTTCATTTGGGTGTAAAAGTAAAGCTTGTGCCAAATTAATTTCACATGTAATCAATAGTGACGTTGACCGCATTTGACTTTGCGGTTGGTCCATAATAAAATGTCCACCGATCATGATGCCAAACGCGTTTATTGGTGCTAATTGTACGAAAACTCGAAACTAAACTAAAAACCACCATAAACGAGTAATAATCTTGACGTTAACAAATTATCTTCTTACCAAGGGTTTACTAAAATTAGATATGTCACAATACAAACAGACACCTAAATTTTTATTTACTAATCTAGCATTTTACAAATAGCTCCACTTAAAGAACGGAATATAATTTTAGTTTATTATCGCAACTATAGAATATGGTAGACGTCACCTAAGTGAAATAGTTACTTTTATCATCTGTCGAAACGATAACTTTTTATGAAAAATAGCGACGTCGGTATTTATTTATGATACGGGTAACTCCAGCGAGAGCGAGGTTTAACCTTTTTTTTTTGTTTAAATGGGTCTGCCAAAATGACTACTCTGCCTGATGGAGAGCATAAGCAGAATTCGAGAGTGGTGGTAACCATACTCAGTGCGAATGCAGACAATGCAACAATGCAGCGTGGTGAGCCACACTATGGCGGCCTAGTGACGCTTCTACATCATTGGGCCTCCGGTCTCGCACTCATTAGAGAAACAAGCACAAACACTGTCATTTTACAATGATCTTCTGGATCTAATATGAAACAAACTCGCACTTGTCCTGTAGTAGTGATTAGTAAACGTACGGTTAATATTTGCGCGGGTAGTCCCTGGGGGCAGGCGCGTAGCGGTCCGGGTACGTAGCGCCGGGCGGCGGCGGCTGGTACTGCGGCGCGTAGCGCTGCTCGTAGCCGTAGCGCGTCTCCCCGCTCGACGACCACGTCTCGTTACCGCCTCCACCGGTGTTGCCCCCTGTACATAATAAAACAAATTATTCAATCAGTCGCTGGCGATAACGATCATGATAAAGAGGTTTTATTTTTATAAACATTGTCAGTGATTTGGTTAAAAATGCAATTCGTGTTAGTAACAGTTGTGACATGAATGGATTTTTGGTATCATTCATTTATGGTTTATACTATCATGAAATGCCATAACTATTAAGTTATAGGCAAAAAAAAATTTCTTCAGTTATGTTTGAAACTATAGATCTTTATGAAAACAAATGCTGAAAAAAAGCCGACTTTAAAAACTGGATCGAATTGAAAGAATCATCAAAATCGGTTCACACAGTTGAAAGTTCTGAGGTAACGAAAAAAAAACAGTTGAATTGAGATCCTCCTTATTTTGAAGACAGTTAAAAATGCAACTGTCAAGGTCATAAAGTACTACTTATGAAGAAATGCAATTTAATGAATAGCTTGGGATCAAAACAGTCGTAGACTTCTCAACATTTTTCCGATTATCTGCTTGAACCTAAAATGAATTCGCTTACCTTTAGTTGGCGCGGCGGCATCCGGATAGCGGCTGGATGCATTCCAGCTGCGCGGCTCGGGCTTGCCCGGGGGAGATGGACGATATGAACGGGTATCCCTGGACTCGTACGATCGACTGTAAAAACATCTTGGTTAAATTCTGCTTTTTTATAACATAGGATAGATGATACCTTAGTCAAATTAGTTACTTTTTATCATCTCTCAAAACAATTACTTTGTATGATAAATGTACTAAGTACAAACTTGTGATGTCACTGTTTTAACTACTCAATTGAGTAATATATTCCAATGTTTATTTGATTATTTGTAATAGAAATGAAAATCTGTAATAATTATATTTTCCGAGATGTTTTATAATTATCGTTTTAATGAAGGAAACATCGGTATTTATTTATGATACAGTCTTCTACCCTGTTGCTGATATTGTTTAAGTTTATTTGATAAATCATGTCTTCCCAAAACTATTTAACTGGTCCTAAGAAGACAAGAATTTTATGAAACACTATGGTAAAAGTTAATAGTACTGGAAACTGTCTTAAAATTTAGAAATTTCATAATAATAATGTTTGGAAATTACGCTGGTTCCTTAGGTCTCGTGCCAGGTGGCATTGGTTGCCGTGAATCTTCATTAGCTCCACCATTACTCGAGTACTTTATATTGCTATTAGCTGCAACAATAATTACAACATTGAGACGAGTATATACAAAAAAAGAAATTGGACATCTATCACACAACACCATCTAGTCTCATACTAAGCAGACCTTGTATTGTGGTTACTTAACAACTGATATAAATACATTTACTTTTGTTTTTTTTGTAAATAAACAAATATTATACATAGAAAACACCCGAACTTCGAAACAAATATTTACAGATCATACAAGGAACATAGCAGACAGAGAGGCGCTGATAGCCCAGTTTCACTCAGTGATTAGAAATAATCACCGAGGGTAAGCAACGACGACGCGGCTAGTACCTGGATGCGTGACCGCTAGTGGCATGTTACCATGCGCGTCTTCGCAATTCGGAGGTCATGTTAAGCTGTCGGTCCGGTTGTTTTCCGTGGATAACAGTCGTTAAGCTTAGTCGCGCGGCTTAAAAACATCTAACGGCAAAATACGTAGCCTCGAAGTTGCCTTCCAGTCCCCAACCCGCGTTCAGCCAGTGTGGGGACGTATGGCCTTAACCCTCTGAGAGACCTGACCCAGCAGTGGAACATTATGGGTTGTTGATGATACAAACATTTGATACGCCACCGAGGCAGTCAAGTAAAGAAATTTTACTTCAGTAATTTCTTTGTAAAATTTGTAATGTATTGCTTACATGAAACATGTCGGGGGTAGTCACGCTTGTAGTCCCGGTCCCGGTCCCGCTTGTCCGTGCCGCGGTCGTAGCTGGCAGTCATTTCGAAGCGTGGAGGCGGAGGCGCTTCGAACTGGCCGCGATTAGATGACTGAGAATAAAGTATTTATAATTAGTTTACTGTTCGAGATAGTGTTAAAGATAAAGTACATCTATCTATACAAAATTGGAGTGTTTTTGAACTTGTTGACTAGACTATCAATTGGGTGGTGGGTTATGGAGTATTATTTTTAGCCAAAGGGAAGGGGTAACCAACAGTGGTTATGAAGTATGAGTTAGAAGCAGTACGTACCATGGGCGGTGGTGGTGGACGCTTGTGCCTGGCGTCACGTTCGTAAGCTGGCTCGGGAGGCGGACTGCCTGCTTTCCGGTACGTGCTGCTCTCGTAGCCACGCTTACGACGCTCCTCTTCTAGTCTGTACAGTTATTTTTTTACATTATTATATTTTGAATATCTTAATTTTTTATACTACTATGCAGTTAAACAGTTTCTGATAGCTGATATATATTTGACATATTTCTATCTGTCCGAGAAATGTGAAAACGAAATATAAGATGATCTGGCAGATAACTTCAAATTAGTGCATTCACATTATCAAAAGTTGTAAAATTGGCCCCTAAAATTACACAATTATTTATATAAAATATAATAAATTGCCACCTAATGATTTACATCATTAAAATATTTCAGAGATAAATCTATAATGAAGTGCAATTAAAGTTTTAATTGTAACAAAGTCGTAGTTAGTTTTTTCAGTGAAGTAAAAAAAATATCCCAAAAAAAATCAATTAGAAAGAACAAATAATAATATAATGTAATAATAAATACTTCGGACATCTAATACACAACGCCATCTAGTCCCAAGCTAAGCAGAGCTTGTGTTATAGGTACTAGACAACTGATATAAATACATATATACTTTTTTTTTGTAAATACATACATATTATACATAGGAAACACCCAAACTCCGAAACAAATATTTGCAGATCACACAAACATTTGGTCCGACCCGGGAATCGAACCCGAGACCTCATGCACAGCAATCGCGTACGCTACCACTACGTCAACGAGGCAGTCAAAAATGAAAAAAAAAAAATATGAAATCGGACCTAAGTTGAGCACGCTTCAATTCCAGTCTCTCCAATTCCAACTTCTCCCTTTCCAATCTGTGACGTTCACGCTCCAAACGAAGTAGCTCGTTCTTCTCACGTTCTATTTTCTCCCTGTGTAAAAGTATCGAATGTTAAAATCAACTATACAATGTATGTAAAACAATATTATTCTAATGTTCCAAACCCAAAGTAAATTAATAATGGACTATGGCTGTGTGGTTCAGTGATAATTGCGTAGGGTAACATATTGGTTAAGTAAGAGCCCAACTAGGTCCAGGTAAATCCAATGGTAACCATTTTGAGAACCGTCTGCACTTCAGACAGCATGTTAAGCCATGAATGACAATATCTGTTTCAATAACAACCGGCAGTTGGAGCTATAAAAAGTGTGACAAATGTCTTTCTGTAGAACTTCAATCTCATCTTAATGCTAAAAAAGCAAAAATAAAAATTCAGCCATATTGTGGGAGATTTAAAGCCTTGGAGGCTCGAAAGAAATGTGTTTATTACATGCATTGAAGAGCAATGAGTTTCTTTGCCAGTATTCTTCTAATAAGGTTCTATAGGTATAAGGCATTTTGGAAAATGGAAGTTATAGATACTTTTAGAGTTTTCATCTAATTAACCTTGGAAATCTAGCAAATGCTGTGGCGTCTGTTCGAGTCTATCTATGATTTTTTACAGTAGCTTTAAGTAAACATTCAATAAATGTCATAATTGAATAAATTAATATGAATTTGAAGCAATAAAGGGATATAGGAATGTGAGGTGTGGACGTAGTAGCCTACCTCTCCGCCCGCAGCTTCTCCCGCTCTAGCGCGAGGCGGTGCTTCTCCTGTCGCTGGCGGCGCTCCCTCTCGCGCAGAGCGTCCTCGGCGGCACGACGCCTGCGCTCCTCCTCGCGCGCCGCGCGGGACCGCTCGCGAGCTCGCGCCACGTCACGCTCCTTCTATACACATAACATTCACTCAATTCGACATCAACAGCCGGCAACGCACCTGTGACGCCTCTGGTGTTGGGGGTGTCTATGGGTGTCTACCATCAGGCGAAATGTCTGCTCGTTTGCCCACTATTCCATAAAAAAACACCATTCTCTTGCAATCAGCCTAAGCTAGGTAGTTTGCAAAAGAATTTGTAATATTTTTGGATTTCACTATAGCACATTTAAAAATAACCATTATAGTTTTATACAACCTTTGTAATAAGCTTTACATAAGTGTGTAATAACTAGAAGATGTAGACCATATGCAACATGTTGTAACCGAGAACTAACAACTTTGTAAATAAATTCTTATTGTGTAAATAAATTTATTATGACTTTACAGAGTCAAGTACGAGTTAATTTCATGTCAGAAGAACTCCCGCAAACGCCCCCGTTCAAGGGCAAGTTGTCATTACTCACTACGATACATATGAGATTGGGTGCAATTGTGGTTACTCAAGAAAATTATAAAAATGACTTACCCAAATTTTGGAGAACGATAGAACTTCCCGGGGCGATCGTCGACGTTCACGACTTCTGGTGCTACGTCTAGGCCTGTCCTGCAATGTTTGATCCTAATGAAAACTAAACTGTTAGTCAAAACTCTGACTTCAATCGGCACTAATAGTAACATTGAACGTAATAACGTAACATTCTGAATTCGCTTGTGTAGATTGGGAATTACACTTTACACTAATATTATAAAGGCGAAAGTTTGTGAGTGTGTATGTTGGTTCGTGTGTTTGTGACTGGATGAAACTTTAGAGTTATATAGGTTATATATCAGAACTAGCTGACCCACGCAACTTCGTTTACGTCTCTTATTGCCCGTAGCGTGATTATTTTCCCCCGTTTTTTAAAACATTTTTCATTGGTGCTCCGCTCCTATTGGTCTTAGCGTGATGATATATAGCCTTCCTCGATAAATGGGCTATCTAACAGTGAAAGAATTTTTCAAATCGGACCAGCAGTTCCTGATATTAGCGTGTTCAAACAAACAAACAAACTCTTCAGCTTTATATGTTAGTATAGATAACATATAGGCTACTATTTGCCAACAAACAAGCAGTTGGAGCCGTAGGAAACAGCTAGTCAATAAATAAGGTTTGCGAGTTTAAAAATAAGCATTTAATAACGATATAACTATGCCTTACTTTGTCAGAACGATGCGACTTCTCACGTGTGCGTGATGTAGATCTATTGCTTTCTGCACCAGATACTTCACCATCCTTTTTAGGTTTAGGCTCACCGGCTTTCTCTGCACCTTCCTTGTGTTCCTTAAAAATAGTTTTTTACAGAATAATTCAAACATGAACTTCCCAAATATAGGTTTTCTTTGGTAACTAATATGTTTGTTTTATTGCATACCTCACTCTCAAGTGGTTCCTCTTTGCGTTCTTTACTTGGTCTCCGCTCAGAACGTGCGGGAGGTTGACGACGCGAAGATGACTCCGATTCCGATTTTGCCTTTTCCACTGAGATCATACGACCGTGCAATTCTAAAATAAATACAAATATCATAAGGACAGGTTTGAACAAAAGTAATGTGCTACCAATTTTTTTATACATTCGCAAGTTTACGAGGATGGATGTTTGTTATTTGGTGTTCTTTCACACCAAAACTACTGAATGGATTTAGTTGAAACCACTGACGAAATATATACTATAGACTTTCCCTTCACTACGAGAGACCTGTACGCGGATTGATAGCAAGCTTAATGTTCCCTAGATGTCACTAAGTGCATCAAATCGTGAATTTGAAGGATATTTTCCGACCTACACCAAAGTACGAACCCAAAAGTCAACTGACAAGTTTATTGTCATGCAAAATGTACCACTAGATGTCGTTTTCCAAATAATTATATTAGTAATTTATGTGATATTTTATTAAATCGTCAAAGAGCCATCCTATATACACAAACAAATAAAATTGAAATGTCTATTTATAATTTCAAATAAACAGCTTCGTAATAAATGCTTCTTAGTAAATACGGTACATGAATAATTTTTTTTAATTAATTTTTGTATGAAACTTTTTAAATTTTCACGTTAAACTTTCTATGTAGGGTTTTCAATTGACTTAAGTAAGGACTGAGAAAATAAATTTATAACTTCTATTTACGGGGTAAAATAGGGGTTATGAGCTTCTATGCAACTTTTTATTCCTTCAATGGATTCAAAAAGGAAATAAAAATCTATGAAATAATAAAAAAGTTGTAAGTCTTGTAACTTTTGATCATATAAATTTGCAAACTAAAATAAAAAAAAAAAACAAAAAACATCAAAATGATCTGTTATTGACAATAGAGCAAAATTATGTCCTTCAATTTTATAGAGGACTAGCCAACCCACGCAACCTAGTTTGCGTCTTTTATTGCCCGTAGCGTGATAATTTTCCCCCGTTTTCGAAACATTTTTCATTGGTGCTGCGCTCCTATTGATCCTAGCGTGATGATATATTAGCCTATAGCCTTCCTCGATAAATGGGCTTTCTAACACTGCAAGAATTTTTCAAATCGGACCAGCGGTTCCTGAGATTAGCGTGTTCAAACAAACAAACAAACAAACTCTTCAGCTTTATATATTAGTACTAGCCGACCCACGCAACTTCGTTTACGTCTCTTATTGCCCGTAGCGTGATAATTTTCCGCCGTTTTTGAAACATTTTTCATTGGTGCTCCGCTCCTATTTGTCTTAGCGTGATGATATATAGCCTATAGCCTTCCTTGATAAATGGGCTATCTAACAGTGAAAGAATTTTTCAAATCGGACCAGCGGTTCCTGAGATTAGCGTGTTCAAACAAACAAACAAACAAACTCTTCAGCTTTATATATTAGTATAGATAGACAATAATGTACACAAAAAAGTCCACGATACCATAATTATCTCTAACTTTTAAAGATATGTTACAATAGCCACTTCATTGTGTTAAGATAATCAAAATTTGTTGAAAAAATGCATATTATTCAGTGATGAAAGCTCAGTAGATTGAAGCCTAGGGCGGCTCATTTTAGGGGGCGGCAAATTAAACGATTTGAAAAAACTACATTACTATAATATAAATGGAGAAAATAAGTCTTGGCAGTTTAAGAAAAAGACATAATGTATTAATACTACTATTTGAGAAAGTCTATATACTTGTAAATATATATCTTTGTAAATATCTGTTTATAAAACATCTCAATATCAGTTAAATATTACTAGTTAAATTAGTAATTTTAACTATTTTTGCTTTTTTTTTTGCTTTTATTATTTCAACAGCGAATCAACTAAAGCATCGACTACTGAGGTACGAACTGAAACTTCGTTCCACCCTGGTGTCCCTTGAGACCTCTCAAGTTTTTTAAATAGATCAGGGCACAAACCTGGCAAACAATCAGATTTTGCTTGCCACTTTCGGAGTTTCGGATTGTGTTTGGAACGGCAAGTACTACACCTTGCCGCCTTAGGAAAAAATAAGCTTTATATTTGTATAATAATGACAAGCTAAATTTATTTTCATCTTCTTCGTAACCATGATGTTCATAGCTGCATCAATGCCAATGGTCTAGAAATCTTTCGACCTTTCAGCGTTCGAGCTATCGTTGGTGAGTGCGAGACAGGAGGCCCAACGATGCAAAAGCATATCAAGGCCGTCATGGTGTGGGTTACCATTCTGCATTGTCTGCATTTGCAATGAGTATGGTGACCACCACTCTTGGATTCTGCTTTTGCTTTCCATCAGGCAGTATAGAGTCATTTTGGCAGGCCCAAATATAAAAAAAAAATCTTTAAAGTGTATAACAAATAGTATTTGTTTGTTGATCTCCTGACTGATTTAATGTGATTTTAATATTGCCTGTTGTACAAATTAAAATATGTATGAGAAGTAGAGATTATACTTTTCAGTTTGATCATTTTATTAAAATTACATTTAATGACATAAAATTGATGGATTATGCCTTATCAGGCAGGCAATAAAATCGCTGAACGTTATTATCTACACCATATACGTGATCGAATAGAATATATTTAAATTAGGGTGCTTCCATTAATTACGTAAGGTATTCTATATAAATATATTAACTCTTTACAAATCTCACTTAGGTGGGATGGGGGGGGAGGTTGTTTGGCAAATATGACGTAATTATGTAAAAAATATTTCTAGAATAAAATATGGACAAATTTGACACAATAGTGCTTGTCGTATTCGTTCGAACTCTGCAGAGTAGCGAAGTAGCACTCGATTTTGCTTTGCTAGTCTTCAATAAAAGTAATAGAACAACTTCAATAATCCAACACGTTTACAGCCTGAACATGAATTTGATGAATCTCACGTGAGCGGACGGGGGAGGGAGTTGACGAAAATCTTACGATATCTCACCAAGGCGGCACGGGGGATCGAAAAATTCTCAAAAATGCCTCACGTAATTAATGGACGCCTCTTTAAGATGTTTCTTTGAAATTATTTGATACTTGTTTACTTAATCTTCGTAAGACAACCAACCATTTGACATTTCAAAATGTGACGTAATTGTAGCCACTAGGTGGCGCTATCATCGCGCATCCATCGAATTTAGTATTTTGTATGTCATAACAATAACTTATAAATGTGACATCTAGCGTAATAAATAGGTCATTATTTTCAAGTTTATTTAAATCGATTGTAACGACATCTCCTAAAAATAGGTGATAACTTGTACTTACGCAATTGAAAATTATTTTTTTAAAGCAAGCATTAGAAAGCAAGATTTATATTCGTAAAATAATAATATAGTTCCTAGAATTGAAGCATATAAATAAAATAGTGTTAAACTTTGTTAAACAGTTTTTTATATCTTATTTTGTAGCGCCATCTAGATTTAACGGATCTTTTCTAGCTGTTTCTGGTGTACAGTATTGGCCAAGGGAGGGTCGGTCTATTAGTATATTGTGTCATTGGTTGAAACTATACAGTAGTATGGCTTATACATAAGAATAACATGCAAGCTACTATTTACTGTGATATTTGACATAAAAACTGGTAGTAATGAACTGAATAATTTACCTGTCCTATGTAAATTTTTAATACAATTTTCGGCATCTTGAGCACTTGCCATTGTCACATAACCATAACAACGAGAACCTGGAGTTCTAGCATTAGTTACTACTTTCGCTCCAATTACCTGAAAAAATCAAAACAAAATTAATGTTTAAATTTTAATTACAGACTTCAAGTTCAAATTAAGAACATGTAACACTTTGATGATTAGAGAAGGTGAGCAAAATATACCTTTCCATGTTTACTGCACAGTTGTTTCAGATCTTTGGCACGAGTGTCGCCTGACAAACCACTGACCCACAGATTTCTTGCACCCCCTTCTTTATTGTCATCCTTTTTATCCTTCTTTTCACTGTCATTTTCCTTTTCTTTCTCATCTGTAAGAATAAAAATGTTTAAGCCACATCATAGTCTACTGTCAATCTCAAACCAGGTCAAGCTTGGTATTTATTAAAAGTAAGTACATTAGATATTATTTTAAGTGTCTGTTTGTTTATGGTTTCTGACATATTACTCAATGGTAGAACGACCATTACTTGTGTGCTACTATATGTTGATAAAACCCAAAGTATGTTGAAGAGATTGATAACGAATTTTTGTTGTTTGTTTTACATTGGTACTTTTTAAAATATAAATCAATTTTATGCATTTATTTTAAATACATACCTTTTTGGTCCTTGTCAGTTTTCTCACCTTCACTGCTGGAAAAGCAAATATCAATTTTTAATAATGAATTTAATAAAAAATGCTTTAAATAACAATTTTTGAACAGAATTTGGGCATAATCCGTAAATTGCGCGAGTTTTGAAGACTTATACAAGGATTTTAGTAATACCGTAGTAACACTCATCATCTACAAAGTTTTGCACCAGTAGTCCACCACGTTTCAACAGGAAGGAAACAACCATGACTGGAAGAGCTGCACATTGTACTGGAGCTGAAGACCCATGATGTACACGATGATATAGGTGACAGAATTCCGAGCACATCGATCTTGTAATAGTCTTCTAACAGTTGAGAAGTTCAAATGTTCACCAATGGGTAGGATGATGTCCATGTCTAATGTTTACGCACGACGATCGTCCAATCCACACAGGCGCCATATGTCCAAATCAGGTGGTGCAAAACTTTGTAGTGATTACGAAAATATTATCGAATGTCGAAATTATCGAAGTAGATATAGATGCGCGGGCGTCGTCGTCGTCGTTCGACGGTCACCAACCTAGTGGCGGGGGCTTCGGAGTTTACTTGATGTTCGTTGTCGGCAGGCGCGTCGTCACCGTTGGTCGCTGGATCGGCTGGTGCAGAATTGGCGCTCGCTGGCTCAGCAGTCTCGTCGTCCTCACCAACCGCCTCATCTAAGTCAGTCGTATTATCAGCTGAGTCAGTGCAGGTCGCTCGCCGATATTCGGGAGCGGCCCACCCTGCCTCTTCAGGGTCTTGACACGATGTGTTGCTAGATTTCACTTGTTTTTTCACACTTGCATGTTGTTTATACAAATATTCCTGACCTGAAAACTTGATTCGACATTAGCACCATCATCTGGATATGGCGTAGCATAGTATCTATGTCCATAGTAAAGCAAACATAACCGTAGGACACTGAAGTTCGTGGGTACAGGAAATGCCCTGGTACTTAGATAACATAAACACCAAAAGGAAGCCACCTTATTGTGAGCTTTTCAAGGTGATCCTCCAAGGTATTGAACAAATTTTTGTTGTCCTTTCTCTGTAAGCTTTAGTCACAGCTCTCTCACTTGGGGTGCTTACAGGTTTCATGGTTTTTGCTTCTTGAATACAGAACTCTCCACTCTTCTATATGCACACAGTATATGTCTTGTTTTGTATATCAACCCGACACCATGAGATGTGTGGCATCAACCCCAAACATTGTCTCATCAATTTTGATGCTAATATATTATCATCACCTGCTCTCAAGAACATCTCGATACTGCATCATTAATATAACACCATCAACAAGGGATTTTTTAGGCATTTTATACTGATTCACAAAATTTAAATAAAATTGTTGAAATTCTCACTAACATTTTACATTTCAGAACATATATGGATCTCAAACATAAAAAAAATAACAATTAATTTAGATTTCTGTCAAATTTAGATATTATAAAACATAAATTGTTGGAAAGCTTACCTTTTTTGATAACTTTAGTATTGTTGTCTGCCTGCAAAAGATAAATGGATGTTAGTAAATCTTAGTATCGAAATATATAGTGAGTATAAACATTCTTGGCAGGATTCCAGTACTTTGCTATTAATATATTATTGAAGCGAGAATTGAGAATTTTGTCCTTTAATTATTGCCACGGCATCTAAATGTATGTTAGATACAATTAGACAATTAATAGAATAAAATACTAATAATAAATATAACACTTTTATAACAAGATATCCTATATGTAATGATAAATATTGTTAACAAATTCTTTACAAGCTCGTCTAATCTATTTCCATCATGAAGCCATTGGTGACTTTTGATTTGCCCGTTGGTAACTTAACGGTTACACTGAAGAAATAAAAACGTACCTCCTCATTAAGCAATTCATCGTCACCAATATCCAAGTTGATACTATCTTCTGCATCAATATTATTCTCTACTTTAGGGTCATCTTCATTTCCTGTTTCTTTCTCAAGGCATGTTTTCTTTGCTTCAACTGCTTCAGTATCGTCTTTCATCTCTCTCTTCCTATTAACCTTCTCAGTTTCATCCACATCCATGTTAACCTCAGCTGGAGTTTTAACAGTTACTTTATCCTTTTTTTCGGTATGTTCTGATTCTTCTTCTTCACCAGCATCATCTTGTACAATCATATCCTCCATGGCTGGAGCGTCTTCCTCCTGCTCGGCCGTGCTTTCAGACCGTCTCGTCCTTTTAGCTGGCGTTTTAGGTTCAACAGTAGCTAAGTCAAACTTAAAAGTTGCTGGGTCATGCCCTTCCTCTTCTAAATGCTAAAATATCAGAAACACGTGTAAGTAATTACGTTACATACGAAAACGACAACGAGTAGATAATATAAAAACACGTCATGCTACCTTCGATAAACGTTGTATGAGCACACCGCGAACGCCGCTCTTGTCTAAATTTCGCTTTTCTAACTCTGCACGTAAATCTATTACTCTCAGGTCATTCAACAAACGCTTCTTGTCCGACATCGTCTAATATTGTATAGCGACAATTTCTATTAATAACTTTTAAATGGCGTATATTTTCAGTTTAACATAAACTATACCCAGATGCGAACTTAATTTCTCTAGGTTCTGACGAGAAAAATAAAATGGCGTCGTTCCTTGTCGTCATAGATTATAGTGTATATACTAGCTTGTCGTCGTACATCGATATGCGAGCGAGTAGCGAGCGAGTAAGGCCTTTGTGGTCTGTGGTCGCGTGGAGCGAGTTGTCAATTCTGAGAGTTTACAAAGCGGCGATCTCGCGAACTCTTTGGAAACCTTGACGACTTGACGAAAATTAGAGGTTTGCAACGAAAATTCTAAGTGATCACCTTACACCTTAGAGCACCTTAGAGCATAGATACCATCAATTTATAATTATTATATATGCTATGCTTGGGGTTTCTCTGAAGGATCGAATCCGAAATGAGGATATCCGGAAGAGAACCAAAGTAACCGACATAGCTCGCAGAATCTGTAAACTGAAGTGGCAGTGGGCTGGTCATGTCTGTCGAAGGACCGATAGCCGATGGAGCAGACGAGTCCTGGAGTGGAGACCACGGACTGGCAAGCGAAGTGTGGGACGCCCTCCAGCTCGCTGGACCGATGACCTGAAAAGGATAGCCGGTAGCAGCTGGATGCGGAAGGCAGAGGACCGGGAGAAATGGCGCGCCATGAAGGAGGCTTATGTCCAGCAGTGGACGTCAGTGGGCTGAAGTGATGATATGAATTTCACGATTTTACTTTAAATGTATTAATTTATTTTTAATATCAATTGTGTTGTCTTGTACACTCAAAAGTCTATAAAATTCTAATAATAATTGATAAATCATACGAACCAATACAAAAATTTAAAACATGTCAAGTTACAGTTACACTAATTTGTTTGACCAAGACTTGAAATCATATCAGCTATATGTCAATACAAGTTCTGTCTAAAAAGGTCTAGCCGTTCCAGAGATTAGCCGGCACAAACAGATAGACAACTTAATGACTTGCTTTTTTGATGAAAGTATCGAATAAACGTTCTTAAATGCATTTGGTAAAACACTTAGTGAGATGCTCACAAGAGCATCTCACTAAGTGTTTTGACAGCCGTGGCAGCCGAGCGTACAAACGCTCTGCTTAACAGACGACGACGAGTAAGAAGAAAATATTTTGAAAACATTAATGTTGAAATTAACTGGCTGTAAACAGTCGGCTCATCATGTCCTCTGGGAGTGTAGTCCTGTGTAGTCTTTAGTACAATTTGGTACTCCTTTGATGAAATGGCAACCAGCTGGATCTCCCGGATCAGCTATTTCTGCCAATGTCGAGTGTTAATAGTCTTCAAATCATAAGTTTTCAAGTCATTTAGTTTTCGTCGTGATGAAATTAACGATATAAAACATAAAAAGATGTGGATGAGATGAAATGGGGACCGTGTTCCGAAAAAACAAAAAAGAAACTACAATGAACTTAACACAATGCTAAATGGCTTACAAATGACATCTGGGGCTACTGCCCTACTATGAGGATTTTGTGTCAACTACGGTGATTTTCCGGCGTTTAGGCGATTCTGCTATACATACTATAGTTATCACATATAGCTCACTTAGAACCTATAATATTTTATGCGTGGTGCTTCTGCGGTGTCTGCCTATTTTGACTTCATTTTGTCTCCCGCTTTGCTAAGGAGAGAAGTGGACTTATCATATTTCCAACTCCTACAGTTTTTTCTTCTGATTAATTTCGTTACGGGTTCTAAGACAGTTATTTTTGTTCCTGGGACTTCCCGAGTGTCACCATAACTCGGTGTGTTCGCGGGTCGCCTGCTGTTGCTGTTTATTATTTTTTTAAATTATATTAGGATCTCCAACAAAGGATATACACATCTGTACAGTATACAATAAATTACTAAAGGGGTTGTCTAAATATCATTGTTTTCTTTTTAAAATAAGTAACAACACTTTCACACAATATATTGTACATTCATTCAGTCATTCATACAGTCCATTAGTTCTACGCTATTCAGTATTACTTTTAGTACAAATAAAATATCTTATCTGTGAAGACGTATTGCAAGTGTTTTATTCACCAGCATATAGATAAAGACCTTATTCCCACAAACATATGGTCCATTTTCGAACCGGATTTTATGAGTTGCACCGGCGATCGCTGTATCGAGAGAACAATAGCATTCCTGAGCGGATTATCTTGCTATCATCGAGTGTTTTAAGCAAATCAATAGCAAAATAATAATTCAAGTTTTTATCTATTTTGCTTGGATTTCGAAGTTTCAACGTTTTTACGCGTACGTATTTGTTTGTACCTACCTCCAACATGAAAACGTTAATGGTATATCAAAAAGAATTACTAGAAAACTTAAAGAAAGCTGAAAGAAACTTTAAAAAAACGCCTAAAGACCGTATTAAACAATCATATTTGGAGACTAGACTAGAAAATTTGGAGCAATTATGGATAAGTTTCAAGGATGGACACAAAACTATCATTGTCAAGGTGACCCCAACCGAAAAAGACGATGCGTATTTCACTTCAAGTATGTATGAGGAGTTTGAAGAATTGTATGTATCATACAAAACTCTTTTAAAGGAGAACATGCAGCCGTTTCTGATATCATCAACAAGTAAAACATCATCAGTGGTACCAAAATTGAGTGGTGGACAAGCGGTTAGCGAGTGCGAAGTGAAGTTGCCGCGCATACAGTTACCTACATTTAGCGGTAGATATGTCGAGTGGCAAACGTTTTATGATATGTTTTATTCTCTTATTCACACAAATAACAAGTTATCACCTGTACAAAAATTACAATATTTAAAAAATAATTTGTCAGGAGAACCGGAATGTTTATTACGTAAGTTTTCAACAACTGATGCTAACTACCAAGATGCTTGGAATCAATTATTAAAACGTTATAATAACAAGCGTTATAATTGTAATGAAGTGTTAAGAGTATTATATTCACAAAAACAAATAATTTGTGAGTCTGCTAGTGCTATAAAAGACATATTAGACACTACAACAACTTGTTTACAGTCTTTGCGTAATATGGAAATTAATATTGATAATTCAGATGTTTTTATTGTGTATTTTGTTATCTCAAATTTAGATCCTGAATCCATTAAGCAGTGGGAATGTCAGCTTAGTAAAACTAATGATGTGTTACCTACTTGGTCTCAATTGTCGGAATTCCTTGAATGCAGGTATAGATCATTGGAAATGATAGGCACTAATGCCTCAAACAAGGTACGTACACCACCGAAGTTTTACATTAAACCAAAACAAAAATCATTTTACGGGTCAGTTAACAACAGTAAACATAATTATTCTATAAATAGTATTAAATGTAGCTTGTGTAACGGAGAGCACTATTTATACCACTGTAAAGAATTTTCTCAACTTAATGTAAATGATAGACAGGATTACATACAAAAAAATAATTTATGTTTTAATTGTTTTTCTCCATCACATCCAGTTATGAAATGTCGTAACTCTTCGAGTTGTAGAAGATGTGGAAGGAGGCACCACTCTTTATTGCATCTAGAAAGGGAGTTAAACAATAATACAAAGGGAGACAGTGAGTTAGCCCAAACTGTAAGTACGCCTATTTCAAGTAATTTTTCAAGTAAAGATTTAGAACCCAGTAATGTTTTGTTAGCTACCGTATCAGTATGGGCATATAACATGCAAGGTTACAAGCAACCTTTGCGAGGGTTACTGGACCAAGGTTCACAGGCGTCTTTTATAAGTGAATCGGTTGTACAATTACTGGGGTTGACACGAAGACATGTAAGTGGTACAGTCTCTGGTATAGGTAATGGTGGCCACACCAATATTAAGCATATGGTATCACTTCATATCGAATCACGCCATAACCCAGGAGTTTTATTAAAAGTGAATGCGTATGTTTTGAGATCGGTAACGTCTTTAATTCCATCAACGAAATTACACACACCTGATTGGCTCTATTTAGATAAAATTCAACTAGCTGATCCAGGTTATGCCACACCAGGGAGAATAGATATTCTTCTCGGAGCTGAAGTATACAGCGAGATATTATTAGATGGAATTATACGTCACAATCAATTATTGGCACAAAACACTACCTTAGGTTGGGTATTATCTGGGAGGGTGTCAAATAATTCAGGTTCGGGTAGCGTCATTAACATGCATTTACACTTGTGTACAGATGAGCTTCTTAGGAAATTCTGGGAAATAGAAAATGAGCCAAACTGCATACAGAAGAGGATGTCAAAGATAGAAGAAAGGTGTGAAGAATTTTATGACAGGACAACTACACGAGATGAAGAAGGGAGATTCATTGTTAAATTACCGTTCAATAAGGAAGATCCAGAGTGTCAGTGTGGGAAATCAATAGCTATAGCAACAAGAAGATGGGAGTTTTTAGAGAAGAAGCTACAAAAGAATCCTTCATTAAATGAAGAATATCATAAGGTTTTGGAAGAATACATTTCAATGAATCATATGGAATCTATCAAAGAAGAAGATATTGACAACCCTAAAGCAGTTTATTTACCACACCATCCTGTTGTCAGGGAGGATAAGGATACTACTAAAGTACGTGTGGTTTTTGACGGTTCTTGCAAAGGAGTTAACAATTTTTCTCTTAATGATAACCTTTTGGTTGGTCCAAAATTACAACAGGACTTAAGACATATACTAATGAGGTGGCGAAAGCATAGGATTTGTATCGTTGCAGACATCGTGAAGATGTATAGAATGGTACGAGTCTCTAATGAAGATACGGAATACCAAAGAATCGTGTGGAGACCACAAATCAATGAGCCACTTAAGCATTACAAGCTTTTACGATTAACTTTTGGTACAGCATGTGCATCATATTTAGCTATCAAGACAGTTCAAAAGTTAGCTGATGTAGAACAATCTAGATTTCCTTTAGCAGCTGAGATAGCAAAGAGAGACTATTACGTTGATGACTTAATGACAGGATCTGACACTTTAGAAAAAGCTAAAACTATATTTAATGATATGAATAACCTAATGAGTTGTGGAGGGTTCAAACTCCAGAAATGGAGTAGTAACAATCAAGATTTATTGACATACATCGGAAAGGATAAACAAACAAGTAATAATTCATTAAGAATAAAAACATCTACTGTCATGAAAGTACTTGGTTTAGTGTGGAATAGAGAGACAGATGCTTTTGAGTATACATTTGATATTTCAGACTCTAAACAATCTATAACCAAAAGACAAGTTTTATCGGATGTGTCTCGATTATACGATCCTTTAGGATGGATCGCGCCGGTTGTTATTACAGCAAAAATATTTATGCAGAAACTATGGAAGTCAAAAATTGATTGGGATGATAGATTACCACCAAATTTATATGAAGAATGGTTACATTTTCAAACTAGGTTAGTACATTTGAGTAAGATTAATATTCCAAGATGGTTGTATTTCAGTCCAGATTCAAAAGTAGAACTACATGCATTTGCCGATGCTTCTAAGCTCGCCTACGGTGCTGCAGTATACATTCGTATAATTAATAGTGAAGGTAAAATACATGTCAATTTAATATCCGCCAAAAGTAAAGTTGCCCCTATAGAGAGGGAATTATCTATTCCAAGGCTTGAGTTATGCGGTGCAGTTTTAGCAGCAAAACTAATCTTCGAGACAGCACAAGTACTAGACATTCCAAAAGAGAATTTACATGCGTGGTCAGACTCTACAATAGTGTTAGCGTGGCTAAAAGGTGGTTCAAGTCGTTGGACTACTTTTGTGAGTAATCGAGTGTCTGAAATTCTAAATATTTTGGACTATGAACAATGGAACCATGTCGTAACAAATATGAATCCAGCTGACTGTGTTTCAAGAGGCCTGTCTGCAGAAGAATTACGTCAACATTCACTGTGGTGGTCAGGACCTTCTTATCTTTTGCGACCAACAATAGCATATAATAATTTCGAAATATTGCAAGATACACATGAAGAAGAAAGACATATATCTCTAACAGCGCTAACAGAAGTAAAAAATGAATTCATATGGACAATGTTTTCATCATTAAATAGAACGTTAAAAGTTGTATCTTATTGGAGAAGAGTTCTACGTAATTTAAGGTTACCAAAAGACAAACGTATACAATATTCAAAAGAAGTTTCACCTTCAGAAATTGATCAAAGTTTGCTTATATGTATCAAACAAGTTCAAGAAGACAATTTTAGTGAAGAAATTAAACATTTACAGATACATAAATTGATCCCTAAGAAGAGTAAACTCAGTACCTTTTGTCCCATTTTAGATGAAAACGGTGTACTAAGAGTTGGTGGTCGTATTGAGCAGTCAAACGTTAGATATGACACTAAACATCCCATAATTATGCCTGCTAAGAGTCATCTTACCAAGCTAATAATTTATGATGCTCATCTCAAGACCTTTCATGGTGGACCACAGGCTATGCTATGTTATTTACGAACAAAGTATTGGATACTACGAGCTAAAGATTTAGTAAAAAGTCATTATAAGGCGTGTGTTAGATGTATAAGGTACTCAAAAATCAGAAACAATCAATTAATATGTCAAATCCCAGAAGCAAGGTTAAAACCATCTAGACCTTTTAAATCATCTGGCTGTGACTACATGGGACCCATAAATGTAAGATTTTCGCCTGGCAGAGGATCCAAATCCTACAAAGGATATGTTTGTTTGTTTATATGTTTGACAACCAAAGCTATTCATTTAGAAGTGGTGACAGATTTGACTTCTAAAGCATTCATTGCAGCTTTTAAGCGGTTTACAGCAAGAAGAGGTCATTGTGAGCACTTGTTTAGTGACAACGGCACGAATTTTGTCGGCGCTAACAAACAGCTGCGTGAGATGTTTGATCGTGCCAAATCAAATATACCCCGTGAAATTGAAGGCCTATTGAGCTTGGAGCACACAACATGGCATTTCATACCCCCACATGCACCTAACTTTGGCGGCCTCTGGGAGGCTGGCGTGCGTAGCGTTAAACATCATTTACACAGAGTAGTCGGCGATACTACTCTCACCTACGAGGAGCTATCTACGGTCTTATCCCAGGTTGAAGCCTGTCTCAATTCGAGACCTCTTACAGCTATGAGTGATGATCCTAGTGAGCCTCAGGCTTTAACTCCTGGTCATTTTTTAATAGGAGAACCGTTAATAGGTATCCCCGACGACGATTACTCCAATAGTAATATTATAGGGCTGGATAGATGGAGATTAACACAAAAAATCGTACATAACTTTTGGAAACGGTGGTATAAAGAGTATTTAGTCAACCTTAATCAACGATACAAATGGAAAACTAAGCAATCTGAGCCTGAGGTGGGTGACGTAGTTCTTGTAAAGGAGGACAATATGCCTCCTGCTAAATGGATAATGGGTAGAATTGTCAAAAAATATTATGGACCTGATAACCTATCTCGAGTAGTGTCTATTAAATGTAAAAGTGGTGAAATTAAACGTCCTATGAGTAAAATTTGTATGTTAACAAAATAAATTCGTATAGCAAATATACAGAATCAATTGTTCTTACTATGTTATTATACAGAATCAATTGTTCTTACTATGATGTTATTTTTAAGTTATCTATTAAGTTGCAATATTGGTTACTGAGAAATATTGTTCAGTAATTTTTTAAACATATGTGTTGATAGTGTTACATATACATTATACACTTATCTTCTTTTGTTTGCTTTGAAACATCAGTTTGATGTTTTTGTTTCGGTTATTTAATATGTTAAAGTACTGCGTCCTTTGGTGGGCGGTATGTCTAAATATCATTGTTTTCTTTTTAAAATAAGTAACAACACTTTCACACAATATATTGTACATTCATTCAGTCATTCATACAGTCCATTAGTTCTACGCTATTCAGTATTACTTTTAGTACAAATAAAATATCTTATCTGTGAAGACGTATTGCAAGTGTTTTATTCACCAGCATATAGATAAAGACCTTATTCCCACAAACAGGGGTATTATACCGATGTACTCCTTCACTTACAGGAGACCATAGCAAGCAAAAAATTAAAATTAACAACCATACAAACAAAGTTACAAGTAACAAAAAAGATCAAAACACACATTCAAAAGATGACTAAAACGAAAAGGATGAAATGTAAACGATTAATTAATTATGGCAAACTATAAATTTTACAGAATACAAAAAAAAAACAATAACATAAAAAACTTAAAGAAACTTAAAAAAAAAATTAAAAAGTATAAAAAGACAAAAATACATCTAAAATTTTATGATGTCATGAGGCTGATATTGCACTGTTGTACAGGAGTTACAGTGGTGGGCGTATGGGCGGGATTAGTCCCATGCAACAAACCTTTTTACACCGACTTTAGAAGTAGTTTGAGTATTAATACAAGATTTTTGTTATATTATATCTTTTATTTTGAGACGGAACATAATTTGAATGGGCGGGATTAGTCCCATGCAACAAACCTTTTTACACCGACTTTAGAAGTAGTTTGAGTATTAATACAAGATTTTTGTTATATTATATCTTTTATTTTGAGACGGAACATAATTTGAATACTATCTACTACCATGACAAGAAAGTAAAAAGAAACGCAAAGATCGATCATGTGACTGTGACAAAGTCTTTGTCAGTCAAGTCATGTCAATGTCAAAAGTCAAAAACTGTGTTCAGAACGGTTGTCAATCGATGACGATTGACAAAATATTTGCCAAGAATACCATTGTAAATTAAAATGAATAAACAGGAGCAAGGTAAATGTATGTTATTATAAACATTTTAATTTTAATGGCTTTTGTTTGTATATTAGTATTAAATAAATTTTAAAATATCCACTTGGCCGTAAAAGGCCTAATGTTACGGTTTAGCATATTTAATTTAAAAGGTTCATCAAAATATCTCTTGTTTTTGATTCAGATTTACCTACAGCAGAAGTAGCATGCGAATTGTTGGACAAAATTATTTTGAAGCAATTGCACTTAATGGAAGAAAAAATGCGTTGCGAATTAAACATTGAATCTAGCATCAACAATGGGAGTATACATTTAGCAAAGTCACGGTATATCATGGGACAGAGTTCAGTGAGTACTGCACGATTGCCTACAGAGAGTAGTTCAGATTTCTCAGCATCTACAGTCTGTGAAACTGCTGAGGAAGATGGCATTAAGCAGTTAAAGGTTGTAGAAAGTGAAGCAGAAAAAACAGTAAATCCACTCCACTGGTTTGGCGTTTTAGTTCCTCAAAATATGCATAAAGCTCAAAGTATATTTCAGAACACCATTAACTATGTAGTTGAATGTGTTAATGTACAATTGCAAATTCAGACCAATCTGAAAAATATGGAAGCATTAAGAAGTTACATTGGTTCGGTGAAGTCCTCTTAATAATGTTGAAAATAGTAAATAGTTCAATGCTATAATGTTATACTTTAGTGTTTTTGTAATGTGTAGTGTACAAAAATACTTTTTATTTAAAAAAACTGCTTTGTAAGTGTTACACTTTATTACTTAAGAAATAAATCCAGAAGTTGATGTTATACATGTAAATGATATTTTGTTATTAAAAATTTAACAAACAAGAATCTGCAGAAATTGTTTAAATTGTAATTTATACTCTCTATTGTCGGCACTTGATGAAACTTGTTGCAATACCTTCTAGAAAGGGCAGGAGATAATCAAAACTGGTCAGGTGTAAACTTAATAAAAAAGTGGAATAAGTACATTCTAACAAGTATTGTTGTTTAAATTAATATATTTCTGAAACAATGCTATAAGAGATATATAGAGTTTAATTCATACAGTCAATAGATTCATTTTATATTTTTACTTTTGGCTGTCTTCAATAACATATCTCTAGAGAAATTTTCTCTGTGCAATCAGCTCTCTTCTCAATTCAATGCATTGGCGATGTCCAACGACGCCGCCACAGCCCACTGCTCTTTCACGTCAAGCACGTCATCGGCTGTCGAACGCCTCCTCTCGAAATCTGAATCGTCGGTCGTCCTCTCGAGCCTTCTCCGCCGCCTCCTTCTGCGAAATTACGCCTTCGCTGAAGGCTGCGACCGCGGTAAAAATATACTGACAACTAGTTCACCTTCGAATTCAGTTCGCCTTCAGGGTTGCGAAAGTCCGATGCCAGTCACTCCCAAAATAATGTTAAGAACAATAAAGATCAGGAAGAAGAGATCTCATTAAGGTAGACAGTTCTGCATCTTGTGCTTGGCTCGGACCTTAGGGTAGTCAATGGTACGGAACAGTAGGGCATGGCATCTGTTCTTAGCTCCTTGGGGAGGTGGGGTTGTCTGACAGACTCTTGCTGACTAAAAACCACCCCTGTGTTTCTCTGCCTGCCAATGGCCAGGGGAGCGAGAGTCGAGATTGCACACTCAAACCCCAAACAGGCATTTACTCCTCTGACCCAAGACGGGTATCGTCACCTACCTACGGTGGCAGTTCTGTAGAAGTGAACACAGAAAACTGCGCTGCTTGTAGGGCTTGTATCAGTCGCCTGCAGGCTACTTCCTAAGGTGGTCGGGAGATCAACGAATGTCCTCTGGCGCCCGTTGCGTCTTTTGTGAGCAGAGAGAGAAGTGCTGAGTTCACTCTCCCACCTCCTCGTAGAACAAAACGACGGCGCTCCATGCGCTGTCTCTCCAGATAATCGACAATACCAAGGTATTAGTAATAGTATGGCAGGGGCGTAGCTACTGCCGTATCAGCCGTATCAATGATACGGGGCCTCCGGGCTACAGAGGTCCCTAACCTGTGTAAGCAAAAATTAGTAAAATATTATCACAATGTCACTTAACCGCAACAGCTGAAATAAGTTTTTGAAAATTAAAGCAATAATTACCTAAGGACTTCGATGGGACAGGAATGGCTATCAGAATTGTCACTATTGTCTATATGGGCAAGATAGTAGAGCCACGCTGGTTTTAGCACGAACGGGCCGGCTCGACCGGGGCGGTACTGCCCTCGCATAGAAAAACAACGTTAAAATGAAAGCGATCATGCTGCCGTGTTTCGTTCTAGCCCGTCATGGTGTGGGTCACCATGCTGCATGTCTGCATTCGCAGTATGGTGACCACCACTTTTGGATTCTGCTTATGCTTTCCATCAAGCAAAGTCATTTTGGCAGAGCCAAACATAAAAAAAGAAAAAACAATGCAAAAATTTTAGAAATAACTGAAGTCGTCTTCCGCTATAGCTGATATAATAAACCAATTTGCCGAAAAAGAGGCGAGAAAAATGTATATTTAATTTGAATTGCATGGCTAGCTCAATTTTTTGAAAGAAGTGATCCGTTATCCGTTTAATCAATATCAATAAATATTTATTTTAATTTAATGCAAGCATTTTTTGTTAAATGAGTAACATATGTAGGAAGGCACTGTTTTAAAGCGACAACATAATTAAAACAAATCACTTCATTAATTATCATTTATTTTCATTGGTAAAATGATCACTAGGTGTCATGTCAGTGGCTTAATTGTACTGCGTAAAGGATTTTATTAATCCTTTTATTCACGAGAATCTGAAAGGCCTTTGTCCAATTTTCTACAAGATATTTCGTTAGGTATTTGGTTTTCGAATGGCACTTTCACACACCGATAAACAAAGATTTAATTAATGATAACATTATTTATATACCTACACTTTATTTGGTGTCACATATTTGCAATTTACGTAGACTATCATTGCATTTCATAATTATATAACTGCATTTCTGGACATAATCCCTTCAAATCTTGGGTTCATAAGCAAATCGATCTATGTACCTATCTATAATGTAAGTTAGGTATCAGAAAATACTTGTAGTTGATACAATCAAATTTATTTGTGCGTTTAACGGAATAAAATGATTGAATATTCCTTTCGTTTTTAGATCATCAAACATGCTCATTATTGATTAAAACGAGTACTCAACTTAGTTTGATTTACTTTTGACCCTTGTAATTTGAAGGCGATGTAATTAAATGCGATTTCACAATTATGATATTGAATAAAATATATAACATGATTTCATTATAACACACAAATTAAGGTTGGTAATTGTCTAGGTATATTTAATATTTACCTATATATATTTACATAATTTATATCCTTAAATAAATAGTAATAATACACATGGAATGATTTATTAATTATTTTAGTAGTTTAACATGTTGTATACAACAGTCATTTGCGAATGGCAATTTATCGTAAATGAGTACAAAGCTTGCTATCAAAGGGGTGCCAATAATGATAAGGTCATAACATAAGAATTAAAAATATCAAACATGTGGGTAGTAGATGTAAAATCATCCACCTGTTTTTAAGTAGTATAGTCTATGGATGAACCGAAGAAGTAAAATTCAAGGTGTGAATTTTAAAAAACTAAAACTGAGACCCTAATCAGAGACACCTTACTACAATCGCTCCTTAATTTTCCACAGTTGTTACAAAAACACGTCTTATATTTCTGAATTAAAATCATAAATTTTTGTACACAGACATTGGGATGATATTATTAGACAGACAAATTGCATTTGACGGAATAAACTTCCACTACGATAGGCAGTGGTTTGTCACCTGTATCTTTGGGTTCCACTTTCTTATCTACCGTCACAAGTAGGTACAAAGCGAATCAAATAGGAATAGCAACGTCAATGACCTCTATCTATAAAAAGTATCTTGCAAAAACATAATTAAACACCTTATCCCTTGAAAAAGCATTATTAAACACGTTTAAAACTTTTTTTTTATTAAAAACATTATTGATACGCAAATAAGGTTCCGTTGCAGACCGTACTTTTCAAGGGACATTTGACAGATGGAGGTCATTGACATTCATTTGAGTCGCACTGTAACGTAAAACATTGAGTGTATTGTTAACTATAAGCTAAACATTTTTGTATTAGTAATATTATGTTTAAGTAGATAGTCTAAGAAATTTGACATGGCGAGTCGATAGAAGCGAATTTGTCGATCTACTATTCTATCACAAGAATATCTAACACAGTTATTTCAAATGATTAGGAAATAGCGTTCAAATTTCAAAATACAACTAAAAAGTTGTAACTTTCTAACGTTATTCCTACTTTTAGTTTACTCAAACTGGCTCGGCCTACTCTCATTTAAATCATTCTCGATCCAACTTTTAGAACAATAAAACGCTAAACGTGACATATCTATTCGACATGGCGTTCTGTGAATGGCTGGCAGTAATTTTTCTAATATAGTGTAATATCTATGCAGAATTGTTAGGTACAGCTTAGCGTGCCATGATCACTTCGTGTTCATATAAAATATGCTTCTTATATTGAAACATTTTTCTAGCTTTTCTTACCTAAGAACAGTGTATACCTACTATTTTATGAAATAACATACACGATTAGATTCATACGA
The DNA here is from genome assembly GCA_905220595.1 of Spilosoma lubricipeda. Lineage (NCBI taxonomy): Eukaryota > Metazoa > Arthropoda > Insecta > Lepidoptera > Erebidae > Spilosoma > Spilosoma lubricipeda. Next base: position 8,572,805 of record HG992295.1, read on the forward strand.
CAACATAACAACAATAATGTAAAAAACGAACATTAATAGCAATTTATAAATTGGAAATATAACAATAATATATTAAAAATACTTAATTGCAACAAACAAGTACACAATATAGAAAAACCTCTTTAAGAAGTAAAATGCAAATATAAGTGAAAATAACAAAATTCTCCAATTTTGTGCAAATTGTGCGTAAAATTAGATTATTTTTGGTATTATGTGCTTTTAATGGCTTCATGACTAGACTCACTTTATGTTTGGACATTATTTAAGTAACTTAAATGTGTCCAATAATAAACATTATGCTGTCAATATAATTGACTTAAGACAATTTTTATTAACAGTTACATAGAATAACCAACCAAAGATAGAAATAAGTTTAGTTTGAGTACAATGGCGTATTCCTAGTCACATTTTAATATCCCTTTAGAAATGCTGATTTCACATAAATATTAACAATAATCTAGAAAAAGAAAGAATCTATTAAACATAAATTGGCGAATAATTTACAAAAATTATATAAACGCTATAAACATTAAAAAAAAATACTTGTAACTTAATAAAAATATAAAATTGTAACTAGTCGAATGGAATGTTTAATGAATAGTCGATTTACGTAGTTATTAAATTAAGGGTACCTACTAATTAGGTACATAAGCGGTTCCCTATTGCTTTGAACGTTGAAAAGAACATGAGATGAGTTCTGGTTCACAATGTCAACAAATACAATATAACATAATGATAGTGGAAACTCGAACAATGACATTTAGCATATTAACAGGGCTGTCGCTTTCGTGGAGTAAACGCAATAATACGACCACAACTTACGAGTTGTAACATGATTTCCATATTTACTAGAGTAGAACTTGCGACTGTAAGTAAGCTCGATACTATGATCTGTAATGTTTTGTGCCTATCTGCAATCTCAAATCAATCTAGTATATTTCATTCGCTTAGATACGGTCACTTTGATCGCGCCGCGCCGTCCCACGACCGTCTTTTTGACAAAGCAAAGCCGCCAATGGGCCTGCTTGCGGCGTACGTAAGTATGATTTGTCAGTTTACGCCGTTGTATGAATTAATATAATCGCATTTCAAAAAAATAACCACAATTGCGTGTGTACCGACACTATCTAAACGAATTTACTATACCTAGCCAACGAAGCGATTAATCTAAATCTGGCGCGGGTAGATAAACCGTGAGGATCTCAATTTGTGGGTACCTCGGTAATAGGTACCTTCAAGTACTTTAAGTACTCAAAGTACAATGTAGGAAGTTCAAGTTGTAACCATTCGCTCGAATGCGGAGGTGACGTTTATCACAGAAGGTTAGGTATTTCATCAGTTGGAGGATATGAGAGGTGGTGAGGCGGTGTCCTTGCCGTCGGCGCCGCGCCAGTAGGTGGCGCGCGTGCAGGCCCCGTCGCGCCACCACGCCTGCACGTCGCTGTAGTGAGCGCTGCGGTGGCGCCTCTCATTAGCGTGCACCATCGCACACACGCGACAGAAGAAATACGTGTTTATAAACTCGCCCGTACCCTGTAATACATTCACTCTTAGTAACTTCACCCATCTCATACACGCCAGTCTGAAACCAAATTAGGCAGTGTCTGCACTGAATAGAGGTTTTTGTATATTCACTTGTTATGATAAATTACGTCCAGACAATGAGCAAATGACTGTGCTCACCACCATCATTTGTGTGTATCCCTGCCATTATGATCGAGTATGGTGGCCACTGTTAGATTCTACTCAAGCTTTCCATCAGGCTGAGCAGAGTTACTTTGGCAGGTTGTCAAATAAAATAATAGTTTAAGATCAATTAAAAGAGGATGTCTCGTCTTTGGTTAAGTTGGCCTTTAGTTAGTAGTAGGTATGTATTTATACATAAGTACGTCTACGTACGTCGATCATATATGTATCTACTATATAATATTATCAAATACATATAGTACTACGTGCATTTTTATGCTAAGAGATCAATAGGTGCAAAGTTATAAGATCGTTTGAGGTCTTTTTAAGACTTTTCAACTTCCAAGGACCAGATTCTGGAGGGGGCAGGATAAGTCTTAAATGTATCTCGTTAGGGAATTTGTCCTTTTTTTTAGAGTGAGAAAACTGACCTTCCATTTGAAATAGGAGTTATACAAATTATCATCTTCATCGAGTCGAGTCAGATACGCCGCAAGTTCCTCGGCGTTAGCAAATTCTTCGACATGTATATAGGAGTTGTGTGGCGCCGCTGCAGCGTACTCCGAGGGGCGTGCACCCATTACAATAGGCAGAATATTGTGCCTGTGATAATTAAAACATTTTTTTAATAAAAGAGTTCAAGTTTTTTTGATAAGTAAAAAGTAAAGCAGATAGGATAAATTACATAGCAGAACACAGTAAATAAATCACTTACTGCAGTCCATTGACAAAGAATTTCTCTGTAACATAATCACGACAGTTAGAATTTTCGAATGCTAGATAAAACTTGTATTCTCTTTCGAGCATTTCGAGGCAGTTTGGATCAGTTCGTGGGCAGTGATGGGTCCCACATGCCCCATAAATGTCCACTTGAATGTACTTGCTGAGTTGACGAGCGTATTGGAGACGACGATTCCTAGCGTGACAGTTTGACACGAACCACGCTACCTGAGAACAAAGTATTTATTTAACTAGTTAAATAAGTATATGGTTAGAGGATTTCTGGCTTAAAATCTCGTTCCAAAGTGTAAATTAAGAAACATGGTGCATGATGCTATTTGTATGTTTTTAATTTAACCCCTCTTTTTTTCGCACATTCACACAACGCAATCTAGTCCCAATCTAAGCAGAGCTTGTACTAAATATAAATACATTAATAGTTTATATACTTCTTTTTTGTAAATAAATACATATTATACACAGAAAATACCCAAATATTTGCTGATCATACAAATATTTGGTTCGCCTCGAGAATCGAACCCAAGACCTCATGCATACCTTACCAGTGCATCACCGGTCGAAACTCTTTGAAGAGAGCGTCATAGAGCTCAGTAACTAGTGATCTTTAGTATACCTCCGAGTCGTCATTGAATATTAAAGGTACACGGTACAAGGTACAAACCTTCTTAGTTTTATTGGCCGCATAATTTCGGTCGATTTCTTTTTCAGTGACTTTAGGATTGTAGTACACCCAGCGTTCATATGGAGCAACGATATCAGAGTCACGACGGTACGTCGATGTCCAGTTAAAGACGTCAAATGATGACGGTCTCAATGACGCGGTGTGGTACGGACATTCTAAGTAATACAGGATCCAAATCTGTAAATTGACAAAATCTACATTTACATCTCATGCTTACATCGAGCATACAACACAATGGGCGTTTCCTAGCTGACTTACTTTGATGAAACTTGGAATGCTTTTTTTTTAAGAATAACTAATTGAGTTTCTTGCTGGTTCTTCTCCATAGCATTGTCATTTTTAGAACGAAACAATTAGTGTCATTAATACAACGTTTCGAAAGTGCTTGAAAAGGCCTACATTACATACTTGCAATAAAATCTATTTGATTAATAAAATGTGGTTTAATACCAGTAAACCATTAAGCATTTTCTTATCATTTTATCATATAGGTATGTCAACAGTGGGTATAATCTATAAAACATTTTGTCAATGTACTATCGGTAGATGGCGCTGGTAGACAAAAGATATACAGTAGCTATAAAGTTCAATCTATGCAAGTTGCAATATAAATAAATAATTAAATCAGCATAAAAATGCCTGTACATTATGATAACTTTGACAATTGAATTAAAAGAAACCATAGAAGAGTGATTAACCTGATTTGGAGAACGTTTTATATTTAGAACTGTGTGATGATCTTTGTATAGGATGGCATCAGCAGTTGTGGCATCCCTCACGTCCGCTGAGATAGAACAGCGGTCCACTGGACATTTGTTCCGAACAAACTCGGTCCTTCCTGCACCTACGCCCCACGCTCCGAGACCGTTTGGCAGTAAAATTTTCTTAATAGGCACGTCTTCGTCTTTAGGTAGCGTATACATTAATTGCTGGACTATCCTGTAAAAAGTAATAAATATTTTTAGCTTTATCAATAAATGTATTTATGATTATTTATAATATTATCTTTATAATGAAAAGTTGTATTTATGTATGTCCGAGGTAGTAGAGCCACGCTGATTTCAGCACCAACGGGCTGGCTCGAACGGGACGGTACTACCCTAGCACAGAAGAGCACCTTAAATGACAGGGTTCGTGCTGTTGTGTTTCGTTGGTGAGTGCGAGACCGGTGGCCCAATGATGCAGGATGCAGAAGCATCACTAGCCCGCCATGGTGTGGGTCACGATGCTTCATTGTTGCATTGTCTGCATTCGCAATGAGTATGATGACCACCACTTATGGATTCTGCTTATGATTTCCATCAGGCAGAGTAGAGTCATTTTGGCAAGGCCATAATTAAAAAAAGTCCACAGTTGCAGGCCTCTCCCTAGGAAGGAATTTTTTGGTTAAGGTAAACTTTTTGGCCTTGAAAAATGGAATTTGTGTGTCGTCGTTTACCTATCTTCGTAAAAAAAATCAAATCCACTCCAAAAATCTTTGAAGTTTAATTTCACGAAAGTTTCTAATGACAAGTGTTAAATATAAGTAGTACCTACCTACCTAAGGTAGTATTCTCATAAAATAATTCAGAACAAAATTAAATTAATGAAAGATTAGATATCTATTAAAATAATACATATTCCTTTCAGAAATTGCAGTTCTTAGGCGCTATTCAGTGCGGTGCGGACCGACGGAGCGCGAACCGTCCGTCGCGAATGACTTCGTCGTCGTTCAGTGCTGCGTTGACAGTTCAATGGGGTCCGCGCGCGGGTTAGCACTCAACGCGCTATGTAGACTTCATACATACATTCTACCATCCGTCGCGGATATGCGCGTCGGTCATCCGTGTCGCACTGGATAGCGCCTTAGGATAACATTTTTTTGTAGGAAAAGAGTAGGTAATTATTTCGACTTAGGTACTACGTGCAACGCCCAGCCTATAACGCAAAAGAAAATACGATATATTTGGTACTCCGTGGCTTCGTTATTTCGTTTTGTTCAAGATTTAATAAACTAAATAACTTTTTGGAGCAAAATAGTGCGGTAGTGGCCAGCTACAGGGGATTTTGTTTATTAGTTTGTACTCATCTGGCATAGCTATTTTCAATGAAGGTTAAAACTGTTATATTTTAAGTAAAAAAAAGAAATTTATAAATATACAAAACAAAAAATTTAAGTAGTGTTACATTTTTATTAATTCACTACTAAATAAAGAGATAAGCATGATAATTATGTAATTCGTTTTACCTTTTGAATTAACTAAATGTCTAAACATAAGAAAAAGTGTATAAGAACAAAACTCGACTAAGTAAAAACTTTTGATTTTATAAAGCCTGTCACACCTAGGGAAATGATGTTACTACAAATCTATTGATACCTCGTTCATTAAAATAGATTCAGTAGTTTAGACTGCAAGAAATATTACCTACCTACTCTTTCTTTTGGTTTTAGATATAAAAAGAAAAAATAATTTATGTTGTAAACGACCTGCTTGATTTGTAAAGCTGTCCAGGGAGTTCGTGTTAAGGAGGGGAGAACAAATATAGAATTACATAATAATACAATTAGTAAATATCAAGATCAAAAGAAATATACCTGTCGTCTCCAGGTGCGTCTTCAGGGAATAGTTTGGCGTGTGGGTCTCTCTGCCAGGGCCGTTGCTCTCCTCCCTTCATGAACCAAGGTCGGCGAGACACTTCATCACCTTCAACTTCTTGAACAGCTACGTAGTCTGCACTTGTAACGACCTCGTTCTGAAATATATTTTAAACTTCAGCGCGAATACGGAGCTGGTTAGAATGATGATACCAAAACTGGTTACATGGAAACAGTAGTCAAGGCAAGAAACAACATCTACCTGGTTCTATTAATAATAACATTTTATTTAATTAACCAGTTTTAATATTTTGACTAAGTGAGTACTGTGACCACACACAAACTATGCCTGTCCCAGGTCACTTCTTCTATAGCAGTTATGTTAATCTTACAACAGTGATTTTTGTTAAGATGACCAACTTAAATATTGTATCAACCTATCACTGACCGTCGTCTACTACTGAATGAAGGTCTTCCCCAAGGAGCGCCATCTATCCCCGCCTTGGGCAGTCCGTAGGTTCACTTAAATATAGCTTAGCTTGAACATAGTTACTTTTAACAAAAACTAGCTGAACCCCGCGGTGATACCCGCGGTTATTGTTGTACCGCGAGTAACGCCGCGGGATAAAGTTAGTCTAAAAAAAGTAGCCTAAGTTACTCCCTGGATCATCAGCTACCTGCCAGTGAAAGTCCCGTCAAAATCCGTCCAGCCGTTCCAGAGATTACCCGGAACAAACAGACAGACAGACAGACAGACAGACCGACAGACAGACAGACAAAAAAATTTTTAACTACATTTTTGGTATATGTACCGTGTATACATACATAGGCATTTAGTAAAAAGCGGTTATTTTAATATTACAAACAGACACTTCAATTTTATTTATTTGTATAGAAGACACTTCAATTTTATTTATTTGTATAGATATTACGCATGTTTACAGAAATATTATATAGATATGTATGTTGTTTGGTATCCATTGCCTAGTCACTTCTGTTGACAAGAATTGTTAAATCAATTGTGAGAACATCCGTTTTCATCTGTTACGATTGAGCATGTACAATGTTGTGAGAAAACAGTGAAATTTTGTTCTAGCTTGCACATTCGTTTAATTTAGTCTTGCACTGTGTAGGGTTAATATTTCAAAAGTCTGACAACTACTTTTTTTCATTTATTGGTAGTGTTGTCCTACATCCTTCAAAATACTTCGTGGATCCGGTTACGGATAAGGATTTACATATACATAGTGTTTAGATCCTTGAACACTTACACAAATTAAATTATTTCTTATTGACTGCTGATTCTCATTGAACGCCTGACCTCATCAATTGACGCTATGAACTTATCAATAAACCAATATTTTAGACAACGAAACTCTGTGGAAAAAAGGCAGTGCTCTAGTGTTTACGCACATATTTTAGTATTGAAAATAAATAAATGAACAAAATTACTTTAATGCACAAATAAGAAGGATTTGCTACTTTCGCTAATCAAGTAGTACTTCTTAATGTTAATATTATAAAACATTTATTGAAGATCAACCACAACGTTACTGATGTGGAAACTAATACAGACCTATTTCCTACCTCGGATATTTGTCTTAGTGATAGGTACGGATATCGGGCTCATCACTAGTACCTAGATAACTATTATGAACTAAACTGAATATTTTTTTGTCAGTATCTGTGCAAATATTACAAAACCTGAAAGCGATAACTGTTTTTGTAGTCATATAAAGTTGAAATAATAATTCCTTTTTAAAGATTCATTATAATGTATACAAGACTGGGATTCAACGGTTTATAAGAATTGGGAAAGTCCGAAGCTACTACGTCGGACGGTGGGTGCTGACGGAGGGAGCTGGTCTAATACCTTGTCATCAGATAGGTTGAACATTTGAACGGCATATGGAATCATATTACAGTAAAATATGTCAAGAATATAGAAATCTACTAATAAATTTAATGATAACAATAATATCAATAGATATCAAAAGGAACTAATAATATTATGTACTCAAATAAATTTAAGAGTAGTTTTCAGTTGTAGGTAAACGTGGGTAGCATCGGGGTATTGCAATGTTGTTGATTATTTTGCGATCATTTATTTTAGATATCAGAAAACAAACAGTAATATAATATACTTATATTACTTAGCTAGCTTTTGCACGTGGCTTCACTCACGCAGACTTTCATCCCCTGATTTACCCCCTTAGGGGTGGAATTTTAAAATCCCTTTCTTAGTGCTCACTTACGTTATATAAAGAAACTATTTACAAAATTTCCGTATTCTAGGTTCAGCGGTTTGGGCTGTGCGGTGATCTCTGGGTATGTCAGTCAGTCAGTTACCTTCCTCTTTTATATACATAGATAACGGATTTCGTTGTTTTACATTAATTGAATGACTGTGCTAACTGCAGCATCTCAAAAATGGAAAACAGTTTGTGCAAATGGTTTGACAACATTTGCACCAACATTTGGTCTACCAGGCTTTGGTCCTCCAGACTCTGGAACCTCAAGTCCATACGCAGAGCTGGATGCGGAAGTTCCGCAAATCGCACCACACACTCTACCTCCCGGTTTCCCAGCACAAGCCGAGTTGACCCATTGCGTGCCTCGTAGAGGGCGGCTGCCTCCTTTATTCGTAGGTCTATAGGCAGTAACCCAGCCAATAGTGGGGCCTAGTTAAGGGAAACGGTGCGGTACGATTTGCAGATCTTCTAAGCGAATCCTCTTTGCACAGTGTCGAGGAACTTGAGATCACCCAGCTTCTCGACAGCGGGAGCATATGCGACTGCCGCATACGCGATGAACGATTCTACTGTTGCGGTGTAGACGGTCTGTATGACCTCAGGGCGCCTATCTTCGCTGTTCTTGAGAGCTGCTTGTAGATGTTTAGGGCCTTCCTACAGAAGACGCTTACGTGCGTGGTAAATGTTAGCGTGTCAACTATAGTAAGCCTCAAAATCCTGAGCTCTCGGGACATGCCAATATCGACCCCGCCCATGCTCAGGAGCGGGGTGTCATGCTTCAATTTGTTAGTGAGAAGCATGGCGCAGGTCTTGTTTGGCGCAAATTTTAATTTGTTCTTGACGCCCCACCCCTGAACAAAGTTAGGGGCGGCATTGGCATGTCGCTGCACTTCGAATGCGGTATACGTGGTATACTTCGCGAACAACAGAACCATGTCATCCGAGAATGCTTGGCAGGTGACGCCCCACTCAACTACCTCGATTAATTTCGTTTGTAGTCATTATTGTTATATTATATATTAATCACACATATAACAATAACATATATATGACTAGATGTTGCCCGCGGCTCCGCCCGCCTATATGTAGGTTATCGCGGCAAATAGTAGCCTATGTGTTATTCTGATGTATAAGCTATACTACTGTAAAGTTTCATCCAAATCCGTTCAGCAGTTTTTGCGTGAAAGAGTAACAAACATCCATCCAAACATCCATCCATTCTTACAAACTTTCGCATTTATAATATTACTAGCTGTTGCCCGCTGCTCCGCCCGTGTGTATGTCGGTTATCGCGACATATAGTAGCTTATGTGTTATTTTGATGTATATGCTATATTACTGTAAAGTTTCATCCAAATCCGTCCAGTAGTTTTTGCGTGAAGAAGTAACAAACATACACACTTACAAACTTTCGCCTTTATATATTAGTGTGATAGTAGGATATGTTAATCATTAGTTACCTCTATAAGTTGTAGATGTTGATCATCTTTAAGCGCTGCGGTGGGTAAGGAGTTCCCAGGCGAGGGTGTGAGGGGTTGCGGGCGCGGCAGCAGCAGCAGCACCAGCGCAGTCAGCGCTAGAGGCAGCAGCAGCGCCGCGCGGCGCAGCGCCCGCAGCGCCCTCACCGCCCGCACACGCATCTCGAGGGAAGGTTATCCCACCCGAGCTCTGCTGTACCCGACCCCTGCCTGCATCACTGCGCCTATTATCGTGCTATGAGGATCTGTGACATCTGAAAGTCAAAGGAAAATTTATATAACTTTTGCAATGATATTTTAAAAGTGAATTATTTTGAAAAGTAGCCTCGTCAAAGTACCTACTAAGGAATTTTGGACGACGGCAGCGCAAAACCTTACATATTCCTAATGCGGGAGTTATCTGATTACAAAAAATATTATGTGGAATATATTTTTCTACTTTTTACGTAAATGAGTTATTCCTAGACAGTGATAGTGTACAGCTTATACTGACTATATATGCCTTTTTCAAAGGAAGTGACAATTTTGATAGAACAAGTTAATAAATTAATCATTTCTAGTCGGTGATAGTGGACAGTTTCTACTGACTATTTATGCCTTTTTCAAAGGAAGTGATAAATTTGATAAAAGGCTTTGATAAGTTATGTGAACACAATGGCGAAAAGACACTAGCGTGCAATTAATCTGCAAAACCAATCTATAAAAATGCAATATCCTCATGTTACGCAATCATTTCACCTTTATATAGGAATAACAAAGACAAATATATAGCAATAGGTATTATAAAAATACAATTAGTTTGATGGAAATGAGTTGGTGGTTCGTTACTTCGAGGTAGGTTTACTTTAATTTAAGCATTTTTTATTATTTGGAAGATGCATAAACTATGAACGAAGTATTTTTCACTTTGTTTGATGATTTTCACTTTTGGATTCGAAACATGGATGAGCACATACGTGTGCTTAAATAAACAGGTTAAATGTAAGTTATTAAAATGTACAGCAAAAATATTAGGATGTTCAATGAAAATTCGCGATGAGTGACAAATAAATAAACATTTATAATGATATATTTTTCGTTGATAAACACATCCGTTGCAGGCCTGCCCCCCTAGCCAAGTTGCAAGCGTTCGTCGTTCTGCAATCGTTAACGCCTAAATTATCGTGTGTCATTGGCTAATACTTTGCCTATGATTAGCCAATGACACACAAGAATGTAGGGGTTAACGATTGTAGAAAGGAGAACGCTTGCAACTTGGCTAGGGGGGCTGATCCGATTACCTGATCTTAATTTGGCGGTAATTAATAAACACAGCTCTATTTTGTTTTTCAACATGCCAACAAGTATTACGTGAACTGTCACATAATGAAATTCATTTATATGTATCTTTGTGTATTGCGTATGTATTATTTATGACTGTGTTTTGACTTTTATGTTTGTATCCATAATATTGAGCAGTGAGTTTGTGTACCTATGTTGTTTATGCACTAAATTAAATTCTACTTAAATTCTTTTTTGCACCTACCACATTACATTTTTACTTAACCCAAAGGTTGACTGCCAGAGAATGCCCATGCCTAGTGTATTAAGTCCGCCTACATAGGTATAGTTTGTACATACAATTCTTTTTTATTACTGCCTCGTTGGTCTCGCGGTTGGCGTGAGCGACTGCTGATCATGAGGTCTCGGGTTCGATTCCCGGGTCGGACCAAATGTTTGTATGATCTACAAATATTTGTTTCGGAGTTAGGGTGTGTCCTATCTATAATATGTATGTATTTAGAAAAAAAAAGTATATATGTATTTGTATCAGTTGTCTAGTACCCCATAACACAAGCTCCGCTTATCTTGGGACTAGATGGCGTTGTGTGTTTAGACGTCCGATTTTTTTTTTTTTTTTTTATGTTTTGCCCTACCAAAATGACTCCACTCTGCCTGATGGAAAGCATAAGCAGAATCTACAAATAACTATAAATAAGTCGGAGAATCTAAGAGTGGTGGTCACCATACTGCGAATGCAACAATACAGCATGGTGACCCACACCATGACGGGCTAGTGATGCTTCTGCATCATTGGGCCTCCGGTCTCGCACTCACCAATGAAACACGACAGTATGATCGCTGTCATTTTACGTTGATTTCGAGCCGTCCCGTTCGTGCTGAAATCAACGTGGCTCTACTACCTTGACTACTACTTGAGATGTGCATTATGCTTAAATAAATAAAAGAAATAAAAAGTTTGCTTTGCAATGGTAAAAATAAATATGAATTTTAGTATAACAATTTTCCTTTTAGGAACACATTAAGATCTAGTGCTCTCTAGCATATAGTGAAGATGAATGCTAATTATCCCGTAGTGTTTAACTTTTATTGAAATCTAAATGCACTTCGTTTTCAATTTATTTCTTTAAGAACTAAGATCAAGTCTTACCAAACAATTTGGTGGAGAATCCTTTGTCTTTCAAAGGATAGTTTAGTGTTCAGGATTACATGAGTATGTAGTAGTAACAGTATGATTGTACAAAGCAATATTTTGAAAATATTCCGAGTAAGTACTTAAATATATAAACATTGAGAGTTTAATGTTATCTCAAATCATAATTTCTTTATTAAACTTATTTCACACGTACAATTCAACATTAGGAGTATTAAATAGACAAAGGTTCGAAACGGTATCATTTATTTTCTTTTAATTTGAACTTAATTTAGATGTAAATAAATAATAAAAGTCTCAATATCAAAAGTCAAATTAAAAATGTCAACATAGCTAAAAAGGACTCGGAGTGTCTTTGGATTCCCTTGGAAGAATTCTAGAGATCTCCTACAAGTACATCATCTATGGGTACAATTAAAAACTACTTTTCAAGACTTACAAATGACATTTATTGCTAAGAAATGGTAGTCATTCACCCGCGGTTCATACTATACAAATAATTAGGAACAATTTCGCTATTTAAATTGATTCGCTTAATAAAGTAGCCTGTGAGTTAAAACTTTGTAAAATATGGGTTATTGCCAGATTTGCATTATATATAATAGTAAACTCCTATAATGATAACATATGTATAAAAATTCGTTCTGTTTATTTTAGATTAATAACTTCAGTGATTTAGATTTGATTAAAAAATGAGGCCATATAGTGATCAATTACAATTTTATCTAATGTTGTGAATGTGCATTAGCGATAAACTAATGTGTTTTGCTTGTATTAGAATTTTAAGGTTAACTTAATCTATACGTTATAAATCTGAAGATTTTGTTCGGTTCAAGCACTACTCTTAGGAATAACTACTGGTATGAAATAAAAAAAAAGATGTTAATATCCAATTTCTCGACAGCAACAATAAGACATTACGCTGAGCCGAACGTCATTGTTTTTTTTTGTAAAAAGGGGGAATAATCATAATTTTTTTAGAAAAGCACATGAAGTTGCATGTGTCAGTTAGTGTTAAATAAATAAAAAATAAAAACTAGGGCAAGGATCGTGTGATGAAATTTATTTGTGCCAAACAACAGGAAAAATTAGAAAGTGAAAATAAATAGTTACAATGACGCCTGCTCGCGAGCATGACGCCGAGACAGCTTCCATTGTATGTATTTGTATGGGTTATGGTGCTTATTATTGTTCTGTGTAATTGTTGTTAAATATATTGTATTACCAAATATGTGGTCAAACACTAATAACCAATCCCGACTTCGCTCAGGTTCTTCGAAAATATAAGATGGCCTATGTTACCCCGAAAAGATTTGCGGCTTATTATTTTTCGACGTTTTCAACAAATATCGTTATATTTTAGCTAAAGCTAAACATTTTACAAATTATATACGAAAACCTTTCTCAAGAATCACTCTACCTATTGGTAAAAAGTGCATCAAAATCCGTAGCTTTTGAGTTTATCGCGATCAGACAGGCAGACGCGGCGGAGGACTACTGACATTCATTAAATGTAGAGACATAATAGTGCAGAATGGTGTACATATTTATTATATCAAGATTAGCAATATTTCTTTCTATAAGTCTATACTAATAAAATTACTTAACTGACTGACTCATTAAGATAGAGCCTAAATCCCTGGGGCTAAAAATTTTAAATGTTGGCTGGTAATGGTTTTTTTCAAGCACCTACCTATTTTTGTTGTCTGGCTAGCGTTAGGCCTACTAGCCCTTGCGTGTATGATGTACCCTTATTAAGAAACATCTTTTTAAAATATGACCCCTAAGGGGGTAAAAAAAGGAATGAACTGTTGTATGGAACTCCGTTATATTCAAAGATTGACAATATCCTTTAATAGTTTACTCCTTAGAGAGGCGGTTTAAATCACGAAAAAAAACTGACGAGCTGATTTTTAGCTTATTCGGATCTAACATGACATATTATTACTTTTCAGGTCATTCTAAGTTTGAAAATTGTTTTTTTTTGCGTGTATAATCTAAGAAGGTTTTGAGTTTAAGCACCTTCTTGAGTATGTAGTTAGTTGAACTGGATTCTAGTGATTGTACCGTTGCAGTTGACCGAACTATGCTAATTGATACCGTTTTGACGCATTGCGCTTACTTGTTAAAAAGTAACGTTTTACTGGAAAATTCGTTATGTCAAATGATACTTACTTTTTAAATAAAACACGCTAAATATTTAAGTTACAAAAATACATACAACTTGATGTTGAGTTTTTTATCATATTTAATTGAACTGGGCCGAATGACGAAGTAGTTGAGTATTTTTTTTTTTAGATAACTCCGGCATTAGAAATACACATCTTTATAAACATACACAAAAAGGATACAAAAAGCCCCTAGACTCAGAACATTAAATTGGGGATCACACAAAGTGTTATCCTGTGTAAGATTTGAACTCACAACACTTGGCACGGTAGAAAGCGATGTGGTGACCGCTCAAGCCACTAGACCAACTGTGTAGTGCTATGTTTATTGCAATTGAACACCGAAAACCAGTCCTGAATTGAAAATTTGTCTATTATCAAAGGTTTAACTTAAGAAGTCAGTCCCCAGTAACCTGCGACAATAGTTAATTCGGTAATAAACCGTCGTCGTAGGGCAGCTACGCTTACGGAGATACAAATATCTCGATCAGACTTTACCTTGAGGCATGGTACCAGTCTGGTCGTCCACGATCTCACAGAAAACCATTGTTAAACAATTCTTACTTAATTACTTTCTATCTAGTCGATGTTTCATTATGAACACTCGCCTAACCCTGGCGGACTAAAGAAGCACACAAAGAGAGACAACCACTTGTATCTCTTGACAGGGATCAGATCTCTAGCCAAGTTGCATTCTACAAACGCAAATATTAATAGACAACCAACAAATGTCTATGAATGACAATGTCATTTCAAAGCTCGCTCCCGTCAAAACAAAATATTAGCCAATAGTGGAAAGAGAATCAATGCGAAACACTTCAAACTTGGATAAAGAGCCCAATGCTTATCATCGGGGTTAACCATCTGACTGGCCAGTTTTAGTTACTACTACCATATCTAAGTATTTATATAGGCACGTCCTACGTACGCACGATTCCTTTCTTTAGTTAAATATATATTTAATAAATTAATTAAATTATTTTTAATTACTTACTGAGTATTGAATACGGCCAGTTTGTCACTTGTTATACGTTTTTACGACCCAGTACTGTTATCGGACCTAGTTTTTACTCACAAATGTGTAGAGTTTTACGATAGTAATTAACGAGAAATTGCTGGGTGTTACTATATTTTTGTGATTGTTTTCATAATTAGGAAATGATTAAAAAGCTATTTTTGTTGTGTATTGAAAAGTAATGTTCCAATATTATTAATCAGATAATGATAACAGTAAAACAATGACGATGCATTGTAAAAATTTAATTACTTTTAGTAAACTTAGTAATGTAATAAACTGTATTCTCCACTCATAAATTTTTGGGTAACCTTAGGGTTTTAATTTTATCTTTAAATTTCAAACGGTATACTTCTCATTGAGTTCTTTTAAAAAAATGAAATTTTCCAAAGCAATTCGTAAATTAAAAAATATGTAAAAAAATATTTTTATATTCGCGGTTTTATTGAAAATAATGTATTAAAAGCCAATAAATAATTTGGTAAAAATATTCGGTATTAAATCGTTGAGCGTAGCTTAAACTGAGATGACTGAATCGAAACACGGGCCCGACGATTTTATACAAAATATTTTTTACCAAAATTATTTTTGAGCTTTTGGTACATTATTTTCAATAAATCCGTTCAAATTAAAAAAAATACATATTTATAGTACTTCTCATCTGTGTTCTACTATTCAAGCCCTTTCATTTAATACCCTTAAAGTGGTAGTCTTTGAGAATATGTGTAAACTACCATTTTGTAAAGGCGGTCATCTTTGATTTTTATTTTCCTTAATGAACTGTCTGTTCTACTAGTCAAGCTCTTTCATTTGATAGCCATATTGAGCATGGAGTATAGAGGTAAAGGATACCATCTCTAGAATAGAAAAGTGTCCGCTAAAAAGCATTAAATAGGCGACGCCACTGTAGCAAAAGTATTAATTTTAAAGAATTAGGAAAGATAATCAAATGAGATAATCAAATGAGGAAAAGGCTTACGCTTTGCAATAGCACTCTTAATAAAGTAACTACCTACGCAATTTTTTAAATTTTTAAACCACTCATCTTTATTGCAAAGCGGAAGCCCTTTCTCATATTTATCGCTATAATTATTTTTATTAAATCAAAACTTTGCGTAGTAACATCTTTATTAAGCTCGTCATTGCAAAGCGGAAACCTTTTTCTCATTTGATTATCATTTCTAATTCTTTAAAATTTATACTCTTGCAACAGTGGCGTCGCCTATTTAATGCTTTTTAGCGGACACTTTTCACTTATCCGCCCATAAGAGATTGTACTCCTTACCTCTATACTCCATGATATTGAGGTAGTCGTGACAAAATTTGTAAACCGCCATTTTGTAGCGGCGGCCATCTTGGATTTACAAAGAAACAGTATTCATTTAATTATATTGTCACTAGAATTGAGAGTGTGTACCAAATTTTAGATCAATCTGTCAACAGGAAGGGGGTCAAATTTCAATTACCAGATTTGACCAAAACAACAACCAGGTCAAGCTAAATAAAATCGTTCAAAAACGCTATTCTAACGTATCAAATAAAAAAGCAACCAGCATTGCTGTTCTTCTATTTTTAAAATAATTTTAAAAATGGAATTGTAAATAACTTTATACTTTTCATCATCATCTGGCTGGACATAGACCGAGTTTTGGTCTACTGCACCTCTCTCTGGCCAGACGGGTAAAGTGTCATACATACTTTTTATTTAGATTGTTTATAGTGTAATTTAAGATGTTTACAACAGCTGGTAAATAAAAGAAGATGCTTTCACTGTAGGTATTGTTAAACTGGTGTCACGGTATTTTGATCTTCGTGATGTGGAAACACTATGATAATCCAGTTAGTACATTTATGCTGGATAATACCGCAATATTAACTACGGCTATAAAAGTCTATCTGATGTTTATACAATTAAAGCTTGTTAGCAGTAACCCTGTTAAAGATGTTTTATTGTCGTTTTTCAATTACCACAATATGGTTTACGATAGCTGTTTGATTACAGCTTTCGGCCTTATCATCGACCTGAATTATCAATTTTTTAGTGAAATGGCCTTGGTTGCCATGCGAATATCTCTGGTAACCGTTACGAGTAGTTGGACAACAACGGACTTTTTACAGTATTTAAAGTTCACCTTAGTTAAAAATCCAAGTTCAGCTGCATCCCAGTAGACTTAGAGTCGACCCCAGCTTAATTTGGGAAAAAATACTCGAAGGAAAAAAGTGAAAATACCTTATTTATGGATGTTTTTCCAAAATAAGTATTCAATCCGATAAAGTTTTTTTTTGACATACTTCAAAACCTTAAAAACAGGCGGTCTGAACCTAACCTATCTTAGTTTATAGTTATCTACACCCAATTCAACACTCAAATAACTATCTGAAACTCTATCAGATCCTTTCTGATAGAGTTTCAGATAGTAATAATGAAGCAGGCCCTAAGCCTTATTTACCATCTAATGTATCGCATTCACGTCACCACGTATCGTCATTGCTGCTTTATCCATCAGGAGGCAATCGTCAAAACAGTGATGTAGTTAGTCATTAAATTTAAGAGACGTGTAGGGTCAAGAGCCAAGACCTATAGACCCAAGACACCGGGCCCTTCTCTTCTACTGAATATCAAAATTGCCATTCACATTGCAATGCTCTCAGCTGGATTAAGGAATGCTATCAGTCGACGTTGCGGTATAATATAAAATTATCGCGATTATGTTCCCCTTTACAATGTGTAAACGTATAAAAGTTGCGGTACATAAAACCGAATATATATATACCTTGAATATTATATTTTCAAGGTAGTAGAGCCACGCTGATTTCAGCACAAACGGGCCGGCTCTACCGGGGCGGTACTACCTTCGCACAGAAGATAAACGTAAAATGACAGCGTTCGTGCTGTTGTGTTTCGTTGGTGAGTGTGAGACCGGAGGCCCAAGGATGGGAAAGCATCACAAGGCCGCCATTGTTTGCATTCGCAATGAGTGTAGAGACCACCACTCTTGGATTCTGCTTTTCACCAGGCGGAGTAGAGTCTATTTGGCAGGCCCATACATAAAAAAAATTATGGGGGATATTTTACAATACACTTTTATTTATTACTTTTTGCGCCTAGTGGTATTGTTGCTGTTACCATTGGTTCACCGGCGTTAGTTTGTGGATTTATTGTGGGATAATTTCTTTATCTACTGAACCGATTTTATCTTAGCCTATGACGTTTCCCAAGAATCAAAGTGTCACCCTGCCAAATTTCATTGAAATCGGTTCAGCAGTCGAGAAACTTAACGCACAGACAAAGTTACTGTTACCGTATGTTGTTGTACTGGTTGTACATTTACAACGACGACCACGGGTAACCTTGGAGTTAGCATAATTTACTCCTTGAATCATTAGCTGCATTTAGTGGAAAGCTGTTTCTTTGAAATCACAAATAGACACTTAGTAAGTTACTGGTGTAGCTAAAAACGAACTAAAAACAATTTTATTTCTTAATAGTCACATGTATAGTAATAGTCATCTTTGCCTGTACTTTATTGTTTGTTTCTGACATGTAACGTGTTACAATTCCTTTATTGCACAATATTTTAAGAGTTTAAATTGATTATGAAACTACATTTGGCTTAGATATTTTGTCAACTTTACAACTAAGTACTAAGCTATTTTCGTGGTCTGCTTTCATACGATTTACATATTATGGTATCCTGCTCTTTGTTCTGTATATTCCAATGATTCTGTAGTAACGGTTGTGAAATGTTTCTAATTAAGTACAGCGCATATTTTTCATATATGAACACACGTAATATAATGTACCTTTATGTAAATGCACACCCAAAAGTATTTTGTATTTTCTTGTGAGTTATTTACTACTAGATATTTAAAATTACAATATATTTTAAGGACTGTCCTACTTAAGTGACCAATTAAAATATATTGTATATACAATGGTGTAGTCATGCCCAATGTTGAAAATGTAGGTAATTTAAAAAGCCTCAAGAATGCTGAGTTTCTTATCAGGACAGGACTGTATCTAGTTTCCGTCACAGTAAGGCTAGAAATTAGTTTGCAATAGTTGTTACGGTGTAAGTTTGTTTGTTGTTGTTGTGCATTTTGCAAAATTATATTTTTATAAGCTACAACCGAATCTGGAGCCACTGGCATCGGACCACCGCTACCCTTAGGGGGAAATGAATTCGAATTTTAGGGAACTGACTTCCCAATAACGATTGCCATAGATGTTCATGATAACCAAGACCGACGGCATAACGTGCTTTCCAAGGCATGGGCGTGAAATACCGCCCAACTTCCATATTCCTGGCTGTTATTAGGAATTTCTTGTAAGGAGAACTCAACAACGCTTTTGGCCCGGGAATTGAACCCGACACCTCTTGATCGGTAGTCGCATACGCTAACTGCTAGACGAACGAGGCAGTTCTGAGTTCTCCAGTGAAATGAGATTCAACATCAATATCACTATTAACAGTGTCGTATGTTTACAGTTAGAGATGTTTAAAAATAAATACACCTCAAAATGGGTCACCTAAATAATGGTTCGAGACTTCTAGAAACTGGTGTTCTTTTGAACCGCAGACAGATGAATTGAATTTAAATTGCAAGTCAGAATTGCATTTTAGATGCAGTTGATACTATAATATCGAAATTACTGTTCAATGCGAAGATCGCTTGCGATCGGGCTAGTTGTCGGTTGATAGTTCTGATACGTGATGTCATCAGCACAACATTGGCAATTTTTCATCTGATGCGCAATTTTAAAGCAACGACAGTTTTTACAATCTAAATTTTGTTGGTGGCAATTCAAAAGTACCCAAGCTCTGAGTTTGAGCTTGATTGTTGGCATCATCTTAGAGACGCTTTGTAGTTTTCATGCAGTAAATTTGAGCCCAATTATATCGTCCACTCATTTGAACTTTACATTTAAAAAAGTTTTAAATCAAAATTATTTTCAAAGACATTACAGGGATAAACATTTCTACAAACAACAACAATCATTCACAGAAACACAATACTAGTTAGTATCCTAAGAAAATTCGCTTACATTCTGCACGTTTGAATTGTATGCAATCCATGATGTAAAATTCTAATTTTCAAATATATTATATTTTTGTGGAGTATCATATCCTATTATATCGAGTAATTTTATCACCTCTACCACCACAAACAAGTTCTAAAATTCATAACAATTTAAATTTATGGTTTCTTTTGAAAATACAGTCAATTTTACAAGTGGTGATAACAAAATAGTCTTAAGTCTCATTCAATGTATGTAACATAGTTCTTTGATACTTAAGCTTGGCCTTCGAATAAGTTTACAGATAAAATACATTTAAAAAATACACGCAACAAACACACAATGCAGAGAGAATTTTGTAGTAAAAAAATTAAAATTAACTAGCCAATAAGTGTTGTGCCGAAAATTCCCTTCTTTGTGTCGCAGAATAAAGTTATTCTTAGACCCTGTTTTAGCGGTTACGGATAAGTTCTGGATACCTTATTTGACATAGGATTTGATACAATTTATATAAAAGATTCGGAAACTTATCTGTTGAAACAGAGCCTTAAATTTCCGTAATCCTTCGTTGGGCATAGTTGAACGTGCACTTGGCCTGTTTTTATTAATACCTACTACTAATCTTATCGATAAAATAGTAAATTTATTATATTATAATTAAGCAGCCCACGCTTTCTTTGCAATAAACTTTATTACCTCGTTAGTAAAAAAATATTGTTTTTATTTCGTATTGTCATCAAAACGTGTTTTTGAACAACAATGACTGAACTGATCGATCAGCATTTAGTACTATGTTCTCAAGGGTATTTTACAATGTTTCAATTTGTAAAAAGTCACGTGCGAAGATTCCGTTCCTTATATACAACAAAATTTGATAAAGCCTTTTCGAAAAAAGAACAGTTACACATCCTACGGCTCAGAATGTTTAAATAGTGAAATTACCTATCACATTAGTCGTTTAAATCCTACTTAATATTATAAACGCGAAAGTTTGTAAGTATAGATGGATGTTTGTTACTCTTTCACGCAAAAACTACTGAACAGATTAAGATGAAACTTTACAGTAATATAGCTTAAACATTAGAATAACAGATAGGCTACTATTTCCCGCGATAACGGGCAACAACTAGTTGCTAATGCTTCTCAAGATGATAAGCGGTTACATATATCTACAAAATTTGTAGAGGTATTTAAAAAGGCTATTTCACGGCATGAAAATTAGATACTGATGTTAAAACACATGAAACAAGCGATAAACGGTAGAGTAACAAAAATATTGTAAATATTTTACGATAGCGATAACTATTAATGGAACACGTGTTGCTACAACACGTGAACAAGTAACAGGAATACGGAGTGCAAAAAATAGAAACATTACAATATTATAACAATATACTGTTATTTAATGGTAACTACTCATTTATTTATATAAATGCACAAAGCGAATGGCGAGGTCTGCCGATAAGCCCAGTGAAAGCCGTCCACCGATTTGTATAGAACATTTTAAATTATACACGTTATAACATATAATGTTGATAAAGTATTCAAATAGAAAATTTTTATGGGTGTTTAAATTTTGTATGCTGATCATTTGAAACGTCATCGTCACTATAATAAAATAAGGCAGCAGCTGGTTCTCTTCCGAGATCAAAAGTATTTGTTTACATCGATTATAATTACATTTTTGTTTTTATTAAAAGGATCAAAAATAAATTCAAATTCTCTAGTTTCACAACTACAGATAACAGATAACTTTTGTGTTAACATAAATAGGTTCTAAATTAAACTAAAAATTACAATAAATGACTTTTCTCCTGTCTGTGTTCTAAACTTCATAGATTGACTAAAATTTGATATGTCACACCAAAAATACACTATTAACTAAATTTAAAAAGACACAAATAGCATTTTTGAAATACTTTCACTAAAATTATTGGGAAGCAACAACATAATTACTAATGTCGATATAATTAATTTCATTTCATTTAATTTGTATTGTTTCTTTATTGTATTTTTGATGTATCTCTGACGGCCTCAGTCCGGAGGAGGCGTTATGGTACGGGAGCTAGCAACGTTTGAAAAGTAAGAATTTTAGGTCAGCTGATTTTGTGATATGTCGTCCTTCTTGCACTTTCGGTTAGAGTCTGGGCTATCTGGCTGGCGGTAGCGGTTGCGTTCATTAGTGCGCATCCTACCTGTCCAGGTAGTAATCCTGGATTTTAAAAACATTTTAGAAGGCGTAATTTTTAATTTTTTGTTTTTAAATAAGTCTACCTGACATACTTTTTTTATTGCCAGACATTTTTGACAATGCTAACTATGTGCCATACGCGATTTTTTATTTTTTTTCTATAAAAATTTCAAAGTATTTTATAATGTCTGTAATTTTAATATTATGTTATTTAAAGATAATAAAAACTAAAAATAAATTTGCCAGACATTAATTCGATTGTTAAGTCTTGAATTAAAATTAAAAAGTCATGAAAAGTATTGCAGTATAATGCTAGTAGTCCGAGAGAGACAGTTGCAGAATAAGTCGAGAATGATACAGGGAACCATTACGAAAGTAAATTACTTTAAAAAAAAAAATAATCATTCTAGTCACAGAAAGTTTCAAAAAAATGTAAGCATCAAAAGGAATATAAAATTAGATTAAAATTAAAAAAAAAAACAATTTTTATTTAAATTGTTCTGATTACTAAATGTAAATTACAAATAATTAATATTAAGTTTTTCAAGTTGTTTCAGCCTATAGTAACGTCACAAAAAAAGAGGCATCTTCATTCATCATCATCATCATCGTCGCTGTCTTTGTCAGTGTCATTCATATCATCTTCTTGAGAACTTTCGTTATCTTCTAAAACTCTATCATCTGTAACATAAAAAAAATAAACAGTCTAATTCTTCTTGTTTGTTATAAAACATTTTAGTTATTATTGATAAATATTCCATTTCACACTTACTTTGAACAATAATATCTGCAACTGAGGATGGTAATTGATCTCCCAAAAACCAGACAAAATCATATTTGTCACCGTGAATGGTCTAAACGAAAGCCATTGGAGATAAAGATGTTGAATGTTTTGAGTGAGCATTTCTCCAAATTTTCGTCACGTAACGAACTCTCAATAAATGCTGTTGCAATTCCGCTTTACAGGGTGGCAAACTGGATGAGTCAAAGTTTCGAAATTTTTTGTCGAAGTTCTAATCTGATTTTTTAGACTTAAACGTACTTGAAAATAAATGAAATCGAACGTCATTAACATTGGAACAATTTTTAACTCCAAACATTTGATAAATAAATTTCTCCAGCGTTACAAACGTAGTTTCAAGTACTTCTTCGTCATCCGTAATTATATTATCAAAAGTTAACTGGTATTCTTTAGAATTTTCTAATATTTTAAAAGGCTTAACTTTGCTTTTTCTAAAAAAAGCTGGCGTGTAATCACATCCGGTTATTGCGTGGAAGCTTGGTAAAGCTTTGGATAAAGAGTAAATACAATAATGTACTTATACAATACTTTTCATGACTTTTTAATTTTAATTCAAGTAAACTTAACAATCGAATTAATGTCTGGTAAATTTATTTTAAGGTTTTATTATCTTTAAATAACATAATATTAAAATTACAGACATTATAAAATACTTTGAAATTTTTATAAAAAAAAATTAAAAAATCGCGTATGGCACATAGTTAGCATTGTCAAAAATGTCTGGCAATAAAAAAAGTATGTCAGGTAGACTTATTTAAAAACAAAAAATTAAAAATTACGCCTTCTAAAATGTTTTTAAAATCCAGGATTATTACCTGGACAGGTAGGATGCGCACTAATGAACGCAACCGCTACCGCCAGCCAGATAGTCCAGACTCTAACCGAAAGTGCAAGAAGGACGACATATCACAAAATCAGCTGACCTAAAATTCTTTCTCGAAAACGTTGCTAGCTCCTATACTATTAATGGCTGCGACACAGTTTTTAACTAATGCAGACATTCTCGCACACAATGTTACTGTTTCTTTTCTTTTAGTTTCAAATAAAGATTTATTATTATTATTATTTCCTTTATTTCATTTATATACACATTATTTACATTTTTAAATATAAATATAAAAACAAATACATTTAAAAATATAAAAAATAGTAGACCACCGACTTCGGGTACAGGGACCAAGAAACCGGTGGTTAGGGCTCCAGAGACAGGAACCTCCTCACAATACGAGCCATGTCAAGGAGGACTGCCTTCTGCATCAGACCCTTGATCCAGCCATCTAACGTGAGCCTCTTAAGGTGTTGGTCGAGGCTCCTGGCAATTAATCCGTGAGCAGATACGACTATCGGAACAATGATCGCCGAATCCACATTCCACATATCGACAATCTCGTGAGATAAATCCAAATATTTTATTTGTTTTTCTTTTTCGGCTTTCACGAGATTCTCGTCATGTGGAACGGCAATATCGACAATCATTGCGCGGCGCTCCAATCGATCTATCACCACAATATCAGGCTTATTGGCAACAATAGTCCTGTCTGTGATAATAGATCGATCCCAATATAACGTAGCACGACCATTCTCGAGAACTGGGTCGGGCACATACCTGTAGTATGGCACCTCTGAGTTCACAAGATGATATTTAAGGGCAAGTTGTTGATGTACAATCCTGGCTACTTGGTTGTGCCTGTGCAAATATTCGCCGTTAGCAAGACGAGAACAACCAGAAATAATATGCCTGATAGATTCTCCAGGACGGTGACATGCCCGACAGATGTCGACCGTACCATCCTTCAGGATATATTTCCGATAGTTATTCGTCATGATAACTTCGTCCATAATAGCACA
This sequence comes from Spilosoma lubricipeda, assembly GCA_905220595.1. NCBI lineage: Eukaryota > Metazoa > Arthropoda > Insecta > Lepidoptera > Erebidae > Spilosoma > Spilosoma lubricipeda. The sequence goes on from HG992295.1 coordinate 8,597,697, forward strand.
GACAAAACCTTCGGTTTCTCCGAAGAGATCACCATACCGTAGCCAGGACGTAGATGCTTTAAAGTCTATATCAGGCCCATTAAGGGCCCGATAAAATCGACCATGAAGTTCTTTGCCCTTCCATACCTCCCTGCGATCATTAGTACTAAGTACTACAGGTTTGCGCCAATTCTCTTTAGCCAAAGCGAGTGGAGTGAGTCCGGTATCCACTGCAACTACATTGCGATGCATTTCCACATCAGTATGGAGAAAATATTCTCTAAGATTGTATATCTCGCGATTGTGTAGGGTCTTGATATTTAATAGTCCACGACCCCCAAACTTTCGCGGGATATACAATCTCATAACCGATGAACGTGGGTGATGCATTCGGAATGCAGTTAGCAATGTACGGACTCTCCTGTCAAAAGCATCTAATTCGGTCTGAGTCCATCTAAGTATACCAAAGGAATACATCAGAACCGGCATGACCCAACTATTGTAGGCCCGCACCTTGTTACCACCCGATAAAAGACTTTTTAGCACTTTTTTCAGGCGGCCAAAGAAACGTTCCCGCAACATTTGTTTCACGTCAGATTCTGGTATTCCCAAGGACTGTGAAAAGCCTAGATACTTGTAGGTTTCAGTGGCAGATAGAGATCGAAGTTTTGTGGAATCTGAAAGCTCTACTCCTTCGGATTCCACAATCAGTCCCTTCTTTACATACATGACTGCACACTTGTCTACACCAAATTCCATCTTGATAGAATTACTAAAGTTTTCAGTGACCTTTAGTAACGTTGTCAATTGTAATTTAGTGGGGGCAAGTAGTTTCAAATCATCCATATAAAGGAGGTGACTTATAACTCGATCATCTTTCTGCAACCTATAGCCTATCCCTGAACCCTCTAATAGAGTACTAAGAGGGTTCAAAGCTAGACAAAACCACAAGGGACTCAGACTGTCACCTTGAAAGATGCCCCGCTCGATTTTTATAAGTACGTCGTTCATCGTAGACTGCCGACATCCTGGGTAGCGAAGTACTGTTCTCCATTGCCCCATACATGACTTCAAAAACGTGCACAGAGTTGTATCAATTTTATACAACTCCAGCACCCTCAAAAGCCATGTATGTGGCACCGAGTCATAAGCCTTCTTGTAATCTATCCAGCATGTCGCCAGGCTCTTACGATTGCGACGTACCTGCTGGCTAATGGTCATGTCTATTATAAGGAGCTCTTTAGTGCCACGGGTCCCACTTCTACATCCATTCTGAGAAACGGAAATTATCGAATTATTATTAATATGAGTAGTGATTTTGAGTCTCAGAATAGATGTTAGAAGTTTATATAACGTTGGTAAACAAGTAATAGGTCTAAAGTTTTTGGGATCCATGGTACTGCCAGATTTATGGAGTAAGTGGGTTATGCCAGTGGTTATAAATTGTGGTAATGAACCTGAATCCAATGCCATTTGGAATTGAGATGCCAAGTACGCATGTGAGCTACGGAACCATTTAAGCCAAAAGTTGTGCAGTCCGTCTGGACCAGGTGCTTTCCAATTCGCTAATGAACGGACCGCACAACTTACATCCTCCTTATCAATCCTAACTGGTTCCATAGGTGTTATTGACTCACATGAGCGCTCGACATCCCGACACCAATGACCCTCTGTATGAGTGACAGGCGTTGACCAGATGTTTCGCCAAAAATAATTTGTGGCATTTTTATCTGGTAAATGCTCATCACTCATACAGGGACTCAGTTTCTCCCACTTCTGGTACACCCACTTCTCATTTCTTTGGAAAGTGCGATTCTGATTATACCGATCTGTTCGTTTTCTATAGCGCCTAATTCTATTTGCCCATGCATAAACTTTTTGCTTCAGAAAGTCTATGCGCTCTGTGACACATGACATGTATTGTTGAGGACTGACAGTAGTCCCTAAGAATGCCTGTTTCAAAAGCGCATCACTTTTGGTCGCGTATTACCTGATCTGAAGCTAATTAGCTTACCAATGAGTGTCCTGGTCCCAGCAATACGACGTTCAATTCTACACTGCCAAGCTGGCACAGTATTTTTTGGTCGAGTAGCAGTTTTACATTCTACAAAATTAACACCAGCTACTCGACAAACTGCGATAGCCGCACAGTATAGAATGGAATGTGTATCACTGAGATCTTCGCTATTATTAAAATAATCTGGCAATAACGAATCCAAGGCACTCACCAGCGCTAAATTTCGTTTATGCATGGGCAAACGAGACAACCGGGGTCTGTTATTAGAATCTACATATCGGTATTCCCGAATCGCATCCTCCAAAGTGCTCCTTATCGTATCATTACACTGGGTACTTACGGAGATAATTTCACTGTCCACTAGTTCATCAATGTATTCACTTCGTGGTAATTGTGATGTGGTGTTTACTATCGTATCCACAACATGTGATGAAGAAGGGACAGCCAAGCTATTCCGTATGTCAGAGCGTATCCTCTCAAGTACAGCATCATCCAGCAGGTGACAACGCTGTATAGCTCGCACTTGATCCGACAGTCGTTGTGCCGACACGTTGACAGCTGGCTCAAGCTCCTGAAACAGAGAGACTAGTCGAACACGGTACGCAGTAAGGTTCGTTCCCAACTCTGTAGCCCGAAAATATGCCCGCATGACATTCTCATTAATTGAATGTGTCCACTTCATGCGGCGCATATTACCACCGGCAGCGGGGGCCCTATTCGAGGTCAGTGGTCCTCGGGGTTCCAAGCTATCTGGTGGCCGGTATCTCTCCTGCCGACGTACAGGTGTTGGCGACGTCGGCGGAGAGAAAAACTCGTCACTTGATGAAGAGCTCGACGCCTCTGCGACAGTTGGCACTTCTGTTCTGGCATCCGAAGACGGCAAGGCGGAGCGTAGCGACGAGTCCGGAGTTAGTAATTGTGCTCTCGATCTAGCCCTTGTTAGCATTTTAGGAATTTATTCACATAGAAAATCATTGTTGTGACTTGACGTTCAAAACGTCATGTCTTACTTATCGGATGTTTTCTTTTATAATGCCTTTTTGTTCAATTTAATTCTGCTTTGATGATAATAATGCATTTTTAATATATTTCGAAACTATTTTTTGTTGATTTTGTTACTCCAGAATGTTTTAAAACGAGAAAATAAATTATTGAAAATTTGTTTGAAAAATTCCGCATATGCTTTCAGTGTTGCTAGGCTTATTATAATTATTAATTTATGATGAGTGTCATAACACTTTTCATTGTGTGAACAATTAGTGATAAAGAACACGAACCTCACTACGGGAGGCTTCTGAAAGCGTACATCAGGCGACTGCAACCACATCTTGCATCACGTCGGGATCACCACTGTGGGAGGCCGCGGGCCGCCAAGCACGATCGTTTACCTCGCCTGGTCGGATCTTCCTTTTGTGTTGAAGGTACAAGCGACCCTTTCCCCCACGACATTTTAGGGGGGACTTTACAAATATTTATGAAAGGAATACAAAGAACACCCGAAATGTGAACCACTATTTGTGAATCACACAAAATATTATCCCATGTGGTGATCGAACTCATATCACTCAGCTCAGATTTTGATCAGTTTTAAAACCACTACACAGTATGTGCAACTATCCACCTAACGTGATTTTAATTGAAACGTGTCTTCCTCCCAAGAGTATTATTATGTAATGCTGAGCGTAAAATTACTTAAGCGAGTATTTCGCTTTTCAAAATGCAACATTGTAATCAATTCGATATGGGTATGCAACGAGGCCCTGGCATTCAAATCGAACTTTGAGCAATTACAACAGCCATAATTAAATTCAATTGTGGTATTTGTATGTTTGAACTTACGCTACGTTGTTTGTATATATGACTAGCTGAACCCCGCGGTGTTACCCGCGTTTATTGTTGTACCGCGAGTAACGCCGCGGGACAAAGCTAGTCTAAAAAAAGTAGCCTAAGTTACTCCCCGGATCATCAGCTACCTGCCAGTGAAAGTCCCGTCAAAATCCGTCCAGCCGTTCCAGAGATTACCCGGAACAAACAGACAGACAGACAGACAGACAGACAGACAGACAAAAATTTTTTTAACTACATTTTTGGTATATGAATCGTGCATACATACATATGCACTGATTAAAAAGCTTTTATTTTAATATTACAAACAGACACTCCAATTTTATTTATTTGTATAGATTAGTTAAGATGATGACCTAATACAATAAAGGTTAAATGCATATATACCTAATAAACAAATCATAAACGTACGATGCATTTCAGCAATCAGCATTTCAGAAAATGCAGTTAATTTTAAGGAAAGTGTCGAAAGGCTAGCAACGCACTCGTGACGCCTCTGGTCTTGCCAGAGGCGTTACGAGTGCGTTGCAAGTCTTATAAGAAGGAGTACTCTCTCGGTTTTATCCGAATGTCAGTTTTTCCACGGTGCTATTGGCATCGAACATCCGCAACTCTGAGAGTGAACTGAATTCGACACTTTCCTAAAAAATACGTAGAGTTTGTTTACACACGTACACGTTTACCATCAGGCGATACGGCTTCTTGTTTGCCCACCATTTTGTAAAAAAAAAACAGGTTGAGCTAGTAATCGATCCTAAATAATATTAGGAATAATAAAGGGTAAAATGAACTCAAAATTTTCGGCTGAGATGATGATGATGAACTCAAAATTATGCACATTACCATCAATAACCTTTAATATTCACACCTGGTTATAGGGCTCTATTTTGAAAGATTTTATTCCCTCAGGTGTCACGTCACTTTGACATAAGCATAGCTTGAGTGTCACGTGGTTTGTGGGATAATTCCATTATTATTATTATATATATATTATTATTATTATTATTATATATTACATACTACTATACTACACTGATTAGACGGACCATGTTATGTCCAAGATATTATTACAAGTACAAGTATAAGGAAACAATATTAATCCTTCCTCTGTGATATTATTATGTCGAAAAACAAGGACTGTTGTCGAATATTTTGAAATGTATGTGCGGAATAACCGAGTTTGAAATTTATGTGCATATTATTCTGGAATATATTTCCTCGCGTTCAAAATAATTCACACCTTTTAAGTTCGGTTTGAAGTTCACTATTATTATTGTTTCTGTGGTTTTATGTAGAAATCATGGAAATGCTTTACATGAATAGAACCTCTGTAGACTGTATGTATTCGATTCAATGTTTGAATAAAGATAGATTTTGTAGTATATATTTAATTATTTTTTTTGTTTAACCCTCAATCACTTAAAGTTTAGAAAAATCAACAATACATTCATTTAAATTTTATTCACTGCTGCTGTTTAAATATTTTGTGACTTTGCGTATACGTTACCAGGGCACAAAGAAAGAACATAAATGTAAGTCTCCCAAAAAAAAATTACCCAGTGTTAAAAAGTATTTTTGAGCAATCACATTGTTTATCAATGTTTTGAAAACAAGTAAGTATTTATTCTTAAATTCATTTATTAAATAATTGAAACTAGATTTTATATTTTCCAAATTGGTAGATTATATAAGTTTTGGTCCAAAGGTGGTAGGTATACTAATCGCTTTTGTTTATGATTTCTAACAAAACATATTGTTATTTCTGTTTAACAAAAGCTATTGTGCCGATTGTATTCGCCGAAAATGATAACAATTTATATTATAGGTAAATTTTATTTTGAAACTAGCTGCCCCAGCAAACGTTGTCTTGCCGTAAAAAAATTTAAGGATGGGTCACCCTTACCATTTAGGGGGATGAAATATAGATGTTGTCCGATTCACAGACATACCCAATATATAAACTAAAAAAAATCATTTGTTTCATTTTTATCGGTTTATTGGTGGACTTACAATGTTTTGAAATATGACTTATTATAATAAATTAGCAAAACAGGAGGCTATTGCCACTCCCATAAGATAGCAATCGATTATCTGATAGTAGTTATTACTTTGATACCTAGTACGTATATCTGTTTGTCAATCTATATTTTTTTTGGGTTCTTAAAATAGCTTTTTTTATAAAATATATTTCACATACACATTTTACTAGTAGCGCACAGTGAAAAAAGAGGTAAGGGGATTTTTTTGTATGTTTCTTTTATTCAATGTCTAACAGCAAACTGTTAAAGGCTGTAGATATAATGATGAAAAAAAGAGAGAACTATAATTTCGATAATGCAAAAACGTAATTGAGAACAGACTGTTGAGTTGAGATTGGTTACTGAGACTAGTTTCAGCTGAGTAGAACTCAAATCGCATTCTATAATAAGAGCGCGCTTTATATTTGCGCCGTGTATAGTTGTTCATATTAGTTCATCGGACAGAAGATCAACGTTAAATAACAGCGTTCATGCTGTCGTGTTTCGTTGGTGAGTGCGAGACCGGAGACCCAATGTTGCAGAAGCATTACTACGCCACCACAATGTGGGTCATCATGCTGCATTGTTGTATTGTCTGCACGAGTAATGAGTATGGTGACCACCACTCTTGGATTCTGCTTATGCTTTCCATCAGGCAGAGTAGAGTCATTTTGACAGGGCCATACATAAAAAAAATATCGTAGCTCATAACTCGTCACAATGCTCACCAGATAATTGTGACGTTATCATTTAATTTAATGCCGATGAATATTTAATTAATGGAAGCTATTAATTAACTGTAGTACATGGAATCGTCATCAAAAAGAAGGCTACGATAAAGTGAGGTGCAATAATGTTTTTTATTTAACAATTAGTATTATCTAGTCCTTGTAAGATATCCAAGACTTTTATCAGTTTTTAACAGTTTACGCCGGAAATGAGTGTTTGATACATATATATTTGCTAATAGGCTTTCTAGCTAAAGCCACTACAAATACAATGAGTGAACTGGTTTTTTTTTTAAGCCTATGCGAAATTTTTTTTGAAAAAAGTGTGAAGATACCTTGCTTCATTTTTCTTAGGAGTTGCTTCCATTTGGTTCATCATCTACCGGTCCTTATTTCAATTCTATTTGGGGTCGGTGCAGCATGTTATATCCGTCCATTCTACTTTAAAAAAATATAACATGTTCACAGCAGATAAGATAATACTGATTTAAAATCAGTGGCGGCTATACATATTTACCGCCTATAGGGGGGGGGGAGGGGTTAATTGTTTATAAGTCGCCCTTATCAGCCTAATCACACATGACAAAAGCTGCGTGTGTCAATCCCTTTTGGAGAATCACCAGTTTTTTTGTTTGCCTACAATAGTTGGAAAAACACATCACATCAACACATTTTCCATCTGGCACAATTAAGCTGCCCTTTTTTCCATATGGAAATACCCTTAGATACTCGAACGAATGTGTTTGAACGAATGTGAACCAATTTCACACATTACTGTATACATTGCCTAGGTATTTAAAAGAATACCTGATGTAGAGATTGCGGTAACATATACAATGAAATGAAATGAATATTCAATTTTTTACAGCAACAATATATCTGTTTAACTAGAAAACTTACACACGCATCAAAGACTGATGATAATACTAAACTGAAAGGTAGAAAAGTAAGTAGGTAACAAACATTAAAGAAACTAAAAAAACTAGCTTAGTCGAATTAAGAACTATCTTCTTGTGACCTTTTTCCATCTCAATTTTAGGGTCTGCCAGCTATTTTTATTATTATTGTTCTGGGTCGATAGCGGGTTGGCATTCTTATATTCTGATTTGACTATAAACTTTAATGGAAGTCAGGGTTTTCTGCGCTACTTCGGTGCTGAATTTTGCGGCAACTCTATTCTTGTTGTACTTTTTTTTTTTTTTTATTTCTATTACCCCTAGCAAATAAATATGGCCAGAGTCTATGCTAATCTACTCCTATCTCTTTCCGTATATGTTTTTCAGTCCTACCCTTAAGGGGCTTTATTCCTAATTTACGCTTTCATTCTTGTTCTCTAGTACCATTCTAGTTCCCGCAAGTATTCCTCTTCTTGTTCTTCTTGTTGTACTTTACCATGGAGTCGTGCTACATCATTATCGTTGACAGCAATCAATAGTCTGCTACTGGCCGCCCTTTAGAAAAGAGGTTTTGGGCTTCAATTTCTTGCTGGTTGGACGGGTTGGTATAAAGATTTGTATCAGGTTTTCTTTCTTTTTTTGTCCTGCGTAGTTTTCTCCCTTAGTCGTCCTTCATCCCTTACAACATCAACAGGATGCATAGGTGTGGTAACAAGGTCTTCTAACAAGGTCTTAATCCATCCATACGGACCGGTTACACTTGCTTAGAGGTTTTACTGTAGGAACCTATTAAATACAGTATTTGCGTTTGTCAATTTATAAATAAGTACCTGGATGACCGAGCTTTGTTTGGTATTTTCTCTTTTGGTAAATTTAAAAAAAATGAATCCTTGCTAGATCGACTTATCGCCCCCGAAACCGCTGTTGCTGCCACTAACTCTACGCCACTGGGGCAATCTTACAATTAGAATGTCTTGAAACCCGCAACGAAATTAAACAGAAGAAAACTGTAGAAATTGGAAATATACTCACATGAACTCTTACCCATAACGTTCCACTGGCCTCGGATCTCCCCTCTCAGGAGAGGGTTAAGGCCATCCGTCCCACGCTGGCCAAGTGCGGCTTGGGGACTGACAAGACAACGTTGCGGTTACGTAATCTTACCGTTGTAGGAAGTTCTTAAGCCGCCTCCAACTAAGCTTCAAGATCTATTGATTGACGTTTAAAAAATAAACTTATTAACGATATCAGAATTTACGTAGCAAAGTTGTTTTATATTTCATTTGCCTTACAGATTACACAAAAAATACGCTATTGATAACAGCCAAACATTGTTGTTTTAATCGAAAAGCACCATATTTGATAACATACTGGTTGGCTACCCGCCATTCAAAATATTTCTTTGTATTTTATATAAAATAACATATTTATATGTTTCTTAAAAAAACTACGATTTTGAAGTAGAGTTTCTGCAGTAATAATGTGAAATAAGAATAAAAAATATATAAAAAATATTATATTTTTGAACATCTAACACACCACGCCATCTTGTCCCAAATTAAGCAGAGCTTGTACTATGGGTACTAGACAACTGATATAAATACAAATATACTTTTTTTTGTAAATACATATTATACATAGAAAACACCCAAAATCCAAAATGAAATTGGTCTGGCCCGGGAATCGAACCCGAGACCTCACACACTGCAGTCGCATACGCTACCATTTCGCCGACGAGGCAGTTATAGTAGTAAGAATCTTACGAATTATTTTTTTTAATTTATTTATTAAAGGGGTTTGTCGATCTTACGAATTATAAAATAAATAATTGATTATACGATGGACTAAGACCGGAATACTTTATGCTCCTTGTGGAAGACCTTCGTTCAGTTGTAGACAGCGAGAGGTTGAAGTAATTGAAAATGTATCTTGCTGACAGTAAAAGTAATTACTATTGCTTGCAATAGCATAGGTAAAGCAGACGTGATATCATGATGATACGAATAATTTCAATTACTTAATTTATATTTGTCATATTTTCAATGTCAATATGAGTAATATCAAATTTGTAGAAAAGTATATATTTTATTCTTTTTCACAGTTAATATTAATTACAATCAGATTCCATTTAGTCCGTCGCATCTCGATATTCGACAAAATTACGTCGCTTGAAAATTCTGCTACAACCGCATTAAACAAAAATTGAAATTTCTTTTCAAATTTTGTTTAATAATTAAATAAATAAATTATTATTAGCAGTCTAGTCATTACATGTTGTTTAACGATCTTTCCTGTGCTAAGCTCAGATTGTTTCGCGGCTAATAATTCTGATTCACTGTCGTAATTTTAAACATTAACTGGATGAGTAATTTAACTTTTATAATAACATGCACGCGGCATCGCTCATGCATACCTTCATCCCCTGATTTATCCCCTAGGGGTGGAATTTCCAAAATTCCTTTGTTAGTGCTCATTTACGTTATATAAAGAACCTACATGCAAAATTTCAGGATTCTAAGTTCAGCGGTTTGGGCTGTGCGTTGATTTATCTTTATCAGTCACCTTTATATATTTAGATTTTAAACATTACATTTCATTTTTTTGAATAAGATCTACTATGTAACCTTGAACACGAATCTGAGTACAAACTTCTTAAATCTTAAAACAGCGAGTAGATATACTCATATACATTTACTGCAATAAAATGTTACAATGTTATCTAACCATATCGAAGATGTTAATTTTTTTTTTATGTTTGGGCCTGCCAAAATGATTCTTCCTGATTGAAAGCGAAAGCAGAATCCAAGAGTAGTGGTCACCATACTCATTGCGAATGCAGTCTATTTAACAATACAGCATGGAAACCCACACCATGGCGGCCTTGTGATGCTTTTGCATCGTTAGGCCTCCGGTCTCGCACTCTCCAACAAAACACGACAACACGATCGCTGTCATTTTACGTTGATCTTCTGTGCGAGGTTAGTACCGCCCCGGTCGAGCCGGCCCATTCGTGCTGAAATCAGTGTGGCTCTACTACCTATTGCGTGTTATCATCTGCTGAGATAACTTCAATACTATACTATACTATACATATACTATATGTAGGTGATACCTACAGTTGTTTCTATTGATCAGGATTACATAGTTGTAATGCTGGCTTGTGTCAGTGGCAGTGACAATTTGTCGAAGTAGGTTTAAAGGTCGTGAGAAAAGGCATATTGTGGTATAGGTTCACTATGGCGTTTAGTAATAGTACAAAGCTAGTTGCAGATAATCTAGAGCAAATCCGTGTCGCATTATACGAGCGCCTTTGTCTTTTGTAAAGCTAACAAATGAGTTATTCCAGTCAATGGTACTGTGTACCTGATGACGAACGTAGTCACGATAAAGATGTTGCTATTTTCATTCATCATCGAACTTACAAATTTCTTGAATATCATTTTTACACTAAGGATTTCAGAAGTATGTTTATATTGCGAACCGTTCGGCTTATTTCACATCATTATAAACATGAAAATACCATCTGTAATCTTTGTAAAGAAAAACATGCAGTTCAATAAGTATCAAAGATGTTTGTTGAGGAAATATGTTTATTGTATACGAATATTCAGAAATATTATTGATCTCTGACAAGTATGTTTTATAAACGAAAGCAAAGGACACGTTTACCCGGACATGTATGAGTTTTATGTTTTCTTTTGTGAGTTCGAGGCACATGCCGTATTTGGCCTCCCCAAATACTGAATGGCAATATGAATAATATAACGAATACACATGGGCGTTGCTTATTAGGTTACACCAGAATGGTACTTGGTATGAAAGCAAATTTTATTGTAGTTATTTCAAATACGGCTATATTTTTACTTTACATGGTATTAAATCTTCCTAAATAAATTTCATATTAATAAATATTTCGGACACAATACCGTCTAACTTCAAACTTCGTTTGAAAGGTATGAGAGCTATGAAAGGTAGATTGAGTAACAGAAAACTTATATACTTTTCTGTGAACAAATACAGTAGAACGTCTATAGGTCGAACATCAAGGGAGACGCCAAAAAATTAGACTTATAGAGTTTCGACTTATAGAGAATTTCGACTTAGGCGTCTTTTGATTCGTCATAAAGAGGTTGAAATTTATACTTATAAAGGTGACACACATATTTTTATTTATGTATATTATATGTATATATATTATTTCAAAACATTCTGAAAATAATTAATCAAATTTTTTTTTTCCTTAATATAATTGTTCTCTGTCTATAGCATTGTCTAAGGTATAAAGAGCACAAAGTTCTTGTTCTTTACAGTTGCTGGTTTGCGCTATAAAAATCTGTAAAGTATTCAATGCGGTTTTCGCCTCTTTGATCGAAACCCATGGAGCGCATGTAGTATTATTAGAGTCTTCTATGTCATCTATCTCATTAGTATCAGTTTTCTAAGATACTAAATCGATAAATTCGACATCAGGAAATGCCTTAGCAATCTTAACTCCATCATCGCACCTGACAAAGTCAAGTAATACCCCACGTATCACAGGAGTGGTCCAAGAACATATCCCTGCGTAACGCCGCACAACATGAGGGTACAGTACGCTCCTCCAAATAGTCTGCCACTAGCTGCCTCCACCCCGTGGTACTGGAGTGCTTCCCTCATGCAGCTAAATGACATGGCCCCGACAAATGCGTTGGCAATGTCCAATGACACAGGCAACAGCACGCCGCTACAGCTCAGCAGCCTCTTCGGTTACGGCCCTAAGGCGCATCACGGCATCGACCGTCGAACGTCCCTCGAAGGGTATACAATTTGGCATATTTAAAGTTATGTGGAGGAGAAAGAGTACAGATTGCTAAGAAAATAATAATGAAATGAATAATGGTTGAAATCTGATCATTGGGGGACCATTAATTAGTAATCATCCTGTAATTGATAACCAGTCTTTTAATATAAATCTAGTATTCTAAGTCATATATACTTTAGTTTTTGCTTTTCAGATAACGATATCTCACTTAGACACTTCTTCTGGATACGGTTTTGTATTTCATATATAAAATGTTAGAAATGCGCCTGATTTATCAACGAACGAACGAAATTCACTACAATAGAATTCCTGCCTGGTTGAAACCACTACAGCGCGTAAACGAATGAATTGTTTTTCAACACAACAGTCTATTATCTCGTTGAGAGGAATGTAAACAAACCATTTAGAAAAATCAAGAAGATTAGTAGTAGTAGTTTTCTTAAAAAAGATAATTATATAATTGGTACCTAAAAGTGAAGTCGACAGTTGACCTAAGTATGTAGTACATAATGTTAAAACAAAAGACAAACTAACTAAACATTCAAATGCAGATTATGCCTACCTTTTTTCAGGTAGGTTAAAAACATACCAGGGCCCTATTTCATAAAATTTACAATTGTCAGTGACAGGTGAGAATTTGATAATTGTCCGTTTCATAAAACTTTTGCTCTGACTTATGTGTAATAGGAAATTCGACAAGTTTGTCAAATTGGCGTTACAATTTGCCAGTTTTGCGTTTCATAGAAATTTGCAGGTGACAATGAAAACTGTTCAAATTGTCAACGCTTTATTGACATTTTTTTGTTTTTAAAACAGGTATTTGTCAAAACCATGCGACAATTTTGTGGTATTGTCGCAAATTTTTGACAGAGGCGTTGTGTGTCTGGAATCGATCGCAAGTGACAAGTGACTAAGAAATTCGTTGTTTTGTTCATAATTTTGAATAAATCTTGAGTATATGAGTATTATTTAGAAAAAACCTATCACAGCTAATCGGCAGAGTATTATGGGAAAGTATAAACGTTTGTTCTTAATTCGGGTTCGATTCCCGGATCGGACCAAATGTTTGCATGATCTGCAAATATATGTTTCGGAGTTTGGGTGTTTTCTATGTATAAATTGTATGTATTTAAAAAAAAACTATATATGTATTTATATCTTGTCTAGTACCCATAACACAAGCTCTTCTTAGCTTGGGACTAAACTCAGTCCATTCGTTTATTGTCTTTTTGACAGCTTACGCCTATAAATTACCGTATTTTTCTTTTCGGGATAAGGTACCTACTACAGTAATGTCATACTTTATGGACGGTGACGGTACTTTAATAGAGTGCCCTGTGCATAAACAAGAACCACAGACTATAAAACAGTTCTTGAAATACGATAAATCGATCTTATGTTAAAAAATATTTATCATATGATTAAAATAATTTGTCTTATTATTATACTCATTATTATATTCTTAAACTCTGTCAAATAACCGATGAAAATGCACTTTTGATTGCATACCATTACCATGGTCTGGTGGCGTCGATTCTAAGGTATGGCATTTTATTTTGGGGAACTCTGTGCACAAAGAAGTTATATTTAAGGCACAAAATCGATGCATAAGTGCAATGTTATCTTTGTATCAAAGACAGCTGTAAACCAAACTTTATAAAGTATGAAATTTTAACCTTGCCTTGTCTGTATTTACTTGAAGTGGCTTTATTTGTAAAATGTAACTTGCACCTATTTGTTTTAGCTTCAGACGCAAATGGTAGAAGTTAAAGAGACAAAAAAAGACTATGCATTTATAAATCTAATACCACAGTAAGGCACAAAAGCGTATTCGCCATGGCACCAAAAATTAATAATAAATTGCCAAGAGACATAAAAGAATTAAATGTGATCAAATTCAAAATAATACTGAGGAAGTTGCGATATTATATTAGAAATGTATATTATATTAGAGGTGTTGATGATTTTTTGTTGGATAAATCATAATTATGATGCTCTTGACATATTAGTTACGACCAGTTACGACATATTTGACTAATTTAACCTTGATATGACTTATGTATAATAATCTTAAATTTATTTGTATTTATACTCAATTGCACGTTAAAATTTGCATACCTGAGAAAAGTAATAAATCAGCGCAACTATTATATGTATCATGACAGCTTTGTACCTACATGTTTTATGCAAATAAATCATTTTATTTGATTTGACTTGTTTAAACTGAAAATATTTCATTAAATCGATTGACAGTTCTTCATAAATAAAATAGCTTATCATTTCCAATCAAATCGGTAACGTGTGAGGGCGTCAAATTTTCGAACTTTCTTGAATTGTCAAAAAGAAAATAAAAGAATGGACAGAGTATAGATGGCGTTGTGTGGTAAAATATCCGGAACATTTATTATTTATTTAATTATCTGACTTTACTTTTAATGAAAAATTTCTGATAAGTAAATAAATCAGTGGTAGAATATATATTGAGTAAAATTGTCACCTGTCGCTGACAATTATATACCTGTCCCTGACAAATTTTTTTGGTGTGATAGGTGTTTATTATGAATTGTAAGGAAAATGGTTTTATGAAAGGCCACAAAAAAGTGACAAATACCACTGTATTCAAGTCTACAATTATTTATTTGTCAGGTTATAGGAAACGGAAATTGTCGTGACAATTCGACAAATTACGTCATTTTTGACAAATTGTCGACTTATCAGGTTTCATAAAATAAAGCCCAGACCTACAATGTTCAAATTACGATTCCAATAAAAACTAAACAGATCATTATATTGAGATTTACAGAGAACTTCTCTAAGTGCTGAGCGGCGGCGGTAGTGAATTCGGTTGCAACGCTAGATGGTAAACACAGGGTCATATTTACAACAGATCGGTGTATTTTTTTTTTTTATATTTTTAAGAGCATGCGGAGTACTTTTACAAGCCATTCAAATCAATATTGTGGAAAATCATTTAGTGTGATTAAATCTATGATTCACAATAACAGCCGTTAATAGTTCACTGCTGGACGGGCCACTTCTTAGAAAATAGGTATAGGGCTTGTTTTAGTTTTTCTCTTTGCAGTGCTGTTATCTTGCGTAGTTTATTCCCTTAGTTGGCTCTCACTCACAGGATGAATAGGGTTGATGACATTTCGTATTTTAAATCCATTAAAACACGAAATTATTATAAGATGATTGATATGTTTTTATCGTTATGAGCAAAGAAGTCGGTGACTGCTAATTAAATTTGTTCTCAGTAAATTCTAGTTGTTCAAAACCTGATAAATGTCTATATGCTATCGTAGCGTGTGTATTTCTCGATCACGTACAGGCAACGAACACGTAATAACAGCTGTTTAACCTCGGGAAAAGTAACACGCCACAAAGTATAATCTCACACAGAATCATCACAGCCTTTTTTCCCAAATTAGAATGTCATGGACAAATCCACTACGGATCGGCTGATTTTTTACACGGGTCAACTGCCATCAGACCTAAATACTGGGCGATAAGGGAGTTCTGTAGAATGACCAGACTTGTTAGGGTTGTAAATAGCCGTAAAGATCGTTAAAGTTGTTCGTATGGCTACCATGACAGACGGTTGGGTTGTTCAAGGCACGCAAAATCTCAATATGTTTAGAGTGGTCGAGCAGCATGGTCTGTGTTTGCTTAACTTTGCTGTGTTTATATAGTTAGGTACATCGAAGCCACGAGTCCCTACTGTTGTTTATCCATATAGTATTATTATTCCTAAATTTGAAAGGAACTCTGTCTGTTGGGCTTTCACGACTAACTGAACAAACTGATTTCAATAATATTTGGCTATATTTGAGATACTTTGATTCTTGAAAATTCACATAGGCTACTCTTTTCGTCGTCGAGTCATGGGCAAAAGCTGGTAAATACCATAAGACCAATTGTAGTAAATAGACGTTAAAAAGTACCTGTACCTTTCGCTTGTTAGATACTATTGCCAAAAATTTTAGTTGACATTTTCGTAAAAGCAAATATGAGTTATGAATGATAACCAGCCGGTCGATAAGTATCCGACTATCCAGCAACGCACTTGTAATTCTAATATTGCAGGTGTGTATGATTGAAGACAATCACTCCATCTGGTGACCTGTTTGCTCGTTAGCCTCATGTATTAAGACGGTAAGAGTCTAATATCTACCGAAAACACGGATACTCGAATCTCAAGAGAGTCTTGACTCTCTCTGTCTCTTGAGATACAAGTTCGTTTCAGCCTTTGTACGATTCCCACTCAAGTTAGAGCGAGAAGTTTGGTTCACTGGTAACCTCACACACCTTAAAATACCGGCTTTTCATAGTAAAAGCCGGTATATTATTTGTTATCACTCCGAGTAATGTGTGCTGAAACATAATGTCTCTATTTCGTTCAAAAGTAGTCCCGCACGTACAGCTCGTGAGTTCGTGTTCTACATAATTATAAACGTTGATTGCTTAGAGCATTTCGGTAACTGTCAACGCAGATCCCGTTGACAGTTACGGAAATGCTAAAAAGCTATGAATGACATCAGCCATCTTTCATTACCTATCTCACTGAGAGATTTGGGTACATATTTTGTATTTGTGAAACCAGTGCATCATAGAAAACCGCTGTTTAGAATTCTTACGTCACTATTCGCTGAATGAGTCGGTTGTAAGGTTGCCGAAAAATCATTATTTCCTCATAGGAAACTAGTACATATCATCTCTTTAGTTACTTTGAAAACACAGTTGCACGCTTTGTTCACTCACTCTCATTATCCGATGAGACGGCTATCTGACACGACCGGGTAGAGATCAGGCGCAGGACCGACGGCTTTACGTGCTCTCCGAAGGATTAGGACTAAGACCCCAACTTCTGAACTCCGGGCTGTTTTTAAACATAACCATAAACACTTTTATGCCTGACCCAGGCTATCAACCCGAGACATCATCTTTGGCAATTGCCAAACATGATGTCTTAGCATTTTGCTAGACTAACAAGGAAGTTTGGGGGTATAGCAGGCATGCTTGGGGATTAAGCAGACGTAACCTTTTCCCCACTAAGCTACGAAGGGGTCGGGGAGGTCGTACAAGGACGACTACACATTTATGACTACACAGTTGCAGGTGTCTATAGGTGACTGCTAAGTCACCTATAGGTGACTTATAGGTGACTTAGCAGTCACAAGACACAAGTGCTAACTTATTTACCCAACTTCTCGCTAGCGCTCTACGCTGTAAAAAAATAAGGTTACATAATAATTGAAGCAACTACTTGTTGGTAATACATTTATGTATTTTTACATTGAATAAATGTCAACGTTACGGTTGCGAGAGGACGTACACTTTTCATGCAGTATAGGTTAATAGGTCAGAGAGTTACAATCCGATTAAATGAAATTGTAAGTTTATGGCTTATACAACTCCGCCAATCAAAGACAGTGGAACAACTATCTTCTTTTCTGTCTTATTAAAGGCTATCTGACCTAATCTGACTGTGCGGTTGACAGAGTGTTTCAGGCAGATACTCAGTAAGCAGCCGCTGCTTTCTAGTGCGTTGAGTGTTGTGGGTTAGAAGGAGTCTACATAGGAATCACTCTGTATGATCTACTAACTCTTGTTCTGAGTCTGGGTGTTCTTTATGTAGGTATGTAAATTTCCTCGCGACTCAGGAATATTCCTAGACCTGTCCAAATAAAATCTACCTCAAGGGTTTGAAGATATAGAACGCTAAGCATGAAGTCGGTTACCTCGTGACCTGGTCGAAGCATTAGGTAATTTAAAGGCTGTATTTATTCCCGTACGTAAACTGAATTGATTTAGTTTTAATTAGAACTCTAACATTGTTCCGAATGATGACTCGGACGAAAATACACTGTACTGGGAATACTCGCTGATATTATTACTGTATTTAACGTTCGATATGCATCACACTTACATTTCGTTGGCTGTTATGTAATTTTTACACTCACAAACTAAATAGAAATAACATTGAAATTAAAATTGCGAGCTAGAAACTGATAAGTGTGCAGACGGCAGCAAGCTGTGAACTCGATTCAACTCCATTTTTATTGTGTAAATAAACATATTTGTTGTAAAAGATTAAATTATTTTAAAGTTTGCTTTAAGACAAGTTCTTTTTATTTTAACAAGAGTTTACTACGCGGAAATCGATAAACAAGTGACGCGATGTCGGTGGTTCCGATAAACTCTCTGTAAGTCTTATTTTTCCTGATTACGGGTGTCATAAATAAAATTTTGGTAGAAAATGTGCTTGGTGCTGATAGGATTATCAAATGCACTGTTCATTTTAAATGAACCGATTGAGATTATTTACAGTGTAAAATTTCAATTTCTTTCTATCAATATAAAAACGATTATGTCAATTCGTTTCGATCAGGCATAAAAGTTGATTAAGACAGAAAGTCCAGAGTATACGTTAGATTCGGTTAGATTGACCAGATTTCTTTATAAACAATTTTTTGGGTTTCTTTCCTTCAGTCACTCAGTACTGATAGATTTAAATGTTCACTTTATTCATTGACTAATTAAATGCCTAGTAGATGTCGAAAATATACTCTACTATAAGGAGGTATACCTATAGATTATATATCTATTTTATTTTTGACTAGCTGACCCACGCAACCTCGTTTGCGCCTCATATTGCCCGTAGCGTGAAAATTTCCCCCGTTTTTGAAACATTCTTCATTGTTGCTCCGCTTCTATTAGTAGTAGCGTGATGATATATACTCTATAGCCTTCCTCGATAAATGGACTATCCAACACCGAAAGAATTTTTCATTTCGGACCAGCGGTTCCTGAGATTAGCGCGTACAAACAAACTCTTCAGCTTTATTATATTAGTATAGATTTTTACTGCACGGATGATATAGTGGTTAGTGTTGTGCGGTCGGCTTGAGGCTTTATATTCCACAGAGCGTTGTGGGTCCAAACCCCACATACTATGTGTGATCCATAAATTGTTGTTCTGAGTCATGGTGTTCTTTGTGTCTTTTTCATTAATGTTTGTAAAGTATGTTTATCTTTTTAAATAATACCCAAAAATAAAGTTATGCCTTTAAATATGCCTATACATTGATCATATTTACAAACAAAGGCATATACCCAAACTAATGATCTTGAACAATCGCTAAGCATTTGGTAATAATATCTGAGATGACCTTGAGTTTTACCTTTGAGACATATCACCATAGCATTTTACGCTCTGTTTCTTATGTAACAAACGATATAATCCAATGTTTAGCTAGATTTCAAGGACACATTTTTTTATTATTATTGACAAAAATTATTACAAAGATTATTTTTCATCAATAAAAAAACTACTTTAAAAAGTATCTTAGCAGCCTTATTTTATTTACAAAGTTATAAAAAAAAAATACAAACTGCAATAATAATAGCAGTCATCAGCATTGGACACTATATCCATCATACTAGGCTGTACATAAAAATCTTACGCTTATTTTAACGTTACGGACGTTTTTTGCAGGCTTTGGTACCCCTCCGCAAAACCCCATAAAACTGAGTTGAGTTCACGAAAACAACTTTATATAAAGTACATTATGTTGCATTGATAAATAATTATATTACAATTTTAAATTGAAATTTTTAAATTTCCGGTATATTGTACATAAAATCTATAATATACATGCCATTTATATAATAATCTCCCGTAGAAAAACTACTCTATTAGATTAGGAATTTCCTGTAGACGTACCTAAGTAGGAAAATAGATAAATATATCTAGGTATATTTTACAGATAAATACCAGACACAGGGTAAAATAAAAAGCTTATCACAAGATTATTTGTCTATGGTGGTAATCAGACGCATGATTTTGTCTCTCGCCAGTCACAATATCATAAGCCTAACTAGACATTGCTAGACATAGGCCTCATAATAAAAGGCCTCTCCAATAGCACGTCAATAACTAAATTATATACCAAGTAGAAAGGAGTAAGATAAAGAAATAACGTATGTCTTCCACTTAGAAGCAGTGACTTCCAAGGTCAAAAAAAAAAGGTGAAATATTGGTCCAATTGTAAAGGGGTAAGTCAGAACACTCAATGATAGAGGCTCTAGAAGACAGGCGACATCTCTTGGTAACTGCAGAGGCTCAAGGAACTCGGTGGCTTCAGCTTCAAAATGGTGTCTCCATCCACCCCTATTCCTCGCGTGAGGTTATAAGAGCTGACCAAGGGAACTACGTAGACAACACCACTGTCAAGGAAAGGTAATCTCAAAGCAAAACTTTTTTTTTTTTTTTTTTTTACCCTATAACAACCTTTCTGGCCAGTGTGGTACCGTATAGTAGGCCAAAATCTCCTCACTAAGGTGAAGTGAACTATGGTTTTATTAAAGACTGTTAACTATGAAGTAATGTTTATGATTGATTTTCTTCAAAATAGTAATTGATAGTAATCGTTCAATGGCAATACGTGCTATAACCTATAAGATAGCTTGATTTAGTAGATCGTTCAATATTATAGCATAATGTCACATCTCAAGTCTGCAGATAAGTAAGACATTCTTTCTATACGTGTGCATTCTTTATCGTTTATGATTATAATTTTGTTATGATTGAAAGACAAGATATAAGGTAATAAAGAAAAGTACTTAAAAATATTATGTTTTCGTATATGTATCTATCTATTACTATAAATGTGAATGGAAGTGTTTGTTATGCTTTCACGCGAAAAGTACTTAACGGACCATCATGAAACTTTGTACGCATGTTCTTGGAGGTATTAGAAGTAACATAGGATACTTTTTAGGGTTCCGTAGCCAACTGGCAAAAAACGGAACCCTTAGAGATTCGTCATGTCTGTCTGTCTGTCTGTCTCTGTCCGTCCGTATGTCACAGCAACTTTTTTCCGAAACTATAAGAACTATAATGTTTAAACTTGGTAAGCAGATGTATTCTGTGAACCGCATTAAGATTTTCACACAAAAATAAAAAAAAAAACAATAAATTTGGGGGTCCCCATACTTAGAACTAAAAGTAATTTTTTTTAAATATTACCTTCAAAATTAAATTGAGGTTTCTGATACCATTTTTATCTAAACTGAATAGCTTGCGCGAGAGCCATTTCCAAAGTGGTAAAATATGCCCCCCCCCCCTGTAACTTCTAAAATAAGAGAATGATAAAACCAAAAAGATATATGGTGTATATTACCATGTAAACTTCTACCGAAAATTTGTTAGAACGACATCTAGTAAGTAAATTTTTTTAATACGTCATTAATCATAGACCGCATTTTACCATTCAATCAACACAAATATAAAAATAAAATAAAACGAGGTTTATTATGTTACTTGCTGCTACGGAACCCTTCATGAGCGAGTTCGACTCGCACTTGGCCGATTTTTTTTGCTTAGATAGTTAAACAATAAATTAGATTAAGGTTCCACGTTTTTTCGGGCAAAGACAACCTTCAGTTGATTTTATACCAAATGTTTTGACAGATGGTGTATTGTTTAATTCAAATAAAGAATCGCATTATTAGATTCCAACTTACGTGTGTTTCTATTTGATTTTATTAGAGGCCTTTGGGTAGAGCATTATATGTTACATGTTCGATGTATCTTTGCTTAACGGATCATACAGTAAAGCTAAAAGAAGTATTTGTGTTATATATTTAATTTATATGTTCTTATTCTTTTTTTATGTTAGACGTTCGTAGTTCTATTATTCTTAACTTCTCAGCACTATAAGGATCTATACTAATATTTTAAATTCCAAAGTAAGTCTGTCTGTCTGTCACGCTTTCACGGCTAAACCGTTACATCGATTTTAATAAAATTTGTCATTGAGATACTTTCGATTCTTGAGGAAGGACATAGTCTACTTCTTGCCGCAATAACCGAAATACAAGTGCGCGGAGCCGCGGGCAAAAACTAGTCTGTTACAAAATACACAAAAGCATTTGTGTTTAAGCGACTTCAGTTCCCATATTTTTCTTATTCACTGTTTTTTCTGTGATACTAATTGGAACAGCGGTATCAACGTTATCGGTGTCGGATTAACAAATATCTACACCATTCGTAACGTATTTCAGATAACCAAAAAATATCAATTTCATAAATAGTATGGACATAGAAAAAATTGTATCTCATAAAGTTGTTACTCTACCGGTAACTTCTTTCGTTTCGGCTATAACGTAAGAGTTTTCTTTGCCAAAATCAATACTTTACATGTTATTGAACATATTTATAGCTTCCATATATTTGTATAAGTCGAACACATAGTTTTCAATAAGTTCATTTAAAGAAAAGTTTATTTAAATCGCACCTAAGGAGCCATGAATACATAACAAGCTCTACTTAATTTAGTGGTAGAAGACGTCGTGTATTAAATGTCCGAAAATATTAAAAAGTTTATGATTAATGTAACAAAGAAATGTATTTTTATTATAATTTTCATAATTTGTTTAATGCAAGAAAGAAGCTAAATTTAACGGTCTGCAAATCTATAGGTACAAATAAATAAAATTGACAACTTTTTTTTTTAATTTTGTCTGTCTGTCTGTTTGTTCTGGGTAACCTCTGGAACGGCTGGACCGATTTTAAGGGAACCTTCCTACCTTAGGCTACTTTTTTTAGACAAGCTTCGCCCCCAGCTTTACCCGCGGTACGACAATATCCGCGGGTAACACCGGGGTTCAGCTAGTTTAAAATATAGGGAGTTATAGCCTGAGGGGAGAACCTGTAAACGCTAAATCTGTAAACTATATCTATATGCCATGTGTTAATCCCCGTACATTTGTCATTTAGTTACTAATCTTTTGCTAGTACTCCTAAACTTATTCTAATGAAAATTGAGATTTTGAAATTACTTTCAACATCACATCTCAGTCGGAAAACGTTCACTGCAGCACATGTTGAAATATTTAGATAAAAACTATGATTTATTATTAAAACGGTCCAGTCGATCATCAGGCAAAACATTAAAGTGACTTAATAATAAAGACATGAAATCTAATCAGAAAACAATATGTAAGCTTTAAGATAAAAAATTGTAAACAGAAAATATTAATAGTAACTACTTAATACTCAATCTTCAAAAAACAATTCAGTTGCGTGGATTTTTATGAATAAAGATTCTGAATCGATCGCTGCGTCGACATGAGATTTATATTCCTCATGACTTATAAACTCTTATAATGTAACTAGGTATTAGAAGTAAATCGTCTAGCTTATTTATGGTATTTCCTAGGCATGTGGAAGCTAGCTGATGAATTGCTTTTATTCAGAGTAAAGGATTCATTCAGTTACTAAGAAAAAGTCTAACGCTGTTTATGTAATCATCCTTTAAATTTTAGAGAATGTACATTAATTTATACTTTTATAGATATTGTAATTGTTTATTCCGCGACAAATATAATGTATTATGCGCAATTATTTCTCTATAAAACTACTTAAATAGTGATGTTATTTAAAACTACTATAAAATACTTCTATTTCAAATACATCATAATATCGGCTTATCGTTGTGTATCTAAAAATTAAAAACTGTAAAAATAACTCAATACTTATCAGATAATTACAATAGTTATCTATAGATACATACGTAACTAATTTGTAATCATTTGGTACCAAACGTAAATACGTAAAATTGATATAACATACGGACATTAATTGAAACTGGGTTTAAGAGACTATTATACTAGGAATTATCTATCTATTTTGTTAAGTAGTTTTTTCTCTTTGTGAATAAGTATACTTATTTACGATATCAAACAAATTCAGATAACTAGCTTATATAAATATTTAAATGACGGAAAAATTTGAATGTTTAAAAAGAAACAAATGATTAAAAAGGTTTTACAGTGAACTTAAAATCGCTCTGTTGTAATTTTAAAGTGGTTATACCCACCATGTGTGAAGTCATTTTATTCCAAGTTTTTTTGTATCTTAAAAATACAGTTAGATACCTATATAAATTAAATATCTAAGCATATGACATATTTGTACTCACATGAAAAATACAACTATGTATATTCTTTTCACTGACACCGTGATAAGTTTCCAATTAACACTGTTTTCATCAAGATAATTAATTAAAAAATTCCAGGCACAATTTTAGAGGATTCACTGTTGTATTACGGCACAATTTTTCAGTGTGTCCCACGGGGTGGCTTTACGTTTTGCTTACACGCGTCGATATTCGTTCAGGAGCGAGAGGCGCGCGCTCGGCGACTTCTAGCGGTTTATTGGCAGTTGCGGGCCGAGGCTGCGTGCGCAACTCGCGTCACACGGCCATGCCGCATATCCACACCGCATTGACAGCCAAACATCGCACACACCCACTGCTTTAGGTTTGCCAAGCTGTCTGTTTACGCTTCCCTTGTTGTCGTTACCTTTACTTAGATATTAATGGAAATATCTCTGAATAAATACATGAGGAGATATTTAATGAAGGAAGCTGTTGTACAGAGAGAGCCACGCTCTGGCATGAATGAGCCGGCTCGACCGGAGTGATACCATGGCCTCACAAAAAACCAGTGTGAAATAGCGCTTGCGCTGTGTTTAACCGAGTGAGTGAGGATACCGGAGGCCCATACCCCAACACCTCCCTACATCCCTTTCCCCATCCCCCAAAGGTCGGTAACGCACTTGTGACGCTTCTGGGGTGTCCATGGGCGGCGGTAATCGCTTACCATCGGGTGATAAGTCTGGTCGTTTGCCCCCTAATACCATTAAAAACAAAAACTGAAAAATATAAAATAGCAGCATACTCCACTGGTTTACATGGTTTACATAATTTTGTGTCTCTTCAGAAAGGAGGTTTTAGCCCGCTATACCGTTCTGGCCAATGCAGTATGGTAACCCACACCATGGCGGGCTAGTGATGCTTCTGCATCATTGGGCCTCCGGACTCGCACTCACCAACGTAACACGATAGCATGATCGCTGTCATTTTACGTTGATTTTCTGTGCGAGGGTAGTACCGCCCCGGTCGAGCCGGCCCATTCGTGCTGAAATCAGCGTGGCTCTACTACCTTGGTAATCCTGTGTATAAATAAGTGTATTTAGCTCTTTTAGTCAGCTCTTACGACACCCACGGGATGAATAGAGGCGGTATCACTCCGTATTCTTAAACTCCACATGTAAAAGTTGCTTAATATGTTGGTACCTTTTTTTACAAAGAACAACTCCCGCTCTAGGAACTAATACTGTGTTGCCGCGACTTTACAAACATACAAGATACGGACACAAAGAACACCCAGACACAGAACAACAATTTGTGGATGACACAACTCTTGACGAAGTAAGAAGTGACGTGGCGAACGCTTAAGTCACTAGCACATACGTAAGGTATTTATTAACAGTTTATTAAAGGTAGTAGAACCACGCTGACTTCAGCACCAACGGGTCGGCTTGATCGTGGCGGTATCATCCTCGTACAGAAGATCAGCTTAAAAAGACAATTCGTGCTGTCGTGTTTGGTTGGTGAGTACGAGACCGGAGACCCCATCACTAGGCCGCCAAGGTGTGGATGGATACTTACCATCAGGCAGAGTAAAGTCACTTTGGCATACATTTAAAGAAACAGCAGAAACAAACGTAATAAAAAACACTTTTCAACTCTTTAAACATCTTTTTTCGTGTATGGTTTTTTTGACGTGACAACGTCTTATAAATTGGTTTGCCGGGTGACACTTCAAGAAACTGCGTTACGCTCCGCTCACGTTATGCGCTCACAATGAGAGCGAGTGAGAGGCACGCGTCCCTTCCACTCGGGCATGGTTAGCCCGCCTAAGAGCGAGAGAGACAGACATAAAAAGTGAAATAAATACGTATGTATGTGTAAAGGTAAAAATAAAATTTTGTTAATATGAAATTCAGTGCGAGATTCTTTGTATAAATTAATGTTTTAAATATAATTCTTTGTATAAATAAATGTTTTAAATTGTTACTATTATTTCATCCTTCTTCCTACTATACGAATGAATATTCACATTAAAATTATTTTACCACTCAAAGTCGTTGTCACGTAAAACTTTCGCCCGTATACCGACTTTACAGGCAACCAATTTTTTTATGTATGGCCCTGCCAACATGACTACTCTACCTGATGGAAAGCATAAACAGAATCCAGGAGTGGTTGTCAAAATGCTCATTGTGAATGCAGACAATGCAACATGGTGACCTACACTCTGTCGTAATGAAGACACGTTAGACCCTTGCCCTCATAGACGTAACATGTTCTCTTAATACATATATTGAAAATTTCTTTGCATTGATTTTCTATAATATGGAAAATCTATATATATATAAACTAAAGTATAGTCCGACATATTATTTCGGACTACACTTAGTTTGTTTATTACTTATCATCATCATCATCAAATTCATCAATAACCCATAGTATCTTATAATTTGAAGATATCACTGAACGTTTTCCACGAAAGTTCATTTTATAAAGCAACTCTACTTTTTCTTTTTTAAAATATCTCATGCAATGGCATTGGGAAAATTTACACATGCCTGCACATGCAGGTTTGAACAGAGGAGTTAAAAATAATTTTAACTTAGCGAAAATAAAATTAAGTATTGTCATACAGTGTAATCTCGATACACCTTCCATAAAGTCATAAGTTTTTATCAGATAGCATATCTTACTATGTAATGAAAGTATTTGTGTCAATATTTAAGATATTTAAGGAAATAGGAGAGGTGAATAAGATTGTGTACAAGTTTTATCAGTTTCCTTACTGATATTCTTCGTTATTTACACTGATCAATATTATCTATCCATAACGTTTTCTCACAGTCTTCGTCCTTAAACTGATTACTTTTTACTCAGATGAAAGAAAAAAGTTAGATAACGTACGGCCTTGTTCTTGTTGAAGCAAAAAAACTCAGCTACATCCATGTAAATACACGCGTTAAGGCGCAGATATGTTAAGAAACTACGCAAAAGTAGCCGAGTGTTTTTTGCTTCAATAAAAGAACAAGGCCGTACGTTATCTACCTTTTTTTATTTGATCTGAGAACTTTTAACTACAAAGTTATGAAGTAATTAGTTGGAAAATAAGTGTCATTGTATTTTATAGTTTTCATTGAAGTTAACACTTTTTATGGTTAAAGTAACATGAAATAAGCGGTAAAACAAACATTAACACAAAAGGTGATATTTACTTTTGAATGAAATGAATACTCGATGTGTTGGTACAGTTTATAGCATGTACCGTCGTTGACCTCAGCGACCTCGTTTTGGACTCTCTAGTGACCAATACAGAGCGGGTGTTCAACATTTCTGCGTAGATACTGCTTGCAATCCCATACTTCAACTCCCCTCTAAATAAAATATCCGTAACTCATGCACTCTCATTGTAGATTACAAAGTGAATAAACCATGCTAGAAGCCGATTCTTTGGACAAATATTGTATGATGAATGTGTCAGAATCAACGTTTTTTCTTTCTTTCTTTTCTTTTATCCTTTCTTTCATTAATTCTATATCTTTTTTTAAAGGTAGTAGAGCAAGAACGGGCCGGCTCGACCAGGGCGGTACCACCCTACGAAATCAACGTAAATTGACAGCGCGAGCGTTTGTGTTGTCTTGTTTCGCGGGTGAGTGCGAGACAGGAGGCCCAATGATGCAGAAGCATCACTAGACCGCCATGATGAGCGTTAGTATGCTACATTGTCTGCATTCGCAATGAATGTGGTTACCACCATTTTTGGATTCTGCTTATGCTTTCTATCAGGTAGAGTAGAGTCACTTTGGCAGGCCTATACATAATAGTAGATTTGTAGCCAAGGGCTGTAAGGCATCAATTGCAGCCCTATAGTTCGAGGATGCTATTGGTGCTTACACCCGAGCTAACTATTCTGCTTTTTATCTCGATTGTGACGTAAGAAAAAAAAACCGGCATTATAAGAATAAAACATTTTATTTGTTGAAATTTATAATGAAATGAGAACAATTTTCAAGTTTTAAGGACTGTTTTTTTTTTCCAGAACGAAATTGAGCTTCGCCGTTCGATAAGATTCACGTTAAGTATGTTCAATTAGGTTGCCTCTTTACAAACGTTTAGAGGATAATGATATAAATGTTATATGAATCATGAGTTTCCTCCCTTTTCATGGTTACCCAAAAATGGTACTCTGACGTCTATGTCGAACCTGAACGGATGCGGCGCGAGTTTATTTATAAATCATGTATAAACGTGAAAATGTAAGTACGTATAAACCAATCCAGTACAGATATATTAGTTATTAAGCTAGCAAAGAGCTAGAAATCATCTATACTATTATATAAAGTGGTAAAGTTTGTGATTATGTGAGTTTGTGACGTTGTAAGGGGTTCTCTGTTATTTTTCTATAGATTTCTTTTACCTATAGAAAGCTACCTTATTGTCCGGATGTCTTAATAACTGCAGTTGGGACTAATCCCGCCCACATTCCCACCACTGTAACTCCTGTACACCAGGATCAACAGCAGTGACCCACGAACACACCGAGTTATGACACTCGGGAAGTCCCAGGAAGAAAATTAACTGTCTTGGAACCCGCAACGAAGTTAATCAGAAGAAAAACAGGAGGAGTTGGAAATGATAAATCCACTTCCCTCCTTAGCAAAGCGGGAGACAAAATGAAGTCAAAATAGGCAGACACCTTTTTCAAACCGGGAAGCACCACGGATAAAGTATTAGGGGTCCTAAGTGAGCTATATTTGATTACTATAGTATGTATGGCAGAATCGCCTAAACGCACGGAAATTCACCGCAGTTGACACAAGATCCTCATAGTATACCGCCCCAGATGTCATTTGTAAACTATTTAGCATTGTGTTACGTTCATTGTACCAAAGACTACACTCCCAGAGTACATGATGAGCCGATTGTTCACAGCTAATATCAGGTGTTGAGCATTGACACAATGGTGAATCGACTAATTTAAATGAGTGTAGTTTGCTCTTAAAGTTACCGTGGCCTGTAAGAAATTGAGCGACACAGTGATCTACCTCGAGCCATGTCCTCGACATCCGCTCGCGAACAGATGGAAAGAACTGGTAGAGGTGGCGCCCCTTAGATGATTCGTCCCATCGTTGTTGCCATTCATCCATTAGATCGTTATAGACATTGGACTGCTGTTGAAACAATCTTATGATTTTATCGCGGTCTCGTACGCCCAAAAAATCGCATTCCATGTTTTGTAATGTGGAATAGTACATGGCTGCACGTCTTTGCACCTCGAGATCGACCGGAAGGACACCCGCCAACACCGGTAAAGCCTCAGTACTAACCGTCCTATATGCTTTGCACAAGAAGATCAATGCAAGTCGTTGTCCTTGTAACAGTTTCCGACGGACAGCACCTACAGTCGCTCTATCGGCCCACACGGGAGCACCATAGCAAATAGAACCCAAATAAGTAGCTCCATATATAATCTTTAAAGTATTAAATGAAAGACCCCATGTGGCAGTTGATATCCTCGTCAGAGCAAAGAAACTTTTTTTAGACTTTTCGTTAACTGTTCTAATATGTTCGATAAATGAAAAATTTCTTTCTAAAACTAATCCCAAATAACAAACCGAGGTTTTATTTTTTATACTAACATTTTGAAATTTAATACACGGCGGTGATTTGAGGTTACCTTTCAGAAGTAGCTGGAAGGTTTTGTTTGGTGCAAAAGTCAAGCGATTACGTACGCCCCAAAGAGATACTAAGTTCAAACATCTATTAGCCAGACTCTCAAGCCCCGCTCTAGTGTCAGATTCCACCAGTAATAAACCGTCGTCCGCATACGCGTTTAGGGTACATCCGGGTGGTACAGGTATTGAGAGAAAATCGTCGAAGCCTATATTCCACAAGTATGGACCTAGCACCGAGCCCTGAGGGCACCCCATCGTAAGCGCCTTCGACACAGAATGATGCCCAAGTCTCAATTTAGTTGTGCCTTGTGTGAAGTAAGAGGAGATAAGGGAATAAATATTTTTAAAGCATCCTCTTGATTTTAACTTTAGCAATAGCATGGGCCACCACGCGTTGTCGAAGGCGCCAGATATATCTAAGAAGATACCTAAGACGTATTGAAACCTTGACTCGGTGACAGTTTTCCTTACAGATATGACCGCATCTGTTGTTGATTTTCCCAACGTAAATCCGAATTGTCTATCATGAAATTTAACTCCACCCGGTAGAAGTCGAGGCACTACAAGACGTTCTAAAAGCTTTCCTAGCGATGGCAGCAGTGTTATAGGTCGATAGGACCCAGGACCGTCCGGCGGCTTATCGCCGCTTTTTGGTATTATACGAATATTACCGCACCGCCAAACACTAGGAAATACTCCTTCCGCAATGCAACGTTTAAAAACTGTTAAAATGGTGTCACCCGAGAGTTTGCAAGCTTCTTTTATCATTTTATTTGATATTTTATCGTCGCCCGAAGCCTTGTTTAGTGGTAATGACCTAACAATACTAAGAAATTCGTCTGAAGATGGTAAGTCAGACATTGGAGACACTGGTGGTTCGATGGCCCACTGCCTAATTTGTCGGTGATAATCAGTGTCATCCTCCGGCCGATCATCGGGCACAAGTGATTCTAAAAGATATTTTGCTGTTTCCTCTACTCCTGTAGTATAACTATTATGAATTTTGATGTTCTGTACGTATGCAAGGTCGATAGATCTATTTGCCTTAAATTCATGATACAAAGGTGACCACGGACCCTCTCTATCGAGTTTATCAACAAGTTTGCGTATTAAATTTCCCTTTGATTTCTCCACAGCTGCCCTGTAGTGAGACCTGGCAACTCTAAGAGCAATGAGAGCATTATTGTAAATATCTCCTGTTACGTTACGCTTTTTAATGGCATTTAGTTTTTTACGAGCTTTTCGATAGATTCTACGTAATTCGACTAATTTATAGTTCCACCAATCACATCTACGAGTGTTAGTGATAGATCCGCGGCCGATACAAACATCAGCACAATATGTGAAAGTGTCTGATAATATGTTTGCGCTTTCCTCAGCTGATAGACAACTGCGAGTGAAGTCTCTGGCATGCACCGCAAAGAGTGAACCAAATAAAGCCCAATTTGCCCCTTCAGTTTTATATCTAAAATTATACGGAGTTATTTGCGGATGTTGTGCAACCATTGGAATGAATTCGTACACGATTAAGCGGTGATCACTACAGGATGCATCCGGTAGGACACGCCATCCAGATATCGAGACGTCGCCGCGCGTAAGCGTCACGTCAATAGAAGACTCACCCATAGGGCTGCAAAAAGTTGGTGGTGCATCAGGGGTATTGTGAATAGTAAGATTCATTTCCGCAATAAAATCTTCAACCGCACAGCGCCGGGCCATGTCAGTTGAACGCAACTTGCCATACCATAAAGTAGAAGATGCATTGACATCAGCGCCAATGATAATTTTGTGTCCTACGAGGGACCGCAAAACGAAACGTAAATGATGTAGATGAGGATCAATAGGATGTGAAAATTGAAAGTAACAGCTCACTACATAAACTTTACAGGTAGAGGATGAGATCTCAGCAACGGCGCAGTGTGACGTCATAAGGTTGCGCAAAGATGTTACTGTGAAATTAGAACTTGCAACATATATCCCAGCCCGTGACCGGCTATCTAGTTGCACTACATATTTCCTCAAGTGAGCGCTCTGATATTGCTCCTGTATAAGGGCAATGTCTAACTTTTGTTCAAAAACTAAACGATCTAATTCTGATGTGGCTATTTTATCATTATGAAGATTTAACTGGCCTATCGAGAAATTATCCATTTTATTAAGAAGGTACTACAACTACTACTGTATAAACTATTCAGTAATTAGTGTTTAGGATTAGCTGCTCTAATTTAAGTTTATATGTGGAGCAGTCCTGTGATCCACATCGATGGTCACATGGTTTTTTAAACCGGCTGCATTGTGCGCATTTTGGTTTAAAATCTGGTGTGTCCCTATCCGGGCAAGCCCTTGTGTCGTGGCTGGCCGCGCAATTAGCACAGGTAGGAGTTTTAATTGTGCAAAACTTTTGAACATGACCGAATTGTTGACAGTTTAAGCAACGAACTACTTCTAAGTCGTCTACAAACCTACATGTGGCCCAGTCTATATATAATTTATCCTTTGTGCTAGCCAAGTGTTTTCTAACGTCTGTTTCTAATTCTAAGCCTATCCATTGACGTCCGTTTTCCAGTTTACGATGTCTAACAATTTTGGTTGATTTTAAAAAGTCGCTTTCGCTTAATTTTAATTCGTCCTTGATATTCTGACGATATAAAGCTGTTAGGAAGGTACGATCCTCCATAGAACCAGGTACGTCTTTTACAATTATACGGGGCCTTCGGCCTTTCGGCTTTTCTAAACGTAAGCCTACAGATTTAATGGCGCTTACTGTTTCTAGTTTTTTAAGCTGCCTTTCATTTGCGACTCGCAACACGACGCCTGCCTTTGCGGTTTTTTTAACGCCTACAATTTGAAAACCTTCGTCGCTGGGTTTAATAGCCTTTATGAGAGCCTCTTTTGTAGCCGACGAAGTAGCATATTCCGCTGAACGCTCCGTAGTAGGATATGCAATAACACACGGTCTAGGTACGCGCGCCTCAGCGGACACCGGACACGGGGCCGATCCAGGCGGTAAGCGAAGGCCAAGCTTGTCCGCGTAGGTCAAACCCGGCCGTCGAACCGCGCTCACCTGGCGCTCAAGATTCGCTAATTTTGTTTCATTGTTAGCAGATTTAATTGCCAACAACGACACGATACCGGTAATCCGCTGGGTTACGTCCATAATGGCCGTCCTGTTCCCCACATTCATTCGCGACCCCTGATCGTTAACTATTTCATTAATTTTTGCCAAATATTCGGTTGCCTGAGACACCAACTCAAAATAATTATACTCCCCACAACTATCACGACCACTAAAAGATAAAACACTTCCGCTCAAGTCCGAAGCCCTACTTTCCTTTGGCGATAAATTTGTTGGAGACATACTACCAAATAATCCCTTTCCGGTTGGTGTTTGAAATTCATTTGTACCACCGGGATCGGGCAACTCGCCAACAACCGACATGGCCAAACAAAGACACACCAGACAAAAGAAAAATCAATATAAACAACTTTAAAATTAAAAACACGAAAATAAAATTAATACAAACAAAAATATTATTCCTACCCACTTTTAAGAATAAAATAAATTGACTTACCGATAGCCGTAATGAAAAGAACTAACACAATATTTGTGTTTATGAGGCGTAAAAACTTACAAATTAATTGTTAAAAACACTATACACAACCTTAAGCCGCCCACAAACCGGGAAACAGTCGCGAGGATACACAAAAACAATATTAAATTTTTAAAACGCGACGTCACACGTGAACCGCACAGTGCCGCGAAGGGAAGTGACGTGAGTGTAACTGCAGTTCCCGGATCCCTCCCGTCTCAGGCGCAGAGTGGTACACCGTGTGGTTTTAGTCGGTTCGATTCCGACACACCGCGCCGCCGCAAGCCCCGGCAGGGAGACGGCCCGAGGGGGTTTCCACGCGTTAAAAAAAAAGGGTGACATAGGCTATATAATAACCCACTCGGTCGGTCGGTCTCGCACTCGCCAACGAAACACTACAGCACGAACGCTGTCATTTTACGTTGATTTTCTATGCGAGGGTAGTGCCGTCCCGGTCTAGCCAGCCCAACCGTGCTGAAATCAGCGTGGATCTACTGCCTTTGGTATCTCATACGAGTATAGTATCAATGCAAAGTATCATTTGCTTACACAATAGGAACTCTGTTAGTGTGGTATGTGACGGTAAATGCGAAACAAATCTATACAAATAAATAAAATTGGAGTGTCTAAAATAACCGCTTTTAAATAAACGCTTATGTATGTATATATATGTACACGATACATGGGTCAAAATATCATTTTTAAATAGTTTTGTCTGTCTGTCTGTTTGTTCCGGGTAATCTCTAAAACGGCTGGACTCATTTTGACGGGACTTTCACTAGCAGATAGCTGATGATCCAGGGAATAACTTAGGCTACTTTTTTAAGACTATCTTTGTCCCGCGGCGTTACTCGCTGTTGTTGTACCGCGGATTCTAGTAGACAGTAGTCTAAATTCATAAAAGATTAACACTAAAGGGCATAGGATTAGACACTTCTAAGAAATGTTTGTAGCTGTGCCAATTCCCGCTCGAATATTTGATATGAAAGAGATTAATTTCAAAGTAAATTTGTGTGCCCTGAATTTAAAGCCGAT
Organism: Spilosoma lubricipeda; assembly: GCA_905220595.1. Classification (NCBI taxonomy): domain Eukaryota; kingdom Metazoa; phylum Arthropoda; class Insecta; order Lepidoptera; family Erebidae; genus Spilosoma; species Spilosoma lubricipeda. The sequence goes on from HG992295.1 coordinate 8,632,220, forward strand.
GAATGACGACTATATCTACTGACTATGACTACATCCTATTAATAAATTTATTTAATTATATTATTATAATTTGACGAAGTAATTTTATTGCTAATCCAGACTATTCTCACCGTGGCTCGGACTTAATGGCATTTAGGCTAAATGATTAAGATAAGACAGATGGACACAAGGAAATGTTTCGTTTGAAATACTTAACACGTTAAAAATAAATTTAGAGTTATAACAACATTACGGCGGGAGACACACCATTCGCGCTGCAGTCTTATGCAATAGCTATTTAGAAAACATACCTATATAATCTCTTTCACAAATTATTTCACGTTATAGATATTGAAGGAATATAAATGTCACTACGGTTAGCTTTTATCGGACTACAGCAAAGCCAAAACGAAGGTTAATAATTTTGACAGTTTATGTATGTTTATTTATTCCATCGTAACACCTAAACTACTGTCAATGAGGTAATCGTAGTTCAACTACTCCTTTGTTTAATTTTTATTTATTTAATCTTGATGCACATTTTGCATAAAGGCGGACTTAAGGTGATGCGAAAATATTATGTGGTGTAATTTTTCTTTCTCTCTTTTTTTAATAACCCCCCACATTAAAAATACATCACGTGTCACAGGGACCTTTACAAGAATAAAGGAAACGGACTCAAAGAACACCCGGACCCAGAACAATAATTTATGTATCACACAAAGTTTTTAGTCTGATGGGGTTTGAACAAAAACATTCGGCACAGTAGAAACCGGACGCGGCGTGCCGACCACTTTAGAGAATAGGTACCACATCCAAGCACGCATCCCATTTGTGCTTTAATTAAACATCTGATTAGTCTGCTCAGTTGCACTCAAATTCCATAAAAAAACACCGGCCAAGTGCAAGTAGGACTCGCGCACCGAGGTTTCCGTACAAACCTGTAGGTATATTATATGATGTAACTAAAAATTTATGCTTTTCACAATTTTGTCCTTTATCTGTGCTATAAGCGTACCAAATTTCAAGATTCTGAGTTCTCGGGAAGTACCCTGTAGATTTTGATTCCCTTGCGACTGTCTAAAAGCAGTATAAACGGCTGTACCTTTTGATTACGTTGGCTTAGAAGTTTCATTTTTTCCTTTGATTATATACATTATATAATCAAAGATTTTTTCATAGCTCCAAGGGACAGTAGACCAGGGTATTTGATATAATTTTCAGCTTGATACCTCCACGCGTTCCTGAGAAAAAGGGTTTAGAGGATAATGATATAAATGTTATATGAATCATGCGTTACCTCCCTTTTCATGGTTACCCAAAAATGGTACTCTGACGTCCATTTCGGTCCTGAAGGTATGCGGCGTGAGTTTATTTATAAATCATGTTTAAACGTGAAAATGTAGGTACGTATAAACCACTCCAGTATAGATATATTAGTTACTAGCTGAACCCCGCGGTGTTACCCGGGACAAAGTTAGTCTAAAAAAGTAGCCTAAGTTACTCCCCAGATCATCAGCTACCTGCCAGTGAAAGTCACGTCAAAATCCGTCCAGCCGTTCCAGAGATTACCCGGAACAAACAGACAAACAGACAGACAGACAAAAAAATTTTTAACTACATTTTTGGTATATGTATCGTGTATACATACACATGCATTGATTAAAAAGCTGTTATTTTAATATTACAAACAGACACTCCAATTTTATTTATTTGTATAGATTTGCATTTTCTCGTGACTTTGTCCGTATTTATTCAATAATGGTGATATTTCTATGGTACCTATTTAAAATATACTTTGCAAAGAAATTAATATTCTAGAGGCACCAAAACATTTTAAATAAGAAAAATTAAAAACTTAAACCCAAATACGACAAAAACTGACGCTGAAAAAGTATGAAACAAGATTTTCAGGACACTGGATTAAACAACATTACTGAAGAAACATACGATGCGATATTTATATTACCTACACAATTATCAGCATACAGAGATACACATATTTAAGTTTGAAAAGCCGTAGTCACGCGTTGTGAAAGTGTTATGGTACGTTTCTATGTTGTCTTGTTTTATACTTTTTCAGCGTCGGTTTTTGTCGTAGTTGGGTTTTAGTTTTTACTTTTTTATCAATAATACAATCGCTAGCATATCGCAGGAAATATAACTTCATACGATAACAGGATAAGATAAATATGAAATTGACATAATATAGCACAATATTTTTTGTTTTTGAATTCGTAGAATTAATGTATAATGTATGTCCAGAGTCTAGCAGTGGCTATTAAAGGTTGTTGATGATGATGAATGTGGGGAAACGAATGTACCATGGGAGAGCCACGCTTCGGCATGAATGGGCCGGCTCGACCGGCGTGATAGCACGGCCTCACAGAAAACCGGTGTGAAATAGTGCTTGCGCTGTGTTTCACCGAGTGAGGGAGGATACCAGAGGCCCATAGCCCAAACCCCCTCCCCCTATCTCCCCTCCCTATCCCCTAAAGGCCGGCAACGCCCTTGTGACGCCTCTGGTGTTTGCAGGTGTCCATGGGCGGCGGTAATCACTTATCATCAGGCGATATGTCTGCTCGTTTGCTGGTCTATAACATTAAAAAAAAATGTCATGTCCCACCAACACAAAAGGAAGATCCTCCGGCCAGGCGAGGTGTTCTTGCCTGGCGGGCCACTGCCCGACGGTTGATGTTGGGATTTTGTGTATGTATATGTTAATCGGCGCGAGAACTTCTATTGCCCGATTCAGGATTGGTAGTTACTCAGTGTTTCTTTGGTAGATGGGCTGTAGTATATTTCTGTTGCGTTGTATGTGGAAGTCGCCACACTGAATTTAAACACCGTTTTATTTATAACAGTTCAAACATTGGTAAAGGTAGGTAAGGCACGTTTATTTATATACTAGCTGACCCATACAACCTCGTTTATGTCTCCAATTGCCCGTAGCGTAATAATTTTCCCCCGTTTTTGTAACATTTTTCATTAGTGCTCCGCACCTACTGGTCTTTTCGTGATGATATATAGCCTTCCTTGATAAATTGACTATCTAACACTGAAAAAATTTTTCAAATCGGACCAGTAGTTCCTGAGGTTAGCGCGTTCAAGCAAAGGAATAAACTCTTTAGCTTTAAATATTAGTGAGGATATAGATAAAGATTTAAAACTTTATGCACCAATACGATCGATGCACCAATACATGAATCGGCGGACTTAAGCCTAAGGCAGCCCGCCCTGCCAGTCGAAAAGATGGGGTAGGTTCTTATTCTCAGTAACGAATAAGATAACTCAGTTATATCTAAGTAACTACTGAAGTAATCGTAGTGCAGGGGCGGTTCCAGCCTGGAATTTTGGGGGAGGTCACTAATAATTAATTTAAGTCGAGTAAATCAGACTTTATTGCACACATTAGAAACAAATCGATATGTATTGTTTTTATTGATAATTCTATTGAGATGACAATATTTGAATATTTGAGACGTGTGGGACAATCTTATCCTATCTCAATACTTAGTGGACCTAGCTCCGTGGGGGGAGGTGGAGGGTGTGGGACTCCGAACAAATCAGTCTATCCTCTAAACCCCGCGGCGGCCTAACTCGGCTGTCAAGAGGAGCTTGGCTGTCTCGGGGCGTTTGCAGTTACCAGATGTCCCCTGGATGCGGCCACAACGACCCTTAACCGACGATTGGGGAGCTGGCGGCTTCTACCGCGCCCCCTTTCAAGCGGGATCGGCCCTTTCCCGATCACGCTCTGCGGACTCCTTCTGGAGCATAACGTCTCCACAAAAGGAGCCCTCGGCCTCACATCCCTCACTACTTGCCAGTATTGCCGCGATCAATGCTAGTGACAGGTTTTGACCGATCTGTCCGCAGTGGTGGCATTGTGCCATAACCAAACGTCCGATTCTGTTCAGATATTCATCGAAGCAACTGTACCCGGTAAGCATCTGAGTGAGTCGGTACGTGACACAGTCAGTTCTCTCTATCGAAGCTTCGAAGCTCGTCAGAACAGCGCCGATAGCGCGTTGGCTGGCACAAACCTGGGCGAGTAGCAGACGATGTGGTGCCCCTGCTACCACTCGTACTCGGAGGATAAGCCCGAAAATGACGCCCGACACGCTCTTCGAAGCTCTACCGACTGTCCAGGATGAGGCCTAGGTACTTTATATACTGGCTCACCTGGGATTCAGTGTCATCCACCCGGAGGCATGAGCCGGATGGTTCTTGGCGCTTACATAAGCCATGGAGGCACCACCTTCAGGCTCAACTCACGAGTCTTATACACAACACAAGCCACTTCTTGCTCGGCGAGCAGAAGCACCTCCCCGAAGCGTTACCCTCTAGCCTGTATTATTATATAGTCTACATAGCAGGCGACACCGAGGCCAGAGGCAGACTAGACCCGCATCGTATGCGAGGTTCCATAACAATTGGCGCAATACAGAGCCCTGGGGAACCCCACAACTCACCTCCCTTCGATTTGCCACTCCGTTCAGATCGACTAACTTCACTGCCTTCGCAGAGAGGCGTCACTTCGTGAGGCGGCACCACGTAATATTCAAGGGTCGCCCTGATAGCGCGCCAAGGAACGCTGAAAGCGTTAACGATATCATGGCTAATTGTCAACACGACCCTCCCGATCACAGGTCCCGACCAGCCCGCTGATACGGTTAGAGACAGAACGCAAAGATAACATCTGCACCTAAATTTTGTGGAGCAGCAGTCTCGCTTTTTTTCAATCGAGGGGGAAGATACCGAGGCCGAAACACTGAGTGAAAATTTGCCTCAGTTTGTCTCCCAGCAGCAACCTGGAATACCAGGTCCAGGAGCGGTGTTGCGGGAAGCCAGTCTCCATACGGCTCGATCCAGCACTCACTCCAATGCATCACACACGTCGGACTAGAGTTGCCGGTCCAATTGCGTCGGAGGGATTGGGGGATAGTCCTTGGATAGAGCGTGTCTATCTAGCACTCTTCATAGAAACTCTGGTCCAGACTAGTAGTGTCATTTGAGTCTTTATGGTAGAGCAAGCCTGAATCATGGGTCTTGGAGGGCAAAGTTTTGTTATTCACATTTTGTTACAGTTTTAATTTATAGGTGTCAAACAATTCCTATCCTTTGATTACTTATTACGATTGAACAATTATGGAAACTGAGGAGAAAAAAATTTACATGTGTACGATTTTGGGGGGGGTCATGTCCCCTGTGACCCCCCCCTTGGAACCGCGCCTGTCGTAGTGTTAATTTGAAGTGAAACCGTAATAGAGGGTTTATTGTAAGATAGTTTTCTAAGTACTTCTTTAAATGATTATTATGAAGAAACCATGCTACTTTATAAAACTGAGTTTGTGTGTTTAATTGAACGCCCTAAGCTCAAAAACTAGTGACTAGAATTTAAAAGATATTTTAGGATTGGATAGCTTATTCTTTTTTTAATTTAATAGAGGCTAAAATGACTCTGCCTTACCTAATGGAAAGCATGAGCACAATCCAAGAATGGTGGTCACCATGCTCAATGCGGATAAGGACAATGCAGCATGGCGACCCACACTATGGCGGCCTAAAGGACCCGGGATCATAGTGGGAAGGAAACACGTGCGCTGGTAGTGAGTGCCAGGTATTGACCGCTCGGCACAGAGGAAGGAAGAACCGAAGCGATGAGTACGAGAACATATGTCTACCACTCTGAAGAGGTGACTTCCAAGACCGGCACATGTTGTTCTGTAGACGAAGGGAGAGGGGGGATCAGTTGGAAGAGATCTTCAGAAGACTCTCCCCGATAAAGGTGGTAGAGGACTGCCATTCAGTACATTGCAAATTCGTCGAAGAGCTATAAGCATATCATTAAACTTCGACCAATAATCGAAGAGATAGCCCTTAATTGGTTTGCTATAATGCCGTCGATACTTGACTTGATGATTGCCGTCATTTCTTGTTTCAAGATGGAACGTAGTCTATTCTCAGTAATATAGTTCTCCGTTTTCTCTGTATTATCTGAATGACTGTGAGTCGGTTTCATACGTAGTGTGACATTGCTTACTTCGGGTGGAGATGTCGTATGTAGATTCGAGGAACACCGGATAGGTGTGTTAGTATTATCTGTTTTAGGCTGCTTGCATCGACATTCGGGACATTTCCATGAATTTTTCAAGTCCAAATCCATCTGGGCAAACCTTTTAGGGGTAATATTGGCGCACTCTAGGTCATATCTACGATCACATACAAGACACCTTAAACACTCTTTAGCTTTAGTATTTTTGTTACAACCAGCGCAAGCATTTACTGTGGGAGCCATTTTGTTCAGTATTTGCACAATAATATACAACGATGAAAACGTAGCAGGTGTAATAATAATAGTTTAGCAGTTAAATATTTAAATAAGGTCCCCACAACACACATACAATGCCTGTCGTAAGCTAGGTCTGCTAATTTCGTAGCGTAAGCGCAAAATGTAGAAACAGCGTGTAAGCGTTGAGCATGTGTGCGTAGCAGCGGTCGATCTGCGGGTTGCCCCAGGTCAGGGACACGAATCGTTGCAAAAATTTTTCAAAATGTATTCACTTATTACTCACGGTGCCGATGTTATCCGGTTGTTTTATATATATCAATATTTTGTCCTTTTCATAAGCTCTGCAGCGATATAAAACAACAATGAACTGAATAACTTTTAACCACTTTTTTTACCAGTATTATGGAGACAAAGCTTATACGGTGCTAACTGTTTGAAACACATGACGGTACACAACATTATTATCTGATTCATGACTGCACGGGTGGCGTAGCGGTTTAAGCGGTCGTCACGTTGCTATCTGTTGTGTCAACTGTTGTGGGTTGAAACCCCACACGGGACAATACTTTGTGTTAATCACGAATTATCTGTCAACTGAACATTCGTCTGAAAATATGGTTACTGTGTTGACCAGAAGAAGTACGGGTGTCATGTCATGTCCCTTCAACATAAAGAAAGGCGAATCATGCATCACGGTACAACGATTGATGTTGGGAAGTTGTATATATATACTGATCAGTGTGAGAACTTCTAAATCAATATCGAGATTTAGGATTAGTAGTTACTCTTTAGTTCGGTTTGTTTTCAGTAGATGGCGCTGTGTGGAAATTGTTTTTTCATACTTTCTCATATAACATTAACTTCTCATTACCTACAACTGAATGTGTAATATTATTAAGAATTATGTAGGTACGTAATTTCTTAATTAGTCCTCAGACATTTTTTTCCGAAAACATGTGATACAAAATCTTCATACAACTTACTAATATTCAGCAACCATTGAACCAAGAACAATGTAAATTTTTTATAATAATATTTAGGTATAGTAAGCAGAAAAAAAACTGCAATTGATTTTTTAGGGTTAGCCCTTAGGGCCCTTGTTTAGACCCATTAATTTGATTATACTGTAATACTTTTTTGCGAAAAGAAATTAGATAACTATCCAGATACTTTTTGTAATCCAAATATTTTTATTGTCATTGAGATATGTCAACATTTGTTCAATTCTTTGTCTAAGGTTTAGGTTCAGACATAATTTTTTCATTTGAAAGGTACATTTTAATTAAAATAAATAATAGGTAGTTGAAGTAGAGCAGTTTAACACATTCTCAAACAGCAACACAATGGTCTGAACATTAGCTTGACATTATGGTTAACATAGAGTTTAACCTTTTTTTATATGCATCACTGCCAGCCTAATCATATTTCTTAGAACCTAGGATTGTTTAATATAAAAAAAAATTACAACCTTAAATACTTTAGCCTAGTTAACACTTTAAAACAGGTAAAGTTAAAATACACCTAACCAATACAAATAAAACAATAGTTAATAATAAGTTTTTTATTACTGTTCCCCAAATGCACAAAATACAAAAACTTAATTACCATGACACCTAAACTCGAAAATTAAACATTTTGATAGCATTAAAGATTTATTATTATTACATTTTATATTTTACTATTAGTCAATGAAATATTGGCAATGTGATATGATAGAACTTAGTGACTACTAAATACTTCATAAATATTTGCACCTAAAAGCTTAATTTTGTCATTTAGAGTGAGTTGTTGTATTAACAAATCTGGAATGTTTGTGATGCCCTTACACATATTCTTTGAAACAAGTTCATTTATGACTGGGAGCAGTTTTACAAAGTATAACTCTACTTTATTGACGTCTACAAAAGTGTCAGGGGTTGCTCCTAGTTGTAAAGCTCCATTGGTGATGACATGATTAACATTCAATTCCAAATGATTTTTAGTCACAGGGGTAGCCTTGGTCGCAAATAATTTGGCCACTTCGTCAATAACAGAAGAAAAGCATCGGCTTACTGACGACATGGCTATTGACGCAACTTCGTCACTTTCTAAGACATCCATAGTTTCTTTTACAATTGTATCTAATTTACCATCATTTATTTCTGTATGAGAGAGCAGATAGTGCACCATATTCTTAACAGGATCTCCATGTGAAGCATCCGTGCACAGAATAGTTTGTATAGACCAGAATATTTGTTCTACTTCCTGTAGTGTCATTTTTTTCTTTAATGACATAGGTTCCACAACCTTCTTTACAACAGATTCTATCTGTTTCACCAAATCTTCTACCCCTTGACCAACAAAATGGTGACACAGAGACAAGTATTTGGCCTGCAAATTACTGTCTATGAGTGGATCGTCCTCATGGACAGAGTCTCTGTATAGATAACCACCAATTACGTTGAGTTGTACTCGTAATGTCACTTGTAATATACTTAATGCATAAACAAGGACACAAATTCTAGTAAATATCATAATTTTCAACTGTTCCCATAATTCCAATTTATTTGGTGGATTTTCTTGTAATTTTTGAACAATTTCTTCAGTGTTCAATACACTCAAAATACTTTCAGTCACAATTTTTGATAATGAGAGAATAGTCTGATTACAGGTACGTTCTGTACTCTCAAAGTGCTGCTTTTTCCGAGTCATTTCAAAGAATCTTTTTGCTTCTTTTTCTTGCCATTCTCTGAGCTTCTTCTGAGCATAGCCTGTTAGCAAATATAGTCCGCCAAACACTGCACCTGTCACAATAAACTTTCGTTTGTGACGGCGTAGAAAGTCCTTAACACTGGCGAACATGTTTGCTATTAAATTCGCACACTTAATTTACTGGAATTCAAGAGGAGCTTCAGAACGGTATTTTGTTGTGTTCATAAGACGCCTGGTGATGAATGTTGTGGCATCAATAAATCGTTCCACACAGTTCATGATGCACACTTCCGTTTTAGTACCAAGACGGGTAGATGGGTGTCCCATACATGTGTCCCAGCATGTGTCTGTTAATCCGTGAACTAGAACCTGTAATATACGTAAAATAATATTTAGCTATAAAATTTGACCTCATAGAAGTATGGTCTTTAATTCAACAACAGTTCTGATAGACAAAACTGTTTATAACTTCCTGCTAATGTACTCCTTGTACATATCACAAAATTTTACAAATATATGCATTGTTAATGGATCAAAGGTCGATAACAAAGCGTAACGTTTGGTAATTACATATGAATAAATGAATACCCTTGAAGGACGCTTGCAGCATTTATCAATACACTTAGTGATTATGTTTTATGGTTTTACTAACCTGAAAACGTTGTTTTTGCGTTTCGGATAAAATAAAGGTCTCCAGCTGTGGATCAACCTTTTCCTGCTCAGTCATAATCAATGTATAAATAAATAAATAATTACCACTATAGATAACTTAAACTGTGCTGTGTTTACAATCATTAGTAGCTTAAATAAACATTTGGTGCATTAAAATCTAGTAGTCGGAACACGAAAATCATAATTTTCTTTTCCTTGGATTGGCATAATGAATGAATGAATGTAATGTCAAGTACGTATGATGCAGAGTTGCCAGTTTAGAACAGTTTAGAAAGAAGGTGCAGCTCTACTTTCACCAGTTTGTCAAAATACGCTTCGGCATGGGACGGCTCGACCGGAGTGATATACCGGCCTCACAGAAAACCAGTGTGAAATAGTGCTTGCGCTGTGTTTCAACGAGTGAGTGAGGATATCGGAGGCCCATACCCCAACCCCTCTCCACATCACTTTCCCCATTTCTCAATGGCCGCACGCAACGCATTTGTGACGCCTCTGATGTTGCGGGTGTCCATGGGTGGCGGTAGCCGGTAATCGCTTACTATCAGGTGATACGTCTGTTCGTTTGCCATCTATACCATAAAAAAAAGAAAATGTACCACACTATTCTCGATGTCCAACGTACCAATCAATGTTTCACCGAATAAATTTAAAATGTTTTAGTAATCAGAATGGATTTATGAATAATTAGTAAGAAAGAAGAATGATTTCATGTTTCTTTTATTAATGAGTATTGATCATACAATTTATTCTGTCAATCGTAGAAGTCAATCAACTCAATGCACGAAAAGTATTCAAAAACTAAAAGAACGAACTTCTAATCAAGCTTACCAACCAAACCAAAAAATAACATGTCCGTCCTACTTCATATTAGTACTATTTTGCTATTTACATATATGGAAATCAAATTAAACATTTTAAATAAGTAAATATATAAATAAATTTTAATTCTCTCTTCTTCTTTTGTGGGAAAAGACATAAAGTCCGAAAATCACCATTGAAAGAAAAATGTTTTATCTATTTATGTTCACTGTATACTTATCTTCAATTTGTATATTACTAATACGGATCATAATTCATAAATGGCGCACACATATTTTTCAATTTTTTAAGGGGACCACCTTTTTAAGGGTCATCTGCAGTAGGTCAGCAGTATTGTTGAGCATTGTTTCGAGTCTTAGATAGAAGCTTGCGTGACACAAACAGTTACTACCCAAACTCAGTCTCTCTCTCTCTCTCTCTCTACTCCGACTCCGAGGCGAACGGGCAGCAAGCGTGTTGCTGCCCGTTCGCCTGCCCCTCTATATATATATGCTCTAAGTTTTGAGTGGATTTCTCTGTCAAAGTGACAGTGGACTCACGACGAAAAGTGACGGGAGTGACGGGTGACGGGACATTATTATTTGTTACATAGTTTGTCCTAGAGGTTGTGTAGTTGTGTAGCCGGAAAATTTGAAGTTTTCGAAACATGGCTCAAATTAATCATTGGAAAATTCTTTCTGAATGTGATTTAAGTGGATACACACTGATAGTACCAAGTGTGGCGGTTGGCAATGTGGGCCAACTTGCTTGTGATTTGGTCATTTCTTCCTTATTCATGAGAAGAATAGCATTGGTGTACAGTCCTGCTCTAATCCCGGTCGCGGGATGCGATCCTTACAAGCTGGATTCTACTTCTATAGCTGGTAGTTGTGAAGTTTACGTTTGTGACACGCGCAAAATAGTTATTCTTCTCTTAAGAGCGCCATTAGTGCACAAATATTCACAACAATTTTTAACTGAAGTGGTGGATAAATTTCAGGGTGATAACATAAAGGATGTTATTATTTTGACGAGTGCTTTTGCTCACGAGAAAAGGCATATTATGACATCACAATTCCGATATGTAGTCAACGACTTATGTCCCTACAAAAATAAATTGAAAGCTTTGGAATGGGTAGAACATGAGCCTAAAGAGGAACCAGTTCGAATCATTGGCGGAGGTTTTGCAAGTTTGCTGTATGATATCATGAAACAGAAATCATTACCATGTTTAACCATATATAAGTTCTCTTCAGAAGGTGATAATATTCCAGATGCATATGAAATGGTTCATTATTTGAATTCTGTTGTAACATTGTTTGAAGAACCTAACTTTTGTAATAAATTAATTCAACCAGTGTCATGGAAATTGTTGTATGGACGTCCACCTCCAACAAGTATTTATTAATTTAAATAATTGTTTATCATTACTTACAACAAAATACTTGGACAAAGAGCTGTGTACATGTTAGAACAATATTGACAAATTCTATTCTTAAATTTAATTTTGTGAACATATATTACAATGCGAGTAAAAATAGATCATAAGTTGTTAGCATAAGGTTCAATAATGTCATTGAAAAATATATTTTTTTAATGTGAGAAATTCTTTTATTCTTAGATAATATGTACTTTAATCTGTTTTCTTTCTTTTTTATATTTTTAAATATTTTTACTAATAGGGATAAAGAGCAGACAATTGACCTGGTGGTAAGTTATACCTGCAACTCTAGAGGAACAAGTGTGTTCTTCTCCTTTGAGTGGAGCCCACTCAGAATTATGAGAGGGATGGGTTTAGGCTACACTTTTTTAGGGTTCCGTGTCAAAGGCAAAAAAACGGAACCCTTATAGATTCATCATGTCTGTCTATTTGTCTATCCCTCCATATGTCACAGTCACTTTTTTTTGAAACTATCAGAACTATACCGTTGAAACTTGGTAAGTAGATGTATTCTGTGAGCTGCATAAAGATTTTCAAACAAAAAAAAATCAATGAATTTTGGGGGTCCCCATACTTAGAACTGAAACTCAAAATTTTTCTTAATTTGTCTTCAAAAATGATATTGAGGTTTCTAATATTTTTTTTTTCTAAACTTAATAGTTTGCGCGAGAGACACTTCCAAAGTGGTAAAATGTGTGTCCTCCCCTGTATCTTCTAAAATAAGAGAATGATAAGACAAAAAAAAATATATGATGTACATTACCATGCAAGCTTGCACAGAAAATTGGTTTGAACAAGATCTAGTAAGTAGTTTTATTTAATACGTCATAAATCGTAAGCCGCAATTTATCGATCAAAGTTACAATGAACTACAAGAACTGATATTACGTTACTTGCTGCTCGTAACCCTTCATGTAATCATGTGGGAGTTCGACTCGCACTTGCCCGCTTTTTTTACTCAAGCGGTAAATAACAAAAAAAAAAATGCTCAAGAATAGTGTTCTGCGAGCCCTGGTATTTACCTGGTCTAAAAATATTCTGAGTCATGGTTGAGTATGGTTAACATTCCATAAAATGTTCTTTATGATCCTTATAATTGTTTAGTCTGTTGTCTACCGTTATGACAGCAATGCAGTTCTTCCACATGGTGTTAGTCCTTTAATATTACACTTAGGTCAGTCTTTTTCTTGATGTCATTTCTACCTTCATTAGAAACTATGGAATTTTAAATTCATTGAAAAACTTTTTTCCCTGACTGGCCTCTATACACTGCGTTAGGAACTTTTAATTCTTAATGTTGCCAATAGATGGCGTTAACTGATTGTAAGGCAATAGAAGTAGGTACCTATTTGAGGAGTATCCTAAGCGTGATTGAATTTTGTAAAGAATGAAACGAAATTAATTCTAAATAGAATTAATTTCGTTAACTCCTATTAAAACACCACTATTATATAAACCACTATTAAAACTCTGCGATAAAAGCACTTGACAACAGAGAATACGGGAGTTGTAACGACGCACATACGGGTACTTGACCCAAAAAGCTGGCCATAAATGATTTCTTATGAAGTGTTCGATAACACAAAATTAAATATAGGCCTAAAAAGCTGAATAGTCAAGTAGCAACAATTTTTTTGCCTGTGGCCAAGCGATATCACTCACAGTCAGTCAGTATCACAGAGTACATTGTTAATAAGTACAGAAAGTCAGTATTTAGGGTTTCTGCAAAGAGTTAATGTTATTTTTTGAATGATAATGTGTTATTTTTATGTGGTTACAAAAACGTTTATTGTATCTTGTTTTAAATCTGCATATATAAAAATTGTGATGGATCTGTCCGTGCGAACTAATTTATGGTTTAGTAAATACAGTTAAAAACAGTACAACGAATGCAGACCTCCTCAATGAATGCAGACCTCCTCAATAAACTTGACCGCCTTCTCAATAACTGCATTCGATTCGTGTTCAATCTTCGCAAGTATGACCATGTGTCTGCTTTCCGTTCCCAGCTACAGTGGCTCCCAATTCGTCAGCGCCGTTGTTTGCGCGCACTCACTTCTCTTTTTTCTTTCCTCAACTCCCCATCGTTACCGGAATACCTTGCACCCTATTTTCGTCTCTTATGCTCCAGTCATGATCGAAACCTTCGATCAAGAAACAACATGCTTCTTCTTTGCCCCCCCCACACCTCCAATTTTATAAATTCTTCCTACTTTGTGCAGTCGGTTCTTCTTTGGAACGCGCTCCCTGCCGAAATCAGGATGTCCACAAACCGCCTCACATTCAAGACGAAAGTACGCGATCTACTTCGGGGTGAATTGGCAGAAGGGTCTCAACAATAGTATCCGACTCAGTACATATAGATTATATTTATACTAAATTTATTTATATGTATGTTTATGTATTGTGTATGTATTATTTATGTACCTTGAGTTCTATGTTTGTATTCATTATATTTAGATTAAATTATATTTTGCACCTACCGCATCACATCTTCCATCACCCAAAGGTTGACTGGCAGAGAATGCCCTATGGCATTAAGTCCGCCTATGTACAAAATGTGCATTAAGCTTAAATAAATAAATAAATAAATAAATAAAAATAAATACAACATAAAATTTGTGCGATTTTAGATATTTCCCATGCAATCTATGAGAATTTTATTTATATTCTAAGTATTGTGGTAAACTTCACTTAACATTAAATGCTTGAGGCGCTCATAGCCCAGTTGCACTCAGTGATTAGAAACAATCGTGGATGGATTACCACTAGTGGCACGATACTATGATACATGTCTTCGTGATTCGGAGGTCACGTTTACTGACAACTGAGTGGAGCCGCAGTTAAAAACTAGTATACAATAAATGATAGACATTCCAATTTGTCAATATTGACACTTTTAGGTATTGATCGAGGTTCCAGGGTAGTCCATCACACCTTCCGTTACCGTCGGAACCAATAATGTGGTCCGACTACGACGTGAGGATGAGCTGGACCGAGCCGTAAAGCGACTCGTTACCCGCAACACCGCCCCGGGCCCTGATGATGGCATACCGGGCCGAGCACGGGTGCGTGTTTTGGCTATCCTAGGGGATAGTCTGAGGTGGCTGTTTACCAGCTGCCGTCGTAACAGCGCATTCCGTCTGGTAGTTATCCAGAAACTTGGCAGGGCTGCAGATTCAGACGCCAATATGACTCTACTTTGCCAGATGAAAAGTATAAGCAGAATCCAAGAGTCGTGGTCACCATACTCATTGCGAATGCAGACAATGCTGCATGGTAACCCACACTATCAGTGCCGTCTTTACCATAAGGGCACTCGGGGCACGGGCCCAGGGCCTCCATTCTCAAGGGGGCCCCGAGGAACCGAAATTTTTTTCTCAGACATATTATTATGTTCTCGTTATAAATTTTCATACACATTACACTTTTTTCACAAAAAGACACGTAGTAGGTACATTTAGATAAGAAATAATAGACATAATTAATAGGCTTTTAATTTTTATATTTTTTATGGTTCAAAAATGAAAGCGTACAAAGTTGTGACTCTTTCACCTTCTTTACGATTGTTAAATCCTAAATTCTATATTTTCTCTGCCTTTAGCGCTTTTCCTGAATTTAGTCATCTTATTTCAGTTAGTTCAGCTCAGTTTTCAATGAATTTAGTCAAAAGTAATCTGCAGTTAGGAAACTAGCGTCTAAATTTAGAAGCAACGATGGTTTTTGACTGACTGCAACCTAATTAGAAACGCATTTAGGAAGGTATAATCGCATTTAGTTACTAACTTCAATCGACACGCAACTGTCCGTGCATGAGGACGTATACTTTTGTTTGGTACTCACTCATCTTTTTATTAATGTGTCAGACATTTATAAATAGTCCGTGTTTCAGGGATATTTTTGTCAGCAAGGGTTAGAAAATTAAAGAACTGAATTATGATAAATCTTGATACGACTTTTCATTTGTTGCAAGTGGCAAATCGTAATGTCACGACCAATCTTTCTTTTGCACTTAACATGTTAAACGATCTCGAATATATTCGTAGATTATTTCTGACACCAGTAGCACACGTCGCCATAGTCGATTAAAGGGATATAGAGTCGACTGACTCGTTGATTTAGTTTTCACCAGGATTTTTTCAAACAGTATAATGTCCTCAGGATGTTGGTAACCCTCTGACATAGGTATATAACTTGACCACGCCAGGTAAAACTGCAGTCGAGATATAAGCCTATGTCTCACCGTTGAACAAATAGGGACAGTGATACAATTTAGGGTTCTCTTCGGTAACATCTCGAGATCGACTCTGTTCATCGGATGGCAGCTGCCGATTATTATAGCTTGGCATACCAGTTTGCGATAGAAGATCTGTGTTTATCTTGTCGATTGCTGTTGCTATATCTTCAACGTTGGCATGAGCGTACAGTTGCAGGTCGTCAGGTGCACTACTGCATTACCCTGTGGGGGACCTACCAACCAACGCTGCAATACCATGTATAATAAACGGTCATCTCTTAAGAACTTTATGGCCCCATCGGCTTTCGTTTTTGCGAGCAATGTGCCTCGTCCACTAACACTTAATTTGGTTATTTTTTTACACAATTTATAATATTAATAAAAATAACATTAGATTAGTGATAAAGCATAATTACATACATGAAGCACATAATCGCAACGTTGAGTATTTCATGATTTAAAGATTTCTCAACTACTACAATTAAGCGAATCCTAAAGCGCTTATTGCATTTGGCTGAATTTAGTCTTCGAAATTCAGAAGCAACTTAAAAGCAAGTTAGGAGCTTCTGATCACACAGTCCTAATTTAGTTACTAAATCAGTTAAATCTGCAAATATTTGTTTCGGAGCTTTGATGTTTTCTATTTATAATTTATGTGTATTTACAAAAAAGTTTAGTTATTATGTATTTATATCAGTTGTCCAGTACACATAGTACAAGCTCTGCTTAGTTTGGCACTAGATGTCGCTATGTCCGAAAAATTGGTTAACGCATCATCTATTTTCTTGTATTATTGACTAATGTTTTATTTTGGTGACGTGACGGAGGGTTGAAATGACGTCATTTCCATTCGTACTCACATTTGTTACGCTTCTAGTATACCCCGCTTTGCCCCACTAGGGCATTGCAGCGTCGGGCCCTCACTGCAGTCATAGGACGAGATCTCTAGCTACCGGCCGTCATTCGCTCCATGGCCAGTAGCGATAGCAGTTTTACCGCGGTTGCAATCTTCTGCGAAGAGGCTATCTCGCCTGAAGGCCTGGGAGGAAAACCTCCACTCCGCCGGCGAACCGGCCGGCAGATTAGTTTCGAGTGGGCCCGATAGGCTCGCCTATCAGCGTCTCATGCCACCCTGAGCATGAGCCTGAGCCCTGAGCTGAGTACGGGCAAGCGCTGGCAGGGGTCCGTATGTATTAATAACAGCAGTTCCCGGATCCCTCCCATCTCAGGCGTAGAATGGCACACCGTGTGGTTTTCGTCGGTCCGATTCCGACACACCACCCCGCGTAAACACCGGTGGGGTGACGGTACGTGTGGGTTTCCACACGTAAATTTACTACTTGTATACTGCTGCTGCTGTAAAACGGCCCACAGGTGCGAAACCAAAGAAATCAGCACCTGTAACACGGAAACTGGAAACTAATTGCAGTTGACATCGCGAGCGGAACGAGAATACCCGATACTTCTGGCGCTCAAACGGTTTTGATAAAGGTTCACTAGTTTGGCTGAAAGCACGACACGTATGCATAAAAAAGCCCCAAAAGTACAGACCAACTGGGAGGGTCCGTACAAGGTGATTAACCGGATTAACGACGTCCTCAGGATTCAGCGACAATCGAGTTCAAAACAGTGCATATCCACCACCTGGCTAAATATAGAAGCAATATGGCGTGGTAACAATAGCGATGCGATCTTACGCAAAATGAACATTCCAGAAAAAGACTCGGCAATCGGTTTAGCCGAGAAAGTTCTAGTTGGATTGATGAGGCAGGAGAATAATAAAACTTAAGAGTATAAACATAATGTCGATCAGTTCATATTGAACTGCTTGTTGTTGGTTTGTTATGTTTGTTATGTTGGTTGTTTACATTCAGCGTTTTTCGCAACTAGGCGCTTCAAGAGGCTGTTGAACTTTCCCGTATGATCTAGTTATAGCGGAATCTAGTATGAGAAGGCAGTTTAGTTAGAGCTACAGAGAGACAAATATCTGAGTGATATATGTGATTAACAGAGCGATCTCGGCAGTCATTATGGACTATTAGTCTGAGTTGTGTGGTTTTAAGAGTGTTTATAATAAAGTCTCTTTTACCAGATCTTCTTTTGTCAGAAGGCTTAAATCTCAAATTCGTCGAACCTGAACACGTAATAATAAATAGATTGTTTTGTTTAACGTAGAACCGGAAAGAAACTACTACTTCACTACACTACTACGATTACTCATAATAAAAATTATCATAGTAGAAAAAAGGTTGGCATAATACATTTTTTTTAATTTCCAAAAGGGCCCCAAATTCTTATGTGCCCGGGGGCCCCAGCTTAGGTAAAGACGGCCCTGCACACTATGGCGGCCTAGGTATTTTGAAATTGCTTTAATTTGGTGTCCTTGTTTTGTTTTCTCGGCCATCTCTGGTTCCCTCCTCGATGGGATACCCTAAGCAATGGCTTAAATATCTTATAGGCTAATCCGGGACTGCCCCTGAACGGGATCGGAAGAGGGCCGATCCCGAGCGTAGGCTACATCACTGTTGACACCAGTCGCCGACGGGGCTACTAGCTGCCAGAGATAGGGACCCTCTGGTAGCTGATCAATTGATGCGGCCAGCGATAGGGGCGCACTGATCGCAAAACTGAATCGGAGCAGGAGATCCGAAGCGATTTTCCACTTCATCAACAAAAAAAGGCTTTGTTTAAAGACCAAAAACATTTTTGACCAGCTTTTTTGGGTCGAATACTCCAATGTGCAGCGTAAGAAAGAACTTTGAAGAAATAAATTAATTTCTGTCATCGCCGAAAAACGAAAGAAGTTCCAAAAGTACATTTTGGCCAAGTCATGACTTAAGTTGGCGGTTTAATACCTTTCTATACCTGTAGGTTGGTCTTAGATTTAACATTAAATACGAGTAGAATACCTACCTATTGAGAACTCAAAATGTTTGAACACAAATTATAAATTGCCAAAGTTTCCGCAAACATTTTTCACGACCGACGATATTTATGTCAACAGGCCGCAATAAAATTTTACTGTACATCAGACCGGGCTTTTACAATTATTATCGTTTGGTGGTATTTTCACCCACTTTGACATTAGGGACAGCCTAAACGGCTTAATTGAAAAAGAGGCATGGGCGTGTCGCCGACGGGGCCTACATAATTACGGGAGAATGAAAAAAATAACGAGGTTTAGGTTAATTTAGAATGAGGATATTTTAAAATGTTACCGTTTCTATTTAGCGATGCGATTTAAGAAAAATAAATAAAAATATTTTAGTGAATAAAAGAATATGCTCTGGGATCAATCAATCACCATTAGGTAATTGCGGAAAATCGATTAACTACATATCATAAGTTTATGTTAGATACGGTAGGTATGTCCTAAACATTATGCAGTCTACAAATATTCATACACATATGTCATAACTTCATTAAATTAAATATACCTACTTAGAACTTACATGCGTGAATGTAGTTGTTTAGGAGAAGATAGGTTTAATATTAGTTGATGAGATAACACTACATCATGAGTTAAGATATAGCGTCATCACCGTAATGAAGAAATAGAGAGAACTATCATAAACAAAGCCCATGGAACGAACTTTTTACATAATTCCATAAATAATAAGTAGGAATGTACAGCACAATGTCCATGGATGTCTTTAAACATATGACTGATATGATATGAGATATTTCTTAAATTAGTACAAGGGGCCTTCTATAAAGAAAATATTAATATATTAAAATAACAACCATCACAGGCTTCTCTTATGTAAAAATAAAATAAAAATAAAGCCAATGATATACTTGCATTTTGTTCGGCACAATATCTTTCATTTTGCGCAGAGACCAGCAAGAGTACTTCTAAGACCTAATAAGACCATACCATTCTTACGTACACGTATGATACTACATATACAACCAACCCAAATCATTCATATTGCGATAAAAGTTTTAACAAATGAAAACAGTTTAGTGTTCGAATCCTAAATCAATATAGTAGATGAGAATCGTAAAAATAACACAAAAAGTCAAATGTAAATGTAGATGTAATGTAGCTAACCACGTTTATTTAATTCTGTTTAGCGATAAGGAGGCCACGTGTACTTCCCTAGATTGAAGTTAATTATAATTAATCTGGTGTGCAATAAAGTAGATTTATTATTATTATTTTCCACATATATTGCGTAATTTACTAAACTTGAGAAGTGTAGTGTGTAGGCGAGAGCAGACATAAAATTGTAGGTATTGTGTTACGAATGTCTGACAAGCCAGACAGGGATGAATCTGTTCTACATTACTGTTTAATGTATACTAACTTTTAAACTTTCGCGTTCCATGATATATTAATAATTATCTTTACGGGAATTAACGCGGTCACTTATTTTTAATTGTTAATACTATTTAAGGTATTTGCCACTGTACGGAATAAGTCACAGGTCCTTTATTTTATAAATTACTAGCTGTGCCCGCTACTTCGTACGCGTGACATTTGGATTTTCATTTTATTTTAATTTTTTTACCGTTTAAACCTTCCCTGGACTGCGACAAACGGCTTAGCCATTTTCGATTTTTAGCGAGACAAACGAACAGCAATTGATTTTTATAGGTATATAAAAAGATAATCATCATTATCAATAATAGTCTTTAATAATTCGCTGTTTAAAGACACAGGCCTCTCCTTAAAGGAGGTTTATGGCCTAGATATACCACGCTGGCAAGATGTAAAATTAATACAAAAAAATGAATATTATTAAGGATGATACATATTTCTTGTTTTCAATTTTCTTAAGTCTTAACAATACATAAGAGAAATAATAATACATAAGCGTATAAGAGAAAAAAAAGCTATATAAGGCATAACGCTATGGATTCCTATAGAAACTTATCTCTGAGTACGCACTTATTCAACGAAGCATAATCGACAAAAACTTGGTGAACAATATAAATGTGTGAAAATAAAGTGCGAGGCCTAAACCCTCCTCGGGGTACCCTAGCGGGCGCTAAAGTGTTATAAATCGCGTGTTATCGCCTCAAAGCAATAACTACTTTATGGCGCTATAAAGA
Source organism: Spilosoma lubricipeda (assembly GCA_905220595.1). Classification (NCBI taxonomy): domain Eukaryota; kingdom Metazoa; phylum Arthropoda; class Insecta; order Lepidoptera; family Erebidae; genus Spilosoma; species Spilosoma lubricipeda. The sequence goes on from HG992295.1 coordinate 8,653,388, forward strand.
CAACGTAACGCTATCTATCACGACAATGTCCAAGAGAGTTTACCAAAAGATTGAAAGAAAAAACATCTTGATCTTCTACTTAAGGTTTCCTTTATTTTTTTCCTTTAGTTTAAGTATCTAGTTTCATTGCACCACAGCTGTCAGGGCAAGCTTCACGATCAATTTATTCCGCATAGCGGCGTGTCGTTATATCACATTATAATCAAATTTTTCTCTTTTGAATCGAAAATTGTTAATGTATAACTATGACTGAAGAATAAATAGGTCACGTCGCTGTTGTAGCGTGACGTAGACGTGTCTGAAATATATATTTAACTCATACGTACAAATATTTTTGTAATATTGATGTTCTCCTAGCCGATTACGGCCACGGCGGCCAGTGCCGTCTTTACCATAAGGGCACTCGGGGCACGGGCCCAGGCCAACCGAAATTTTTTTCTCAGACATATTATTATGTTCTCGTTATAAATTTTCATACACATTACACTTTTTTCACAAAAAGACACGTAGTAGGTACATTTAGATAAGAAATAATAGACATAATTAATAGGCTTTTAATTTTTATATTTTTTATGGTTCAAAAATGAAAGCGTACAAAGTTGTGACTCTTTCACCTTCTTTACGATTGTTAAATCCTAAATTCTATATTTTCTCTGCCTTTAGCGCTTTTCCTGAATTTAGTCATCTTATTTCAGTTAGTTCAGCTCAGTTTTCAATGAATTTAGTCAAAAGTAATCTGCAGTTAGGAAACTAGCGTCTAAATTTAGAAGCAACGATGGTTTTTGACTGACTGCAACCTAATTAGAAACGCATTTAGGAAGGTATAATCGCATTTAGTTACTAACTTCAATCGACACGCAACTGTCCGTGCATGAGGACGTATACTTTTGTTTGGTACTCACTCATCTTTTTATTAATGTGTCAGACATTTATAAATAGTCCGTGTTTCAGGGATATTTTTGTCAGCAAGGGTTAGAAAATTAAAGAACTGAATTATGATAAATCTTGATACGACTTTTCATTTGTTGCAAGTGGCAAATCGTAATGTCACGACCAATCTTTCTTTTGCACTTAACATGTTAAACGATCTCGAATATATTCGTAGATTATTTCTGACACCAGTAGCACACGTCGCCATAGTCGATTAAAGGGATATAGAGTCGACTGACTCGTTGATTTAGTTTTCACCAGGATTTTTTCAAACAGTATAATGTCCTCAGGATGTTGGTAACCCTCTGACATAGGTATATAACTTGACCACGCCAGGTAAAACTGCAGTCGAGATATAAGCCTATGTCTCACCGTTGAACAAATAGGGACAGTGATACAATTTAGGGTTCTCTTCGGTAACATCTCGAGATCGACTCTGTTCATCGGATGGCAGCTGCCGATTATTATAGCTTGGCATACCAGTTTGCGATAGAAGATCTGTGTTTATCTTGTCGATTGCTGTTGCTATATCTTCAACGTTGGCATGAGCGTACAGTTGCAGGTCGTCAGGTGCACTACTGCATTACCCTGTGGGGGACCTACCAACCAACGCTGCAATACCATGTATAATAAACGGTCATCTCTTAAGAACTTTATGGCCCCATCGGCTTTCGTTTTTGCGAGCAATGTGCCTCGTCCACTAACACTTAATTTGGTTATTTTTTTACACAATTTATAATATTAATAAAAATAACATTAGATTAGTGATAAAGCATAATTACATACATGAAGCACATAATCGCAACGTTGAGTATTTCATGATTTAAAGATTTCTCAACTACTACAATTAAGCGAATCCTAAAGCGCTTATTGCATTTGGCTGAATTTAGTCTTCGAAATTCAGAAGCAACTTAAAAGCAAGTTAGGAGCTTCTGATCACACAGTCCTAATTTAGTTACTAAATCAGTTAAATCTGCAAATATTTGTTTCGGAGCTTTGATGTTTTCTATTTATAATTTATGTGTATTTACAAAAAAGTTTAGTTATTATGTATTTATATCAGTTGTCCAGTACACATAGTACAAGCTCTGCTTAGTTTGGCACTAGATGTCGCTATGTCCGAAAAATTGGTTAACGCATCATCTATTTTCTTGTATTATTGACTAATGTTTTATTTTGGTGACGTGACGGAGGGTTGAAATGACGTCATTTCCATTCGTACTCACATTTGTTACGCTTCTAGTATACCCCGCTTTGCCCCACTAGGGCATTGCAGCGTCGGGCCCTCACTGCAGTCATAGGACGAGATCTCTAGCTACCGGCCGTCATTCGCTCCATGGCCAGTAGCGATAGCAGTTTTACCGCGGTTGCAATCTTCTGCGAAGAGGCTATCTCGCCTGAAGGCCTGGGAGGAAAACCTCCACTCCGCCGGCGAACCGGCCGGCAGATTAGTTTCGAGTGGGCCCGATAGGCTCGCCTATCAGCGTCTCATGCCACCCTGAGCATGAGCCTGAGCCCTGAGCTGAGTACGGGCAAGCGCTGGCAGGGGTCCGTATGTATTAATAACAGCAGTTCCCGGATCCCTCCCATCTCAGGCGTAGAATGGCACACCGTGTGGTTTTCGTCGGTCCGATTCCGACACACCACCCCGCGTAAACACCGGTGGGGTGACGGTACGTGTGGGTTTCCACACGTAAATTTACTACTTGTATACTGCTGCTGCTGTAAAACGGCCCACAGGTGCGAAACCAAAGAAATCAGCACCTGTAACACGGAAACTGGAAACTAATTGCAGTTGACATCGCGAGCGGAACGAGAATACCCGATACTTCTGGCGCTCAAACGGTTTTGATAAAGGTTCACTAGTTTGGCTGAAAGCACGACACGTATGCATAAAAAAGCCCCAAAAGTACAGACCAACTGGGAGGGTCCGTACAAGGTGATTAACCGGATTAACGACGTCCTCAGGATTCAGCGACAATCGAGTTCAAAACAGTGCATATCCACCACCTGGCTAAATATAGAAGCAATATGGCGTGGTAACAATAGCGATGCGATCTTACGCAAAATGAACATTCCAGAAAAAGACTCGGCAATCGGTTTAGCCGAGAAAGTTCTAGTTGGATTGATGAGGCAGGAGAATAATAAAACTTAAGAGTATAAACATAATGTCGATCAGTTCATATTGAACTGCTTGTTGTTGGTTTGTTATGTTTGTTATGTTGGTTGTTTACATTCAGCGTTTTTCGCAACTAGGCGCTTCAAGAGGCTGTTGAACTTTCCCGTATGATCTAGTTATAGCGGAATCTAGTATGAGAAGGCAGTTTAGTTAGAGCTACAGAGAGACAAATATCTGAGTGATATATGTGATTAACAGAGCGATCTCGGCAGTCATTATGGACTATTAGTCTGAGTTGTGTGGTTTTAAGAGTGTTTATAATAAAGTCTCTTTTACCAGATCTTCTTTTGTCAGAAGGCTTAAATCTCAAATTCGTCGAACCTGAACACGTAATAATAAATAGATTGTTTTGTTTAACGTAGAACCGGAAAGAAACTACTACTTCACTACACTACTACGATTACTCATAATAAAAATTATCATAGTAGAAAAAAGGTTGGCATAATACATTTTTTTTAATTTCCAAAAGGGCCCCAAATTCTTATGTGCCCGGGGGCCCCAGCTTAGGTAAAGACGGCCCTGACGGCGGCCAGTCTCAAAGGAGACCAACCAACTACGCAGTAGATATATAGTAGTAGTATATATAGTGCACAAGTGTGTGCGAAAACACAGGTGCACTATCTGTTCCCTCTTTGACATAATCCGATGAGACGGCTAACCGACACGATCGGGGAGAGATCAGGCGCATAACCAACAGCTTCACGTGCTCTCCGAGGCCCGGGAGCTTAGACCCCAACTTCCCAACTGGAAGCTGTTATTAAGTATTTATGTAATTAACCCAGTAACATTTTTGGCCCAACCCGGGATTTGAACCCGAGACCTCTTGATCCGCTGTCGTATACTTCAACCGCTAGACCAATGAGGCAGTTCAAAATAATATTAGTAATGTATACTCAGAAATGTTGAACAGTATGGTTGTTAACCGGCATAATCTGCAAACAAAACTAATGAGTATGAAGGAGGTAAGAACGAAAATTCGAATTGCATCAAAGAAAAACTATGTAGAACTGCATCCGTTTCCCAAGAAGTCAAACGTATAAAAAACCCCTTGTTAACACCTTACACTTTACAAAAACCGTACGCTCTCTCGGGTGTTATTAGCCATTTCGGGTCCCTGAAACTTCGTTGTACCTGCGACCACCTAACCTTGGAGATGACCCTCTACTGTGAGGGAGCCTTAATGTTCCCCTTTCGGTGAGCTTGCACTGCCTTTCCGACTTGCTTTTGGCAGGGATGACAGATGGCCTCACCTTACAGTTTACTTACTATTTGACTATAATGATACACCAAAAGTCTAATAGAGATCTGTACCTAATAGAAAACTTGACCTTATTTTATAATACTGGTGATTGTTTTTTTAAGGGAAAACTTCTTTAGCCGCGTTGAGCACTTTTTGGTAGAAGAAAACCTTATGAGTCCGCGTCACCGAGTCACCGACATGATGATTTGTTTAAGCATTATGAAATTTCTAATTTTACACATTAATTTTACAAAAAAAAATTCTAAGTAGTAAGTTTTCACTTCTATCGACAGTCTTTATGCCTGTCAATATTTTTGAAAGTTATTACGTAAGTATATTTCGTGGTCATGTATCCATTAATGTATTTACCTAATTGACATTAGTTCTATCCACTGGATCGTTTATTACGTCTGTTTAATCCATATATATAAAATGAATCGCCGTAATGTATCTACGCGCATAGCTTGCGATCGGCTGCATCAAATTAAATAATTCTTTTTTCATGTGTTCGTTAGTGTTAGGACAAGGTTTGTTTACAAGAAAAACTAAAAGATAACGGGAAAGTCAATGTTTTTGTCTGCGAGAGAGATAAATAGATATGGCGGAATGAAGTTTTTTTTTTTTTTTTTTTTTTACTTGGTGGAATGCATTTACGCACTTCGCTCGCCCCCCGCGGGGGCAGGGGGTTCGCTTTGTGTGGGACTCCCGACCTCCCGGTCTCGGAGGAGGTCAGACTACCCACTAAACCACCACGGTGTTCCTCCTTCGCCCAATCCGAGCCACGGGATAGTTTGCTCACCGCGACTCGGCTGGGGATGCCCTGGTTGTCGGGCTCGCCTCTGTCGAGGCCCCACCCTCTGGGCCACGTGCCCAGATGGCGGGGTCTGTCCTCCTCGTATGAATGCACCCCAGGAACACAGAGGGGCGCATTCCGCCACTTTAGCGTAGGGCGGCAGGTCCCCCGACCCACCGCCCGTGGCCACTCTCATTCGGGGGCGCGGGCAAACTGCGCTCGCCGTTGCCCCGTCGCCCATGCCCCGCAGGGTAGCAGTCGGGGGCCCGCTCCCGCAGGGATGGCGGAATGAAGTTGGGTCAGCTAGTTTACTATGAAAAGGTTTTTAATATTCTAGCTATTATTAAGGTACAAGATAAATAACATTACCCATTTATTAAATTCACAATATTTCCGGTGGAGCAAAATATTCACATTCCTAAAAGCTTTATTGCCAAAAAAGGTTCGCTTGTTTACGGAGTTGCAGTAAACCGGGTAACGTCTTCATTTTTAAAACTAAGGAGTGAGGCTGGAGCTGTACTTATCTTGTGGGACATGCGAACTCATCCACTTCAATCAATTAAACGCAGTTTCATTTTTGCCTGGTACATTGTATGTATATCTTTGTAAAGATGACTGTGAATGAAATATGTTTTTGTCTCTATTAACGACCATCAATATTTGAGTAATGTATCTTGTAAGCAATGGACTACATTATAGATGTTGTCGTTGATATAGAAATCGACAAACAATTATTTTTATGTATGGCCCTGCCAAAACGACTCTATTCTGCCTGATGGAAAGCTTAAGCAGAATCCAGCAGTGGTGGTCACTATAATCATTACTCATTGCGAATGCAGACAATGCAGCATGGTGACCCACACTATGGCGGCCTAGTGATGCTTCTGCATCACCAACGAAACACGACAGCGTGAACGCTGTCTTTAGCACTTGCTATCCATTGATGACTTAGGTAATAGAAGATTCGTATACACTTCGTTACCTTATAACTGAATTATATTCGAAATTAATACATATAATTATCAATTGTATAACGGAAACTCAATACTTGGACACAATAAATTGTTCTATCAGTTATTCTGCGCTTCTAAGACGCAAAAAATCAGATAATGAATGAAATCGCCTTAACAAGTTGTAGTAGTATATGTTCTGGCAAAATCCACTATTTCTAATTTTTTTTTCATTAATTGATAAACGCTTTCATCACCGCTATATAGGTAAAGGTCAGGCTAAATACAAAACCAAAGGTCACCTATTTGTGGAAATATCTTTGGTATTTTAAAAAATTGTCGTTGTTTTACAAAATTGGCTTATATTCATTGAAAATATTCTTTATCAATCTCTTTTCTAAAGAGTGTTTGAGCATTAATAAAATAATTATAGGTACCCCTAAAACATGAGTCACAGAAAAATGTGGAGTCGCAAACAGTTTTCAAAGAGCATTCTAATAAAATAGTTAATTTTCAATGAAGAACGGATAAATGCGATTTAAATTGAAAAGCTGGGTACTGAGGCAGCCTGCTTTGAGTGGTAAACTCGAAATGTTTTTGAGATCTCATAAAAGATATTTATTTTATTTATTTGATTGGGATCAAGAGGTAAAATGCTTCGAAATATGTGTCCTAGCATAAAATTTCAAAATTTATCCCATTAATAAAATTATCAATAATATTATAACACCAGCGTTCAAAAAAATATTTCTATCGGGTGGTAACGTTAAAAAATCATTGTGATAACTGCATATAAATTATTATTGTTAGCCTGATAAGTAAATAAATTCATAAATGGTTTTATTATAACATCTTTTAACACTTTCACACAAATGAAGATCTTAAGATGTCTCTTTCAACAGTAATAGCCAGACATAATATTTCTTCATTGTTCGTCGTTTCTAAGTTTGATTAAGTACTGAGAAGTTTAAAGCACTCGTTACTTAAGTAGGTGGTTTTGTTATAATGGATAGCAGAAACAAAATTCAATTTTCTTTTCAGAATAATAATAGTAATAGACATTTCTATAATAAAACGGCACATAATGATATCTCGTGAATGTAACCTTCGATTGAATAAGTCAGTCAAGTTCATGGGTCACATAAGGTCACAATCTTCTCTGCGTGAGTCCCAACCGCCCGACTGGATCTGCAACCAAGTGCAACTGAAACATTTAATGCAATCTATTTATGTTTTGTTACATATTTCAAATAGTTTAGTACAAACTGGAAGCTACATGTGGTTAAGAGTGTTGATTTGGATGTTGATATAAGACTGTAGTGCGTTTCTGTTTTTTTGCATTGTATATGGAAGTCACCACATCATCACAGTCGCCCCTCCAAGACCGAAGGTCGATATTTATTGAGTCAACTGTCTGTGCTCTGTTGCGGAGCTTGCCAGTGCCAAGAGTGAGTAGCTCTAGTGAATCGGAATTGAGTGCCGCAAGTTTCAGTGAGTCGGGGCTGATGTCCGCTCATCCCGTGGGTCAGAATTGCATGCGGTGCTGCGATGAAGTCTCTAGTGCGTCGGGGCGGTTGCTGCGTAGACGGGAGAGAAATTATCTGCTTACGTGGACCGTGTAGGTATAGGGTACTGTGCCTAGACGCTGATGAGGCCGTAAGGGTGTAACCAGGTTGGAGCGGTCGCTTTCTGAGTGTGGTGTATCCCTGTGAGGCCGAGGTTGCTGAATAAGACTTGCTATGGGAGTCAACATGATGGTGGCGCGCTGATACTGCTACTGTTGATCTGCTCCTTTGAAGGCTGCTTTCAATCACGTCAGGGTCACCACTGTAGAGGAACGGGTGTCATGTCCCTCCAACACAAAGGGGGGACCTCCAAAAAAAAACATACATGGGATAAGAACAAGGACCATTTAAAATTTCGTGGCTTTTACTTAATTCTATAATCATGCTTGCTGGTGACTGATGTTATTATATTATGGTGATTGATATATACCGCTATACGTTAATTGATTTATTTATAGTAGGAGGAACCTTCTATTTTAAAGCTAAATAAACACTTAAAAATATAGGAAGATATAGGCAAGAATTTAAAATGGTCGCTTTAGTGATATTTCAGCGTCTTTTTTTAGGCTTTAATGACATTCATTCATTAATTATTTAAAATACCGAGTTGAGAGAGCGTTAAGAGTTTAATTATTATGGATTAATTTCTCCGTATTAAATTACGAATTGCTTACAATAATCGAATGAATAAAAGCCGAGTGTTATAATCGAAGTGAGTGATGACGAATACGCGGCAAGAAGGGAGGTATTACACAGGACCGGCGAGCGACTCTAAAGGCGGTTACACACTTCGCCCGACACGAGAAATATAACAGAAATCGTAATAATCGTAAACAAAAACCTTTAACGCAAGCACTTAATTGAGTAACCATACGCCAAAAATGCCTTACATAAATTTAGAAAAGAGCTAATACTCTTACAACGCTAGACCTATATTAACCAAACATAGTTAAGAATCACCACGAGAAAACTGGCTTTCAAATGAAAAAAAACCACATCAATATCGGCCCATCCGTTATAGAGCCACACACGTACACACACAAACAGACAGACATTGTCAAACTTACTTACTCTTTTTGCGTCGGGGGTTCAAAATATCACTAAATGCGGTGTAGATGCATGACCTCATCCCTGTAATATAATAAATTGTGCTGTTATCTTCTAGATGGATGGCACGGCGGCGGCGGCACGGAGACCAGCCACCTAAGCAGGAGACATTATAGTGCACAAGTGTGTGCGCAAATACATGCCTACTCTCTGTTCGTTCGCTCTCATAATCCGATGGGATGTTTATCCGACACGACTAGAGAGAGATCAGGGGCAGGACCGACAGCTTTAAGCCCCGTATTCATGGTAAACTTTTGTTTTAAACAAAGATGCATCAACACCATGTTGAGTTGTTGGCAACACTGCGTGTTGCACGGTACGGAGAAAAGGCAGTTGACCTTCTCGTTCCCGCAACATTCTCGTTGCTCATCAACAACGTTGATCAACTGTTGCTAAACAAATGTTTATACTTTACGTGGGCTTTAAATACGAGGCTTTACGAGCTCTCACTCAATATCACATTTTGGACCGACCAGGGATTCGAATCCGAGACCGTATGATCAGCAGTCGCCTATGCCAACCGCCAGACCAACGTGGCAGTCGTAATAATAAGACACTAGAAGCGGTGTAGCCACGACATATTACGATTTCTGTATCGAATCGGATAAGAATCGGGTGGAGTGTGCCATCGTCCTAACTGAGCGAATTTAGCACGTTCAAACGACTGACAAATTTGGGGCAATTCATCGTCAAAATTACTCAATAACTTTTACATCTCTCGCTCTCCACAACGGACGCAGCGTCATAAAACCCTGACCCTTCCTGTATTAAAATGTAAATAATCATTTTTTTCCTGATGATATTTAAAATACGAATGGAATTAATTGTGCAGACATAAACCACAGGCGTAGCTTAAAAAGGTTTTTTAATTTAATATCGTAGTTTCGTAAATTTATATAAGAACAAGATATGAATGTGTTTTCATGATAGCAAGTTTCAAAACTGCACTTTTTAAGTGGCCACCTCGCTGCTACTAACTGCGTTAGGTGTAGGTTCGATCCCTACCATGAGGCAACGCTTTGTGTGATCCTCAAATGCTGACGAGTTTGATGTTCTGTTTGTAAAGCTTTCTATTCATTATATGTTTCTATTGAGAGTGCTGGCTTAAAAAACCTAAAAAGAAACCACTGACAGAAAAAAAGTATGAACGTCAAAAACCTAAAACATCTCATTCGGGTCTATTTGCAAAGATTCGCAGGTTGGTTCCTACTTAAATGTCCTGTCCTGTCCTGACTAGCCTGATTTCAATACAATTTTCATATTGGTAAAGTACGCATTTCTCTTTTTAATTTGATATCTCACTTGGGGATGCTTTTTTTTTTTTGGGACTAATCCCGCCCACATTCCCACCACTGTAACTCCTGTACACCAGGATCAACAGCAGTGACCCACGAACACACCGAGTTATGACACTCGGGAAGTCCCAGGAAGAAAATTAACTGTCTTGGAACCCGCAACGAAGTTAATCAGAAGAAAAACAGGAGGAGTTGGAAATGATAAATCCACTTCCCTCCTTAGCAAAGCGGGAGACAAAATGAAGTCAAAATAGGCAGACACCTTTTTCAAACCGGGAAGCACCACGGATAAAGTATTAGGGGTCCTAAGTGAGCTACATTTGATTACTATAGTATGTATGGCAGAATCGCCTAAACGCACGGAAATTCACCGCAGTTGACACAAGATCCTCATAGTATACCGCCCCAGATGTCATTTGTAAACTATTTAGCATTGTGTTGCGTTCATTGTACCAAAGACTACACTCCCAGAGTACATGATGAGCCGATTGTTCACAGCTAATATCAGGTGTTGAGCATTGACACAATGGTGAATCGACTAATTTAAATGAGTGTAGTTTGCTCTTAAAGTTACCGTGGCCAGTAAGAAATTGAGCGACACAGTGATCTACCTCGAGCCATGTCCTCGACATCCGTTCGCGAACAGATGGAAAGAACTGGTAGAGGTGGCGCCCCTTAGATGATTCGTCCCATCGTTGTTGCCATTCATCCATTAGATCGTTATAGACATTGGACTGCTGTTGAAACAATCTTATGATTTTATCGCGGTCTCGTACGCCCAAAAAATCGCATTCCATGTTTTGTAATGTGGAATAGTACATGGCTGCACGTCTTTGCACCTCGAGATCGACCGGAAGGACACCCGCCAACACCGGTAAAGCCTCAGTACTAACCGTCCTATATGCTTTGCACAAGAAGATCAATGCAAGTCGTTGTCCTTGTAACAGTTTCCGACGGACAGCACCTACAGTCGCTCTATCGGCCCACACGGGAGCACCATAGCAAATAGAACCCAAATAAGTAGCTCCATATATAATCTTTAATGTATTAAATGAAAGACCCCATGTGGCAGTTGATATCCTCGTCAGAGCAAAGAAACTTTTTTTAGACTTTTCGTTAACTGTTCTAATATGTTCGATAAATGAAAAATTTCTTTCTAAAACTAATCCCAAATACCAAACCGAGGTTTTATTTTGTATACTAACATTTTGAAATTTAATACACGGTGGTGATTTGAGGTTACCTTTCAGAAGTAGCTGGAAGGTTTTGTTTGGTGCAAAAGTCAAGCGATTACGTACGCCCCAAAGAGATACTAAGTTCAAACATCTATTAGCCAGACTCTCAAGCCCCGCTCTAGTGTCAGATTCCACCAGTAATAAACCGTCGTCCGCATACGCGTTTAGGGTACATCCGGGTGGTACAGGTATTGAGAGAAAATCGTCGAAGCCTATATTCCACAAGTATGGACCTAGCACCGAGCCCTGAGGGCACCCCATCGTAAGCGCCTTCGACACAGAATGATGCCCAAGGCTCAATTTAGTTGTGCCTTGTGTGAAGTAAGAGGAGATAAGGGAATAAATATTTTTAAAGCATCCTCTTGATTTTAACTTTAGCAATAGCATGGGCCACCACGCGTTGTCGAAGGCGCCAGATATATCTAAGAAGATACCTAAGACGTATTGAAACCTTGACTCGGTGACAGTTTTCCTTACAGATATGACCGCATCTGTTGTTGATTTTCCCAACGTAAATCCGAATTGTCTATCATGAAATTTAACTCCACCCGGTAGAAGTCGAGGCACTACAAGACGTTCTAAAAGCTTTCCTAGCGATGGCAGCAGTGTTATAGGTCGATAGGACCCAGGATCGTCCGGCGGCTTATCGCCGCTTTTTGGTATTATACGAATATTACCGCACCGCCAAACACTAGGAAATACTCCTTCCGCAATGCAACGTTTAAAAACTGTTAAAATGGTGTCACCCGAGAGTTTGCAAGCTTCTTTTATCATTTTATTTGATATTTTATCGTCGCCCGAAGCCTTGTTTAGTGGTAATGACCTAACAATACTAAGAAATTCGTCTGAAGATGGTAAGTCAGACATTGGAGACACTGGTGGTTCGATGGCCCACTGCCTAATTTGTCGGTGATAATCAGTGTCATCCTCCGGCCGATCATCGGGCACAAGTGATTCTAAAAGATATTTTGCTGTTTCTTCTACTCCTGTAGTATAACTATTATGAATTTTGATGTTCTGTACGTATGCAAGGTCGATAGATCTGTTTGCCTTAAATTCATGATACAAAGGTGACCACGGACCCTCTCTATCGAGTTTATCAACAAGTTTGCGTATTAAATTTCCCTTTGATTTCTCCACAGCTGCCCTGTAGTGAGACCTGGCAACTCTAAGAGCAATGAGAGCATTATTGTAAATATCTCCTGTTACGTTACGCTTTTTAATGGCATTTAGTTTTTTACGAGCTTTTCGATAGATTCTACGTAATTCGACTAATTTATAGTTCCACCAATCACATCTACGAGTGTTAGTGGTAGATCCGCGGCCGATACAAACATCAGCACAATATGTGAAAGTGTCTGATAATATGTTTGCGCTTTCCTCAGCTGATAGACAACTGCGAGTGAAGTCTCTGGCATGCACCGCAAAGAGTGAACCAAATAAAGCCCAATTTGCCCCTTCAGTTTTATATCTAAAATTATACGGAGTTATTTGCGGATGTTGTGCAACCATTGGAATGAATTCGTACACGATTAAGCGGTGATCACTACAGGATGCATCCGGTAGGACACGCCATCCAGATATCGAGACGTCGCCGCGCGTAAGCGTCACGTCAATAGAAGACTCACCCATAGGGCTGCAAAAAGTTGGTGGTGCATCAGGGGTATTGTGAATAGTAAGATTCATTTCCGCAATAAAATCTTCAACCGCACAGCGCCGGGCCATGTCAGTTGAACGCAACTTGCCATACCATAAAGTAGAAGATGCATTGACATCAGCGCCAATGATAATTTTGTGTCCTACGAGGGACCGCAAAACGAAACGTAAATGATGTAGATGAGGATCAATAGGATGTGAAAATTGAAAGTAACAGCTCACTACATAAACTTTACAGGTAGAGGATGAGATCTCAGCAACGGCGCAGTGTGACGTCATAAGGTTGCGCAAAGATGTTACTGTGAAATTAGAACTTGCAACATATATCCCAGCCCGTGACCGGCTATCTAGTTGCACTACATATTTCCTCAAGTGAGCGCTCTGATATTGCTCCTGTATAAGGACAATGTCTAACTTTTGTTCAAAAACTAAACGATCTAATTCTGATGTGGCTATTTTATCATTATGAAGATTTAACTGGCCTATCGAGAAATTATCCATTTTATTAAAAAGGTACTACAACTACTACTGTATAAACTATTCAGTAATTAGTGTTTAGGATTAGCTGCTCTAATTTAAGTTTATATGTGGAGCAGTCCTGTGATCCACATCGATGGTCACATGGTTTTTTAAACCGGCTGCATTGTGCGCATTTTGGTTTAAAATCTGGTGTGTCCCTATCCGGGCAAGCCCTTGTGTCGTGGCTGGCCGCGCAATTAGCACAGGTAGGAGTTTTAATTGTGCAAAACTTTTGAACATGACCGAATTGTTGACAGTTTAAGCAACGAACTACTTCTAAGTCGTCTACAAACCTACATGTGGCCCAGTCTATATATAATTTATCCTTTGTGCTAGCCAAGTGTTTTCTAACGTCTGTTTCTAATTCTAAGCCTATCCATTGACGTCCGTTTTCCAGTTTACGATGTCTAACAATTTTGGTTGATTTTAAAAAGTCGCTTTCGCTTAATTTTAATTCGTCCTTGATATTCTGACGATATAAAGCTGTTAGGAAGGTACGATCCTCCATAGAACCAGGTACGTCTTTTACAATTATACGGGGCCTTCGGCCTTTCGGCTTTTCTAAACGTAAGCCTACAGATTTAATGGCGCTTACTGTTTCTAGTTTTTTAAGCTGCCTTTCATTTGCGACTCGCAACACGACGCCTGCCTTTGCGGTTTTTTTAACGCCTACAATTTGAAAACCTTCGTCGCTGGGTTTAATAGCCTTTATGAGAGCCTCTTTTGTAGCCGACGAAGTAGCATATTCCGCTGAACGCTCCGTAGTAGGATATGCAACAACACACGGTCTAGGTACGCGCGCCTCAGCGGACACCGGACACGGGGCCGATCCAGGCGGTAAGCGAAGGCCAAGCTTGTCCGCGTAGGTCAAACCCGGCCGTCGAACCGCGCTCACCTGGCGCTCAAGATTCGCTAATTTTGTTTCATTGCTAGCAGATTTAATTGCCAATAACGACACGATACCGGTAATCCGCTGGGTTACGTCCATAATGGCCGTCCTGTTCCCCACATTCATTCGCGACCCCTGATCGTTAACTATTTCATTAATTTTTGCCAAATATTCGGTTGCCTGAGACACCAACTCAAAATAATTATACTCCCCACAACTATCACGACCACTAAAAGATAAAACACTTCCGCTCAAGTCCGAAGCCCTACTTGCCTTTGGCGATAAATTTGTTGGAGACATACTACCAAATAATCCCTTTCCGGTTGGTGTTTGAAATTCATTTGTACCACCGGGATCGGGCAACTCGCCAACAACCGACATGGCCAAACAAAGACACACCAGACAAAAGAAAAATCAATATAAACAACTTTAAAATTAAAAACACGAAAATAAAATTAATACAAACAAAAATATTATTCCTACCCACTTTTAAGAATAAAATAAATTGACTTACCGATAGCCGTAATGAAAAGAACTAACACAATATTTGTGTTTATGAGGCGTAAAAACTTACAGATTAATTGTTAAAAACACTATACACAACCTTAAGCCGCCCACAAACCGGGAAACAGTCGCGAGGATACACAAAAACAATATTAAATTTTTAAAACGCGACGTCACACGTGAACCGCACAGTGCCGCGAAGGGAAGAGAGGATGCTTGTGAACATTCGTTTCTTTATTTCCATTTCTAGTACCCATTTCTTTTAAACGGCTGAACCGTTTTTCTTTAAACACGAGAGAACACTCCTAATTCACCTTTTGAAAAAAAACAATATCAACATCAGTTCATCCGCTCGGGTGCTACGATGCCACAGACAGATACACACGTCAAACTTATAACACCTCGACTTTTTACGTCGGGGGTTAAAAAGAGACATTATATTATCCTGAACCTAGTGAAGTCATTATCACAGAAATGAATTACATTTCAATTGAATTATATGAGCTAAACTAGCTGAACCCCGCGGTGTTACCCGCGGTTATTGTTGTAACGTAACGCCGCGGGACAAAGTTAGTCTAAAAAAGTAGCGTAAGTTACTCCCTGGATCATCAGCTACCTGCCAGTGAAAGTCCCGTCGAAATTCGTCCAGCCGTTCCAGAGATTACCCGGAACAAACAGACAGACAAACAGACAGACAGACATACAGACAGACAGACAGACAGACCGACAGACAGACAGACAAAAAAAAATTAACTACATTTTTGGTATATGTACCTTGTATACATACATATGCATTTAGTAAAAAGCGGTTATTTTAATATTACAAACAGACACTCCAATTTATTTATTTGTATATATGACATCAGTTATTCAATCTGACTGACTTGACTGCACGGTTTGCCTCGTGGTTTAAGCGAATGCCAAGCCGCTTTCTACTGCGTCAAGTGTTGTGGGTTCAAATCCCACATGGGACAGCACTTTGTGTGATCCACAAATTGTTGTTCTGAGTCTGGGTGTTCTTTGTGTCCGTTTCATGTATGTTTGTATAGACCACCGCATCACAGGATGTATGATGATGTTCTCCTAGCCGATTACTACCACGGCAGCCAGTCTCAACAGAGACCAACCAGCTACGCAGGAGACATTATAGTGCACAAGTGTGTGCGCAAACACAGGTGCACTTTCTGTTCCCTCACTCTCATAATCCGATGGGACAGTTAACCGACACGATCGGGGAGAGATCAGGCGCAGGACCGACAGCTTAACGTGCTCTCCGAGGCACGGGGGTTCAGACCCCAACTTCCGAACTCCGAGCTGTTATTAAGTATTTATAGAATCAGAAAAACTTAATAACACTTTTGGCCCGACCCGGAATTCGAACCCGAGACCTCTTGATCAGCAGTCGCATACGTCAACCGCTAGACCAACGAGGCAGTTAAAATATGGAGGATGTATATACCTAAATCGGAAGTTGTCTTTTTAAAAAGGAAAAAAAACATTAAAAAAACGAGTCATTCATTGTCAGTCATAATAAAATATAGTTAATATCGAAATATAAAGTGTCTCGATTTATGACTAAGTCCGACGTTTCATCTTTACTACTGCTGTTTATTTGACATACGTACTCATAACATCATATAAAGAACATCAATATCTTTTATGAACAAAGTTCCCGTCTTATTTCCCTAGTCATTTCCACATCGATACACTTATCTACTCATAGACGCAATTCACGCTGGCGACGACGAGAGAAACAGTTAATATAACAGTGAATGCACATTTGCCTGTGTTTTGCTCCCTTTTTATTCACCTTTAAAACCCTTCACGAAGATTTTGGAGAAAACAGCTCCGTGTTTGTGATACATAGTTTACAGAAATAAAAAACAGATGATAATACCAACACAAAATGTATAAAAATAGATATCAAGCATTACGGTCCTCAAAAACTTTTTCTTTTTAATTATTAAATCCTAGTATCTTAATTTAATTCTTTAATTAAATGTAGTCCATAAGATGTATCTAGATATATTTTAAAATATGTATACAAAACCAGAGAAGTAAATTTGGACAAGCGATTTTTAATAAATAAATATTTTAATAATAATATTATTATTATTAAATTGTCGTACCACGGATAGCTAAGCTAGTCTAAAAAAAGTAGTCTAAATTACTCCTTAGATCATTAGTTACCAGTGAAAGTCCCGTCAAAATCGGTCCAGCCATTTCAGAGATTACCCGGAACAAACAGACAGACAGCCCACCAAAAATTGTAAAAAAAATGTTTTGGTACATGTGATGATGATGATGATGTCCTCCTCGACGAATCCGCCGACGGCGACCCTATGGTTTTTCCCTGGCGTGTGCACGGATGTGACTGGCAAAACCAAATTTTGTCTTTGGTACATGTACCGTGTATACATACATATACTTTGAGTAAAAAGCGGTTATTTTAATATTACAAACATACACTCCTATTTGATTTATTTTTAAGATAAAGCACACTACGTAAACAAAATCACACCTAAAACGAAGTTTGAAAAGGACTTCTGTGACAATAATTACAAAGATCAAGGTATATTTTAAGACTAGCTGAACCCCACGGCGTTACCCGCGGTTATTGTTGTACAGCGTGTAACGCCGCGGGACAGACAGACAGATAAAAAAAAAATTAACTACATTTTTGGTATATGAATCGTGTATACATACATATGCATTTAGTAAAAAGCGGTTATTTTTATATTACATACAGACACTCCAATTTTATTTATTTGTATAGATAAGAAATATAACAGATATTTACTAATTTGTTGTGACTTTTTTATAAAGTGATTTTGGTATAAATACAGAAAGTGAGCTGATTATATTTTTATATTCCGCTACGGAAATACTATAAATGGATATTACGAGCTTTTGTGTTAGGGATATTGGGCATCAATATCCCTAACACAAAAGCTCGTAATCGTCTTATCAACCTACCCAGTTATAAATTGGACGAGATTTCACCTGTGGCATTATATATAGCACAGGAAGCCTTATCACGTGTATACCGCAATATATGTTTTGTATTTTTTTTTATATCCTAAGTGTTTACCACTGGTAGGTAGATATATATATATATATATATTAAGTTTTTTTTTTTCTGATTTGATCTTCCATTTATATTTGACACTAGATTTTGCCTGCATTTCTACCTGCGTGTATGTTTGTTCTCGTAAAAAGTAATCTCAAGGTAGTAGAGCCACGCTGATTTCAGTACGAACGGGCCGGCTCGACCGGGGCGCCCAGGTGCACCCTCGAAAGGAAATCCCTGGAACCCCGACGTACCTTGGGCCACCTACGGTTTGACCCCCTCCTGTGTAGGAACCCTGTTGCTTTTTTTTATTTTTTCCCCCTGTTTGGTAATGGGCGCAAGTACTTTATAGGGCTTGCGCCGCCACCCCGGCCTGCTTCTGCTGGGGTGACTGGTGGCCTCAACTGTCACCCCCAGGCTTGCGCTTATGGAGGACGGATATCGTTGAGCGATCTCCGACGCCCGAGTCGTCTGCGCTACCTGGCCTGATCCTGGGCCTGGCGGACCCTCTAAATCTCTCCCGGTCCCGCTCCACCATCTCCTTCGCAAGCATAACTTGCTCGCAGAAAGAGACGACAGAGTTCCATGTGCTCTCGCTCCACAACATGGCCACGCATGTTATCGAGTGAGAGAACCTCCACTCCGATGGCCGCCACGAGATCACGCCTCGGCTCCTCCCACGCCGGACATTCCGCCAGTGTGTGGAATGCCGTGTCCACGGTCTGGCCATCGCAATCGTGGCACTCAGGCGTTGGCTCCTTGCGGATCAGATACAGGTGCTCTCCGAAGCATCCTTTCCCAGTGAGCATCTGTGTCAGCAGGTATGAGAGGCTCCCGTGATGCCTCTCAAGCCAATCCTCCATAACAGGTCTTACCGCCGCGATAAGAGCGTGCCCAGCGCTCGGTTGCACAAGTCGTTCTTTCCATTCCTCCACGAGGACCGGGCGGAGTTGGAATTTCTGGTCTTCGATTTCTCGAATCTCAGGACTTCTACCCAACTCCTGCGCCGCCTTGCGTCACTGATAAAGAGTCGCAAGGGCTCTCGCCTCCAGGTCCCATGGTGGAGTTCCGGCCAGGAGAATTGCCGCCTCAAATGAGATCGTGCGGTATCCCCTTATGATCCTGATGGCCAGCACTCGTTGCGGTCGTCGCAATAACGCGATGTTGCTGGCCCTCAGGACCTCCGCCCATATTGGAGCCCCGTAAATGGCCACGGACCGCACGACCGGCGGTACTACCCTGCTACCCGGCACAGAAAATCAACGTAAAATGACAGCTCTTTCGTTGGTGAGTGCGAGACCGGAGGCCCAATGATGCAGAAGCATCACTAGCCCGACATGCTGTGGGTCACCATGCTGCTTTGTGGCATTGTCTGCATTCGCAGTATGGTGACCACCACTCTTGGATTCTGCTTATGCTTTCCATGCGGCAAAGTAGAGTCTTAGAGATTTTGGCAGGGCCAAACATAGAAAAAAAAACTTTTATAGTATTCTGATGTATTTAGGTATATTGGTGTAAGGTTTCATCTAAATGCATCAAGTAATTTTTGCGTAGAAGGGAAACAAACATTCATATATCGATTTTCAAAAACTTTCATAATTTATAATATTAGTAGTATTATATGGGGCCGTATTTGAAAAACTTGTGTCGTGTGTTGCCCAGTTTATCTAATCTCTGATATCGTACTATATATTATATATATATAGTAGGATATCATATATATATATATATTCTTAAATATATTTGGCTTAAATCAGCACAATGTCCTTTTAATCTACGTGTGTATTTAAAATCCTTTAGTTATTGTTAATGGAGTTTCAAATAGAAATGTGAAATTCCATATTAAAGATACCGTTTCGAATATCTCGTTCATAAATTTACTTTCATATAAAAGAATAAAATGGTACATAAAATATATGTATGTGTTTGCTACTGTACGATAACAGTTAAACGAGCGCTACCGTATTCAGTAAAGCTATCATGTTTACTTTTATAACGCTGTTTATTACATACTTTTTATGATGAAACCCGACCTCGGCTAAACTTTAATATTTATTCGTTTAAATTGAGGAAAAATTTCCGAGTACAATAAACTGTGAGAATATCATCTACAAATACTTCCATCACAATTGCTTCATAACACAAGAGAAAGCTTAAAGCATGACCTGTCGTTTAAAGCCGTCTATTGATAATACGTTTTGCGAAGACATTTATAAGTCCATTTTTAATGAGGCCAATCGAACAGACGTGACGCCTTGATGAAAAGTGGAATGGACACCTACTCAAGAGCAACAAGAGAAAGAGAAATTGAGGGAGTGGAGAAGAGAGAGGTTGAAGTTTGGTTCTGTGTACACTTAGTGAAAAAATGCATAACAAAGATTTTCTGTGAGGCCGCAGTAACACAGATCTCTCACCGTTAAAACTTATTATTAACGTAACTTAGAACTAACTTGATAACATTAAGCCACGAGCAAAACATAAATCGGCCAAGGAAACTGTAAGTACGCGTAGTAAGATGTAAAATTCAAATTTATCGCGGGTGATACCGCAGGGCATAGCTAGACTGCAGGGTGAATTTTAATGCGTGCAAGTCATTGAACATCGTAATCTACTGCTGATTTGGAAATTTCTTTAGGGAATTATCAGTCACGTCTGTGGTTAAAATTTTCCTGTCGATTTTTATATTAAAAACAGTAGTCATCTTAGGCGTGAGTTTTATAACATCATTCTTTACGCTATCTCTTTATAACATACTAGCTGTTGCCCGCGGCTTAGCTCGCGTGGTAGTTGATTACATGTATTTAATTAAAACTGTGTAAGAGTATGTATGAATGTTTTTAAACGTATTTATTTTTGATCAATAGCCCATTTAAAAGAACTTTCATACAAACATTCGATCCATATTTTAACCTCTTTAGGAATAGAATTCCCGTTACTGCTGATATAACCATTCATCTATTTATAATCAGAAACATAAAGACGAAAGAATTTAGGCTACTAAATTATAAAATGACGAACTTCCAAACTAACTTATACATGGAATGTCAATGCCTATTTCTCCCCTTAGGGGTAGAATATCAAGAAACGCTTAAATACGTATTTAATCTTTTTTAATCAGTAGCACATGAATAAAGTTTCATGTTTATAACTTAAAAAATTAAGAACTTCCATACAAACTTTCAACCCCTATTTCACTCCCTTAGGTTTAGAATATCCAAAAACGCTTTAATACGTTTCACTCTTTTTCAATCAGTAGCACATAAATAAAGTTTCAAGTTTCGAACTTCAAAAATGACGGACTTCCAGACTAACCTATGTACGAAATGTCAACCCCTATTTCACCCCTTATGGGTAGAATATTCAGAAACGCTGAAATACGTGTTTACTCATTTTTAATCAGTATTCCAAAAGTAAACTTTCAGGTTACTAACTTAAAAAATAACGGACTTCCATAAAAAATTTCAACCCCTATTTCACCCTCTTAGGGGTGGAAATTACAAAATTCCTTTGTTAGTGGGTGTCCTCCCTACTTATCAAATTTCATAGCCCTAACTATCATAGTTTAAGCTCCGCGATGATGAATCAGTCAGTCAGTCAGTCAAGACTTTTATTTTATAAGTATAGATAACTCTATGCTTGGTCAGGACCAAAACAAATAAACTCACATTCATAACAATACTTGGGATGAGTTACAATAATGCTCAATATTAAGGAGCAGTGCAGCAATGAGGATTATAATGTAATTATAAAGGCTTATCAAAATTTGCTGGTTATTCTAGTATTTAGTTCACAATATTTGAAATTTCGCATTAAAAGCCAGTATTTAAAAGCGGTAACGTGTACCCGAAGTTACGCGGGGTTTTGTTCTTAATGAGAGCTAGAGAGTGTTCTGAGTTGTTTGAAGTTGTATCTATATCTGCCAGTTTTAGTTCTAAAGCTCTTACTTAGTTTAGTCTTTAGTTACACACAGTTAAAAGAATCTATGAATTATTTGACTATTGTCTTTATCGATTTAAAATCGAGTCAAAATTGTTGTCGAAATGTTTAGTAACAAAAAGATATATATTTTCGTAGATCATAAAAAAACAAAATCCTTACCAAATATTGTTTTTGTTTAAAAGGTTTTATTGCTTACTAGTTGCGCCCCGCGGTGTAACCCACTGTTATTGTTGTACCTTTACATCAACGCCCTGAGCAACGCCGCGGACCGCATCTAGTCTAAAATAAAAGTAACATTAGTCACTCCTTATCCTGCTATCTGGAGTGAAAGTCTCGTCGAAATCAGTTCAACTGTTCCATAGATTAGCGGGACTAAACAGACAGACAATTTTTTAAAAAAGTATGTTTTTTTGATGAAACATGGTATTTACTTTAATAATGAAATTTAATTATAAACTGTTAACTCCAAGTTGCAAACAGGTACTTTAATTTTATTTAGTTGCTTGTGAAGTAGTATAAAAACTGTGTCTAACATCGTCAAAAATGAGAAATAAAAAAAACTGCGAGGTGTCGAGACGAGACTTCACTTTGTATCGAGTGTAAAGGTTTAAAAAGAACACGCTATCATTTAAAATAAAATAGAGAGTGTTTATTAAAATTAATAGTACCTACTGAAAATAAACACGTCACCTAAAATTGTACGGGCGTTGGAAAACCATTCCTCGTTATATAACTATGCTCCGGCCAGGCACCACAGAAAACTGATTTTTAATGTACCGACTGAGTGAAGTTACCAGATAAGGAGGTCCCTGAAGGGGTAGTCAAACCCACTTGTATAACTTAAGTTGCAAACATCACTACGTTGTCTACATATAAGCAGTCATACCTCGAGCTTTGAGTTCGGTATAAAACTCAAGTAGGTAGGTACTCGTAGATAAAATTTGATTACTTAAGACTGTCAGCCCTACAGCGTGTTTACATATCGCGCAGATAGGTACTTATTTCCAAAGATTCACATTCCTGCTTAAATAATATTAAAATTCAAAACGTTCATGTGCACGTTACTCTGTAGAGTAACGTGCACATGAACGTTTTGAACGTTTTGAACTTGGTGTAACCAAGTGACCTTCATATTATTCGTTTACTTTTTACGTTTACGTTAAAATCTAAATCAAATCAAATAGCATTTATTTCAAGTAAATCTTTCAGGCACTTTCGTAATGTGACATTAATGACTCTAGTTGCCCGGTTTCAAAATGTCTTTCCTATGAAGAAGAACTCAGAGAAGAGAACTCGGAGAAGAAGAAGAAAGAATTTACTCTTTGAAAAAATAAACTAGCTTGTCACTGCTTCATTGGCATAATTTTTTTTTACTGTCACGGAGGCGCTGTGGTAGCTTCTGTGACTGTGTGACTGGTGTGTTGAGGTTTCGGGTTCGATTCTCGGGTTTAATCAAATGTTAGTATGATCTATAAAGTTTCGTTTCGCTATTTGCGTGTTTTTTATGTAAAATATGTATGTACTTACACAAAAAGTATATAAGTATTCTATCAGTCAATATAGCTGTACAAACGTTGTTTAGTTTGAAACCAGATGGCGTTGTGTCAAATGTCTAATTTATTATCTAATATATAAAATTCTCATGTCACAGTGTTAGTTACCATAATCCTCCGAAACAGCTTGACTGATTTTTATAAAATTTTATATGCAAATTCAGTAGGTCTGAGAATCGGCTACTATCTATTATTCATACCCGAATTTTTTTTTACGGCATAACAACGTTTTTCGGTGCAGCTAGATAATAGGTCTAGGTCTACCTATGAAATTGCCGTTTTGTATGCAATAATTGAAAGTACTTATTTTTTCAAACTTTTTTATTTCTGTAATTCGAAGTAATCACCCATGCAATCGACGCATCTTTGCCAATGCACTGGCAGTTTATTGATGCCCTTGTAAAAATCAGCTGGACGGGAGGCAACAAACTCTTCAAAGGCATTTTGTACTGTCTCTCTGGATTTGGATTTTTTACCCACTACAAAGTTGTCTAAATTTTGGAAAAAGTAGTAGTCGGTAGGTGCCCTATTATATATATATGACCTATTATTTTTATAATTTTCGTAAATCACAGAGAATTCCAGTACATTGTATAATTATACTCTTAGGTCACTTTGCGTTTTCGTACAATGACGAAAATAGACAGTTCAAATTAATTTATATAGAACAATGTTCAAGTTAAGTGTTATAACTGATTTGAATAATTACATTCACGGTTGATTGCAGACAAAACTAAGCAAATAAAGGGGTGAAAATGGAGATGAGTATTTTAATTATTCATATGGTACAGGCGTGGGGGAGTAAGCTAAATTTTGTGATTGCTAGTTGCGGTTGAACGCTTAATATGTAGCTTGACTACCGCGTGCCAATATTGCGACCATCTTGAGAGCCACAGTCTAGGCTTATCAGTTGCCTATCTGATATTATGCAATATCACATACTTCTAGGTAGTTACGATAATATAAGGACATGGGCGTTTTATGCGCATTACCTTATATTACCGCCCACACGCCCACCACTGTAACTCCTGTACACCAGGATCAATAGCAGTGACCCACGAACACACCTAGTTATGACACTCGGGCAGTCTCAGAAAAAAATTAACTGTCTTGGAACCCGCAATGAAATTAATCAGAAGAAAAAAACAGGAGGAGTTGGAAATATGATAAGTCCTTACCTCCTTAGCAAAGCGGGAGACAAAATGAAGTCAAAATAGGCAGACATTTTTTAAACCGGGAAGTACCACGGATAAAATATTATGAGTCCTAAGTGAGCTATATTTGATTACTATAGTATGTATGGCAGAATCGCTTAAAAGCATGAAAATTCACCGCAGTTGACATAAGATCACCATAGTATAATTTCAACTCTTGCATCGCGTCTCGTATTATGAAGTAATCTTTCCGTTAAGTGATAATACGTTAAGTGTTTGTAACGATAATGGGTTATTTATAGTGCCTCGTTATTGGAAAACTTTTAGTATTTCTAAAATGTTTTGAGAAAGAACACTTGGTATACTTGTATGTGGTATATATATGTATACAACATGTACTATAAAACCAAATACCATATACTATAGGTGAACCTCTACCTACTTTATCTGTACTATAGTACGGGTAAAGCCTGTACCTTGGTACCTAATCAGACTATTGATAAACTTATGCGTTTATTGCTTAATGACATATACCGAACAAATGTGTGTATCTATTCTGTATATATTAATATTCATGCATTATACAGTCTGCTATATACGTGTTTATATATTTTTACCGTGGGAGAGTCACGTTTCGGTATCAAGAGGCCGGCTCAGATATCACGGATATCAAGGCCTCACAGAAAATCGGTCTGAAACAGCGCGTACGCTGTGCTTCACCGAGTAAGTGAGGAAACCGCAGGCCTATACCCCAACCCCTTTCCCCATCCCTCTCCCTATTCCCCAAAGGTCGGCAACGCACTTGCGACGCCTCTGGTGTTGCGGGTGTCCATGGGCGGCGGTAATTGCTTACTATCAGGTGATACCTCTGCTCGTTTGCGCCCTATTTCATAAAAAAAAGATATTTCGTAAATCCCTATATGAAATATAAAAATAAAAAATAATAAAAAACCCTATATGAGCAAATGATGATGATGATGATGATGTCCTCCCAGACGTATCCGTCGACGGCGACACCCCGGCAAGTTTCAATTTTCAACAGACATTCCTGCGCTCATGCGCCCGCACGTGGCTCGCAAAACCAAATTTAGTTTTGAATGTGCGGTCGCAGGAGGCACAATGAAGGTCACCCTGCCCGTTGTAAGTGTAGTTGTAGAAGGGCTTGGGTCGTGTTTTACGAAGCTGTCGTTTAGCGTCTAGGCTCCTAAGACGGCACCGTTCATACTCCTCAATGCCCTGATGGACAATTTTTCGCCATTCTGTCCTGTTAGCGGCTAGTTCCTCCCACAACTCAGGAGACACGGCGATTGCCTTTAAGTTGCGTTTCAATACATCCTTGTATCGCAGATATTGTCCTCCAGGGTGGCGTTTACCTGAGCTAAGCTCCGAGTAAAAAATATTTTTTTTTCATGAGCAAATATCACGTGTACTTATAACACTTAGTAAAAATACTGAAATACATAAACATAATAATTTATATAGCTTACACTCTTCTAAGAAGTCATTATGAAGGACTTATTAGAATTGTACCCGTAATGGGGTGAAAATGGGGAAAATGTGCCCTAACGAGCGGCGTTGGCAAGACTTTTGTTAATTTAATAATATGGTAATGATTCTTTTAATATAATTCTGACATATTTTGAATACACTACATTATAAAGCTTAAAAAGGATAAATGTGGTGAGGCTGCTGTGTTGTCACGGTGCTTTAAAACATTTTCATTAAGAGTACAAGATAGACAATTAAGGATTTCGAGTGTTACGTACCTCTTAGATACTGGTAGTCAATGTTTTATATGTTGTTATATAATATGGTTAATAATAAATTATATTTTCACTTTTTTATTCTTTTTTATAGGTTGTTTTATCAACAACCTATAACGTCCCACTGCTGGGATCCGATCTCGGTATAGGTTGTTTAAGTTCGATTATTCCTATTCCTTCTATTCTGAAACACAAATTCGTCATTATCATTTTACTAACTCCCTTTCTTTCTAAATTTTTTTTAACTTTTTGATTCCTTTTCTTTCTACAAATAATAAATTACAAATAATATTTTTCTCAGTGAATGCGTCCAAAGCAGAATAACACGTTTTGTACGATTTCTCTCAGAAACACAAATATAAAGAAGGATATATATGATAATTTAAAAATATTTTTATCGTCTTCACTAAATGCATTCAAAGTATTTACGGTACTTACATCAAAAAACAATTATAAATTTTTTGTCTGTCAGTTTGTTTGTTCTGCTGATGATATAAGGAGTTACTTAGGATTTTTTTTACGTTGTTGTACCGCGGGACTTAGATAGTACAATATATGAGTGTATCTAAGTTCATCTGTAGGCTGTGGCACTCTGTATGTCGTCGGTAGTAATTGCGTTAGTTGTTAGAGCCGACCGTCGCGGCAGTAGGTCGCTCGCCTGATTAAACTGCTCGAGCCTTGATTACGACTCAATTACAGTTTAAACACAACATTCAAACATTCTCAATTGCGTTAATACATGTACCAGTATCTATAACCGGTGTTTTTATTTAATCAATGTTCACGAAGTTAAAAAAAGATGCCTCTATGGTTTGTTCCAGCATTTCTTCCCATAGTGAGTCTTATTAAATGCCGTCCTCTTCCTATTTTTATTTTTATTCACCTCTTTTCTAAGAACCTTCGTCTTTCATACCTAATACTTTCTTCGCCACTTTTTCCTCATCCCTTCGTATCACTCTTAATTTTACAACATCAAAATATCTCTACTTTAAAAAATTAAGTATATTTTAACAATTATTTTTCCTTTATAGGCACGGCAAAATAATATTGCAGTGGTTGCGGGGCTTCAATCTTTTGGAATATTATAAGTTATTGACGTCAACAAGTCTGTTTACTTCAGAATATTTTCCACCCTGTTCCACTTCACACCGCTTCGTTTATATGAAAAGGCTGCTTATGATTTGTAGTGTGATTTACCTATCAAGTGTCATGTTTTGAAGCTACTTCAATACGGAGGAGATATTACATTTTCGTAGAAGTACCTAATTATAAATATTACAGTGAATTATTGACGATTTTGCGATACTATATATACTTAATTTTAAAGTTATTCATTTTTAAATATTATGCTTATCTCTCTCTCTCTCTTATGTGGCTCGGACTATCATCGAAGATTAGGAAACAGAAAGCTAAATTTAAAGGCTCACAGCTCGTTCCTACTTGTCGGGTGTCGGATCCGTATATTAATCGGATGTTCCAATGGCAGTGCATTTTATATGAAGCTATTCACACTTATCGGAAACCGATTTTGTCTCGGCGCCGACGATAAATGTCGGGTGTTTTTGGGTGAAAATCGTGTCGGATCTCGCTCGTCCATGAGTAAGAATGGCGCTGTTCACATTTGTCAAATGTATAGATCTTGTATTTTGGTAGTTTATGCTCACTGATATTTGAGTCAGTAGATCGTTGAATGTTGATATTGACGTCCTAAAATAATTGAAAAACTTAATTTAGCAACTTCTCAATTCTGTTGTTAAGTTCGGAAATGTACCCAAACTTAGTCTTTTACTCAGGATTGGGTGCACCCAATGTTTCGTCTCCTTAGCTCTCTTTCTTTGTTTTCTTCTTAAATAATAAAACATCACAATAAGAATTCGTTGACGTTCATATGCATGCTCGCCTTGCGTAGAGTGCTTTAAATTGACACTAGCTTCGATCGTGGCCGACAACTGATTATTATCCAAAGTGTGAACAAAGGCGACGACATCCGATTAATATACGGATCCGACACCCGACAATGGACACGAGCTCTTAGAGTTACCACTTAATAAATGATATTTAATTTATTACATGGGCTGCTGTATAGGGCGATTTAAGTAATTGCAGTCCTAAGGTCAGATAGTCAGTCTTTATAAGAGACTAGCTAAGTCTTGCGTGTTAACCGCGGTTATTGATATACCTTTACACCACGAGTCAGAGCTAGTCTAAAAAAAGTAGCCTGAGTTTTTTTTTTTTTTTTTTTTTTTTTTTTCATATTTTGCCCTGCCAAAATGACTCTACTCTGCCTGATGGAAAGCATAAGCAGAATCCAAGGGTGCAGAATCACCATACTGCGAATGCAGACAATGCTACAGTGCAGCATGGTGACCATCACCATGGCGGGCTAGTGATGCTTCTGCATCGTTGGGCCTCCGGTCTCGCACTCAGCAACGAAACACGACAGCATGATCGCTTTCATTTTACGTTGATTTTCTGTGCGAGGGTAGTACCGCCCCGGTCGAGCCGGCCCATTCGTGCTGAAATCAGCGTGGCTCTACTACCTTGTTACTCCTCATTACATCAGCTCCCAGTGAAAGTCCCGTCAAAATCGATCCGGGCGTTCTAGAGATTAGCCGGAACAAACAGACAGAAAAAACTTAAATAAAAAGGTTTTTTGGTATTTGTACCGTCTATACAAACGTATGCATTTAGTAAAAAGCGGCTATTTTAATATAATAGACACTCCAATTTATTTATGTGTGTAGGTCAGTATGGGGTTACGTAGCAAATATCCAAACCTGTATACATATATCGTCTTTCACGCAGTCCATCTATTTTGATTGAATCTCCTTTATTCAAATACCTATACCGTATATACATACCGTAATACGAAACTCTATTTATCAATTATACTATTTCACTGTTTCTGTGTTAAGTACGTGTAATCTAAACAAATAAATAAAATTGGAGTGTCTGTTTGTAACATTAAAATAATCGCTTTTTTCTATGCGTATGTACTAAATGCACACACGATACATATACCAAAATAACATTTTTTACGAATTTTGTCTGTCTGTCGGTCTGCCTGTGTGTTCCGGCTCTATCTGGAACGACTGGACCGATTTTGACGGCATTTTCACTGATAGGTAAGAGATGATATAAGGAGTAATTTATCGGGACTCATCTAGTTTTATAATAAAATTAAAAGAATAGTTCCTTCAGCAAATAGGAGGTGCAAATATAATGTTTGCTAAGTTGCTACCAAAGCAGATGGCGTACATGGTTTGTTTAAAGGAGGTAACGAATTTTGAGCTCAACTCTAAACAGGCAAATCTCTTGGGGGACGATATCGCATTGCGGTTCTGCAAAGACATAGTCACAGGAAATACGCGGGAGCCTTCTGCGAGAGTTTTTCTTGTAAAATTTTCGTATCTCAATTATTACTTTATTTTCAAAACGCGTTAAGCTATGTAGCCAGCATTCTATGGAAGAGTTGAGTTTCCTAATTTGGATATAATTCACTTCTATGGACTACTACGGGAAACTCGAATCTATATTTTTTTTTAATTTTTGGTAAGTTATTTATTTTATACTTGCTAATAAAATGATTATTATAACTGAGCGCAAAAAATCAAATTATCTTCTTTCTTCTTGAATTCTATTTCAATTTCACAGTAAGTGTAATTCTGGTAATGTAATTTCTTTGTAATTACAATTTTATCTCAAGTATTTCACCTCCTATCGTATCATTCATTATACACCAATACAAAATAACATTTCAAAATAAGTTATTAAATAGTATCAAGAAGAATATCAGAGATGGATACAAAATATTTTTCTAGAAAATAAACGAACAAAACAACGCCCAGTAACAAACAAAATGAAAAAGAAATAAAAATCTATTTTGTTGGCTTGCTAACGACATTCGATGTTAAGTACCAAACAACAAAAAGTTAATAGGACAGTAAATAAATTCATTAATTACGCCCGAACAATAAACATTCTTTAGAAAATGTTATAAAATTGAGAAATAAGGTTTTAAACAAAGCCTTGAGTTATTTATGTTCCTTTAAACCGAGACATCGACAGATTTCACTTAAAATATACCACAAAGTAAATGTACAGAATAGGTAGTAACGCCAATTTTAATTGTCTATTCAAATAACAACTTTAAATCTACTGAATAAAGTATAAAACTACTAAAATCTAAATACCAGAGAATTTATCGAGATATGTGTTTTTATTTTAATACGTTAGGTATATGAATTTTGATGCCACAAAAACATAAATATGACTATTACATGCGTATATAGATGTTTAGCGAATTTTTATGTAAAACATATGTATAACAATCATATGGAGTATACGAGATTCTTTTTCTAATAATTCTTATTTCTGGCATGAATAAAAACATATGTTAAGTAAATATCTATAAATTTATCTTTCACAGTATGAGCTCTTGTGTATAATCGTATAATCAAACATCCGACTGTAAAATGAAACCCTTATATTGTCATTCCTATTTACCCTGAAGCGAGGTTTGGTGTAAGGGTTTTATTGGCTTGACTTCGGAAAATGAGAGGAATTCTCACAAGGACGCGAATAACGGCATAACAATAATAACTTAGTACATTTTACACGTGGCTGTCTGATCTCGATTAAGACAGAGATTTTGATAAATATTACAGATAAATTACTTCGACATACCTTATGAACTAAGGAATTACCTTAATATCGTGTTATGGGTTACTTATTTAATCCTTTAAACATTGTTAGGTCTTTGATTGGGTTTTAATAATACATAAATAATCTCATATATTTATACAAGTATGTATGGGTAAATAAATGTAGATGTTTGTGTGTCTGTAAACTCATGAATCTTGTTGTCCTAAGCATATAAACCCGTCGCATAATAGTTGCATAAAGCGGCAATAAAGGAACACACGACTAATCGACTATTTTCAATGTGTTACTTAAGGCAGTTTCTTATACACTTAACATGTTTAATACCATTCGTTAAGTTACGGTTAATGTAAACTATTTGAAAACTACGTCCCAATGGATGTTGAAGTATGCTGGTAATCATCACATCAAAGCGGCGAAAGCTTGTGAGTGTGTATGTTTGTTACTTTGTCACGCAAGAACTACCGCACGGATTAGGATGAAACTTTATAGTAATATAGCTTATACATCAGAATAACACATAGGCTACTAATTGTCGCGATAACCGACATACACGCGGGCGGAACCGCGGGCAACAACTAGTTGAATATAATCCTGAATACCAGCCTACCCAAGAGGAACCTATTCATTTTTACCTTAAGTAAATCAAGAGAATGTTTCATAATTATTATTTTAGTATTATTACTTATTCATTAACACGACCAATAGGCATCATCTACTGTTGAACAGCTTGAGATTTTGATGTAAAGGTGAACTAAATGTCATGAATACAATTGTCTGCAAATATGGAGATAGGCTATTCATCTCTGACTTTGGCGACTTCAAACAAAAGCTAGCTGTCATGTGATAATAATAAAACCTACAATATCCATTTCGTAAATATGAAGAGGATTCGACTTTTTTAGCGTGTGTGATGTGAAGTGACATAAATCAAGGTAGTAGAGCCACGCTGATTTCAGCACGAACGGACCGGCTCGACCGGGGCGGTACTACCCTCGCACAGAAAATCAACGTAAAATGACAGCGTTCGTGCTGTCGTGTTTCGTTGGTGAGTGCGAGACCGGAGGCCCAATGATGCGAAAGCATCACTAGCCCGCCATGGTGTGGGTCACGATGCTGCATTGTTGCATTGTCTGCGTTCGCAGTATGGTGACCATCACTCTTGGATTCTGCTTATGCTTTCCATCAGGCAGAGTAGAGTCATTATGGCAGGGTCAAACATAAAAAAAAAAAAACATATATATCTTATCGTGAAATAGCGTATCACAGACTCTGAACCTTTAATGGCGTACAATGAGATTCAATAAAAAACCTTACTTTTTTTAGTAGTACATCGAAGCGTTTAAGTAAGGGTTGCAATTCTAAAGAGCTTTGTTAAGTCGTCAGAATATCAATGTTGGGACTTTAGTTTATATTAAACTAGCTGACCAGACGAACTTCGTACCGCTATCTTTTTCTCTAAAAAATACTTACCTGTTAATCTTTGACTTCCTTCTATACAAACCTTGTCCTAATAATAAAGAACATATGGAAAAAATAATTATCCAATTTGATACAGGCAATCCGAAATTATGCGCATACATACATTTAGGGATTCATTTTTTGTAGATATATATGGATCAGTAATAATTTGAAAAATTTTAATATCAATGGACAAACCGAATTTTTTATATTTATGAGAGCAATTTAACAATATAACCCTTCATATATTTAAGTGTTTTCTAGGTTTTAAAGCGGTAAAAAACAGCACACTAATTTATTGGAACTTTTGGTTGCGTAGAAAAGTATTTTAGTACCTTTTTATTACAGATATATTTTCCATAAACAATTGAGTGGGTCTTAGAGGACGTTGAATTTTGATAATATCATGACAAGCTGCTATGTTAACAGTGACTACATAGTTGGACATAGTTATGTTGACAAATCTTATTAGTTAGCTGAGCTGCAAAATATCTATGAAGTTTCTGTGTAATTTACAACTACTTGGCGTACCTGTTACCAGGAACAATGTATCTCAAAATAGTTGGAACCAGAACTGCCAATAATATTACTCTATTGCATGCAAAATTTAGACAATACTATTGTTATGTTGAATGTGAATATTTCTCGTAACATCTATTTTAACTAAACTACTATTGAGAATATTTCCCGCCTATGTTATTTAATTTGACGGCGAGTTAGCGAGTAGATATACTTTTGTTGATATTAAATGCAAAAAGAACAAATAAGAATAGATGGTATTTTTTAAATTTTAAACGAGACCTGCATTTAACGTGCACTTTATAATATAATTAAGTATCTGAAAATATAATTAAGTACGAAATTCGACCAATCAACTTTTTTGTTTACATTACTCTAAAATTTCATCCAAATCCGTTCAATTTTTTTTTAAATAAATATTTCGGACATCTAACACACAACGCCATCTAGTCCCAAGCTAAGCAGAGCTTGTGTTATGGGTGCTAGACAACTAATACAAATACATATTATACTTTGTTTTTGTAAATACATACATATTATACATAGAAAACACCCGAACTCCGAAACAAACATTTGTAGATTATACAAACATTTGGTCCGACCCGGGAATCGAACCCGAGACCTCATGATCAGCAGTCGCACCGCCAACCGCGAGACCAACGAGGCAGTCAATAGTTTTTGCGTGAAGAAGTAACAAACATACACACTCACAAACTTTCGCCTTTATAATATTAGTGTGACTAGCCGTGCCCGCTACTTCGTACCCATGACATTTGGATTTTCAAGTTAATTTTAATTTTTCACCGTTTAAACTATCCCTGGACTACCACAAACATTTCAAAACCAAAATCAGCTAAGTCGGCCTAGCCGTTCTCGAGTTTTAGCGACACAAACAAGCAGCAATTGATTTTAATATATAAGATTTAGCGAAAGTTGAAAAAACTGAATTCCAAGAATCGTCGGATGCATTATAGGCATGATTCTATAAAATGGAACAGTGAAGCTTACTTTAACATTATTATAAAACATATCTGGCAAAACACCTAAATAGCTATTCAGTTTTTAAACTGAACAGTTTGAAAATAGGAGAAGCTGTTTGCGTGTTGTGGCTTAGCTCAAGTGCCATTGGCAGGTGACATCGTTATTCGAAATATGACTGACACTAGTAATTATGCGCTTTTGACACGAGCACGACACAAACTTTTAATTAAACCAATGAAACAGTAAGGGACCTCAGTTTTATGAGATTGTTCGGTGAACAACTTTTCACGATGTTAATATTACATTGTGTTAGATTGCTTCGATGACTAATAGTATTTGTGTAAACTGAAAGTTTCTTTAGGTATGGTCTGCGAGACTGGATTGATTTTCATTTCATCAGTTTGATTTTTATAATGCAGGTACATTGTGTAAATATTACTGCCTAAACACGTCTGTACGTATTTAGGTAGATATTAATTATGATCTTTCTAAAAAACTCAACTTAGATACGTGCTCCGTTAAAAGAGGTGTACCAATACTTTATATCAAAATATTTCATTTCCGTTACCAAATATACAATGAGGTACAATAGAAATTGGACCCACCTTTTAAGCAAAAAATGTTGTATCAGGAGGAACCGCTCTCCAAATCAGTACAATTGTGTTATTTAAATTATATGTACACCTAATTTTTTTAACGTTGATATTTGATAGTTGATACATTAAATTATTTTGTTCATCATTAAACACATTCTGACACCTGTAGATCAGTTAAATGTAGGTGAAATATATTTAGTTACTTATTTATTTACGAAGGGAGCAAAATGTTTTCTTTGATAAGATTCTACGAAAGCGACCTCTTTCTTGGTGTGGAAGTATGTAAATTGTTTGTTGTTTCGACAGAAGCCACGAGAATCGCGCCCCGAAGAATAACTTATCCTACCGTTAAGTACGCCACACCGCGATATAGTCGACTTGGATTCGCTATTTATATTTTATTTATCTTTTCTTAAGGTTTATTTTTACTGTTAAAAATTACATAAAAAAACAAAAGAAATCTATTTTTTAATCTACTTCAAAAAAAGGAGGAGGTTTCTCAGTTCGAACGTATATATATATATTTTTTTATGTGTGTTTGCGGATAACTTTGACATTTATGAACCGATTTTGATGATTCTTTTTTTAATGGAAAGGAGATATCCCAACGGTGGTACCATGATAAGGACACTAAGATCTGATGATAGCATCTAAGAGAAATCGAGACGAACCTTGAAGTCGGTTTTATTTTTGTTAAAATTGTACTTGTTATGTATGTTATGTTTATATGTTTTTTTTTTTATATTGTTTGCCTCAAAACTTCTAGACTTGTCACTTCTTAAGTGAAATAGACACAAGTTACATTACGTTTGAGGTATTACCAGCAAGTTAGGGTTTAATTCAGATCTCAAAAATGGCCAGAATCACTTTAGAGCAATGAATATAATTTTAACTAATATTTTCTTACTACGTCTTTAAAACTGAATGTATGTACATACAAGTGAATGTACATACTTGATGTACAAGGAACATAGATAGTAGCTTCAATTTCGGACTATTTTTCTTTACGTATGGTACTGCCAAAATTACTCTAACTCTGCCTGATGAAAAGCATAAGTAGAATCCAAGAGTGGTGGTTACCATACTCATTGCGAATGCATACAATGCAACAATGCAGCATGGCGACCCACACCATAGCGGCCTAGTGATGCTTCTGCATCTGAAATCATCTTCTGGATTTGTCATTTTGAAAACCAACTATTACGATTATTTGGATATTGATATATAACCCGCTAACTAGAGGCTTAAAGTTGTTTGTGTTATATCGAAATGTTTGGATATTTTCCAAATGACATAATCTGGAAACTACTATCTAATACAAGTAATAAAAAATGTCTGTTTGTAATTTTAAATTAACAGATGTTTTCTAATTGAAAGAATATACGGTAATTCCATAAAAAAACATTAATTTAAGGTTTTTGTTTGTCTATCTGTTTGTTTCGGATAATCTCTAGAACAGCTGGACCAATTTTGATTGGACTTTCACTGGCAAATAGCTAATGATATAAGGAGTAACTAAAGCTACTTTTATTTTAGACTAGCTGTTACTCGCGGCTGTTGATATTCAACAACAACAACCGCGTATAGGTAGTAGTGCCACGCTGATTTCAGCATGAACGGCCGGCTCGACCGGGGCGGTACTACCCTCACATAGAAAATCAACGTAAAATGACAGCGTTCGTGCTGTCGTGTTTCGTTGGTGAGTGCGAGACCGGAGGCCTAATGATTCAGGAGCATCACTAGCTCGCCATGGTGTGGGTTACCATGCTCCATTGTTGCATTGTCTGCATCCGCAATGATTATGGTGACCACCACTCTTGCATTCTGCTTATTCTTTTCATCAGTCAGAGTAGAGTTATTTTGGCGGGGCATACATAAAAAATAAAAAGCCGCAGATAACACTGCGGGGCGTAGTTTCCGGGTAGGACCAAATGTTTCTATGATCTGCAAACATTTGTTTCGGATTTTGGGTGTTTTCTATGTTTAATATGTATGTGTTTACAAAAAAAAGGATATATATGTATTTATATCAGTTGTATAGTATCTACAACACAAGTTCTGCTTAGCTTGGGACTGGATGGCGTTGTGTGTAAGATGTCCGAAATTATTTTTTATTATGTTTGTAAAACTGACAAGCGGATCAGAGAAAAAAAACATGTTCGCCCTATTTATGTTTTTTGTGAGCTACAATACTGTTGTATAATAACGTCGTTTAAAGTCACGTCCGCAAAATAATTGCGTTTTGTCTTATTTATTCATGGTTACTTTAACTGCGGCTGAATATTTTTCCATATTAATTGTGTACAGACAAATATTTTTATCTCCTAAATGAATAAATGTTTATTCCCATTGTATTTGTTTCAAGATAAAATTTGATTCGAGATAAATTTTGATTTAATTAGCCAATTAATAAAACAAGACATTAAGCATTTGATTAAGATTGTGAATTTGGCTAATTAGGTAATGATAATCTCTCACCATCACCATCTTTATTATTAGCCTTTATTATTGCCAAGATTTGGGGTCGGCTACTAGTTAAATCCGTTTTACCTGAATATCAGTTTTTACACGGAGCGACTGGCAGCCGACCTCCTTAACCTTGAGGGTGAACTGAATTGGAAGGTTGAACTAGTTGTCAGTCTATTTTGGAGGAGCGTACCGTCGTGTACGAGGATCGAGAGGGCGCCTTGAGACGGCGACCCATGTCGTGCGGCGTTCCGCAGGGGTCTGTCCTTGGACCACTCCTGTGGAACGTGGGATACGACTGGGTCCTACGAGGTCGTCTCCCCCCCGGGCTGGGCGTAATTTGTTACGCCGATGACACATTGGTCACGGCCCGGGGGGCGAACTTCCAGGAGGCGGCGCGCCTGGCCACCATTGGTGTCTCTCTGGTGGTCGGGCGCATCGAGGCGCTGGGCTTACGGGTGGCCCTGGACAAGACGGAGGCCCTGTTATTTCATGGGCCCCGTCGTGGGCCGCCCCCCGGCGCCTCCATAGTGGTCAACTCGGTCCTCGTACCGGTTCGGGCCCAGATGAGGTATCTGGGCCTGATCCTCGACGGTAGGTGGCTCTTCGACGAGCACTTCCGACAGCTTGGTCCGAAGCTGGTCGACGCTGCCTCTGCCCTTGGTCGACTTTTGCCCAACTTGGGTGGAGCCAGCGTCGCAACGCGACTCCTCTACACGGGGGTGGTCCGGTCGATGGCGCTGTATGGGGCACCGGTGTGGGTGGCGGCTCTGACTGCCCTCAATAAGGCCCGCCTCTGGCGGCCTCAGAGGGTATTGGCGGTCAGAGCCATCCGCGGATACCGCACGGTGTCCACCGAGGCGGCGTGCGCCTTGGCCGGAACACCTCCGTGGGATTTGGAGGCGGAAGTGCTCGCCGAAGTTTATCGACGGGTGGCTGAATTCCGGGCGGAGAGAGGCATTCGCCCTCCGCCCGAAGAGGTACGCGAGTGGCGTGAAGCCGCCCGTCGAGCCACGATGGCTCGCTGGTCGTTCCGGCTGGAGACTCCACGCGCTGGCTTTGCCGCCGTGGAGGCTCTCCAGCCGGTCATCCTCGAGTGGGCAGGGCGGCAGCACGGGACCCTTTCCTTCCGACTGACGCAGGTTCTTTCCGGACACGGATGCTTCGGAAAGTACCTGCACTCGGTCGCCAGGAGGGAACTGAGTCCCGCCTGCCACCACTGCGACTGCAGTGAGGACTCGGCCCAGCACACGCTGGCGATCTGCCCCGCATGGACGTCGCAGCGTCGGGCCCTCACTGCAGTCATCGGAGGAGATCTCTCGCTACCGGCCGTCGTTCGCTCCATGGCCGGTAGCGACAGCAGTTTTTCCGCGGTCGCAGCCTTCTGCGAAGACGTAATTTCGCAGAAGGAGGCGGCGGAGAAGGCCCGGGAGGATGATATCCACTCGGACCCGATCCGCCGCCGGCGAACCGGGCGGCGGAGGCGCGCATACCAGCGCCTCATGCCGCCCTGAGTGTGGCCGCGGATGGTGGGGACGGGTTTTCCCCTCCATCCGCTTTAGTGGTCACCCGCGAGGGGGCGACGTCACGCGTGTGCCGTACGTCGCCTAAATTGAGAGTTTTTTAACAGCAGACGGTGCCCGCTTCAGTGCGGGCAGGCGCTGGGAGGGGTCCGGATGTGTTAATAACAGCAGTTCCCGGATCCCTCCCGTCTCAGGCGCAGAGTGGCACACCGTGTGGTTTTAGTCGGTTCGATTCCGACACACCGCTCCGCCGCAAACCCCGGCGGGGTGACGGCCCGAGGGGGTTTCCACACGTTAAAAAAAAAAAAAAAAAAAAAAAAAAAAAAAAAAAAAAAAAAAAAAAGTTGTCAGTCTATTTGAGGGCACTGACGTCCCAATAACGATTGCCATAGATGTTCATGACAATCGGGACCGACGGCTTAACGTGCTCACCGAGGTACGGGCGGGAAACATCGCCATCTTCCATACTACGGGCTGCTATTAAGAAAAACATTACAGCAGTCCGACGCGGGAATCGAACCCAAGACCTCTTGATCTGCATTCGTTAACCACAAAACCAACGAGGCAGTAATGATAATCTCTGTTTGTTGATATTTAAAAAAAATGCGTAATAAAAAACTTTAATCTAAATAAATACGTAATGAATGTTTGTAAACACAGGCTTTATATGTCTAAGATGTCTTTTAAAAAATAAAAATAAAATGAAGGCTTACAGAGACACGTAATTTCATCCTCAAAATGATATTCTAAAATTGAATAAATACTTTTTTGCTTCATTATATTACACTACAATATTTTTATAACCATTTTATCAGTATCATATCGTGGAATATGATGTTACTATGAAGTATTCCAGCAACACGTAATGTAATAAAATACAGTAACTCGTTTTTCGACTTGCAAAGAGAATTTTTAACTGAATTTTTTAATGGAAAGTTATTTTTTTTTACTTTGTAATGTTATTAGATGTGACAAAGTAAGAAAATAGTATTCAATACCATTTATCATAAAATAAAAAATCGGGCAATGTATAAAATTTACATTTAAATCTTAAAATTATAATGAAATATCTGTAACATGTGTCTTATTCAATCATCAACAACCCATAATGTCCCACTGCTGGCCTCGGGTCTCCTTTCAGGAGAGGGTTAAGGCCATACGTTCCCACTTACCAGGCTAGCCGACTGCGGACTGGCAAGATAACGATGTGGCTACGTAATCTTGCCGTTGGATATTTTTAAGCCGCCTAAAGCCCTCCAACTAAACTTCACCTCCGAATCACGGAAACGCTCACGGTAACATGCCACTAGCGGTCACCAATCTAGGTACAGACCGTCGCGTCATTGCTTACCCTCGGTGATTGTATCTAAACACCGAGTGCAACTGGGCTATGAGCGCTTCTTATTTATCTTATTCTTATTCGTTATTCAAAATTCTACGAAATTATTAAAAAAAAAAAAACTTGTTGCTATTTAGTGAAGACGTGAAGCGATGACGAATGGATCATAGCTATATAATGTTCTATAACGAATAATATCCAAAGTAAAGTACGGTCTGCTGGAGATACTCCTTCTTTTTCTCCGTCCTTGTTGTCCTTTCTACGATTTTTTTTTATTTCAAACTCTATGACGGTGACGTTGCCGCGGAGGCACCTTGAAAATTCATTGTTGAAGTATATTAGCTACAATTTATTCCTTAAATTACTTATACAAGCGTTTCAGGTATTCTATTTTAATATTATCAATGTCAAAATAAAACTTGTAAGTTTGAGATGATAGTCTGACAGTTATTAAAT
Organism: Spilosoma lubricipeda; assembly: GCA_905220595.1. NCBI lineage: Eukaryota > Metazoa > Arthropoda > Insecta > Lepidoptera > Erebidae > Spilosoma > Spilosoma lubricipeda. The sequence continues at coordinate 8,693,732 of HG992295.1, forward strand.
TACTCAGACAGGCGAAGTTTCTTCATAAAACTAACCCGTGTTCAGTAACAACCCATGATTTAAATTGAGATTATGTTTTCTTGCTTCTATCAATACTCTTTAAAAGCTTTTAAAGATCATTTTTAATTATACATATTTTGAATACCTACTTAGTAGATATTTATATTCACTAACAGACTTAATCATCACATAATATTAACTAATCGCTTTCCATTCATGTACGTTTAGATTTTTGAACGGGTTTAATGTTGTTTTCATAAATTGAAAGAGTGATTTAAGAGAGGGCTTTATATGTATTAAAAATGCATATTGTAGTGGAGAAAAGAGGAGAATTTCAAAAATTCCTACGAGCCGGGACGGGGTTTAGTATTACTTAAGGTAAACTATTTTAAATCTTATAGACATTTCAACAACTTTGACAGTGAACCATTAATTTAATACAATAATATTAAAGTTATAGATAGATAGGTTTTTCTTGCGGCAGTGAACGCATATTCATTTCCTGTCTCATGATTATAACATTGACTCTTACCACTTTACGAGGCACTTTTATAATATAATATATTATATATGATTAGAATTAACATGTAGTGTCATAGCCGCTCCATACTCATTGGTCAGGGTCAATACTTCTGTAAGCTCTGGGGTAATCAAGGCTAGTCGTCTAATTGACATCGTTATCTAATATTTGTATCCATAAGTAATGCATGGCGTAGTGGTTTGAGGAAGCTTAGGAAATTGCCAATTAATGTGTCCGTCGACTGCGCTACGATTTCCTCTTTCTATAATTATTTTAGGATGGTGATATACTGGGCAACAAGGTACACGATTTCGACCATTTGAGTCAATTATTTCTTTCTTTTCACAACTGCGGTATAGTTGGCAAAAAAGTTGTGAATCGGAACTAAAAAACATGATCACTGGCAACATTCCGTTTGATGGTTGCCAATCAAGTCAAGTCGGTGCGTTTTGTGTCATTTATCGATATCGGCGATCGTTTTTCGTGTTATTTAAGTGAAACATCTATAGGCGAGGGGTAAACCTGATTTTAGGCGTGGCGAGTGGCGATGCTTCGCCAAAAATCAGGAGGATTTTTTTAATTTTTTTTGTTAATTGTATTTTTATTTGTATTTGAATTTTGTATGTGATAAAAATGAATATTAATGTAATGTAAATGTCATTTTATTTTATACAAAACAATGTCGATATTTCACATCCGCTAGGTGTCTCGTGACGGCTTACTTTTTTATCCAATTTAATTGTGTTATTGTAGTGAAATTGTATATACTCTTACTAGTAATTGGGTTGCTAGTGTTTTCAAATAATTTCGACTGCCAATCTTTATCTCATAAAAATACATGTAACTTTATTATAGTATTAGTTAAGGAGTTTGTGACTGATAATCATTTTGCAACTCTCTGTGTAAACCAGTGTCATATTTGTGCTCATTATGATTTTACCTTATTATAATAGTAGAAGACTGTCTTCGTATCATTTTAAAAGAATATTGCGATTTGAAAGTAATCTAGAATCGTCTTGCCAAAAACGATTCGATACTTATGAAGGTCATAACTTATACGTTTAACGCCATATGTCACTAAGAAAAGGACAACGCCAAAAAAATCACGAGCCATTTTTTAATCGCAATATGACAATATGTCTAAGTGCTTACAAATTGATTTCTAATGTTACGATTATAAGATGAAGTATTCCGAAGTTCAGATTGGTATTATTATATTATCAAAGTTACTTTGACAGTTATGACTGACATATGAATGCTTGATATTTGAAAAAAAAATACATCTCAATTTGAATATGATATTTGTGTATGTTTGATGTAATTACAGTTTTATAAAACAAATTGTCATAGTTTTTGTTCTTGTCAAAAATTAAAGTCAAGCTAAGAGTTGATCATTTTTGTTACTTATAATTGACAATATATTTCACACGAAGAAAAATTGCACATCTTTACAGACTCGTCAATACGCAACCAACGCTTTAGCATCCATATACAACACTGATCACTTAATATCTTTTAACTTTGTTTGCTGTCTTAATAGAAAAACCAGGTCCATTATAATCAAAGCCACCATTAAAACTTTTGTTTCGAAACTCAAGCCAGCTTGAACATAATAAAATTAGCAAGAACATATTCTTGAATATAGAAAGCCTTTGTCCCCGACTCCACTCGCGTGGACAAAGTTAATCGGTGGAAGTTTCTTTGTTGCCCCGTCCGATGCGGTATACCGTAATAATTTATGACCTCTTATATATATTACCGAGTCTCTAGCTTAGTGGCCAAGTACTTGGAATACACTTCAACACTTCGGGATCAATATTAGTTCGATTCAGTTCATACAGTAAATTTCTTATGAATAAACTTTAGTTAGTCCTATCTTCTCATGTACAGAAATAGTTAATAGTTTTCTGTTCGTAAAGGGTATTTTGTTTCTGTCACACATTTCATGTAGAGGTGAAATAATAATATGGGGTGTGGCTAGTCGTATTATTCCATATATCGTAAGAGGCGACTAAGGGAGTAACTGTAAAGAAAAGGAAAACTTGAAATAAATATTATATCAACTCGCCTGACCAGCTCGGTATAGTAGACCAGGACCTTCTATCTAAGAAGGGAAGACCAGCGAGGGACTGTTAAAGGCTGTAGATAAATAAACCTTACTCAGCTCCGAATTGAAACTCGCTAGCCTACTATAGGCCAACACCGTAGTCTATCATATTTTGGCTAGGTAGCATATGCGACTGCTGTGCTTGAGGTCTTGGGTTCAATTCACGGGTCGGACCAAATGTTTGTATAATCTACAAATATTTGTTTCGGAGTTTGGGTGTTTTCTATGTATAATATGTATTTACAAAAAAAGTATATAATATATATTTATATCAGTTCTAGTACCCATAACACATGCATAGCATGACGTTGTGGCGTCTGAAATATTTATTTTAACAATATTCAAAGTTATCTACAACTTCTGTCAGAAGTTAAGGTAAGTATTAGATTAAAATTTAAAATCACTTAGGGTGACACACCGCTTTTCTGCTCTGTGCACCGCATTTTCGAAAGTGAATTCAACTTCTGCATTAGATATTCACGATTTTGTTTCCCTCAAAACTTCTATCTTCGTCACTTCTTAAGTGAAATAGACACAAGATACAGTAGGTGTTTTGAAGTATTGACAACAAGGGTTTTGTGCTACGTCTTTTGTATCGAAAACGAACACAGATACGAGCTTAAATTCGGGACATTGCTAGTTTTAGTCTATAAATTTTCGGCGTGTACAATAGAGTTACGAAGAAAGATCATTCCAGAACACAACTCAACACTGCTAATCTTACAGCGATATAAATATTGTCAAATCTATACTAATATATGAAGCTGAAGAGTTTGTTTGTTTGTTTGTTTGAACACGCTAATCTCAGGAACCGCTGTTCCGATTTGAAAAATTCTTTCAGTGTTAGATAGCCCATTTATCGAGGAAGGCTATAGGGTATATATCATCACGCTAAGACCAATAGGAGCGGAGCACCAATGAAAAATGTTTCAAAAACGGGGGAAAATTATCACGCTACGGGCAATAAGAGACGTAAACGAAGTTGCGTGGGTCAGCTAGTATAGATATATTGTAGCGCGGAATCTGTGATCGACCATTCTCGAATGTAGTAGTAATAACGAAGTCTAATATAAAAGGAGTCTCGCGGGCCACAGCTCAGTTAAATTTGAGAAACAGTACGAAAAATATCTACAAGTGATTAACCTAGAGACCTTGGCGTGTGAGTGTTTTTCAATAAAGTCTCTTTTACTTGTCAGAAGGCTTACTAAATCCATCGAGTCCTAACACATTACTATAATATATAGTCGGCTTTTGATCCCGAAAATTGTAAACTTTTAAGATGAATGAACAAACAAACTTACAGATTTATAATAGCTGTAAACTTTTACGTAGGGGGTTACAAAAAATAGATTTGTTCTTGTTTTATCCTCCGTACATATTTTTCAATGTACAAATTATCAATCCATAGAAAGAGTAGTAATTCAAAGTACATAAATTTCTAACAATAATAATGTCTAAATAAATTCCACAAATCGTCAACATGTTTTGTTTATTTAATAAATATTAACTATGTTACTCTCTATTACTGTGCTGTAATTTTTTTTGCAGTCTATATAAAAAAAAAAGAGAACTAAAACTAACATCAACACATTCGTTAATCCGAAGATGTCCCTTACATACGTGTGTGGTGAAGAAACTACCTACTAAATGTGTCAACAACCTTTAAAACTTTAGAGGTTAATAAAACGTTACTATTTAGTTTTATGGTCTAAGAAGTGGGTACATTTTAGTAGCTATTCAACATCATGTTGTGTGTCAAAGTCCTAAAGCCTCTAGGTACTTCAGCGGGAGTCGCGATTTATGCATTTCTTTCTCTTTTCTAAATAATTTTCCTAGCCTTTATTATTCCCAAGATCGGGGTCAACTACAAGTTCAACCGGTTTTACCTGAATATCAGTTTTTACACGGAGCGTGCGACTGGCATCGGACCTCCGCAACCCTGAAGGTGATCTGAATTTGAAGGTTGAAACTAGTTGTCAGTATATTTGAGGGCACCGCCGACCTCCCAATAACGACTGCCACAGCTGTTCATGACAACCGAGACCGACGGCTTAACGTGCTCTCCGAGGCACGGACGGGAAACACCCCCATCTTCTATACTCCGGGCTGCTATTAAGAATTTCTTGTAAGAAAAAACCCAACAGCAGTTTGACCCGGGAATCGAACCCGAGACTTCTTGATCTGCAGTTGATTACGCTGACCACTAGACCAACGAGGCAGTGATTATCTTCTCTGAATACGTTTTCTTATTTGTAATCAACATTTTCGTTGTTTATCCCCCAGAGATTAGAATCGTGATTGTTTTGCATCACTATATATATATATATATAGGACTAATAGTTAAGTTGTAACACACAATAATGTCTAGTAGTATGTAGGAGTATAATATGTATTTTATTCTCAGTAATATATCACTAAGAAGGAAGCTTCTCACTAGGTCGCCATAGTGTGGGGTCACCAAGCTGTGACCACCACTCTTGGATTTCACTCATGCTTTCCATCGGTCAGAGCAGAATCATTTTGGCAACTAAAACAAAAACGTATTACTCTTTTTACGAAAATATACGAACGAAATAATAATTAAATATGCGTGGAGGCAATAGCGTAATATGCGAGGAGTATCAAATTCGACAAAGTTAAATTTCATGTGGAGCAGAAATGCAGAAAGCTAAAATTATATATCTCAATTATGGTTGAATTTCAACCATTGGGAGACTACTCAACTCGACGACACTAAAGTGAGTGAATTTGATAACGAGCAATATTTGAAAAAAAACCCCACGATAACATTGAATAAAAAGGCCTTACATCTTTTTGGAAAAGAGCTGGTACTCTTACATTGCTGGACCGATATTAAACAAATATAGCTAAAAACCACCGCAAGGAAACTGGCTTTCAAATGAAAAAAAACCGCATCAAAATCGGTCTACTCGTTTGAGAGCTACGATGCCACAGACACACACATATACAGGCAGACAGACAGACGTCAAAGTTTAACTTATAACACCCCTCTTTTTGCTACGGAGATTAAAAACATAGATTTTTTTCATCCTACGTACATATCATCCAATGTACATCATCATTCATTATCAACCCATAGAAAGAGTAATAACTCAAAATTTCTAGCAATGTCTAAATACATTCCACAAATCGTCAACATTAAATATTAGCTATGTTACTCTCTGTTACTCTGTCTGCAGGTATTCAACGTGTCAAGCTAAGCCATTGAAACATGTTGGTATGATGATATTACGTCCTTGATACTAATTATAATCGATTGATTACCTAAACATCTATCTATTGACATATATAGCATACGGTTATATTCAGAACAGATTTGGAGTAAAATCTCGCTATTTGTAACGATGATCCGTATGCTTACGAGGTAATAAATACGTAGACGAACCAATGCCTATTCGATTAATTTATATAAAGGTAAGACTGTTGTCTAGCAGCTTCTATAATCCTCCTTTTTACCTATGAAGACGAAAAGTTATAACGAACAAACTAAAATCAAATATGAAATAATTTTAGCGATAAAATTGTTTCAAATTTGATTGATGACTAAACTTCAACTACTTAAAATATTAGAATGTTTATCTATTAACATTTTAAAGAATATGTTGTTTTATGCAATGATATGGCATTTTTAAGCGAAACTTTAGTAGCGCGAGTCGTCGAGCAAATAATTCACGTGGTATAGTGCAGCTGCCCCAGGGGATGCGCGAATCTGCCTAGCTACGGTCTACGGCAGTTGGCTACAGGACGTAGCACGGGTGCTACGCTCCGCGTTATCGCTACGAACTTGCGGTTCGGTGAACACGTGCGCGAACTCGTGATCTTGTACTGTGCTTCTGTTTAAATGAAAAGTTCATTTATTATTTTTGTATTGTACGTATACATCTAATTTAGAATTAATAGAAAATAATGAACCAACATTAAAGTAGATTGTGCATTTTTGTGGTTGTAATGTTTTTTTTGTAAGAACGGTTTGGGTACAGGGTGACTTAAATATTTGATTTACTATAGAGTTAACTGTAATTGTATTTGTAAATTGTTTCAAAGGGACTGTTGGATAAACTTGGTCTTTTCATCTCCGTAAAGGATAATTAACATCATAAATGTATTATTAGACTGGTATTGACATTGAGAGCTAGACGTTAGACTGAAGATACTTAACAATCTGACAGTAGTTGATCATATGAGATATAAATTTATATTCCTAAATATATTTTAAATTATTTTAGCCTATACTGTGTTTGCTTTAATAGGGATGACTGTATCGTAAATAAAAAACGATGTTGCCTTTATTAAAACGAATATTTCAGAAAATATAATTATCTCGGTAATATAATATAAATATAATATAATTATTACAGCTTTTTATTTCTATTACAAATTTTAATCAAATAAACATTGAAATATATTGCTCAATTGAGTAGTCGAAAACAATGACGTCACAAGTTTATATTTAGTTCATTTTTCATACAAAGTTATCGTTTTGACAGATGATAAAAAGTAACTAATTTGACTAAAGTGTAGTCTACCCTATTAAAAGAGCCACATGCTTTTACACGGTAGTAGTCACTTTACATCATCGTGATTCATCTTACTGTCTAACCCTTTTTCATAAAAACATCCTCACCCAATCAGTGCCCCTGCTTAGAAGTTATGATGTCATAGACAAAGGCTCAGACATAACGGTCAAACTTGTAACACCATTTTGCGTCGAGTGTTAAAAATATAATTCAATGTATATCTACACTGATATTATAAAAGGATAAAGTTTGTGAGGTTATAGTGGGTAAATTCTGAATCTATCTTATTGCCATTTAAATTTTTATTTACCAATTATTTGCCATAAAGCCACATTATTTGTGATTATCACGGGCTTATACATTGACCCTAAAAAGTATGGAACTTCGTCATTTTTAAAGTTAGAAATACGAAAAGATTTAACAATAACGCAGGCGAAGCTGTAGTCAGTAGCTATGTTTACAAAATAAAGTAAAAAGTGTTAACTAGTTTCAGAATGTATATAAATTCTAAGTTCAGTATTATATGAAATGATGTTATGTTTATATATATACAAAATGCAATAACAATGTTAATTGTATAATTGTATCTGGATGACCGAGTTTTGCACGGTTTTTTTATGATCAATTTTCTAAAAATGAATCGCACGCACTATCGCTTGCTACAGCCCTAAAACAAATTTCACAAGGACAAATTTAATGATTCTCACATTAAATTTCATGAAACTCTCTTTGATTTAACGAAACCGTTTACTATCAATTAATTAAAATATAAAAATCGAATTGCTTCGGTAGCGCCATATAGAAGTGCCATATTGTCTTAACGGTTTTTCATCGACTTCTTCATCTTCATCGACTTTCCGACGACTCCCCAGTCATCGAAAAGAGCAAAACCGTATTGGGCAATGACAGGGTCTAGACTCCTCGACTTCCTAGAATTCCATCGTCATATCAATTTACAGATAGTACCATACTAGCCGACCCACGCAACCTCGTTTGCGCCTTATATTGCCCATAGCGTGAAAATTTCCCCCGTTTTTTAAACATTCTTCATTGTTGCTCCGCTCCTATTAGTAGTAGCGTCATGATATACACCCTATAACCTTCCTCGATAAATGGGCTATCTAACACTAAAATAATTTTTCAAATCGGACCAGCGGTTCCTGAGATTAGCGTGTTCAAACAAACAAACAAACAAACAAACAAACTCTTTAGCTTTATATATTAGTAAAGATAGATACTAATCACAATACTAATTGAATATTATCATAATTATCTTCACGGTAGAAGAGCCACGCTGATTTCAGCATGAACGTGCCGGCTCGACCAGGGCGGTACTATCCTTGCACACAAGATGAACGTAAAATGACGGGGTTCATGTTAACATGTTTCGATGGTGAGTGCGAGACCGAAGGCCCAACGATGCAAAAGCATCACATGGTGTTGGTCACCATGCTGCATTGTTGTATTGTCTGCCTTCGCAATGAATATGGCGACCACCACTCTTGAATTTTGATTTTGCTTTCCCTCAGTCAGAGTAGAGTCAGGTCGGCGGGCTCATGCATACAAAATAGCAAAGACGTGTCGGTGTGAGATTCTATCAGACAGAGAAGAGTTAATTTAGCAGGCTTTATAAGAAAAAAAAAACTGTTATATATTTTGAAAAAAAATAAAATGCATCAATTCTATTGTGGTTGTATCTTTTTTCTATGGTTTACGCCTAACCGGCGCCCATAACACCATAAATAGAAGTAGTGTTACTTGCTTATTACCGCCCTGTCCCGCCTTCCATCAAACTTTGGTGGTGGAAATAAAGTAAAACTTTAGTAGTGTTATTTTTTTAAGTGTTTTTGCAAAGTTGATAAAGTCAAATCCTGTAGTGCCATACTACCTCCATATCGTATGTTTTATCTTACCTCTGTTCTTATAATACAAGTAGAGGCCACATGACGGATCTGGTTATCTATGGCTTAGTGACACTGACTGCTATGCCGTAGTTTGTTATTCCTTCGTCATATATTATTAAATCAATAGAAGGTATACGTATCACGATTACAGATCACGTCGTATAAAGACACGGCTTATCTCATCGAGAATAAGACGTGAATAAATGCATTGTAACGAATCATTTTGGTATATAAATAATGAACTGTTAGTGAGTAAGAACAGGCACCACCATGTAACAATTAGAGTATTATGCAGCCGTGGCTCCGGCATAATAAATTCAGCCCCAAAGTTATTCATCACCATTATTATTCCCTGTACAACTAAGTTATAGTTTTCTATACGATTCCCATTTAGGACAAATCATTGTGTCATGAGCATGAGCATGCACGCATATGAAGAGCATGGGTTTGGGCGTATGCATGCATGCATGCAAACGAGCAGCATGGGTTTGGGCGTAATTTATATATCATGTGTGTATTTAAAAATATAAATATGTTTATTACCAAAAACGTTTCCTGAACCTCCAAACCAAGAGTACTCCTTTTTAAAAGGCCGTCAACGCACTTATAACGTCTGTAGTGTAACTGGTGTCCATGGGGTGCAGTAATCGGTTACCACCGGGTGATCCGTCTGCTCGTTTGCGCTCTATCCCGTAAAATCATATTTTGCATGGGGAAATTTAATGTGATAATTAATTTAAAAAATTAAATTTACAACATACATTACAAGTTAGATTGAAAGAAATATACTAGATAAAAGTATTTTTTAAGTCGTGTAACTATCATTAAATATTTGTTATTGCACATCATTTATCATTATAGTTATCAGTATCATTATTCATCATCATTAAAGTGTATGTACAGGAGGAATTTTGCCACATAAACGTTCCTAAGTTCAATTTTAGATGAAGTAATCTGTACCCTAACTTGTTAGTAACTAACCTGAACGAACTTCAAGAGTGTTAGATATTGCTGTGTAAAGTTTTGTGAACACTGACTTGGTTAGTGGATTATTGAAGTGTTACCTAAAGACAGAGAATAATGCATTCGTCTATGTGCTTCATGATCGTCGTGTCTCTTCTTGTGATGGATGTCAGAACCGGTGCATTGCAGGATCGTGGTAAGGTTCTTACTTATTATTTAATATTGATACATGAGAACATATGACTGCCTTGATGGTGCAGTGGTAGCGTATACGACTACTGTTCTTGAGGTCTCGTGTTCGATTCCCGGGTCGGATCAAATGTTTGTATGATCTGCAAATATTTGTTTCTGAGCTTGGACGTTTTCTATGTATAATATGTATGTGTTTACAAAAAAGTATATGTATGTATTTATAACTCAAACTCTGCTTAGCTTGGGACTAGATGGCGTAGTGTGTTAGATGTCCGACATATTATTTTATTATTATTTATAGGCTTATATTATTTCTGAATCATTTTTTTTTTAAATAAGGCTGCTCTTGGACTGAGAATATATCCTGTGTCATGAGGGCTTTACAAAGACGTCCATAAAACGAACAAAAAGAATACCCAGACTCGGAACTATAATTTGTGGTTTATACAAAGCGTTGTCCTAACTGTGAGGTGACCGATATTTTGTAGCACTTTTCTGACTTTTTTCAGTCTACATGCATGTATAATAAATAATACCACACAGAACATGAAGAAATGTGAGTGTAATACGAAATCAGTAACAAGAAAAAGTAAAAACTATAGCCCAACTTCGTAAAAACTTTTGATAATATTTATATAGCTTATCTCACCAGAGACATTATGGCTCTGTTAACTCCTCATTCATTAAAATCTGTTCAAGAATTTAGACGCTAAAATGGAACATACAAACATTCATTGATTACACAAACCATTACCCTTCCTTTTGACTTCGCCATTCGCCATTCGTTTATTTTTGTTATGGAACAATGTTGAATGCCAATTTCTGGTGAGTAAATAAGTTCTAAATTGAAAATAAAATTGAGTCGAAAAATGTTTGAAGCACCTTTGGGTTTTCGCAACCGTCAAAGTTTCCAAACGATATCGTTTCCCATTTCCGATTTCTGAATAGATAAAGCTATGGAAGACAACAAATTAATAAGTTGTAAGAAAGAGAAAAATTGATTTGACAAAAGTTAAATATACAAAGTTTTGTGCCCGTAGCACAAAAACAGTAGTTCGTAACACAATTCTGGCAGTGACAGTCTACAAATGAGTATACAAAGAAATCACAATACTTCAGTATTTTATAATATATAAATATTTTATTACAAGTAAGGGAAATCAGATTAGGCGCACAGCATCTAATCACCGAGTGTAACTGGCACTCGGTGATTAGAAACAATCACCAAGGGTAAGCAACGACAGCTTGGTCAGTTCCTGGATGGGTGACCGATAGTGGCATGTTACTATGAGCGTCTTCGTGATTCGGAAGTCACGTTAAGCAGTCGGTCCCAGTTGTTATCATATGATGACAGTCGTGAAGCTTAGTTGGAGGCATTTGGGCGGCTTAAAAATATCCAACTATAAGTGAACGTAGCCACAACTTGCCAGTCCCCAACCCGCTCTTGGCCAGCATGGGGACGTATGGCATTAACCCTCTCCTGAGAGACATCCCACTGCTAGGAGACGTTATGGGTTGTTGATGTCGATGACAGGGAATCTCCAATACGACATTATGTCAATGATTATAATTTTATTTGAGTTTAATTTACTAAATTTATCAACTTATCAAGTTGAACTCAAATAAAAGTTATGATATACTTTATATACTTTTATTTGGCTTCAGCAGATATGAAGTTATCTAAAACTCGGTTCTATCTTGTCCCAATAGTATACTTTTTGCAATTCCAAGTTACTAAAAAAAATACCCTCGTAAATATTTTGTGAGTTAATTGTTTAAAAGGTCAGTGCCTCTAGAATAAGTTTTCTGAAACTAAGGCGACATTGAAGAAGCTTAGCTTGATTGGAACTTACAAAAGCATGGACATATCGATAGTCGAGTAGAAAAAGATTTATTCGGCGAAATAAGGGAAATCATTGTTCCGTTAAATTACTGATTTCCTCTCAAACAGATAATGAACGTCCTTTGAGGTTTTTTGTGCATAACAAACGAAAAATGTGGACATACACTCTTTTTCTTAGCCTTTATTATTCCCAAGATTAATTGGGGTCGGCTACTAGGTCAAACGGGTTCACCAGAATATCAGTTTTTCCACCAAGCGATTGGCATCCGACCTCCGCACCCCTGAAGGGGAACTGAATTCGGAGGGTAAACTAGTTGTCAGTATATTTGTGGGCGATGACTTGCTAATAACGATTGTCATAGGTGTGCATGACTCATGACAACCGAGACCGACGTGTTGCAACCGCTTAATGTGATCTCCGAGGCACGGGCGTGAAACACCGCCTTATTCCATTCTCCAGGTTCAAAAAAACCCAATAGCAGTCAGACCCCAATTCCCGGGTCTGACTGCTATTGGGTATTTAAGAATTCTATTTGATCAGCAGGAGCTAATGCTGACCGCTTGACCCTGAAGACCGCTGTATGGTTAATCGATTTTTTAAAAATGATTCTTTGATTTTAAACTGATCTTACAAATCTTTGCAATTTGCAAAACTCAATAAAATTAGACTTCGAAGTAATTTACATGAATGGTTACTTAACTTGGTTTCAGTTGCCAAGTCACGTTAAAGTATATTGACTTTATAGTAGTTTATTCCAGCGTTACTCAATAAATTCTTTTTCTGCCAGTCTTACGAGTGAGATATATTTTTAAAGCTTATGTAACGCCCATATTTCTAAGATGTACAGGACCAACTGTGAGATTGCAATCGCCGGATTGATAAGGTAACCATAATAGGGTATTTATTACATCGTAAGTCCCTCATGTGACAGTTGTGGATTGGGACTGTTTCTGAAGTAGGGAACTTATATCGAGGAAACCAATTACCATATGTGAAGTGACTATCTAAATTTTAACCTGCCATATTATAAAGAATTGTAAAATATACTTGTGTATATCGATAGCATCTCAATATAATTTACGAAATAGATGATAATCTTATTTAACAGCAATAAGAATGTATAATAGGTTAAATTATAGGAATTGAATTTTTTGCTATAAATTATTCATTAACTTATTAAATCATTTAAATTATTGTAATAGGACAGTAAGAGTAAGGTTTTTTTTTCAGAAACACGTGTTACGTTTATTATCATTAAAAAACACAAACGTCACAAAGCAAAACAGTAGCGCTTTGACTGTACTCATAGTCACTCTTGAAACAGCACATGAGTTCGTATTCCGTTGATTTAACTTGAATGAATGTTCAATTCGTGGTTTTTGTTTTTTCTTTCTTGCTGTGGTCTTATTTTTAAATGAAGTTGATTTATTTCCTTAGAATTGGTGACTAGATAGTAAAACTCAGCTAATGTAATAAATTCGAAAGTAACTCTATCTGTCTGTCTGTCACGTTTTCCGGCTAAAGTGTTACACCTATTGTTGTGATTTTAATGAAATTGGGCATGGAGATAATTTGATTCTTGAGGAAGGGCATTGGTCACCTTTGACTGCGACAATTTAGCTAATCGTGGGTGGAGCCGCAGTCAAAAGTTTCAAGAAAAATAATTTGTAAAAAGTTTTAATAAATGTAACGAAAACAAAACATTACAATTACAACGCGCATTACAAAAATCTCACTTCCAGTTATAGGGGAAGGGAGAGATCCAACCTCCTCATGATGTCACCATGGAGGTGAGGGTAAATCCCCAAAATTACCTCACGTAATTAATGACAGGCTTCTGTGAAAAGCCTACGGATATTCTTTCTAAGGTTTCACTACAATATTTATTCTATTTATAGTACAATAGCTGACTCAAGCAACCTCGTTTGCGTCTACCTATTGCCTGTAGCGTGATAATTTTCCCCCGTTTTTGAAACATTCTGCGTTGGTACTCATTGGTCTTAGCGATGATATATAGCCTATAGCCTTTCTCGATAAATGTACTATCCAACACTAAATGAATTTTTCAAATTTAAAAAGAACCAGTGGTTCCTGAGATTAGTGCGTTCAAACAAACAGCTTTATGATATAATTAGGTATAAATATTGACCTTACTTTAGGCGACAAGAGAAGGTTAGGTAGATATTTATCGCCTGTATATAAGTTGATCCTATTCTTTATCTTACTTGTCATATGTTACTTCTTGTTTTAATATTATCAGCAATTATCGTCATCCCTCATAGTTCACTGCTAGAGCTAAGTCTCCTTTTAGAAAGGTGGTTTTAGTTTACTATTCGATGCTGGCTGGACAAGTTGTTGTCTACCCAGCCTTGAATAGTAGGGTCTTTTTCAAGTTTTCCGTCGCTTTGGAATGCGGTTATCCTGAATAGTTACTAGTAGTAGAAAGTCAGCTACACACCCATGTAATGAAAATGGTAACCACGGTGGTGACAATCCGTATTTTTTTATCCGTCATCACAAGGACTAAATATTTTCAATAATTTATTGAGTAATATAAATATCCTACTTAATAAATATTATTCTATCTTTTGTGATACTTTTCGGCTCTAGCAAAAGAAGACACTGAAAATTTCCCACTGAGATAACTAAAACTAGCAATCATCCAATTCAAACTGTCCATTTACGTTTATAGATCGAATAATGTTGTACGGATTCCATTTATTTTTGTATCTTCAGAAGAAAAACACAAGATAATCATGAGGACTGCTGACAAAAGTGAAAACTCAAAACTATAAAAGACTTTATATTTTATTTACTATATATTATATATTTTTATATATATATTTATACTTACTTTATATATATTACTTTATAGTAATAATGCACTTTGTTCAATTTTTATATTTTAAACACTTGATATACACGAATTTTCCAAGTATACAGACAGTCGAGCCATCAGCTGTCACCATCCGTACGCACGCACACTCGCACAAGCCC
This sequence comes from Spilosoma lubricipeda, assembly GCA_905220595.1. Taxonomy (NCBI): domain Eukaryota; kingdom Metazoa; phylum Arthropoda; class Insecta; order Lepidoptera; family Erebidae; genus Spilosoma; species Spilosoma lubricipeda. The sequence continues at coordinate 8,708,797 of HG992295.1, forward strand.
TAGTCTTTGCGGTGCCTTCTTACAGTGATGTGTCCTGACGCGCGTTTCTGACGCGATTTTAACATTTTTAACCCATCACAGTAGCATTATTTTTTTCTTCTATATTGCTTCTGGAAATATTTATAAAGCGTGAACTTTCTTGGTATTTCTAGTAAATTAGTACATTTCACTTCATATAACTGTTACGATAGAGTTGTATTGAAGATTTTTCCTATAGGTAAATGTTTATAAAACATAGGCCTATTTAACAGGAGCTGTAGTTTACGAAATGCGTTTTATTTTATTGTTCGCAAGACTGAATACTATTGAAGGGTTACTTCGTACAATCAATGTGATAAGAACTAACGAGACTCGCTTCTTTAACACACAGTTAACAATACAAATGGTGATTTTTTTGAACTAACAAACAATGTTACACGTTGCTGTTTTTTAATCTGTTTCTGTACCTGCCTGATGGTTGATCCGTTTCGTTATGGACACAGCGCACACATTGTGTGCAAAGCATTTCCGGTCTGCCGTCCAATCCATTGTATTTAACATCTGTTCCTACCATGTTAGTTTCCCGGTTACTACACTTTGAATCGAAAATTCGCGTGATTTCTTTAAAATATGAAACTTAATCTACATTTATAAAACTTTGGTTATTATTAAAGAACAAAAATAAAACCAAGTCTGTACTTAACTAGTTTCTCTTCACTGAGCTGCGTGATAATTTGCAGTCAACTGCAGTCCCATCGTATCTTCTAGAGAACTATTCACTGCTCATTCTACGAGATATCGCCTTTATCTGTACTCGGTTAGACTGCGGCCAATAATCCCAAGACTCACAAGCTCCGCTTTTCCGCGTCCGGTCTATCCATACTAACGAGCTCGATCAAAGAAGGTATAATTTTAAGAGATGAGGATCGTCTGACTTGACTGTTAACTGTTCAGTAATAACGTATTGATATAATGAAGATACTGTGGATATTTATTTACATATTATACGATTCAGAGCAATACGTATACTATATAGTAAACAGTATCTATAACACTGCCTCGTTGGTCTCGCGGTTGGCGTGAGCGACTGCTGATCATGAGGTCTCGGGTTCGATTCCCGGGTCGGACCAAATGTTTGTATGATCTACAAATATTTGTTTCGGAGTTTGGGTGTGTTCTATCTATAATATGTATGTATTTACAAAAAAAAAGTATATATGTATTTGTATCAGTTGTCTAGTACCCCATAACACAAGCTCTGCTTATCTTGGGACTAGATGGCGTTGTGTGTTTAGATGTCCGAAATATTTATTTATTTATTTTATTTATTATAAGATTGTTCGACAGGATTAAGAATACAGCGTGTTCCCTTATTCACCCCGTGGGTTAAGGAAGGGAAAACTTGACTGAAACTCTACATAAACATTTTAATATACACGGCCAAAACCTTTTTTTAACTGACTTCAAAAAAGGAGGAGGTTTCTCAATTCGATCGTATATATTCTTTTTTTTTCATGTGTGTTTGTGGATAACTTTGTCGCTTATGAACCGATTTTGATGATTCTTTTTTTAATGGAAAGGAGATGTCCCGACGGTGGTATCAGGATAAGGACATTAATATCTAATGATGGCATCCACGAGAAATTGAATCGAACCTTGAAGTCGGTTTTATTTTTGTTAAAATTGTACAATTTAAAGATAACGGGAAAAGTCATTTTTAGTCCGGTTTAGTATGTTGCTTTATTAATAAGACGTACATGCAATAGCGTTTCTTTTAATTAGAATTACTCATATTTAATCGTAAATGTATTTCTTATTCTAGCCTACTTTTCGAAGTGAAACTTTAACGTACTTTTTTAAGTAATATTACTTAAAAGTTCATGAACTTAAAATATTAATGTTTACGTGAAGTGCAGCAATCAATATGATTGGAGATATTTAAATTATTGTTTTATCCGATAGTAAGTATAAAATATGCTTAGTGTTTGAGTATTTGAACATAATATTTTCGGCAATTGAATTCAGGTATATTCTAAACTCATGATTTTCGAATTTTTAAGAGGAATTCCAACAAAGTAGGCTGGAAAGTAGTCAACAACAGTAGTCGGTGGACATTCTATTTATAAATATAGAAGTAGCGCAGTGGTAGCGTATGCCACTGGTGTTATTGAGGTCTCGGGTACGATTCCCGGGTCGGATCAAATGTTTGTATGATCTGAAAATATTTGTTTCGGAGTTTGATTGCTTTCTATGTATAACTAGCTGAACCCCGCGTTGATACCCGCGCTTATTGTCGACGCTAGTCTAAAAATAAAGTAGTCTAAGTTACTACTTAGATCATCAGCTATCTGAAAAAATCGATCCAGCCGTTCTAGAGATTACCCGGAGCAAATAAACAGAGAGGTAAACAGACCGACATACAGACAGACAGAAAAAAATTGTAAAAAATATTATTTTGGTACATATTTCGTGTATCCATACATATGCATTTATTAAAAAGCGGTTATTTTAATATTACAAACAGACACTGCAATTTTATATATTTGTATGTATAGATGTATAGATTTGTATGTATTTACATAAAAAAGTATTTAAGTATTTATATTAGTTGTCTATTTCCCATAACACAAACTCTGCTTACCTTGGAACTAAATAACATGTGTGTAAGATGTCCGAAATATTTATATAGTATAAAAATAAATACATACAGTGGAACATACGACCTTCTCCTTTTTGAAGTAGCTTAAATACAAATATCTTATTGTTTTAATAAAAATACGAGTGAAACCTGAAAAGATAAGAACACATTGTTCTTATCTTTTGGTATTAGCTGCTGTAAGCTTCACACTAATTAAATAATAAAATAAGAACATACCTAATGCAATGAGAAGAAACTTAAGTTCTATATTCATATCTTTAAGTATGTACATATTGATTATATCTTACTTAAAGTATTTTAGTATTTATATCACTTGTCTATTTCCCATAACACAAGCTCTGCTTAGCTTGGAACTAGATAGCGTTGTGTGTAAGATGTCCGAAATATTTAAATATTATAAAAATAAATACATACAGCTTACATACAAATATCTTATTTTTTTAATAATAAGAGTGAAACCGTTCGGCATTCTGATAATTATGATAAAACATGTTATTTCATACCACACAAGGCTGCTTTAATGAACGTGTGTTGTAACAATTATCCCTGTATGTAAACTAAGAGTTTAATTTGTCTCATACCATACCGAAATACAGAGAGTTTACCGATATTCGGCGTACATAATTGCTTTGTGGACACCATAATCATTTTGTACAGTTAATATAACATGTTTTGTTTTATACAATATGTGAGATGTAGAGGGTAGCTTGAAATCTAAATTTATAAACGACTATTGTTACTATTTCACTAAAGTAATATATATACGTGCGTATACATATGTACCTTATACCTATGTGCTAGGTGGCCTTAAAAAGTATCGCCAGCAAAGTGAAGAAAGCAGTACTCATTAAAAAAAAAACTAGTGAATGTACTTCTGCGTCTTTGCATTTGCATTGTGAATTGCTAATGTTTTAACAAAAATAAAACCGACTTCAAGGTTCGACTCGATTCCTCTTGGATACCATCATTAGATCTTAGTGTTCTTATCACGGCACCACGGTTTGTTGGTTCTATGAAAAGGATATTAAGAATCATCAAAATCGGTTTATAAACGACGTAGTTATCCGCGAACACACATAATATAATATATATACGCCCAGCACGGGCGTTACACAAACGAAGGGGAGACTGTAGAAACAACAATAATATAAACAAAACATTTTACAAAACCGAATGCAAACCGATTGCTATGCAACTATGCATCACGATCACACGCCATACGGTGTTCTACAAATATATGATAGGAATATATCTTTAGATGACAATAGCAAACACATGAAACAATCACAAATTTTAACAAATAAAAACCGACTTTAAGGACCATACGGTAAGCACTACCAGTTTTACCATAACACAAGCTCTGCTTAGCTTGGGACTAGATGGCGTTGTGTGATAGATGTCCGAAATATTTATTATTATTATTTTAAAATAAAAAAGAATCGTCAAAATCGGTTCACTCAGTAGAAAATTATGAGGTAACAAACATAAAAAAATACAGTCGAATTGAGAGCCTTCTCCTTTTTGAAGTCGGTTAAAAATGTCTTGTAGCATCGTTAGGTCAAAAACTTTTCAGACAACCTACTTATTGTTACAATTTAAAACGGAAACAAAGATTTTCGTATTTGAAAAACATTCATTGTTTTTACGCAGTAACCAAATGGGATCAGTTAAGAATAAAAAGTGGCTTGGGATGAATGAGGAATAAAAACTGGGACGAGTTGAGAAAATAACCTTATGGGATGAGATTCAGTGGAATGAAGACGGAACAACCCAATTATGATATTTAGGAAATATGTGTTGTTTCCACGAGGGCTAAACGGCGCGGTGTAATCGGTTCTGAACAAGGAAACAACTTCACAACCCACTTCAAATGCGAACGTTTTATTCATCAAGAGTTTCGGAGTCGAAATTAAAACAAAATGTCGTTTTACGATTTAAAAAGTTTTCATTCTTTCTTTTTATTACATCTCGACGTACTTCCACTTTGTAATATTAATAGTTAACCGATTTCATTATTAAAAAAGTTTGATACCGTCATTTCACTTTGGTGAATATAAATTAAGTGTTCACTAATTAAATGATGAAAATTTACATCCATATTTACAAAAAAAAGCGTTTTATATCTCAAACGCTTTTTTTTGTAAACTACAATCATTAATCTTGTTATTGGTAAATTATAAATGCGCACCACAGACAACATGTTATTATGTAATATATCCATCTAAAATTGCCTGGAAGAGATCGCAGATTGCGATATCACCGTCCATTGTGTCAATTGTTTTTTAAATTTATTATTGTATCATTCCTAATAATAATATGCAATAAAGAGTAACTAGTTTAATAACTATTTATCTAAAGATTTTTAATTATGCATGTAAGCTATTAAGAGTAGAGGAATAGGTACACTTCTATAATCCTGGTTATAAAAATTTTGCAAGAACGTTACATGCAAAATATGACTACAATAAAACAGACTATAATGGCATAACTTAAAATAAGCATTAGTTTTGACCTTTACTGTTAAATTTTGTGGCATGCAATGTTCTTCCATATTCGTGTCTACAGAAAATGTGTAGCACTAGGTAGATCAACAACATTTTGCTTGGCTTTTTTAGTTTTTAATTGAGCTCATCGTGAAAATAATCCGTCTTATTTTTCTAATTTCACGCTTTTCAACCCTTCATAAGCAAAAGGGCTTTTGATTAATGATTTGACATTTAGGGAATTCAACAAATTTGAACTTAAATAAAACTTGAGATTACAATAAAAAATTAAAAGAGTTCATTGATTGTCTTTATTTGTTAGTTATTTAGTAGATTTTAGTAAAAAGGTAATTGTGATCTATTTGTACATACGACGGAATCCCTACTTTTGAACTTGTTGTGACTCTCTAGCCTAACACTGAAGAAAATATAACTCTTTGGTATAAAGAAATTCTCTCTTCTAGGAATTCAACAGCAATAAAAAAGAGGCGAGCATAGTCTACAGATATTAAAAACAAAAGTGTAAAATATTTAAGCGTTCAGAAATCACCAAGATTTCTCATTTCTCTTTTAATTCTGTGGCCCTTTGCCAGAAGGTTCACAGCGTATTATACGTTTTTAATTAAAAACATATCCAGTGATATACAGTGATGAGTGGTTCTAATAGATCAAAAATATGACCTGCAGTTAACAGAGCTAGATAAAGTACAGTTTCATGTTAGCAAGTTTTGGTAGCAGTAAATGTTTTTCATTTATTTTTCTTTTGAAACAGTACTTTTCCACCCTATTTCCGTTGCCATTTGTATCTAGAAAAAAACATCTTTAGTCTTTCTCTTTATTTTCTAGCAAAGAGGATATACAATATGGAATGTTTCTATTTTATCCTCGTAACTTTATTGCCAAAAATATTCTAAAATAACTGTGCATATTTTAATGGGCCGTTCCATCTTTCAATTTCCGCGAATAAAATGGGTTATTGAAAAGGGCGCGTTGGCTCTGTATACAGGGGGATACTTTATATCCTGTTTAAATAAAGGATTGAGTTGTAAATATTACTGTCCGATTCCCATGAACTCTCATTTAAATCCAGTGTAAAACATATGGCAAACAAATGCAGCTGTAAGACTAGAGTTACTTTATGGCTTACCACAAAGCGTATAGGGGCTCAAATAATCAACATTTTTATAACTTTTTATAGTACAAGGAAAAATGCCATTAAAAAATATGACATATTGTGTTTCATTTGTTATGAGCAAGATTGTCATAAACGTGTATAATACCAAATACTAGCAGTTTCTTACTGTGGTCGTAACATTTTACTGTTCCTTGTTACAAACGATTTAATGAAACAATAACGTGAGTTATAAATGGCGCGTAGAACATTTTATCGACTTCGCAGAGTTATAAGTACATACGTCTGCAGTGCTAAGGAAAGTGGCTATTCGACATTTATGTAGGTGAGATTTCTACTTAAATTGGCGCAGACTGACTGGAAAAAGTTTTCTCTCTATAGAAGACCATAGTTGGAGTAATCAGCAATTTATTAAATGATGTTTTTCAACTGTGTTGTATGAAGAAATTAGTTTGGTGTTTTGTTTAAACCTCAGTACTCGTGGCGTCGTAAATCCGTTTAAAGTCCCTGAAGATAAATAACAAAAGTGTGGTTAAAGTATTATGAGATTAAACATTAAAAGTAGAAGCGGTATGCTCTTATATAAAGTGTGTTGTGATCAAGTGTTTTAAGTTCTACTAGTGGTTGCCCGCGGCTCCGCCCGCGAATATGTATATAATAGTAGCCATGTGTTATTCTGTTATATAGACTATATTACTGGAAAGTTTCACCCAAATCCATTCAGTAGTTTTTGCGTAAAAGAGTAACAAACATCCACCCATCCATACCTACAAATTTTCGCGTTTATAATATTAGTATAGATTTAGGCTCTGACAGTAATCTATAATGTGATGTCTGTGGCAGCACTGATGCACGCGCCAAAAATATGTGTCTTGTTTTTATTGTGTGTCTTATAAATAACTTATGGTGTGAATAAGTATGTGTTTCATTCAAATAAATAATTTTAAATCTAAATAAGTGACTATTTATTAAATATGTTCAAACATTTCAAGTAAACATAAAAAATCTAAACAAGAAATGTATAGAAAATTATTTTATTTTTAAAAAATCTTTAAAATTATTAAACTCATATTTACCTAGTACTTAATCTTACTCTATGTAGAGGTAGCGAAAACTTTCTTTCCGAAAACCTTTGCTAAAGTACTACTATTATTACTTCAATTAGTTTGCAAAAAACCAAAACTACAAAAAAAGCTAAATTAGTTTGCAAAGACACAGCCTGCCAAGGAGTTATCGTTTATGAATGCCATTAACAACTGTGTAACATTCAAGCGTTACTAATGCAATGAAACTCTAAAAAAAGTTTAAAGAATTTAAAACAAAAATCGTTTTACATCGTTAAGTTTGCCCTTCCCCTTTGTCATTCGAGATAATCTGTTGTGTTTGTTCTCTCTCTTTTATCAAAAGCCCAAGAGTTTATTCAAGTCACAACTCGGAGCTATTTATCCTAAGATTAAATCTCTTCATGTGCTCATATGATAGCAATAATGTTACTGGAATTTGTATCATTATTACTAGACGGAGAAGAAAAAGAAATATCAGGGAATTGTGGTTAATCCCAACACTTCAGTGAGAAATAGTTATGTGCCTAGGCAAAATAGTTTGTCTTTAATGTGTAAAGTTAGGATGTCCGAAAGTACTAACTCCATCATAACACATTGTTCTTATCTTTTGGTATTAGCTGCTGTAAGCTTCACACTAATTAAATAATAAAATAAGAACATACCTAATGCAATGAGAAGAAACTTAAGTTCTATATTCATATCTTTAAGTATGTACATATTGATTATATCTTACTTAAAGTATTTTAGTATTTATATCACTTGTCTATTTCCCATAACACAAGCTCTGCTTAGCTTGGAACTAGATAGCGTTGTGTGTAAGATGTCCGAAATATTTAAATATTATAAAAATAAATACATACAGCTTACATACAAATATCTTATTTTTTTAATAATAAGAGTGAAACCGTTCGGCATTCTGATAATTATGATAAAACATGTTATTTCATACCACACAAGGCTGCTTTAATGAACGTGTGTTGTAACAATTATCCCTGTATGTAAACTAAGAGTTTAATTTGTCTCATACCATACCGAAATACAGGGAGTTTACCGATATTCGGTGTACATAATTGCTTTGTGGACACCATAATCATTTTGTACAGTTAATATAACATGTTTTGTTTTATACAAATGTGAGCTGTATAGAGTAGCTTGAAATCTAATTTTATATAATAATAATAATAATAAAATAAAATAAACTTTATTGTACACCAATTGATACAGTTATATTTATAAACTAAACAATATAATAACCATGTACAAATGGCGGCCTTATCGCTAAAAAGCAATTTCTTACAGGCAACCTTTGGATGGACAAATCAACTGTAGAAACACAAATTCATGGGTAGTTTGGTGTTTAAAATAAATAACGAAACAAATGAACTTCTTTCAGATAAAATATCATAAATAGAAATATAGAGATTTTAATACAAACAAATAAAACATATAAAATAGTGCACAATATCCTCACTTTTATAATAAAGAATAGTGAGTGATGAAATATCTTTAACAGGTAATAAATTACGATAAGAAATGTTCTTTGACCATTTTTTTAAATATAGGCAGAGATTTGGCACGCTTTACAGCTATTGGCAAAGCATTCCATAGTCGGACAGCCTGTACAGTAAACGACTTATCGTAAAATCTGGTACAATGCGTTGGTACTGCCAATTCCAGAGATTCGGATGACCTCAAGGATCTTGAATGTGTGTCACTGAGAAAAACAAAGCGTTTTTTTAAATAAGGTGGAGTGCACGGATGAAATAGAATACCATAAAGTATGGAAAGAATATGAGCATCCCGTCGAAGGCGAATTGGGAGCCACTTAAGCTGGTTGCGATATTCAGATACATGGTCATATTTGCGTAGTCCAAATACGAATCTAATGCAAAAGTTTTGAAGGCGCTCAAGTTTGTCGAGTTGCTCCTCCGTGATATCGAGATAACTGACATCAGCATAGTCGAGTATGGGAAGAAGAAGGGATTGGGCAAGTGCAATTTTCGTTGTCGTCGGGAGAAAATTGCGAAGTCTTCGCAATGACCCTGCCGATGCAAACAATTTTCGACTAACCTCACGCAGTTGGGGGCCCCAACTTAAAGTGTTATCAATATAAATGCCTAGATTTTTAACACAAGAACTCGCAGGTAATGGAATACCGTTAAAGGTTATGTTCGGTAGTTGAGTCCAGTCTATTCTTGATATCAGTCTGGGGCTGCCCACAACAATAAGTTGAGTCTTCGAAGGGTTCACCACAACTCCATAATTATCACTCCACTCACAAACGCGCGCTAGATCTTGACTAATATTAGAGAAGGCCTCTGGTAATTTATGTAACGGTGCTTGTGTATAAATTTGAAAGTCATCTGCATAAAGGTGGTAGGATGAGGATAAAGACTTAGCGATAGAATTAATAAATATGGTGAAAAGTAAAGGAGATAAAACGCCACCCTGTGGGACTCCAGCTGACGTTTTGCACCAGGAAGAAAAAGATTCTCCCAGGCGCACACGCTGCTTTCGTCCAAACAGGTAACTCTGAAACAAATCAACCACCGCCGGAGATATGCCGATGGAGCGCAATATGCCCAGGAGGATGTGGAAATCTACACTATTGAAAGCATTGCTGGTGGCGCCGGTAAGGCGAGGTTCTTAAGTTTTTAAATTTATATGTATACCAAACAAACTAGGTGTTTCGCCAAGGGCAGGAGTTAGGATATGATCGTGCACCTACCTCAATGTAGACCGTCAGTCGATGATGAAGGTAGATCTTCTCCAGGGGCCCCCGGTGACGTCAGCAGTTCAATCCTGTAGATGGCGAGCTGCTTTGTTGGGACACTCACTTTGTTGTTTAATACATTTACCGACGACACTTCTTATTTGGCGCGGCGTTAAGACTTATAACCACGGGTTATATCGTCCAATTCTTAATTAGTTCAAGGCTGATACTCTCACGAGCGAGGCAAAAAGCACCAGACCAAGGCGGGGCGTTTAATGTAACTGTTTTTCTGTAGTTCATTGTTTTCCTTACACGTTAAAACAAGGCGCCACTTGCAGTCTACTTATCGATGCACGATTGTTATCGGGAAGGGATGGGAAGCGAGCTTAACACCTTGTAAATTAATTATAGATACATTACATAGATGGCGTCACCATTTCCTCCCCACCTTAAAGGGTCACCTTTAAAACATTCATAAGAGCTATATCAAAGCCCCACAAAATTTATCGCGCAATACTAATTAAAGTGGTAAATTAACATAATCTTAAGCGGGACTTAATAACAAATAAAGCGGCAAACTAACATAATCTTAAGCGTAACTTAATACTAAATAACTGGTAACCTTAATGATGTGCAGACTACTGAGTAGGAAGCGGGCATAGGCGCACTACAGGGCGAAGATACGTGCCCTTGGTGGTTTTTACTGAAACCACGCGTACAATACCGTCCTTTGAAGGATGAATTTTATCTACAATCGCTAATGGCCACGACAAGGGAGGTAAATTATCCGTGATAACGACCACTACGGTACCCGATGTAATCGGTAGAGAAGGAGTATTCCATTTCTCTCTGGTCTGCAAACTGTGCAGATACTCTACACTCCATCTCTTCCAAAAGGACTGCACGAGTTTGTCTAACAGTGAAGGTCTGTGAAGCAAACTTAAATTTTTAGAATTAACTTCAGACGCGGGTAGCGAAAGTAAAGGAGCAGTGTGTAAGAAGTGGCTAGGAGTCAAGGCGGTTGGCTCAGCGGGGTCCGAGCTGAGTACTGTAAGAGGCCGCGAATTCAATAAACATTCTATCTGAGTGAGCATAGTAACCAGCTCCTCGTAAGACAACAGCTGTTGACCAATTACCTTAAACAAATGATTTTTAACTACTTTCACCATGCTCTCCCAGCATCCGCCAAAGTGTCCTGCGGCTGGACAATTAAATTTCCAGGTAATGCGATTTTCTGTCAACTCCTCCTCGAAGCGACAGCGGTACTCGTTACTATTAAGGAACTTGTATAAATCGCGTAAATAAGAGTTCGCGCCGACAAAATTAGTTCCTCTATCGGAATGCATGAATTGAACTGGACCTCTACGAGACAAGAAACGTTTTAAGGCAGCCAAAAAACTGACGGTACTTAAATCCGTGGCCACTTCTAGATGTAACGCACGAGTCGTTAAGCATGTGAAAACGCATATATAGGCTTTGAGAGCTTTCGTACCTCTACGGCGTATCGGAGTGTAAGCTATAGGTCCTGCGTAATCACAACCCGTGTGAGTAAATGGTTTAACAACTTGTCTCGTGCGACAGTCAGGCAAGTCAGCCATGAGCGGATATGTCGAACGCGGGCGAGCGCGAAAACAAATATTACATTTGTGAATCATGTGACGTATAGTACGACGAGCGGACAAGATCCAATACCTTTGTCGAAGTAGGGACATGAGCAATTCAGGCCCTGCATGTAGATATTTTTTATGATAATAATCAATAAGTAAATTGATTACGTGATCCTGCCGAGGCAAGAGTACTGGATGTTGCTGTGAGAAATTCAAATCAGCATTGGTGAGACGGCCTCCAACTCTAAGTAGGCCATCACATAAGAACGGCCTTAGTTTATTAAGAGCCGGAGAGAGCGATGTGTCACCCTTTAAATTCAAAATTTCCTTTTTAAAATGCCTTTCTTGGAGAATTTGAAGCAATTTATTTTCTGCAAATTCCAAGTCAGTCGCGGTGATAACAGCCGATTCACGGCGATTTAATAATTTTGCAAATCTACAAATATAAACTATAACACGTAAAAGTTTACTCCATGAGGACATACGACAAGCAGCTTCATAAATAACAGAGTCCTCGCTAGGTGCTGAAATCACGTATAAAAGTGTTTTCTGTTCAGGAACATCCACGTCGTTCATACCGTCGTTGAGGCCTTCAATGGGCCACTGTGAAGAATTTAAATTAAGCCATGAAGGCCCTTGAAACCACAAGGGATGGTCCTTCAACTTGGAGGGGGTAACTCCGCGTGACAAACAGTCGGCTGGATTTTCAGACCCCGCGACGTGATGAAACCTTTCAGCAGGAATACTTTCTGTAACTTTAATGACTCGATTGGCCACAAAGGCTTGCCATCGATGTGGCGAACTCTTGATCCAATAAAGAGCGACCTTGGAATCACTGAAAGCGTAGACGCTTATTGGAAAGCGGGGTTGATAATTATCTAATACAGTGCGTAATAACTTTGCCAGTAGGACTACCGCACAGAGCTCCAGGCGAGCAACCGTATGAGGCGTAGAAGGTGCGACCTTTGATTTAGCGCATAATAGGCGTACCATATTACCAGCAGCAGAGCTAACGTGAATGTATATTACTCCACCGTAAGCTCGTTCGCTAGCATCAGCGAACCCGACCAAGGTCACCACACAGCCATCCATCACTCCTACATAGCGCGGAATATTTATATCATTGAGCAGTGGGAGCTCTGAGCAAAACTGACGCCACACCTTTACTAGATGCACAGGTGGTGTATCATCCCAATCCATTTTAAGCTGCCATAGCTGTTTGATAAGCAGCTTTGCATACAAAATGGTTGGCGCTACGAAGCCCATTATGTCCCAAAGTCTAGCAATAGTGGACAGGATGGTGCGTTTAGTACATCTAGCATCAGAGTCCATTGGTTCAATTTTGAAATAAAAGTTATCTTGGTCTGTGGACCAGCGAAAACCCAAGATCTTATGCTGCGTAGCCTTATCAAACTCAACCTCAGCAGGAAGCCTGTGCGATTCGGGAAGTTCATTGAGGACTGCTTGTGAACTGCTGTTCCACTTTACAAGGTCCCATTGTGCACCTTTGAAAAGGGCAATCAATTCCTTCGCAGTGTCCACCGCCTCCCTCTCGCTATTTGACGAGTATGCGATATCATCCATATACAGACATGATGATGCGACTTCACTGGCACGAGGATACTTAGCACCGTCATCAGCTATAAGCTGTTGCACAGTGCGGAGCGCTTGAAAGGGACTTGATTTTAAGCCGAAACAGACTCTGTAAAAATGAAATAACAAGAGCGGTTCGTCTGGGGAAAAGCGGTAAAGAATTCTTTGATAACGTCTATCAGATTCGCGAATCATGATTTCTAAGAACATTTGTTTACAATCAGCGGTCATCGCTACAGCGTGTAGGCGGAAATTTAAAATTATTTTAAATAAATCCCCTTGTAGATTCGGCCCACTGTGCAACACCTCATTAAGCGAGATGCCAGAGGTAGTCTTACAGCTTGCGTCGAGCACCGGGCGTAGCTTAGTGCTAGTCTCATCTTCGCGGAGAACCCCATGATGCGGGATCACATAAGTTGGTAATAAACCATTGGATTCTCGTTGAGTATCAGGTACGATCGATAAAATGTCCTTAGATATGTAATCATTCATGACGTCATCGTAAGCGGAGCGTAATTTGGGAGAAGCTTCAAGCTTCTTCTCTAAGCAAAGGAACCGTTTGCGTGCAATATTAAAGGAATCACCAAGTAGCCACACGTCTTTATCAAACGGAAGAGCGACGGTATAACGGCCAGACGACGCGTTACGTTCCGTAGTCGAGCGGTAAAATTCTTCACATTCAACATCAGCGGGATGCTGAACGGGCGAACCGGGTACCTCTTCCAGGTCCCAGAAGCGAGTAATTAAGTTATCCATAGGTTCTTGAACTATGGCACAGCAAGACGTAATGCATGCCGGGCGGTTGCTTAGTGTAGGTACAGTCCCCATAAGGACGTAGCCTAACACGGTATTAATAGCGGGGGGTGCCGACGGTTCACCAGAAACTACATCAGGCAAAATAAGATGCGGGAATAAAGAAGCGCCGATCAAAATATCGATTTTATCGGGCTCAGCGAAGCGTTCGTCTGCCAACTGTATTTTATTTAAGTATGGCAGCGCGGACACATTTACAAATGCGGTAGGTAAGTCGTCGGTAATTCGATCGACTACCAAAGAATTTATATTATATTTAACGTTATTATTAAAGCGAGAAAATATGTCTAAAGTGACTGTCCCGTCAGATGTCCTCTCCGTCCCCCCAAAACCTCTCACAGTAGTACGCCGAATGTCATTCGGGCGCAATTCCAAACGATCACAACATTCTCTTGTAATGAAGTGACTTTGCGAAGCGGAATCAAGCAATACTCTCACTATCTGCTTATCACCTCGACTATCGTACGTTACTACCTGCGCGGTAGCGAGCAAAACAGTAGTGGGTGTTTTACATTGCGGCGTATCACTTCGAGCGGTGTCCGAGACGCTAGGACGCGGAGCGGCAATGAACGTCGAACACAACGCGATGTCCATTTGCGTGAGCGCAGTCGAGTTTTGTTTAGTAGGAGCCGACACCGTCATCGGCTCGCCTGCAGACAGTGCGACCCCGGCGTTGTGTGTTGGCACAGCAGCGTACGTTCTCGCAGAATTAGCGCTGGGTACGAGGTTTACTTCCCGCGTAAAGTGTAAAAGCGAATGATGTCTTTGTTTACAAACACGGCAGCTTGACGTGGATTGACAGTTACTTATTTTGTGTTTATTACTTAGACAATTTATGCAACCATTAATATTTTTAACGGTTTGATAACGTGCATGGGGAGTCATTTTATTAAAATCTGGACATTTAAACAAATGTTGATGCGTACTATTAGTGCAGAGGCACTTGTTGGCGGTAGGAGTTTCGACCGTACTAACGTATGCGTTATATTGCGGGGGCGATTTTTTATTAATATTATTGATGCGTGCAATCCCAACTGGTCTCTTCGCGCTGCTAGGAGCGACAGCAGGCGCACGCTGCAATATTTTACTTTGATTATTTATAAAATGAACTAAATTATCAAAGGTAGGTATCTCTGGCTGGTTACTGTTTTCGAAAGTGTAAACAGTATCAGAATCTAATTTTGTCAAAGCGATTTGTAAAAAGATTAAATCCAACAAGTTATTTATTTTTAAAGTATGTAAGGCACGAACAGCATTCACAAACTTGTCGTTGAAAATATCAAAATTATTCGCAGTAGCGGAATTTATCGGTTTAAAATCAAGTATTTGTTGTAAATAGGTAGCCGCGAGTGTGCGTTTATCCTCATACCTATTCACGAGCGTGTTAAGTAATATTTTATAATTTTCTGCAGAAGGCACAATGCTTGAACAGGCAGCTCGAGCTTTGCCAGTCAGTGTGCCTAACAAATAATGAAGCTTTTCATAGTCCGAAAGAGATGGATTATCATGTATAGTACATTTAAAATTTACGAAGAACAGTGGCCATGAGCGAATGTCACCGTTAAAACTCATCAACTCAATCGGCGGTAATTTTATTTTACTTTTCGGCGTCATATTTGCGGTTGGTTTCCCTACAAGAGTACAAGATGCAATTACTTGTTTGACTCGACAGTATAGTGTTTCAAAGGAGACAAGAGATTTATAATCGGGTTTAGCGGTTGGAGACGCCGACAATAAGCATATGTTATATTCATCTAAGACCTTATTGAATTCCGTGCGAATTACATCAATATTACTACTCGAGGAGAGAAACTTCTCTGTCGAGGCTTCGTCGGTCACTCCCGCAGACAAATCATAAACGTTTTGTAGGCATTCGAATAAAGCATTACGTTTAGCTTCCAACGTTAGTAGTGAAATTTTGTTTACGTTTGTATCGGGGCCCGAGTTCGCTTTCGACATCTTTGAATACAGCCAAAATGTATATAAATATATATAAATGCAAAATAAACGCAAAAGAATACCTTGAAAATAAATTACAATATATGTATGTAGGTAGTAGGCAAAACCTTATCTACGCGGGCTGTGGCTGAATGTTCTTATTCTACCTTATATTATTTATAAAAATGGACTTTATAAAATGGAATGATAGATTGTAATTATTTTGCTTTTAAATAATTTGAAGTATGCTGCGGATGATAAATATGGATAGAGAGAATCTACCTTTTATATGTTATTTATTTAGCAAAACTGGATGATTTAAATTACCGAAGTATGTACGTGACGCGCTGCGTAGGCGTCGCCGTACCTACCTAAGTACTCTTTTTTGGGTTAATATATCCTAAAAAGGGCGGGTTTTCTCCTACTAGGTGACCCTGTAGGGGCGAAATGGATTCGCATCCAGGACTGAATAACCAAAAGAATGGTTTCATCCGTCTCGAAGGACCACAATTAATGGTGGCGCCGGTAAGGCGAGGTTCTTAAGTTTTTAAATTTATATGTATACCAAACAAACTAGGTGTTTCGCCAAGGGCAGGAGTTAGGATATGATCGTGCACCTACCTCAATGTAGACCGTCAGTCGATGATGAAGGTAGATCTTCTCCAGGGGCCCCCGGTGACGTCAGCAGTTCAATCCTGTAGATGGCGAGCTGCTTTGTTGGGACACTCACTTTGTTGTTTAATACATTTACCGACGACACTTCTTATTTGGCGCGGCGTTAAGACTTATAACCACGGGTTATATCGTCCAATTCTTAATTAGTTCAAGGCTGATACTCTCACGAGCGAGGCAAAAAGCACCAGACCAAGGCGGGGCGTTTAATGTAACTGTTTTTCTGTAGTTCATTGTTTTCCTTACACGTTAAAACAAGGCGCCACTTGCAGTCTACTTATCGATGCACGATTGTTATCGGGAAGGGATGGGAAGCGAGCTTAACACCTTGTAAATTAATTATAGATACATTACATAGATGGCGTCACCAATTGCTAAAATCCAATAAGGAAAGAACCGTGAGATTTCCGTTCTCCATGCCTTGCCTGATGTCGTCTGTAACATTGATCAACGCACTCACCGTACTATATACGACTATTATTACTATTTCACTAAAGTAATATATATAACACGTGCGTATACATATGTACCTTATACCTATGTGCTAGGTGGCCTTAAAAAGTATCGCCAGCAAAGTGAAGAAAGCAGTACTCATTAAAAAAAAAAACTAGTGAATGTACTTCTGCGTCTTTGCATTTGCATTGTGAATTGCTAATGTTTTAACAAAAATAAAACCGACTTCAAGGTTCGACTCGATTCCTCTTGGATACCATCATTAGATCTTAGTGTTCTTATCACGGTACCACGGTTTGTTGGTTCTATTAAAAGGATATTAGGAATCATCAAAATCGGTTTATAAACGACGTAGTTATCCACGAACACACATAATATATATATATATATATATAGGAGATTGTAGTAATAAAAATAATATAAACAAAACATTGCTATGCAACTGTGCATCACGATCACACGCCATACGGTGTTCTACAAATATATGATAGGAATATATCTTTAGATGACAATAGCAAACACATAAAATAATCACAAATTTTAACAAATAAAAACCGACTTTAAGGACCATAGGGTTAGCACTACCAGTTTTCAAATAAAAAAGGATCGTCAAAATCGGTTCACTCAGTAGAAAATTAAGAGGTAACAAACATAAAATAATACAGTCGAATTGAGAGCCTTCTCCTTTTTGAAGTCGGTTAAAAATGTCTTGTAGCATCGTTAGGTCAGAAACTTTTCAGACAACCTACTTATTGTTACAATTTAAAACGGAAACAAAGATTTTCCTATTTGAAAAACATTCATTGTTTTTACGCAGTAACCAAATGGGATCAGTTAAGAATAAAAAGTGGCTTGGGATGAATGAGGAATAAAAACTGGGACGAGTTGAGAAAATAACCTTATGGGATGAGATTCAGTGGAATGAAGACGGAACAACCCAATTATGATTTTTAGGAAATATTTGTTGTTTCTACGAAGGCTAAACGGCGCGGTGTAATCGGTTCTGAACAAGGAAACAACTTCACAACCCACTTCAAATGCGAACGTTTTATTCATCAAGAGTTTCTAAGTCGACATTAAAACAAAATGTCGTTTTACGATTTAAAAAAGTTTCCATTCTTTCTTTTTATTACATCTCGACGTACTTCCACTTTGTAATATTAATAGTTAACCGATTTCATTATTAAAAAAGTTTGATACCATCATTTCACGTTGGTGAATATAAATTAAGTGTTCACTAATTACATGATGACAATTTACATCCATATTTGGTATTTTTATATCTCAAACGCTTTTTTTTTGTAAACTACAATCATTAATCTTGTTATTGATAAATTATAAATGCGCACCATAGACAACATGTTATTATGTAGTATATTCATCTAAAATTGCCTGGAAGAGATCGCAGATTGCGATATCACCGTCCACTGTGTCAACAGTTTTTTTTAAATTTATTATTGTATCATTCTTAATAATAATATGCAGGCTGGCTAAAACAGACTATAATGGCATACTGTTAAATTTTGTCGCATGCAATGTTCTTTCATATTCGTGTCTACAAGATTCAGAAAATGTATAGCACTAGGTAGATGACCAACATTTTGCTTAGCTGTTTTAGTTTTTAATTGAGCTCATCGTAAAAATAATCTGGCTTATTTTTCTAATTTCACGCTTTTCAACCCTTCATAAGCAAAACGGCTTTTGATTAATGATTTGACATTTAGGGAATTCAACAAACTTGAACTTAAATAAAACTTGAGATTACAATTAAAAATTAAAGGAGTTTCTTGATTGTCGTTATTAGTTAGTTATTTAGTAGATTTTAGTAAAAAGGTAATTGTTATCTATTTGTACATACGACTGAATCCCTAGTTTTGAACTTGTCGTGACACTTTGCCTAACACTGAAAATTTAACTCTTTGGAACGAAGAAATTCTCTCTTCCAGGAATTCAACATCAATAAAAAAGAAGCGAGCATAGTCTACAGATATTAAAAACAAAAGTGTAAAATATTTAAGAGTTCAGAAATCACCAAGATTTCTCATTTCTCTTTTAATTCTGTGGCCCTTTGCCAGAAAGTTCACAGCGTATCATACGTTTTTAATTTAAAACATATCCAGTGATATAAAGTGATGAGTGGTTCTAATAGATCAAAAATATGACCTGCAGTTAACAGAGCTAGATAAAGTACAGTTTCATTTTAGCAAGTTTTGGTAGCAGTAAATGTATTTCATTTATTTCTCTTTTGAAACAGTACCGTTCCACCCTATTTCCGTTGCCATTTGTATCTAGAAAAAACATCTTTAATCTTTCTCTTTATTTTCTAGCAAAGAGGATATACAATATGGAATGTTTCTATTTTATCCTCGTAACTTTATTGCCAAAAATATTCTAAAATAACTGTGCATATTTTAATGGGCCGTTCCATCTTTCAATTTCCGCGAATAAAATGGGTTATTGAAAAGGGCGCGTTGGCTCTGTATACAGGGGGATACTTTATATCCTATTTCAATAAAGGATTGAGTTGTAAATATTACTGTCCGATTCCGATGAACTCTCATTTAAATCCAGTGTAAAACATATGGCAAACAAATGCAGCTGTAAAACTAGAGTTACTTTATGGCTTACCACAAAGCGTATAGGGGCTCAAATAATCAACATTTTTATAACTTTTTATAGTACAAGGAAAAATGCCATTAAAAAATATGACATATTGTGTTTCATTTGTTATGAGCAAGATTGTCATAAACGTGTATAATACCAAATACTAGCAGTTTCTTACTGTGGTCGTAACATTTTAGTGTTCCTTGTTACAAACGATTTAATGAAACAATAACGTGAGTTATAAATGGCGCGTAGAACATTTTATCGACTTCGCAGAGTTATAAGTACATACGTCTGCAGTGCTAAGGAAAGAAAGTGGCTATTCGACATTTATGTAGGTGAGATTTCTACTTAAATTGGCGCAGACTGACTGGAAAAAGTTTTCTCTCTATAGAAGACCCTAGTTGAAGTAATCAGCAATTTATTAAATGATGTTTTTTAACTGTGTTGTATGAAGAAATTAGTTTGGTGTTTTGTTTAAACCTCAGTACTCGTGCTGTCGTAAATCCGTTTAAAGTCCCTGAAGATAAATAACAAAAGTGTGGTTAAAGTATTATGAGATTAAACATTAAAAGTAGAAGCGGTATGCTCTTACATAAAGTGTTGTGATCAAGTGTTTTAAGTTCTACTAGTGGTTGCCCGCGGCTCGGCCCGCGTATATATATATAGATATAATAGTAGCCATGTGTTATTCTGATATATAAACTATATTACTGGAAAGTTTCACCCAAATCCGTTCAGTAGTTTTTGCGTAAAAGAGTAATAAACATCCACCCATCCATACCTACAAATTTTCGCGTTTATAATATTAGTATAGATTTAGGCTCTGACAGTAATCAATAATGTGATGTCTGTGGCAGCATTGATGCACGCGCCAAAAAATATGTGTCTTGTTTTTATTGTGTCTTATAAATAACTTATGGTGTGGATAAGTATGTGTTTCATTCAAATAAATAATTTTAAATCTAAATAAGTGACTATTTATTAAATATGTTCAAACATTTCAAGTAAACATAAAAAATCTAAACAAGAAATGTGCAAAAAAATCTAGCCCGCCATAGTGTGGGTCACCATACTGCATTGTTGCATTGTCTGCATTCGCCGTATGGTGACCACCGCTCTTGGATTCTGCTTATGCTTTCCATCAGGCAGAGGAGAGTCATTTTGGCAGGGCCAAACATAAAAAAAAGAAAAAAAAAAAGAAAATTATTTTATTTTAAAATTTTTTTTAAAAATATTAAACTCATATATACCTAGTACTTAATCTTACTCTATGTAGTGGTAGCGAAAACTTTCTTTCCGAAAACCTTTGCCAAAGTACTACTGTTATATATACTTCAATTAGTTTGCAAAAAACTAAAACTACAAAAAAAGCTAAATTAGTTTGCAAAGACACAGCCTTCCAAGGAGTTATCGTTTATGAATGCTATTAACAACTGTGTAACATTCAAGCGTTACTAATGCAATGAAACTCTAAAAAAAGTTTAAAGAATTTAAAACAAAAATCGTTTTACATCGTTAAGTTTGCCCTTCCCCTTTGTCATTCGAGATAATCTGTTGTGTTTGTTCTTTCTCTTTTATCAAAAGCCCAAGAGTTTATTCAAGTCACAACTCGGAGCTATTTATCCTAAGATTAAATCTCTTCATGTGCTCATATGATAGCAATAATGTTACTGGAATTTGTATCATTATTACTAGACGGAGAAGAAAAAGAAATATCAGGGAATTGCGGTTAGTCCCAACACTTCAGTGAGAAATAGTTATGTGGCTAGGCGAAATAGTTTGTCTTTAATGTGTAAAGTTAGGATGTCCGAAAATACTAACTCCATCATAACACATTGTTCTTATCTTTTGGTATTAGCTGCTGTAAGCTTCACACTAATTAAATAATAAAATAAGAACATACCTAATGCAATGAGAAGAAACCTAAGTTCTATAATCATATCTTTAAATATGTACATATTGATTACATCTTACTAATATTATAAACGCGAAAGTTTGTAAGTATGGATGAATCGATATTTGTTATTCTTTCACGCAAAAACTACTGAACGGATTTGGATGAAACTTTACAGTATTAGAGCTTTTACATTCCAATAACAGGCTACTATTTGCAGCGATAATCGACATACAGGATGTCCCAGAACTCATCAAGCCGAAACGAGGTGACAGGATTTATTGTAACCATCATGAGAAAAAAAAACTATCCCATGCAGTTTGAAAATTATAGGCATTAAAAAAAACCTAGAAATTTGGTCAAACTGTAACCATTTTTCGGTTATTGTGGTTAATTCTTATTATTTTTGTTCAATTAAACTTTGGAACCGTAACCCTAAATAACATTTCTAGAATCACAGTCAAAAATAATTACACAATTGCCCCAAGTTTCCTAGAATTAAGACTATTCGTTAAACGGTTAAACTATGAATATTTTTTTTTAAATTTGTCGACTTTGATGGGCCCCCTTTGAAGCTATTGGTAGGTTCTTAATTTTACGGAAAAATTATATGAGATATGAATAGTGTACTTTGCCATGAGTAAGCGAGACAGATAGTGACGCCACTTTTACCAAAATCCAAAGCGGTTATTTTAATATTAGAAACAGACACTCCAATTGTATTTATTAGTGTATGTATTTATATAAATTCTAATTCCAATCTAGTACCCATAATACAAGCTCTGCTTAGGTTGGGACTAGATGGCGTTGAGGGTTAGATGTCTGAAATATTTGTATATTTCCCAAGCGGTTCTTTAAGTATATTTTAATTATTTTTCTACACAATACCTACTTTACGAATATTAGTATATCACACAAATATCTGGTTTTAAGCAACAATGGAAAAATATCAGTGACAATATGTTACAGTAACAACAATCAAAGCTAAAAAATCTAAAGTGGGGCTAAAATTTCAATGTATCTTAATCAACTAATTTGTCATAAACCGAGCGAAGCTTCTGAGCATGACACTTAATTAATTACATTTTCTTTGCTTTATAAGTCAAATCTTTTATAAATTCTTTAATTTATAATTTGGAGTGACTCGTCACAAACTATGACACTCAATAGCATGACATAATTAGATCAGCATTAGATCAGCAACGTCATACAGAGCTGTAAGATCTTCTCGTGTGTTTCTTTTTTCTTTTCAAGGCAACATGGCGTAGGTAATTTATGTGTGTGTGTAATTTTGTTTTTATCCGGCTTTACCACGGCTATTTATAGGAACATACATACATATATATATATTTGTGTAGATACAGACCTTAATTTACTTCAAATGTACTACTTTAGCCTACTATGTGTCCAGTGACTTTATTTCTCGAGAAAAATTACTACGTCAACTAATTTAACCAGGAAACTAGTAACTATGAAAATGAAATTAATAAAAGTAAATGTTAATAATTTACTTACTAATCCGTTAATTAGGATCTTTTATTAAAGTTAATGTGTTCTATTTATTTAACATTAAACAAATTAGAAATTAAAGTTGTTAGTTAAAATTTATTTTATTGTTTATTTATACCAATGGTATTTAAAATAATAAAGTGGTTTAAAACTATCTGCAAATAATACTTCGCCATGATTTATAATTATGACTTATCATCAACCCATAACATGTCGCTGCATTCTATATATATTAGCGGTCATTCAGTGGTCAACATTCAACAATAATTTATTTATTATGTTTTTAGTTTTTTTAGAGGCGGACCGCTGTAGAAAACTTTAATTGTGCCCAAATTTCATACTTTCCATTAGCATAATTTTCGTAAAAAGGGGTACAAGATTTTTGTTTTAAGTATTAATATATAGACAAGTAGTTATTGCCCGCGGCTTTGCCCGCGTATATATCGGTTATCGCTGCAAATAGTAGCCTTTGTGTTATTCTAATGTAAAAGCTATATTACTCTAAAGTTTTATCCAAATCTGTTCAGTAGTTTTTGTGTGAAAGACTTGCCAGGTACTTTCACGTGGATTATTTTTGAGAAGCACTTGTACATAGACTTAATTTACCATAAACGTACACAAATGTATATGTGTGAGTAAGTTGGATTACTGATCCCTAAAAGGAATCAAAATATAACTAAACCATTTCACTCACATTCTGGGTTCATGTCTGGCTCATATATTTACAATACATACATACATATAACATGTGGGTAGTTGGCAAGTCGTGATCAAAGTTAGAAGGGTTGGTTCACACCGCAACTCAACCTCACTTGTTTGTTGTTTTGCCTCTATGTGTCAAAGCTAAACTTTCGACTTCGTCTGAGTTATGATACGACTGGCTCTAAGCAATTACTTACAACAAATATAATGTGTTTGTGTTCGCCAAATCTAAGTTTTCCGTAACCCTCATGGCACTATATTCTACTACATAGTACGTGTCGATTATTGAACGTTACGCAGCAAGATTTTAGCTTCGTTTTTTTGTGGTAAATGAAATCACCGCAGTAATTTGATGAAAATGAAACAATATTTCTGAAATAGTATATTGTTAGTAGTTATTGGGATTATTAGGAAAAACGTTGGTTTCGTTAGAGTTAGTAGATATAGCAACCTTTTTTTTCGGTCGATAAAAACTGAGAAAGCAAGATCAGGTAAGTTTACTACTAAAATAAAAAAGTTTACAATATGCGTTATGAATAAAAGAAAAGTAAGATATAAAACAATCATGAATTCATACTCAAATGAGTGGGTACATCTGCTTTTGCTCGCCAGTTACAAATTGCAATGATATGTCACGCCATGTCGTTAATAAACGTCAGTATGTTTTTATTATTGTTATCTGTATTACCTGAGCAACAATAGTTTATTCTTTTTTCTGTTGGCTCACATCCAATTTTCCGACAAAGCCTAATCGAATTTGTTCGATATGTGCACTTCACTCCGTAGTAAGATATTTGTCGTCTAGAATTACATTTGCACTGGAGAAATACACTACAGTTTGATTTAGTTTCTTTATATCTCACTTGATTTACGTATGGATTCAGTCGAAGGAAAATCGAATCACTACAGTCCGTGTTTATTTGCATATCCTGTTCTTGCCAAGAGAGAATCTTAGACATTGTTCAATTATTGGGTGAATTAAGTGGTCAACTCAGTACCTACTGTAGAAAGTAATATTTATTTTATTTATTTATTTATATGATATACCTATTTATATATATACCAACAGCACACATACGACACTCTTTTAACAATATTACACGAATATTATCTAGGGTGCGTGCCCATTACAGGTACACACAACATTTACCATATGTGATAACACCCAACGACACAGTGTCAGAAAAAAGGTAATGGTAAAGGAGACTTAATACTACTTAATTATAGATTACAATACTCTAATCAATATAATGTAATAAAAAAGAAAAGCAAGGACACTCAATAGGAACTGATAAAAATGAAATAACATAAATTAAAAGTAACATAAGACAACTATTCTTAAATCAATCGTTTTCTGAGTCTAAATATGTAATGGTTGATCTAGTGACTAGTTCGGGCGAAGAGAGGCATTCGCCCTCCGCCCGAAGAGGTACGCGAGTGGCGTGAAGCCGCCCGTCGAGCCACGATGGCTCGCTGGTCGTTCCGACTGGAGACTCCGCGCGCTGGCTTTGCCGCCGTGGAGGCTCTCCAGCCGGTCATCCACGAGTGGGCAGGGCAGCAGCACGGGACTCTTTCCTTCCGACTGACGCAGGTGCTTTCCGGGCACGGATGTTTCGGGAAGTACCTGCACTCGGTCGCCGGGAGGGAACTGAGTCCCGCCTGCCACCACTGCGACTGCAATGAAGACTCGGCCCAGCACACGCTGGCGATTTGCCCCGCATGGGCGTCGCAGCGCCGGGCCCTCACTGCAGTCATCGGAGGAGATCTCTCGCTACCGGCCGTCATACGCTCCATGGCCGGTAGCGACAGCAGTTTTACCGCGGTCGCTGCCTTCTGCGAAGACGTCATTTCGCAGAAGGAGGCGGCGGAGAAGGCCCGGGAGGATGATATCCACTCGGACCCGATCCGCTGCCGGCGAACCGGGCGGCGGAGGCGCGCCTATCAGCGCCTCATGCCGCCCTGAGTGTGGCCGCGGATGGTTGGGATGGGTTTTCCCCACCATCCGCTTTAGAGGCCGCCCGCGAGGGGGCGACGTTACGCGTGTGCCGTACGTCGCCTAATTAGAGAGTTTACCAGCAGACGGTGCCCGCTTCAGTGCGGGCAGGCGCTGGGAGGGGTCCGGATGTGTTAATAACAGCAATTCCCGGATCCCTCTCGTCTCAGGCGCAGAGTGGCACACCGTGTGGTTTTAGTCGGTTCGATTCTGACACACCGCCCCGCCGCAAACCCCGGTGGGGTGACGGCCCGAGGGGGTTTCCACAAGTAAAAAAAAATAAAAAAGTGACTAGTGATCCTGACTGTTAAGCCTTACTTTCGACTCCCAACCAGGACAAAACTTTGTGTGATGAATTCAAAGGTTTATTATTTTGTGTATATATATATATATATATATATATGTTTATCAGCAGACTAGTTATCATAGTACAGAGTACTATGTTCGAGGATTTATATTTAAGAAAAAAAATAACAAACAAAAACTGACTTTAAGAACTGAACCAAATTGAAATAAGACCACTCAGGATAAAAAAGAAATAAAAACATAATAATCAAATCAGTTTACCGGGTTGAAAGTTATAAGGTCACAAACATAAAAAAATACAGTTGAATGAACCTACTTGTTTTTTTGAAGTCAGTTAAAAATTACATAATTTTACCTGAAATATTTTATGTTATTGTTTTTTAAATAGTTTCACTTCTGATTATTTTAAATCTATTTGTGAATAGTAAAGGGTCACTTTATTAACTGATGCGTAATTTATTTCAGATATACCGCCAAGTCAATGCTACAATTGTCGAGCTAACGACACAACATCTTGCGAGCAGTCGCGCTCTTGGACATTGGTTACGTGCACCGCAAAACGTCCGCTGTGTGCCACCACCGCATCTGCTCCGGGTCTGTACTAATATCCTCGACGATTCTAAACTTTATCTCTAGAACACATACAGAACTTGGCACTTCCTAGTTTGCTTCAAAGAATTGCCAATAGCTTTGCTATTTATGACCAATATAAACATCTGTGAAGCAATTTATATTTCACAATGAAGAAGTCGGTATAACACTCTTAAAATGAAATCTATTGCGTAATGCATGATAAAGGGTATGATAAATTTTAGCTCCTAAAGTTATAATTTCATTACACTCTAATATGTTGGTACTCTGTCAAAGAAAAATTGCTTTTTCAGCGAGATGCTAACGTTATTTATGACTTGAATAAGCGTGGTAAACGAAATCGGGTGGAAATTATCATATTTCTTTATAGTCAGCTCACGAGCCAGACATACTTTTTTAGATTTGAAACGCTTAACGAATGATCAAATGGAATATTAAATTTCTTTTTATTCTTCCCACAGATTTTCATTCATCTTTGATTTGCGCTCCCGTTGCGAATTCCCCGTGTTCAGTGAAGAAGTCATCGAACTCTTCCTTCGCAGTAACGTGGGTTTGCAATACTCGTCTTTGTAATGTACCATTTCCACCTCAATGGCGGAATGAATTAATCAACTTAACAACAAACAATACAGATATGCAGCAGCTTAATGTCTGCAATTCATTATCCAAATATGTTAATAGCACAAACCGAGATGTAACTCCTAGAGCTACAACTACAGAAGAAGTTACAACACCTTTAGCACCAGTGAGGAGTTCTCCGGAATCTGCTTTAGAATCTGTTCCCACAACGATCAACGTAAAGTTAATGTTACGAGATTCAGAGAGGCCAAGAGCTGAGGCTCTGAAGCAACAACCAACGGTTCCATCTGATGATGATGAAGATGAAGGTGAAGGAAGTGGATCATATGAGGAATCAAGAATTCATAATCACGCCGTATCGGCCCCGGCGGCTCCAAGCTCATTTCTTCCAGCTAACGAGAATAGCGCAAGCCCTTTGTACAAAGATTTTCTCGCAGCTACATTATTCATATACCTTATAGTCTAAAGGTAAAACTTAAATAGACTTGTATTCAAAATTTTCCCAATTAAGTACAATAATGTTAAGAGAGTAAATTATGAACTTTACCCAGAGAATTTAAACGATATTAGACCAATCGGGATCAAATACGTACTTTTTGTAATTTCACACGTTAGTTAAACGCATTTTATGATTTATGGAACGAAAACATTTAGGTATGTTAAGTGTGTAGCATCAAGTGTCGTCTGAAGTAAATCCTTTGTTTTATTATTATTCTGTGTACCTATGTAGAACTAGTACTTTCGCCTGTCAATACATGTAAACAGATAATTTATAAATATATATAAGAAAGTTAACAACCACCGTTCTTTTCTTGGTGTATAAAAGTTATTATGTATTTCTTCGTCACATAATAGGTTTCTTGGAATCATAAAAAAATATCATAGATCAAATACACTGTCGTTTCTCTAGAAATAATCTAGTTCTACTCTGTATCTATTGATCTTTAGTACTTTTGCGTAGTGTTGTTATCACTTTAATGTAATATGCCAAATGAATCATTTAAGTGAAAATATTTATAGAAGTCAAATTTTAGCTCACCACAACACATATTTTCCTTTTTGTTTAAGAAATATTTTGAAATAGCGTGTGTACTTTAGGCAATCCAGACAATGGACGTTATTTTAAAAGTTATTTGAAATAATAAGAAATGAAGGTCTAAATTACAGTTTTAAAAGTATTTCAGGTTAAGAATTAATAATGCATCATAGCTTTCTGAAAGTTGAAGTTTGTGAAATGCATTTTAACTCACCCTTTTCAAGTTGTTATGAAGACACTTTTCTGGTTGTATTATAAACATACGTATTTTAATGAAGTACTTGTTTGTCATCCTTATGTTCTGTCTTTAATAACTCTTTAGTCTCTTATAATAATATCATAAACATATACGAGTATTAACCAATATTGT
Organism: Spilosoma lubricipeda; assembly: GCA_905220595.1. Lineage (NCBI taxonomy): Eukaryota > Metazoa > Arthropoda > Insecta > Lepidoptera > Erebidae > Spilosoma > Spilosoma lubricipeda. The sequence goes on from HG992295.1 coordinate 8,737,490, forward strand.
GAATCTATATAACTATAAGTTTAACGATTCACAAAATTTTGCTCATGTCTCCGCCTGTGTGTATGTCGCTTATCGCGGTAATAAATAGCCTATGTCCTTCCTCAAGAATCAAAATATATGCATCCAAAATTTCATTGAAATGGGTGCAGCGGTTAAGTCTTGAAAGCGTGACAGACAGACAGAGTTATTTTCGTATTTATAATTTGGTATGGAACTATGGATATTATTGGTTAAAACTTATACTATCGGTTAAAAGCTACATCCGACATTTTAAATAGTAACCATTATCTCCGTTACTAACGCTACGAATTTATTAATAACCATGAAAAACATTACATTTGGCACAATCCATATGAAAAGTCGAGATCAAAACAGCATCTCAAACTCAATGATGTCCATACATAGTACATTTTTATTCCACCTCGTTGTCATTTAATAATCAGAAAATAACATTTGATGACAAAAATTTTGTGCCAAATAGTCATTGTTTTATTGCTTGAAAGTAAGGCACGTCTATGAGTCGTTTGTCTTTGTAGAGGGTATGAATTATTTGTAAGGATTTGACGTATGTAATACTATCTAACCTAGTATTTATAAGTTAAAATTCAAAATATGTACTGAAATTACGAGTCGAGTTTTGATAAAAAATGTAGAGAGTAAAATAAATATTAAAAGAATATAGGTACGTTTAAGTGAAGATCAAAAAAGAGGTCAAACGTCGACTTTTGAGAACATAGCTTTAGATTGGAACTTAGGCCAACTTAAAAATCTCTTTACACCTTGTTATCTCATGTTTTATGCAATTTGTTATTGTTTCTCAAAAACTGAGATTATACTATACATATTCAGTGTTTTGTCGATGATATCCCGGTTAAACTAAAATCGTGGTTTTAATTTACAATTTCTGTACATTTTTTGGTGAAAATATATTTTATTCCCTAGATTATAAAATTAATATAATATTAGCCAATTTGGTTTTTCTTGGCTTGTATTAAAAATAGGGGTAATAAATTATAGTTACGTACTTCTTGTACAGCGTGAGTTTGCATCGTCACCAAAAGTGTTTTGTATCACTAGAATAAAATTCATAGATGGTAATTAAATACGAACCTTTTGTAGTGTAAAACTTGCACGACTAGACAATTTCAACTCATTTATATTCATCTTATTCATCCAGATAGATATAGTGTCAATTAATGTCACCATCGATTTATTGTTTCCAAATGTTGTTGTCATTTAACAAATAAAAATACTAAATAATTATCTAGTTTACTTTTTCTTTTATAGAAATTTGAACTGCAAAGTTCAAGTAAATTGAAATGGGATAAGGAAATAATTTCCAGTTGTATTTTTTTAAACATTCGTGATGATGGTTCAAGAAGTAAATAGTTAATAGGTACTGACTGTTCGCTCAGCAAAAACAACAATATTATCTTATTTTATAGGTGTTTTTTCTCTTAACGTGATGAGTGTACCTAAATTGGTGTTCATAAGTAGAACATTGTCCATGGAAAAGAAAAATAGTATTGCTCATTGTTATAATTAAAACTATGATAGCCAGCTCTAAGTTAAGATACGTGGCTCAAACATAGCTTAGCAAGTTTAGCAAGTAAATGCAAACTACTCCTGAAATAATATGCTTGTCTTGTTCATATTTTCATTTTTTTTGCTGTCTATATTGGTCTATATTGTGACCTACTTATAAGAGAAAATTCGTGCAATTTGTTATGTGACTTAAAACATATTTTTGCGTTACAGCGCATGTTATCCAATTTAAAATCGCGCTTAAAACAATATGAACTTACAAACAGTTCTGGTGTTTAATGAGAGAAATGGTAAAATATCTATTTGTTCTTCAAAACAGGCTTTTAAAACCTGAAAATATGGAAATTCCGTACCATTAAAATCTTTTCTAGAGAATAGTTAATTTTTCTAAGGAATGTTAAACACCAGAGATAAAAACAAAGAACAAAAGTTTTGTTTGATGTAGAACAAAAGGGTTTTGCAATGTAAAGCAAAATGAAAGCATGTATCGATTTCATATCTATTTATAGAGATAAGCTACCAACCAATCACTATTAGACTATAGATTATTCGATACCTTATATCTGATAGATAGGTTATCATAAGAAGTAGAAAAAATCCCAAAGGAGTTTGACGATTGATATTGTTCTTGGTTGTCTTTTGCCGATGAAAGTAAAAATAGGGTCACTAACGCGTATAACCAATATTAATGTGGCGACTTCCACATACAGCGCATCAAGAAAATATATGACAGCGCCATCTGCCGAAGATACACTGAACTACGGAGTAACATACAATGCGAAGAAGCTACAAATCCTGCATCGCGCAATAGAAGTTCCCGCGCCGATTAAGACATATACAACATCCCAACATCAACGGTAGGGCAGGGGCCCGCCAGGCATGATCACCTCGCCTGGTCGGAGGATCCCCTTTGAGTGGGAGGGACGTGATACCCGTTCGCTCACATTAATATTTAAAGCTATTGTTAACTAGTAAGTGATTAGTACCAAATTAAAAATAAAATAGCACGGTAGTGCAGAAATGAATTTAAATTAATGCTTTTGAAAGTAACGAGAGTAAGAATTGAGGGCAAAAGTTAGATAGATAGATAACCCTTGAGTAGCAAAAGAAAAAACATAATAATAGTATAGAATGCGTCTTATGAGCAAAGGAGTTACAAAAGAAGAAAAAGATAGTATAATATAACTAAAACTACAAATGTATACATATACGAATGTATGTACCTACAGCCAATAAAGAAAATATGAGTGTGCTAAAGCAGATTTCTTATTTATAAATTCCAGACTGAAATAACATACGTTGCTCATTACCTAGGGTTTTGTAGAATGACGAGGGCTGGGATTTGTACTCGCAAGCTGTAATATTGGATGCCTTATGAGTAAGTATATTGGATACCTGACTGTACGCCTACAAGTAATGTCTGGATACAAATAGACATCTCGACTTTGTATGTACATTGTATATACATTTTTAGGGTTCTTTAATTCTAACAAAATACATATATACATTATGTGTTCAAACTTGTTACATATGAATTTATTACATTTTAAATATCTAGTTGTATGTCTCACACATGAAATTATACTTTTTTTTCTTAATGTTCCCTAAAATGACTCTCACACCTAAGGTTCCTTTATAAAATTTTCACCTTTACGTTTTTTTTTAATCTAAGTAAAGAAATAACAAACTAGTTCTATTTATTTAATGAATTCGTAGTAAATTGCCTGTTATAGGTAGACAGACGAAGCACATATGATTCAATTATTGTGATTTTGATTCGTATGAACTTAATATTTTGTCTTTAGAACGTAAACCAGAACATTCAGCTGCATATTTGCAGTGGTTATTATAGGAATACATATACATAAATACTCACGTCTGTGTCACTAAAGAGGTAGACAGAGGCCACTCTATTTTCGATAGAATTACATTTTGAGTGATCAACAAATAGTTCTGATTGTCAGTGTTGCCAACCAAATGTAATTTGTTTACGTTAAAAGTTCACCCGACACAGCAAAATTTCCCAAGTGGGGGACAGTGTAGGGAAGTTGTGTACCAAACTAACACACTATTTGCCGTGTAATTCGACTACGCAAACAAAATGTAACATTCTCCCGTAGGAACGGGGGAAGTCCCTTTACAACTAAATACAATGTCTAAGCCTTCGCCTTTTTAAAATGAGAATGATCATAAATATATACTTATGAAATTCATAGCATCAGTACTGTGATAGAAATGGAAAAAAAAAATGTTCAGATGTTTTTCTGGTATCATCTCGATATTGAAGTCTATTAGGCTACGACCTTCTTTAAGGAGGTGTACGCTATTTCTCTCGAGGAAACGTAACGCGCACACTCCTACGGCAACACGCACATTGATACAGCAACGCGAACAACGACGTACGACAACGCGCTCTCGACTCCTCAGTTACAGGCGTTTATGAGCGGTGGTTGTCACTTACCATCAGGTGATCTGTCTGCTCGTGTACCTCCTATTATCTATATACATACAAATAAATAAAATTGGAGTGCTTGTTTGGAATATTAAAATAACCGCTTTTTACTAAATGCATATCTATACTAATATATAAAGCTGAAGAGTTTGTTTGTTTGAACACGCTAATCTCAGGAACTGCTGGGCCGATTTGAAAAATTCTTTCAATGTTGGATAGTCCATTTATCGAGGAAGGCTATATATCATCACGATACTACTAATAGGAGCGGAGCAACAATGAAGAATATTTAAAAAACGGGGAAAATTTTCACGCTACGGGCAACATAAGACGCAAACGAGGTTGCGTGGGTCAGCTAGTGTATGTATACACGGTACATACTCCTATATTAAAAATGGTTTTAAAAAAAATTGTGTGTCTGTCTGTACGTTCCGGGTAATCTCTGAAATGGCTGGACCGATTTTGAGGGAATTTTTACTGGCAGGTAGCTGATAATCCAGGGAGTAACTTAGATTACTTTTTTTAGACTAACTTTGTCCTGCGGCGTTACTCGTGGTACAACAATAACCTCGGGAAATACCGCGTGGTTCAGCAAGTATCTTATAAAAATAGATATATCGCCACTTTGAAACAGTATAATAATATTTATTTTGATGACGTACTTTCGTTAAAGGATTTCCACTTCACATTTTACACGGTATAGGTAGACAGTAAGAATTTTGAAGGCAGTTATTTTATTACTGGTAGAGTTCACTGTGTACACAAATAATACAAAACTACCTACATTTTGTCGAGAGAAAAACATACCGGCATACCACCAGTGTGCACAGTACTAATTAATTTTGTACAAGTAACATGCTTCACTTGTTGGTTTCCATTCTTCTGTAAAACGTAGAATATGGATGCTTGTTTTCTCTCTAGTATCTCGTTTATAGTTAAGAATATTTTATTGAATAGTAAATACAGAGTGACGTCATCGCTACTTATACAATGGGTGTCGTAAGGTGACTAAGGAAGCAAATTATGCAAGACAACATCACTGCAAAGAAAAGAAAAATATGATACAAACCCTATACCAACTCGTCTGACTATTAACTACAAATTAATCCCTAACTACTACAGCACAGAGCTGGTTTTTGCGTAGAGCTTTGATGGGGGCCCATGTCTAGCAGAGCACGTCTTTTAACTAAAAAGATGGTTAAAATACAACATGATTGTATACTTGAATTAAATAACTACGTATCACTAAATAGCACTTCTCACGCCTTACTGTAAAAGAAAACGGCAAGAGAACGATGAAGTTAATCATATGTAAACTTCAAGTAGGTTCAGGTTATTGATGAGATTCTCCTTTTTTCTTTTAACATCGTAAACAAGTGAAATTATTCGAAAACAATAGTTCAACGAAGACAAGCAAATGAGGATCATAGCATAGGTATTCTGTTCTGTTATGTTTTTAATCTGTAGACTTTAGAATATTCAAGACTCCATCACTCAATATATAATTTAATCGAAAAATTACATTAATTAAGCACTTGTAATAAATAATTTGAAATTTAACAAACCGTTAAGTTATTGATTAAGTTAGTAGATACCTAAGGTGTCACAAATTATTATTATATTTATTCTTAGTATTATAATAAAACATTTCTTTCATAAAATTAAATATATAAACATTGTTCTTGTCAAATATGGATAACAATTTTTATTACGACTAATTGCTATTGCTGTAGTATCAACTCAACAAACACAAATTTTCAGACAAGTTTTATATTAAACCCACGTTCATCATGTCCACATTTGGCACGGCAATTTAAATATTTCTAAAACAATGTCGGCCGAAAACAATAGCAACATACCTATTTGAAAAATATCATTTTTATTAACGAGGAGCGGTAGACTTGGCAAATTATTTTTTTACTAAAAATCCCTTTATAAGCAATGACAACAAAAGGCGCGGTTACAAATTAAATTCATGAAACCATAAAGTGTTCCGTTGTTCATGGTGAGTATAATACGCATCGCTACTTTATTGTTACCAGTTTTGTATTTTTAAAAGGTATGCCTTTGGCTTCACTGAGACTGCTCTGCTACTTTTTGTCCCGAATACGAGCAATTGTTAAAGATTTTTTTCTCTTTGAACACGCTTGAAAGAACCTAGTGTTACAAAGAGAACTAATTTTAAACTCTATGATTAAAAACGATGTTCATTTTTTTAAACCACTTGTCCGGATCTACATTCTTGTCTCGGGATTGTAATTTAAAGTAGGGCTTTTTTATAGCACCGTATAAATCGGCATTTGATACTTCTGCTGTAGTGAAAGGCTTTAAAAACAAGAGAACGACGCTCAATTCACGAACAAAGGACTCATCAGGCTGATTTTATATTTCTTAATGATTTGGGTACAGTAAAATTCGTATAATCCGTCGTAGAGTCAGATTTACTTTGTTAGTAGACTGTTATTCCCTAAAGAGGAAGGTTAACATTTTAAACAGTGAGGAATTCGTTCATTTCTTTGTTGAACGCTGTTAATTCCCTTTTATATTAACAAACCTTTTTTTGCCATTTTTCAATAAAGAACAATGTAAACGTTTTACGGACAAAATTAACAAAGGTTTATAACATTAATCACTTACTTTTTATAAAATTGAAAATGGTATCTTAAAATTTTGAGATAAAGCTGGTTTTATAATTTAATTTGTTGTAGGTTTTTAACTTTTGTGATTCATAAATATATATATAAATAACTAGCTGTTGCCCGCGGCTCCGTCCGCGTGTATGTCGGTTATTGCTGCAAATAGTAGCCTATGTGTAATTCTGTTGTATAAGCTATTTTACTGTAAAGTTTCATCCAAATCCGTTCAATAGTTTTTGCCTGAAGAAGTAACAAACATACACACTCACAAACTTTCGCGTTTATAATATTAGTGTGAAGTGTGATAAGTAGGAATAAGGATTATAAATTTTGTTTGAGATATTGACTAGTTAGTGAATTCTATTCTGAAAAATTAGTTTAATTTAAAAATATTTCTTGTTTTGTTCTTAGCACATATCGACGAAAAAATATTTTAAACTAGCTAAATCCTGCCACGCTTTGCTGTTTCACTTTGACATCGAAAGATAAGTATCAAAATTAACACAAAAATAGATTAAAATATTGCTTGGACAGAACTTTTTGTTATAATAATATTGTAATATAAATGTGTAGGTTGTTATTTTGTTATTGTTAACTTCTTAAAAAACTATATATGTTTAATAATTGCTTTGTATTTTACTATATTATACAGCTAAAATATATAGAACCAATCGACTTATTAGTAAATAAGTAAATCTGTAATAAATTAAATTACTAACTACTAAAAAGATGTATGTTACACTCCATACTTATAATCATTTAAATTATCTAACTGTCGCGTCAAGACTTTCCAGGACAAACGTCAGATGGAAACAATTAGTTCTTCAAGTGTTATTTAAATAGCAACATTCAACATTAATTCACGTGAAGCGATGTATAGCCTGAATAACATTATCCTTACTAATAATTAAAATTCGAAATTAACGCTGAACAGAGTTTCTCCAGCATTTTGCAACATTGCGATCTTGCGGAGACCGCAACGTGTGAAAGTCATCAGAGTGATAAAAGGGTATCGACCTATCTCTTTTAACGGCGGCTAGCCTACTCGCCAGATCCACACCCTGCGATCTGAATGCATCACTCCTTGGTGCTGTCCCGACGCGTTTGTCTCAGCAAGTACCACACCGAAAAGTGTATCGAATCGGCCGGGAACCGACTTTACGGTATGGCACCGTAAAGTCACAAACTTTCGAATTGTGATGACTGCATTGACGACATGGCACTTCACACGAAGGCGGAATGTCCAGTTTTGGCCAACTAGCGGAAAGGTCTCATTGCGGCAGTCAGCTCTGCGGATAGTGTGCCGCTTCTGACTCTGATTTTGCCCACGGTCCGGAGCGAGGGGGCGTGCAGTCGCTTCCTTCTGCGAGGAGGTGATGTCCTCAAAGGCAGCGGAGCGACGGGATCGAGAACGTAACACTGCCCCCTTTGATCTCTGGCTATCCTAAGAAGTGGCCTGCGGGCGATGACTTTGTAGAAATGGTCATCAGAACAGATACAGGCCCGAGAGGCTGCGCACAGTGTTCCGTGTGCGCTCTTTGGTCGCAACGGATGATGGGACCCGTCCTGAGTGAGACGAGTCAATGCCTGTCGGGGGTGGCGGAGGAATGCAATTGCGATTCTCTCTTCTCATGCTATAGGCAAGCGAAGGGAACACAGGGGTTGTTGTTAGTCGATAAGAGTTCGACAGAGCCCTTCGCTCCTCCCCAATGGGTGAAAGACATCCATGAGGATCTTTCACAACGTTTACCAAAAAAAGCATTTTGCAAGACTCGATTTTAATGAAATGTGGCATGGTGGTAATTTGCTTCTCGAGGAAGGACAATGGTTACCGCGATAACCGATTTACATGAGTTGGAGTGGCGGGAAATCTCTAGTTTCCTAAGTCTATACATAAAATAAAGTGTATACGTTTACGTAAAATAAGGTTGATGTCTGTGAATTAAAGAAAAACCAATGATGGTGCTTTTTATTAACAAAGTAATAGACTCAAAACGGCAGTTTTTTTACAATAATTATCTGTTTGTCTTTGCGCGCACTAATCTCAGAAGTAGAACCCATTTGGATGCGGTTCTCTTTTGTATATTGTGGTAAACTTCACATAATTTGTATTTGTTTTATTTCACTCTGTTGACAAATAAAAAAAATCGATAACCGGTATATACTTAGGCGAAACCGCCGCCATAAGCTAGTATTAAATAAATGTTCCATTCTATTTAAACCAAGTATGTTGATATAAAACGCTTGTACCATTTAGTATTGTTTGCCTTTAATAAAATGGGAGCATTGGATGAAATGTTAACTGAAATGACAAAGATTTTTTGTTTTATTTATAATACTAGTGTTCGCCCGGGGTGATCGAAATACGACTGTAATCGTCATTGGAAATTTAATAAAATAGATATGAATTTTTGTGTTTTCAATAAATGTTTTTTATTACCCATTTCGTATTTCATTTCACTTTATCTTCAACAGTCTCTCGCAGTTCACAACTGGTCATAGATATCTCCTATCCCATGCCATTCTTTAACTATACTTTTTCTATATCTCCTATATTTTACAATTATTGTTTTCATTTATAATGCTTATACTTGACAGGAAGGTGACTGACTGCCTGACATACCCGGGATCAACGCACAACCCAAACCGCTGAACCTAGAATCCTGAAATTTTACATGTAGGTTATTTATATAACGTAAGTGAGCACTAAGGAAGGAATTTTTGAAATTCTAACCCTAAGGTGGTAAATTAGGGTATGAAAATCTTACAATACTTGTAGTAAATAGTAGATTACTTCATTTAAGCATGCGTCGCGTTGCTAATTAAAACACTATTTATGCATGATAAAAACGATTAAGTTTGAGTTCGTTTCATTCTGTATACAAGTTTACTTACTGCCAACCACTACCAAACTGCCGTCGTTTTGTTTACATATTTTAAATTAATTGCTTAATTGCCTAAGTGTATACGTGACCCGAATATATTCGTTAAGTTAACTTCCGTATTTTTAAAGCTCTCATCTTCTTCCGATCCAGGGCTATAAGCGTACTTAGTCGTTATTAGTTTGAAAGTACATTTCAAGCAATCACATTAAGTGAATTTGTGATTCCATAGTTGTAATTGTTTTAATATTTTATTTGATACTCGTCATGTTGTATTGATCATTTTCTTTACTGTGTAATTGTGAAACATATGTAAACGTGCAGCAAATGTCTAAACGGGTATTCGTTGCGCGTTTTGGCCTGTGTGTGGTACTGAGGCCGCCTACCTTCTCCGCTTCAGAGTCCATGGTACTAGTTTAAAAAGTACAGAGTTTTCTTTTGTACGAGTCGTAGCAGACGACGTTTTGCGTCTACAGCCAGAGGGTCGGGTGACGTCACTGTACCTCGTCATCAACGAAGGGCCAGTCCACGTAGCTCTCAAGGAGCCGACCCGTTGGGAGCACCACAACAAGCACGTTCTATCCCGTACGCGAGACCCATTTTTGTTAACCCTGAGACGACCTACCCACGACCCATAATATTGTAAGACTGCCGGAGCACACTTATTCTTTTAAATAAAATACTGTCTTATATTTTGATGCTACTATTTGATTTTGATGCTCGCACAGAAAATCAACGTAAAATGACAGCGATCATGCTGTCGTGTTTCGTTGGTGAGTGCGAGACCGGAGGCCCAATGATGCGAAAGCATCACAAGCCCGCCATGGTGTGGGTCACCATGCTGCATTGTTGCATTGTCTGCGTTTGCAGTATGGTGACCATCACTCCTGGATTCTGCTTATGCTTTCCATCAGGCAGAGTAGAGTCATTATGGCAGGGTCAAACATAAAAAAAAAAAAAAAAAAAAAAAAAAACATCCCATTAATTGCATTAATAGTTAATTGAATTCGCCCGCTGCTCGAATTCAAACCATATTTCAAAAGTGTAAGGCACATAATTTAAAATATTTAAAATTCTCCTAATAAACTTAAAATATTTGAAATTTCACAAATATTACATAATGAATCATGCAAAGAGTTCTCTTCGCATTTTAATATGTAAATTTGGGGTCCGCTTTAAGTAGACTACGATACGCCTAAACTTGATTTTTTTACTTAAAACGACTCGGAGATCAAAGTTCTGTAAAAGACTATTGTCGGACTTTTTTAGGCCAAAGATTTTCGTATGGATGGTTGAACGTACTCTCTGAGGCACGCAGGAGCCTCAATCTATTCAAAACTGTTCCCGCATCCATAAACTGACCTGCAATGTGCATCTTTGCAATGTGCTAACCTACTCGGTTATCTTTAATCAGGAGCCCCTTCATAACAATGATGAAGTGAATGATGATGATACATGATGTGCCACCTAATCATAGCTGGTTTTGGCCCTCGCGACCAGTCTCTTTAGACACCAGCCAACTACGCAGTGTGAGGTGAGTGAGTGGGGATATCGGAGGTCCATACCCCAACCTCTCGTCCCATCCCTGTCACCATCCTTCAAACGACGGCAACGCACTTGCGACACCTCCGGTGTTGCAGGTGTCCATGGGCAGCGGTAAGCGCTCACTATGAGGCGATACAGCTGCTCGTTTGCCTCCTATTCCATAAAAAACTTCCAAACTCTGGGATTGTAACTAAGCATTTCTATCAGCCGGTCCCGAAAAACGAACCTGAGATCTCTAGATCAGCAGTCACAATACTAAACGCTAGGCTAGACGAACGAGGCACTCAAGATATACCTAAAATATAACTCAATATTCATAAGGTATATTGATTCAATTACGGTATTCTGGCAATTTCCTTCAGGAATCAGAGTCAATCTATTAATAATAGAGAGGTTACATTACACTAACGGTATGTCACGTGTTTAAATTGTTGTCTCCTTATCCATCACATTGAAACATGTACATTGATTATATCGCATTACATTTAAGCTAATGGCTTTGTAATATTGATTATGTGAAATACTATTAGAGCCTCTTGTTTATTACAGCTGCCGCAGGTAGTAACAACAATAACGTTGTGTTTCATACATTAATGCGTAACCATAGTGAATAGGTATCTAAAAATATGACTATATTTAATTAACAATATATTTTTATAGAGAAAATGTAGTTTTGTATATTTTAACATTTAAATGAGTATCCTTAATTAAATCAGAGAAAAGAAAAACAAAACAATAAGAGAAGCACAAATATTATAAGTCACTTAACCCATTCCCGATAGCCTCCGGTGGAAAGGTGCCCATTAGACTTGCAGCATTGCTACGAGCACAGGAACGAGCCGGAACGGGAGTCACCCTTATGCTCCCCAAGCCTACGACCCACTTCCCCCACAAACCTCAGTGTCTGCGGCCCAGCTGCTCATGGTCTCCACCGCCACCGGAACGAAATAATATTTATTATAAAATTATAAACAATAACTTTCTTTATAGAGAATAAAAATCAGTTTTTGTATTTTCTTCTAAGAATATACATAGGTATATTCTTTTGTATCGATAGAAGTTGAGATTCAGTATTTATTTCTAGAGAATGAATAGTCCAATAACAAGCCCTGTTCTTATTTCATTTTAATATGTGTTTTTATGAGCTCAAACCATTTGCTTTGAAGCTAATAACCTCATATCTCGTAGAAATCTTATGTGAATAGTACCTTAAACTTGAGTATTAAATACAAGGGTAAGAATATGTATGTAGAGTAAAGCGAACACTTTTCCGCGAATTAACCGGTTAATTTAAACATTTTAGAAGGCCGGTGTTTAAATGTTGAACAAACTTTCTAATTTATGAGAAGGATTCTAAGCAATTTGTGAAAATTAACCGAGGGAAACTGATTGTGCGGGTTAAGTTAACCAGTTATTGCTTTACACGTGTAACTTGGATCGTTAAACTTCATAGGAAGGCCTTGAAGTCATGAGTAGAACTTAACACATTTTTACAATAACTTATACTGAACTTTATATATTTTTATAAAAAGAGCTACTATATGTGTTAATCTATGATTTTTGGAGATGTGAGGACTCCAGAAATCATAAAAGACGATTTCAAATAATTTTAAAAGATTCTATGACAAAGAAAATATTTTGACTGACTTTAATAAGTAAGTGATATAACTAGAATAGCCTTAATTATTATTTATTAATATTTTTTACATTTCAATTGCACGAGGCGGACTTAATACCACATGGCATTATCTACCAGACAATCTTGCGTTGGTTCGATAAGGAACAAGCCACGCGCATTAGTATATTAGTGAGAAGAAAAAAGTAACTTTAATTTATGCCTTTATCAGTAATAATAATAAAATTACTAAGTTGTCTTCCTTAAAATAAGTATTATTGCCATCGACTTTTTGTTAAAGTAATGTTATTATGTGTTTTCTCTTATATGAATTTCTAGTTACAACTATTATTCTTCTAAGTGCTTTTTTATATGACTTATCCTTAAGAGAAGAGAAAACGGAAGTCATACCAAGAAAAAACTAATCATAAAAATCTGTATTGTCAAATAACAGCGTTTTAAGGAACTTTTTAAATTTAGAACTTGTATAGATGGGAGTCAATAGAAAGTCACTATTAAAATCGTTAAGAGAGAGAAAGACATTGCAGCAGAGTTAAGATAGTTGAGATCAGAAAAGTGAAACAAAGATTTTACTAAAAGTTAAATTAAGGCTTAAACGTCAAGGTTGAAGGACGTTCGTTTATTATATTTATAACTTATTTAAAGTATATCCTATTTTTTTTACTTATAATATTTTTTCTGCTCACAATTACTTATAATTACTTGCTGGCAAAAGGAATCGATTCTCTTTCTGCTATCGCTAATGCCTCCAGTCTCCTGTGTTACTGGCTAATATTTGTTTTAACCACGTGTCAGCGCTGAAAGATGTCATTCTCATGCATTTGTAGGTTTTCTTTTATCATTTACCTTTGTAGAATATCAACTTGGTTAGGCAATCTGATTTGCTAGAGCTGTAGCTTCGACTTCAATCAATCCATATAAGTAGTATCCCTTTTCTACAATTACCTTTGCTTCTTATTCACTTTTGTGTATTAATTGAAAGGTGGTAGAATCACGCTGATTTCAGCACGAACAGGATGGCTCGACCGGGGTGGTGGTCACCCTTACATAGTAGATCTAAATAAATAACAGTATTCGTGCTGTCCTGTTTTGTTGCTGAGCACGAGATCGGAGGCCCAATGAAGCATAAGCATTATTAAACCGCCATGTGTGGGTCACCGTACTGCATTGTTGCATTCGCAATGAGAATGCTGACCACCACTCTTGGCTTATACTTTTTATTAAACAGAGTCACTTTGGGACATGAAAAAAAAAGTAGCCGTCTTCATGTATTCCTAATTTTTAAAACGAATTACTAGGCTTGCATCCTATTACGCAACCGCATTGATATTGTCAAACAGATCTTCGCCGTATCAAATTACATTGAGCAAAAATATTAATATTACTAAGCTTTACCCTTCTCTTCATCCACGCTCAGAATCATCCTCATGTTTAATGACTCAGAAATGTACTTTAACACAAGTCAACGTGCCTGTTATAACATGTCTCTAAGTGCGAATCCGGCTTTATTGTCATCACGTCTGTTACTCCATTAACCTAGTACTGCCATTCCCAAAATGCGCTAAAACCGCAGGATATTCAAAGCTATAATCCCGTTTAAAGCATTAGGTCTGTTACTCGTTTTATGGAAATCAACATTGAAATATATTTGATTTTATAAGAGAATGCTAATTTCAAACTGACACACAAAGTAATGATACTCAAAACTATTAAAAAAAATGTGGAACATTTCATACGTACATTAAAATCTATTAATTTATGACGTGCAGTATAATTCTGGTTAAGAAAAAAAAATAGGACACAAATATTGAACCACCAGTTATCAAATCTTTGGAATGATATACAGTCAAGTTTTCTATGCAAAAAATGTTGTTTTTTCTTGTATAAACCATTGAAAGTATCTCAGAAAATAGAAGCAATATTTTTACAACGAAAAAAACTCTCCTAAATAAAGATATATTTTAAAGTTAAGAAAACTGTTCTCAAAGTACTTTGGCATATAATCAAGGCGTCTGTTCCAAGGTATTGTTCTAAACAGAGTCCATTATTGGTAATTGGGGGAAACAAAGCGCCGTTCACAGCCGCAACTGAATTCGTTAGACTAAGTATCGTGCCAGCTTTAAACCGACTTAATTATAATTAAGTTAGGACTTTAAGTTTTCGACATATTTCCAAATTACTTGTCGCATAATTCCGTAGATTATAATAGTGGTTATTTAAATGCCACGATGGTTTTCAATGTCATAAATTACAAGACAATATTCTCAATGTCTAGTCGTATTAATCACTAGTGTTATTATTGTTAATATTTTATGTAACTGAAGAAATCGGGTATAATTTTATATATTGCAATACCTTTAAACGATCGATTCTTGTATATATATATATACCTGTCGGAGACAGTGGAGATTGATCGAAGCGGTTTTTAAGAAATGGTGACGTCAGCTTCGCCGGTGTCACTTGCCTATTTTGTCAAGTGGCAGTCAAGATTTAAAGCAATAGAAATCGCTCTTAATCAATTCATTATTACACACGTTGGTAGGTAGGGTTTATTTGCACAACCGAAGACAATATAGAATTCCAATAGTTTATTGAATCAATGAAGCTACAGTTAAAATCATAGATCGGCACAAAATTTTTGTGCATATTGGGTATGTCTGAGAATCGGACAACATCTATTTTTCATCCCCCTAAATGGTAAGGGTGATCCATCCTTAAATATTGTTTTATGGCAAAATAACGTTTGCCCGGTCAGCTGGTTAATATATATATAGTGCTTTTGGATGAAAGCTACAATACACTTGATAAGAGTGTTACCATATAATGATGATTTCATATTGATATAAATAGTTAATTACAAACTGGTCTCGTTACCGTTGTTTGTCTTGAAGATAGTTGCATTTCAATCGGTAAATATTATAGAGTACTTAAATATGAAGGGGTGGTGAAGGAACCGACAAGATAGAAAGCGTTCAGCGATGCGGTGAAATAAGTTTACACTGCAGTATACTAGTGTCTTTTATTAAAAGGACTGGTATTCAAGAGTATTGATATAAGTATATTATTTATTCCTTTTGGTGCAAGAAATCTTTAAAACAAAAAGTGTAGTCTTTTCACGCTGATTTCAGCACGAACGGGCCGGCGCGACCGGGGCGTTACTTTCCTCGCACAGAAAATCAACGTAAAATGACAGCGATCATGCTGTCGTGTTTCGTTGGTGAATGCGTTGGTGACCACCACTTTTGGATTCTGCTTATGCTTTCCATCAGGTGGAGTAGAGTCATTTTGGCGGCCAAATATTACAAAAAAAAGTTAAATCGGTTGAACATAACACTTGTGCTTGTCAACCGCATCAAAATAACAAGAAAAAGTTTAAAAACCTAAAACCCGACAACGTAAAAACTGTTACTTAAATTTATATCCGTAATCTATGTCACCCAGAACATTATTACAAATTTATTGACACCTCATTTTTTTAAAATCAGTTGGGAGTTTAGGCGTTACATTGGAACATACATCATAGTATATACATCATACGTCATAGTCGGGTAAAAACGATAGTTAAAAAAAGGTACTGAAATGTTATGATTTATGTTTGAAAATTAGAATATTCAGATGTTTCTCATTCTATAAAGAAATGGTATATACTTATAACAAAGAATGCTAAAATGATGAGTCCTATTCCATCATTTTAGCATTCTTTAGTTTAAATTTGTGACTACTCAAGTCCAAAAGAAGTAATTTCTCGCTAGTAAGGAATATGTAACAAATTTATATTTATCTTAAAAATTTTGTCCTAGATTCATTATTGTTTTATAATATCCTCGTACATAAAAGGTATTTTTTTTATTTAATGATTATCTAAATCCAGAAAATCTATACAAATAAATAAAATTGGAGTGTCTGTTTGTAATATTAAAATAACCGCTTTTTACTAAATGTATACACGGTACATATAGGAAAAATGTAGTTGAAAAATTTTTTGTCTGTCTGTCTGTTTGTTCCGGGTAATCTCTGGAACGGCTGGACGGATTTTGACGGGACTTTCACTGGCAGGTAGCTGATGATCCGGGGAGTAACTTAGGCTACTTTTTTTAGACTAACTTTGTCCCGCGGCGTTACTCGCGGTACAACAATAACCGCGGGTAACACCGCGGGGTTCAGCTAGTAATAAATAAAAAGTGAAAATTAATAGAGGGAAATTCAAACCTACAAAACGCATCCTATTGGTCGAAACGAAATGAGACGTCGATTGTCACGTTATCGAAATTATCGGCGTCGAAATTCCTACTGTGTTATTAGTGTTTGTAGAAAAAATAATCTATTAGTATAAAAAATTTTTTTTTTGTCTGTCTGTCTATTTGTACCAGGTAATCTCTGGAACGGCTCTACGGATTTTGACGGGACTTTCACTGGCAAGTAGCTGATGATCCGGGGAGTAACTTAGGCTACTTTTTTTAGACTATCTTTGTCCCGCGGCGTTACTCGCGAAACAACAATAACCGCGGGTAACACCGCGGGGTTCAGCTAGTAGTAAATAAACATGAAATGACAATGACGTCATTGGTTATGTTAACAGCGCGCGCAAAATGGCGCCCCTTGTATAGCTCAAATTTAGTCAGTATTTTAAATTTCACTTTGAAAATTATTTTGACTATTATCAAGTCTATTTATATTTTTTTCTATGTTATGGAGACTTACATGATCAGATTTAGAAATAAAAAAAGACATACATATTCCCTATATTAACGGCAGATCCTGATCGCCTTTATAAAGTGATGACACGATTGATTCCATGTAGTTATCTTTTAGTAACAGTAGAATAATAAAATTAGTAAAATTATAGTACTACTATTCACAATACAGAAAACAAATAATATGAACAAATTCGCTTATATGTCTCGCTATGTCTACGCTGTACTCCTATACACTGTACGTACATTTAATTAAAGTTTGTCGCAAAAGGAACAAAACGTAATAAGTAATAAGTATATAGTAAAAGTATATAAGTAAGTGCGACGACATAAAAGTACGTGACACACGTGTGAAACTACTTCAAGATACTAAGAAATTTAGCATCCAGTTGTGCCAAATAATCTCACAGCATAACTAAGTCTTTTCTTGATACGAATTTTGATACTTTATACACAACAGGAACCTCAGCATTTGTTCTAATAAGATGGGTAGAAGAAATTATGTTGAGGATAATAATTATTTCTGACTTTTCCATATATCCTGTTTGGAGTGAGGAAAATATTATAAAATAATTACTTCCTTATCTTCGAACCTAAACAAACGAATAACGTGTTTCATAATTATTATTACAAGTTTTATCAAGAAAAACCGATTTTAATAATTGGAGCAAATTGAAATGGGACTAAACGGAAATCACCAGCTTAATAAAAAAGAATCATCAAAATCGGTTCACCCAGTCGAAAGTTGTGATGTAACAAACATTAAAAAAATACAGTCGAATTGTAACCTCCTCCTTTTTTGGAGTCGGTTAATAAATATTCTTCGTAGAATCCCAATGAGTTATTGGTAAGAAAATATTTTGTAGTCGTATCCGTTGTTTGCGAGGGTGAAGGGAGGGAGGATGTGGGGTGTTTGCACCCAGTCTGCTTGCAATAAAACCATTACTGACTGTAGACAGATTTTGTGCCCCCTGGCCGTCTACAAATGGAACTGACTGATGTAATAATTCCATCGTAAACGAACTGGATTCAAGAGGTGCGTCTGCGGACGATAGATTAACGTTAAATGTTTTGGCAACAATAAATGAATGAGTATAATTACATCATGTGTGTGCTACTTTCATGTGTTCTGTACATGAAGTTCTACTAAATGAAGTACATATAAATATATATATGTCACCGTAAGATTGTAAAAAACGTTAAATTATAATCTACCTAGCAAGATTGCAAACTATCGATAGATTATCAACTGTGATATACTGCTTACGGGCGTCATATTGTAAACTGTCCATGATTGGTCGGTTTTACAATAGGCCGTTCATTGGCCATAGAGTACGATTAGGTTAGGTTAGAACTTCTTCTGGGAGGGGTTTCGGATGTGTTAATAACAGCAGTTTACGGACCCCTCCCGTCTTAGGCGCAAAATGACACACCTTGTGGTTTTAGTCGGTTCGATCCCGACACACCACCCCGCCACAAACCCCGGTGGGGCGAAGGCCCGAGAGGGTTTCCACATGTAAAAAAAAGGTTAGAGGTTAGAACTTCTTTAACTAATCACAAATTATTTTTACTGTCACAATCATTTTATATAATTAATTCTAAAGCTAGGAGGTATTTTCAACATAAAATTAACTAACAACCACAAAAATACTTAACATTTTTTATGTATGAGTCTGCCAAAGTGACTCTACTCCGCCTGATAGAAAGCATAAGCAGAATCTAAGAGTGGTAATCACCATACTCATTGTGAATGCATACAATGCAGCATGGTGACCCACACTATGGCGGCCTAGTGATGCTTCTGGATCATTGGGCCTTCGGTCTCGCTCTCACCAACGATACACGACCGCACAAACGCTGTAATTTTAAGTTGATCTTCAATGCGAGGGTAGTACCGCCCCGGTTGAGCCGGAGCCGGCTGAAATCATCGTGACTTTCCTACTTTGGCTACTAAATTCGGCAACAAAGACGAATTAACAAACAAATATGGCGGCGCTGGTAAAAGCATACTTGATGCTCATTTTCAATATTTTCGTATAAACATTTAGTGGTAGAAGACATTACTAAGTGCTTTTGCTGACTTAAAGTAGTTGGCAAACTTAAGTATTTTGAGTAGGGAATAAGACTTGACTTTAACGAATCTATTTGACAAGTACAATTTCAACTCACAAGTACGGAGCTATGCTATGAGGATGCTATGATGCTATGGAGGATTTATAGCTTCAGAATATGAGCAGACAAGAAAACAGATTGACAAATCCCCACTTACATAAAACAGATTAAAGTTAAAATGCACAAGACAATACGGGGTAGCACTAACAAATATTATAAAAGTATGTTACAGACAATTTTCAGACCAACAGATAATAAGCAAGTATCTTATACTTACCGTGGAAGAGCCACGTCACGCAGGGCCGGCTCGAACGAAATGATACCACGGCCTCACAGAAAACCTGTGTGAAACTACTCCTGCTTTGTGTTTCACCGAGTGAGTCCCATTCCCCAATCCCTCCTCCATCCCTCTGCACATCCCCCAAAGGCCGACAACGCACATGTGACTCCCCCAGTGTTGCGGGTGTCCATGGGCGTCGGTAATCGCTTACCGTCAGGCGATACGTCTGCACGTTTGCCCACTATTACATATAAAAAAATATATCAATACTTTCTATTTACAAAAAGTTGAAGATTGTTTCTTTACTGCACTGATATGCAAATACATAATTGCAAACATATTGACAACTGGTACGAACATTTATTACTTTCCTTTCACATTATACTACGAAAATTTACATACTTCTCCTGCCGGATTCTCCCGATCTCATTTTAGCAACGGCTGTTGCCAAATCCTCGCTAATATGAGTAAAAAGCGCTGCGAAATGCGCTTTTATTTTTTGATGTTTTGCGACGCCCGATGTTGGATAATTTAATACTATGATATGAAAAGGTCTTCCCTCACAGTTGTTAGACCCCTCTAGCACGTTTTCAAATAAAATATTCACGTCGCAACTCGGTTACGTCGATGAACTTTTGAATTTGCATCGCAAGGTTAGTTACTTCGTGTTGACAAATGGAAGCTATCATTTAGAACACATAGATATGTTTTAATTGTATGTAATATTGTATCATAACTAGGTTAACAGTATTATGTTACTCTAGTTTTCTGCCGAATAATCCTGTTTCGAATTCTATCAGACAGAGAAATACCCAACATAGCACGCTCCATCGCAGGCTGAGCCACTTTAAATTTGTGGACCAGGCAAATGGTGTCCTCGTCTCGGCTCCGTATGTCATCACGGGTAGGACGCACTTGATAAAAACCTTGGTCTTCAATGATTGTGGTGTTGGCAACTCAAAGATGTAACCCCGTGCGTGTTCCCGTACGCCGCTCAACCCAGACGAATTCTTCTATCGGCCACCCGATCGAAGTTGTGCCGGCCGAGTTGGATAGTTTGGCCAAGGTAGGGAGTATTCTTGCACAACCCCGATAGTAACGCCATTTACGGTCACGGGACTCAGGGACACATGCCGATTATGCAAGATTTTCGTCTTTTCTATGTTTGTCCCCGGTCCCACTCGTTTTGAAGAATCGTCCAGACTGTTAAGCATTTCTTCTATGTCCTTCAGAGTCTCCGCCAGGATCACTATGTCGTCTGCAAACCACAGGTGTGAGAGAAATCGGCCATTAATATTGATTCCCCGTCCGTTCCAATCCGTCCTTTATACGTGTGATGTATATGTATAATCGATACAGCGTGACAATACATTATTATAATGAAATGGTCTAATGTTGGAGCTGGAAAGTGGCCATAGAAACTCTGTAAAGAAACGTCGCAACTCCATCGAGTTTGGACTCGTTTTATTCTTTTTAGGGCATTCTAATAAAAGCTTGTTTTTAAAAAGTATTTTAATTGATTTTTTTAAGTAATCATTTACCAATCCATATACTTTTAAGAAACTCGTGAAAAATCTCTGTAATATCTACGAGTATGTTCTTTATGGACATGTGTATGTATGTATGTAGGCAATATTAGTTGCAAACGTGATTTGTAGATGTGCACCACAAACTACACGTTACTTAGTATAGTCCACCTTAAGGTTGCCTGGAAGAGATCGCAGTCTGCGATAAGGCCGCCCATTGTCCCACTGTTTTTATTCGTGTATAATAAAAAGTGCAATAAAAAGTTTATCTATCTATCAAACCACCTTAAAAAATCTCCTTTCTTAGGAGAGACCTTTGCAAATCGTAGACTGTTAAAAAATGTTGATGTGATATATATCATTTTTCTAATGATATCAAATAAATTATTATCAAGAGACAAATAGTGGTAAATGACCGGCAATGGTGCTATATGAATTGCTCAAGACCAAGACGGATAGCGCTCTTTTGCTCTCTTTGCCTGAAGAGAAATAATATACAAGTCTTTTGGAACTTAGATTAGCACTTTTGTTAACTTTAATATTTGTTTATTTAAAATTTGTGGAAAACAATAATGAAACATTTAGATAACTTCTCGATATGAACACAAAAAACGATCGAATTAAATTGTATCAAAGTCAGCTATTGAAAATTTGCATTGGTAGATTCTCACTTATATGTGTAATTTTCCTATGAATATATTAAACATTTTTTACAAATTTTATTTAACATGGTGTTTATAATTTCATCATATCCCATTACTTTCAAGTTTGAACTTTTCCAACAATTTTTGTGCGAGTTCCTTAAAAGTTATAATAAACGATGTCGAGACAACTCCACAACATATGCAAAAGTTTTTGATTCAATTTCCGTAGCGGCAATTTCAGACATACTGTGGATCTCTTATCTCAAGTGACGATACCCTGTTGTGCTTGCGCCTCGGGTTCGATTCCCGGGTTGGACCAAATGTTTGTATGATCTGCAAATAGTTGTTTCGTAGTTTGGATGTTTTCTATCTATAATACGTATATGTATACAAATATAATTTTAACAAATTAAAAAACTGACTTCAAGAACGACCAAATCGATCAATTTCTCCTGGATGTCATTATAAGATCTTAGTGTCCTTATCATGTCCGTTCATAAACGACGAAGTTATCCGCGAACACACAAATAAAAACATTTATATGGTCGAACTGAAGTTGGTTAAAAAGTATAGATATATATGTATGTATGTATTTATATCAGTTGTCCAGTACCAAAGTCCAGTAGTCCAAAGTCTAATAGTAAAAAAAAGGACTTCGCTATCGGCTAATTCGTGTCTCAAGACTAGTTTAGAAGAGATTCTATCATCGTTCAATGATTCCTCGAGTGTAAGGCTAATTCTAAACTCTCTATCGTATTATTTTTCAAAACATAAATGATTGTTCTGCCTCGTTATTTGATTGTCGTTCGTCTTCGGTTAGAGACAGTCTCATTTATTCTATAAATAGAAGTGAAACCACTAAACCGAAAACGAGCTTAATATCAATTTGTACTATATCGTCTACAGACATGTTAATATGACATTTTCGATTTTGTTCATGGGCGTAGGAAAAACTAGAATTAAAAAATAAAAATTATGCGAAGTCGAAATAAACAGATTATTGGTCTAAGCGTGATGACATGTAGGTTAAAGCCTTCCTCAATAAATGGGCTGACTGAATTTTTCAAATTGGACCAGTAGTTCCTGAGATAAGCGTGTTCAAACAAACGAACTCTTCAGCTTTATATTCAGATATTCAGTATAGATTTCAATTCAGTTTCGCAATCAAAAAGAAATTTGAAGACCATAGCCGCTTAGGGTCGCCGCACACGGGCCACACGCGACAGCCACAAAACGCCATCACCGACATATGTCCTGTAAAGGCTACAAAGGTAGCTGAAGCTCGCGACAGCCACTTGTGGCCAGTGGTCGAACTTGCGGTCGGTGGCTGCTACTTTTTGTAACCCTTGCGCACAGTATCATAATGGACTCTGACGAAGGTTTAATTGCATTACATCCAATTTTAACAAATGTAACGAGCATTTTGATAATCTTCTAAACCTTCCACAATTTTTTTTCAAGCATTCTCGTTTCAATATAGATACGTTGCGGTAATTACTGGCTTTATTATATGATGGAGTAAAGCACCACGGCACCAACATGCGTACAAGTATCGTCACTGCGGAAAGACTAGCTATCACAATCGACTGACTCGACTGCCTCGAGGACGTAGTGGTAGCGCATATGACTGTTACGCGGTTTTGGGTTCGAATCCCGGGTCGGACCAAATTTTTGTTGCCTTCGCCATGAACAGGTTAGAGGTGATGTAAAGGAGAGAGGTGGGGAATTGTGTGAGTGGCGTGTGTCATCTTTTTCTATCTACGCTTAGTAAAATAATAAATAAATAAATAAATATTTCGGACGTCTAACACACAACGCCATCTACTCCCAAACTAAGCAGAGCTTGTGTTATGGGTACTAGACAACTGATATAAATACTTATATACTTTTTTTTTTGTAAATACATACATATTATACATAGAAAACACCCAAACTCCGAAACAAATATTTGCAGATCATACAAACATTTGGTCCGACCCGGGAATCGAACCCGAGACCTCAAGAACAGCAGTCGCGTGAGCTAAGCACCGAGGCAGGCTATGGCCGGTGCGGGCCACAAGAAGCGAGCAATGACGATTTGTAGCGTGTGGCGACCACCGGCGTCAACCGTGTGCGGTGAGTCTATACAAAATGTATGAAAATTACAGGAAATATGCCGGTGGCGGAATTTTGAGGTTGTGGCTGGTAGCCCGTGTGCGGCGACCCTTACCCGGACCTCCTCACAATCGAACACATAAATAATGGAATAACGAAAACTGCTGTAACCGTTTTTCGGTTCATAAAATAAATTGTGGTTGCCAAGCTTCGGTTGAGTGGCTCTGGGTAGAACGTTAAATGTATAGTCATTAAATTAAAAGCACGGTTAAGGGGTAAACGACACGCTTCATTGGTTAATAAATGATTATTGCTTTCTATTTTGCCAGCGCATAGTAACGGTTTTATTAGCTGTTTTTTTACACTAAGCTAATTTTCTTGGTTTTATTCAAAAAGGTATCGTAAAGGTTGTGTTGTTAATTACAATATATTTTGATAACATTTATTTGTTGTCCTTTTTAAAGTATTATAAGATTTCTTAGATAGAAAAGCCCAACCAGCAACAGTACTAATATTGAAAATGGTCCAGTATTAGATAATGACTGACTTAATTGAACTCATAACACTATTCAAAATATATTTTTGTTTTTAATGGTGGACTTATAGAGTAGAAGCAATTGCTCGATCAGATCAGTGTAGCATACTTATTGCTATTTATGTAAAACTAGCTGAACCCCGCGGTGTTACCCGCGGTTATTGTTGTACCGCGAGTAACGCCGCGGCACAAAGTTAGTCTAAAAAAGTAGCCTAAGTTACTCCCTGGATTATCAGCTACCTGCCAGTGAAAGTCCCGTCTAAATCCGTCCAGCCGTTCAAGAGATTACCCGGAACAAACAGACAGACAGACAGACAGACAGACGGACAGACAGACAGACAGACAAAATTTTTTTTAACTACGTTTTTGGTATATGTGTCGTGTATACATACACATGCATTTAGTAAAAAGCGGTTATTTTAATATTACAAACAGACACTCCAATTTTATTTATTTGTATAGATAAAACGGCAGATCTTTTGTAGCTGTTCTGTTATTTTATTACCTATTCTCATCTGAGTTACACTTGCATACATACAACCACCATTAGCGCTAGGGATAGACAGCGAGAGTAATCTAGGAAAAAGGTAGTACCAACATTATCATATAAGTGACGCTTTTACGTTTTACATTTTAACCAACCTAAATAAATCAACAAACATTGCCATTTAACAACACTTATAACTGGATATATTTAATGCTAGAGAGCATAAGGCCCCTAAGAAAACAATGAGTTCTATTAAAATAGCTTCATATGTACCATAGTGACCACATATCATATCTAAGCGTTCATTGTAGATGGATTTTTTAATAACTATAATGTATAATTGATTTTGAAAACTAATACGACAATAATACAATATAACATGACCATCAGGCCTATCATTATCTACTAACACACCGTCTTGAAGTATAGTGTAGTGCCTTATGATGGGATGATATAACTATGGCTATTAATACGTGCAAGTATTAGTAGCACCAATTGGAACAAAAATTTTGAAGTTGTAGATTGTATTGGTATGTATAAACATTGTTTCTCTTGTGTATAACATTCTCTTTAATCCTCTTACCCCACGCTACCTCAAATCACGGTTTACTTTCTTACACGAACCACATACCAAATTACTGAGGTCGTCACAGAACCTGAAACTGAAAATGCCTGGTCATTGGTCATTCTACTAAATTTCTCGACCACTCCTTTTGTGTCCAAGCAGTTCGGTTGTGGAATGCCTTACCAGTCGCAATTAGACGTGCACAAACACTAACTGCATTCAAGATACTTGTGAGGGAGCATTACCTGGGAGACATCAATGCCAGATACTACCCTACACTATCTCATAATCATGTTTATCTCTCCATCCAACGGTTGCCGGTAAGAGATTGCCTCCGGGCGATAAGGCCGCCAATTGTACTTCTCTAATTTTAAGCTTACCTTGTAATGCATCTGGTGTACAATAAAGCGATATATTATATTATTAAGTGCTTAACGTAATACAAAATGAATTAGAGAAGACAATCATGAATGACAAAGAAATGAAGAATTGGTGAGAAAAGTAAAGAATGATAAAATAGCATGACCTTGATTTCTCACTATATAATATTGATTGAGGATTCTAGGTTATTCTTTTGACTTAACAATGTCCCAATTACATATTTATACAACGCACCAGACTCTTGCGGTTAGTTTTTATTTTTATATTAAACAACTTTGGGGGGACAGTTTTAAGTTCGAAGAGATATTACTGAACATTAAACACCATCAAAACAAATTTCAAAACATAATGTACTAAAAACATAAATGTGGGTCACCATGCGGTATTGGTGACCACCACTCCTGGACTCCATGCATTCCATCAGGCAGGGCAGATTCATTTTGGCAGACAACACATAAAAAAAGTCTAACTAAAGATCAAAAAACCATTACCAATCAATCTACTAAGTGAAAAAAAACAAAAACTCCAGCCCATTTCAATACATCTCGCAATTGGCGCGAATTTTCTCCATAAAAGAATAATGTGTCTACTTAACCCGATTACTTCGTTAGTGCGATTACAAACAACAGACACCGAACACATTCAGACAAATAAATACCATTAGCAGTTGTAACAAACTGTCATTAACCTTTATTTTAGTTGTTCTAAGCGTTACTTGTTATCCAGTATTACATGGTCGTCATCATTGACTTTTATATCACTAAGTATTTGTATAAAGAGATATTTTGAAACAAAGACTCTAAAGTACTTTTTTAAACACAATAACGGCAACAAACCAAATAGCTCACCATTTGAATGTTTAAAAACAAACCATAAAGTAATCATGAGGACTGCCAACAGAAGTGAAAACTCAAAACTGTAAAAAAACAGTTGTTTAAGCTCACCTGAAATGAACTTCTTTGCTCTTTAAATAAAATGCGCGATAAAAATAAGTAACAAATGCTTATTGTGATATTATAAAAATATATGTTAATGCTATAACAGTATAAACATATTCATATAACATATTACCAGTCACGCCATATTAGACAGTCGAGTCATCAGCTGTCACCCTCCACACTAGTGCAAGCGCCCTGCCCCGCCGTCTTACGATGAGGTCACGTGTCCTGACGCGAGTTTAACATTTTTAACAAATGCCAAAAAAGTGCACAATGCCACTAAAGAAGTTGTCACTTCAAAAGCTACACTTTTTCTGAACCTTTATGATCATTTGAGTTATGTAACATTAAAGCTAAGCTTATTTGAGTAGAGTAATAAATGATTATTATATAAACAGTCAAAAAACCTCTGTAATGTTTTATTTGAAAATTTTAATATCAAATGTGTTTTCTGGATTTATGCTTTATTACTCGTTACTCGTATGTAATATATTTTATGTTAGATACACCCGATATTATTAGCCTAAACACAATGCTCATCAATCAAAATTTCTAATCGTGTTCCTGAACAGAGTTTTGAGAATTTAATGTATCGTTGAAACGTGCGTATTCATTACCAAGAAATTAATTCTTGGAAGAATTTATCATAGCCATATTCACTAGAATATGGCTATGATAACGGTTCTATTGTTATATTCAATTATATATAGTTTTCCTTAAATTTAAATGTCTACATTAAGTACGTTAAACATCACTTTTAATTTTAAACAATCAATTGCTTTGTGGACCGTACTTACCTGCTACCGACAAGCACCGTACCGAGTAGCCAAAGTTTTCAGCTATTCTGATTAGCTTAGTTCTTGTCAGTGTCGGGAAATTGATTAAGATGCTTGTATAACTCACTGGTCTGATCGCCTTCTAGTAGACTCATCAGTGCTATTAAAGTTGCCGTTTCGTGATAACTTTTGTTATGAGTTTTACCAACACAGGTACTATTGGGTTTCATATTTTTAAATTCTTAGTACTTATCGTTTATTATTTAATATTTTCAGACATTTTACGCACAAAGCTATTTAGTGCCAAACAGAGTCAGTGTTATGGGTACTAGACAACTGATATAAATACATATTATATCTTTTTCTGTAAAATAGAAAACTCCCGTACTCCGTAACAGTAGGTACAATCGTAGGTTCGTCTTACTTTACTACGCTTTAGAGACATTTTTTATAGCGTTGTATCATAAACATAGAGATGTTTCTTATACTCGTAAGAAATAGTAAATCTAATTTTAAAAGTATTATATAGAGATAACAGATGCTATAGCATCGGAAGTTCAAAACTATTTGAATACTTTGGTACAAGAATCTTGTACGAAGGGAATAGTTTTCAACTTTAAATTCCTATTAACATATGTATATCACTACAGTACCATTTTATAGGAACTGGTTTGGTAGTGAAAATGTTAGAAAAACTGTGACAATATACAGTATGTTGTCTTCAGAGAGATTTAGTAAGATATATGTGGTACTGTACACATACCTCTGAAGTCAAGCGTCTGAGTTCATATCGTGACTAGAAAGATATGTAATGTACTACAAGAAATTCATCTTTGTTGATTATATCCATAATTATCAACCCTGATGAGCAAGATAACTACTTGATACATGTGTCAGATAACTATCTGATACATGAGGGCAGAATGCACCTTGTGCGAAAACTTTCATCCCTTTCGCCTCAGAGCTAGCTACATTTTTTATGGAATAGGGGGCAAACGAGCAGACGGAGTGATACCACGGCCTCACAGAAAACGGGTGTGAAATAGTGCTTGCAATGTGTTTCACCGTGTGTGTGAGGATACCGGAGGCCCATACCCTAACCACCCTCCCCCTATCCCTACCCTTCCCCCACAAGACCTCTGGTGTTGCAGGTGTCCATGGGCGGCGGTAATCGTTTAACATCAGGCGATACGTCTGCTCGTTTGCCAAATTATTCCAAACAAAAAAAAAAGCCGACCAAACAAACTTGTTAACCAGCCGTACCGTAAGTATCCACATTTTAGCTCCCTATGTGCACGTTTTGACTCCATAATAAAAGGAATGCATAGATAGTACTATAAAATTAAATAGTAAATCTCCGATAACTACTTTGATTTAAAGATTTTCGCCGAAACATTTTACAGCCTAAGAAATATATCAATTTAAAATTATGTAATATCAAAAAGTAAATTAAAATAAGCATAGGCTAACTAAAAATTTGTAGGTACTGCTTGTTAAATTAAATGCCTGCTACTTTAAGCCATATATAATAAACCATATATAATACAAAAAATTGTTACTGTTCTTATTTTCTGTTATATTTTATCGACTGTTCTCATGCATAACTCTATATATAAGACAGGTGTTAAAATCCCGCAACAAGAATTACTGTTTTTCCTATTTTTTGCTTTTATCCTAGTGCGAAACATTAAGGTGAAAGAACAGAAAGAAAAAAGAAAGAGTTTTTTGTTTTAGCCGACACGTTCCGCCGCTAATGGCAAAGCACAAGATAGGTTTTTTTTTTTCAGATATTACCGCAAAAGCTTCAACAACTACTGAAATATTGTACAACAAAACTGTATTATTGCGGAAAAATTAAAAGCAGACGCCCGCCATTCACAATACTTTCCACAATAAGTTAAAAACTTGATAATAAAGTATTGTTGTGATAACATTTAAGTACAGTGCAAAGCTGTCATGACCAAAACATGAACATAGGGGGACTGTTTTTTAGTACTCAATTGTACATGTTATGTTTATATTCACGTCACTAGATGCGAATAAAAGTGAAAGTTTAGCACGCGAGTATGTTTACTTCAGTATCAGTAGTTTACTTCAAAAATTTTACATTGCTTAATAATGATATTGTCAAGTATCAAGATCATAAATTGCAATTTTAATTAACTGTCCTTAATATATACAATTCTTATCAAATACGTCCTTTTTACAATTATATGTATGTCAAAATAATATAAATTAAATGTTTTAGGGAATTGCAATTATGGTTCTTGTATCACTAGAAAATTCACCAGGTAAATACACAAAAAAACTTATGGTCGATTTTACCAACGTCCCTTAAATTTAAGGGACCACTTAGAGAGAGTTAGGTAGATCTTAGCGATATTTTCGTTTTCATCAACCTTTAGGAGTTTTTTTCTGGCAATTATCAGCGATATTGGATTTTACAGAAAACACACAACATTTTAGACAGAAATTACAAAAATTGATGTTCGATATTTTAATTAAACAAAAATATATTCTTCTTCGTTTGTTTTTTCTGCTTCGTATTATATGTTTAATACTTACTAATAATATTCCATTTAACACATTGAATATTACAGAAAAAGACCAACCGTACGTTCTAAAACCGTAAACGTGCACAAGTACCTATATAGGTACTTGTGCACGTTTACGGTTTTAGAAATCCCTATAAAATAGGAGACCCTTAGTTAGGTGTCACTTAGCATGGTAAACGAAATTAGATAAGATTTATATTTAGGAGCTCCCCACGATAGGGTGTTCCTAGTTAGAGATGGTTTAAGTGACGTCACCGCCTTTAATAGTCTACTGATGGACATAGGCCTCTTTTTATAAAGAAAATTTTGACCTACTATACCTTGGCTCGGTGTAGGGTTTGTTTCGAGTTTTTCTTCTGTTTGTAGTGATGTTGTCTTGCATAATTTGCTCCCTTAGTCGCCTTCTCTGACACCCATGGGATAAATAGGGGTGGTGACACTCCGTATTCTTAATATGTCACCATACATACACTCCCTTAAGTAACTTTTAAAATTTTAATGTCCAGTATTATATTATTACCTCAGGTATTATATTAAAACTAGCTGACCCACGCAACCTCGTTTGCGCCTTATATTACCCGTAGCGTAAAAATTTCCCCCGTTTTTGAAACATTCTTCATTGTTGCTCCGCTCCTATTAGTAGTAGCGTGATGATATATACCCTATAGCCTTCCTCGATAAATGGACTATCCAACACAGAAAGAATTTTTCAAATCGGACCAGCGGTTCCTGAGATTAGCGTGTTCAAACAGACAAACAAACTCTTCAGCTTTATATATTAGTATAGATGAAAGGTTGTAAATTGCACAGCGTGGTTAGTTTATTTTTCATGTAGAACAAAACATTGGGTGAAGTCAACTGAAAAACACTGCAAAGTGTACATTACCTGTACGCGGTATGTGCAAGGAACGTTGCTACGGCCATGAGCTTGGATAGGATAGTATTAGAATGGAACCGCAATGCAGAATCACCCGTTACTATTAATCTTCCATACATATATTCTTGTGTAAAAAATATATGTGGTTGCATTATTTTATTTGAAATAGCTATGTGAAGTTTACGTATGTATCAGGAACAGCGTTGACATAAAATGAAAGAGTATCGGTCTGAAAAGGATAATATTTAAATACGTATTCATCTACTATAAGTTTACTTAAATTGGATCATCCTTCTCCCTTCCTCTACAGCACAACACGTGCCGGGCTTGAAAGTCTTTGAAAGACATACGGTACTCATTACTTCAATTCTTCCTTCCTGTACTGAGCAGTCAAAACCTGGAAATCACTACCAGCACACGTATTTCCTTCCCACTATGATCCCGGGTCCTTTAAGCGTGGCGTGACAAAGCATCTCAAAAGGCTGCCATAGTGTGGGTTACCATACTGCATTATCCTTATCCGCATTGAGGATGGTCACCATCACTCTTGAATTATGCTCATGCTTTACATCAGGCAATGCAGAGTCATTTTGGAAGGAAAAGCTTTAAAAAAATTACAGTGTAGATTGTCTATTACTTAGTTTTTGTATTTTTTTTTACTTTAAGTACAAGTAAAAAATAATAATAATACTTTATTGTACGAATTAATATTTGCATCGGTATCATTGAATCGTTACTTATAGTTATTTCGTATGATTAAATCTTAAATAAAGTACATATAAAGAGAAATTCCACTCAAGTTAATAACCATATAACATGACCGTTCGATTCGATTGCTTTTTTACTGGCACATTATATTAAACTCCGTATTTTGATCGAGCTTGTTAGCCTAGTATTTAGCGATCCTGACTAATAAGCTAGAGGTCTTGGGTTCGATGGCTAGTTCGATGATATTTTCTTTTAAGTTGATTTCGACTGTGTACAAAATTCACGAAGGTTCAATTTAAGTTTTAAACATAGTATTTAATTGTTAAAGGGGTATCCAGTAGAAAAGGTGTACATTTCGAACCAAAAATGCGAGTTTTTCTTCTTTACAAATTCTCTTTGTTTATTTCACAAAAGCAATCAACTCAGGCTCAAAGAAAAATTCCAAGATAAAAATGCACAAGGCGTGTATAAATTGCACAGTCGACTTGGCACTGTGACAAAACTTGTGAATAGTTTTGTATATGACGTTGGGGTTTAAACGGCCACACGCCATGCTACGTGCTAAACTCATCTCTCGGTTTTTTACCCCTTTTGTGTGGATTGTTTCTTTATACGACCCACCGGTGCGTATATCTCTGTCATAATTCAACGGCTCAGCATGATACCCGGGTATTTCCCGTTGCGAACGCTTGATTTTTTTCTCTAAAGATAATCTGTAAACAAATATTGCAGAACTATACCACAAATCTTACAGCTCCAT
Organism: Spilosoma lubricipeda; assembly: GCA_905220595.1. NCBI lineage: Eukaryota > Metazoa > Arthropoda > Insecta > Lepidoptera > Erebidae > Spilosoma > Spilosoma lubricipeda. Next base: position 8,770,118 of record HG992295.1, read on the forward strand.
AAACCCGATGGACTAATGTGAAAGATATTATCAATATTGTTTAGAACATTATTATTCTTATCTTATGACTTAATTTGCAATTATCTTAACGTTGAAATTTATACTCTCGATTTAACTTGATGGAACTTGTTGAAATACTTTCTAGAACTAAGCTCATTTGTATGTTCTACTATTGTAGCCTTTGATAATGCCATAAAATGAAACCGGTCAGGATTAAAGCTAATAAAAATATAAATTGAACAAGTACAATTAGTTTAATACTAAAATATTTGATCGTTGAAAAACGACGAGTCCCATTAATGAAATTTTTCACGACAAAATGTATTAATAAGTGAAGTTGAGTAAGCTTTTGATTTAATAGGGAAGGAAATGATATTTATTACTTTAAACATCTACTAAGTATTCACTTTAAACTCTATTCGTCAATCCAAGTCAATTTGATTTTCGCAGGAGTTTACGTTTGTTCCTTTTAGTATAGATGGCCGGAATGAATATTACTTAGATTAAGATAAATTTGAATTTTAAAATAAAAGCAAGTAACGTTTAGCCTTTGCACCAGCGTCATTTTCGTATTAAATTAATGTTAGCACCAATTGTAAAACAAGCAGTTATAGCTAACAACTTTTCCAAAATACGATAACAGCATTAATGTAGTTATCGGTTTTAGTACTTAAATTGGTCTAGGACTATAGTGGACAATAATCAATAATAACATGTTCTTCTAATTCAATATAAAGGGTTTTATAGATCCTTTGCACAGTTTGTGTTTTAAAAAAATTGTGCCATAACCTATCTATTGACGTAATGTGTAACTGAACTCTCTTTTTATCCAAAAAAGGGGTCATCATTGTTTAAATTTTGAATACTTTTGAGTTTGATAATAACGTAAAGTTACATGCAAACCAGCAAATATAGTGAAGTGAAATCATTTTTCGTTACAAATTGTTGTTGACAGCAATTCACTGCGCGCGACTGAAACCATTTAAGCTGCATTTTCAAACGACGACCTCGCTAAGTAGGAGTAGATTCAACACGACGTCTTTTTCACAATGTTTTTGAATTTTTGCGCTTTTTACATGAACTAATATAATAGGACTTTTGAAGACTATAGCTTAAGACACTGTGCAGGACACTAAAAGTTACAAAGTTTAATTTTAAGATGTAAATAGTTTCATGTTTTTCTAAATAACGATAATCATCATCTTCAACAAACTTTAATAGCCGGGGTTTTGGCCGAATAAATCAAACTGCTAGACGGATTAGCCTAGGGTTTGTTATAAGTTTTTCTTCTCACAGTGATGTTGTTGTTGTTGTTGACACCCATGGGATGAATAGGGGTGATGATACTTCTTGTTTTCCATCTGTCAACTCACGGACAGTACATCGAAAGGTTTTAACAAAAATACAAGCCAGTTAACTCGCAAAATGACACTATAGACTCTTATACTGTCTAGCCCTTGTACGGTTCAGTCTTCATTCTCCTTGATATGTTAAACAGACAATAATAATAATACTGTTACTTAGTACGCTTGTTCAGTTAATTTTCACGGCACAACTACGTAGATATTTTACCGTTTATTCATTTGAACTTTGAGGTTATTATTTTCGATAAAGAGGCTTCCCTCAAAAAGTTATTACTTTCATTTATTTATTGATGGTTATTTTTTCCCTTTCAGAAGTTTCAGTACTACTATCAACGCTTATCGTTATAGAGTTACATATAACGAAGACATACTTCAGTGGAATCGAACATTTCCATTTATATTTGAAGGTATTTGAAGCCCTAAAACGAAAACGTAATTTATAAGTATAACATGGAATATTTGGTTTGGAATACCGCATCATCCAATCAACAACTTAGAGGGTTTGTGTAAATACATTACGTATGATGTCACATCCGCAGAAGTCCGCCTCAGGCTTCGCGCCCCCTCTGATTGCCTTTTTTATTGCTCTGCTTTTATACCGTATTTCATCTCAACCTTATTTTTCGTTTATAATTAGACTTGTATTACGTTGTTTTGATTTATTTTATTGATTAGTTTGCTTTATTACATTTGTTTTGTGGTACTTCTCTTACGAAAGTTAATATTTATTTCCATTGTCGTGTGTAATCAAAGGAACGGATTCTGATTGTATACAGACGTCTTTGTTGTTTTTTGCATTATAAATATCGAAAGAAGGACATTTTTTATTGCTAACTACTCTTGTTATAATCATTATTAAGCGAAAAGAGGCCTAATAGAAGTTCAAACTCAAAGACGTCCATCAAGGAAAATTTTCTCCTGTCTAAATAGACTATCTCTCGAAAACTATCATAATTTCTGGAACTTCCAAACTCATTCAAAGACTACTGAACCTAAAACTATATTATGTGTCTTAGTATTTGGTTATATATTAGTATTTGGTTAACTAATAAAAACAGGGTATTAGTATCTCACCAAATTGAATCAGAAAATGTTCACACGTGTGTTCAGTACCAGACTTATTAGGCAAAGACCATAGTTATGAGCGCTTCTTAACCAGTATGATGAGTTCCGTAATTAGAGGAGTGATACCGACTCTTGCATTAGGTATATAGCTTAAAGCCATTCTCAATTATAGTCTACTGAATTGCGCCCTGAAAATAACAGCCTTTCAAACCACAATAATAAATATAGAAAAGATGCCTTATCAACATATTTTACTGAACAAAGCTACGTAAAACAAATATCCATACTTGTCTCTCATACTTAAGTAATCTTCTTTATTATTATTGCCTTTCCAAGTGCTGGCAATAACATCGACACATGACCGATATTTGGTTGATCTGCAATTTATCATCGATTGCCCTAAATTACTGCGAACGTTGGAAACGGAATTCAATGAGAATGCTTGTGTTGATTCGAACTTTAAGCCTTTTGTAATACACGATTTATTTATAGCAAAGACTATAGGAAATGTACGACTCCATAATAATATTATAAAGTCGAAAGTAACTCTGTCTGTCTGTTACAATATCACGCCTAAACCGTAACACCTATATCAATGAAATTTTATTGAGATACTTTGATTCTTGAGGAAGAACATAGGCTTTTCTTTACCATGATAACCGATTATAAGAATGCGGAACCGCAGTAAAAAGCTGGTATGGCTAGTAAAATTACATATAATAATAAATTAAATTAAAAAGCTTTATAAACAAGCTTTTAATGGAATGCCTCAAGACGAATCAAACGAGTCCAAACTGGATTATGTTGCAACGTTTCTTTACAGAGTTCCTATGGCCACCTTCCAGCTCTAGCATCAGATCGGCTCCATGTCATTACAATATTGTATTGTCACGTTGTATACATATTCTTGCAAATTTTCAGTCAAATCGGTAAAAGGTATCTGCCTTAAAATTGAGTTGCAAGATTCCACCTGAACATATAAGCATAGGTACATACATTGCAAGCTAATAAAAACCTTTTAGAAAAGGTCTTGTACCTTCTGACTACTCTAATTTTATAAATCGCATTTATATTTATTATTACGAAGATTATAAATATTATGACTACTAAAGGTCTTATTTTTCAACTGATATTTTCATAAACGATGAAAATATCAGTTGAAAAATAAGACCCTATAAGACCAGACTGAAAGATAATCAAACACTTAAAGTACTTTACTAGATACTTCAAACATTCAAAAATATGTAAGGCGTTAAAAATAAGTATATTTTTAGCAACTAAGTAATATTATTTCAAATAACATATAGGTAGCTAAAATTAGGACCCTAGCTAATATTATAAAACCAAAACTGCCTCCAAGCCAAGTTGATATTCTACAATGACAGCATTCGTACTATCGTATTATTACCTGATGCTAAGCGATTACCGCCGCCCATGAACACTCGCTATACCAGAGGCGTCAAAAGTGCGTTGCCGACCATTGGGGGATTGGCAAAGAGATGTGGGGAGAGGTTGGGGTATGGGCCTCCGGTATCCTCACTCACTCGGTGGAACACAGCGCAAGGGCTATTTCACACCAGTTTTCTGTGAGGTATCACTCCGGTCGAGCCGGCCCATGCATTAACGGTGTGGGTTGCAAAGCTGCATTGTCTGCATTCGCAATGAGTATGGTGATCACCACTCTTGGATTTGGTTTATGCTTTCCATTCCATCAAGCAGAGTAGAGTCACGTTGGCATACAACAAAAAAAACGTAAACTTCATTAGAAAATGATCAAACATATTAAATGGCGACTTTTCAACGCTAAGAGAGTAGGGGCATTTCTAGAGGGTAGAAATAGAATCAATGTGAAACACTTGCATTTTGGCTAAAGGGCTTTTTTTTACTTTTCACTTTTACACTTTAAGTAGTCAATCGATCATACTGAAATTTTGAGTATAGAAGCCTAAATTAATATTTTTACAAAGTGAACTGTCAGCACTGAGATTAAAACGATAAAATGAATGATCATAAAATAAAATGGTAGGTACTTATTTCAGTAGGTATCTCACACATAAATGGCTGCCAATGTCACTGGAACTAAATGTGGTTTAATTTTCATAGAATCTACGAACGACATAATGTATTATTTTATTCGTAACTGAATTTGTAGACTTCAATTCGAATTCTGGAAATAACAGAGCCCGAAGAGACAATTATCAGATCACCTTTAACAGTAATCAATGTAAACATTTTAATATATAGGTGCCGATACCCTGTCTATAAAATTGTCCTTTTACGGTAGAAAAATATATCGATTAATAATAATAATAATAAACTTTATTCAAAAACAGGAAGATTGTAGCATAAGAATTTAAAACATTATTTTATTGATTTATTGATTATTTGATTAGATATCTAAACAATCTATACAAATAAATAAAATTGGAGTGTCTGTTTGTAATATTAAAATAACCGCTTTTTAATAAACGCATATGTATATATACACGGTACATGTACCAAAATAACATTTTAAATTTTTTTGTCATCAGTCGGTCCGTATGGCTGTTTGTTCCGGGTAATCTCTGAAACGGCTGGACCGACTGGCAGATAGCTGATGATCTAAGGAACAACTTAGGCTACTTTTTTAGACTAGCTTTGTCCCGCAGCCTTACCCGCAGTACGGCATTAACCGCGCGTAACACCGTTGGTTTCATCTAGTTTATACTAAAAGAAAATCAGAAATCGAATGTAAATCAATCTTTGGCAGTAAAAATCAGTATTACCTCTTCGGTAAGCGATAAATAAAAAGAGTTCTAACTTTATTTTAATTTCTTTCCTATAAGTTGGGGGTTTGGACGGGAACATTTGAAATGTCGTTAGCTTTCAGTAAGACCTTTTAAGTGCGGTTTGCCGTAGAGCAAGGATCCATTCTTGGCAACATTTGCTATTGGAAGAATTTCTTTGTACTATATATAGAAACTGCCGCGATTTAAGCTTGTATGTGATTAATAACAGTATGTGTACTCCACATAATAATATATTATCTGAATAAGGCAAGCTAAACTACCTTTATTTCATAAAATTAATACTAGAAATCATTTGTTGGATAGACTCTAAACATATATTTAACTAGCCGACCCACGCAACCTCGTTTGCGTCTATTGTTGCCCATAGCGTGAAAATTTTCCCCCGTTTTTGTAACATTCTTCATTGGTGCTCCACTTCTATAAGTCTTAGCGTCATGATATATAGCCTATAGCTTTCCTCGATAAATGGGCTATCTAACACTGAAAGAATTGTTCAAATCGGACTAGTAGTTCCTGAGATTAGCGCGTCCAAACGAACAAACAAACAAACAAACAACCTCTTTAGCTTTATATATTAGTACTAGCTGACCCACGCAACGTCGTTTGCGCCTTATATTGCCCGTAGCGTGAAAATTTCCCCCGTTTTTGAAACATTCTTCATTGTTGCTCCGCTTCTATTAGTAGTAGCGTGATGATATATACCCTATAGCCTTCCTCGATAAATGGACTATCCAACACCGAAAGAATTTTTCAAATCGGACCAGCGGTTCCTGAGATTAGCGTGTTCAAACAAACAAACAAACAAACAAACAAACTCTTCAGCTTTATATATTAGTATAAGATAAAATAAAATAATAATCTGTTTGACAAATATTTACAAAAGTAATCCAATCTATTTTATGCTTGTGACTATCTGGTAGAACAACTTGTTTATATGGCTTGAGCTTTATGAGAAGAGAAGGCAAACAATTTCACGTTCACTTTCTTTTAATTTGGTTTAGATGCAGTCAGTATAGACAATTAATATTATACTAGCTGACCCACGCAAACTCGTTTGCGCCTTATATTGCCCGTAGCGTGAAAATTTCCCCCGTTTTTGAAACATTCTTCATTGTTGCTCCGCTCCTATTAGTAGTAGCGTGATGATATATACCCTATAGCCTTTCTCGATAAATGGACTATCCAACACTGAAAGAATTTTTCAAATCGGACCAGCGGTTCCTGAGATTAGCGTGTTCAAACAAACAAACAAACAAACAAACTCTTCAGCTTTATATATTAGTATAGATTCTTAGTCTTTTAGTGAAAAACTTTCATACTTCATACTAATATTATAAATTTTCCCCCGTTTTTGTAACATTCTTCATTATTGCTCCGCTCCTGTAGGTCTTAGCGTAATGATATGTAACCTATAGCCTTCCTCGATAAATGGGTTATCTAACACTGAAAGAATTTTTCAAATCGGACTAGCGGACAAACAAACTCTTCAGCTTTATATATTAGTATAGATTTTGAGGTTATTGACAGTAAAGAAACCACGATGTAAAATTGTTGAAAACAAAACAGAGAGGTATGGTTTATTTTAAGCCCGTTCACATTTTTGTGGCCTGCCATAGGAAAATAAGGGTACAATGTTCTTCCCACGAAATATGGGAACCCTTTATATAACCTCTCATATAGTATATAATTTAACTAGGTATATCGTGGTCAGCCTGGAGGGCAGTATTTCACTAATTGATGTAAATTGATGTTGGTCTTATGGTGGAGGAGCTTCAAATAGTTTCGATTCTCATTGTTCTACTTAGAGTTGTGTATTCGACTCTCGTGTATGCTCTGCATTTATATCGTATTTCATCTCAACCCTATTTTTAGTTTATAGTTAGAGTTGTATTAGGTAGTTTTGATTTATTTAATTGATTAGTTTGCTTTATTACATTTGTCCTGTGGTACTTTTCTTTCGTAAGTTAATATTTATTACCATTGTCGTATGTAGGTAATCGAAGGAACGGATTCTGACGGTGGGTCTTCTCGTGGGGGAGCTTGACATAGTTTCGATGCTTATTATTCTACTTTGAGTTGTTTATTCAACTCTCATATATAGATGTGTGTATGTGAAAATAAGTCAAATTTATAAACACATTTTATGTTTGAGAAATTTACCAGTTCATGTTTTTTATTCAAAGGTTTCGAATAAGTCCCGCTAAACAAAAATAATTTTAATTTACTCTTAAACAGCTTCCTGAATATTATTATCTGTATTAAAACTGGTCATCTCGGTAATAAAAGCATAAATAATGTCCATTACAAAAGCATGTTAATATGAGGATATAAAAGTATCAGGTGTAGAGTACTAATGTGTTTGCCAGTGCTATAATTATGTTTGCTACTGATGTGCAGCCAGAGAGAAAAAACCCTCACATTATCCGAGTGTTGTAAATTCTAGCTATTATCTTATTTTAAAATTCTCCAGTGTTTTTGCACTTTTTTTACTGTTTGCCAAACGAACTTTTAATATGTAGTTAGAGTAATATGTTGCTGACTTTAATCTAAATTTCTATCTTTAAAAGCATATAACTGCCTCGTTGGTCTAGCGGTTGACGTGTGCGACTGCTGATCTTGAGGTCTCGGGTTCGATTCCCGGGTCGGACCAAATGTTTGTATGATCTGCAAATATTTGTTTCGGAGTTTGGGTGTTTTCTATGTATAATATGTATGTATTTACAAAAAAAAAGTATATAAGTATTCATATCAGTTGTCTAGTACCCATACTACAAGCTCTGCTTAGTTTGGGACTAGATGGCGTTGTGTGTTAGATGTCCGAAATATTTTATTATTTTTTATTTTTTATTTATTATTATTATTATTATTATTATATAATCAATGGAAGTATTTGATCACACTGCAGCTGCAAGGAGTTGCTAATTGAGATAAATTGTGAAAATTTTCAATCCCATCGAGTTTTTATTCGATCCGAGCTTCCTTCGTTCCTGAAGAGACCAATTACGTTAAATAGGGGCTAATATACTAAGACATTTAACTTTAATTTTATTTAGGTATCTCTGTAACAAAACGATAGGTATATAAATACGGTAGGAATACCTAATTCAAAGTATACATGCCCAGAAAGACAAATTCAATCAAGTTATGTGTGAGCGAAAATCATCTTATCACATTAATCAGGGTACCGTGTTTACGTGCACGCCAGCTGAACCTGCCGCGAGACGTTAAATTAAACCACTCAACTCAAGCGACTCTGTGACTGACAGACAAGACACAGTTGCTGTTACTCTAGTAAACAATCCGACGAAAATTTTGATTAAGTGAACTTCAGAAATATATTGTTTGTAATTACATTATTTCTGTCTTTCACGTATTGTATTGTATAATACTGTGGGTACCTTGCTTTGTGGTGAGAGAAACAAATGCAATATATTCTTATATATAAAAATCAATTGCTGTTCGTGTGTGTCGCTAAAACTCGAGAGCGGCTAGGCCGATTTAGCTGATTTTGGTTTTGAAATGTTTGTCGTAGTCGAGAAAAGGCTTAAGCGGTGAAAATTTTAAAATAACTTGAAAATCCAAATGTCACGTGTACGAAGTAGCGGGCACAGGTAGTTACGTATAATTAATATTCAAAAACAATACCTAAGGAACACTAAAAGGTTTATTTTTTGGTTTAAAGTATATCCCTGGATTTCATAACAAAAAAGATTTGTAAGAACTATGTCAATTTTGAAAGGCTTAAAAAGTATATTTCAATTCATGCCACGGTCCTTCGGAATGTCGTAGTTTATACTAATATTATAAATTTGAAAGTAACTCTGTGTGTCTGCTACGCTTTTACGTCTAAACCGTTAAACCGATTTGGATGAAAACAATGGAGATCCTTTGATTTTTGGGAAATAAAGAACATAGGTTCTTTACAGGGAAAATCGATAAATACACGGGGGCGGAGTCGCGATCAAAACAAGTAATTTTAAAAGGTCAGGTAAAATTGTATCCGTTTGAGAGTCATACTTCTGCACAAGCTGCACGGCTCAACGTGGTATCACGGCTTTACAAAAAAGCGGTGAAAAGCGATTCTTTCCTCACGGACACCCAAACTCCTTGTCCTCTGAACTTCTGAAGAAGATTTAAAAACAAACTTGCGACTATTGAGGTGCGGATGTTTCTGGAAGTCGATAGATACATCAGGTACCTACTGCAACAAGTGAACAAGGTAATTCTTGGCATAAACATATCCAGGCAAATATGTCTTGCCCAGTGAATTTACTATGTACAAAATTATTAGATCAGTACGAAGTCTTTTAGAGAAGGTACAATCTCAAAGTTAGGCAAATGTAGTATAGGGTGCTCTGTGGTACGACTGACGATGAAGAAAATGGCTGCCAGCGGATGGATGCGGCCTGCCCAAGATCGGGATAGTTGGTACTCTTTGCGGTATACTTTCGTTGTGCAGTGGACGGCAATTGGTTAGTTGTATAAAGTTAGGAATAAAAACTTATTGTAAATGCAAAATGTACCTTAAACTAACAACCATTTCAAGTAGGTAACAATGGTTTTGTTCAAACGTTGACTGGTACAGCAAAGTTCGCCCTCCGTCCCTTGTCAACCGTGACCCACCTCACTTTGAAATTATTTCCGACGGCATAATTCTTATTATTGTAATCGCATATGATGGATCGTGAAAGTTTAAAAGTTATTAAAGTGTAAATAAAGTCTAACCCCTCATCTTTGCCGCTAATCTGTCAAACATTGAACGTTACTTTGACAGCTTAATCAAAAAGAGAGTCTTCTATTTAAAGGGATAGCGGATACTAAAGACCATAAAGGCCATTTTTACCATCTTCCGGTAAAGTCTCTGATAGACAATTGTGAACTTCTCTCAAGGAACTACAGATTTCGGTTTTACAAGTCTTTGATACATAAATATGGGTCAGGATACACACACATATACATATATGTGTAAGAGTATAAATACTAGTATGTAAATACTAAGTCTTGATTACTTTTAAATATATTTGCGAGTTAAAGGATTAAATAAAATAAATTATAACATAACACAGTAGGCATTATATTTTCATTCGGTGTAACCCTTTATATGTTCAGCATATTTTATCTGTCAAATAGTGTTAAATGGAAGATAACTATGTAATAGATCGTTTTTTGTTTTTTTCAAAGACGGTCCCCATTTCATCTCATCCATATTTTATATATTTTTAACATTAATTTCATCACGACGAAGACTTAAAAACTTAAAGACTTATGATTTGAAGACTATAAACACCTGAGATATCCGTTTCGTTGCCATTTCATCAAAGAAGAAGAAGAATAACTATGTAATAATATGTCAAGTAGGTTCAATTTTTTTTTTTAATTTCTAGTAATCTTCAAATATCCAATTTACCGAATAAAAAAGTGTTGAAGGGAGCATCTACTTATATAAACCCTTTTCATGGTTCGTAAACTGTTCGTCTGCTGTCTACCGGGAACTGAGTTTAGGAACTAGCTACTTATCTGTAGGAACTATAGCAAAACAAAATTATTATCACTCAAGCGTTCAATTTGTTATGAAACCTGATGATAAAAAATAAATTGTTTGAAGTACTTTAGAACTAGATCTTTGAACTGCTTAGAAATAACAATATTTATTGATTTACTTACAATTATAAAGAGCAGTATAGAAATTCTCTAAAATGTAAATCAAATAAAAAGTTATGCCCTTTTACATTTACTCATCCAAAACAAACAAGAACAGGGACGAATTGATTAAAAAAGATCGCTGCTCAACTAAAACTAAAGCTTTATTAAAAGTTAATTAAGTGAATTTAATACCGTTACAATGAAATATTCATGTTTACTGTTAAAGCCTTTGTTTCGATTAAATCCTATTCTATCGATTTAAATAAATCAAAGTGCAGACATGTTAATGAATAACGCCTCAGTACATCAGATTATTTGTAAAATGCTTAAGATAAAAAGGAGCCCTGAATAATACAACACAGGTATTACTTGAAATGTTGTGTTAGTACTCTAACTATTATGCTTATTCATCATTGGATTCATTGGTGGAGTACCACTTAGTCTTTTCATCTTTTGAGGTAGTCTTCCAAACAAGTGAGACCCATATTGATGGTCATAAGCACTTGATAACAAATGGTAGTAGAGCCACGCTGATTTCAGCACGAACGGCCGGCTCGACCGGGTCGGTACCACCCTCGCACAGAAAATCAACGAAAAATGACAGCGATCATGCTGTCGTGTTTCGTTGGTGAGTGCGACATCGGAGGTCCAATGATGCAGAAGCATCACTAGCCCGCCATAGTGTGGGTCACCGTGCTGCATTGTTGCATTAACTGCATTCCCAATATGGTGACCGCCACTCTTGGATTCTGCTTGTGCTTTCCATCGGGCAGAGTAGAGTCATTTTGACAGGGACAAGCATAAAAAAAAAGAAAAAGATTTCTCTTGAACATTAGGTATTACGCTCTGGTCATATACGGCTTTCATGTATATAAAATCATTAGCTTTTGGCTCCGCCTACGTATGTATGTATGTAATTTTTTCAAAGCCTATGATGCTTACAAATAATGTGGCTTTCTATTGGTATTTTTTTTAAATAGGTTTATTAGATCCTGAGGTTACCTACCCCCTACAATCTCACAAACTTTAGATTTTTATGACATTAAGTACAGATAGCTCGCTGGTTTTTGAATAATAAAATCAGTCCGTCTGGCTTACTTTATTTTATAAAAGTAATGAATTATCTGTTAACGTTGATTAGTTTATGCATATTGTCACTAGTATTACTTAGTAGAAATTTTTGTTCCAACGATATATCAAAATTGAACTTTCCGTACTATTACATTTTCGAAGGCATGCCTTATAACTGTCGACTTCTCCCTAGAAAAGTCCTTAACTAGTTCCAGTAGTAGAGAAAAACTAAAATCGACTTATGTGACAAAATTTACACCCACTGACGAGGACCCTTGACGGTCCTTACAATGATAATGATACTTCACATCAAGTCACTATTATATTTGGCATTCAAGTCACAAACTAATCGTCCTTGTTTACAGATATATTGTGAACATTTTCGAATAGTTTACCCTTTTTTGTAAGGGCCCCTCATCAACGAGTGACAGACGAAGGATACGAAACAATTTTGCCGCCAGAATTCGTTCATTACTACCCGTTGCGATAACGCGGGTTAGTGTTTTGTTATTAGATTTTCTTGTGTTTGGCGCGCAATTTTTTATCGTAATGGAAAGTTTGGTTTATGTTCCTACATTTCTAGTTAAAAAAATATGATGTTCTAAGACAACATTTTTCTTTAAAATACGATCTCTCTACGGTCTCTTTTAATATATTATCGGATTAAAATGACTTCAACATTAAAGCGATCTCTTTTTCTTTATCAACAACTAACTTCGGCTCCACCAGCGTGTGGTGGATATCTAGGTAAATAGTAGCCTTTATGGTTATTCCGATGTAGAAACTACATGACTCTAAAATTTAATCAAAATTCGTTCGGTAATTTTTGAAAGAGTAACGAAGTCTATACATCCTTACAAAGTAAACTTGTAGAAAGTGAAATGAACGTTGTAAAGTTTGTATATTTTACAGTCTACCAAATTTTACTTTGTTATGCTAAATTTTAAATAAATAATAACTATGCAGAGGTTAACAAGCGCTATTCGTAACATGAGTCTTGAATATGATACCCTTGCAATCAAAATGCATATGACATAATACGAGTGGAATGAAACTCGCAGAAGTTTCTCAAATTCAAGGATGCGTGAAGGAACGTCAATTGTTTCAAAAGGAAAAGTGTGAGTCGCTCGTTACTGATGATATTAACATTAGAATATGCAGGTAACTAAAATAAAAACTGAACATTCATTGTTTAATAAGTACTTTAGCTTGTAGCGTATAAATAAAATAAGTTCGTGTAACACATTGTCTTTTTTTATTTTGAAATGTGAATTCAATACAAAAAGTTACTGTAATCCTATGAAGAAATAATTAAGCTTAAAGTTGAACTATCTACACCAAAAATTTACGACATGGGATACTGGGGTTCTCTCCTCAGAATCAAAATGAAGCTCTACCATTCTACTACTAAGGATTCTAAAATATCAAATACTTCTTATACAACCTATAAATTAAAAGTCTCTATTACATAAAGCTCCTATATAGATATAGTAAATAGTCCCTTTACCTCTTACAATGAAACTAATGGTGCATTTATCTTGCACTGGATTATATTCTAGAACCAATCACAGTATATTTTCTTGGCTCCGAATAGCAAAAAAAAACATAAAAAGTACCATTTTTAGAAATGTAACTCACACATTTTATATTACAATAACAAATATTCTTACTATAATACCTCATTAGTTCGTATACGATTATGTAACATAACAAATCCTCTTCGTGAGGTATTCATAGATAATAAACAAAGGTAGGGAAGATTCATTAATTCAGCGACAGCAGGATGTTCATACACATTATATTAATAGACCCGACGCTTTTGTGTTATACTATTATTAAGGAAATTCCGTTTGAAGCATCGACTCAATTACACTATTATGTTAGTTGCCTGCCTTTTAGCTATACAATAGTTTTGGGAACAGCACTGACATACAGAACTGAGATGTATTCACAGAAATAAATATACCATAGAAATTTGATAGATATTAATGCTTATCATTAATATTATTATTGGTTGGAATATACCTATGTTTATTCTTTTAACTTACTAAGTACTACTTATTGTATGGCTTAAGTATATAATGTAGTTAGATTATGTTGGTCGATGATCGCGATAAAAAGTAACATATATCCTTCATCAAGAAGTAAAATATCTCTATGCCAAATTTTATTGAAATTGGTGAATGTGGTTCGTGAATGCGTAACAGTCAAGGTTAATTTCAAATTTATTATATAAGTATGACTTTTATATACCATGTGGAAATAAATAACAACTTAGAACACCTCGAAATATAAATTCATTTTTCTTTTTTAATAATCACTATCCCTTCTATGTGTCTACTCTCATTGCGTGACATGAGAATGTACTTTAACTTTACCCAAAATACTCAATATATGTACATTTTGAACAATGAAACATACGTAGTTTTTGTCCAATTGCGCTATAAGTGTAAAGGAAATAGAAGAGTATGAAATTTATTCGTATTTTTCCTGTGTTTTTTTTTTGTGATTGTATATGTGGCAGTGTAACCTTGAACACTGTAAAATGTATTTTTCTATCTTACTTGTACCGTTATAATATAATACGTGCTTCTCCGTGCAATGTAAATATTTATCCCAAAATCTCGCTTATTATTCTTGTATCAGATGTTCAGCACGTTAAGGAAGTAAAAGACCGAGAGATATTTCAATATCCCTTCGAAGCTTGAAGAAAAAATCTTGTAACATTTTTTGTTTAGCTGTCGAGGGTCGGCCAACTTTCCGGTTAGTACCCCCTGAAATTCAAGTCATCGCTTTTCGGAAAGCAATTTAGGAAAAATAATATTTTTTAAACTTTTTGTTGTTTAAAAAACCTTGGTTACATTAGCACAAAGCAGACTTATGATATTGCTGCAAATTGTTTTGACGGACCTTTTTATGATATTTTTCTTTGTTACTAATTTTGATGAGGTTATATACCTACGTTTGTTACTTAACAGTGTAATGCTGTACAAGTGCACATGTTTTAAATAATCCAAAAACGGCGAAACATTGTAAGACGTACTTACAACAAAATAACAAAAACAATATATTTAATTTGCGATACACAGTAATTTCGTAGGTTCCTACAATATGAATGCCAAGCTGAAAGGATTTTTTTTGACTTTACATATTAGTAAGCGAATTCTGACGGAGTTCAGAAGTCCGCACTACACTAGCAAACTTAGGCTATTAGTGGACCCTAGACTAGAAATATTCTATGCCCAACATCCTCCACCTCACGTTTTAACTTCAAGAAGTTTTCATACATTTATTTGTAGCTGAAAATCTATTAACCCCAGACTAATAACTTTAATTCCTTTTTTAACACCTGGTCGCTCCCGTAAATTATATTTCAACAATCAACACTCATAAAGAGTGCAATGTGTCGACAAACAAAGACACATCACAACTGGCCATTCTGTGTCATCATTGCGGACAAACAAACAACTAGCAAAATAGCGCAGTGGTAATCCACAAGCGAGATCCACGTTGATTGCTGAATAAGTCAAGCGTACGTTGCGAGCGCACGATCGCAAACATAAAACTGTTCTAGTTTATTTGCCATGAAATATTTCAGCGAGCTCATGAAAAGTACATAAGAATATCGGTTATAGAGAGCAGGGGTTTAAAGTCGTCGATAAAATGATTCTCACATAATTTAAGTTTCTATCTTGTTTGAGTTTATTCTTGTTACTGGTAAGTTTAAGTGTTTATAATCTCTTGAGAATATTGTTAAGATAGATGATCTGTACCTCTATAAATACATCGCATTAAAATCATCAACAGCTTTTAACAGTCCACTGCTGGAAATAAGTCTTTCCTTACAAAGGAGGTTTTGGCTTACTATAGTACGCTGGCTGGGTAGGGAACACGGGTTGGAATAGGGTTTGTTTCAAGTTCTGGGAGGGGTCCGAATGTGTTAATAACAGCAGTTCCCGGATCCCTCCCGTCTCAGGCGCAGAGTGGCACACCGTGTGGTTTTAGTCGGTTCGATTCCAACACACCGCCCCGCCGCAAACCCGGCGGGGTTTTTTTTTAAAAAAAAAGGGTTTGTTTCAAGTTGTCCTTCTTTGGAAATAATGTTTTTTTTTATGGAATAAGCCGGCAAACGAGCAGACGTATCGCCTGATGGTAAGTGATTGCCGCTGCCCATGGACACCCGCAACACCAGAGGCGTCACAAGTGCGTTGCCGGCCTTTGGGGGATGGGGAGGGGTGATAGGGGGAGGGGGTTTGGGTTATGGGCCTCCGGTATCCTCACTCACTCGGTGAAACACGCACTATTTCACACCGGTTTTCTGTGAGGCCGGTTATCACTCCGGTCGAGCCGGCCCATTCATGCCGAAGCGTGGCTCTCCCATGGTATAATAGTTAGTCACCTCTTACTACACCCATGGGTA
Source organism: Spilosoma lubricipeda (assembly GCA_905220595.1). Classification (NCBI taxonomy): domain Eukaryota; kingdom Metazoa; phylum Arthropoda; class Insecta; order Lepidoptera; family Erebidae; genus Spilosoma; species Spilosoma lubricipeda. The sequence goes on from HG992295.1 coordinate 8,786,470, forward strand.
ACAACACACACACTATCCGCATGCTGACAGTCATCATGGGTATACTGTGATATAAATAATAAAAATTCAGAACGCATTGTGGTGTATTAAATCGGGTCACAATCGGGTTCTTTGTGTGGGATTATTACGAAGTACCTTGTATCGATGTGATAGTGACTTATCATACCAAGAATTTATCACAAAGACTGTAATAAATCAGTGAGATTTTTGTTGATTCTATATTATAGAATAATATATTTTTTATTTAATAGTAGAAAAAACTAAGTAATCTTTTGGTACCCAAGAGACAGAAAAAGACAAAGAGGCAGTTTCGAAGGAGAGAATCAAAAAAAATAATAGCAGGAATAAGATGAAAAAGAAAAGCGCAAAACAGAACAGTGTGGAAGGAATTGGAGGAAGTCGTTGCCAAATTTGGGCAAACAGACCGGGTTGTTGGCGTCACCGACTCTTTCAAAACATTAGTTTAAGTTAAACATTATTGTATCTACACAGTGTTTGAAAAACGGGTTATGTTTATATTAAATTGATAATATACAAGGAGAATGAATGAAAAAAGGTCATTCCCAAATTCATTTGAGAAAGGGGCAAGAAGATGCTGTATTGTTACTCTCGTTTTATCTAGTAACTTCTATTTATTGAAACTTGTGATTTTTCAATTTTCCTTTGTTTAAGTCAAATCAACAATAGAAAGATTATTATACTTCGTCAACTTTATAAGGCTTCAAATAAAACCTACAGAAAATGACCACACCTAGAATAACTGTGTGAATTGTGTTGTGGATATTTTCATTCCAAAAAAAAAAACCTAAGAGGTGTCAAGGGACACCCGGATGGAACGAAGTTCACTGTCAGGATTCATTATTGTTATTATTTTTTAGTATTTATTATGTACAAAAAACCTGTATATACTCAACAAAAATAATCGTCGCGACGCCACACTGTTCAATGCGAAATAGAAATGAAAATATCTGGCTTGCTTTCTGTAAGAAAGAGAGAGAGACGGACAGAGAAACATGCGCACGCCGCACGGCTTACAATAGCTTGCTATAGCAAAAAGTGTCGTTACAACTTTTCGTGAGAATGTTTTCCGTCTAGCCCCCCTTTCACAACGCGCGATAAGGAACTTCGTTCCAAAAATTTCATTAGCAGGCTTTGTAGTTTTATCTAAGGTTAAATGTAATGAAGTCGGTGGAAATATTTTTTAGAAACGTTGAGTTTACCTTCTTTATTATTTCTTCAATTTTTTTTATAACACATTATTCATTATCATCAAAGTATACATAACTAATTTGTGTTTGTTAGCTAAACAATATTATTATAAAAACAAAACTTCTGACTAATTCAAATTATGAACTGAAAACAGAAAATATATGTATATTCAAATTAGTTGGGTGTTTTCTCTGTATAATATGTAGATAGTTACAAAAACAGTATTTATGTATTTCTATCAGTTGTCTAGTACCCATAGCACAAGCACTGCTTAGCTTGAACTAGATGGCATTGTGTGTTAGATGTCCGAAATATTCATTTATTATTTAAAATTACTTTATAGTGCCCCTTGCGGTGATACACGTAGTTTTGGAAGATCTTTCTTTGCCCTTAGGTAACAAAGTAGTATTTGTCCCCGCCTGCTGTATCATAAAGTACCGGTCTGATGCAGTCGCCTAAAAGAATATTATATACTAGCTGTGCCCGCTACTTCGTACTCCTGACATTTGGTTTATCTTTCACCGTTCAAACCTTCCCTGGACTACGACAAACATTTCAAAACCAAAATCAGCTAAATCGGCCCAGCCGTTCTCGAGTTTTAGCGAGACAAACGAACAAAAAATAATTTTTATATATAAGAAGATTATATTTACATATATATTATATTTTCTAAATTTCTCTTATTTTAGTAAAACAATTTCTAAAATCTATTCGTATATTTATATATATATAGTATATATATATTATGTATATATTTTTTTGGATGTCATTTTTTTTAGTGTGACGTGCAGTATTTGATTTAATACGTCGTTTGACAGGACAAATCATACTCTTTAGTGATTTTAAGTTACGCTTAGAGAGTTTTCGAACAAATGAATTAATACCAATAGTAGAACACAAGAACGTATAAATAACTAAGTAGAAACATGTGTACATCACAATGAAAAAGAATTAGAGCTCAAAACAAAGATATTTTTTCTTGAAATTAACTTACAAGTTCTGTCTAGACTTTATAACAATGTTTAGTATGCCTTGAACAAAACGAACTTACAAGAAATATGTACAGACAGAGTTCATGAATAATGAATTGAATAAACACTACATTTTGCTACTGAAATCCAACATTGTATCTACCACTTCTTCTTACAGCATTACAAAAATATGTTTCACAGAATTCATTAATATTAATCTATATACTAATATATAAAGCTGAAAAGTTTGTTTGTTTGTTTGTTTGAACGCGCTTATCTTAGGAACTACTGGTCAGATTTGAAAAATTATTTCAGTGTTAGATAGTTTATCGAGGAAGGCTGTAGGCTATATATCATCCCGCTTAGACCAATAGGAGCGGAGCACCAATGAAGAATGTTGCGCAAACGGGGGGAAATTATTACGCTACGGGCAATAGGAGGCGTAAACGAAGTTGCGTGGGTCAGCTAGTCTTGGTAATATACGTAACGTATGTAATATATGAAGTATTCGGAACGGACGAGTTATGCTGGCGCAATTTCGCAAAAAGCCCGACTGAATAAATGAAAGCGGCTCTCCGTAGTTCCTGAAATATCGCCGTGCATTTTGGCGATATTCTCGGTGCACGGACAGCACGGAGCACGGACCAGGTGTCCTGCACACAGATTAATCTGTCGACAAACAATAATCTACGCCAATAACAGTCTCCCAACCTTTGCCAGACGTTCGCTATTCATTTGAAGATAATCGCGTTTTGGATTGAAAATTGCAGCCTGAGTACCGTTTAGTACACCCGTTTCAATACATTCTTCATTTTGTGTGAAGTTGTTAAATATTGTGTGAGATGAAATGTTCACTTATGCAAGGAATAGTTTAAAACTTGCTCAAATCTGCAATCGCGCCGCTAGTACTTTAAATATTGTTAAGCCTTTAAATGTTGTAGGGAATAAAATTAAAGATTTTTTTTTACTCACGTTTGATTACTTCCTAACCAATTGATTAAAATATCGCAGATCTAAATCCCCAAAATAATTATTATACGGAATAATGCCGTAAGTAACGTATTAATCTATTTAGAATTAAATTAGATAATTCTAAACGGATCAAAATTTAGTTTTCGCTTCTCCTTTTTATGGTTTGTGCGAAAAAAAGATAAAACACTTAAAATAATGTCAGTAAAACAGAATGACACAAAAAAATATTACTAAAAGACAAAGGTTTCCTCTTCTATATAAATTCAGGTATTTTTGAGTATATTGTATTTAGTATTTTTGGCCCGGGTGGAAACGAGCAGCCATGTTGTTATTAGGCATTACTTGAAGATGTCGCATGGAATTATGGGTCAATTCAGCCTCAATGTACAACCTCTCTGGCAGCTGTTTGTGGTCGCATTGTATCTGTCTCTTATTAAATTTCTACCGCACTTAAAGGTATTACACGCTGGTAGTAAATAAAGAAAATAACCTGGGAATAACACTGTATTATGGGAGAAACTTTATGTTATTAAATGACATGGTGTGGCATAGTAAAATAATAACTATAATGTTAATTTGAGGCTACATCGAATACCTTTAGGCGAGTAATTATTTAATATATAAATATATAATCTGGATCACCGAAACAACTTAAATGATGTCCACGAAACTTAATAGTAGTCTAGCTAAAATTAATTTTTTGAGAGTTTACCGAAAAAGATATACCGAATAAATCTCGGTCATCCAGGTTCTAACCTATTATAGTAGTAAGTATTTAGTTTTTTATCTGTAAATTATTTTTACTTGTACCACGGTTATGTGGCATGCTATATAACTACTAGAAGACTTATATATAATATATAATAATAGTGTCATACTGTAGTAATCAAATATAGCTCATTTAAGACCCATAATATTTTATCCGTGATGCTTCCCGGTTTAAAAAAGGTGTCTGTCTATTTTGACTTCATTTTGTCTCCCGCTTTGCTAAGGAGGGAAGTAGACTTATCATATTTCCAACTCCTCCTGTTTTTCTTCTGATTAATTTCGTTGCGGGTTTCAAGACAGTTAATTTTTTTCCTGGAACTTCCCGAGTGTCATAACTCGGTGTGTTCGTGGGTCACTGCTGTTGATCCTGGTGTACAGGAGTTACAGTGGTGGGCGTGTGGGTGGGATTATTCCCATTAAAAAACTACTAGAAGACTTATAAAAGGAATTTCAAGTGCGAATGTGTAAGGAAGTGTCGGAAGAGGTCTTCAACTGTACTGAGGTCTTTACCGTAGCACCTGAACTACTGAAACGATCTTAATAAATGGTGTGTCAGATTTGTAAAAATGACCCTGGTGATTTAGACTATATAAATTTTATCAAAACTTTTTAGATAGTGGGGTCATAGTCTTTTTAACTTTGACTTATGGATATTTATAATCTACTTTAGTTTTTTAAGAAAATATTTAAACTCATTCTTTATTCAAACACTACATTCGGTTTCGTGATTCGATTTCCGAATATGGTTAACAAACGTATGTGTTTAATTCGTGAGAATATTTTTTGCGAGCAAAATCCAGCTTTGCTTCAGTGGAACTAATTAAAAAACTCTATAGAAAAGTTCATTTGGACGCCAGTCATGCATGTGACCGAACATTTATTTGGTAATTGATTCGGATATCCTACAATTTGACTGTAGCTTTAATAACAGTTAGTGAGTTATACTATCTTTTTTTTTACGTGGCTAGTAGGAACTGGATGCGAGAAGCCATAGATTGAACAAAGCTATGTAGAAAAGGCCCATATTTATTTAATTTCTTATTATTATATTATAAAATTAAAAACATAACAATAGATGAGTTACAAAGTTATTGAAGAAACAATTGGCGGTATTATCGCTTACGGTGATTTCTTCCAGACAGCCTTCAAATGGATTTGCCCATGAATAAGCCCATGTTCAGCAGTGGACTGCGATAGACTAACGATGATACTTTATTTATCGTGAAAAATATACTAGAGGATATTTCCAGCTACAATTTAAGGAAATATATATTCCTTACTAAATGTTAGTGGATTTGATTGTAGATATAACTATATATTGTTATTAGATTTTGGATTTATTTTTCTTGTTAAATATGTTTTTCATTCAATCTCATAGGAATGCATTTAAAATACTCTTTATTTTTTTGAATTATCATACTATTCAACTTCTGCTCCATCGACAAGGAAAAAGAAAATTCATAAATACATGATCATCAAAATGCAAAAACAGAGCCCTATACTCTGCTAATAACAATATCATGGAACTGCTGTGATGATTTAGATTTACGTAATAACCCGCTGCGAAAGAAGTAGCTTCAGCTTAATACTTGCAAAAAAGAAAGAACCTATTATCGCAGTTTCTAAGTAATAGGTGAGATAGTAGGTCTAATATTCAAGGTCTTTGGCAGCAGTCACTTATTAATAAATTTATAAATAAATAAACTACAGTGTAGAGGCCAACAGTCTTAATTTAGAGGCTTGCCAGCGTTCCCAAGCCACCTCTCTAATCCCGCATAACATAGTAGTTGAAACATTTCCCAGATTTATTAACGCTCTATCTCGTCTCTAGATAATGAATGAATATTGCTACCTACGAAATGGTTATGTAACAAGTTCAAATTCTTGCAAAAGGGTATTTGAAATTTAAAATAGCCACCCAACGAAAACATTAAGTTTACTAATGATATACTGTTTTTTTAAGAAGAAATTACTTATTGCTTATTTTTATACATAAACTTAATTTAATATATCAATTTACTAATACCCACGTATAATGCATTCTTTTTTTATTCGACAACATCCACCATTTTCTGTATCGTGGAGAACTTTACAAACAAACACGAAACAGACACAAAGAACACCTAGACACAGAACAACAATTTGTGAATCACACAATGTGTTATGTCACCACCCACGGCGCAACACACTAGAAAGCGTCGCGTCGTGGCGATGGCTTTAACCTCTACTATATATTAACTGCTGATTTTTTTTTTATTTGGGGAGCTGTACAGTATAAATATATTATTGCTTCTCTATATGCCAATTACAAGCTTCCGCATGTAGAAAAAAGACAGTGATCACTAAAAAAAGCTCTTTTTTTATGGTATGCCCATACCATGTGATTAGGCAAGAATTAGTATTAGGTATTTTAGGGGATGGTGAAAGGGATGTGGGAAGGGGTTTGCGTATGGGCCTCCAGTATCTTCACTCACTCGGTGAAACACAGCGCAAGCGCTATTTCACACCGGTTTTCTGTGAGGCCGTGGTATCGCTCCGGTCGAGCCGGCCCATTCATGCCGATATACTTATAATCTATACTTAAACTAATATTATAAACGCGAAAGTTTGTAAGTATGAATGGATGGATGTTTGTTACTCTTTCACGCAAAAACTACTGAACGGATTTGGTTGAAACTTTACAGTAATATAGCTTATATATCAGAATAACATATAGGCTACTATTTGTCGCGATAACCAACATATACGCGGGCGGAGCCGCGGGCAACCACTGGTAATTTAATATATTAATACCACTATTATTTAAGCAATAGGTACGTCAGGCTCTTTAAGTTTTATTTCTATACATAGTCATAATTCATGGAACGCTAAACTTAAAAAGTTATTATAAACTTAATACGTAAGTTCGAAACATGGTATTAGAAACTTTACATTGCAACTTCAAATTGTATGTTAATATTGAGGCGCGCACCGGTCTCCTGAGAAATCCAAGAGATAATAAATAATGTTTGAGTGAAAATCTAGTAAGTTTATCATTAATTTCAGTTGACTTGATAATTGTCATCTAGTTGGGAGATAAATTAAAGATAATAAAGATTATAATAAGATAAATCGGAACACATTTCTTTCATTGTGTAAATCTATCTAAAATGCTATATGGAAGACATCAGAAGACCAATAAACTAATCAAAATTGTGCTGAATCATCATCAACCAGTGCACTGCTGGACATTGGATTAGAAATGAGAAAATAATTGTTCTTATCTTTTGTTTCATAATTATCCTCAAAAATGTTGTTATTAAAAATTTATACAATTTTAAGGAAACGCAGACATGTATTTTTTGAAAAAAGTTCTTGACTTCCGTCAAGAACGTCTGACTTTAACAGTCAGTCGTTCTTGACGGAAGTTTGACGGACGGAAGAAGACGGAAGTTGAAAGCGACATTTTAAGATATTATATTATTTAATTCAGAGTAAAGTGATTTTCAATATACACAAGATATCTAGAATTGCATCATTCATTATCCAAGATATCTAGAATTACATCTTAACTTTCGATAAGTCATATTGCGGTAAACCGAGAGTGCATTAATAATGTAAAATCAAATTCGATAACTGTTCACAAACTTAGTTTAGATGCAATCGATAGTGAAACTGCGGAGCGCATCACTCATAACGATGAAATCGGAGCACTGAAACGTTTATTTATGCTTCTTTTTCTACCACATTTATTTTACTCGGTCTTCTCAATTTATTTTGTTACCAGGAGACCTTTTTGAATATCCAATGTGGCGTATAAATTTCTCTCGCCCCTTGAGGACCGTAGGCTCCAGTGACGCTCCGTTAAAAGGTGCTACGAATTAATTTTACCTGACATCAAGGACGTCGACGACGGAATACGTTAGCTTATAATGAGATAGCTCTGTAAACACGTGCGGGCCGGAACAAAGTAAGTGCCTGTTTAAATATGCATATTGTGTGTTGTCTATGAGAACACCTTTTCATATAAGAAAGTCGAGAAAACTGTAAGTGATTTATATCATTTTCAGAATATGATGGACCCTTTAACTGAGCCACAAAGTTAATTCTTTGTGGTACATTGCCTGCCAAAGTGACCCTACTCTACCTGATGGAAAGCATAAGTAGAATCATAGTGATTGCGAATACAGACAATGCAGCATCGTGACTCACCCCATGACGACCTATTGATGCCTCTGCATTATTGGGCCTTTGGTCTCGCACTCACCAAAGAAACACAATAACACAAATACTGTCATTTTAGGTTGATCTTATGTTCGAGGTTAGTTACGCCCGGTCGAGTCGGCCCATTCGTGCTGAAATAAGCATGGCTCTATTACCTGTGGAGTTACAGTCGGGTTATAATGAATTTTATTTCGATGACTAAAACATAAAACACTAGTTTTACCCTGCAAGGCATCTATTGTACTTTAGGAAAACAAAATATAGAAAATCGTGTTTTATCACCTCAAAATGTATAAGCAATGCATACAAACCTTTTTAAGTTTTAAAACAGTATTACCTAAACCCATATTAGATGCCTTTCACTCATTCTCTTTCCAGATCAACTGTCAGATCTATTCAAGACGGAGGTCTAGAAACTGACTAACAAATCTAGTCTTTAGGTAACAAGTAAAATACATCTCATGTCATCTCTTCGCGGTAAAGTCATTCCATCACCAGAGAGCTTTCCAATAACAACCACAATACGGGCGCTTGAAATTCTGTATCGGTTTTAATGAGAGAAGTTCCCGGTAGAATACTAGGTGCAAATGTATTTGAACTAAACTAGCTTGAACTATCACAAAAGCTTTAGTGCTATGGCGTCAAAGGTTCGTTTAGAAACAATGTTGAAAAAGTTGCTCTCTTCTAAATAATGCAGAAAATGTAAACTACAATTTTGTTTCAGTTTCTTTTTACCCGACTACAGCGAAGTCAAAAGGAAGGGTAATGGTTTTGGTAGTCTATGTACATATGTTTGGATGTGATTTTAATGAATGAGATATCAACATATCCATACTAATCATTGTAAATGCGAAAGTAACTCTGTCTTTCTCGCTTTTACGGATAAACCACTGCACCGATTTCAATGAAATACTTGATTCCTGACTAATTTTGATTCATAAACTACTTTTTATCACGAGAACCGAGATATGCGCGGGCGGAGCCACGAACAAAAGCTAGTTTGTAATCCAGGGTGACTTTACAAAAGCGTTTACGTAGTCAAGTTACAGTTTCTCAAACTTATTCTTATTACTACAGTATGAATGGAATACATGTTGACAAATTGTATAATTGTAATGTGTTAATCTCAGTTTTATTTTTCTACTTATCTGTTTTACTTCATAGCGCCATTATGGAGGATACAGAATATGTTTTGATAGAATATACATGAAACCAACAACCTAGAGATCGCTTGCTAAGTGATAAGTTTATGGGTGTTGGAAGATGTAACAGCATCCTGGCCAGTCCTTTGACAGATATAGCTAAGGCTTTTTATGATTTATATGCGGAATATTCAAGACTTAATTACGACGTAGTCATAATTGTGACTAAGCTCCGTAAATAAAGATTTAAAACAAGCCATTATAAACACACATAATCTGATGATGACGTCAGGAGATAAATAGTGAAATCCTAGAGTAAATCACCTTATACAAAGCGAAGTTATTTACGACATCGTTAGGGAAAAAGGAATACATGTTAAAGTGAAATGACAAAAAGTTAATTGGCAAGATAAGCCAAGCGTGAGAATGCTTAATTACTTAAGGAGGACAGCTGTGTTGGTGGGTCGTATGTGAAAACGTTATGCTTGAGTTTACGTGAAAAGACAAGTGATAGAAATAAATAAATCTAGCCTGTGTAAGTTGTTATAAAAATTAACATTTGACTGCACGATTGACCTATTGATTTATTCTAATTTATTATTTATTTTAATTTGATCCACAAATTGATGTTCTGAATTTGGATGTTCTTTATGTCTGTTTCATGTATGTTTGTAAAGTCCCTCACTATACAGGATGTATATTCCTAAGAAAGTTGTAATTAAAAAAAAACAAGGGAAAAAGAAACATATTTGTCTAGCGCAAGTTGTCTATTCTAGGTAGCATTGTTATTGAAATGTTATCAAATTTTAAGAACCTGCTAAATTACATAATTAAATAAAAACAAAGCTGCTGATTTGCTAACCAAAGTTTTCTGTAAAACGTAGTCGAATCCTAGTAATACTGTACCGACTTGCAGAAAAAAATAATTATATATCATCGTTATACCATTGTAACATAGTAAGGGATTTCTATCAGTCATTAATAAGTACATACAATGTTTATTATTTCTTTTACAATAGGTATAGTAAACAAACAAATAAAGTTTGCATCCCCCCCATCTCGGAAACAGTAATTTTGCCCTTCAATATCTGAGTGCAAAAGCCGTTTGGGGAATCAAAACATCATTAAATCTATTTACTTCTACCTCTATGGTACCGAATCTATACAAATAAATAAAATTGGAGTGTCTGTTTGTAATATTAAAATAACCGCTTTTTACTAAATGCATATGTATGTATACACGGTACATATGCCAAAAATGTAGTTAAAAAAATTTTTGTCGGTCTGTCTGTCTGTCTGTCGGTCTGTCTGTCTGTCTGTCTGTCTGTCTGTTTATTCCGGGTAATCTCTGGAACGGCTGGACCGATTTTGACGGGACTTTCACTAGCAGGTAGCTGATGATCCAGGGAGTAACTTAGGCTACTTTTTTTAGACTAACTTTGTCCCGCGGCGATACTCGCGGTACAACAATAACCGCGGGTAACACCGCGGGATTCAGCTAGTTTGTCATAAAATCTTTTTAAAATCGTTCTCTTTTGATTCCCTCGCTAAGTCTCAGGATTCTAATTTTTGAATACTCACTGCACTCGTGATTCAATTTTAGAATTTTGCTCGGTCATCAAAATCGAGCACGCGGTTAAAAAGCAACTTTGCACTCTTGTATAACAAACATCTATATATCTACAATAATGCAGTGTTTGATTTACGAACTATATCTAATATATAAAATTCTCGTGTCACAGTTTTCGTTGCCTTACTCCTCCGAAACGGCTTGACCGATTCTCATGAAACTTTGTGAGCATATTGAGTAGGTATGAGAATCGGCCAACATCTATTTTTCATCCCCCTAAATGGCAAGGGTCACCCATCCTTAAAAAAAAATAATGGCAAAACGACGTTTGCCTTGTATATAATTTCATTAAAAGGAGTACTGCTAACATAATAAAATAACATAGAAAGAAAGGTCAGTTTTTTTTTTTAGTTTAGAATAAAATAATTTTCTTTTATACCAGCAGAGGCTTGAACGAACAGAATAGAGTCCGCTTGTACTATTCAAAGGGTAATTGTGCGTGAAAGGGAAAAAGGTTATCATGACGACAGGCAGATACAACTGGTCTAGGATGAAGGAAGGCAACGCTTGAAAACGCTTCGTAGACAGCCGACAAACTTCAATTTCAAAATCATAAATAAGAATACCTATCATAGCTACATCGTGCAGATAAGATGGTGAAAGATCTAGATGAATAAGAAGTGTTGTGCTCCGCAGCAGAAGTGTTTTGAATAAAACTGCAATTGACTGTCTCGTTGGCGCAGTGGTAGCATTCGCGACTTTTGTACGCAAGGTCCCGGTTTCGATTCCCGTTTGTTCCCGTTTCCCATGTTTGTACGATCTGCAAATATTTATTTCGGAGTTTGGATATTTCCTTAGGATAATATGTATGTATTTAAAAAAGTATGTATGTATTTATATCAGTTATCTAGTACCCATAATATAAGCTTAGTTTGAGACTAGATGGCGTTATGTGTTAATGTCCGAAAAAAAAAACAAATAAAACTGTTGTTAAAGACCCAAAAGTGAAAAAAAATATCCTTAATTACTTTGAGTATGTAAACACTTGCTAGTGTGATAAATGCAAAAATAATCCATTCGTTAATGTTTATTCTTCTATCACGCCTTGTTCTTTATCTATTCCTTAATCAGTCTATTGATTGACTCGTTGGTCTCGCGGTTGGCGTGTGCGACTGCTGATCATGAGGTCTCGGGTTCGATTCCCGGGTCGGACCAAATGTTTGTATGATCTACAAATATTTGTTCCGGAGTTTGGGTGTTTTCTATGTATAATATGTATGTATTTACAAAAAATAGTATATATGTATTTTTATCAGTTGTTTAAGACCCATAACACAAGCTCTGCTTAGCTTGGGACTAGATGGCGTTGTGTGTTAAATGTCCGAAATATTAATTATTTATTTATTTATTCATTACAGTCCATATCCAGACATAGGCGATGATCAAAACAAAAATGAGGGGAATTAATCCTTCAACAGACAATTGTTTAGCTCAAAAAGGGTCCAAGGTGTCCAAATACTAGCGTTCTTCCGACTTGTAGTAGAGTGAGTATGTGAGTGATAAAGCCCTTTAACCCCGTAAGGCATAAAAACATAAATAAACAACTTAAAGGCCAGCCTCAGTACGTTCTCGAGGTCTCCTTATCACGTGATAAAGTGACCTCATGTGCTTTTCAATATCCTAAATGACCTGAAAAGGGACTTATTATTTCTGAATGGTATAAAAGCAACTTTACGCGAGCAAAGACAGATAAAACTTAGTAGATAACAAAATAAAAGACGGTAGTTAACTTCTTGCAATGGCGAGAGGTTCAGTTATATTTTTATATAGACCACTGGCATAACAGTAAAAGAAAATTAAGATAATGGACATTGTTGAGACGCTTTCTTATTCAGTTACGTAAATAAAAAATATGCTGGCCGTAATTAAATATTTCAGTGCCTAAAGAAAGGTAAGAGTCGGGTCTTTTCTTACAAGCGAGGATACCAATCTTGCCGAGTCATTAATTTAGTGACTTCTGTTTCACTCGAGGTGCTAACGTCTGTGATTAATCGAATCAAATCCAGCCCAGCATTTATTTAACCTGATTTCAGAACGTCTTTACTTTTTTTAAGCAACTGAATTATATTTGAAGTGGTTGCAGATTGTTACTAAACAGATATGCAAATGCTAATTAATTGCAATTATTAAGTTGCCATTTAATTTGTAGAAATTAGATCAAAAACCAGTTAAAATTTTAAGACTCGATGGCGCAGTGGTAGCGTATGCGACTGCTGTGCTTGAGGTCTCGGGTTCAAATCCCGGGTCGGACCAAATGTTTGTATGACCTGCAAATATTTGTTTCGGAGTTTGGGTGTTTTCTATGTATAATATGTATGAATTTACAAAAAAAAAGTATATATGTATTTATATCAGTTGTCTAGTACCCATAACACAAGCTCTGCTTAGCTTGGGACTAGATGGCGTTGTGCGTTAGATGTCCAAAATATTTATTTATTTATAAATAATTCCCTAATGTCATAAAAAAACGTAGTACTCCAAAGTTTTTTTAGAAAGCAGCAGTTCTATATATTTTTTAATAATTTTATTTAGCTTGACCTGTTTAAGTCAAATATTTAATCCTTTTGATGTCGGCTCCTTTGTTTATTGAAATTCTTCAAAAACCTAATTATCTTATTACAAGTTCTTTATAAATTAGTCTACTGTCTAGGACGAGCAAATCCTTTGAATTTCTAATATAAATCAGTCAGGACAGTTTTTAAGACTACTATTTACCAGCGCCTTCCAGTAGTTGCTACTGTGGCCAAGCGTTGTAGACTCTGGAGTTTCGTTTTACCTGTGGATAGTTGCGTTCTGGGCCTCCATACAACTGATCCGTAGGAAATGGAGGGTCTGATAATTGCAGTGTATAACCAAAGTGTGATCCATAGATTATAATGTATATGTGTGATCTTTGGGTTAAGATCCCATCTTTTACCAACTAGTCTTCTACACTGATTGAAAGTTATCAGGCCTTTCTCGTCTTTGCTTCGATGTGACTCGCCCAGTTTAATTTTTTTCAAGCATAACGCTCAGACATTTTACCTGAGTTGACAAGGAGAGGTTCGTGTTGAATAATTTTGCTAGCTTTAGTTCTGGTAACTTCCTTTGGTTTGTGAAGAGGGTGAGTTCTGTTTTTTTTCCGATTTACTTACAGTTGGTACTGCAGTACAATCTGAAAAGCCCTCACAGACCTCACATAGCACATTTTCCTCGCTAAAGGATAATTATTAAGTTTTAAACATTAGGTACAGTACCTGGATCATGGATGACCGAGCTTAGATCGGTATTTTTTTTAATAACTTTAGTAGCGCCTTCTCTTCGTACGCTCTGGCACTGATTATTCTGCACCGATGACAGCGCAATGGATCTTATTCTAGTATAGTTTAATGTAACGCTCGAGTTGCGATATATGGCGCTAGATGGACATTGATTATTATCAATAGAGTTGATTGTTGAAAACACAAATAAAGCGACGGTACCTTAAAATTGATCCTAGCTAGATTGATTTATTGTCCCCCGAAACCTCCTGTATACAAAATTTCATGAAAATCGTTGGAGCCGTTTCCGAGATTCATATTATATATATACAAGAATTTCTCGTTTAAAAGTTATTTAATATAAAGTATTACTCCAAAATATGACATTTCGTCACACCGAATAGACACATATGTCGTACTCGTGGGTCGTGATAATATGACAGTAAATAACTCTTGGTCCTGAATGATGAGGGTATAAAGGAGGACGTCAAATAAAAATATAACACGTCGTGATCTTTGAATATGACTATTGTGTAGTGCGCACTGTGGTTATTACAAGTTTCTGATTCGAAACTAAATATATGTTTTAATTAATTTTACTAATAGATTGTGTTTTTAATGTCAGTCAAAAATCTAGAGATTAGAGGTGGATACATTTAAAATATACACAGAACGTTTACATTACATTTAGCTTTGCAAAATCAAAAGAAGCATTTTAATAGCGAAGTAAAATGAATTAAAAAGCTATTATTATAAAAGCGCAAGTGTGTGTGTTACTTCACGCTCAAACGGCTGAATCAATGTTATTTAAATTTGGTACGGAGGTAACTGACAATCTGGATTAACATAGTCTGTGTTTTATCTTGAAAGAATGTAGTATTCCCACAGGATCGGAGTATCTGGTACACCGTGGGAGAGCCACGCTTCCGCATGAATGGGCCGACTAGATCGGAGTGATACCACGGCCTCAGAGAAGAAGGTGAAACAGCGCTTGCACTGTGTTTCACCGAGTGAGAGAGGATACCGAAACCCCATTTCCAACCACTCCCTATCCCCAAAGGCCAGCAACGCACTTGCAAACGCTCTGGCGTTGCGGGTGTCCATGGGCGGCGGTAATCGCTTACCATCAGGCGATACGTCTGCTCGTTTTCTCGCTATTCCATAAAAAAATCGAATGAACTAAATAAAACTAATCTAAATTAAACTTAAAACTACTCGTTCTCCGACAAATATATTACTTTAAGTTTTGCATATTTGCTATATAATTGCATTGACAAAATTTAGGTCTGACGTTTTGCAGTATAATAAATAAATCATGGAAATAAACATTCACACCACGCAACATTGACTACGTCCATCTAGCCCGCATACAAGTTTATAATGGTCAAACTTTTGATATTTCGTGACTATCGATGTGTTATATATCTTAGAAAGCAATAACCGCAATAAATTGTGCATGCCACGATCGTAGCGGTATTTCAATCCAACTAGATACTCATGTTTAAGCTGTGTTATGGAACTATTGTATCGGCAAAAGGCACCTCTGTACTATATGGCTGTACCGAGAGTTTTTGATTTATTTTTTTAATAACCCATTTTTTACCTGAATTTCTCATTGCATTAAGATTAAGCGACAGATTAATCCTACGGAGTATCACCGTAATTATCCATCCCGTGAATTTAAAAAAAAAAACGAAAGAGAAGGAAATTAATAAAAATAAATATTTCGGACATCTAACACACAACCCAAGCTCATCTCTGGGCCGCCATTGTGTGGGTCACCATGCTGCATTGTTAGACTGTCTGCATTCGCAATGAGTATGGTGACCATCACTTTTGGATTCTGCTTATGCTTTCCATCAGGCTGAGTACGGTCATTTTGGGAGATTTTATTTAAAAAAAAAAATATTTTGAGGTTATATAAAAATTTGGTACGATCCGGGAATCGTACCTGAGATCTCAAAGCACAGCAGTCGCATACGCTACCAATGTGCCACCGAGGCAGTCAAATCTTTATGCAATTTCTCAGCCTATTGCCGTCGACTGATGCACGACGGCCACCTCCAAAGAGCGCCAACCATCTACATCATAAACGCAAGCCCTATACTAATCTATATATACTAAACTAATAAATACTATCAAATATATGTGAATGACGTCATCTCAACGCTAAGACGCGTGGTCAAAACAAAATAATAGAAGAGCTATTCCCTTCCAGCCACAACGCCGCTACAGGTGTAAGCGTGCTCCCACACAGCAGTTGTAAAATGTTAGAGAATGTTGGATAACATTTGTAGGATAACATCATGTAACATGTTGTAACAAATGTTATAAAATGTTATCGTGTTACACAATGTTTTATAACATTTTATAATTGCTGTGTGGGAGCACCCTTAGCGATTGAAGAAAGAGATTCGACGCGAACACTTGTATTTTGGCTAGGCCCTCAGATTAGAAAATTGGATACTAAAGAGGGAACTACTCAAAAAAAACTCCGTATTTGAGGCAATAGGCTTATTCTCTATAACGAGAGGGGTGCTTAATTGTAGTTGGCAATTTGCGGGAATTTAATACCATTCTGCAAATCCCTTCGGGAATACAAGCGAGTGGCGTAATGTTAAATGAGTTAATGTATGTTACATATGTGAATAAAGAGCCTAAAGTTCAACGTTTAGTGTTAGCCATGAAAGGGTTCCTAATTACGATCATATTGTTACTATCTCGATAGAGCATTAGCATATGAGACTGCTGTGTTTCAGGCCTCGGGTTCTATTCCCGAATCGGACCAAATGTGTATATGATCTGCAAATATTTGTATCGAAGTTTGGATGTTTTCTTCGTGTATCTATGTATCTTCTTTCTACATATATATTAAAAAAGTTGTCTAGTAGCCATAGTACAAGCTATGTTTATTTCAAGACTAGACGGCGATGTGTGTGAGATGTCCGAAATATTATTATTGCTATTAAACAATCAAGTACTAAACATTATTTAGCGTGACCCAGTTATAAGGGTAAGGCTAACAGGACCAAGACCGTTATATTCCACATGAATTGAGTTTAAAGATCCTCAAAGCAAATATATAATAGCAATGTCTTAGACCATAACCTTACAGCGTTGAGGAAATTTAATGTGATTAAGATTACTTTATATTTACGAACGCTCAAAGCATTCAAGTGAAATCTCTTGCTTCATGTATTTTATGAAATTAAATATATTGACTTGTTCAATTGTTATTCCTACTTTTAATGATATTAATTCGTAAGTATTCGTAAGCTCCGTATGTCTGTTACGCGTTTAGTGTAAGCCGCTAAAGCGACTTTAATGTAATTTGCCATAGAGATAGTTTGATTCTCGGGGAAGGATATATATAAGTTACTTACCGCGATAGCAGATATGCAACCGACGTGTGGGGGTTAACGGCAAAAAATTATAAGTCTAACATCAACCGTTGGGCAGTGGACCGCCAGACATGATCACCTCGCCTGGTCTGAGGATCCTCCCTTTGTGTTGGAGGAACATGGCATCCCTTCCCCTAAATATAGTTTAGACTATGATAAAATTTGACGTCTTAAAGCAAATCTGATACAAGAGATAGAAGGTAGAACAGTACTTTTTAGATTACTTTAAATCCTCTCCAATTTAAATTCTTATAACCAAGCCGGCATTTAAGTTCTACCAAAATGTTCTAAGACTATCTTCTATAAACCTTACCTATCTTATTTAAGCACCTATAAAAATACAATGACCAAATAAAACCTCAAGTACTTCAACGTACACCAAATTACACAAGTTAACTCAGAAACTCCCTAAATGGGTACAACGCCTTACTTTACGAAGTAGAAATCCCTTGATTATAAGCTTGTAGAGAGACTACCTTTATAAATAACTTAGCATTCATCATACTCACTTTAACTCAGTTTAAAGTCAAACTTGGTGTAACAATTTTAAATTGCACGGGAGCCCACATCTCCACGCTTGAATAATTCAATGAACGCGGTACCTCAAAACAAATCTAATCACAACTCCCATCAAAATCACTTTATATGGATCCGGAGACGGTAAACTTGTCTAAAACTTCGTGTCCTGTAATTAGAGTGCCATATAGTTTTTCTTATTATTTTTCTTCTTCGTATACTGATTAAACTACTGAAAAAGACTGAAATCCGAAGCTTTATGATGAAGTGTATAATTTTAAATTTATCGTTGGAAATATACTCATTTATACTCATTATACTCATTTGTGTATTAATTTTCATTAAAATTAAAATGGCAAAGGGTAAAAAAGATGTGTCAAAAGAGGAAATTTATAGCTTAAAATGTGTTAGATATATTGTTAGCGCTGTTTTCAAACGTAAGAATAAAAACGTAAGTAGGTATCCTTCAAACTAAGCCAAAATGTAACAAACTTTTTAGAACTACATATATCATTCCATTGTCAAACAATATTTACAAGAATTTGAAAACAATGAGTGATAAATTACTACACAGTTGTATTGCCTTTTTCATTTGCCCTATTTTGTCTAGACAGGTCATAAAGCTAGACAATCACAATGTGCTTAAAAATATATTATAAAAACATTTATGAATGTCGATCGACCTTAATACTTATCAGACGCCCTTATTTAAATTCATGGGGTATGTTTTATAACCAATTCGACCAGAATGAGTGATATTAAATCACACCAACAAGCTTTAACAGTCCACCGCTGGAATAGAGATCTCCTTAGCACGAGCAAGGAGGTTTTGCGAACTATAGTAGAGGGTTTATTTCAAGTTGTATCAAGTTTTGGCCACGATTTTGTCTTTTGTAGTTTACTTCCTTAGTCACCTTTTATGACACTCACGATATGAATAGGAATTCTAGTACTCCCATCCTTAATCTCTCACCACAGTTATAATAGTCTCAACAAAATGCAGAATATACTGAGATAGCAAAAATACAGTATAAAATTTTCATCTCTCCTGAAATGAAACTCCTCCAACGACGGTACTTAAAATTGGTGTCATGTGTATTAAATTAAAACGACTTTGAATGAGAGCTCGCGATGCCTACTGACAATTTAGCAAAATTAATTTAGCTGCGAAGTTAAATTCAAGCACGTTTTTAACAGGAAGTTTGAGATGTTAAACGTTGAAAAATAAAACCATTTCATGTCTTCAGCTTAAAACAAGATACTTTTTAAAATTTTCCTTAAACTTTGACTCAATTTAGAACTTTATATATGAGTATACTCGTATCCAATTTTTTAGAATAGGCAGTCTGTCATATCAAATGGATGTCACATACAAATTAAAACGTTCATGTTTACTGTTAGTGTATGAATTCCAAGATTACAACCGTAAGTTGACGTAACACGACTTAGGTAGGTACACATCATTCATAGTGGTGTTCTACAATTAATCACGCTTTACAATTAATCATAGCGATACATTGTGCGTCTTTTAACAATTTAATAGAATTTCAATGTTTGATTAAACGAGCGGTAATGCTTATGACCGCTAGTAGAAGGAGTGTGGGTAAAGAAACGTCTTTAAAAATCCCCTAATTGACCCACGTGACGTATTAACGTGTCAGGAAATCGTTTTTATTATTTCACTTCTGCTTATTGAAAGAGAAAGAGGATTCGGTTTAAACGAATCGATCCTCTGTTGTAATCGGGTTGTTGGATCAACCGTATTAGAGTTTAACCACATGTTTTCACAGAAGGTTTAATATGAAACATCCTGTGGTTTTAATTAGTTCGATTTATACGTATGTATCTTATGTGATATTAATATCAGAGAGTTTGATTAATGCAAGAGATTTCTCTTGTGTTGCTGGTTACAATTTCTGTGCTATAATAAAATATCGTTATATTCATCTCACATCTACAGTCTTAAATGGTCCACCGTTGGACATTGGTCCTTCTTTACGACTTTGCGCCAAGTTTTCCCTCTTTTTGTAAACCTGTTGTCCTGGTAGTTAACTTTCTTATTGAGTTATTGAGTAAGGTTACTCTTCTTATTTTTAAATCGTCACCACATTGAAATTCATAAAACGAATTAAAAATATTGCTCAATGAAAATAATCTATTTATCTATCTAATAAACTGCCTCGTTGGTCTTGCGGTTGGCGTATGCGACTGCTGATCGTGAGGTCTCGGGTTCGATTCCCGGGTCCTACCAAATGTTTGTATGATCTACAAATATTTGTTTCGGAGTTTGGGTGTTTTCTATGTATAATATGTATGTATTTACGTATTTGTATCAGTTGTCTAGTACCCATAACACAAGCTCTGCTTAGCTTGGGACTAGATGGCGTTGCGTGATAGATGTCCGAAATATTTATTTATTTATTTATTTGTTTTTATTTGTTGTTGCTGTAGGGCAGCATGGACACAAATAGAAAAAGATTTTTATCCGTTTTAAAAAGTTCTAAAATGAGTCACAGAGAATACACCAACCCTGAGATATTACTATTATTAATTCAGCATTAGCAATCTGTGGCTAACAAGGTTTTGCATATTTGATGTTAGCTTAGCCACCGCTGCAACCCACCACACTTATCACAATGTTGAATTGTATAGCGAGCGAGCTATTAATTCAATAATTGATTAAATTTAATTTTAAAGAAAAACTAGCTGCACCGCGCCATATTACCGCGATTGTTATCGAAGCTAGTCTAAAATGTAGTATATAGTATATATATTTATATAAATTTGTACAGATATGGGGATAGTGTTTTTCTTTAGTTATTTTACACGCTCTAACAATAAAGTCTATCAGATCCCAAACTGAGTGCGGTCTGTACCGATGCGCCGCAGCACTGCGCGCATTATGTCGGATATCGCGGTATTCATTTTTTATGTTAATGGTTAAAGGCTTTTCCATTAGTAAAAGAATTTTCAAAAGACGTTTGAAATCTCATTTGCCCACTACAACCTAATATATATATAGATAAATGTACATGTCATTGATGAATCACACCCAGGCACAAAACAAAAGAGCTCATCACAATTATTTGTCCCGGGTGACACTCTAACCCCCGAACTCCGGTTATCAAAAGAGTAAAATTGTAATAAGGTGGTATTTATTTACAGTAGAGTGCAGGTGACAGCGCCCTCTATACAAAATAGTCAATACAATGTATTTTCACATAATAGCGACAGCGTATCGAGTTTCCCTCCCTCATGATGATGACATAATTATTCGCACGGAAATAATGCGACCAGACGAAGTGCACACCCTTGCATGCCCTTTTGTAGGGACTGGTCACCGTAAGTAAAAGATTAATCTCAGAGATTATTAACGCTACTTACGTAAATACCTACTGTTTAGTGCATTCTCGTATCAATTCGAATTCGAATTTCGTAATCTTTGAAAGATTTTTTTAAGTGAAAACTCTTCTTTAACGGCGTTTTACACTTTAATATAATTTATTTTGGAATGGGTAAAAAGTGTTAAACTCGAGTCAGTACACGTGACGCGTTAGGACACGCGACCTGACCTAAGACGGCACCGGGCGCTGCCACGAGTGTGTATGGTGACAGCTGATGGCTCGACTGTCTATATAATATGACATGACTGGTAATGTTTTTATATACTATATAGCATTAACCTATATTTTTATAACATCACAATAAGCATTGTTTTTACTTCTTTTTATCGCGCATTTTATTTAAAGAGCAAAGACGTTCATTTCAGGTGAGCTTAAACAACTGTTTGTTATAGTTCTGAGTTTTCACTTCTGTCGGAAATCCTCATGACTACTTTGTGTTTTTTTAATATAATTTCCACACTAGAATTATTCAAGTGTTGCGAAGGACGTACAGCAACGTGGGAATACATAATCTTCAAGCATCATCACCACTGCTGAACGTAGGCCTCTCCTCGGAAAGAGTTTTTTTTTTATTAAATATTAACTGCGCCAAAATGATTCTGCTCTGCCTGATGGAAAGCAGGAGCAGATTCCAAGAGTGGTGGTCATCATCCTCAATGCGAATAAGAACATTGCAGCATGGTGACCCACAGTATGGCCGCCTAATGCGATGCTTTTTTATGCCCCGCTTAAAGGACCCGGGATCATAGTGGGAGGGAAACACGTGCGCGCTGAAAGTGAGGTCTAGGTTTTGGCCAGTTATAGAACGCTGGCTAGACGGGTTAGTACAGGATTTGTTTAAGTTTATTTCTCTTTATAGCACTGTTTTTCTGCTTCGTTAACTCCCTCAATCTGCTCTTACAACACCCATTCTACATACTCAATCCAACTGGACAGTAAAATACAGATTTAGAATATATTCCTTCTGTAATTCTTTCTTATTACACAAAACCTTCTTTCTTCTTTGATGAAATGGTAATCAGCCGGATCTCTCGGATCAGCTATTTCTGGCAATGTCAAGTGTTTATACTCTTCAAATCATAAGTATTCAAGTCGTTAAGTCTTCGTCGTGATGAAATTAATGATATAAAATATAAAAAATGTGGATGAGATGGGGACCGTCTTCCGAAAAAAACAAAAAACGATCCCACAAAACCTTAACATTTTATTTATAATCTATCCGATGTCATGGTAGTGTCAAACTTTCCACACGTTCACTAAGAACAACACATTTACTAATAAGGTCTTATTTCTCTTTGACTTGATAGAAAATCTGTTTTCCAAAATCCAAGTAGATACAAAGCTTTAATGTTAAAGTTACAAAAAGTATTTGTGTAAGAAACCATTGATCCTTCGATATATAATGAGGTCGTCGTCATACTTAGGATTAAAGGTATGAATATAATCCGTCTACTTTAATTGGAAAGTCAAGATTTCAAGAAGCTTGTTTTGCCACCAACTTTCTGTTATTGTTTCCATTCAGTTTAGAATTGAACAGAAACTTTGGATAAATCCATGACTTTGGTAACGAGATAGCTCCGTTTAAACCACACCTTTTGTATTAGTTTAAACAGAAATAGACTCTAACTAAGTTATTAAGCTAACATTTGTTAATCACAAACTATCGTAAATGGTTTGTGAATTCAATTAATATTTTAATTTAATTAATCATGAGTGGTTCAAAAGGAAGACTTGCAAATGACTAAAGCGACTTCAGACTTATAAGTCGATGTATATCTTTGGTTATATAAGTTCAAATCAATTCAAAAGGCAGTATTATTTGTATATTTCATTTATTTATTTAAAAATCAATGCACATGACATACAAAGGCGGACTTAATGCAACGAGGCGATCACTCGCAGTCAACCTTCAGGTGATCCGGAAGTATGATGCGGTAGGTGGAACGACAAAGAACTAAATTCTAAATTAATAAATAAAAAATTAAAATAACTTAAGTACAACTAATATATAAATAAAATCTACTATATTTATCTATACATGTATAATTTTATAAGCACACATACATACA
Source organism: Spilosoma lubricipeda (assembly GCA_905220595.1). NCBI lineage: Eukaryota > Metazoa > Arthropoda > Insecta > Lepidoptera > Erebidae > Spilosoma > Spilosoma lubricipeda. The sequence continues at coordinate 8,809,994 of HG992295.1, forward strand.
CATATTTGATCTATATACATACTAACATATAAAGCTTGTTTAATGTTGTGTTAGAAAAGTAAAGCTTGTTGTGTTGAAGAGTTTGTTTGTCTCTTGGAACGCACTAATCTTAGAAAACGCACAGCCCAAACCGCTGAGCTTAGAATCCTGAAATTTTGCATGTAGGTTCTCTATATAACGTAAGTGAACACTAAGAAAGGAATTTTTGAAAGTCCACCCCTAAGGGCATGCCAATCGATTAAGTGGTTTAGCTCTGAAAGCGTAACAGAGAGACAGGGATATTGATTTTATAATTTTACTATTGAATTTTAATTACAAAACTAATGTCTTTTTTTTTCTTATGTTTCGCCCTGCCAAAATGACTCTACTCTACTACGCCTGATGGAAAGCATAAGTAGAATCCAAGAGTGGTGGTCACCAAACTTATTGCGAATGTAGCTTGCCGACGCACATCATGGCGGCATAGTGATGCTTCTGCATCATTGGGCCTCCGGTCTCGCACTCACCAACGTAACACGACAGCACGATCACTGTCATTTTACGTTGACCTTCCGTGCGAGGGTAGTAGCGCCCCGGTCGAGCCGGCCCAAACGTGCTGAAATCAGCGTGGCTCTACTACCTAGATAATAACAAAATGTATTTAATAAAAATAGGCTTCTTTATGTCCAATCTTAAATGTTCTTCTTGTTAATCTTTTCTAAATTAACAGAAATTTTTAATGCTTAATAATACTTCCATTAATAGTAAATAATGAATCGTAATCAAACAAGCTTTGTTAAATATTAAGACATCGCTAAAAAGTTTAATGAAATTAGTTCAGTGATTTCTCAGCTTTTCTTATAAATCATTAAACTTTCTGTTAAACGTCTGCCAAAACCATTACTTAGCAAAAACTTGGCCTTTCGGTATAATTTACTGAACAAAAATGAAATGATCAGACATATTTACAGCTGGTTTGAGAATATTCTCCTGTGTTTTGTTTCTTATATGTACCGAATCGAAAAGTCAAAGTATATCCACGCCAAATTTCATTTAAATCGGTATAGCGGTTTAACCGTGAAAGCGTAACAGACAAACAGATTAACTTCAAATTCATAATATTCGATTTTTTTGTATGGAAGAGTCGGACCAATAATGTGTTTTTCTATTGGTAAGTAAAAGAATTTTAAATATGGCTTCAATAGAGCCAGATATTATCCCCTACAGCCTCACAAGGTTTACCTCTTCAGAATATTAGTTAAATGTACTATATATATTTGTACATTACTACATTAAAGGCACCAACCAACCACTTCCAAAATGCAATCAAGTCTGTCGAATTCTACGTTTATTCAATAATATAAGCGCCCATTAGGTAGTCTAACACGTTTTGCTAAGGGGTTCCAAGAGACAATAGAACCGTTTTCACTGAGTTAACGGAATTTGGACAATGTTAACAAATATTTTACTTCAATACCTAGCAGTTGCATTAAATCAATTGATTTAGAAATTTAAGAAAATTTGCTATAATGTTTTGAAAGTCTGAATTGACACCGAGATCATAATAATTTAGTACGAGGATGACCGAGTTTTGCTCGGTATAATTGTTTTTGGTAAATTCTCTATAAATTAATCGTAACTGAAGCGATTCATCGCCCCCTAAACCTTCTGTATGTTGATGAAAATCGTTGGAGCCATTTCTGAGTCTGAATTATATTTCTACAAGAATTTCTCGTTTAAAGATATTCGACAGATTAAGATTAATTTCTAAAGGATTGTAAAATTATATCCTCGTATACAAAACAAAGCTATTTAACGTGAAAAATAAATTTGCTTTATACTCTTTACTTCACGCCCTAATATGAAAAATACAAACAAATAAAAACAGTGGTACAATGGGCAGCTTTATCGCAGTCTGTGTTAGTTTAAATAGACTCAAGATAAGTATTACGTCATAAACGCGAAAGAATAACAAAAAAATACAAAAATCTCTTAATGAATTTCGGGTCTGCGCATTTCAATTTGCAAAAACTCGACCTCATAAGTAACCCCTAATAGTAGATGGAAAGATCTCTATTGTTCGTATTGTACGAGGCAGGGCAGGCGCGTTTCCTGGCACAGTGCCAGCGACACCGATCTGCGATGTTAACGGCGCAGCCCTAAACTCCCGACTAATTATGGACGTGGGCTCAATATATTCGACCCTCATTTATTCATTTTTTACGCGTGGAAACCCCCTCGGGTCATCACCCCACCGGGGTTTGTGTCGGACTCGAATCAACTAAAACCACACGGTGTGCCACTCTGCTCCTGAGACTGAAGGGATCCGGGAACTGCTGTATGCATATGTTCAACCCTAATTTATCGTTGTTCCGTATTTTAAAACAACTTTATTCTCAATTCAAATTGTTAATCGTGCTTAAGAACATTGTATTTTGTATTGTAATCCATGATAGTAGGGCATTATCAAGTGCTGTCTGCACAGTTCTGGATTACCCAGTACTTTGTCCGTGCGAACCATCAGTACAGAACATTTTTAGTATGAGATAGCGGTTGTGTCTTGGTTCTTTATACCGATGTCATACTTTTTTTATTTACTCTTGAATTTTTCAAATTTATCTGGTAATATTTATCTGAAACAATTATGTAAAAGTTATATTTAAAAGTAAATTGCATTGTCGATTAGAAGTAAAGAAGTATTTAGTTAAATTTTCTTAGTCTGACTACGAATCACATTCGTAAGCAGATCATCATGACATCCATTTCAAGGGTGTCTATAGTTTTCTATGTAGGACCAAACTTGGTTATAAGTTAGCGCGAATGTTTGAAGAACTTCAAGTTTTTATTATAGTAAAATTAATGTTGATCAAATGAATAAATGATTTTTTGATATCATTTTCTTAATCGGTTTATTCAAGGTAACTGTTATGTATGTTTAAAGTTTTTAATTTGTTTGATTTTTAAGCTCAATACGTTTTTTGACTTCATTGATATTTAAAAGCTTAGGTTGTCGTATTATCTTTTTACACTACTACGGCGAAGCCAAAACGAAGGTAATAGTTTTGACAGTCCATGTATGTTTGTATATTTTATCGCAGCGCCTTAAGGCGTAAAATCGATTCGATTTTAATAAATGAGGTGTCAATAGTTTCGTAATAATGGTTCGGTTGACATATACTATATCTATACTAATATATAAAGCTGAAGAGTTTGTTTGTTTGTTTGAACACGCTAATCTCAAGAACCGCTGGTCCGATTTGAAAAATTATTTCAGTGTTAGATAGCCCATTTATCGAGGAAGGCTATAGGCTATATATCATCACGCTAAGACATACAGGAGCTGAGCGCCAATGAAGAATGTTACAAAAACGGGGGAAAATTATCACGCTACGGGCAATACAAGACGCAAACGAGGCTGCGAGGGTCGGCTAGTAGTCTATATACCTACACATTTAAAAAAAAACAAATTACGTAGTCGTATCATAGTTTAGGAAATTCGTATTCGTATAGTTTTTACTCTTTTTCTTTTAACTCTTATAGTACTTTATTCAAGAATTTATTTGTAGCTAGCTGAACCCCGCGATGTTTGGAGGTTATTGTCGTACCGCGGATAGCACCGCGGGGCGAAGTTAGTCTAAAAAAAGTAGCCTAAGTTACTCCTTAGGTATATTATCAGCTACCTATCAATGAAAGTACAAGATCAGTCGAGCCGTTCCAGAGATTAGCTGGAACAGGCAACCAAAATGTGTAAAAAAATAAATTGGTATATGTACCGTGTACACACCTACATATGCATTTAGTAAAAAGCGGTTATTTTAATATTACAAAGAGACACTCCAATTTTATTTATTTGTATAGATGTGTAGATAATATCTACAACATTTACAAATACAAATATATATTTATCGTGAAATATATGTTTTCGTATAATTTCCATAAAAAGCGGTTATTTTAATATTAAAAGAGACACTCTTATTATTTTTAGTTGTATAGATATAAAGATAATATCTAAAACATTTACAAATACAGTTACATATTTATCGTGAAATATATGTTTTCGTATAATTTCCATAAAAAGCGGTTATTTTAATATTAAAAGAGACACTCTTATTTTATTTATTTTTATAGATATAAAGATAATATCTACAACATTTACAAATACAGTTACATATTTATCGTGAAATATATGTTTTCGTATAATTTCCATAAAAAGCGGTTATTTTAATATTAAAAGAGACACTCTAATTTTATTTATTTGTACAGATTTATAAATAATATCTACAACATTTACAAATACAATTACATATATATCGTGAAATATATGTTTTCGTAATGTAAAACTAAGGTTTCATATGAATCTACTATAATAAGATTCTATATTATAATTTAACTAAGCATAATGATCTCTCAAATTAGTTGAAATAACGGGATAAGAGTATCGATTTTCAAAGTCTGTGTGACGGAGCGAGAGTGTGAATTTAATTAGAAGAAAACTATTAATTTTGTGAGTTACGTATATCATAGTATGTTAGAAAATCATGAACATGATAATTCTAAATGAAAGAATCGTAAGAAAGAAAGCATGTGCATGTATGTTTCTATTCTAAGATACATATTATACATTTTGTGAGTCGCTTAATTTATATTATGTTAGAAATACACAAACATGACAATTCTAAATTTTAACATCATAACAAAGAATATTTTTGCAACATTCGCAGCTTGATTAGTATTTGCTGCTTTGCAATCTATATATATATATATATATATATATATATATATATATATATATAAAAGAGGAAGGTGACTGACTGACATACCCAGAGATCAACGCACAGCCCAAACCATTGAACCTGGAATTCTGAAATTTTGCTTGTAGGTTCGATATGTAACGTAAGTGAGCACTAAGAATGGATTTTTTGAAATTCCACCCCTAAGGGTATAAATTAGGGGATAAAAATTTACGTGAGCGAAGCCGCGTGCAAAAGCTAGTCAAATATAAACGCAAAATACCTATAAAACGCTTTATTTATTTAACATAAGTCTGCATGTGTGTATGAAGCAATTTTAAATAGAGAACTGGCATGATTGCAACTTGACAAATAACAACTGTCAACTAGCTTTCGTCCTTCCAATACAAAGAGATTCTCCAAACAGACGAGGTAATCGTACCTGCATGACTGCAGCTCAACGGTTTATGTTGGGAAATTGTATGTTTGTAAAATGACGCGATACTAGATTAGTTACTATTTTGTAGGTGCTCCATCGTCTTCTTTAAATTATATTGAAGTATGTTTTTCGTTGTAAATATTATTTATGGAAATCACCACAAGCACATTCATCCTAAAATTCTAAATCGATCAACAGACTTTAGTATGTAGTTTACTTCTCAACATAAGCAGAAAAGAGGTTTGGTCTACTATATCACGGTGGTCAAACGTGTTGGTGTACGGTTTGTGTCAAGTTATACTTCTCTTTGTAGAGCTGTTGCCCTGCGTAATAAACTCCCTTAGTAGGCGCTTACGACACTCTTAAGTTGAATAATAATAAGGTACACACCGTACTCTTAACCCGTCACCATACGGAAAATGACTAAACTAATACGAATGTTATTTCTTAAGCCCGTGACGACACGGAAATTATTATACTAATAAGAATGTTATTTCTTAAACCTGTGACGACACGGAAATTATTACACTAATAAGAATGTTATTTCTTAAACCCGTGACGACACGGAAATTATTACACTAATAAGAATGTTATTTCTTAAACCCGTGACGACACATAAATTATTACACTAATAAGAACGTTATTTCTTAAGCCCGTGACGACACGGAAATTATTGCACTAATAAGAATGTTATTTCTTAAACCCGTGACGATACATAAATTATTACACTAATAAGAATGTTATTTCTTAAACCCGTGACGACACGGAAATTATTACACTAATAAGAATGTTATTTCTTACAGTGGACTCAATGTTACTTGAAACGCTGGTCGAACATGAATAAAACATTTATGAAATGTAGATATTTAAGTAAGATTTAGGTGTCGGCTGTAATTCCTGTCATAAATCTGCCAAGTTACCCTACGTCAGGAATGGTTAATTTATGTGTGTCTTTGGTCCTACCTAATCTTTATCTTCACATACTTTGAATCGAAAGGCTTTTGTTAACTTGAAGACTGGCATATCATCAGATTTTAGGCTTATCTACTACTAACACTTTTGGCTGCGGATAGCTCTGGCTTCCTGTTTAATATCGCATAAATTATTACCGCCTGCTTGTATGTATTTAAACGTAGGTTCATGAATTTGAGTTTCATATAAAATATTTATTTGTGAATTCAGGTAACGCAATCAATTTAATTAGTAGCAATTCAATTCAATTAATAAGTAAGTCAATCAATATTTTGTTGCGTTAGTGTATGTAGACAATAGACAAAGTTAATACTCAGTCGGGTGACACTATATTAACTGAAATTGACAAATTTTGATCATATTCTCTGGGTTTTAATGGTCTAGAAGGAAAACAATTAGACAATTAATTTGGTGGTAACCAACTAATACCACTCATAAATGTCCGCAAGGAGACAATTGCATTGACGGACGGATAAAACATACGATTAGTTAGTCATTCTTCTTCTAGGTCATATGCTTTTTGCTGAATATTATATCCGCTTTCAAGTGCTTAAATATTATCTCGTACCCATAATTTAATACACAATTACATGTACATGTCTTTACAGTTCACAACGAACTAATTTCAAACCACTATTCCCGCTGTCCGTTGTCCCTGTTTACATCAAATTTGTGTTGATATATTATGTCATTTCAAGGCAAGCTAATCCAGACAATTGTGTTAACACAATACGTATTTACCACGAGTAATATATCATTGTCGGACACGTTGGTTTGGGTCCTTTAAAAATAATCAAATGAAGTGAATACACAAATTACAAACGGTATTATATTTAAGGTTAAATGTTGATGGTGACGGAAAAGGTGACGGTTTGAAAATAGACTCCCTATTTATCACCAGTTCTATACATCTCATGAAAGTCGTAAGAGAAAGAGGGAGTAAACTACGCAAAACAACATCACTGCAACGAGAAGAAAAACTTGAAACAAACCCTATCTATATATAGATAGAGACGGCTAGCCAGCGTGGTATAGCATAGTAGGCCAAAGGTCTCCTTGCTAGGAAGGAAAGGCCGGCAACGCACTTGTGACGCCTCTGGTGTTGCGGGTGTCCATGGGCTACGGTAATCGCTCGAAGTATATTAAATGTTCATATTTTGCCGATCATGGTTTAGGTAAGTCGTACTTACTCAATACGGGTCAAAGCTTTTAAGAATAAATATGCTTATATAGTTCGTAATACGTGCACTTTGTAAGCATATTAAACCCTAGGAATTCCGTGTCAAAAGAACTTCAAACTTCTATGGCATCCACAACGCGACACGTAAATGAATTTTAAACTAATCAACCTAAATTATACAAATGATATGAACAACGAAACAATAAATTAGATAGATAGATAGTAACTCCACAACCAAATCGTTGTATTTTGATAAATGATCGCTACTTTTCTGCTATCGTTAGTTTACAAACTCGGTAACAATGTTTGAATGTTATGATATGAAAAGGAAACATTGAATATGTGTTTGGTTTTAGTTCCAGTAAATTTGCATATTGAAATATAAACGAAATAAAGATTATTTATAACAGCATAAAATCAGAATGCTTAAAATTCTCAATAGATCATGCCAAAGGATCTATTAATCACTAACTAGTGGTCGCTCAATAGTTAAAAGTTTACCATAATTCATTTGAATTTCTTTTTTAGCTTTCTGCAGTCCTCCTCCATATAACATTAATTGTGCCAAATTTCATACTCCTTCGTTCACATAATTTTGTGAAAAGGGGTACAAAGTTTTTGTTTCACGTGTGAATATATAGATTTCGTCTGATATTAAACTCGGTCGACTACGAAGCAAGTAGATAGATGACATCAAGGCCTAGACTGGACTAAAATATCACCAATAAAAGAGGCTGCTCATGATCGCGAGGGATACCGACTACTAACCTCCAAACTTCATTCTGAAGATTGCACCTCAGGATGATGTTGATATTAAACTCTAAGTAGAATCAACCTATCTCCATTATACTTCTTTATCGTGTAATAGTCTTGCCATAACTTTTAAATATATTTTTCACATTACTTCTACATTAGAACGATTTCAACATTTTTATTCCATTGAAATATTTACATCATTACAAATATTTTACTCCAAAAAATACCATGTTTCATTTAATTTGAGTTTCTAGTCTTTCAGTTTTTTTGATCTAAAAATCTCTAGGGAAGTCAAAAAAGGAATCACAAATGGCTATCTCTTTTTAGGGTCGGTTCCCAAAGGACCTGAATGACCGATCTATTGTTAGGGTAAGATAAACGAATAAGATAGGGAATTGAAAATCATACTTATCTATTAATTTAAAAATCTTGTTCTATCACGATAAAAGGTTCTTTAGCATAAGTATTTTTTGCAGCACATAAGTAAGAGGATAAAGTTTAAACAGGTTTTATTTTTCTAGCAGCATCAGAGGTAAGTAAGTCTTATAATACCACATTTTATATTTGTTCTTTTAGCGGAATTGATGTCACCACCCTTATTTGTCCGTCTTGGGCCGAGCAGGGCTGTGTCCACTTGTCGTTGTGCTAACAGCATCTTCAATATCCAGGTCTTCTAGTAGGTCGGATCTCTTCCCGGTCGTGTCGGATAACGTCCCATCGAATGTTCTCTGTTGAGACCGGCTGCTTGGTGCTTAATCTATATAAATAATAATGAATCACCAAATGTGTTGCAAGGCTCGAGAACTGCTCGACCAGTTCAGTTTTTTTTCTATAAAGCACAAGGAAGGTTTTAAGGAAGAGAAAAAATAACACTTATTTACTTTAACTTTGAACCATCGAGGTCTGTCGGGGTAGCTTGTCTTTTATATAAAAATCACTTGCTGTTCGTTTGTCTCGCTAAAACTCGAGTACGGCTGGGTTGATTTAGCTGATTATGGTTTTGAAATGATTGTCGTAGTCCAAAAATATTTAAACGGTAAAAAATTTTAAATAAATTGAAAATCCAAATGTCACATGTACGAAGTAGCAAGCACAGCTAGTTTTCAATTACTAAAAACTAGCTAATCTGCGCGAACTTCGTACTGCCACAGTCGAAGACAAAAAAAATACGTTTCCCTATACCTTTTAATATTTCTTGTACACAAACCTAACCTAACAATAACGAACAGAATAATTAAAGAATTATTTAATATGTTGTAGCCGATCGGAAGTTATGCGCGTACATATCTTTTTACATATATACAGTAATATACATACATAAATACATACACTCGAAAAACTTTACCCTCCTTCTTTCGCAGTCGGAGAATGAAAGTATAATTACGTAACATTTTTGTTGTAAAATCGAATACAATGCAGCTAAATGCCACTTTTACCTGAAACAACAGATTTTGGCGTTAACAAATTTTACAGAAATTCAATTTGGATATCAAATTATGTAAAATAATCCATTACTTACCCTTGAGACCCTACCCCACCTGGAATTATTACATTACAGGTGCGCCGAGATTAATCCATCAAAATACTTTGTTTATTTAGGTTACAGAGTGACTTAAACCATGTAAACGACTAACCTAAAAACACAAGGTACTTAATAAAAATATTCGAGCAACATTTTTTTAACAGCGTCAGTTTTTTATATTTTATAAATAAATGTGTGGATAAATGACATCATGCGCGTTAACATACATTGTAACGTGAAACATAAGAGTTATTGAAATTATCGGAACTGATTCCCGGACATTGTATGGAGAACAAGAGAAAGATTATTTGGAAAAATAATGTCAACTTAACAGTTCTGCAAAATCATGTTATAAAGAAATAAAAAAAATATATAACTGTAGCCGGAAGTTGTAGTTAGTGCAGTAGCTTGAATTAAAATAGCCAAAAATTGAAAATACTATAAACATTTTTGAATAATAAAAACTTGTAGCGACTGTTTTTTTTCACTAGCCCACCCTGGCAACCTCATTTGCGTCTCCTATTGCCCATAGCGTGATAATTTTCGATCGTTTTTGAAACATTCATCATTGGTGCTCCACTCCAATTGGTCTAAGCGTGATGATATATAGCCTTCCTCGATAAATGTACTATCTAACACTGAAATATTTTTTGAGATCGGAACAGCGGTTCCTGAGAATAGCGCTTTCAAACAAACAAACAAACTCTTACATTTATTATAATATTAGTATAGAGGAACCATCACATCTGTCTTTAAGTACACTGAAAATCTTTGACACAATTCTAATTTCTTTTCATTTGTAATTGAAAAGAAATTAAAGTTTACATTCAACGCTATTGCGTTGAAAGTAAGACCTACTAATAGGACATAAAACCAGTTATTTATTACAGGCAATTCCATTTATTCACTTCTTTAAAAAAGGATTGGATGAGGATAAAAAAAAAAGTAAATTGAGGAGCTTTGGTCGAATGAGAAATCTAATTTATGGGGCAAATGTAAGTCTGTCGGGACCGTTCTCAAAAACATATACACCCATCGAATTGGCAATATTCTGAAAAGAGACATATTATTATACCAGTAATTACATTATTGACATGGTCAGCATGGTCTATTTCGCGCAAAAAACTGTGCCATATCCTAGGTAAGTAGCTTCTAAAACTTTATATACTTTAGCCTCAAGGTTACCTCCTCAAGTATTATTATGAATGGAATATGTTCAATAAAATAAAACCAAAATCAATTAAGTAATTGTTGCAGGGAAACAGCCTGGGGTATATAGAAAAAAGCAACTTAGTTGCCTTTTTAACAGACTTAAAAAGGGGAAGTTTCTCAATTCGACCGTATATATGTATATACTGTGTGAGTCTGGCCACATTTTGATGCTGTGTACCTATTTATAGTTAAATACACATGTTTTTATGATATACTTAAAACCTGGGAATAAACTAACGTATAAGATACCGGCTCGGCCTAGTTTAGACGTTAGTGACCATAGCCATACTGTAGACACCTAGTTTAAGTGTACATTATGACATATGCTTAAAAACCAAATTGTTTTATCGTGGTGTTGGTGTTGTATCAATAAAGTTATTATTTATATCTATATATATATTATGTGTGTTCGCGAATAACTTCGTCGTTTATGAACCGATTTTGATGATTTTTTTGACGTGACAACGTCTTATAAATTGGTTTGCCGGGTGACACTTCAAGAAACTGCGTTACGCTCCGCTCACGTTATGCGCTCACAATGAGAGCGAGTGAGAGGCACGCGTCCCTTCCACTCGGGCATGGTTAGCCCGCCTAAGAGCGAGAGAGACAGACATAAAAAGTGAAAGGCACGCGTCCCTTCCACTCGAGCACAGTTAGCCCGCCTAATTCTTTGTATAAATAAATGTTTTAAATTGTTACTATTATTTCATCCTTCTTCCTACTATACGAATGAATATTCACATTAAAATTATTTTACCACTCAAAGTCGTTGTCACGTAAAACTTTCGCCCGTATACCGACTTTACAGGCAACCAATTTTTTTTAATGGAAAGTGGATGTCCCAACGGTGGTACCATGATAAAGACATTAATATCTGATGATGAAATCCAAGAGAAATCGAGTCGAACTTAGAAGTCGGTTTTATTTTTGTTAAAATTGTACTTGTATGGTTTTCTCTCTTTTCACTTAGGACTAAATGGCGTTGTGTGTCAGATGTCTGAAATATTATTATTATTATAATTTAACATATTATAAGAAATTCACCAGAAACTGTATAGCAATATGAGCCATATCTGATAAAAAATAGTAGTAGTGATATAAAGAATATTGTTCTTTAAATATCAATGGTATGTTCAAAGATGCAGGTAGTATATCAACAAATTTTCAGGTAGCTTAACCTAACTTAACAACAAAAGCTATAAATAGACCATAACTGATAGGCGAGGGCTGTCAGGAACTACAATATAATTGATCGGCTAGCTTCCGTCTGACAATTTCCTTTGATTGATGTTCAATACCGATAGTAGCAATAAACATTTTGTAATGGCAACACTAGGGTTTGTCATAATTGGCTTGATAGTTATAAAATGTCATTGACTCGGTTAAAAGACTTGAGATAAAATGGGTCGCCAGAATGGACTTTGGTAAAAACCGCGGGTGTTGAAATATAGAATTAATTGTTAAATGTTTCAAATGAGGTCTGTGGCCATTTGGTACGATATTTCGGAATTATCGTCGGACCATCATACGGTCGAGGTGTTTTGTGGCCGTGTCAGCGCTCCGCTGAATGAAAATAGTGCTGGTCCACTTGTACGTAACATTCACAAAGAGTGTGTTTGAATTGTAGATCGGAATCGTTGTGTAGTGTGCGAAACTGCGTAGACATCGTCAAGGGGATCCCCTTGGCCGCATCGGTGATTGGAAGCCTTCAGTACACAAACAAGCTTAGTAATAAATTTAAGAGGTGTATCGCCTCATTATATCTAGTCACCAGATGGATTGTTTTTGCTTGCTGGCTATATCTATGGGCCCGTATGACTAGTTCCAACGGGAACGGAACCCTAGTGATTTGATACAATTGATATACTCTTGTTAGGTTCGCAATAGGTCACATTGTCAATTTCATTTTGTGAAATGTATCAAAGGCTGGAAAACTAAAGCAAAATTGAACGGAGCCCTCGATATTAAGCTCCCTTTATTATTTGATTATACGATAAGATCGTACGTAATAATACATATCATGTTATTATGTATGACCGTGCGTTGTTATACGTAATAATAATAAAATTGACTTCACGTTTGGTAAGCGGTCACCGCGTCGCTCTCTAGTGCGCTGAATGTTAAGAATTCGGACCCCAAACGGGATAAGACTTTGTGCGATCTACAAGTTGTTGTTCTGAGTGTGAATATCCTGTACTCCTTTCATGTATCTTTGTAAAGTCTGACACAGAAATATTCCTAGTGCGGGATTTTTCTTTAAAAAATAAATTAAAATTCCTCTTAAAAATTACAAAATATTTCCAGCGTTTTGACTGTTATAAGTGCTCTACTCTACAAACTAATACACATATAATATGGTCTCGTTTTACAACAATTTCGATACAACACTGATTTACAAAGACACGACAATTGTCTTAAACGAAAGGTGTCCTAGAAATATAAATTTGTAACACGTTATGTAACATACCAATGCATCCACCTTAACACTGATTAGCTTTTGAATGCGTTGTTTATCGCGGTGAAGAGTAGTTTATGTCCTTCTTCAAGAATCAAGGTATCTTCTTGTCAAATTTTATTAAAATCAGTGCTGCGGTTTACCCGTAAAAGCATAATAGACAGACAGAGCTACTTTTAAAACTTTGGATAAATTGTATTATTTAAAACAACTTTCAAAATTGGGGTGACAACACTTAGAAGCGTGACCTTTCAAATAGCTCTTAATTTCCTTAATTTGATTCCAAACGGTATTGTTCAAACGTTCTTGTGTGTCCTAAAATAATATCCCAACACGAAAGGTTCACGACAATTGAATAATCTGTTGTTTGTTCCCCTGTTGTTGTGTAACCCTTCGAAAACAAACTCAATTTACTATTTTATAAATAGCCGGTCAAATTATCCAATTTAAAAGTTTCGCAGTGGACTGTCCCAGTTATCTTTAATATATAATTAGGTACTTGGTTAACCCATTTTAAGGGAGTGTCAAATCAGTTTTAGAATTTTATAGTTAATACTAGCTGACTCGGCGAATTTCGTACTGCCATATTTACATATCTGTCTCAGCTTCTCACAGGCAGTGAACAGTCTTCTAGTTTCTTTTCTTGTACACAAACCTTGTCCTAACAATAACGTTCGTAAGTTATGCGCGTACATACATTTCGGTGATTCATTTTTCACCGACTTCAAAAAAGGAAAAGGTTCTCAATTCGAACGTATATATATATTTATATAGATAGATATTATGGTTACGAGATAGATATTGCTCTGTGAATCAATCGCATTCTATTACTTGTATATCAGTCATATTCATCACTTTGAGTTTATAATCTATGCAATTTGAGCCTACATTAAACCCTCGTGCGAACACGGTAATGCTGATATTTTTTAACTACAAAAGAAAAAGTAAAGAAGTAATATATTACTCCTGCATATCTCTCTATATCTAGATATTTTTAAACTATATATTCATAGACGTTCAGCCAAGCACTGCTCCTCATTCCACTGAAACTTGAAATTGACACACTTCACACTTCAAATTGTACTACTATCCGTAGATTATAATGTATCTAATATATAAAATTCTCGTGTCACAGTGTTAGTTACCATAGTCCTCCGAAACGGCTTGACTGATTTTTATGAAATTTTATATCCATATTCAGTAGGTCTGAGAATTGGCTACTATCTATTTTTCATATCCCAATTTTTTTTTATTACGGCAAAACAACGTTTGCCTGTGCAGCTAGTATCTATATAAAACTTCAATAGTTATATCTTCAACTTACAACATTTTGTTATCTTGTCGCAATTAGAGTGATAAGATCAATCAAAGAATAGAGAATTACAATAGATTTTATACATTAAAACAAAAGCAATTTTGGAAGGTCTTTATTTCCAGTCCTTGTAAATGATAAAACTGATAACGTTATGCTTTCATTATCTGCTTACCCACAAAAACATTTTAACTGATCCCCTTAATTAAAGCAATTTGTAATGACTAGGCAAAACAGTCCCATGTGATACAAACGAATAAATTTCTCTGAGCCTTTCCTCTGTCAACATTATAATTTGCCAGTCAAATATTACTCTTGACGTCAGGAAAATTGTCCCAAAGCGAACTTGTAATCAACATGGATAGATAGATAGATAGATAGAAAACTCTTTGTTTGTACACCGCTTTACATATTGTCAAGAGAGTACATAAGGTGACCAATGTAAGAATGTAATGTACAAAATGCCTTACAACCAAAAGCAATTCCTTCCAAGCAATGTTTGTTTTAAGTATAAGGCATAAGTATAAGGCATGGTTGTTTTAAGTATAACCAATTTAAAATTGTTTGTTTCCTTCACATTTTTTATATTTAGCATTGAAGAACACATTTTTTCCAGGTGATATGTACTTAAAAGTAAATAAGATCCCTAATTATTTTAAGGATATCTGAGACACAACGCTATCTAGTCTCAAACGAAGCAGAACCTGTAGTGCTAGACAACTGATTGTAAATACATATATACTTTTTTGTAGAAAACGCGCAGACTTTGGAACAAATACTTGGAGATCATGAGCACATTTGGTTCGACCCGGGAATCGAACCTGAATCCTCAAGCACAGCAGTTGTATACAGTACCAGTGAGCCACAGAGGCAGTCAGATTGAGTGGTATCGGAAAGTTTTAAATGAATTTGACTTACCGTTACAAGGTTATTTTGATAGCAAGCTTAATTGCAGTCGTAACAAGTTTATCACCCTTCCTTATATCGGATTATTTTCATGTATATGTTTAATTATATCATACGGACGACTTCAGCCAAACTAGACTGTACGAGGAGTCCCTACGAGTCCCTTAGCTATAGTAAAACACTATTTCCTAAGGTTACTCCGTACACCTGTTTATTACCGTCAATAATGCGTTAGCCAATAACAGTGATTATGAGGTTTCTCAACTAACATACGAAATAATATATAGCGGTATCGTAAACAAAGATGTCTGTCTACCTGTAATATTCAAATTTCGGAACAATTCTAATTTGATTTTCGTGGAAGTTTAACACAAAGGGGAATGGCTATTTAAATTCCAAAATTAACATAAATTACTATTAATCTTAAATTTTAGTTAAAGTTAAACGTGTTTAATGGGTGTATTGCCCGTGGTCCTACTGCGTAGACCTAATAGTACTAGTAGTGGACTGTAACAACAAAAATACTATCGTAGAACTATAGGTGATGAAACATGCCCATGGTCCAACTTTTTGAACTACGGGCAAAAACTAACTCCTCATGGTACTACCGTAGGACTATACGCAATGAAATGTGCCCATGGTCTAACCGATAGAACCATAGGCAAGAAAAAACTGATAGAACTACAGGTAATATTTTTTGCCCGTGGTACTACTAGTAGGACAATGCAACCACGGGAAACAAGCCGTTTAATTAAATAATAAGTTTCAATAAATAAATAAATGTAATATAACTTTTGAATGAGGTAATGTCTACTTTTTTGTTTCAACAAGAACAAGACCGTGCTTATGTACCTTTTTTTATTTGATCTGAGGTCTTGTCAAAATAAGTAATATTAACATCATCACTCATCTCACACACTGTCGTCTGTTCCCAAACTAAGCAAAGCCTGTACTCTGATCGCATGATATATATTTATATATCCTAGATAAATGACATCCAGCCACAGAACAAAGTTTTAAACAACTACTTTGTTTTAACGTATGATTAAACATACTAAAAGATTAAAATTAACGGAACAATATTTAAACCCCTTTTTTGTGGATGTGGCAACCCCTTACAGGCCTTTTTGCTCACAGGGTTTTTCGTCAAGGCAGTATGTCGCCATCAAACCGAATAAAACCACAAAATGTGGCATAGCACGTTTAAAATAGGAGGGGTACGGGAAAGGATTTTAATACTACGCATACTACATAACTCCCCTCTAAACCTTAATTTAAAACCCTACGGTACCTACGCAACATACCTACCTGTAACATTTCGTACAGTGTAAAAGTATATTTATTTTATTATAGACAGATATATATTAGATAACTCCTTATTTTTACACCGTGTTACAGATTTTAGAAGTGTACATAAATTTAAACAAAAATAAAACGACTTCAAGGTTCGACTCGATTTCTCTTGGATGCCATCATCAGATCTTAGCGTCCTTATCATGATACCACCAGAATGGGATATCTCCTTTCCATTAAAAAAAGAATCATCAAAATCGGTTCATAAACGACGAAGTTATCCGCGAACACACATTTAAAAAAAACGGTCGAATTGAGAACCTCCTCCTTTTTTTTTATTTGGATAAAAACGACAGATATATAATGTGCAAACTCGACCTTATTGCCAAAAACAATCTCTGCCAAGCAACCTAAGGATGAATCAAATGTTTCGAAGAGACAGTAGTAGTTGATGGTGCAGTAAGCTTTTATTTATTATACATCATGCACTTCAGGTGCATAGGTGGACTAAATGCCTAACGCATTCTCTACCAGTCAACCTTTGGATGATGTAGAGAAATTGGAAGTGGGTGCATTTTGCTTGACGTTACTTCGGAATTTTAAGTATTAATATATAGGTACAAACATATCTTATTTTACTAGCTTAACCAAACAAAATGTGCGACATCGGAGTACCTGCTGTACTCCGATGTCGCACATTTTGTTTGGTTGATATTTTGTTTGGTGAGAAAAATAGACGAAAAAAGCTAACTTGAAAAAATCTTGACAACGAGTGATAAATCATGTCAAAACTTAAGCTCAATAGGTGTCGAACTTTTATGTTTTCGAACCGTACACAAACAAGGTAATATTTTTATAAATTTAGATAGATGATAATAAACTGTTTTCACTAAACAAAGATGTCTACATAACGCGAGGTGCATTGTTGCGATCTTTAACCTTAATGCGAAAAACGTGGCTCTTACTGAGCGAATAAAACGTGAACGATACTCGCTTGAAACGATAAACTATTTTGTAGCAACCTACATTCTATTTCATCGCAAAAAAATTCTTGCAATATTTATACACATACTATCAATCATAAGAAACATTGAAAGTACATCGTTTGTTATATCTGTTGTATGCAAAATATAATATCTACAGCGTTGCAATGACTTTTTAGCGATAATTTTAATTGATTCTCATCAGTTTACTTCAAACATGTTTTTTGTATACTTTGTTACTAAAGGGCAGTGCTTAGTTTTTCTTCAGCATAGTTTTACTCTAGTGGTTTTTAGTTGGTAGCTAAGTAGATGGTTAATTCTAGAATAATTTGATTAGTTTTCTAATGTACACATAGTAAAGTATAACTATTTTTTTAAAAATAATTACATTGCTTGAATAAAATAAATGTAATTTTTGTGTAAACAAGGATCCACTGCACATATAGTTGAATGATAAACGTCACAATAACTTGTTAACAATTCAACATAGATACCTATTCAATATCAAATAGCATCGTCAATGTATCGTAGGTAAATTGCATTGCAGTCCTGCGGTTTAATTTCACGTTGCCCGGAGCAATAGACGGCAGGCAGATGTATATATTTGTATTGAAACCGGAATCGTAACGGAAATGTCCCACGTTTTGCAAGGGGAACATTTCTATCATACCTACTCAGCAAATTTAGCTACATTTACAGGTCAGGTCAATATAATTACATGTTCCTTAATATTAAAAATAGCTAGCCGTTTTCGTCAAACAAAGAGAAATATTTTCTTTGTTCCAAATAAAAATTTTGCTAGCAATTTTTTTATGGAGAATAGAATTAAATTTATTATACATCACTTAATTCAAAATATAAAGAAGATCACATTAAATTATTGACATATACAAATGACTGCATTGTCGTTATAACAGCAATTTTTTTCAGACAGTTTTTAGTAGGATAAATCGACTGTGTAAAGACGGATTCATAGGTAGTATTCACATAAAAAAATCATTAATTCTAATAAATGGGACAAAATTATTATTGATAGTAATAGTATCTATCTATATCAGCCCTTAACATGTTCATCTTCGAACATAGATCTCCTCTCCATCCCTCCACTGTCACTTGTCCTGGGCCACTTGCATCCAATTTATACCAGTTTGTTGCTGGATGTCGTCTGTCCTTGGACGGTCTTCCCCGTCTGCGGGTGTTAGCGCGAGGTCTTAACTCTGTCAGCTTATGGAGACTAATTGAAAATGTTCCATATAGTTGCAGGTGTTTAATAATTTGGATGTACCTCTCGTCCACTCTGCTGTCCACCAAAGCCTTCTCAACCCACCCTTCTATTGAATCAAAGGCTTTTTCGTAGTCGACAAACGCGACCATGATCGGTTTACGGTACTCGTGGCATTTCTCGATGATAGTCTTTAGAGTGTGCAAATGATCACTCGTTCCTTAATTCGAACGAAACCCTGCCTGCTCCCTTGGTTGGTACTCATATAGTTTCCTTTTTATTCTATTTAGGATGACTCTAGTGAACAATTTACAGCAAAGCGACAAAAGATTATGGGGCGTTAGTTGTCTAATTTCCGGATCTCCCCGTTTGTATGATGAAGAACATTGTGCCTGACATCAGGTATCCTACCGTTTATTTAATGATAGTAATACACATCAACACAAATAGAAGAGATAATTCCACCTATCAAGTTACTGGTGGCACGGTTAACTTTAGGTTTTTATGAAGAACGTTTAAGCGTACATAAAATTTGTAATGTCTGTATGAAATATGTATGTGATGCATAAATGTGGACGTAGAAGATAGATTAAACATAAAACCATATATAAAGAGATATCAATAGGTTGAATCCACTAATTTGTTATTATATCAAAGCAAAATTTACTATTGCACATTTTAGTATACATTTGCAACTTCGACTATATAACTACAATTATTTATAAGAGCATTCCTCTATTTTTCCAGATAATTAGTAAACCTTCAATTATATAAAATATCTTGACAGTTTTAGGTTCACAAAAATAAGTATCCTAACAAGAAATACTTAAATTCGCAAGCGTTACGAAATAATTTTCAGTATTAATTAATCATTATGTTTATAAATGTCGCTTTGAAATGTTTCTTTTGGAATCTCATATCGAATTCAATGAATTATTGGTAGATATATTTCCCAGAATTGCCGCATTGCGGTTTCTATTGAATTCTAACCACGCAAATATGTTTCATTACAAATTCCCATTTATTACGTAATTCAAATTTATCGTGTAAAATTGTATTTTACATTACTATGAAAGAGTGGGCAACTGAAGCAATTATAGAATTTCTATAGATTTCACTAACTAACTAACACTAACTAACAATATAATTTAAGTCACACAGCTAAAAACTTCACTTCTACGAACTTTTTCATGAACGTAAAGACACAACGTGCCTAAGAACTGTCAAAAATTTAAAACTAATATGGGGTCTGCTCTTTATTTTTTTTAATTTCACTAAATTAAATGACTTATGAAACTTTCTTTCGAAACAGAGGCTTATGTCCAGTAGTGGTCTATTAAAAATGGTTTAGTAAAATTATGTTTTATCAATAACCAATTATTTTATCTTTTAACATAATTGCCCAGTTTCATAACAACTCATTGGAAATCATAAAACATAATCGCCCAAGGATATTATCAAATTATATTTGATTCTCAACGAGTGGATGAAAATTTTAGGTCTCATTTTTTTAATTTTTACTTTATTTGTATTTTTTATCATAACAGAACTTTTGTTCGAGTGGTAAATTTTGTACACCAAATAGTATATATATACTAAAATAGTAGTATTATATAGTATATATTGTAGACCAACAAGAAGAAGAAGTTCTTCCTTCCTGTGCCGAGCGGTCACAACCTGGAACTCACTACCGGCATACGTGTTTATTTCCCATCATGATCCTTTAAGCGGGGCGTGAGAAAGCATCTCACCAAGCCGCCATAGTGCGGGTCACCTTGCTGCTTTGTGCTTATTCGCAATGAGGATGGTGACCACCACTCTTGGATTCTACCCATGCTTTCCATCAGGCAGGGCAGAGTCATTTTGGCAGCTCACAAAAAAAAAAAAAAAAAAAAAAAAAAAAAAAAAAAAAAAAAAAAAAAAAAAAAATGAATGTATACCAACAATATTTGTTTCCTTCCAAGAAAATATTACCATTAAAGTAAATAAACATGTACAAATA
Organism: Spilosoma lubricipeda; assembly: GCA_905220595.1. Classification (NCBI taxonomy): domain Eukaryota; kingdom Metazoa; phylum Arthropoda; class Insecta; order Lepidoptera; family Erebidae; genus Spilosoma; species Spilosoma lubricipeda. The sequence continues at coordinate 8,830,957 of HG992295.1, forward strand.
TAATACACATAATCTTTCAATAAATAAATAACACCGCGTGTATACATATAAAATCAAGAACCACAAACCATATTTTAGTACAACAAATTTTCCAACTGAAATTTGAAAGTTGACACATCTAAAATGTTGGACTTGTTTTCACCCAAAATTTTATTCACAGCGGGATACTTTTTATAACTTCTATATTCTTTCAAGAAAAACATGCAAACATGAACTTGGATGGCGTTTTCATTGTTATATCAAGTGTAAACATTTTTAATCTATGGTTATAGCACACAATGGGTAACGCAGAAATGCGTGTTTAGCAAAATGTATAAGGACGTCGAACCTTTTTGAAATATCTCTTTTAAATATCATAAAGAGATAAAATTTTAGGTTTTAGGGGGTAATCATTGATTCTACTGAACCGTTTTTTAAAATTCATTTACCAATAGAAAGCCATATTCTTGGTCAGTATCGTAGGCTATATATTAACCCAAAATATGATAACCGTGATAACTGGCATACACTATCCATCTCTAAAGATCCTAGATTGTTTTCTTTTTTAGGTAGACTTAATATCTGAAGCTCTACTAGTCAAGCAATTGGGTAACACAGAGAAAATATGAGGTAGGTCAGTTAATAATTCTAACTTTCGCAGCAAGTTACAGAGGTTCACACTCCGGATAATAGAAAATGAGTAACCTCTGTAAAAAAAAGCTTTAAATCGGTTTTCTAGTGTACATTTGAGAGAGATGATACAATGATACCATAGCGGAGAACACTTTGATTACTTGTATTTTAAAAGAACCGCATTATCTACGAAGTCGAAAGTCTCATTCACAAGTTATGGTCACAACCAAAACCGCTATTTCAGGTACCTATAAGCAGTCTAAAAGAATCAGAATTGTTACTTTCTCACACTTGAGCATATTCGTTCACACAGATACAACTTCAAACATCTCATACTGCTAGAGTTTTCTTAAGTTATTTATGAAAGAGAGTCTACAAAACACGATTATTTTAATCTTGACATACATACCCACACTCGCAGCATTAAGTGTGTTAGCTCTTATGTTTTGAAAGCTCACGTACTGCGCCCCTACAAAGGTTAACGGACACTCAAATTGTAGAAATACATCTTTATGTCGATTTACAAAATACGCTATAATGAGGTACTTCAAAAAGAGAACAGAAACGTTTATACTTAGGGATTTTCCTACAATACACAAGTACCTATTGTACTTGTATACTTTTTGCAACCTTTTTGGATACGGAAAAGCTACTAATCTCTTTTTTAAAAAGCTATTTGTACCTTTTGTTGAGTTAATATTGTAAAACTCTGGGGTTAAAAAGATTTGTAAGTTTTTTTATCATATAAAGGAGCAGATGAATCACTTGTTGGTGAGTGATAACCGGCAGCCATGAATACCTGCAAAGTAAGAGAGAATTTTGGCTCCACTAACCTCGTTATAACCGGCAGCCATGAATACCTGTAAAGTAAGAGAGGATTTTGGCTCCACTAACCTCATACACTCGATCTTAATCTACGAAAAAAACTGTTTAACACCGATTTTCTGTGTGACCGATCGAATCTGGTTGAGTCTCACTCCGGGCCAGACTCGGCAGGAGTATCACTCCGGTTGAGTCTGGTCCATGTGTAAAAAGAATCGTTCGCATGCTGTTTGCTCATCCTTTAAAAGTTCACTGCCAGACATAGGCTTCTCCTTAGCAAAGAGTTTTTGGCCTAACATACCACTTGCCGTGCACGTGCACGTGGCCAAATGACTTGGTATAGAGCTTGTTTCAAATACTTGATAATCCTTCTCTTTGCATTGATGTTGTTGCATAGTTTGTTCTCTTCGTCACATTCGTAGGTCCACAATCCTTTATTCATTACCACCCGGAGATATATCCTGATTGTATTCTTCTTCTTTGATGAAATGGCAACCAGCCCGATCTCTCGGATCAGGTATTTCTGCCAATATCAAGTGTTTTATAGTCTTCAAATCTTAAGTCTTCAAGGGTTTAAGTCTTCGTCGTGATGAAATTAATGATAAAAATATGTAAAATATGGATGGAATGAAATGGGGACCGTCTTTCGAAAAAACACAAGTACAATTTTAACAAAAATGAAACCGATTTCAAGGTTCGACTCGATTTCTCTAGGATGCCATCATCAGATATTAATGTCCTTATCATGGTACCACCGTTGAGACATCTCCTTTCTATTAAAAAAAGAATTATCGAAATCGGTTCATAAACGACGAAGTTATGCCCGAACACACATAAAAAAATATATATATATAAACGGTCGAATTGAGAAACCTCCTCCTTTTTTTGAAGTCGGTTAAAAATACGATCTCACTGATTGTATTAATTACTAAATAATAAAAATATATCATGCTGCAATTTCAAATATCCAGATACACACTTTTATTTCCTGTAAATTGAATAAATAAAAGATTGGAGATACAAAACCAAATAAATATGATAATAATGGTTGTATTTTCCGCGCTTGTTTTCCCTCCAGAATATTTTCTCAGAATAAGCTTTGTCTGTCTGACAGGTGTCAGTACAACAGACAATGCGGTTTTATTAGAACAATAATAGAAATATTTTATTTTATCTCACTACGTATTTTAATAAATGAAATGATAAAATCAAAACTCAAAGATGTCCTGATTACATTTGCTTGGCATTCATAAATCTATTTGGCTTTTGTAATTCTATTATTTTTTACTTGAAAATAAACTTATAAAATGAATTTCATTACAAAGTTACTTTAAGTTTTAAAAAATAAAAAATATTCACAAAGAAAAGATATTTAAGGTCATTTTGTGTCTGAACTTTCTTTTGAAGAAATTAGTTACAGTTTGCGAATATTTATGTCGAAGATAAAATCAAAACATCTCACAGAATAGACAAATAAATTTTAAATATATTTATTATTTAATTTTATTATGAGGTAATATACTTTTAAAATAGTTGGCTAAGTTCTTTTTTTTTCTTTTAGTTTTTCTTATTACAAACGGTAAATTAACATCCATTTTCGGTATATTTGACTCCAACATAATCATTATGTGGGGCCTATAAATGACCCGCATTACTTACAAATTATGCAATATCTGTTTTACAAAGGTGAGATTTTAATAGTAAGATAAATGAACTATGGAGTCTAATGGTTTTTAAGCAATTTTACGACCGGTAATTTCAGCTAGACTTCATTATTGTTCATTCGGATAAATCTAATGTGAACAAAAAATTTACTTCCGTGACATTTTACAATCTAATACAAAATTTCAATGTCCCTACAGTAATTCCAGTTGATACTAGAATAATTGACAAACATTTAAAAATGATCAGACATATCCGAGTTGAATTTGCGCGCCAAGGTTCTGTATGAAATTCACCTTGGAAATCTATTCTCGACGATTTGTTTTTGAATGTCAAACTTAATTTTGTCGTTTTAAATACTGGAATACTTCCTTTCGCATCGATGGTTATCACCATATTTTTTATAATCAAAGGAGTTATGTTATCAATAGTTGTTGTCCGGCTCCGCCCGCGTATATGTCGGTTATCGCGGAAAATAGTAGCCCATGTGTTATTCTGATGTATAAGCTATATTACTGTAAAGTTACATCCAAATCCGTTATGTAGTTTTTGCGTGAAAGAGTAACAACCATCGATTCATACGTATAAACTTAATATATGTATGTCAAACTTCCTAATTCTAAGTCAATTGTAAGTTTTTGTTTTAATTTAGGCATCAAATATTAATACATTACGCAATCAATTCAATCAAAAGACACGTTACAATTCTAACATGTCTTTTGATTGCTTTAACTTAGAAGTTATTATTTTTATTTTCATTCAAACTTAAGAATTTGATGTTAATTTCAACTTGATACTTGTTAATTACAGAAAAATACACATATTACAGAAAAACATTTTACTACCAGACAGGCAGACGGATAACAAAGTGACCCAAAAGGAGGGTTCCTTTTTCCTTTTATCAAACGGAACCCTAAAAGTGTGTATTTTGCGCAAATACCGTTTAATTCCTGACCGCTTTCCACGTCAGCTCGTCGTACCATGATTAGATCGACACAGATAATCCTGCCAACACGATGGAAGGATTAAATAGATAAGTGATATTGACGATTGGTTACCGATCCCTTCTTATTGGATATACAAACGAGATGCGATAAGGATTAGATGTTACTGTCACGCCTGTTATCTTTAGCAGTTAGAAAGGAATGTCGTTGTGATAATATAATAGAGAACTGTTAAAAAAGAAGATTCATTGCCAATCCAAATAAGGTTTAGTGGAAAAGAGAAAGAAAAACGAGTAGGTAATATAAATAGACACTAGCAGGGTTACATTTTTGCTATTCCATATTCAAAATACACTTCTCATCAAAAAAATCAAAACACGTTCTTTTTTTTATTCGTATGCTAATTAGACGTACCAAAGAGTTTTTATTCCTTGAAAAAAATATCACACTATTGTAGCTGGCTGTTTGACCATCAAATGATTACGAAAATTCCACATTTAAAATATGATTTTCAATTGTTTATCCATTAAATTTTATGTGAAATTGTTTTGATGTAAATTTGTGTTTAGAGTTTTAGCACATGTGATTGTGCAAAACCTGAAAAACATCAGAGAACTGTTATTTTTTTTTATTGTTATTTATTTTTGTTCTTTGTGGCGTCTGACAACATTATTTTATCAAAAAAACATGGATACTTCGTCCGCAGAAGCCGCCCAAGTGGTGGCGTTGCTGAATTCTGGGCTTAGTCAGCGTGTTCATTCAAGACCACATCTAAGTTTGTCATCTGTACATGGAGTGAACTAACGCTATCTGGGCTATTCACGCGCCGTCCTGGATCTGGTAGAAATCGAGCTACTTCTTAGCCAGATTCATTGCAACAGAAATGTAGCAGTAAATGGCTATACGATTAGAAGAAGATTGAAGGAACGTTGACTGGTCCACACAAGCCTACAAATGGGCCGAAATTAACGGCAGACCACCGAAGAACGCGTCCCAATTTTGCAGGTGAGCACTTTAACTGGTCTTTAAATCAGTGGAGCAACGTTCTCTTTTCCGATGTGTGTAAAATTTATTTAAGCTTTATGGTAATGACGGAAGGAAAAAAGTATACAGAAGATAATCTTTGTGTATGGATCGCGTCTACCACCATTAAACAGTGAGTATTACATCAAACAATGTCTAAAGTTTAAACTCTAAACGATCACGTAATGCCCTATGTACATTTTGATGGCGAGAAGGTCATATTCATGCATGATAATGCATTAATATCTAAATTTAATTTGAATTTAGAACATTCTCAGTAGGATTTGAAAACTTAAAACCGCCTACTATTATATAACGTTTTGTAGCACCTAGCTACATTATGTTATGAAGTATTTTATTTTCATAACAACAATATTAAATGTTAGCTGCGCGCACTCACCGGTCGACGCGATGCTGTTACTATGCGCCACCTCGCCGCGCCAGTCAGCCGCACGCTCTCATAGCGAATCCACGTTGCTTGGCTTCTTATTTTTGCTCTGTGTTTACTTACTTACTTACGCTTAATATCTAAGTGCTTATTATTTCTTTAGTGATCGTATTTCTATTCTTTTGCTTTGAACTGTACTTACCTTCTTGCCTTTTGTTTCTCGCCTTGTGTATTCCCTTCTGTGAATTAAATAAGTGTTAGTTAAATCTGTGTATGTTATTATAAACTATAAACTATAAACTTACCTGTACGCAGATAGACGTAGTGTAGATAGTGATAGTAGGACTGAACAAATACCTATATATAACCTACAGTTACTTAACCTACAGTGGTGACCCGCCTATAACACGTTTTGGAATTTACTTAAGTGCACGGATTCAACAAAATGACAACCGCTTCGAAGAGTGATTATGTAGTCCAGGAGCCCGTGACACCGATGTCGACTGAAATATCTCGTGTTGGTGTTCGCATGCCGCCGTTCTGGCCCAGTAAACCTGCTTTGTGGTTTGCACAGGTAGAAGGTAATTTTATATTGTCGAACATCACCTCTGACGTCACAAAATTTTATTACGTAGTTTCACAGCTGGACCATCAAATCGCTTCTGAAGTAGAGGACATAATTACTTCGCCACCTACCACGGATAAGTACAATAAGCTCAAGAGTGAAATAATTAAAAGATTATCCAGGAGTAAAGAGAATAAGGTCAAACAGTTATTGCTTCATGAGGAGCTAGGCGACCGCAAGCCCTCGCAGTTTTTACGACACCTACGTCATTTAGCTGGTGAGGACGTTCCAGAAGATTTTTTAAAAACAGTCTGGTCCAGTAGGCTGCCCAATAATATCGAGACGGTCGTAGCCTCACAACCTACCCTCGACTTACAATCATTAGCTGATTTGGCTGATCGAGTGCACGATATCGCTGCTCCTCAACAGATTGCTTCAGTGAGTTCAAAGTCATCGTCGATCACAATGGAAGATATGGCTCGACAAATTAGCGAATTAACCAAGTCTGTTGAGCGTTTGTCTCGAGGTGATAGTCGATCACGGTCTTATAAACGGAACAATAGGAACCGGAGTTCAAGTCGTTCACAATCGAGTTACCGAAAACTCCAGGAGCAGTCAATAATGGCGGCGGAAGACTGCTCCACCTGTAAGGGCCGCCTGTTTATCACTGATAAGTACACAAAAGTCCAATTTCTGGTAGATACAGGTTCTGATGTTTGCGCTTACCCTCGCAACTTATTTAAAAACAGACCTAGCAAATCTAAATATCAGCTTTACGCCGCTAATGGCTCAATAATCTCAACATATGGAACAATCGAACTGAACCTCAATTTAGGTCTTCGCAGGAGTTTCACCTGGAGATTTATCGTAGCGGATGTGTCTAAGCCAATTATCGGGGTAGACTTCTTAAGTTTCTATAACTTATTAGTTGACTGTCGTAACCACCGCCTGCTGGATTCAGTTACCAGTCTATCAGTAGACGCGCCATCATCTCACAGCCTAGCTCATGAGTTAGTTTCACTTAAGGTGTTCACAGGTGACTCACCGTACCATAAATTACTTAATCAGTTCCCAGAAATAACAAGACCTGCTGGATCCTGCAGAACTATAAAGCACAACACAAAACACCATATTAGAACTACGCCCGGACCGCCCGTGTCTTCTCGCCCTCGTCGTTTGGCACCTGATCGTCTTAAGATTGCCAAAATCGAATTCGAAGACATGTTAAAGGTTGGAACTGCTCGACGGTCTGAAAGCCCATGGTCTTCACCCCTGCATATGGTTCCTAAAAAGGACGACAGCTGGAGACCCTGTGGAGACTACAGAGCACTTAATTCTAGAACAATACCAGATCGGTACCCGGTGAGACACATTCATGATTTTGCTTATCAGCTTTCAGGAGCCAAAATTTTCAGCAAAGTTGATCTTGTGAAAGCTTTTCATCAAATACCAGTAGCGGACGAGGATATACCGAAGACGGCAATAACCACGCCGTTCGGTCTCTTCGAGTTCCCCTGCATGACATTTGGTCTCAGGAACGCAGCACAAACTTTTCAAAGATTCTTAGATGAAGTGCTTCAAGGCCTAGATTTTACGTACGGATTCTTGGACGATATTTTAGCCTTCTCCAAGACCGAAACTGAACACCTGCAACACCTGGAAATTTTATTTGAACGCTTAAGAAAGTATGGTTTACTTATAAACACTTCTAAGTGTGTTTTAGGTGTAGAAGAGGTAACATTCCTTGGTTACAATGTTTCATCCGCTGGAATACGCCCTTTGCCTGAAAAAGTTCAAGCTATTCAAGCTTATCCAGTTCCTAAGACAGCCAGACAGCTTCGTAGATTTCTTGGCATATTAAACTTCTATAGGAAATTCATCCCGAAAGCTGCTGAAATTCAAGGACCCCTCAACGCAGTGCTCGCAGGCCCGAGTGTTAAAGGATCAACGCCCGTGAATCTCACTCCAGAACTTCTAAAATCGTTTGAAGATTGCAAAACTAGTCTAGCTAACGCGACTCTCATCTCACACCCAGATTCAGATGCAGAACTAGCCCTGTTTACCGATGCCTCTGATATCGCCATAGGTGCTGTCTTGCAACAGAGAGTCTGTAGTTCGTGGGAGCCATTAGGATTTTTTTCGCGCAAACTCACTTCTGCGCAGAGTAAGTATAGTCCTTATGATAAAGAACTGTTGGCAATTTATGAAGGAATAAAGTATTTCAGGTACATGGTTGAGGCCAGAACCTTCATAGTGTTCACCGACCATAAACCAATTACATTCGCCTTCAACACCAACCGTGACAGTTGTTCTCCGCGCCAACACCGCCACCTTAATTACATTGCTCAATTTTGCACTGACATACGACATGTGTCTGGAAAAGACAATGTTGTAGCCGACGCATTTTCACGCGTCGAGAGCATTGCTAGTTACATTGACTACAGAGCATTAGAAAAGGAACAGGAATCGGACTCAGAATTACATAACCTGCTTAAAAAGGGTACATCTATGAAATTAGAGAAACTTTCAACATCTGACGCCACACTATATTGCGACGTGTCTACAGCTTACCCAAGACCTTATATAACACCTGCTTTTCGACGTCAGATATATGAAAGCCTACACAATCTGAGCCACCCAGGACCATCAGCTACAGCAAGACTCGTATCAGAACGATACGTATGGCCTGGAGTTAGACGTGACTGCAGAAAATGGTCACAGACATGCACTGATTGCCAAAAAAATAAAATTACCCGTCACACTACCTCTCCTTTGACATCATTTCCTTTGACCTCAGACCGATTTTCCCATATCCATATGGATATAGTAGGGCCATTACCCTGTTCTTTTGATTACAGGTACTGCCTAACCGTTATCGACAGGTTTACCCGATGGCCTGAAGCGTTCCCGTTGGTTGATGTCACCGCCGAGACTTGCGCCCGAGCCTTCATATCCGGCTGGGTCGCGCGTTTTGGCTGCCCTCACACCATAACTACAGACCGGGGCCGACAGTTTGAGTCCCAGCTGTTCAAAAACATCTGCAGCCTCGTCGGTGCCACGCATCGCCCCACTACAGCCTATCATCCTGCCTGTAATGGAATGGTTGAACGACTGCACCGACAACTAAAGGCGTCCATCAAATGCCACAATAATACCCAGTGGTCAGAAGTTCTTCCTCTTGTGCTCCTAGGCATTAGGAGTGCGTGGAAAGAAGACCTGAAGACATCTGCTGCAGAACTGGTGTATGGAGAACCCTTGAGACTACCTGGGCAATTCTTTTCGCCGAGTCACAACACTGAACCTGACTTCACCAGCTTCACTTGTCGTCTCCGCAACCACATTTCCAATCTGTCTCCAACTTCAGTCTCCTGGCATGGCAAGAGAACATTTTACTTACCTGCAGACATATTTTCTTCTGACTACGTGTTTCTTCGCACGGGTCCAGCCAAAATGTCTATGGAATCACCTTACTCCGGCCCCCATAAAGTACTGGAAAGAAAAGCAAAGACTTTTAGAATAGAAATTAAAGGAAAAAGTGTTACAGTCACCATAGATAGATTAAAACCTGCTTACCTGGTTGACAGTAGTCCTCCATCCGAAACTAGTCCACTAGTCGACGCTGCTCCACCTGTAAAAAAGACTAGGAGTGGAAGAGTAGTAAGATTTCCAGATTACTATCGCCCGTGATCCGGTCTCGGAGGGGGAGTGATGTAGCACCTAGCTACATTATGTTATGAAGTATTTTATTTTCATAACAACAATATTAAATGTTAGCTGCGCGCACTCACCGGTCGACGCGATGCTGTTACTATGCGCCACCTCGCCGCGCCAGTCAGCCGCACGCTCTCATAGCGAATCCACGTTGCTTGGCTTCTTATTTTTGCTCTGTGTTTACTTACTTACTTACGCTTAATATCTAAGTGCTTATTATTTCTTTAGTGATCGTATTTCTATTCTTTTGCTTTGAACTGTACTTACCTTCTTGCCTTTTGTTTCTCGCCTTGTGTATTCCCTTCTGTGAATTAAATAAGTGTTAGTTAAATCTGTGTATGTTATTATAAACTATAAACTATAAACTTACCTGTACGCAGATAGACGTAGTGTAGATAGTGATAGTAGGACTGAACAAATACCTATATATAACCTACAGTTACTTAACCTACAGTTTAATATTTATTGTCAATAAAAACATATTTTAAGTAATCCTTTTATTATTATATAAATTTATTATATAAAATTTTTATTGAAAAATAATTAATCATAAATGCTTATTGAAGCATTACAATTGTAGATCTACTAAATGAGCTTTTTGCTAAAGTTTCGATGTTATTAATCCCTAATTTATAAACTCAAACGAAACGAATAGATGAATGAATACAGAAAAAAAAATGAAATAAATTGAAGTAGTATAACTGTACTTTATACTATAGATGCACGACCAAACTATTTGTTCCTCGATATTATCGTAATGTTATATATATAATATTTACGTTCCATTCAATTTGTTGATCAAGCAATTGAACGAATGTTAGAGATACTGATTGCTTTTACTTCAAACATTTGTATAAATAATATTTAAACACCTCTAAATATTTACTCGGTTGTTTACTTGTTTAGTAAAACTTTCAGATATCATATGCATGCATAAACAATCTAATACATTTAAACGAACAATTCTTGTATATATATACAGGTGTTTAGCGTTCATTTAAAAAAAAATTACAAAAAATATAAATACTGAGCAAAGCTCTATCATTCTTGTACTGTTTATGAAAATGGCAATAACTGATTTATACTGTCGTAAGATTTCCTGGGAATTCCGTGTTAAATGATTAAATTTTATTAGATTAAATAACACTCCGCCGTATTGACTTGTCACCCCTAAAAAAATAACCGGATGACAAACACTAATTTGTAGAAAAATGACATAATAACATAAGAATAATTATTTGCTAGATAAATATGTCTGTTACAAACCTTGCCGTTGTATTTATGAGACTAAATTTTCATATCAAGTCATTAGATGATTGTTTTTAAACTTTCGCGACTATACATATTATTCGACTGTAAATCCGGACTTAATCGCGATAATATCTACAAGTTATAATACCTTTTATAGTTGTCTGACGTTTCGATCGAATTGCACCCATCGTCACCAGTCTACCCGTGATCGCGATCGGAGCTATTTTGATTATCGCGATTAAGTCCCGATTTACAGTCGAAGAATAATAGATGGTTCTCAAAATAGAATGAATCTAACTTTTTGTGACATTATTATTTTAACATTTTATCGACAATATTAAATTAGCCGTGAAATTGTTGGCTTACGTAACATATAGTACTATTTAGATATATTAAAGGTTTTTTATAATTTCCTATCCCTCACATATAGCCCAAAGTACCAACCAACTATAGAAATAAGTCATTTTGCATAAGATATCCTAATTACGTCAACACGTTATGTCCAAACCCAACTGTCTCATTCATGTTTTACAAGCAACTGGCCCGGTGGCGGCGATGCAGTCGCCTAGTCGTAGCCTATGCGACTGCTATTCCTAAGGTCTCGCGTTTGTATTCCCGGATCCAATCAAATGTTTATATTATCTTCCAGCATTTATTTCAAAGTTTGTGTATTTTCTATGTATAATATGTTTTTACAGAAAACAAGTTATCGGTCAATGTAACTGTCATACTGCCTCGTTGCTCTACTAGTTAGCGCCGACTTCTTCTTCTGCTTAGTCCAGTCACACTTATATAAAGGTATTGGTTCTCTGGCGGCCAAAAGATTACTTTGTACAACTTTCCTACTACAACTGGCTGCTGACAATCATCCTTAGGTACTCGTATAATTTATCAGCTACTTTAATTTGGTCTGTCCAGCGTCCAAATATTTTATCACGTGGCCTCATCTCTTCAACCCTTCCAAGCATAACAAGGCATTTAATGGAATCACTGGATATGTTTGCAGCCTTTTTACTTAAAACAAAATGTTATCTAACAGTTATTAAAACATCTATTACATAAAATTCTTTGAGAACCTACTCTGAAGAACTCGGAATTTTTGTATCCTCTGACTTATCATACTATTCCATAATATCGCTCTTCTGCCTCATTTAACTGGAAATAAAACCCGGAGTGACACTAATGCATTCAACGACAGTCACAGCCATTCAACTTATATATATATGTATAGGTGATCATTCTTAACTAATTAAGACACCTTCGAGCCTTGGAGATTACATCAGACTGTCAGTACCTTCTAAACGAACGTCTTTGTCTAATCGTCACAAAGATTTGGAGGCCCAGAAAGTTCAACAATACAAGCCCAAAATAGACTTTTTACAGAAGTTTGATATCGTTTAGTATCCACTTGAATTCTGGAGATCTGATGTCAGTCGCTCCAAGTCAAAATCGAACTTCAGCCGTTTAGTAATAGACTTAAAGTTGACCCCCACTTAGTCAAAAGAAAAGTTTCGGAAGAACATAAAATGAAATTCATTTAGACAATTAAACTTGGACTTTAAATATTTTTCCTGTAAATATCAGCTCAAGAAAGCATTTAAGGAACAATTCATATTTCATTTCCCCGGCAGGTGGGTCATTCACAAGCCTACTTATAAGTGCTGCCTATTCAATAAGGACCCCCTAATGCGCTCTGGTGTGTAACTAAATACGGCTTAATATCGCTTCACCAGTTAGCTGATACTGTTAATTCAATCTCACTGAAATAACAAGTGAACAAGGACAAATATATAATTTGTAATCGCATTATATCTCGTTGTGTATTAAATGTTTCTCGAAAGGAAGTCTATCAAAAGCAAATCGGATAATTGTTACTCCGTCTGGAATTAAATATCTTCCAAACGAGTAATAGTGACGAATAAATTTTTTAATGTTATTAACTGCAAGTTTGAAACATTTTCTTCCAAAATAAAAGGTACTAAATTACAAATCGTTTGAAACGTGGTAGCAGTATTCAGTACGATGGTGTGTTTTTGTTGTTAGTCTTAGGTTAGTGGTACGAGCACTCCTCAACTTACCACTTGTAGTAAAAAAAAAACTTCGAATATTTCAATAATTATTCTTGAATAAGCTAATGATAAAGAACGACATTCAGCGTTCAACGGCTCCTGAATCGATTGATGGTAGACACAACATCTACTTCAACGAAACATACCATTCATTCATGATTAATCACAATTCACTTAACTCTAAAATGCACTATTTAAGTAATTATTAATTGAAAAAAATGCGTTTGATCAATTATGAGTTTTTATTAAGTACCGAATCAACGCGACTAGTCACCAGGCACTTAATATATTTAAAAAGGTCTTCAACAATTGCAGCAATACCTTTGTATTACACATTTCTAATCACACAGTACAATCTCCGATTTTTTATTTATACAACATCCACAAACGAGATATACAAAGTTTAAAATTATTAATTTATTGTGTAGAGCTATTTTTGAAATAAAATTCATTTGCAATATTCAGACGGTTAATTACTTTTTGCAAACATAGTTTTATGGAGCGTTTTACTATTGTGTAAATATATTCGCTCTTGCTAAGTGGAATGTAATTTAATCAAATTCCAGTTTCATTTCAATGAATGATCCTCAGTATTTAGGAACAAATATAAGCATGTAATATAAATTTTACTTAATTCTGTATGTCTAAGTACGCATGTATGTCGGATACCGCGGTAATCATTTTTCTAGTTAATATACGACACTCACAAATAAGGTGGCATTCTATTGATAAAATATTTTTTTTAAATCGGTTCTATAGATCTAGAAACCCCTTGCAACTTTACAAACTTTACCTCTTTATAACATTGGTATAGATGTCCTTATACTTTTTGTATTCAATCCGCATTCTTTTCACCGTTCCAGTTCTGAATCTCGATATGAAGTTTTCAGTTCTTGCCATCATCGTCATCCAGTGTTAATTCTGATTGCGACTGGTGATGTTCAGGTTCGGTTTCCGACTCTTTAATCTCCACTTAGTACGGTTTTAGACATTCCACCTTATCAAGCCAGAACTTCTTGGTTCTTCCCCTCCTACAATAAATTTGACATTACTTTGTTAAAACGTTACATTTTAAATATTTAATATAGATCTTATTTGATTTGATAGAATATTCATTAAGGGTGAGAAATAGCTTCGCGCTGACGGCGTTTCTTAATGTACTAAGTGTCCAGATCACACAACAATAGTTTGACCCCCACATGGAACAACACTTTATGTGATTTACAATCGTCTGAGTTAGACTGTTCTTTGTCTTGCATATACTCCTAATGCGGGAGAAGTCTTAAAAAAACTATTACGCTAACCTAACCTTTAGGAGTGGAACAGTGGCCAAACACAGGTGAAACTGTGGAATACGGCTAGTATTTTAAAGTATGTACTACATAAAAGTTATTCTTTTGACTGATTACAATACAGCACCAATTAAATAATAAAAATACTCTTCCTATTTCATTGTGGACTCGACCTAACATGCATCTTTATTGTACGCAAGTGACAAGGTCGCTAGCGTAACTCCCGGACGACATCGCCGCGTCGTGCGTCCTGCACTTACCGCATCCGGGCCGGATGTCTGTCCTTTGTACTCGGACTTCTACTGCAAGTACTGCATTTGTCCGTCGCCATACTGCCAAAGTGCAGCACTCACTACGACGTGTGTAGATGCGCGTAAATGTCCTCCAGATTGAATCTTAATTTGATAGCATTGAGCAATTGAATTTGGAATGCTATTCATTGTAATCTATGGTTGTTGAAATTTTGTATCTGAATACGTAGCCTTTATTAAATAGCAAAATATTTAAAAATATTATCTGTACGTTTTTAAGATATGAGGAAATTCGTGAAATTTGGGCAATTGATAATTGTAAAGTGTAAATAACTACCAGGCTCCTGCTCCACCCTTGTGTTGGAGTTCTCCCTTCGTGGAGAACGGAGTTGAAAATGCGCTGCAGTTGCTTAATAACAAGAATTCCCCCTGCTCTTAAGAAGTCGGTTGTAACTCCGTTTTCACCTGGGGCTTTTCTATTTTTTTGTTGTTTCAGGGCTAGCTCAATTTTGTCAATGCTGACGTCGGGCAGTTCGTTGGTATAGTGTCCAACTAAAGCATCTCGGAGGTCCCAGGGAATGGGTTCTGGTAGTTGAGATTGTGAGGCATACAATCGGCCATAGAAGTCTTCCACCTGGGAAAGAATCTCCGGCTTAGAGAAGACGACTCGACCATCAGCGGTTTTCAGCTTAGACATGTGGCTCCCAAGACGCTTCACGAATATTTTTTGGGGTCCTTTTTTGGGTGTGCTTGCCATTGGGAGGTAATGCCCTGATCGCCACGCTGGGCAAGTGGGTTGGCGATCGCAGTAGATCAGAAAACGCTGCTGCCGGATTTCTGGTCTACGGAAGGTTCAGGTTTTCTGCTTCGTACATTTAGTCGACTCTTACGATACCAGAATTGTGATGGGGTTGGCGCTATTCTACTCTGCTGGACACCACGCGGATAATATTAATAATTTACATATTTTCAATGGGTGTACTTACTTTATCTGTTCTGTGTACTTACCGGATCCAAAAATTGTCTGTTATTAATAAAAAAATTCTTAACTGTAAAAAAAAAAACATGCAGTGATTGAATAATACATATTTTATTATCATTGAGTGATAAATAAAACCTAAACCTGATAAATAAAAAGTATTTTTAATGATGACCTAAAAAGAACAGAAAGTTGTTTGAAAAGATTAATCTTAGTTAATCAAAATGCTACAAACGTTTATGAGCTAAGTAGTTTTCTGCTCTGGACATCTGCCAACCAACACAGCTTAACAGTCATGATTTATTCCTCTAAACTCAGACGAGAAAAAGACAAACACACAATTCAACCTGACCTACAAGTTGTTGACCACGTATGTTGGTGACACTGGAAAATATTGCGCTTTTATCTGCACACTATTCTATTGTATTGTATTGGTACTAGCTGCGCTCTGTCGTGTTGCCGTCGATTTTCAATTTATCTTGTTCATACCACCGGATTGCTTTAATTTTTTTGGATTAATAAATAGAAAATAAAAAGCCGTTTGAGCGTGAAAGATGATATACAAAAGCACACGTACAAAATATTTTTTTAATATTGATATGAAATATACATGTAACACACAGACAGAAATCACCTTATTATAGCATCAGTAGTCCTTCACATTTATCTATAGAAAGAATCTCGACTGCTGTCCATTCTTATGGTATTGTTACGTAAAAGGTTCTCACTTCTTATTATCCTGGACTCCATTTTATATTCATACGTAAGACGTACAACAATGGACAATAGTATTCGGCAAATAAAAAAGATTTTGTACCACGTTGAAAAGATAAAATACTACTCAAGCAAATGATAGCGAAATCAAAGGTATTTTGGAAATATAAATTCAGTTTGTGTCTGTGTGTGTGTGTAATCCCGCTCTGAAGGCTAAAATCCAGTACCCTGTGACCGGCAGCTGTCTCTAATTTTGTTTCTCTGTACCTCAAATTACTTAGTTGAATTTATTAAATACCGAGACTACAAAATAACATGCTTACATAATTCTGCTGAGCTGGTTTTTGTTTAAAAAACTCAGATTTTCTTTAGTTGTGTATATCATAAAAATGGTTTATTTTGGAAGAGTTGAATCTTCCCTATTAAATAGCCAGATATTATCTTTTTTTTCTTTTATTTATCATATAAAACAATAATACAAGATATATATAAGATACATAACACGATAAACCTCTAGGGTTTGTGTTGTGTTACACAGTTATAGGTCTTTACCTATGAAATTGCCGTTTTGTATGCAATAAGTGAAGTTACTTATTTTTTCAAACTTTTTTATTTCTGTTATTCGAAGTAATCACCCATGCAATCGACGCATCTTTGCCAACGCATTGGCAGTTTATTGATGTTTTTGTAAAGATCAGCTGGACGGGAGGCAACAAACTCTTCAAAGGAAATTTGTACTGCCTCTCGGGAATTGAATTTTTTACCCACTATAAAGTTGTCTAAATTTTGGAAAAAGTAATAGTCGGTGGGTGAAGGTCTGGTGAGTATGGCGGATGAGGGAGAGCTTCCAACCCCAGCTCTTGCAGCTTGGAGACTGTCTGTTGCGCAATATGGGGTCGCGCGTTGTCGTGAAGGAGCAGTGGGGACGACCGATTGACCAAAGCTGGTTGCAGATATGCAAGCTTCTTCATCATTCTCTCCAGTTTTTCACAGTACAATTCTGCATTAATGCTCATGCCGTTTTGTAAAAAGCTGTGGTGAATCACACCCGCACTAGACAACGCGCGACCCCATACTGCGCAACAGACAGATTCCAAGCTGCAAGAGCTGGGGTGCAAGAGACTGCCTATGGGAAGCTCATACAGATATGTAAATACGTACGAAGTTCGCTGGGTCAGCTAGTTGTACATAAAATATGCGGAGGGTGACGTTCCATCACGGTATATTAAAGATGTTTGACATCTGTCAAATGTCCTGCGATTCGGAAATACTAGTCGCTAAACGCTCTTCGAAGATCGTATTTTTCGGAAGACGGTCCCCATTTCATCTCGTCCTCATTTTTATATTTTTTATTATTAATTTCATCATGACGAAGACTTAAAGATTGAAGACTTATGATATGAAGACTATAAACACTTGGCAGTTGCCATTTCTTCGAAAGAAGATGTTAACGCACTTCTTATTTTTACGTATACCTATCGAAACAGTATCAAGCTATGTACCAACGCATCTAAATATATATTCATTCATATGATAATTAAAGTATACGGTCTAAAATCAATACGTTGCACTCATCCAACTTCTATTCGGAATTTCATTGGAGCGAAAGCATTTTAGATGCATTCATGCAAAGTTCAATTAGTTCTTGTTCATTTCATTTCAACCGCGTATCGCAGTCATATGAATATAATTATTATCCCAGTATTACAAAGCTATAAAGCTCATTATAAACTTCCAAATTGAATAAATAATAATTCAAACTTGAATGAATATGGTACACTAAATGAGAAACATATTCATTTATGAATGAATTATTATATTTTTTAATTGAAATAAAATAACTTTTGTGTAGTTTCCATATGGATTTTGCATTAAGCCATGTTGAGCGATAATGTAAGTGATTTTACGGTGACGACATTTCCGGGACCAACTTGCTATACCAAAAAATAATTAATAAGCTCATACTTTAACAACAATATAATATAGGGTTAATAAATTGACATGAAATAAAAATTAAAACAACTCATTATATATCTATCTCATTATATATAATCTAAAAACTATCATTGTCATCACTATATTTCTGCTAAGAATTTAACGTAAAGTCTAATTAATATTAACTATCATTACTTCATGTAAATAAACTGTTCAAGTTCCTGAATCAATGAGCCTTTGAATTCCCTATTAGTAAATAAAAAAAACACAATAATTTGTCTCAAAAATACAATACATCTAAAGAGCAAATACAGTAACTAGTAGACAAAGAGTAGCAACAAATCAATATTAGTTAGATTGTTAAGAACCGGTGCACGTGTAGATAGTTTGTGTATTAAAGTTGCAGAAACGCATATAGAGACAATGTTGTTTATTAAGACCTATAGCTTATTAACATATACCAGTATTTATTGATTTATCATATTTTTGTGTAAAGTTGAAATAAAGAGTACCTATACACTATGATAATACGTAGTTTTATTCCACCAATGGATTTTCATATTTCTTTCAATCATTACGAAGTTTTGCATGTACCTTTCTATGATAATAACAAAGAAAACATGGGCACTCTTTATTCAACAAAAGAAATGTTGCAATTTGTTAAAAAAATGCTTTTAATAATAACAAGTAAAATTTGAACAAAAACAGCCGACTTCAAGAACGACCAAATTAAATTGGGACCACACAAAAAGCATCAGCTTTTAAATAAAATAAAATAAAATAAACATTTCGGACATCTAACACACAATGCCATTTAGTCCCAAGCTAAGCAGAGCTTGTGTTATGGGTACTAAGACAACTGATATAAATACATATATACTTTTTTTTTTGTAAATACATACATATTATACATAGAAAACACCCAAACTCCGAAACAAATATTTGTAGATTATACAAACACTTGGTCCGTCACGGGAATCGAACCCGAGAGCTCATGATCAGCAGTCGCGCAAGCCAACCACGAGACCAACGAGGCAGTAAAATGTCAGTTTAATGAAATAAAAAATGCACAAGTCGCTCGATTTCTCTTGGCTGCCATCATCAGATCTTAATTTTCTTATTATGGTACCACCATTGGAATATTTCCTTTCCATTAACCAGCAAAGAATTAGTAGATACTTACGTGGTTGCCCGGTGGTCGATTTTTTAATTATTTTTCAGCATTCTGCACTCCTCCTCCATGTAACTTTTAGCTCTGTCAAATTTAATACTCATAATATTTGTAAAAACTAGTACAAAGTTTTTGCTTCATGTATTCATATATAGATCTATAAACTTTCCACTTTGCATTTATATTATTAAGAAATTTACCAAATTGGTTTATAAACGACACAGATATGAGAACCTCCTCTCTTTTAGACTCTGGAGTCAGTCAGTCAAAAAGAGTTTTTTACCTAAAATAAGTAAATTAACAAAACTCCTTGAATGGAATACATCGAAATCTTCCCTACCACATACTACAAGTATAATCAAGCCGAACCCTGAACTCAAATTAAATTGACGTTGATATAAAGTCAAAGGTAAAGGGTCGGCCCGACAAAAGAACCTATATGGAGTGTCAGTCCGTCTGTCCATTAAACCCTTTCGGTTCATTATGTATGTCGTCAATGTCACTCATCACGCTAAGAATAGGACCCGGAATGTATGGTGACCCCACAGACCCCTTGCAACACGTTCACTTACGTCGTATATATACGTAGTGTAAAACGACACGTGTCATTTTCTTACACATTTTCTGACCTTTCAATTACTTTTATAAGTTGTGAAAAGTTCACGTGTGAGTTTTTTAAAAGGGTGACATCGTCCTCATCTTTTGGGTTTCGTTGCTGGAAAAGAAATGATAAGAAATAAGAATTATAAGGCGTGTTAAGCTTTTTCTCGCAGCTCCGACCGCTGTTTTTCGGCTATCGCGGTAAAAATTATCCTGTGTCCTTTCTAAAAATCAAAGCATTTCCACGCCAAGTTTTATTAAAATTGGTTCAGCAGATTAATCGTGAAAACATAACAGCCAAATAGAAAGAGTTACTTTCCAATCTATATCTATAAAAACTAGCTGAACCACGCAACGTCGTTTGCGTCTCCTATTGCCCGTAGCGTGATAATTTTCCCCAGTTTTAACATAACATAACATTCTTCATTAGTGCTCCGCTCCTATTAGTCTTATTAGTTAGCTAGTTTGTAATATTATATTATAGATTTTATTTAAAAGTATTTTTTTTTTAGGTACTAGGCGGACAAACGAGCATACCTATCACCTGATGGTAAGCGATTAACACCGCCCATGGACACCTGCAACACCATAGGCGTCACTAGTGCGTTGCCGACCTTTTGGGGGATGGCAGAAGATAGAGGGAGGGGGGAGATAGAGGGAGGGGGGAGCTAGGGCAGAGGGGTTGGGGTATGGGCCTCCTGTATCCTCACTCACTCGGCGAAACACAACGCAAATACTATTTCACACCGGTTTTCTGTGAGGCCGTGGTATCACTCCTGTCGAGGCGACCCATTCATGCCGAAGAGTGGCTCTCCCACGCATATCTTCTTCTCCAGCTATTATCATTGCCTCTTATACTTTGAGAGAAAAATATATTTTTTCTGTAAACTGTTTTTTGTGATTTTTTCAAATATTTCAGTACTTATTTTACTATCCACGAAGGAAATCATGAAAATCGATTGAGGCTTGCGTTCGTAAATGTTGTAACCAACCCTTCTTTGTTTTATTTATCAAAACTTATTAGTTTTACAACCTTATACTAAATTTTAAACTTGACTTATGACTAACTATTTAGACGTGTGATTCCTAGAAAAATAAACCCAATAACGAGGTTCTCGTTTCTAGGTTAATATTTTTGCGCAACATCCAACTCTAGCTGTCAGCAATAACTCTAAAAGCATTCGCATGTTTTAAATTCATTGTATAACATGTTGAATGAAGCCTTGAAGTACATACAACATGCTACCTTACCTTCATTATCTACAAAAACCTTAATACCACCTTCATATATCACCGCCTAAGCAAGGTACTGCTAAAATATTCACACGCAAATTGTTAGCATAGATAGATACAATTATAACATTGTCGTGAGGGACACTTATATTTACATCGACTTGACAACAGGGTCACGAGGGGACTAAGTGGGCCACTGCAGCTACGTTACAATCGAGCCGCGGTGACCGACCGAAAGTTCACGGCCAATCAACACGCACAATCTGGTGATGCCATACGCTGAATCGCGCCAACACACTTCAATTCACACCATTTCGCTGTCAAATTCACGTCATTAACGAAAATACTAAACACCTCTGTGAGGTTTTGAAAATATTTCGATAATCTCGATAAATTTTCATACATTTATTTACCTTAAAGTATCTTCTCTTTTTTTACGCTATGAACACAGTGCTTACTTAAAACACCGTGTTTATACGAAAAAAAATATATGCTAATTGAAGAAAAACTCTAACTATAAGATATATAAATATAATCTAGATACTAAAATTAAATTAATTTGTAAATTAACAGTGTCTGTAATCAATAGAGCAAGTCCTAATTTATACGAGCTGAAATAGAATGGCGGCGTTTTGAGAGAAAATTTCACTTTAAAATTTGTTTTTCTAAATCCACGGAGTAAAACTTTTACAGAAAGATTTATTTCGAGTGTTGGCAAGTAGGCGTTCCATCTTCATTTCACACGACGAAGCGTGTCACCGGTGTCGGGTTGAGGAACGCGATAAATGACGCTATTTGTACAGATTTGCGCCCGCGCTTGTCAATGATATAAACATCAACAAAGAATGTTTCGTCTTCAGAAATTCAGTGTTCATCCTCATCCTACTTACATATAATATAACTCAGATATAAACATAATTTTAGATTTAAAGGTATATTGCTTATGATTTGAATAATAATACGAGTTAGCATTTTCGAAGGGAAAACTTTTTAGCGGCATTTTGCGTTTTTTTTGGGATGGTTAAATAACGTGTAACTCGCGTCAGGACACGTGACCTGATCGAATATTCGTAAGACGGAGGCATGGCATTGGAGAGGAAGTAACATCCCCCTCTCTTTCTACTTGCGCGAGTGTGCGTGTGTGTTTGTACTAGAGCCTGCTACGCGCATGCACGGATGGCGACAGCTGATGGCTCGACTGTCTGTATACTTGTAAAATTCGTATAACTATATCAAGTGTTTGAAATATGGAAATTGAACAAAGTGCATTTATTAATGAAAACGTTGACGAAGAAGTAGTAAAAGAAAATGAATGAGTACTTTATAAAAATACTAGATGCAAATCCGGCTTCGCTCGGGTAATATGTTTATACTGTATAGCATTAACCTATATTTTTATAACATTACATTATCAATTCTCAAGGAATATTAAAGGCAAAGTGTGGCATAGATTCTTATAGCATCGTGAATTATGTTTAATAAATAATTAACAACTACCTATATATTTTAATGCTATACGTGTATAATATCTTGTAACAAAATTAGTGAAGTGAACTTATGCAACCGAACTAGACAATGTCTCTATTTCGGCTATCAGCGCCAATCCCCTCGGATACAATTCATCC
The DNA here is from genome assembly GCA_905220595.1 of Spilosoma lubricipeda. Lineage (NCBI taxonomy): Eukaryota > Metazoa > Arthropoda > Insecta > Lepidoptera > Erebidae > Spilosoma > Spilosoma lubricipeda. The sequence continues at coordinate 8,853,804 of HG992295.1, forward strand.
AATTATCTTAGCTATTTACATAAGCATAAAATATTTCATTATAATTATAATATTTTTCTCTTTAACATGAATTAATAATATCAGAAGAATGAACAAAATTAGAAAATGGAATGGTCTTCATACAAAAGTGTATGTGTTTGTGTATGGGCGTTTATATGTGTGTGTGTTTATTATATAAATATGGAGATCATTTCTGTAAGTCACTTATACTTACTCCATTATATGTAGGAGTAGTTCCGTTTCTTCAATTGCATTATAAATCTAAAAATCATACCTAAAATGTTACTAGCAAGTGCTTAAATCACACTGGGACACTAGTGTCGATTCTTACAGAAATCAAGCTATAAAAAATACTTAGAAACTAAAATAACTTCGAACTATAATAAATACTATAAATACTTCGAAAGAAAACAAATCCTAGTACTAACAGTTTTGAAAGAAAACTGCTATTAAAAGTTACTAATTATACAATTAAAGTACTTGTATTATTCTAAAATTGTACAAGGGAATAAACCGCTACAGTCGTTAAACTCAAATTAAATATGGACATGAATAAAATTGTAGCTTATTACCTTTTTTTTTAAACCTATTTACTTTTAAACATTTTACAAGGACATACAACGAATTAAATTAAAACACAAAATATTTGAGCTAACTGTGAACTGAATCTGCGACACTTGTGCGATGTCGGCGTTAAATGTTCATAAATTTTAATAAAAATTTACGTCTTTACAAGTTTATTCATTTCATCAACATTGGAAGAGTATGAACACGTTCTGAATCGAGCGAACCAGTAACACTCATATACATTCATGTTTTCATATCTATCGTGTTACACCCACCTCACGTCCACGTAAATATCCTCGAACAAGATTATTTATGAAACAAAAGAGGATTCTCGAAGCAATGACTCTTGAATGGCCCTTGGAGCAAACCGAACGTGTCGTAGGTATAAAAAATTCAGTAGAGTGTTCGTTATGATGAGACGGTAGCGGCAAAGCACCGCATTGCAGGCTGCACCGATGACCTACATCTGTTCACAAAGCCACCAGCCTTACCCAGCTAAGATGAACTTGTAAAATACATGAATATTTTATCACTAGAAATAGTGTATTGACTCTACGAGGCAAGATGACCCGTATAAATATTAAATATAAGTCGATTTAACTTTAAGTGAATTGTATGCAGTAGGGAGGTATTACTTGAAAGCGACTATTCTATTAGATGGCTATTCTGTAGTTAGTGTCAGAGCAAAATTGCAATAAAATAAAAGTAAACGCACACGGGAGAAACGTTCCGTATAATTTTAGTTCGTCTTTACAGTTACAAAGTTTTGACTTTAAAAAGTTTTCACAAATTAGTGAAGTTACAGCACTCCTCTGTGAACAAACTTAAGTATCTTAATTTAAAATTATTTTATTTACCGAAAGATGCTGAAAGCTCGTAAAAAATATGAAGACAAAATAGAGAATATAAATTGCATAAATTAATATTCTCTATTTTGTCTTCAAATTTTTTACGAGCTGATTCGGCAAACTTCATCCGCCTAACACTCAAGTAATGAGCATTATAATGTTTTTTACGATATTTCTTATTGATGAATACTATATTTTAACACGTATTATCCTATTCCGGATGAAGCCCAATTCAAAAACACAAAAATCATAACAATTGCTGTCGCCGTTCTTGAGCTATGAATAGTGTAACTAATACAGTTCTGTTTTATATATCGTCTTAAATTTTGTATATTTGATTGTTGTAAATATGTTTGTACTCAGAATTCTAAATTTAAAGTTACTATGTGAACTAAAATACAAAAAAAAAGTTTTAGGAAATTAAAAATAACAGATGACTCAGTTATGTAGAGATAGAGGTGCCACTCACCTCATATTACTGCCGATCAAGGTAGGTGCACATCAGAGTGGATAAACATTTGATCTTATTTTGATATGAAAATGTCGGTACACATTGCTATGCAACCATGCATCACGATCACACGCCATACGGTGTTCTACCAATGTATAATAGGAATATATCCGTAGATGATAATCACAAATTTAACAAAAAAAAACTACTTTAAGAACTGGACTAAAGTGAAATTGGGTCACCCAGCCGAAAGTTATGAGGTAATAAACATAAAAAATACAGTCGAAATGATACTTTTTTTAAAGTCAGTTAAAAATAAATATCAGTGCAGTATCGGAAGTTACACACGTATATACGAGTACGTTTTGGTGATTTATATATAGATATGGATCTGCCAAAGTGACTTATTGTATCTAATTATTTATAACTAGCTGAACCCCGCGGTTTTACCCACGGTTATTGTTGTACCGCGAGTAACGCCGCGGGACAAAATTAGTCTAAAAAAAGTAGCCTAAGTTACTCCCTGGATCATCAGCTACCTTCCAGTGAAAGTCCCGTCAAAATCCGTCCAGCCGTTCCAGGGATTACCCGGAACAAACAGACAGACAGACAGACAAAATTTTTTTAGCTACATTTTTGGTATATGTACCGTGTAGACATACATATGCATTTAGTAAAAAGCGCTTATTTTAATATTACAAACAGACACTCCAATTTTATTTATTTGTATAGATATCACAGGTGATTTAACCCAATGAACTATTGGGATACTTGTGATAGTTCGAACTAGTTTTCTTTAAATAAGATATATGGTTGAAGGTAGTAGTTAATAGTAATTTACGATACGACCTCGTGCCTTTGTTTGAACGTCCGACACGTCCGATACTTTCCAATGAATGTTTAAAGACTATTTGTCGGCATGTCATTTGTCTAAAAATAATAGAAGTATCACTACCAAGTGTAATAAAACAAGTAGTATATTTACGTTATAGTTATATACACACAGTTGGTATATATATTTAAATTAATAGGATAAGATAATTATTCATACCTTAGTAAACTTTTTTTTTTCCTTTACGGCGGTATCCGAGTATGGCTAAACCAGGGTATTATTTTTGGCAGTTCCATATACTGTTGTATGTTTCGTTGTAGCACCTAAACTACTGAACTGATTTTAATGAATAAGGTGTCAATAGATTCATAATAATGGCCTGGATGACATGGGCTGTTTAAATTTTATCAAAAGTTTTTAAGTTGTCGGGCTATAGTTTTTTAAACAATTTTCTTCTTATTAAGTTTAAGTAAGTTTTACGAAGGAAAATTAAATTTTGAAAACGGTGAACTAAATAAAATAACTTAAAAATCCAAACGTCGCGTGTACAAAGTAGCGGGCACATCTAGTAATTAAATAAAAATACATTTTGATTTTCTCAAATACGTACTTCTCTAGTGAAAAATATTAATTTTGGTTAATTTTTAAACAATTTACATGTCCTATCATTAGGTCCGACTTTTATATGTAAATATCCTTCCATATCAGCAGGTTGTATGTTTAAAATTATATTAAGTATATTATACACATGGCCAGTATAGTTTATAAGTATATGAATTATATAGGAAACTACTTATAAGAGTTATTGAAGAGCCATAAACAGCGGTGTTTGGGTGAGTAATCTATTTTCTCGAGTATTTATTCATGCTTGAATTTATTGTCCCCACACGATCGTATTTTCTAAAGAGCGACCTTATTTTCTAAGAAGCTCCTTTATGTCGAGGAAAACAAGCGAGAAAATGGCTATGTCTTAGAATAATATACGGACTCAGCATAGTTCGATAAATGTAGGTATCTTTCTAAAGATGTAAGCCGTCATAATCGGTGATGTGAGTTTTTATCCGTCGGATAACATGTTTAATAGTATTAACTTACTTTATTTGCTCGAAAAAAACTTTTATTTCTTTGGACGCTTAATTTCAATTTAATATAGTAAGATAAAAATCCTGTTTATCCGCCCTGTTAATCCGGGCCGATATTAGAGATAGTTTTGTATATTTGAGATAGTTTTGTAGCCTGAGGGGCCCTCTCAACACAATAAATGAGATCCCGCGTTGATATTGGTTGTAAGGCCGCGAGGTTTTATTGAGCTACTTGTTAAAATGAGATCGGACCTCGTGATTTTGTTAAGCTAATTAGCATTGTAAAACGGAATGTGGTGTGGTGTGTAAGGACCTTCGTGGTTATCGACAGGGGATCCCCTCACCGCAGCGAAGATTGAAGAAACCAACACATCAACTGTCATTAATTTTATTATAACTTAAAGAGGTGAAGCGCCTCAAGTTGACATCCTTTCACCTGGTGTGATTGTTTTGCGATTGTCTTCTATGTCTCATAGGCCCGTATAGACTAGTACAAAGTTTCCTCGGGGAACGCAACACTGGTGATTGGACTAAACAAATATAGTGACAAAATAAACTGAAGTCAAAGACAGTATACTACTCGTAACCAGGTCCGCTCTACTCGTTTGTCGATGAAAAAATAACAACCTGCACATTAGCGCGCCTATTTATATTCCTTTATGTCCAAATTGGGAATATATGCCTGTGTCTCGGGGGACTTTACAAACGTACATGATACGGAGACAAAGAATTCCCAGACTCAGAAAATAATTTGTGGATTACACAAATGTTATTCAACGTGGGTTTGGAATCCACAGCAGAAGCGCAGTTGAAAGCGATGTCGCGACCGCCTAAATCATTACGCTTACTGATTACTTGATTTATTTTTAAGGTTACGTTCAACTAGCAACTTTCTCACTTGCTAGTCGTCAAACTATCCAACCTCTTGCCTATTGTATTTCTTTAAGACTGGCAATCCTAAAGAAATGGGATAACAGGGTCTTTGCTTACAAATTAAGTAACTCTCGTGCTTTTCTCAAGTGATGGACATCTAATTACCAAAGGGTATAACCACGACTTTGTGGATAAAGGCGATGTAACAGACTGACATATACCTGTGTTTCCACATATATAGTTCTGTAGACAGCTCTTAACGGGTCGCCCAGTATTATTTCGTTAAATGTAAAACGACAATTTTAAAAGCAAATTTATATTAATCTGACGATTATGAAGTTTAAAAAATCTATTAAGCTTTCTTTTTTAAATATTATATAGGTTATGGAATATAGTTATTATAATATGTTTACATTTTAAGAAAGAACCCGCGAGATCTCTTTTTATCAGGTCAAAAATAATGGGCCAACCTCCTTGGGCCCAAGAAGGTTTATATTTGGGAGGACTTCGTTTGCTGATATTTTTATTTATTGATATTTATCTAAAATCCAGCACAATAGTTACGATTAATTAAACAAAATAACTTACCATTAAAACATCTCACTTAAATTAATGACCATTTCAATCATTATAACCCATTACAGCAATAGAAATAAAAGGTTATCAATTTATTAATACCGTCATTATTATATGTATCGTGTGTACAAACCTTTATGTAGCCTCGTAGGTCTACGAACACGGCCGCTACGAAATTGAAATAGTCGACGCGTAGTCGTCGCAGGTCTACACACGACATCGTTCTTTGTACGATACACTACAGGAAAAGTAATTCCATCTCTTAGTGGCACTTTACATGGCGATTTTGTACGATAAATTCAAATGCGTTGTTTAAAAAATATTCGAAATTTAAATAGTACAAATGTGTGTGTGTGTACAATAACGTCACGTAAAATATATATTTGTGTTAGTGATAGCTGTTAATACAAGTAATGATTGAAGATTTTGAATTCAGATGGCGCTATCCTGTAGAAAGTTTCGTTTCTGGGCCGTCTTAAGCTTGGCTTTCATCCCGTTAATTGGTAAGTATCTTCTACAGATTATTTCCAAAGTCTTCATATTTCTAATAAAGAAACTTTTGTAATAAATGAGGTTGGTTGCTCTGAGCTCTTGTGTTTGTCTAAGTAATGTGTTATAAATTGTCTATGCTTTGTGAACAATTTTGCATTGTTTTTTTAACATTTTTCATTCATTTTTCTTTGAGATAATTTCCTTTATTGCAATTTTAATGCAATCGAGTATAATAAAAATAAAAGCATATTGAGTAAGTAAAGTAAATCAATATTTTTTACCCGACTGCGATAAAGCCAAAGGAGGGTTATGATATTGTATACGATTTAACAGAAAATTTGAAAAAAAAACAAATTTTGCGTTTAAGTAAGTCTAAGAAAAAATCTAAATAGCCAATCATAGATAAAGTATACTAAACTAATACGTTTTACTTTTAAACTTATAACTTCTCTCAACTTCACAACAAAATAAGAGACGGGTGACCACCATATAGTAGGAACACAGCATATAAACTCTAAGAGCAAATATTTTTGGGGTCCTGGTTAACTCAACCCAGTTTCGGTAGTAGAAATCTGGTAAATTATTTAATGAGCTATTTCATGCACTAATTAGATTTATAACACTATCAAGCATCTGTCTTACTTAAATATTTTCTAATCAAACATAAACAAACTAATACAAACTAACTACTAACCAACTATACATAAATGACGAAAACATTAACTTTCTTTTTTAAAATAAGAATTAATCGTGCTGGCGATATAACAAATAAAAAATCTCATATCTCTCTGTAAAAATAAAATTCATAAAAGGAATGCAAAATCCACTTATTTAATTATGGAAGAGGCATTCTTTGAAATGAATGTACTAGTACACATATTCAACTGCGTCATAAGATATTTATGAACTCAGTACGTCCTTCTATACAGATGTGTGGCTCCCATGTTGGTTTACTTAACTTATAATTATATAGAGTTATACAGCTTTATTATACACACTGAAATTATGAAATAATTACTAACACACACGTCCGTCTGGGCTATGAGGCGCTTATAGCCATAGTTGCACTCGGTGATTAGAAACAATCACCAAGGGTAAGCAACGACGGCCCGGTCAGTACTTGGATTGGTGACTGCTGGTGGGATAATTCCATGAGCGTCTCCGTGATTCGGAGGTCACGTAAACCAGTCGGTCCCGGTTGTTATCGTAGGACAACTGTCATGAAGCTCAGTTGGAGGCCTTTGAGCAGCTTAAAAACATCCAACGGCAAGATTACGTAGCCACGATGTTCTTGCCAGTCCCCAACGTGCACTTGGCCCCGTATGGCCTATATGTTAAAGCCATACGTCCCCACGTATGGCTTTAACCCTCTCCTGAGGTTATACTCGAGCCCAGCAGTGGGACATTATGGGTTGTTGATGATGATGATGACGTTCGTCTTTTTCCAAATTGGGCTTAGCCTGTTCTATGTAAATCAGAATACTGATAAACGTACTTGGATATTTCTAAATACATATATAGTACATATAGTTAGAGTGAGTGAAACGAGTCCTCCCAAGTGATCAATCAGGATTGTTAGACTACACCAAGAAGCAATTTGAAATGTTCGTCTTTTTCTCGATCTTTCTCTAAGTCTTTTTCCTAAACTTTTTTTTTAGGTATGGACATGCCAAAGAGACTCTACTCTGCCTGGTGGAAAGCATAAGTAGAATCCAAGAGAGGTGGTCACCATACTCGTTGCGAATGCAGACAATGCAATAATACAGTATGGTGACCCACACCATTGCTGCCTATTGATGCTTCTGCATCTTTCGACACAGCAGCACATTAATTCAATATTTCATTAAAATCGCATATACTTTCTTTTTAATATTTTATTTCTATTGATTACTTTGTTAATTTACTCGCCTTACGTTGTAGATTTCAGTTTGAGTATTTGAACTAAAATACGACCATAAGGAGCATCCCTAAGTCACTGTCGGGAGCCCTTTCCATAATTACTCTTAAAAACTTTAAAATAACTCGTAGACTATTTCATTATTTATTTAAATAGTCTACAAGTTCAATCCATTGTCTAGCTATAAATACATTTATTGATTTTCTTTTCATTGCCTTTACAGTTCCACTCTCTATAACTTAAAACACACAAACACAAAGCTTATAATGATATATATCTGTAGATATATTATAATAATCAGATAACATTTAATATTTCCATATAGTTAGCAAACACAATAGAGAAAGAGCGTACATCTTAAGGGCACTTTTAATTTATTGAACCAAGTTGCAGGTGCCCTATCTATTCGTTACTTTATTTATTTGCCTGCGAAACTGCCTCTAATTTACGACTGCCTCGTTGATCTAATGGTTAGTGTAAGCGACTGCATATCAAACCTTTTAGCAATCGTTCACGTCTAAATTCTTGTGTGTCATTGGCTAATACTTTCTCTAAGATTCGAGGTCTACGATTAGCCAATGACACACGAGAATTTAGGCGTTAACAATGGCAGAAAGAAGAACGCTTGCAACTTGGCTAGGCAGGTTTGATTTTTGGACTGCTGTTGGGATTTTCTTACAAGAAATTCTAAATGGCAGCCCGGAGTTTGGAAGATAGCGGTGTTTCCCGCCCGATCCTCGGAGAACATAGGCCAAAACTTCCTTGTTAACGAGAGGCCTATATCCAGCACTTGACTATTAAAAGCTGTTGATGGTGATGATGATGATGAAACAAGAAGAGTCGGTTCTGTAGTTTAGGCGCAGAGGAACATACATAAACGGTCAAAACAATTACTCTTCCTCCTAGCGTCGCTGTAGGCGGGTAAAAAAAACAAATCTGTATAGCTCAACTTCAATTAAGACTAATCATTATCAGGCCATATGTCAATTTGATAAAAGGAGAGAGATATTATATATCTCAAGTAACTTTGAATGAGTAAACGACTTTTAATATGATGTTTTTCTTTTGAAAACTTTTGTGAAAATGGATCGAAAAAACATTTTATTCTGGCTCGCAACAAGCTGACATTTTTTATGTTATTCATCAGAAGTTTGACCCAATTTGCTGCAAAATAGAAGAGATCCCCGTCACAACTTTATTTACTTAGTCCTAATAATGGGCATACTTGTAACTCAAAACTACGACTGCAAAAACTACTTTATTACAGCCTAAAATTTCATCAAATATTCTTGGAGCTATCGCTAATGTATATAAATGGAAGTCTACGTGTACTGTTCTAGTTACTAGAAGTCTATTAAGGTGATTGTAGGGAGTGTCCTTATATTTCAGCTTGTACAAATATTTGAACAAACTGTTGAACCAATAACTTGTCTGTTGGCCAACCTGTTACCTTAGTTTTACCTTAAATCGATATCTATGTAATACTTTAGGTCTAAGGTATTTAGGTATATTTTTGATATACACTATGAAAGTAGGAAACGTTTTGCATAGGTGTCTAAAAATCACGTTATCACGTTAAAAACAAGCTGTCAATATCAATTTCATACTCGTAAATGAATGTATTCCTACGATATATAGCAGAAGGTCACTTGATTGTCACTTAACCAATCACAAAAAAATTACTTGATTAAATAAATCGTTGGTGCGTGCGAGACTGAATGTCCCAATGATGCAGAAGCATATCAATAGGCCGCCATAATCTAGAATACCACGCTGCATTGTTGCATTCGCAATGAGTATGGTGACCACTTCTCTTAGATTTTACTCATGCTTTCTATCAGACAAAGTCACTTAGGCAGGTTCATATATAAAAAAATAAACAGTTAGTTTGTTAATGAAGGTCTCACTTCATTCATATCTGTCATGTTAAGTCTTAGTACTGTTATCAGGACCACAGACGTAAAATAAAGACTGATCTAAGACAATACTATTTATAGGTTAAAAAAGTCCAACTGTACAATGCATTATTACTGCTGCTATCTATTGCGGCCATACCATGAAGTGACTACCTAAAATTACATTTATATTCTTAAGAAATCTAAATCATGAAAGTTAGTCGACAATACATTTATATATGGGATTGTCAATATTACATGTATTACATATTATCTAATGAAAGCAAATTTTAGACATACAAAAGAATTATTTAAAAAAAAAAAAGAATTATACAAACTACGATTCATGCAACTAAGACAGACAGAATATGAAAAAAGTCGTGTGGTGGTGTAACCAGATAGACACGAAGTTCCTTATCATAAAATATAATAATATATGCAACTTAGAGATGGCGCTATACATTTCTTTTTAAATCTTACGATTTTAATTCCTTTTCATAAAATATAATAATATATGCAACTTACAGACGGCGCTACACTTTTTTAAATCTTACGCTTTTTTATTTAACGTTACGGACGCTTTATGATGGCTAGGTTACCTCTCCGCAACGCCCCATTAGGAACTTTCGTTCCAACAATGATTAACAGAACTAAAATTTGATTGTGAAAGTAACGAAATTGCATAAAACTACTTACTTAAAAAAAGAGTTTAATTTTGCTTTGCTTTCAGCAAGTTCATTTTACAGGTAGCAGCCCCCCTAGCCAAGTTGCAAGCGTTTGTCTTTCTACAATCGTTAACGCCTAAATTCTCGTGTGTCATTGGAAAAGTATTAAACAATGACATACGAGAATCCATGAGCCGGACAAGTCTAACGAAAGTTAATTCCAGCGAGCACTGATTCAAAATATGATTGTTACTATTTTATCTAACATATTATCTTCTGCAGTGATGATGTGAGATTTCCGACCAGGGTTGACGTAGCTTGCTTATTTTTTCCTAATCGTCCTAAGTGCGGTATGCACGGTAAAAGAGGGAAATGTTTGTTACTTTGACAAAGATTGCCCTCCTTCTGATGAAGTCTTGACTCAAGTTTATCGATTTTACATGTGCCAACTCTCACTTATACTACTTCAGTGCCTAGCCTCTAGAGATAAGCTTCAAAAAATTATACGGAAAGGACTATAATCAACCAAACTTCGCGTCATGAATATATAATTAATGAGGTTAGGTAAGAACTCTTGGCTGTGGCAATCTATACTTGTATTTTATTGTTTTTAGTATTCCTTCTTTTTAAAAAATTGACAAGGAATTTAAGCAAATAATATTTTTGGTTTTATTTTTCTATCTTCGCACCAAATTACCGTTAATGTTTAAATAAGAAAAAGCGGCCAAGTGCGAGTCGGACTCGCCCATGAAGCAGCAAGTAACATAATACAATTTTTGTTTTATTTATAAATTTGTGTTGATTGAATGAAAGGTAAATTGCAGTTTACGATTTATAAAAAAAATGGTATTAGAAACCTCAATATAATTTTTGAAGACCCATAAATACCCCAAAGGTATGGGTTTGATGAAAAAAAAATTTTTGTGTTTCAGTTGTAAGTATGGGGACCCCCAAAATTTATTGTTTTTTTCTATTTTGGTGTGAAAATCTTAATGCGGTTCATAGAATACATTTCTATACCAAGTTTCAACATTATAGTTCTTATAGTTTCGGAAAAAAGTGGGTGTGACATACGGAGGGACAGACACAGACAGAAATAACGAATCTAAAAGGGTTCGGTTTTTTGCCTTTGGCACGGAATCGTAAAAATTACTGCTGTAAAGTCATGAAAACTTCATAAGAAAACATTGATGAAAAATGTGCGTCACAAGCCCAATGCTTAGGCCGAAGGCGGAGTCATGTTTTTGCGCGTGCAGCCGGCGTTCATCGATTTATACAAAATTTTAATTGTGTACATTTGTATTTAATTATAGGTAGGTATTAGATTGTAAGACTTTTATGAAGTACAAATAGCAAATGTTAAATTGTAAGCAATTGGAGCGAGCAAATAACGTAACATAAAACGACGTTATAAATGTTCTCACCAGTCACTCATTACATGAAATTTAAATGGTTAAGCGCAGAAAACAAACGATTGTTTGTATGTTCTTTTAGATAGGTACAAGCTATTGCTTTTTTGAATGCTTTTTATTACATTATTTAAAACATAAAGTATTTCGTTCTCGAAACGTTCTCAATTCGACTGTATTTTTAATAATTACGTTGTTTTATGTATATTAGTGACACCTAACACCTAATTTGACCCTGAAATGCCTGTTGTATCCTATCTACATAATATTTATTATTTTACTTTAATAGTTTTAATCTAATTAGTACCTAGATACTTAATTCAGGATGAAATTACAGGTGCTTCGGTATCCCAAGATTTGATTCGTAATTAATATTGATCACTTCATTTTATCTATTCCCCCGGGGAATTGAATTCACTTAAGCTTTCTCTACGTGTACTATTCGAGACTTGATATTTAGTAGGTAATTGGCTTTATTTTTAATACTTGCCGACCCACGCAACCTCGTTTGCGTCTCCTATTGCCCGTAGCGTGATATTTTCCCCCTTTTTTGTAACATTCTTCATTGTTGGTCCGCTCCTGTAGGTCTTAGCGTAATGATATATAGCATTCCTCGATAAATGGGCTTTCTAACACTGAAATAATTTTTCAAATCGGACCAGTGGTTCCTGAGATTAGCGTGTTCATTTTCTTTCACATTTTAGTGCGCTTGGATTTGTTATGTGAGCGCTCACTACACACTATTGACGAAAGTTGAATGATTCGATGACGAAAGTTGGTTTCATTACCTTTTTTTTTTTTTTTTTTTATTGGGACTAATCCCGCCCACATTCCCACCACTGTAACTCCTGTACACCAGGATCAACAGCAGTGACCCACGAACACACCGAGTTATGACACTCGGGAAGTCCCAGGAAGAAAATTAACTGTCTTGGAACCCGCAACGAAGTTAATCAGAAGAAAAACAGGAGGAGTTGGAAATGATAAATCCACTTCCCTCCTTAGCAAAGCGGGAGACAAAATGAAGTCAAAATAGGCAGACACCTTTTTCAAACCGGGAAGCACCACGGATAAAGTATTAGGGGTCCTAAGTGAGCTATATTTGATTACTATAGTATGTATGGCAGAATCGCCTAAACGCACGGAAATTCACCGCAGTTGACACAAGATCCTCATAGTATACCGCCCCAGATGTCATTTGTAAACTATTTAGCATTGTGTTACGTTCATTGTACCAAAGACTACACTCCCAGAGTACATGATGAGCCGATTGTTCACAGCTAATATCAGGTGTTGAGCATTGACACAATGGTGAATCGACTAATTTAAATGAGTGTAGTTTGCTCTTAAAGTTACCGTGGCCTGTAAGAAATTGAGCGACACAGTGATCTACCTCGAGCCATGTCCTCGACAACCGTTCGCGAACAGATGGAAAGAACTGGTAGAGGTGGCGCCCCTTAGATGATTCGTCCCATCGTTGTTGCCATTCATCCATTAGATCGTTATAGACATTGGACTGCTGTTGAAACAATCTTATGATTTTATCGCGGTCTCGTACGCCCAAAAAATCGCATTCCATGTTTTGTAATGTGGAATAGTACATGGCTGCACGTCTTTGCACCTCGAGATCGACCGGAAGGACACCCGCCAACACCGGTAAAGCCTCAGTACTAACCGTCCTATATGCTTTGCACAAGAAGATCAATGCAAGTCGTTGTCCTTGTAACAGTTTCCGACGGACAGCACCTACAGTCGCTCTATCGGCCCACACGGGAGCACCATAGCAAATAGAACCCAAATAAGTAGCTCCATATATAATCTTTAATGTATTAAATGAAAGACCCCATGTGGCAGTTGATATCCTCGTCAGAGCAAAGAAACTTTTTTTAGACTTTTCGTTAACTGTTCTAATATGTTCGATAAATGAAAAATTTCTTTCTAAAACTAATCCCAAATAACAAACCGAGGTTTTATTTTTTATACTAACATTTTGAAATTTAATACACGGCGGTGATTTGAGGTTACCTTTCAGAAGTAGCTGGAAGGTTTTGTTTGGTGCAAAAGTCAAGCGATTACGTACGCCCCAAAGAGATACTAAGTTCAAACATCTATTAGCCAGACTCTCAAGCCCCGCTCTAGTGTCAGATTCCACCAGTAATAAACCGTCGTCCGCATACGCGTTTAGGGTACATCCGGGTGGTACAGGTATTGAGAGAAAATCGTCGAAGCCTATATTCCACAAGTATGGACTTAGCACCGAGCCCTGAGGGCACCCCATCGTAAGCGCCTTCGACACAGAATGATGCCCAAGTCTCAATTTAGTTGTGCCTTGTGTGAAGTAAGAGGAGATAAGAGAATAAATATTTTTAAAGCATCCTCTTGATTTTAACTTTAGCAATAGCATGGGCCACCACGCGTTGTCGAAGGCGCCAGATATATCTAAGAAGATACCTAAGACGTATTGAAACCTTGACTCGGTGACAGTTTTCCTTACAGATATGACCGCATCTGTTGTTGATTTTCCCAACGTAAATCCGAATTGTCTATCATGAAATTTAACTCCACCCGGTAGAAGTCGAGGCACTACAAGACGTTCTAAAAGCTTTCCTAGCGATGGTAGCAGTGTTATAGGTCGATAGGACCCAGGATCGTCCGGCGGCTTATCGCCGCTTTTTGGTATTATACGAATATTACCGCACCGCCAAACACTAGGAAATACTCCTTCCGCAATGCAACGTTTAAAAACTGTTAAAATGGTGTCACCCGAGAGTTTGCAAGCTTCTTTTATCATTTTATTTGATATTTTATCGTCGCCCGAAGCCTTGTTTAGTGGTAATGACCTAACAATACTAAGAAATTCGTCTGAAGATGGTAAGTCAGACATTGGAGACACTGGTGGTTCGATGGCCCACTGCCTAATTTGTCGGTGATAATCAGTGTCATCCTCCGGCCGATCGTCGGGCACAAGTGATTCTAAAAGATATTTTGCTGTTTCTTCTACTCCTGTAGTATAACTATTATGAATTTTGATGTTCTGTACGTATGCAAGGTCGATAGATCTATTTGCCTTAAATTCATGATACAAAGGTGACCACGGACCCTCTCTATCGAGTTTATCAACAAGTTTGCGTATTAAATTTCCCTTTGATTTCTCCACAGCTGCCCTGTAGTGAGACCTGGCAACTCTAAGAGCAATGAGAGCATTATTGTAAATATCTCCTGTTACGTTACGCTTTTTAATGCCATTTAGTTTTTTACGAGCTTTTCGATAGATTCTACGTAATTCGACTAATTTATAGTTCCACCAATCACATCTACGAGTGTTAGTGATAGATCCGCGGCCGATACAAACATCAGCACAATATGTGAAAGTATCTGATAATATGTTTGCGCTTTCCTCAGCTGATAGACAACTGCGAGTGAAGTCTCTGGCATGCACCGCAAAGAGTGAACCAAATAAAGCCCAATTTGCCCCTTCAGTTTTATATCTAAAATTATACGGAGTTATTTGCGGATGTTGTGCAACCATTGGAATGAATTCGTACACGATTAAGCGGTGATCACTACAGGATGCATCCGGTAGGACACGCCATCCAGATATCGAGACGTCGCCGCGCGTAAGCGTCACGTCAATAGAAGACTCACCCATAGGGCTGCAAAAAGTTGGTGGTGCATCAGGGGTATTGTGAATAGTAAGATTCATTTCCGCAATAAAATCTTCAACCGCACAGCGCCGGGCCATGTCAGTTGAACGCAACTTGCCATACCATAAAGTAGAAGATGCATTGACATCAGCGCCAATGATAATTTTGTGTCCTACGAGGGACCGCAAAACGAAACGTAAATGATGTAGATGAGGATCAATAGGATGTGAAAATTGAAAGTAACAGCTCACTACATAAACTTTACAGGTAGAGGATGAGATCTCAGCAACGGCGCAGTGTGACGTCATAAGGTTGCGCAAAGATGTTACTGTGAAATTAGAACTTGCAACATATATCCCAGCCCGTGACCGGCTATCTAGTTGCACTACATATTTCCTCAAGTGAGCGCTTTGATATTGCTCCTGTATAAGGACAATGTCTAACTTTTGTTCAAAAACTAAACGATCTAATTCTGATGTGGCTATTTTATCATTATGAAGATTTAACTGGCCTATCGAGAAATTATCCATTTTATTAAAAAGGTACTACAACTACTACTGTATAAACTATTCAGTAATTAGTGTTTAGGATTAGCTGCTCTAATTTAAGTTTATATGTGGAGCAGTCCTGTGATCCACATCGATGGTCACATGGTTTTTTAAACCGGCTGCATTGTGCGCATTTTGGTTTAAAATCTGGTGTGTCCCTATCCGGGCAAGCCCTTGTGTCGTGGCTGGCCGCGCAATTAGCACAGGTAGGAGTTTTAATTGTGCAAAACTTTTGAACATGACCGAATTGTTGACAGTTTAAGCAACGAACTACTTCTAAGTCGTCTACAAACCTACATGTGGCCCAGTCTATATATAATTTATCCTTTGTGCTAGCCAAGTGTTTTCTAACGTCTGTTTCTAATTCTAAGCCTATCCATTGACGTCCGTTTTCCAGTTTACGATGTCTAACAATTTTGGTTGATTTTAAAAAGTCGCTTTCGCTTAATTTTAATTCGTCCTTGATATTCTGACGATATAAAGCTGTTAGGAAGGTACGATCCTCCATAGAACCAGGTACGTCTTTTACAATTATACGGGGCCTTCGGCCTTTCGGCTTTTCTAAACGTAAGCCTACAGATTTAATGGCGCTTACTGTTTCTAGTTTTTTAAGCTGCCTTTCATTTGCGACTCGCAACACGACGCCTGCCTTTGCGGTTTTTTTAACGCCTACAATTTGAAAACCTTCGTCGCTGGGTTTAATAGCCTTTATGAGAGCCTCTTTTGTAGCCGACGAAGTAGCATATTCCGCTGAACGCTCCGTAGTAGGATATGCAATAACACACGGTCTAGGTACGCGCGCCTCAGCGGACACCGGACACGGGGCCGATCCAGGCGGTAAGCGAAGGCCAAGCTTGTCCGCGTAGGTCAAACCCGGCCGTCGAACCGCGCTCACCTGGCGCTCAAGATTTGCTAATTTTGTTTCATTGCTAGCAGATTTAATTGCCAACAACGACACGATACCGGTAATCCGCTGGGTTACGTCCATAATGGCCGTCCTGTTCCCCACATTCATTCGCGACCCCTGATCGTTAACTATTTCATTAATTTTTGCCAAATATTCGGTTGCCTGAGACACCAACTCAAAATAATTATACTCCCCACAACTATCACGACCACTAAAAGATAAAACACTTCCGCTCAAGTCCGAAGCCCTACTTTCCTTTGGCGATAAATTTGTTGGAGACATACTACCAAATAATCCCTTTCCGGTTGGTGTTTGAAATTCATTTGTACCACCGGGATCGGGTAACTCGCCAACAACCGACATGGCCAAACAAAGACACACCAGACAAAAGAAAAATCAATATAAACAATTTTAAAATTAAAAACACGAAAATAAAATTAATACAAACAAAAATATTATTCCTACCCACTTTTAAGAATAAAATAAATTGACTTACCGCTAGCCGTAATGAAAAGAACTAACACAATATTTGTGTTTATAAGGCGTAAAAACTTACAGATTAATTGTTAAAAACACTATACACAACCTTAAGCCGCCCACAAACCGGGAAACAGTCGCGAGGATACACAAAAACAATATTAATTTTTTTAAAATGCGACGTCACACGTGAACCGCACAGTGCCGCGAAGGGAAGTGGTTTCATTACCTATCACATATCACATAAACCTATTCGTAAGGACAACAATTTGTGGATCGCACAAAGTGTTGTCCTTTGTGTGCGTTTGGATTTTTACCCACGATACTCTACTTCTTATTCAGGTATTTTATTTTCATGTACCTAAAGATTTCAGAATTTCCTATAAGTCGAATTTGAATGACTTGTCCTTTAAACAGATTATAACCGTAATGGATTAGGTATAAGTAGTGTCACAGTGGATGTCGTAAAAGCCGACTAAGGGAACAATTTACGCAGGTCAACAGCGCTATAAAAGAAGGAAAACCTGGAACAACCCGTCTGGCCTGTGTTGTATAACAGGCCAGAACCTCTTTTCTCAGGTAAGTTAGGCCAATGTCTAACAGTAGACTATTATAGACAGTTAAAAAAATTGACACAGATTAGAAACAACACATGATGAGATGTCATATGAAATGTGCGAAACAGTACCTAATGCTAAGTACTCACATACGGTTTTACTCGATCGAACAAACATGTCGAGTAAAAATCGCGGCACGGGCTTCCGTTCACAAATTCAGCATTTATCGATCGAGATCTTTTGGCTCGCCGTTCAGTATTCACCGAACCGTTCGAGCCAAAAGATGTCTGTTCAGCAATGGAGACGACGGTGGCTACATTTAGCAAGTCTAGCAATTCTTAATTAAAAAAAAAAAAGAAAATGAAAACGTAAAAAGAGGTCGAGCCATCGAGCCCGCTCGGTGTGAGCGTTCGAGTTGTGAGTTTTGCGGTCCACACGTTAAGTTTTACTCGTTTTGGAGTAAAACTATCGAATAATGCCGTATGTGAGTATGGACCTTAAGAGACCCATTTGAGAACTTTTTTGTTTTTCGAAAGACGGTCCACATTTCATCTCATCCACATTTTTATATTTTTTACATTTGTTTCATTACGACGAAGACTTAAGATTTGAAGACTTGACATTAGCAGAATTAGCGTTGCCATTTCAACATCTATTTTTACTGTCGATGAGACGAACGATGTAGAAAACGTTTGAATACTTGGAGTTTGGATATTTAAAGAAATCTGTTTTCGTTTCCAGTATTATCAAATCCAGTGCAGCAGTTGGAAGGTCATCGATGCTATTGGTGTGGTCCGCTTGCAGAGCAGGTCCATCGCAGCCAGCGCGCCGCCAGATGTAACGGCGATAAGAGTAAAGTAACCATCTGCGATGAAGACTTACCTTACTGCGCCATTGTAGCTTCATCTCCTCGTAAGTTATAATAGTGGTTATAATGTATTGCTATTTAAGGAGTCATATTATATAGTACATATTAGGCCTATTTCTAGACAAAATTATAGGAGTCCATAGGATTCCCTATAATTTTGTCAAGTTGTTGTTAGTATCAAGTGCTTACCCTGTAGGTAGACACTGTTATTATCATAATGGATATTTACCTATTACGTATTAAATTTAGAAAAAAGGTAAGTATAGCTTCTAACAGCCTAATTGAAATATTAAAAAAAGGCTTCAAGAACTGGACCAAATAGAAATGGGACTACACAGGAAGCACAAGCTTTCAAATAAAAAAAGAATCATCAAAATCGTTTCAACCAGACAAAAGTTATGAGGTAAAAAACATAACAAAAATACAGTCGATTTACCTCCTTCTGTTTTGAAGTCGGTTAAAAATTCACCCAAATTATAAGATGACTTGAAAACATCATCAGTCTACCGTTGCACATATTCGTTGGTGGAAATACTGTATACAAAATACTTTTAGAATAATTTAAGTGGAGTTAAAAATAATAATAAACTACGGAATTTAAAACTGCACAAGGCCGATTTAATTTGCAGATTATTAAGTATAAACGGGCTTGTGTATGAACTTCTGTTTCCGTAATTTTATGCTGTTTTTAAAACTCTACACCAGACTACTATTATTTCCAAAGTTATAAACACCTAATCAGCTATATATGAGTACTTAACGTATTCTTTATACTTTACAGCATATGTCGAATCCAGATACTGCGTCAAATTCTATCAAGATGAATGTTACCCACTTTACTGTAACTCGACTAAAATTTGGAAGATCATATGTCCGTGCCGTGGGGAACTATGTAATGGACCGAACACTAAAAGAGAAAATGAAGTTTTTGAAGCACTTCATAAGCTCACCCAAACCAAACGGCTTAAAAGAGCATTAATTTCTAATGTGGCTTTCATGGGAATGACTACTCGTAAGAAGACAATTGATAACAATACTATTGAACATATAGTAAATGTTCCGTCTGATGATGTTAAAAACAAAGAAAATGATAACGCTGTGAATAGTATCATCGAAAGTCATGTCAGTTCTAAACATAGTACTGATAAAATATCAGAATTAGAAAGTATATCAGTAAGCTTACAAGCGTCAGAAAGAGAGGTTACAATCAACCTACATGCCGAAACTCCAACAATGGAATCTTCATCCAACGATACATCAACCAATGCGAAAACAGAACCAACTTTCAAAAATCATGAAAAAATAGAATCTCACATTCAAACTACAACTGAATATTCAGCAACCGTTGTTGCTAAAACTGAATCTACCAAAAAAGGAGCAGAAGAAATTCCATATGTAGATAACAACGTAGCTCGAACCACTGAAAGCAATGCAGTAGAGGCTACTTACGCTGAAAGTGAAACAGAAAAATATATGGACGTAAATAACGAGCTAGCCCTAAAGAACACAAATCAAACAAATGACATTCACACTGTAACTGTGACAAGTACTGAAAACGTGCCTAGTATAAAAATCGATATTCCCAGTAATAGTATTGATAGCGACGATCTTAAAACTGATATCATACTTATGAGTAGTAAAAAACCTAACCAAGAAGACGATACAAAGTTTACTAGTACCATGGTAACACATGTAGAAAATATGCCTAGCGAAGAAACAAGTACTCTAGGAACTAAAACAACGACTAGTGAAGTCAATCCAGTCACAACAGAATTAGCCACTACTCTTATTGAAACAAAATTAGAAAAAACTAAGTCAAAGGCCAATGAACAATTACCAGCTGCAGAGGCCCTTCAGCACACTGATACTCCTACAACTAAAATGACACAACCAATGCCCACTACTAACACGGCTGTAATGAATATTAACAATATCGATTACACCACACAACCTACAATGCTTCGTAATAACACGGCCGTACGAATAGAAACACACATTTTAACTATAGTAATTGGAGTCGCACTCCAATATTAAACAAAATTTATTCATGTACCTAATTATCTAAGTATATTGCCCTATATTTTTTCATTGTCTTATGTTGATCTCTGTAAGTCGAGCTTTAATTGTTAGAATTAAAATACTTGTAGATTTAGTTTCATGTGATGTACTGATGAATATGCAAAATTGCAAAGAGTTTCTGCAATTTATTTAAAATTATAATGGCACATAATAAAACGCATGATTTTTTTTTATATTTTTATTAACCCTATGCTAATCAAATGTAAAGTCATAGTGTTGTGGCAACTTTCGATGACTAGTTTTTGTTTCTAAGCTTTTTGTACCTTGAGCATATGCTTCTCTTACATCCGACGCAAAAGGTTTTTTAAACTTCGCCTTTTTGGCAACTGGACCATAATAGTCATAAGTTGGTGGAGGTGCTACTTCTGTAACACTTGATTCAGGATCTCTTGTGTCTTCTCTATCTTCAAAGGCGTCTTCTGGTTCATATACTTCATTGACTATAGGAGTCGGTTCTTGAGCTTTAACGAAATTCCTGTATTTTACGTTATTTTCTTTTTTTGTATTTGATGTAAAATATAATCCTTTTTGTGGTGATTCAGTAAGGTCACCAATTTCTGGAGGAGGTGGTGTTTTGCATCTTGGTCTTACGTCTGTCCATGTTTTAGATGGTGTAGGTATTTTTGGTTTCCCTTCATCCCCAGAGTTTGTAGTAGCTGTACCGTCATATTTCAACATTTTACCACGGTTATCAAAAACATTTGAATTACTATGGGTGGACGCATGTAACGGGGCAAATTCGTTTATCCTTTTACTTCGCTGCAATTCGACATACTCTTCTTGGCTCATTTCCCTAAATTTCTTAGGTTTGCCCTCAACACCTTCTTTTCCAACGTCCCAATCTCGAATGTATGCGTCGCGTAGCTTTTGCCTTTCTTTTTCTGCCTCTTCCTTTAATTTTCTTTCTTCTTCTGTTGCTTTAGCATCTGCCTCGTTCTTCTGTTGTGTCAAAAATTCTAATAGACACGTAGTAAAGTCCTTTTGGTTGGTCTCTGAAATCAATAAATAACATAAATGTTAACTTTCTGCGCCTGCATTTTTTAATTCTCATTGGATATGTTTTTCTAATAAAACTTTGACCAAGGTTTTGGTTACAAAAAGTAACTAAATAATGGTTTACATATTGTCTAATTATTTTTTTACCTTTAGGTTCTTCTGGTGGTAAACCAGCTCTTGCTCTTTGTCTAGCTCTGGCCGCCGCGACTCTAGCCGCCATCATCTCATCCCTTTTCTTCCGAATCTGATCTGCTTCTTGCTGAGCTTTCAATGTTTCTTCGCGCTGCTTTGTAAGCTCTTCCATTTGTTTTTTACGTTCAGTTTCATCAGTACTAAAAGCATAATAGCCAACTCCGTGAATTCTTGCCTCTGAAAAAAAATGCGTTATTTTCAAAATAGTACAATTTTGATCATTTTGGGCTTCATTTAAATATAATTTGTTATTTTGTCTTATCATAACATTACAGTCTAGATTTTTAACGTCATACAAAGAATTAAACGCTGTACCTAAGCATGAGAAGGAGGTCAATATACTGAAATATGTTCCGTTTCGACGTCTTATGACCTAGCTTTGCAGCGAATAAATTGTACTACTATTTAATAGCAGTAAATAAAGAGTTCTCATATTACTCGGGTACTACATTAGTGAGATATAATTTTATGGAGTTTGTTCCTTAGTTCCTTCATTAGAAATCACAACAAAGGCCACAACAGCAATCTATTCTGTAAACTATTTGTTTGTAGACTTATTTAAACAGGATTGAAAGTTTTCATTTCATATCAAGATATATTTCTTTACCTAACGACTTTTATTGTGTACTAGTTGAACCCCGCGGTGTTACCTGCGATTATCGTCATACCGCGAGTAACGCCGCGGGACAAAGTTAGTCTAAAAAAAGTAGCCTTAGTTACTTCCTGGATCATCAGCTACCTGCCAGTGAAAGTTCCGCCAAATCCGACCAGCCGATCCAGAGATTACCCGGAGCAAACAGACAGACAGACAGACAATTTTTTTTTAAAAGACGCTTTTGGTATATGTACCCTGTATACATACATATGCATTTAGTAAAAACACTATTGTGTTTCAAAGTCAAGCATGATGATGATGGTGGTGATTATATATTTATAATCACCACCATCATCATCATGCTTGACTTAGAAAGCAGGTTTTCGCTTACAATACCACCCTGGCCAGATGGGTAAAGTCAGTAAAGATTTTGTTTCAAGTTGTCCTTCCCTTTGTAGTGATGTTGTCTTTGATAGTTTGCTCCTTTACTCGCCTCCTACGACACCCAAGAGATGACGAGACGTGGTGACACTCCATTTCCTATCCTCTTATCCCGTCACTACACATACCATCAAATAGTAAATCTTGATAATGTATGTCCCTTTCCTGAGAAAGCAGCTCCTGCTCTTTCTGTTCCCATTTCTCTCGCAACGACTGTATGTAGTCATTCGTTTTCTGTACTAGCAGCGGCTTCTCTACAGCAGGTGTATCTGAAACCTGGGAAATATATCACGAATTTAAAAAAAAAAGCTATGAATCACTAAATAAAAATAATTGGATCCGTCCATTAGGATCCCCTGGTGGATTCACTTGGAATTTTCGTCCACACTGATCTCTCTATGGGATCTTTTTAGATTTTATTTATTTCCATTTGGATCCCCTGCTTAAACCGATGGGGGATAAAAATCTTAATCATACCAATATTATAAAATAGCTGACCCGGCGAACTATGTACCGCCACTTATTTCGCAATTATTTTCTAAATTACCGAAAAGCATTGTCTCCTAAAAGTGTCTACAAGATTGACTGCAGCTGTGGAAGTTCATATATCGGCCAACTAAACGTTTTTTTGATTTTTTTTATCCATTTTCATCCCCAAGGGGATTAACTGATAAAACGTTGTGTTTTACTAATATCCTAGCATAATATCAGTGTACTGTTAATTGTTATATTTAAGTTAACATTATGTGTTTGAAAAGATTTTCAGCTCGAGTTTTACCATACCATATTTGAAGGTAGTTACATCTCATCTTTCGCAATTGAATAATAATAAATGAAACCATACCCATAGTAGTAAGATCATGAGGAATAGTTGCTTAAGAAAACACTAATGCGTATAATATAATACTGTAATAAATACACACATAATGCAAAAGCAGACAGCCATACATCATAATCAGCAAAGAGTTAGGGGATACTATTTTTATACTTCTACAGAAATTGAATCTCTTTTACCGTGAAGGTTTCAGGGCGCGAATTCAGTATCAATGCGAGTTAAAAACTCGAGTTGAAAATATTTTTCAAAGACATAATTATGACCGAACTATATAAGTAGCATTTTCGTAAAATCGTAGTAGAATACTTTACTAACCTCAGGTCGAGAATGAATGTTTGAAGTTCGTCGTTCATGCTCAGTGTTACCGTCATTTGATTCACCCTTAGTCATCGCTTTCATAAGTTGTCTGTCTCTCTCTATAAACATATCTAGGTCTGACTTATGACATTTTCTTGTCCGCCCTAGGAAATCTGTGTATTCAGTCCTGAGACCAAAGTAAATAAGACTCAGTGTCATTACATTGCTAATCTATACCTACTATAAAACTAGCTGACCAGACAAACGTTGTTTTGTCATTAAATTAAAAAAAAAAATTAGGGATGGGTCACCTTTATCATTTAACGGTATGAAAAATAGATGTTGGGCATTTCTCAGACCTACCCTATATGTTAACAATTATTTTAACGGGAATTAACGCGATCACTTATTAAATCAGTCAGCCTGTGACCACGGCCAGTGCAACTTGGTCGAAACGTCAGGCAAATCAGAGGTATGTAATATACCTTTTATTAAGTGATCGCGTTAATTCCCGTTAAAATAATTGTTAATGTATCATGGAACGCGAAAGTTTATAAGTTACTACCCTATATGCACACATGCAAAATTTCATAAAAATCGGTCTAGCGGTTTCGAAGAAGTTAGGTAACAAACACCGCGACACGAGAATTTTAGACATTAGATTATAAAGCTGGTGAGTTTGTTTGTCTGGTTGAACGCGGTAATCTCAAGAAGTTCTTAGACGGCATTTGAAAAAATATTTCAGTATTAGATAGGCCAGTTGCCAAGGAAGGCCATAGGGGATATTTCATCACGCTATGACAAAAATTTGTGGAATATCAATAAAAAATATTGTAGTGAAAACTTTGCACCACCCAACGGAGGAATATGAAATTTGCCATGGTTAAAAATATATGGAGGAGGAGTCCAAAAGCTAAATAAAATGGTTAATTGAATTACGTTCGAATTCCGACCACTGGGCAACCACTAGTTAGTATAGATTTATAAATTGCCGACAAGAGAGGTCTGATAAAGTGAACCTGGTGAAAATCACGGAAAAGCATTGAATGCGAGCAACACTGAACTTTTCAGTTCAGAAAAAGAAACATCATCCTCTAGCCTTTATTAGTCCCAATCATTTGAGGTCGGCTGCTAGTAGTTCAACCGGTTTTGTCTGAATTTTAGTATTTCCTCGAAGCGACTAAGAAATCTAAGAATTTCTTGAACACACAATAACACTTTTGGCGAATTGAATCAAACCCGAGACCTCTTAATCGACAGTGGCATACACTAACCGCTAGATCAAAGAGGCAGTTGAGAAGAAACATTAAAAAAAAATACCATTCACTATCCTCTCCATATTCCTGATTCGGAAGGTCTTCTGGTTTTTGTGGTACTTCTATCTCTTTTTCCACCGATACTTCCGTTTTCTTTTTCGAATCAAAATCAACGAGGAACCTCCCAGACAGTTGTGAGCTTCCGGCATTATCTGATAAATGTTCATATAACTCG
Source organism: Spilosoma lubricipeda (assembly GCA_905220595.1). Taxonomy (NCBI): domain Eukaryota; kingdom Metazoa; phylum Arthropoda; class Insecta; order Lepidoptera; family Erebidae; genus Spilosoma; species Spilosoma lubricipeda. The sequence goes on from HG992295.1 coordinate 8,879,318, forward strand.
GCCTTTTTCTCTAAAGCTAATCTGTAAATATAAAATTAGTTGATCAATATCTATGAGGAGTGAGAAATGTAACAGTTGAATCACTTTTTTAGTGCATTTAAGATTTCAAATAGATTTCTAGTATTGCCTTTTTTTTACATACGGAAAGACAGTCCTGCTCTGAATAGTGTTAAAACATGAAGATATTTTTTTTTATTTAATAGATTATCTCTTCATTGTACACAGGTTTAATTTTTACATCCATCCAAATAAATAAAATTGGAGTATCTTTATGTAATATTAAAATAACGGCTTTTAACTATATTTTATATTACTATACACAGTACATATACCAAAAATGTAGTTAAAAAGAATTTTTCTTTGGGAAGCGGGTGTTAACTCTGTCAAGTATCATTTATATAGAGTGTTGGGCAATTGTCATTTAACCTTTGAACAACTTAGCACCACATTAGTACAAAATCGAGGCAATTTTATATTCACGCCCATTAACTCCACTATCTTCAGACCCTGCCGATTGCACTCCGCTGACACCAGGTCATATTCTCGTCGGTCGTCCACTCACGTCCTTGCCGCAGCCAAATTTTGAAGAGCATTCCTTTAACCCTCACAGTCGGTACAGGCGCATCGAACAGATCCGCCAACATTTCTGGACAAGATGGGGCAAAGAATTCATAGCTGAGTTGCAGCAACGCGTCAAGTGGCGCTCTTGTAAAGATGGTTTAAAGGTCGATACCTCAGTCGTCATAAAGGAGGACAATCTTCCGCCTCTGCAGTGGAGGTTAGGACGGGTTACGGCTGTTCTCCACTAGTCTACCACAGTGTCTACCACTTTCAAAAAGACTCTGAAGATACCGGCAATGGACATATTGTATTGTGCCAGTCGAGGTCTTGTGAAAACCCCCTAAAATTTTTTGATAGCCGTTGCTTCATAAAATATTATGCAGTTACGAATGTGATCTTTGAGAAAGCTTTTTGATAGTGTAACTTGACCGCTAAAGAAGGATGTGCAGATAATATTTTAAGTATTTCTTCAAGTAAAGTATATTCTTTCTCATTGCAATATTTTTCAACGGGCATTTCCTCACAAACTACTATGTATACTTGACGTTAGGTTTGCTGATCCCAACGAAGGCTGAGGGTGGATGAGATCTTGTCAGCTAAGTTTTTTCCTATCTCATTGTAATATTTACAGACCTGATTGACTCCTGATTGAGGGTCTGTAGATAACTGCAGAAGTTCAATAGGGCTGGGGTTTGACTTGCTAGGGTTTGTAATGGATTTTATGGCATTCCATAGAGCTTTAGTGTCATTACCTGCTTTTTCAATTAAAGTTTTGCCGTAATCGATTTTAAGCTTGCGGTGTAAGTTGTTATAAAGTTTATATAGCCCCTAAATGTTATTCTTAGTGTCATATTTTCCAGGGTTTTTTATATTTTAGATGCACCTATTATATATGTAGGCTATGTATAGGAGCATAAAGATTCTGTATACAAATCTTTGATTTTGATAGACACATATTTAAATGCAAAATAACTTACTTTGATTTCCTGCAAGCTTCCACTTCCTCAGTATCAATAGCTTTCAGACTATCTTTAAAAGATTTATGGAATTCTACATTTGTACTTTTATTCTGATCCTTAACTTTAACTCCAACAGGAGGTTTGAAGTTCTCTATTTTATGCTTTGGCTGTTGCTTCTTCTCATACACTTCCTCCTGTTTTCGCAATAATTCGGCCTTTAAACTAAATAACTGTAAGAAATACGTTAGACATTACAAGATGAACACTTCTAAATTTATCGGCGAAAATAGCAAGTAACTTACTGTAGATTTGTTTACGAGTATTTTCTTCGACCCTTGTTCGTTCATTTTGAGGCCTTTTCCAATAAGAACTTACAATGAAACGATATATCTACGCTACCTTCCTAACTTTCACAAATTGCGTATATTTCTAAAATTAAAATAATTTAATTTTAACTATCGAAAAAATTCTATGCTGCTTAGGCTCACTCAGAATTCCAGATTTCAGAATTTCTAATAAACAAAACTGACACCTGACTGCACCTGACAATCTATCAAATCCAAAATCTACAGACCACAAATCAAATCCATGAATTAATATCATTAGACAATGACACTTAGAGCATATATACTTGGAAGGGCAACCGAACGGGCGGAAAACGTGATCAGCGTAGAGAGAGTGAGACTGCGTTTGGGGAGTGTCTGTATCTCTCACGCAAGCTTCAGATTGGTGGACGCACATATCAATTTGTATGACAAATTTGACGGCACCAACCTATCAAAACCTTGCGTGAGAGAGACCGACACTACCAAAACTCAGTCTCTTTCTTTTTCTCTACTCCGATCACGCTTGCCCCCCGTTCGGCTGCCGCTCTAGATATATAAGCTCTAATAATGGAATGAAATGGAATTGGATGGCATGAGGTTGTATTTTAATTGTAATTTTGTGATGCTGAAATACCTTAGATACCCTGATAGGATGATGATATATTGATGATGATGAAATAAATGTTTAATACTTGTTTAAACAGAAGTAGTTGTTATTTTATTTCTCTCGCCTGTCAATTTCAACAGATCAATTTTTGCGATGGGGGCTTCTCTAATTCTCGCACAGATCTATACCATATAAGAGACCCTGTTACAAACGTTTTTTTTTAGCGCCTTCGAGAACAACATCATCGTATTACGATAATGTTTCTACAACGACTCGGCTTCCTTAGTCTATCTTCCGTTCGTTGAGCGCTCCTTCTATTAATGTATGCTCTATGGTACATAATAATGAAGATAATGGTAAGAAAAACGAGAATACCAACTACAGTGAAGTTAGTCACAAGTAGTGATAGTTGACATCTCTATTGACCATTTGCAGGGTTTTTTTTGCTAATTTCATGGTCATCTTGACAACCATCTCGCTGGCCGTGACGACAGAAATTTCTACACAACGACATAAACGGAATCTTTTGTGTACAAGCTATAGTTATATAAATAGTTAACGAATTTGTCATATGAAAAGTTTCATAAGAAAAATAAATCACATAGAAGCTGTTAAAATTAGTGGTTTAAGTGCGTGAGACCAAAATGTCAACTCCAGCCAGAAGACGCCTTATGAGAGATTTTAAACGGTTTGTATTTCACATCTCATAAAGCTAACAACAGAACAACCAACAGTAGCATAGGTTTTAGTGACATTAAATTATATTTTGGTAAGAACGCCTTTGTGCGAAAGTGTAATGCTGATTCATCAAATTACATCACAGTCATTATAATCGATTTCTATTTCGTTCTATATTTCTTATTAGATTGAAAATGTAAGATTTGCTGTGTCTTGTAGTTCTTTGTTTTTAACTTGAAGATATTATGCTTTAAGTAGACATAGCTACGTCACTACCATGTTTAGACGACTGTTACTCATTATAAATAGGTTATCCAAATATATAGCAATATTCGCACGGAACAAAGCTAATATTGAGATGTTCTCAGGTATTCGCAAAATTTATGCCAACCTTGGTGTTATGTTTGCCTTTGTTTACAACATTTTTTAAATTTCAGTTTTAGTAGTTTTAGTTTTAAGAAATAATTGAATATATAAATTGAATGTTCCAATATACAAGTAAAAAGTTGTATTCATAACACTAGATCAAATTCATGGTACACTATTTTTATTATAAATTATGACAATCCTTATTTTTTTAACACATACAATGGCCCAATCAAGAGGCTAAGTGTAGAAATAGTCCAGAAAAACAAACAATCCTTATTTTTTATAATAACAGATAAATCTTATCTGGAGTTTTTCTATACCTGAAATTCAGATTAATTGTTTTATTATAACTCTCACACTTATCATTTCCAGCTTACAAGAGGACCCACCCACTGGAGTCTCCGGTGCTCCTACTGATAACAATATTATGATCTGGAATGCAGTAATATTCGGACCACACGACACCCCATTTGAAGATGGAACATTCAAGCTCACAATAGAATTTACAGAGGAATATCCAAACAAACCTCCCACAGTTCGGTTTGTCTCCAAAATGTTTCATCCAAATGTTTATGCTGACGGTGGTATCTGTTTAGACATCCTGCAAAACAGATGGAGCCCTACATATGATGTTTCAGCTATTTTAACTTCTATACAGGTAACTGATTAATATCTACTGCCATTGTCTTAAACACAATCTTATGCTAGATTTTAATGTGGCTCCTTCCACATGTATGTGGGTTATCTTGGAAAAGACTAGCCTATCTCCTTGCCAAGTTTCATAGATAATAGTGTATTGGTTTAGCCAAAACTGAAACAGAGAGAGTTCCTTTTTAGTTTGTAATGTAGTATGAATACTACTAAAATAATTATCAATTCATAATATGACAAATTTTTAACTTGCTACGCTTTGAATATCAAAGGAGTCTTATACATGTTGATCTCATTGTACTACCTCCAAAAGGATTATTTTACAACCAACTACACATTAGATGAGGAGTATTCATTACCTGAAATCATATAAAGATATTTGCACTGGTTTTAAGAGGCATGATTTATACACAGCTTACCGTTCGCTTTTCTTCCCTTGATTTACAAATACTTTTATTTTGAACTGAAATTTATTACATAATATTATGGAAACCTATGTACAATCGTAATAAAATATAGACTATGTCACTCCTGAATAGTGTTGCATTCTGTTAGTGACAGAATTTTCAGAATGGGATCAGTACTTCCAAAGATTACCACCATACATACAAAGTTAGAAACTTTGTCTTTATAATATTCACATTCCATGTTTGAATTTTTCTGCTGCTCTGGCTAATAAAACATCTTTTTCAGTATATTTCATAGTCCTTTTATTGTCTGCCATCCCAAACTTTTAACAATCTGTATAGAATAATAAACTGTAAAATTAAGCTTTAAACTATACAAAACTGACTAAAATGTAGCAAAAACATGCCACTGGAAATTTTCACTGAAGATAATATGCAGACAGACTTGACCCCAATTGATTATCATGAAAAAATTCAGTGTATTTAAGGTCATATGGTTACTTTAAAACCTAAAAGTATCTTTACTGCAAGAAGAAAATCTTATTTATTCCACCTTTTTGTTTATTCTAAAGAATTAATAATAAATAACCTAACAGAAATTGGCTAAGTTAAATTGACTTTATCTATACTAATATATAAAGCTGAAGAGTTAGTTTGCTTGAATGTGAATCTCAGGAACCATTTTATTGAGGAAGGATAGGCTTTATATCATCACGCTAAGACCAATAGGAGCGGAGCACTAATGAAGAATGTTTTAAAAACAGGGGAAACTTATCTCACCATGGGCAATGGGAGATGAAAACGAGGTTGCATGGGTCAGCTAGTATTAATTACGCCTTTCTAACGAGAGGCCTAGCAGTGGATCAGCAAGAGCCATTGATGATATTTGTATAGTTTGTTTAAAATATTAATCTCATAGTTATATTATTCCTGCATACTTAAGGCCTTGTGTGCATGTAACTTAAAATCATCTTACAAGCCAATGGTTTTGAAAACGAGGCATTCTAAATTTATACTTTATTAAAATTTATATGTTTTAACCAGTAATAATTTTAAACCCATATAAAATGCTGTATTGAAGAATTTGGGAGTATGGGAACTTAACTGTACGGTTTGCCTGGTGGCTAGTAGCGGTAGCCATGCCGCTTTCTTCTGTACTAAGTGTTGTGGATTCAAAACCCACATAGGACAAAACTTTGCGTGAACTTTTTGTGCTTTACACGTATGTTTGTAAAGTCCCTAGCGACACAGGATATATACATATTTCTAATGCAGGAGTTCTTAAAAAAAAAACTTAATTTTTTTGGACGACTATGTATATAGTCCATTCGTTTAGATAGTGTGGTTGCACCCGCACGTTGCTCATGGGTGTACAAGGCGGGCCTTTCAATTAGGTGCGGCTTGCCGCACGTGTGACAGGGTGCGATCAAGGTAACCGTATCTGAGCGAATGGATTTTACATATAAATCAATACCACTTTTTGTCTATCAACCGTTCTATGCACTATAAATAAATAACATATTCAATTTTGCTTTCAGTCGTTACTTAGTGACCCCAATCCTAACTCGCCGGCGAACTCAATGGCAGCGCAGCTTTATAAGGAGAACCGACGGGAATACGAAAAACGGGTCAAAGCATGTGTAGAACAATCATTTATTGACTAGCACGGAACGGGTAGGATCTCAATAAAGTGGTGTTCACATTGCCTGTGCAGCCGTATACACCGGCCGATACCTCCATGTACAATTCATTGGGACAACCATGTAAATTATAATACTTACAACACCAAGATAATACCTACTGCAAATATTTAGCGGTTAATATAAGTACCTATGGGTTTTGGTAAACTAATTTTATGATTAACAAATAAGAAAACTAAAATTTCAAGTCAACAGGTGATATACATGAAATAGCCACATATTTATAATACCTATTTAATTATATCATTGACAATATTGTACTTTAACCACATACCAGTAAGTGTAAGATTAGATCAGCATTAGGTATAGCTACTCTCAATTTTTTATTTATTTGCGAGTTATTTTCACAGCCAATATTAAAATCATCTCTGAATTATAATCTTTTTTTATATCTAATAGCAATGAATAACAACATAATACTTATTGTGATTTTTTTTTCGGTATGACTAATGTAAACAGTGTGTGAACTCAATTGTAAAATGCACATAATAATAAAAAATTAAAGCTTTGCTTCAATTGTCTAGCTTCTACAGTAGACCATAATGCCCTTGTATGTCTGACAATTACGTATTTGTTAGATATTTTTCCTAAAAGCACTATCCAAACTGTTTTACATTGGAGTTTGAATATATTTTAGTATTAATATGATTATACAAGGCTATATAAATTGTTATTGTTTACTGAATTATTATAATTGTGCCCTAGAGCTATTATTGTTCAACAGTGTTTACCTAAAATAGTACAAGTTTATTTCTAAATATGAAAATTATTATCTATTTACTCCAGTGTACTAACTAATATATTCTCATTATTCTGCTGCACAAAATTAGGTCAAGTCTCATTTGAGTATATTATAACTGTCCCAATGGATATTTTTGAAAAGTGTAGCAGTTTTCTTGTTTTCTAATAAAGCTGAATGTTTGAAATGTCTTGTATCTCAAGAACATTTAAGTATGTGTAATATTTGTCTTCTAGTAAAATATTATTTTCGGTTTTAAATATGTCTTTTCTTTTATTGCCCGCCTGCGCGCCTTTGAAAAAAAATAACAAAGTTTATCCAAAAAATAGTTTATATCAATTATGATTTGTTACAAAATTATGTATATCTTATACACTACACCATTATTGCAATGCCATCAAAACATTTCTCAATCTCAAGTCTTCTTGTGCCATGATATCACTCAGAAAAATGTAATTAATTATTAAGTTACATTGGAAATAAATTAAGTCACATTTTGACATTTAAAATACATATTATTTTAAAGAAATCTAGGATAAAATTAAGGTATTTAAGCTCAATTTCACTTAATTTAACCTATCATCTAGTTTTTAATTCTTCTTTTAATTTAAAATGCAATAATTCCATACAGACAGTGGCATCTTCAGCACTGTCATGTCCATCCACAGAATTTTGAATAATTTTCTTTAAATACTCTGAAGATAAATTTCGAAGGGCTCTCTTATATGGAGGGCCCATTTTGTGAGGAAACAAAACACTTGTGTCTATGACTGTATCATGAATTAGTTTCAAAACTTTAAAGTCAGATTCTAAACTGTGACCCACCAATATAGTTTTACTATTAAACATTGTAAGAAGTGTAGCTTGAACATCCAGTAGTGTTGTAGTAACATTTACCATTTGTTCCTCAGTAATTCCAGAATATCTAGTGTTATAATCTATTATGGGATGCAAAGGTTTAATCAATGTCTCATACACTACCTTGCAATCTGAATTAATTATTGTTACTCTAGTCAAATCTAATCCTTGTGTTGTATAACACATTTCACAATCCAATGCATAAATTCCATATTCGTCTTGAGTATTTTCTGGAGGTAAAGTTTTGACAAATCCCTTCAAATTATCAAAATCAACATATTCATAAACATGACTGGGTGCAACACAACAGCCATCCGAAGATCCATCCTGGCTACAACACTGATACCGCACTTCACCACGAAATCTATATTTATTATTGGGATGGTAAATACATTCTTCTTTTACAACTGCAAATCCTTTCTTATCGACATTATAATCTTTTTTACATCTACAACAATTTCTGGTAAAACCTTTAGGTGGTGGTTTTTTATTTTGTCCATAAATAACTGCTCTACCTCTTTTGCCAGTTTCATGTGGTCTTGGAAAGCCATTCTCTTTTAGTTGCTCTTCTGTTAAAATCCACTTTTGAAGGTTACTGTACAATTTTGCACCTCTAAATTCTTTTGAAATATCAATGTTCTTTCTGCTATTGTTTACTATGCTCCATGAGCTTGTAGTTGTAGGCGTCAAGCCAGGTACTTTTTGCAATGTTGTACAATCACTACCAGATTTCTTTACCCCGTTACATTCTAAAAATTCTTTTCTTAATCTACTAATAGTTAATACTGCAGAGTTTTTGTATATTTGGACAGTAGAGCACTTTTTGCTTGTATTCAATTCTTCATGTTGGGCTCTTGCATAAGCATCTGTGGGTGTAAGGTAAATCTTCAGACACTCATCTATCATCATGTTAAGATATTTTGATCTAATATTTGCAGGAATTTTTGAACCAAGTGGTGCTAAAACACCAGGTCTGTCAATAAACTTTTCATTAGGTACATGGGCAACTCTCTGGGCACCTTTTTTAACAGTTTGTGTTATGGTAGTACTTGTTGATGGCTCACTTTTTACTGTATTTTGATTAGGTGTAATCGCTTTCTTGACATTCATCAAGTTAGAAGCATAAGGAACATGCGCAATGCGAATCTTAGAATGTCCCGTTGAGGGAGGAGCCATTGAAGGTTTCGATATTGGAGCTGGGTCAAAATTTGTAGGCGTATTGGTGATTCTTGAAGTATGATATTCACGAACTTTAGCTAACCTTTCTGCCATCTGCTGAGCAGCACTTACTTTAAAATCAGGTTTGATAGGTGCTTTAGGTGTCACTTTAACATTCTTGTCAATTGCTCTTGAGATCCTTTTTTTTCCTGGTATTGACTCATCCTCTAATGATTCCTCTGGTTTTACAATCTCTTCAACAAGTTTAGGCTTCTCTACTGGAACATACTCGTCAAATATTCTTTTACACTCCATGGCAATAGCTTCTTCGTCAGATTCTAAATCTAAATCCTCATCAATTAGTTCTTCAACAGGAGCATCATCATCAGAAAGGGTACTGATAATTTCACTAATCCTTTGTTTGTTGTTGGACTCTTTTGAACTTTTATGGCCTTTCTTATCACTCCTCTCTTTTGAGTCATGTCTTTTTGATGAACTGTGTTTTGAGTGTTTAGAACTTGAATCTGATTCTTTAGAACTAGAGTGTCTCTTTCTATCAGAAGATTTTTTATCTGATGACTGTTTATCTTTCTTATCTCTACTTTCTTTTTCCCTATTAGAACTTTTATGCTTAGATTTAAGTCCAGAATTCTTCCTGTCATGTTTACTATTAGAAGAGTCATCAGATTTAGAAGACTTGTCCTTTTTATCAGAGCTACTCTTTTTATGAGATTTACAGCTATTCTGATTTTTATCAGAACTACTTTTTTCTTTTCTGTTCTCTTTAGATCTATTGTTATTTTTATGATTACTTTCTTTGGTTTCACTATGGAGACTATCTTTCTTTACTTTATCTGGCTTTTCCTCATCTAGTATTTGACCTAAAATATCAAATTCAGGACCCAAGTCATCTAAACCATTAAGATCAGCTGATAATCTTTGTTTTTTAATATCAGGCTCATCTTCATCACTTGAAAAACATGGAGCAAGGGCTCTTGGAGTAGGTTGATAAGTAACTGTTTGTGTTTCAGTTTTAGTACTAAGTTTGGTTGGTTTATATTCCAATATTTTCTTTTTATTGACAGTTTTATCTGATGGCACATAGTTTCTATTACTCGAGGTGGTTTTAGATCCTTCATTGGGGTTATATTCTTGTAATTCAGTCTCAGTTCCTGGTAAATACTTTTCTGTAGACACTGTTGAGCCTGTAGGTGTGTATTTATCACATTGTACAGCTTCCGTACTGCCTGGCGTATACTTCAATGGGGGAGGAATGTAAATGAAAGGTTTAGAAGACCCATTATTATCGCTGGGTCTTTGAATAGATAGGCTGGCCGGTTTTCTGGGAGTATAAGGTACTGGAATATGTCGTCTTCTTTGTTCAGTAGTTTCCTCACTTCCTTCAGCTTCAGGGTTTGTGATTTTGTTCAATTCTGATATTGGTGTGGGATTATATGTCACTTTGGCTGTTCCTGGAACTAAACTTTTGTTGTTATTGTCCAACTCTGTTGAAGCCGCAGCCGTAGATGCCTCTGTTTGTTGTAGAACCTTTTGTACTGCTGCGGACACAAGTTTTTGTAATATTGCTCCACTTTCAATTCCATCGTTTTGTGTACTTAGAGACTCTTTTTTAACGTGTCGAAAATGACAATAAGGTCTTTCACAGAGACCATTATCATAGAATGGACAATTATTTCCTTTGAAGTACCCAGTCGACGGAAGCATTCTTAGATATAAATTTTCACACAGTCCACGGAACGTAGTAAGAACATAATCAACTAAACTCATTCAATAGTCAATCTCATTCTTGTTCATTCAAGAATTTAAAACCATCATTCTGCAAAAAAGTGTAACATTTTACATTCTGCAAAAAAGTTATTCTTTTTTCTGTATTTATGTTTGAAACCTTATAAACTTAAAATATTAATTCAGTATATACACACACACACGATATACACAATAACTTATATTTAATCAAAAATATTATTCCTCTACACTACTCACGAACACAGAACACATTATACTCAAGAGACTCATGAACCTGAACGAGGTTAGGCGAATACGCTCAGGCAAGGCAAGAAGACAATGTACTCTGTGGCAAGAAGTTGCCCGAAGCGAGCCGAGATTGGACGGGTTGGACGAAGTGCCGCTCCACCAGTGTTGCCAGACGTCGTGGATGAGATGATCGTATCGCTGAGAGCACTAAACCGGGTTCGGTTGGTGTTTTGTGGGTTTAGTAAACCCACAAAATACAAAGATACGTAGAGGTGTTATGTGTCATATTTTACAGCGGAACGACTGTCGCCAAACTCAGACAAATGAAAGGACTAGGTATTTATTATTGCACATCATTTGATGTTTGTATTTTGCTCAAAACTAGCCTACAATACATCAAGTCACACTTATAATAATGTTTCTTCTCGCGTAATGTTAAGAGATATTTTACAAAAAGAAGAAGGAAAGAAGAACTTACAACGTTTCGTAATCTTGAAAGTAAGAATACTTCATTGCAAGCTAATTAATAACATTATAGTAATATTACACAAACAGTAATATTACATTTAGTAAAAACTGTTTAGGCACTAAACAAAATTGAAAACAGTGGTTCCTCTATAATTAATATTTGGCATAGTATGTACCTATATTAGTAGATTTTAAAATGTTTAAAAAGTTACTATATTCATTTTTATTTTTTTGGAAATACTTAGTATCAATAATCATAAATTGTTTGCAATGAACAAAAATGCATTAAGTAGTTATAATATAATTCATTAGTTAAAGCTAATGGCATGTATGTATATGTATATTGATGTATATGTATGTGTATATAAATAAGTATGTGTGTTTCTAGTTATATTCATTAGAAAATCATAATTCTTCTAAACTACCGCACCGTCAAATACTGTCTCTCCGAAACATTTTTATCCATCCTAAGGCTGCTTGGAAGAGATTGCTTTAGGAAATAAGGCCGCCCTTTGCACATTATTCTTATACGTATTCTACAACCCGTTTAAAAGTATGCATATCGATAAAACCAACATCCTACCTGACTACATCTCTAATCGAGTAGCGTTGAAAATTTATAAAACCCGATCATGCCAAATTGCGCTTTAAGTGAATGGGATGTGGAGTTAAGCTTAAATCTCTAGTCGATTAATCTATACAAATAAATAAAATTGGAGTGTCTGTTTGTAATATTAAAATAACAGCTTTTTAATCAATGCATTTGTATATATACACGATACATACACCAAAACGGTAGTTAATTTTTTTTGTCTGTCTGTCTGTTGGTTTCGGGTAATCTCTGGAACCGCTGGACGGATTTTGACGGGACTTTCACTGGTAGGTAGCTGATGATCCAGGGAGTAACTTAGGCTATTTTTTTTAGACTAACTTTTCCCCGCGGCATTACTCGCGGTACAACAATACCCGCGGGTAACACCGCGGGATTCAGCTAGTAGTTAAATAAAAGGTTATGATTTTATTGATAAACTATTTAAAATTGTACCTACAGATGGTAAGAAACAGCCCCATTATTAACGTTTTTCCTTCTGCTACCATTTTAACACTGTAAAGCAGAGCAGTACGGCGTAGTGGCGTAAAAAAAAACATTCAATGGACAACCTATTCGACGCAGCACTGTAATACGACTATGATACAAAATACTTACAACTCATAAAGGTACGCGTTGCAACGCTTACTAGTGGCACGCGCATCACGGCTATTAGCCATTTCTACTTATATCGTTTTGTTCTGTGATTAAACCAACCGGGGACGAAATGATGAGCACATCTATGCGAATGTGCAAATTCCCTAAAGGCGCGTATCCACCAAAATTGTTGGAAATTTCAGTGTTTCTAATAGTTAACAACGCTACAGAAAATCGCCAACTGTTGTTTCCATTGTATCTGCACTGAGTCGCCAAGAATATGAAAAACATTCGAACTAAGCGTCACCACAGAGCCTATAAATATTTTGCTACAAGCGTATTCTTTTGACATTTACCGCGAAAAACGGAAACACTGTTGTTTTTTTTTCCTCCCTTCTATGCAGGAGAACTTGGCTCGCACTTTTGTGCATTCGCCAGCGTCAAGTTCTCTTGGTTGACATTTTTGGGTAATACCACAGAAAAAAAAGATATTTGTAGAAATGATAAGTAGGCGTGACGCGCGTGCCACTAGTAAGCGTTGGAACGCATAACTTTATGAGTTGTAGGTATTTTATATCATAGTCGTATTACAACGCTGCGTCGAATAGGTCGTCCATTGAAAGTTTTTTTCACGCCACAATGCCGTACTGCTCTGTTTTACATATTAGTGTGATGTGATTAGTAGAATTATCATTCTAATACAGATTCTTAAAATTAATAAACATGATTATGAAAGTACTTATTTTTTAGCTTCCTTACCTTTATAATGTAACCTCCTCAGATACCCTTTAATTCATGTTTTATATTCTGCTCTGTCCAAACAGAAGTTAGGTATCGATATTTTTGATAATAATGTGATATGTGCTACAACGCTAATCGAGTAGCGGTACATGTCGAAGAATGACACAAATATCGAATTTATTCCCATAGAGATTAATGTTATAATTGCGTGCATTTAGAATAACGCCATCTGTTTTTGAATAGCATGCAATGAAGTATTCTTACTTTTAGGATTTCGAAACGTTGTAAGTTCTTCTTCCCCTATGGCAAAATAACTCTTAACATTACGCGAGAAGAAATATTATTAAACGTGTGACTTGATGTATTGTAGGCTAGTTTTGAGCAAAATACAAACATCAAATCAAAGCAATTCGTTATTACGCCTTTAGTACACCTACGCAGTACATCACAGCGCTTTCTACTAAATCGTGGTTGGAAATAGTAGATGCATTTCAAACAATATGGGGTTTCCCTAATTGCCTTGGAAGTATTGACGGCAAGCATATTGTTCCCTATATCCCCACCTAACAGTGGCTCACAATTCTATTGCTACAAAAAGCGATTTTCAATTGTGTTATTGGCTATAGTAGATCTGCATTATAAATTTACATAATATAGATGTAGGGTCATATGGTAAGTATTCTGATAGTACCATATTTGAGAACTTATAATTTTGTCAGCTCTTAAAAAATCTCTAAATCCTTGGCCAGGTCTCGAACAGCTTACACCACATGTATTCATTGGAGATGGAGAATTTAAATTAGAAACCTTTCTGTTAAGACCTTTCACTAGAGACTCAGTAATAAATGATAATGATAAAAAAATATAATAAATCATTAAGTAGGGCACGAGTTGTAGTAGAATGTGCATTTGGCATATTAGCACAAAAATTTTGAATATTCTTAAGGCCCGTGGACACGGATTTACATAATACTATTAAAATTGTTAAGGCTGCAATATGCTTGCATAAGTTATAATAAATAAACAATTTTCAGAAACTTTGGGAGCATCTGTACCAATGTATGCGAATAGACATAGAGCAGACTTAGCAGCGTTTAATGTTAGATCACAATTTGTAAACTATTTTAAACAAAATTAAAAACATAAAAAAAACGACTTTCAAAAAACATCCAAAATCTGTTGGAAGTCGGTGCCAAGCGACTATTGCTTAGTTTTTTGTAATTGTTATTTTGTATTCTTCTTGGCTTGGCACCGACTTCAAACAGATTTTGGGAACCTAGCACACATTATAATACGACTCTTTAAATAAATAAAGAATTAGGTATAGACAAGAATTGACATACAGCAATTTATGAAGAGCCAGTTTATTTTACGCTTATTACTGTTTTTTGGCAGGGAGTTTTCATTAGATGTTTTTTGGAAGTAGTTTCTTTTTTATAAAAAGTTTTTTTTCCATTTTCAGTGCAAATTTACATTATTTCTGCTGATGCGAATAACTTTAGTGGTTTGAACACGTATTAAAACTGAGCATGCTCATTGCTCAGTCTCCAAAATTAAGTTGAGATGCAACATTTCTGTTTCCGAGAACGTGGTCTACGGGGCAATGGAGATCGTGTCCAAGCTTAAATGCCGTGATGAAATCTACTAAAGGTCTATAGATAAGTATGAAATTGAAAGAATTATCCTCCAACTCCTAACCGTTGAGGAGTTGTACCTTCCATCATCAGCTTACCTAAATAACTTGAAAGAATAATACTAAATGTAACATACATACATATGACATTTAAAGATTTATCCTCCAACTCTTAACCGTTAAGGAGTTGCACCTTACATCACCATCATCATCAGCTCATCATCGTGAAATGATGACTACCAGACTTCAGGAGTAACTTCAGAAAATATATGAAAAACATAGTCCGTGCCTGACCAAAATGAGGGTTTCCGTCGATTTCCCTAGGATCCCGTCATCAGATCCTCATATGTTGGCAATGGGACCACCTCGGGAGCATAACCTTTCGAATACAAAAAGAATTTTCAAAATCGGTTCACAATTGGCGGAGTAATCGGTGAACATAAAAAAAAATACATACAGTGGAACATACAACTCCTCCTTTTTGAAAGTCGGTTAAAAATATAAACAATATATCTCTTACCATTTATCCCGTCTTTTCTTGAACTTTCCTCCATGCTACCTTTCTTTTGTAAGCATTTTTATAATCTGCCTGACCAACTGCATATAATTCGGGATAATTACGAATTGAATTCAAAAATATTTCAATATTTTTGGCTTCCATGGTACGAAAATCTGTGCTCAACGACAGAACGCATGCGAACACCTTGCAATGCGAAAATCACTAACGAAACGTTTGCGTCTGTGTAACGACGATTTCGCAGTTCCTTTCGAAACAATACCGACAAGGATGCAACTATTTCATAGCCTAGTACTGGAGTGTAGCGTATGCGAAATTCTGCCATACTGCTGACAGTTTTTTCGTTGTTTCGCTGCCGCATACGAACGCGTAGGTGTACTAAAGGCGTTAGTGTGCATTAATAAATAGTTCTTTCATTTGTCTCAGTTTGCCGATAGTCGTTCCACTGTAAATTAAGACACATAACACTTCTACTTGTAT
The DNA here is from genome assembly GCA_905220595.1 of Spilosoma lubricipeda. NCBI lineage: Eukaryota > Metazoa > Arthropoda > Insecta > Lepidoptera > Erebidae > Spilosoma > Spilosoma lubricipeda. Next base: position 8,895,351 of record HG992295.1, read on the forward strand.
CTTTTTGTTCTGTGGATTATTCTCACTCTAGCCTTTATTACGCCACACTATTGACACTATCGTATTTGAAATTTGCATAGCCTTGTGCAACTTCGTCTGGAGCTGACTTAGAATAAAATATATATAAATTATTAGTCTAAAAATTACGATTACGGTAAATGTAATAATTTCATTTTTTTACCATATGACATGTCAGATCGTTTGGAAAGTTATGCAAAGATCTTAGGAACTCGAAGTCAAATGATGTCAGGGTTCTATCTCTGTGATGTGGAGGTGGAAAATATTCAAGGCAAAATGTTTACCTATTTCCCAACACCTTTTCATTATACTCAATATAGATATCTTGCTTCTAAGTACTATTTAACACATTAGAATTCAGTTATTTTACCATGGAGTTGTTTGTGAAACTTTGTCGTCTATGCCCGTCTTCCTTTAGAGAGCTCTCAAAACTTGTGTCAGATATCTTTGATAAGCTTGTGAGTGTCATTGAATATTTGTTTCCAGATTTCGAAGGTACGTCGAATTCTTAATTAGCGCAAAATGCTAGAGCAACTAGTAAAGGATTACTCTGCATATTTAAAATTAGATGTTTTAAATGGATTTCAAACAGTCCAAGATGTTGTTGATAATATGTTAACAAGACTCGAGGAACTAACGAGTGTGCTACAGATGGTGAAATTAAAGAACGGCGACTGTTGCTCTGCTGTAGCAGAAGATATAAGTACATACCGTAGTGAAATTACTGCACTTTCTAAGAAAATTACAACATTATTAAATGTTATACAGAGACTCCAAAACAATATAGATTTAATTGAGAAACAAGTAGACAAAGCTGAATTAGATTTTGGTGTAAGCAATGACAACAGAATCAAAAGTTTCTTGAAGCCTTTCCTGAAGAGAAATAAAGAAACTCCTGTGCCAACTAACCAAGTGTTATCGTATGAAAAACTGATGTTTGTGAGTGTTCTTGACAATTTTGACGATCAGAAGCAATAAACAAGTGATGTTCAATATTACTTTAGAACTTATTGGTAGCTAGTTAGGTACTTCAGGTCACCGACCGCCGGCGAGAAAACAACTAACTATCGGCGATTTTATAGCTCAAGAAACGTACAATAAATTTATATTCCGTGTTAACGTAAGAGATGCGTATAATAAAAGCTGCTCTCCGGCTGTTCACACTGCCGGCGACGAGTCGTTTAACTAGTTTTATCGCAAAACGACAAGAGCTTTCAAAGATAAACTCGCTTGCTTGATAATTTCTAAGTGCAGCTTTGAAAGTACACATATGGATATGAACAAATCATTGCAACTCTCATTGTTGTCTAGTTTAAACGATGACGATGATGTATTTTACGATAGTATTTAATTATCTATGTGATAGAAATATTGTCGGACACATTCAATAAAACACTTACCTTACTTACAAGACACCATAGGGTCTTGGAATGTGGTGTTGGAGCGAGTAATCGCTATCACACTTGAACACTCGCTTATAGCCCAGCGACAAAACTATCGAAACTACACACTTGCTGCCTACTGAGCTCCAACTCGTTTATAGTTTCTAGTTCATCGTCGGCGGTGGGACCACTGCCTTAACCTTTAACTTAAAAATAACAGAATCATTAATTGTTAAATAATGTTGATCATTAAGGAAGTTACTTTAAAGATAATTGAAGGTGACAATAGGGTATACCATTCGCTATTATTTATTGAAAATAAGATCACATCATGAACGCAGGTATTTTCTTTATTACTTTTTCAGTTGGATTATGTTACTATTTTATCTATCTATACTAATATATAAAGCTGAAGAGTTTGTTTGTTTGAACACGCTAATCTCAGCAACCGCTGGTCCGATTTGAAAAATTCTTTCAGTGTTGGATAGTCTATTTATCGAGGAAGGCTATAGGGTATATATAATTACGCTACTACTAATAGGAGCGGAGCAACAATGAAGAATGTTTCAAAAATGGGAGAAATTTTCACGCTACGGGCAATATAAGGCGAAAAGGAGGTTGCGTGGGTCGGCTAGTAATATATAAAATTCATGGATTTTTTTACCATATACAAGAAAATGTGCATAAATTTATAAGACAAATTTGTACTTCTAAACAGTTTGGAGAAATGAATGGAGATGCTACATAAATAAAATTCATATTGTAAGTACAACAACTTTAATGAATACACTAACTTAACATTCTTACAATAAATCAATGAAAATCACAATAAACACTTCTTAACTTATTCTTCATATAGAATGGAATAATTATACATAGTACTAAATTATTTGAGGTAGACTATATTTGCAGATCTATCTATACTATGGTTACATAAACAAATACAAACCCAATACTAGTATAAAAGCAAAAATCAATGCCTATGTAAGCCTTTGGACAAACTAATTACCTATTTGATAAGTTGACAAAAGAGTATTACATGGGCTTAATTTTTTTTATCATTGCCTGTATATATATTTTTTTAGCTCTTAATGGCTTATGTTACCTGAAAGTTAACTGCACAGAAAATATAGTACAATGTATATGACTTAAAAACTAACATTCCTTGTTTCATACTTGAAATTTTAATGTTATTAATAAAAAGTATAAAGAAAAGTTATTATTTATTTTCCTGTAGAGCCAAATCCCCCCTCACCTCTGTTTGTTTCTGAGAGGTTAGTAACTTCTTTAAGTACAGGGTAGAAAATTCTTTCACATATGAGTTGAGCAATCCTGTCACCCTTCTTTACAATAAAGTCAGTGTCAGAATGGTTGAACACGACCACACCCACATTTCCTCTGTAGTCTTCGTCAATAACACCAGCTGAAATGAAAAGAAATCTTTTAATTACACATTGCAAAATGGGCAGTGCACAAAGTTGGATTCCAATTCTCTATAAATAATATTGTATTAGCAGATCTTTTTTTTTTTTTTTTTAACGTGTGGAAACCCCCTCGGGCCGTCACCCCGCCGGGGTTTGCGGCGGGGCGGTGTGTCGGAATCGAACCGACTAAAACCACACGGTGTGCCACTCTGCGCCTGAGACGGGAGGGATCCGGGAACTGCTGTTATTAACACATCCGGACCCCTCCCAGCGCCTGCCCGCACTGAAGCGGGCACCGTCTGCTGTTAAAACTCTCAATTTAGGCGACGTACGGCACACGCGTAACGTCGCCCCCTCGCGGGTGACCGTGTATTAGCAGATCTAGACTAAGGAACCAACCTCTCTATAAAAAGAAATTGGTAATACTTTTTACTCATTAGTTATGTTTCGTAGTAACAGTTACAGTAACTTTCAGTAAATTCCAGGGTAGCCAGTCAGTCTATTATCTGGGGTACAGCAAGTTGAATAAATATTAACAAAATTTTTTGGAAAGCCAACACACTATTCGAGGTATATATTAATATGATTTAAAGTTAAACAAAGCAGAGATATTATAATACAGCATCAAATATCAAAAGAAGCTCTAAAAAATAATTTCTTTAATAAACCTAACTATAAAATGAGCATCACAAAGTCATAATCCATGCAAATAAATAAAATTTAAGTCTGTAATTTCAAATTAAGATCTTTCACTTAATACTTAAGAAAGTATATGTGATATCCTACTTGCATGAAAAAAACATTTGAAAAAATAAATTGTCTGTTCCGGCTAATATTTGGAACAGCGGGACCGATTTTGACGTGATTTTCACTGACCACTGTCTACTGAAACTATGATGTTCTCCTAGCCGATTACCGCCACGGCGGCCAGTCTCAACAGAGCCCTACCGACTACGCAGGAGATATTATAGTGCACTAGTGTGTGCGCAAACACAGGTGCACTCTCTGTTCCCTCACTCTCATAATCCGATGGGACGGTTAACCGACACGATCGGATCGAATTGGAGTGTCGTTTGTAATATTAAAATAACTGCTTTTTACTAAATACATATGAATGTATACACGGTACATATACACATCTATACTAATATATAAAGCTGAAGAGTTTGTTTGTTTGTTTGTTTGAACACGCTAATCTCAGGAACCGCTGGTCGGATTTGAAAAATTCTTTCGGTGTTGGATAGTCCATTTATCGAGGAAGGCTATAGGGTATATATCATCACGCTGCTACTAATAGGAGCGGAGCAACAATGAAGAATGTTTCAAAAACGGGGGAAATTTTCACGCGACGGGCAATAGGAGACGCAAACGAGGTTGCGTGGGTCGGCTAGTATCTATACAAATAAATAAAATTGGAGTGCCTGTTTGCAATATTAAAATAACCGCCGTTTACTAAATGCATATGTATGTATAGTATGTATACACGGTACATTTACCAAAAATGTAGTTAAAAAAATTTGTCTGTCTGTCGGCTGGACGGATTTTGACGGGACTTTCACAGGCAGTTTGCTGATGATCCAGGGAGTAACTTAGGCTACTTTTTTTTAGACTAACTTTGTCCCGCGGCGTTACACCGTGGGGTTCAGCTAGTACCAAAATATCAATTTTTGTCTGTCTGTTTGTTCCGGCTAATCTCTGGAGCGACTCGACCGATTTTGACGAGACTGCCGGAAGGACTGAAAGGTAGCCGATGATATAAGGAGTAACTTAGGCTACTTTTTTTGGCTAGCCACATCCCACGGCGATACCCACGGTTGTTGTTGTACCGCGAGTAATACCGCAGAGCTCAGCTAGTACTTTAACATGCATATAGTGAAAAAGTAATTTTAAACTGAAACTTGAATTTTCCTTGTTGTATATTTATATTTATATATATAATTTGACTTGTTGTATAGACACATATAAATAAATTAAAACCAGTTACAGAACAAATGATAGTGCTCATGAACAATTACTTTTCATGGGTAGGAACTGAACTGAGAATGTGAGCCATAGACAGTGGTCTATGAGACCTACAGGACAGTGCGAATAATGTTCCTATTTATCAAATAGTAGTTTTAAATGATAATTTTTACTGCAAAGAGAAGGAATACTTGAATAAAAACCTATACCAACCCATCTGGCCAGCGTACCAACTTCTCTTTCATCAGGAGAGGTTTACATTCAGCAGTGGACTGTTCATGATTTAAGATGGGGACAGAGCCATGCTTTACCTAAGTTCTGCACCTCAATATAGCATAGTTTAGTACTACTACCTACCCTAGCTTCGCACAGATTCTTTTCGGTAAATATAATACAGCCTAAGTTACTCTGAAAATAAGTTTTCATCTTTCCGACGTCTTTTGAATACTTAATATGGCAAAATATTTAAAAAGTTAACAAATTAGATACATAATTCTCAAAAATTACTCAATGTACAGGTGAGAACTGCAAAAAATTGCGAACAGACAAACAGATTTTCTTATAATACGTAGGGATATGGGATCCCATGCACCAAATGATGACGTTACTGTACAGTGATTCAGTTAAATGGTTTTTCCTATAAATATGATTAAAAATTTATGTAATTAATAGATAGTATTATTTATTATTATTCCCTTAGATGTGTTATATGAATAGGTATTTTGATTTGTGAATGTATGAATGTTTTAATATGTAAATAAATAAATATTTTTTATTAAAGTTGTCTCTAAGAGATCATTTGTGTAATCCACCATATACCACCACCAATAAGATACCAATTATATTACATCTACTTATTACATGTAACTCGTTATGTTCCTCCAGAGGCATGACAAGATAAATCTTTGTTATTTGACAGTCCCAAATAATCATCATCACCAGCCTTAAACAGAACATAGGCCTCTCCCTGGAAAGGAGGTTTTGACACATTATACCATGCTGGCAAGACAGCTAGGTGTTTATAATAAAAAAAAATACCGAGATTAGATTGAGAATGTCCATATATTATTATTACATTACTATAACAGGTTTTTTTTGTTGAATTGTTCACCATTATACAATATATTGAAGGGAAGTTTAGTTTTGTGAAAATGTAGTAAATGAAGTATGTGATAAATTAAGCTCATACTTTTAGCTTAAAAGCATTTATGTAATTTTTACAATAGTAATATTATCATGCATGCAAATTGTAAGAAACAATAATACAATGTTACCACCCCAACAAACTCCATGGGTATTGTAAGGGAAGACTATGGGAGCAACTATGTAGGACAACAATTTACTTCAAAGAAAAACTTTGGAATAAACCTTATACCTCAGGTTTGAGTCTTTATCAAGTTTAGTATTCCAAAACCTTCCTACGGACTAAGGAAGAGGCCTACGTTCAGCACACTGATAAAGAATATTTTTGATGATAATAATGTACAAAGGGGCTTCTTATTGGTAATTGTCTTCCAGGCAAATTTAATACAATTTGAATATTCTTACCACCGACGTCAATGAAGTTCTTGAGTGCTAGTCCTGACCGCGGTGCTACTCTCCCGTAACATCCTGAAGGTAATTCAATTTGCAGGTCAGTTTTCACCAATTCTTTGCCCCGAGCTGGCACTACGTAATCATACGCGCTGTAAGTTGAAATTAACTTAAAAATCAATAACTTTGAAAGACAATGAATAGATTAACGTAACAGATCAGACAAAATCACCTCTTCAGATCAAATCCGGCTGCTTTTTCCGAACCCTTCATTGGTGGAAAAGCATGTTCACTCAGACGAGTGTACTTTAATTGAGCTTCTAATCCCGATGACATTTTGAGTAAATTTAACAATTGCTTTATGAAACGCAAAATATTGACTGATTAGCCTACACTAGACTTTAAATTAGTGATCTGTTGCTCGAAAACGTTGCAGTAGGTTACCGCCGCTCCCGCCAAAATTTTTCACCTTCACGGCCTCAAACTCAACATACGAATAGGATTGCCAGTTGCCTGAAAAAAACTCGCGTTAATATAAAAAATATTGATAAAATTACATTTAGTATAATAGTTAATTTAGTGATACGTGTTAAGCATTTATTTTTATATACTCTAATTATACTTTCAGTGTATAGTTAGAGAGATTCAGAAACGAGCAGGTTACAGTTAACGTACTAACCAAATCGTTAATTATTACAAGCATAATGGCAAATGATCACCAATATCATTATATTCACCATACGTAAACCACAGATATATTGATAGATTTTTATTTTTGGAATATCAATGTTCGAGCACACTTAAGTTTTTATTTTGAACTAGCTGTGCCCGCTACTTCGTACAAGTGATATTTGGATTTTCGAGTTATTCTTAATTTTTCACAATTCAAACCTTCCCTGGACTACGACAAACATTTCAAAACCAAAATCAGCTAAATCGGCCCAGCTGTTTTTCTACTTTAGTGATACAAACGAACAGCAATTGATTTTTATATATAAGATAACAATCATATATTATATAAAAAAGATTATGCTGACCTTGGTCGGTCATTTGGAATAAAATTTACGTCTTCTCATATGATTTACTTTAAATTTAAACTTTTTTACGGATACACTTAAATCCATACTTTATTTTTTTGAAAGATTAAAAATGAGTAAAAGTATGAGTAGGTAAGTGAAGTTTGACAAGTAGAGCTGTTTCTTAGGCTAAAATATCCCTGGATCATAAACACAGAACTTTTAAAGCAAATAAATAAATAATAAAGATATTAATTTAAAAAATATTTTACTTTTTCTGTAACTGACTGTGACTGACTGACTGCTACTGAATTTTGGAGGGTAAAAGTAAACAGAATAAACTTTCATGGGGCAAATTGAAAAAGAGTTCATACATTTCAAGCTATCGCCGTCCACTGCTGAACGTAGGTCTGATCCCCCAAGGTGTGGTATCCACTGGCAGCCACGTTCCTTAAATCATAAGTCTACCGGGCCGCAGGGCGCCCTACGTTTGCATAATCGCGGTCTCCATTGAAGCACATTTCGGTTCCACCGACCAGCGGTACGTCTACAGACATAAATAATAAATAAATATTTCGGACATCTAACACAGAACGCCATCTAGTCCCAAGCTAAGCAAAGTTTGTGTTATGGGTACTAGAACAACTGATATACAACTGACATATATACCTTTTTTTTGTAAATACATACATATTATATATAGAAAACACCCAAACTCCGAAACAAATATTTGTAGATCATACAAACATTTGGTCCGACCCGGGAATCGAACCCGAGACCTCAAGAACAGCAGTCGCGTACGCTACCACTGCGCCACCGAGGCAGTCAGGTCAGTCAGATAAGACCGGCCCACTTCCATTTCAGCGTACTGATTCTGCGTGCGATGTCGGTTACTCTAGTTCTCTGTCGAATAACCTCGTAACGAATTCTATCAGACAGAGAAACATCCAACATCGCACGCTGAGCCATATTAAATTTGTGGTCCAGTCCAATGGTGAGTGTCCACATCGCGGCTCCGTATGTCATCACGGGAAGAACGCACTGGTTAAAAACCTTGGTCTTCAATTATTGTGGTATTGGCGGCTCAAAGATATGACGTAGCTTCCGCCCAGCTCAGACGAATTCTTCTATCGGCCTCCCTCCCGATCGAAGTTGTGCCGGCCGAGTTGGATAGTTTGGCCAAGGTAGATGTATTGTTGCACAACTGTCTGTCTGTTTACTGTCACGGGACTCGGGGACACTTTTTTTTATGTATTAGCCTGCCAAAATGACTCTACCGCCTGGTGGAAAGCATAAGCAAAATCCAAGAGTGGTTGTCACCATACTCATTGCGAATGCAAACAATGCAGCATGGTGACCCACACCGTGGCGGCCCTGTGATGCTTTCGCATCGTTGGGCCTCCGGTCTTGCACTCACCAACGAAACACGACAGCACGAACGCTGTCATTTTACGTTGATCTTCTGTGCGAGGGTAGTACCGCCCCGGTCGAGCCGTCCCGTTCTTGCTGAAATCAGCGTGGCTCCACCTTGAACATGCCGATTATGCATGATTTTCGTCTTTTCCATGTTCATCCCCAGTCCCACTCGTTTTGAAGAATCGTACAGACTGTTAAGCATTTTTTCCATGTCCTGCAGAGAATCCACCAGAATGACTATGTCGTCTGCAAACCGCAGGTGTGAGAGTAATCGGCCATTGAAATTGATTCCCCGTCCTTTCCAATCGAGCGTTTCAACAATTTCGGAGAAATAACGTCTGCATGCTCGTCCGTTCTCGATGCACTTGGATTGGTCTTGTGCTCTTTTCTTGTACTTGGATGGTCATCGTTGCACCTTCAGCAGACTAGAGGCATCTCAACATCACAAAAGAGTTCAACTAAACATGAAATAATAATTTAAAAAGTGTAGCTAAAGATTATGACATAAAGTATTACCTACTTATTGGTAACCATTACTTAATTATGTATTCCTAGCCGATTTCGGTCACGACGACCTGTCTCAACGGAGTCTAGTTAACTACGCAGGAGATATTATAGTGTGCAAGTAGGTGATATGTACAAACACAAATGCTCTCTCTGTTCTCCCACTCTCATAATCCGATGCGTCAGCCTTCTGATACGACCTGGGAGAAATCAGGAGCACGGCTTTCGTGCTCTCTGAGGCACAGGGGTTAAGGCTCTAATTTCTAAATTCCGGGCAGTTATTAAGCTTTTTGGTCCGATCTCATAATCCACAATCGCATACATTACCGCTAGACCAACGAAGTTATAATACATGTATATTAACTCATATTATGACTGATTTCACAGTCTAGTACTTAGGATTTTTTTTGCATTTATTGTTAAGTGATTAGAAATAGTGAATTTTAGAGTTTCGGTCGAGATCACATGGCGATAACATATTCGTGGTAGTGTGCATTCGTTGTTAAATGATTCGAATTAATAAAAAGGACGGACGTGATATTCGATGTTTCCTTTTTTAGGTGTTGTATCGTACGAATTTGGGTTAAATTGGGACCGGATTATATGCATTTGCATATTTAAGTCATGCATGGTAATAGCATATTTTGCTTTAAATCTAGTTATGTATGATGCATATTATCGGTACATTTAATTTTTTTTTCCTAGTGCAGTTCATTTACCCTACATTCCGAAATGCGATAAATGTGATAATGCCCAGAAACCTACCAAAAATAGTCACAAAATATGAGGGTTATTTTCTATTGAGTTTTATCGCATCGGATCGCACTTCGGTCAGTAGCTGCGCATGTCTTTTGTTTTGAAGAAACGATCGAAGACACAATCCTACCACTAAATACTTGGAACAATACTTGATTGTTTACGTTTACAACAATCTATACAAATAAATAAAATTGGAGCGTCTGTTTGTAATATTAAAATAACCACTTTTAATTAAATGCATATGTATGTATACACGGTACATATATCAAAAATGTAGTTTTTTTTCATCTGTCTGTCTGTTTGTACCGAATAATCTCTGGAACGGCTGAACCGATTTTGACGGTACTTTCACTGACAGGTAGCTGATGATCCAGGGAATAACTTAGGCTACTTTTTTTTAGACTAAATTTGTCCCGTGGCGTTACTCGCCGTACAACGGGTAACACCGCGGTGTTCAGCTAGTATTAAATAATTTTAATGTCATGTAATGTTACTGTACTTATTATCGCCTATCAAAGGATAATTTACTAATTGTATGCTGATTTTGTAATAAAAAAAATTAAAATTGGGTTTTCTTCTTTTTTGATTCCTAAAATTAGTCATTTAATTTGCATATTTTGCTAGTTTTCGTGCATATTTCAAGCATTTTCCTTTTTATGTTGCTTATAATCCGGTCTCTAGTTATAAAGTTATAATTACTGTTTCTCAAAAGTAAGATGATGACATCTTCCTAGGTTTTATTATTCCCAAGATTAATTGCGGTCGGCAACAGTTCAACCAGTTTTACCTAAATTTCAGTTTTTCCACAGAGCGACTGGCATCGGACCTTCGCAACCCTGAGGGTGAACTGAATTCGAAAGTTGAACTAGTTGTCAGCATATTTGAGGGCACTGACTTCCCAATAACGATTGTCATGTCATGATAACCGAGACCGACGCCTCAACGTGCTCTTCGAGGCACGGGTGGCCAACTCCGCCATCTTCCCTACTCCGGGCTGCTATTAAGAATTTCTTGTAAGAAAAACCCAACAGCAATCCGACCCGGGATTCAAAACTGAGACCTCTTGATCGGCAATCACTCACACTAACCGCTAGACCAACGGGGCAGTCAATTGCTCTTTCTGGTCATTGTAAAATAATTTGTTCATTTACAGTATTTTCTTTTAATTACTTAACACTTTAAGAATTTGGATTCAACTGAAGTATTATTCTAAATTAATACCCTCTTCATCGGACTAGTCCATTGGAATTCTTGAGAAAATACCCATACAGATAACAGAACATGATGATGGTAAAATAAAAACCATTGTGATTTGCAACCTCAAGTACTGAAAAAGTCAATATTTCATCAAAATTAAGTACAAGCCTGTTACAACTTGCAACAAATATATTTTAGACGTTCCATTATCAATATTAGGTATTTATTAATTACTCATTAAAAAATTAAATGTTAAAATTTTAAATCGTGAGTAATCGAATTAGATTTGTGCAAAGGTTTCACGCTTATCACATTTGTATTTCATCCGAAATAAGCGGTGTCGTTTACGACTTTGTTTTTTGTTGCAATATTTGCAAGTTCTTTTTACGGCTATTTGTACCTAAACATATAGATGCGTGTATTACGATGCCAGATGCCAGATTCCACATTTTTGGCCAGAGTTACAGAAAAGCTTTTATTCGGAACCATGCCCACGTCATGGAGTCCCTTGTTTGCAGCATAGTCAAGTTAAATGACATTTACCTCAAGTTTCTTATTAACTTCTCATTTAGATTAAAATAAATACCAAATAAATATCACAACTATACAGACTCTAATATCATCCTCTACTCCTGAAATTCTTTATATTAATCGGATCCAAAAACACATTTGCATGGAGTAAGTTCCCCGCACTTTCCTTCACATAAGTTAGAATCATTATATTTCATTTCCAGTTTACTTTATAAACTTCCATACTTGAAGCGCACTGTGCATTTTGCTGTCTTTCAGCTAAAGTTTTGTCATTGGTGAAAAGATAATAAAACGAAAATAAAAATTGTGTAAAAAAAAAAAATACAATGCTATATATATATTTGCACACTATTTTAAGATGGTAGAATGTAAATGGGTCACTACTATTATGATATATTTAAGATCTCTGTTAACCTGCACTTCTGCAAATAAATAAATTGAATTGAATTGAAAAAAATAAAAGGCCATGCCTATTCCCTGTAGAATAATAATAATGATTAAAATAACTTATCGCTTATGCAATATTATAACACAGTTATCAGTATATTATTTCATTAATCATGTGTAGCGGTAAAGCCGTAAAAGCGTAACAGACTAACAGATAGAGTCATTTTCTAATCTAATATATAAAATTCTCGTGTCGCGGTGTTTGTAGTAAAACCTTCCGAAACGGCTTGACCGATTCTTATGAAATTTTGTGTGCATATTGGGTATGTCTGAGAAACGGACAACATCTATATTTTACATCCCAATTATTTTTTATGGCAAAGCAACGTTTGCCAGATCAGCTAGTTAATAATAATAGTATGGAGGCATGGATGCCTTAGCATGCTTAGTGCTACAGTTCAATCGCCAAGTCGGAGAAATGCGTATATTTAAGTGTGAGTGGTGTAGTGCAGGAGTTCGATTCTTGTATCAGAATTCAAAACAATGTTTAATGCAACATTTAGTCTTCATGTAGGTGCCATATTTTTTGGGTTTGTATCTTTATTTTTTCGTCTTTTTTCTTTAAAAAAGCAAAACAACTCCCGCATGAGAAACATAATGTGTCATCCTGTGTCGCGGGGGATTTTACTAACATACATGAAACGGATAAACGGACACAAAGAACAGCCAGACTCAGAACAACAATTTGTAAATCACACAAAGGTTTGTCCCAACTGGGGTTTGAACCCACAATACTTAGTGCATTAGAAAGCAGCGTGGCGACCGCTTAAACCACTGTGCCATCCACTTATGCATTATTATATCTATTGAATAAGATAATTTAATTTATTATTTGCTATGACATAATTTATTATCCATACTTCCATACTAGCATTATTAATTTGAAAGTAACTCTCGACATCTGTTACGTTTTTGCGGCTAAACCGCTGAACCGATTTGAATTAAATCTACAATGGAGTCCTCTGGGTCTTATGGAAGCTCATAATTATGTTGCATTTAAAAAAAAAAGTATATATGTATTTGTATCAGTTGTCCAAGAGTGTTGGTCACCATACTGCGAATGCAGACAATGCAACAATGCAGCATGGTGACGCACACCATGGTGGGCTACTGATGCTTCTGCATCATTGCACCTAAGATCAGGTATTCATAATACAAAATATCTATACCTAACAAATGACTACCACTACCAACTTAAAAATCGCTAACTCAAAAAAACATCTCGTGACTCATTTTTTACCTACCTACTGTTATTTCCTTAGCAGGCGACCCAAACAATACAAAAAAAACTTCTACCTGCTACAGAGAGGACTCAGATTTGAGCACAATACGGATAGCAGGCGAGTGATCTACAGCGATTATCTCCTTTCAATAAGCTGGCCCTTTAAAAATGTCTACAAACGACGGCGGGAGTCGCGTCGATCAATATTTCGTTACAAGCTGTACGGAAGTTTGCATTATAATTCGGTACCGCTTAAATTGCAATCAGCTCCAGAGCATTTCCATTCATAACCGTGACGTAGATCTATACGACCACATACAAAAAATTTGTTTGTTAAAAAAACAGTCGCGAGTGCGTGTGAGATTAGTGATTTACTGTGATTCATTCAGTGTGCCCCCAAGAAGGGGAGTTTGTCCATTTTTATATCTACGGCGAGTCCCTTGCGATCGCGACATGCGCGTCGTCTCTCCGCCAGTCTCGTTACTACCGTTTCACGCACGTACACCAGCGCAATGAAACTGATGTAAATATTACTCCTACCATAATATTTACACGCGGATTGTTATTTTCAAAACAATAGTACTTAGTTTGAGTGAAGTGAATATGAATTCAAATGAGAAATAGTGTGTTTTAAGTGAAAAATTCTGAGAATTTGTGTCTGAATTGTTTCGCTTCGATCCAAGTCTGAGGAAATGCCGCCCGTTCTCAATGTGCCTATTTCAGGAAGCGTTTCAGCAAAGAACTTTTCGTTCTCATAATTTACGCTAGAGGTCAGTATAAAGTGAGCTATATTTAAAAAATATATTTACGTTATCTTTCAGTTATAATTCTATGAAATATGTGTATTTATAAGTATCGCGTCTAGGGTTCGAACACCGACAAGCTTCCCTCTTTATCAGCCCTTCTCCGCCCTTTACGCATGATCGACCGGTAGTTTTGGGGTTCACTGTGCAGGGTAGGGTGCGGGTACTACATACGCTTATATATATATATACTATACCAGTCTGTAGACTCGGTGTAGTACTACGATTGTACAATGAACCATTTAACGTACTATCTAAAATTAAGCACCCGTAAACATTCGTTTAAGTTGATCCGTTTTGTTTATATTTATTATACGTATATCTCAGATCAAATAAAAAAGGTAGATAACGAACCGACTTACTCTGCTTGAAGCAAAAAAGGTAGCGTAGCTTCAAGTAAACACACGGTTTACGCACTAACTACCTATGCTATAAACTACGCTACTTTTGGTCAGAATCTTACAACGACTTGATACTAAAGGACTTATTTCATGTTCGTAAGTTTGGTAGATAGAGGTATTGTCAAAATATAAATTGCAATTCCAATTGAATTGCATAAAGGAATGAATTCGCTTGAATAACATTTTGTTATCTTCCAATAAGGATGCAATCTAATAGGTAATTGCAACTATCAAATGCTCCAATGTTAATATCGCGACAATGACATAATACTATCTTAGAATACCTACTCAGTTCAGTGGTTTTGTGGTTTTGACTGTCTTATATACTGCTACTCTTAAATGTGTAGATTTAATAATAATAAAATATATTTATTAAATCAACCAGTTCACTCTCAACTTTAAGACGTTCTTAATAAAGTCTATTATAAATTAAACCGTGACAGACATTCTAAAGTTAAATAGTAATTAAGTAGGTACCTATGTTTTTCACATTCTAGAGTGACTGTTTATTATACGAATGTAATCGGAGTGTTGTAAAGTCATTATTCATTCATTGCATAATTAACATACTTAATGAAAAATATGACGTCAAATAGAGGATATTTCTGAATTGTTTTAGTAACTGCATATTTGAGCTTTTAATCCGTCATAAATATCGCATTTGCATAAGCTAAAACAGGGTCTTATTAAATGTTTATGTTAAGTATTTGGTTAATATTCGAGTCCTCCACGAATAAACTGCGAATAAACTAAATTAATATCAGGTAGGTACGGAATGCGGTTTATATTTTACATAATTATGTAGTTTCAATAAATATTATCGATATTTAGGAACGTATCTGCTAATATACATAAACAAAAAGGAATCAATACCTATTGTAAGAGGATCATATAAGAACTCATCATGCGAATGCGAGAAAGTTATTAATAACCAGTAAACTAGCTAGAGTATCAAAAACAAAAGCGTGAATTAATTAGGTCAGTGTAGTATACCTAGTGAGAGGTACTTGATGAGATTGAAATCCAAGAACAAAGGAAATATTGACTCACGACTCTACATTCTTGTATTTTTATAAGACAATTATTACGAGTTTGTGTTAATTGCACAATAACATTATCACCTATCAGAAAGAGAGACAATAGAAATATACCGATTTAATAAAAAAAAACTAAATGTAAAAAGTTTTTACTAAACATTCTATTTCGTAAATACCTATACTTTACACAAAGAAATTTTCGCAATTTTATCTCGATTAGTGTTACAGCTGAATTAGAGCACTGTATTTATTATGATAAATCACCATATTGCTCTAATTTGTTTAATATAAGTACGCTACATTGCTTTAATATCTTTCTGTACCCATACTGTTTTATTAAATAAACTTTGGAAGCAATTACAACTTTAATTGATTACACAGCACTGTTACTAATTAACACAAAACAACCTTTAACCCTTAACAAATAGTCACAATTCGAAATTTGAAGTTTTTTACGAGTAAATGTAGAGTCATCAATACTCAAGCATAGCGTAAAATATTATCACTACAAGGTTACCGTAAAATTTCAAAGCCCTAAACGTTTTATTAGCTCACATTTCAATCGAAACCCGAACTTAACTAACAAAGCGATATTACAGCGAATAATCTTCAGTACATGTCTACACAAAAAAATCAAGTAACATTATTGACGTACAGTCAATGCCGCTGCGTTTTAAACCGTTCGCGCAGTTTATAATAGATCAGTCTTAGCACAACATAACATTTTTATTGATGAAAAATGAGTGAAACGCCTATGTATAGATAGTCTGATAGAGCAGCGAGGTAACGAGTGTACTGTAGCGAGCGACATGTTTGTTTTCATACCGGTCCGAATTAACGTCGCGATTGGTTCAAAATCCATAACTGGCCTCTGAGAGCCAGGTGTCGTTCACACCGCGGCCTCGCGCCTCGTCTCGTTAATCACTCGTGTACGCTATTGTTAAAGCGCGGCGAACAGCCATCTTTGTCAAATTACATCGATTCAATTTTAATAATTTAATTTGTTTAGTGATAAAATAAACAATCAAATGGAACTAAACATTGTGCTAACGTTCCGTAAAGTTGTAAAATCGTTTCTATCGTTACATTCTCTTTTGTTTCACTAGTAGCTGACGCTCAGTTGAATGGAAGCGATACGACTATGGCGCTAACAGCCAGTCGACCATTAAAAATGATGGATGATATCGTCTTTTGCAAAAACAGTGCTATGTGATGGTTTTAGTGAATAATGTGAAGGGTGATGCTAGTGTTTATGTTTGAGTGTACATGCGATGAGAACTGCGTCGTAATTTTGTTATACACATTGCATAAATGAGTGAAATGGCGTTGCGGAGCGCGCGGGCCCGAGCATGCGCGCCAGTTTCCTCGCAATTGCTAGGAACGCACTGAGTTTTCTTCGTTTACGTGCAAATCAAAATGGGAAGGTCGAGATTCCCAGGCAAACCACTTAAATTTCAAAACAGAAAACGCATTAGTGTTTTATCGGGAACTGTTTACAATGAAACCGCTCCAGAGAATCACCCGCCAGCGCGCGGCGCTACAGCTAGTGATTTTACTGGGGACCAAGAGGTAATGCTTTATTTTCTAACAATTTCTAGTCTTTTCATATTATTTAGAGATAACTATAAGTGTACATACGGAAATATTATGTTTACGTAATAGCTAGTAGCGTTCGAGATTTTAATCGCATAGGCAGAGCTTCAAGTATCTACGTACTTTGACATTTGCGTATTCCATTTCATGTCAACAAAATATAACATTTATATTTTGTTGACAAAATTCAAGCTTCATATTCAAAATATATATATTCGCTAAGTAGAAAACAAAACAAATATGTCGAAATTATTTATAAACAAACCATAAACATCAGAAAATTTATCACATAACCTATAAGTTATTATATTATTCTTCTCAATCTAGTAATTTAGTCTATGATTGGCATTGTGTGTACCCTATTATTGTATTAATTTATCGTTTTTAACATAATCATGAGTCCTAACATTGTTTACAACTAATTTGAACACAAACAAAAAAATCCATTGTAATTATGAGTTGTACCTTATGTCTATATGTTTTTTAGGTAATATCACAATATCACTGCTTGTTACACTGTGACTTGCAATTTTTTTTAAAATGAATGTTAACAATCAGTTAAAGTCTATTTATAGCATAGACATTGATTTTCTGTCCTGACTTAGATATATAATATGGATACTTTTAAATTACTTTGTCAAGGTTAAATTCTAACCAGTTTAGGTTAATAATTTAGATGTGGTAAAACATACAATAATTTCATCACAAGTCAGAATCCTCTTGTTTTGAGTTGATATATACTCAGGGATAGGCCAATTAGAAAGATGAAACAACTAGGTATTTGGCATAGAATAATGATAAATAGATTTGTACTATTTGGGTGCTTTTATTAACTGTTTCAGGAAGAAGAAAAGAAAGAAAATAACAATGAGAATGAGACAGAGGAGTCCAACGTAAACAAAGTGACTGATTTAACCAAGAATAAACAAGAAAATCCAGTTAAAAACACCAGTGCTAGTGATTCATCTAAATCACCTGTCCGAACTCGATCACAGAACAAAATGGACCCAATTAAAGGTGATAAACCTAAACCTGTGAAGAAAACAGTTACTTTTGGTACGGTTGAAAGTTGTGAAGATGTATTTTTTCCACTAAAGAAAGTCCCGATAAAACATCATGCTCCTCTTGTGCCTATTATTAAGAAGAAATCATCACTTAAACAAACTGAATACTCAACATTTAATAGTATTCTTAAACCTGCAAAACTAACAGATTTGAGTTCAAAATCTAGTACTGAACATCAAGAAGGATACTTGAGAAAGAATTTGAATCCCTTATCAAAGCCTATGAACAAATTTTCACAGTTCAGTGAAAGCCGATGTATGTCCCCACCTCCTAGAAACTCATCTCCAGTAGATAAAGAAAGTGGTAGTTCTGCAAGGTTTGTTTTGCCAATGAGAAGTGCACACTCATCGAGAGTCATAAAACCTAATAAGAAATTCATAGATGGGGAGGACCAAACATCTGCCAGCAGTAATATGACTACAAGCAAAGTTCTAAAGAAACCAAAGTTGAAAAGATTAGTATTCAATAACTTACCTAATGATGATGACACCCCTGATGAAGATGATCAGGAGAAAACAAATCAAATTGAAAAAGTTAAAGACAATGCTTCATTACAAACATTGAGAACTTCTAACCTGTTTAAAGATAAAACTACAAATTCATTTTCAAGCCTCAGTGTTGGTTCTAGAAAGTTGCATGATATATTTTCATATGAGAAAGAACCAACACAGGATGAGAATTCCAATTTAGAGAGTCTTGAAAAGGTAAAAACTTCAGATACTCCTAAGGAGGACAGAATGGGGCATGCGATGCGGAAGCTGATGGACATATCAGATGCGAGTAGCTCAAGCAGTACTAGCAGTGGCTCTGGCTCTGAGGATAGTTGGGATAGTGCAAGTCCTGGTGGTAGTGGAGATGAGGAAGAAAAACCACCGCCTGCTAGTCCTGAAAAGGAGAAGTCACCAGCATCACAACTTCTTAGAGGAAAAATTATTCTGAGAGAAGCGAGACTGCAATTAAATCCTCCTGCACAGTCAGCATCAGCATTAGATGGTCCTTTTTCAACTCATCCACAGTCATCATGTAAGTTTTATAATTATATCGATAATTTTGTAGTGTGTGTGTCTGTAGTAGTCTTTTTAATGGAAGTTACTTAGCTATGACTCTGTATTTATTATGAACTAGTTGAGTCCTATGGTGTTATTTTCGTACCGCGGGTGGCGCCGCGAGGTAAAGTTCGTCTAAAAAAAGTAGCCTACGTTACTCCCTATATCATCAATACTACCTACATACCATACCAGTGAAAGTCCAGTGAAAATCGGTCCAGCCGTTTAGAGATTAGCCAGAACAAACAGACAGACAGACAAATATTGTAAAAAGAATTGGTTTTGGTTTATGTACTGTGTATACTGTGTGTGGTTAATTTAATATAACAAACAGATACTCCAATTTTATTTATTAGCATAGATGTAGAAATATATTTATAAAATTCTGTATGTTTTAGCTCCAAATCCTCCAACAACGGTAACTTGTGGAGTATGTGGTGCCGTAAGATTCTATAGATTTGTAAAACAAGCTAGAAAGTTTGGAATATATTCATGTGAATCCTGTCGAAAATTCATATCAAAAATGTTGAAAAAGGAAAAACTGTCTCAGAAGACTGGGATCATAGTGATGCAGTGTCTGAAGGGTGAAGGTAATATTACCTTTGTTTCATTTTATTAAGTGTAATTACAATAAGAAGTGTCAATCAGTTCATATTGCGTGTGTTAGATGTATGAAATATTTATTTATTTATATCAATAATTATGCAATACGGTGTTAATCCTCAAATGTGGTTTCAGGTAATTGCCATGTTCCACCAATAGTGCGTTCACAACAGTGGAAGCTGCTACGGTGTACGAACAAGGCACGTTGCCCTGCTTGCTGGCTCAAAATGTGTTTGAAGGCCTTCCAGGTACCACCTAACATTCGGGCAGGCCTTACTGCAATGCTGCCTCCTTTCATGAGATCAGGAGTCAAAACTTCTGGAGCCCTCACACAGGCGAATCCTTTACGAATATCAACAACTAATACTACTACACCACCACCAGTGTTTGCCATTACAAATGGTGAAAATGAAAATAAAATATTTGGTGCCAAACCAAACACTAAAAAAATCGAGGAAGTTGAGAAAGTAGAGGTACGTTATTATGAGTTTTTATTATTACATATAAAAACACGGAAAAAAGATATTAAATACGAAAGAGCACAAAATAATTCATAACCTAACAAAACCAAGGACACAGAAATTATTTAAAAATATTTAAAATGTCACATCTTGAAAGACAGTGAAGCAGACAAAGAAAAAGTAAAAATTTCTACCAAAAATTTATGAAAGCCAATGAGTGTGAATACTCCTTATCTGGAGTTGCCTTTGTTGGCACAATTTCTTCGCCTACCTACCTAACCTACAGTATATATTTTATTGTTGTAAATGAGCTCTGAAGTATGTCCAAATACCTACTTTTTATAATTATGTCTATTTCCTGTGTGAATTGATTTGTATCCTTGCAAAATAAATAATTCTAATCTTAAAAAAACAATCATTATCTTTTTTCAGGAGAAAGCACCAAAGGAACGTGTAGCTACAACTGAATCAAATGAAGAGTTCAATGTTAGCAGGAAGCGTCAGTTGTCAAGGATAAAAGTTAGAAAAAAAGATAAGGACGATGCCAAACAAGCTGAAGATGCTAAAAGACAAAAGATGGAACTCAAAGGCCCCAGAGTTAAACATGTATGTCGAAGTGCATCCATTGTTTTGGGTCAACCGCTAGCTACATTCCCTACACAAGATGAAAAAGAGAGACAGGAAAAGAACATGCAAATAGATGATGAAATTGCTTTGTCTATAGTGGAGAAAGATAGAGATACACCCGAGCTGTCTAGCTGTGAATCTGAACTTGATTTAGAGAATAAAGCTCCAACTATGACATCTGATAATGTAGTCTGTAAAGATGTTGATGTGGATGTGCAGGTGGAAACTAAAAAACGTAAATTGGACCAGTTAATACCTGTAAAAATTCAAAATAAGGCTGAGTCTAGTGAGGATGAGATTGTTATGGATCTTGTCCCAAAAAAGACAGTCACAAAACCCCTTTCAAACATTACAAATGTAAGTACATGTTTTATAAAACTATGCAAATCTTCTTTTTAAAAATAAACTCCCATATTAAAAAGAAAAATCCTGTGTTGGAGGAATTTACAAACATTTATTCAAATACAAAGAACACCCAAATTAAGAACAACAATTTCATCACAGACCTTTGTAATCCACATAGTTGATGTTTTATTTTTAACCGACTTCAAAAAAGGAGGAGGTTTTCAATTCAACTGTATATATTTTTATATTGTATGTATTATATATATTTTTTTAAGTTTGTTCATAATGACATGAAGATCTGATGGTGGCATCCAAGAGAAATCAATTGATTTGTTAGTTCTTGAAGTTGGTTTTTTGTTTTGTTAAAATTTTATATATTTTGTTTATCCAGGTCCGAAGCCGCTCCCAGAAATGTGGTCAGAATAGGCCTGAACTCATATGTGTTGACTTTTGGGAGAGCTACGATCCTGATGAAGTATGCAGCACAGGCTTTGGATTAATAGGAACTGGATCCTTCACTGTCGCCAGATTGTGTTTCCTCTGTGGCAGTGCTGGCAAAGAGAAGGTAAATAATATTTTAACTATTTAATAAAGATTTTTTTGTTTCATTATTTTTTATAATAAATAATCAAGTGTCCAAGCTGAATCTGGTGCTAGTAGAACTCTGAACTCGTAAATGTACAGAAAAGTGGATTTCCAAATGATAACAAAATATTCACCTAAATTGTTATTCAGGCCTAATAGGATAAAAATTAGGTGGCTGTTATAGAACTGTACTTGATGTGACTATAATAACGGTAGATCTGTCACCAAATTAATTGATTATCATCCTCAGATTGTGACTTGTTTTTATTTGTTATTTTGTCACCAGTACAGAGTTATATTTTATTTCGTTCAGTAATTGAAATAATATTATTCGTTACCAATTTAATATGTCTATTTATAAATTTAATGAAAAAATGTTCAACAGTGGTGGTGGAGCCAAATAAAATTGGCGTTCAATGTCTACAGAGTTAGGTTAGGTTAGAACTTCTTTGATTAATTACACTACTGTCACAACAATTTTATATAACTAATTCTAGAGCTGTGAATCTTCAACATTAAAACAATTACAGGCATATTTAATTTTTTTAAAGACTATTTTTAATTAATTTGATTATACAGATATCAGGACAAACCTATTATGATAAATACAAAATTATTTATTTGATACTTGAAAATATATCCCGATGAATATGTGATTTATTATGGAATTGTTTTTATATTGTTTGATGCCTACAATTTTGTGACAGATCTATTTTATGGACAAACACTATTGAACAGATCTACTATTTTGGGAACAAGTACAAAACTAATTTAATTGGCGATAGCTTAAATCATACCCAATGAACAGTGACCATGATAATGTTAGTAGATAGATAAGTGTAATAGAGGAATATTTGTTCATGCAGATGCTGGTTTGCACTTCGTGCTGCGAGTGGTATCACAGTTGGTGTGCGGAGGAGGCTGCGGGCGGTGGTGGCTGGACGTGCGCTCGGTGCGTGTCGTGTGCAGCCTGTGCGCGAGGAGCCGCCCGGCTTCGTTGCCGAGCCTGCGCTAAACACTATCACGCGGCCTGCCTGCCAGCTGCCCCACCGGATCACAGGAGCGATTGGCCACAGGTGAGCACTGGAATGCATTTGGAATGTGCGTTCTTTTTTTTTAAATATGGTCCTGCTAAATTGACTCTACTCTGCCTGATTGAAAGCATAAGTAGATTCCAAGAGGGGGTTTTTTTTTTTTTTTATGTTTAACCCTGCCATGTTGACTCTACTCTGCCTGATGGAAAGCATAAGCAAAATCCAAGAGTGATGGTCACCATACTGCGAACGCAGACAATGCAACAATGCAGCATGGTGACCCACACCATGGCGGGCTAGGGATGCTTTTGCATCATTGGGCCTCCGGTCTCGCACTCCAACGAAACACGACAGCATGATCGCTGTCATTTTACGTTGATTTTCTGTGCGAGGGTAGTACCGCCCCGGTCGAGCCGGCCCGTTCGTGCTGAAATCAGCGTGGCTCTACTACCTTTTATACCATACTTCTTGTAAATGCAGACAATGCAGCAATGCAGCTTGGTGACCCACACCATGGTGGCCTAGTGATGCTTCTGCATCATCTGGTCTCGCACTCGTCAACTAAACACGTCACCACGAACACTGTCATTTTATGTTGATCTTCTGAAATGAAAAATTACAGGAACATACTTACTCCATAATTGTATCAAAATTAATGGAAAGATTTAGCCATATAAGTTATTTTATTATTTTCGAAAACATTGTTCTAGTTTTTCTTAATGTTATCTTTCTATGTTTACAGATTTGTAGTGCCTGCCTAAAATGCAAGAGTTGCGACAGTACTCGAGTGAGCAAATTTGTCGGCAGCTTACCGTTCTGTGGGCCTTGCTTCAAACTGCGGCAAAAAGGCAATTATTGTCCTCTTTGCCAGGCTTGTTACAGAGACAACGACTTCGATAGCAAGGTTGGTAATGCTAGATACATAATAAAATGGATCTGATTATGATTTATGGTGAGGTGGCTTATCTATACATAAATAACATGGTAATAAATATGTATTTGCATTCTTTCTAGATGATGGAGTGCGGTTGTTGTGGCAGATGGGTGCACGCCAGTTGTGAAGGACTCAGCGGCGAAGGTTACCAGCTCTTGTCTGCATTACCTCCATCAATCGAATACATATGCTGCAAATGTATGCCTAATGATCCTCCATGGAGGAAGATGCTGACTGAGCATCTAAAAGGTCGGCTACTCCATCTGTTGAAATTACTTGCTAAAAACAAAAAAGCTTGTGCATTACTAAAATTGACTCCACATAAGAATACTCCAGTACCAAATAAACCATATCGGTTGCTATCGCCTCAAGCGATAAGAAAGTTACACTTTGATGTTGTGGATGTGTCGATGAAGACATCAGAAACCAAAGTTTATAGGAACACTGCAAGAGGCAGGCGGAATAATAATTTCGCCCAGAACAAATTCGATGACACAGCTACACCACATGTGTGGCAGTCATCTTTACTACAAGATGTAAATATGGAGAAAGAGGATATTCCACCCACAACCCATAAAGTGGTTAATCTACAAGAGCCATTAATGCAGAATAAGGAAATTTGTTTTTCGACAGGCCTATGTGGTACCAAAACAGAATTCGAATCGTCATGTGTCGAGGTCCATGAGAACTATCCGCCACCATCAAAAACAGAAAAAGCAATGGCAATGTTACCTACAACTATACATGATGACAAATACGAGCCAATATCCGATGATGATGAACCTATGAAGAGCTTTCCACAAGCTCGAAGTGAGCAAGATCTTAGCCATGTCGTTATACGATCGTCACCAGATGTTGATAACAGTGATGACCTAGATAGGGTAATATCTCCGTCACTTCTTGATATTAAGAAAAGAGTTAACAGTGATGGCTATGTTTCCCTGAAAGACTTTAATCATGACATGAAAGAGGTTATCTTAAGGACAACAAATGATGATCTTAGTTCAATTTACAAGGACTTATTCTCAGAGACATTCCCTTGGTTTGACTGTGAAAACAATTGCCTTCAACCTAATTTGGAAGTTGAGGGTGAACATGAGGATGCAGAATCAATGAAAGATATTGATATTTCAGATAGAGTTAAAACTAATGAACAATCTATTGAGCGTCCAATGGACCAAGTAGTACCTAAACTTGAAGTAGATGGAGACATATTTGAAGAGGATCTTTTGGAGGTTTATCCAGTAGTAGATTCTAGAGTATGTGTACTCTGTAAAGCTACTGGTGATGGTTTACCATCTATGGAAGGTAGATTACTTTATTGTGGTCAAAATGATTGGATACATTCCAACTGTGCACTTTGGTCTGCTGAAGTATTTGAAGAAATTGATGGATCTCTCCAAAATGTACATTCTGCAATATCGAGAGGGAAAATGATTAAGTGTGCTGCCTGTGAAGTAAAAGGTGCTAGTGTGGGTTGCTGTGCTAAAAACTGTAGTGAAACCTATCATTATGCCTGTGCAAGAAAAGAAACGTGTGCTTTCATGGATGATAAGAGAGTGTTTTGCCCATCTCATGGTAAAGATGTCCCTAAAAAGAGTTTACAGAAAGATGCTGACTTTGAACTCACTAGACCAGTGTATGTCGAACTTGATAAGAAGAAGAAAAGATACAGTGAAATAACCAACGTACAATTTATACTAGGCTCACTAGCTGTCCATAGCCTTGGTAAAATAGTGCCCTCGGTATCAGATTATGAAGAGTTTCTAATGCCAGTAGACTTTTCATGCACTCGTCTATTTTGGTCATGTAAAAAACCCACCAAAATTGTAAGATACACCATCAAAACAAAGCTTATACTAGCTGAACCTTTACCAGGTTTTGATTATGGTGTGAATATTACAGTTGACCATACAATGGATGTGCATGTTGTGGAAAGAGTGATGGCTGAAATCGGAGCATGGCATGAAAGTGTACAAACAGGATCAAGCAAAACTGTATTGATGCTTAAAAGTGATAAATCTCCTATCAAGTTTGGAAACATGGTGACATTAGAAGATCTGGCTGTAAAGCAAGTTGTGGAGCATTTATTAGATAATGTGTGTAAACAAGAACAGCAAGACGATGAAGAACCCCAGAATACTGCAGATCTATTACCACCTGAAGTAAAAGATGCAATATTTGAAGATCTCAATCATGATCTTTTGGATGGAATATCAATGCAAGATATATTCCAAGACCTGAAAAATGAGTTTTACTGTGCAATGGGTCAATCAGATGACAAAAGTAATGATAAGTCTGACTTTATAGATGAGTTACTCAATTCAAGACTTGAAACTGGAAGTAAAGAGTTAAAACGAAGTAAATCTGAAATGATTCTTCAAAGCCATAATTTCAAAACCTTAACTACTGGAAGAGGTCAACAAAGGTCAAGTAGTTGGAACAACAAATTTGATACAAGTTTATTATCTTCTACAATCAAAAGATGCAAAATGGGGAAATCATCTACTGTTACTGGCAAACTAAGTCCTATTCAGAGAGCAACACTAACAGAAAATATAATAGAAACTAGCAAGGAGTTGAATAACACTTCAGACAAGAAAGTAAAAGTTGAGACTTGCACTAGTGCCACTATTTGTGATGAAGCACCTCACACTTCCGGCATGAGCTATCGGACAACATCACCTAATAAATCTGGTGAAACAAGTACCACCAAAACAGATAAAAATGATGGCTATTACACTGATGTCATCGATTTCTACACAAAAATTCAGTGCAGTCCTATCTCACAACTTGATGGTGCTGCTGATTGGTCTGGCTCTGAAAGTACTTGCAGCTCACGACCTGGTAGTCCTCGTGACAGTGACAATGATTTCTCACCAATACAACAATTGGATGGTGCCGAAGACAATCACCCTGGCAATGATAATGCACCACGAGGTCAAACAAACCAATTTTTATACAGAGCAAGTGGAACTGAGAGTTACACTGTAACCTTCGCCGGCAACTCAATCAGTGGACAACCAGAGCTTGTTATGAGACCCTTAGATGACGGTTCTGGCTCTTCTAATCAAATGGAGCAACCAGTAAGATGTGACAGATGTCAATGTACATACAGAAACAAAGAATCATATGATAGGCATGTACCTTCTTGTGATATGATGTCAACAAGTGAAAGCGAAAGTGAGAATCCAAAATCGCCGGAAAATAGAACGCTGACGACGTTACAGAATGCTTTCCAAGGAGCGTTTGCTCAGCCGATGATTATTCACACTGGTGTTGTTAGTGGTACTGAGAATACAGTAAAAGCTGAAGGTATTGCGGCTAGGAGAACGTCAATTAATACGAGACAAATTACAATAAATGGCACTATAGTTGAGACACCATCACCAGGGCCATCAAATGAAATGACTATGACAATTACTGAACAATTGAAATCAGGCACTGTAATTTTCGACCAAAGTAAGACAACTAATGTTCAAGTTTCTGCCAATCAACAAGTGCTGTCATCACCACAAATTGTAGTGACACCACAAATGCTATTACCACCTAAAACGAGCTCTGCTGGTGGGCAAAAAATCATAGCTCCCCAGTTAATAACGCAACCCAATATTCTGCCTTATAACATCTGTGTTAAGCCAGGAAATGGTGGCGCGAATATACAACAGATCCAAGGAAATGCAGATATGACTCAATTGCTTTCTGGATCTGGTGGTATTCAAGTGATATCCTCGAATTCTAACCAAGTCTTAACAATACCTTCCAATCAACAAGGAAATCTTACACCAATCATCCAAGGAAAGAACCAAGTTGCAAACTTCCCTAATATGGCAAGTGCATCATCAATTGCATTACCAGTGAATTCTATACAGGGTATGCCAAATACTTCAATTATTCAGAACATCCAGCCCATGATGCGCCCGCAAATACAGGGTAATCCCACCATAGTTGTACCTGCAATGACAGCTCAAAGATTACAGTCGCCTAGCGCACAAAATAAACAACAGCTAATACTACCAGGAACAACCCAAAAATCGCCTAAGAAACAACCTGCGTCTGTTCAACCTAAACCAATATTCCAAGCTACTAACCGAGGCAGAGGACGCCCTATGCCCAAACCTACCACAATAAAGACGAGACATACTAAGCTAGAGAAAACATTCACTACTATCAATCAGTCTCCATTAGGACCTGGAAATACTGTTATACAATTGCAAACAAATAACCAAACAGGTCAACCGTCAATAATTGTTCAACCAGTGTCAAATCAGAATATAATGTCTGCATACGTTGAAGCTTTGTCTCAGCAACAGAACCAAAATATGCAATACATCGCTACTATTGCCCCTCAAGGAGATTTCAAGACAGGGCCGACACAGTTTATATCTCAAAGTGGAATCATGCCACAGACATTCCAAATTCAGCAGACAGAATCCGGTGGTCTGGTTGCAGTACCAAGTGGTGGAATCCCAGTTCTATTGCAACAAGGAAATGTGGGTTTATTGCCTCAAGCATTACAACAAGGAGCAACTATATTACCACAAGGTGCCATACAGACACAAGGAATTATTTCTCAAGGTCCTAATGGCCCTACTATATTACCTCAGGCAATACACACGCAAAATGGTACCACCATAATTCCTCAAGGTACAATCCAAGGATTGGGTCCAGGGAACATTACATCTCAAACTGCCACACTTCTGCCCAATAATACACTACAGACAGCTGGAGCGACAGTTGTACCACAAAGTGGAATCGGCAACGGTCAGACGACTATTATACCAAATGCCTTACAAACGCAAGGCAATACACTTATTTCATCAGGTCCTGGTGCTACAATTCTACCTCAAGGAACATTATTGCCTCAGTTTTGTAATGATCAAGTCTTACTTGGATCAACACCTACTTTGGAAATGGTCACTGATCCATCTGGTTGCATGTACTTGACGACGACACAACCCGTTTACTATGGATTGGAGACTATAGTCCAAAATACAGTTATGTCTTCTCAACAATTCGTATCTACTGCTATGCCAGGAGTACTTGCGCAGAATAGTAGCTTTTCAGCTACCACAACTCAGGTATTCCAAGCAAGTAAAATAGAGCCAATAGTAGAAGTGCCTACAGGATATGTAGTTGTCAATAACGTAGGAGACAGTGTTGCTGTATCTTCTACACCCAATATAGTTAATACTCAAACAGTACAGTCGTCACCACAGTCGCTCAAGAATGTGAAAACAAGTGTTCCTAATTTGACACTACAGCCGCTGCCAGATAAATCCTCTCCTAATATTAACACAAACAGACAGACACCAAAGGTGATTCAAATGGGTACACCATTAGTTGTGGGATCGCAACCTGGTACTATTATTACTGGAAGACAGACAATAAATCCTATAACCTCTCAGATTCATGGTATGACGATTTCCAGCACACCACAAAATATGCACAGAAACAATATGCCTAAACCCAGCCATGTATCATTGTCTCCAAACGTAACCCTAATATCGTCGACGGGTCAACCAGTGATGGCGATTTCGCAATCCATACCAAATTCAGCAACATCATTCTCGATGCAATCAATACCTCTATCACAACCAATTGTCTCCAGTTCTATTGCTCCATCCACATCCAAAAGTAACCTCAAAATAGAAAACTCCCATGTTATCGAAATTAGTGGAAACTTACAAGATAATTCGAACTCTGCAAATATGCCAACTATAAGCGTTACTCAAAGTACTAAATCGCCTACTCCGTGGAGACAAATGAGTACCTCTAACAATCCCGGTATGATGGATAATAAAATGGATCTTCAAAATATGACAGTGAAACAGACTAATGTAAATACGTCGTTAATGAACATTCAAAGCAACGCGTCAATGAATATCACGGGAAGGTCACATCCCAATAATGACCATGATAAAGTCAATCAAAACTGTTTGATACAAATGCCTAGTAACTCCATGTCTTCAATGAATATGCATTCTCATCAGTTTGAGCAAAGTCTAAATGTCAGTCATCATTCATCATCGCATTCTACGTCAAATAACGTCATTCAAATTACTGCAGGAAATATTTATCCGCCTACATCAGTAATGAACAGCAACTTTGATTCGGATACCTCTTTAAAGCTTAGTAAAATAAATGCTCTCTCAAAAACGGAGGGCGGCCATCTAAACTTCTCTCAAGAAATTATGGCTTCTCACTCACAGCAGCTCGCAAAGAATGACAACTCATTCCAAAATATGGGAACCTCAGACAACAAACATACTACGGATAGTTTATCTAATCAGATGAACAGTCACAAATTGAGTAATTGCCAGATGAGTAGTAATATTAACAACTCTCCTGCTATAAGCATTATACCTCATAATGTTATGCGTTCACAAATGCAGAATAATCAAAACACGATATCAGTACCTAATAATCAAAATCAAATGTGCTCCATGGCTAACAATACCTCGCATGGTCAAGTGCAGGTATTAAATTCTGGAAATAACGCAATGCAGACTATGAACATGTCTTGTCAAGAAAATGCAAATAACCGAATGAATATCACAGTTTCTAGCGATAATAATGTTATGCAGTCGAGCCAACAACATGATATGACAAGTTCTATGAACACATCAAGTATGTCCCATGCCAGTAACATTCAGATGATGACGCATGAAAGTAATCAACTATCGACACCCAATCAAATCCATATAATGAACGGACAGATACAGCATAATCGACAAGCGGATAATAATCAATTACAACAGTTAAACCAACCGAGTTCGAATCGATCTTTCCATGAAAATATGATGAATTCGCAACAAAATCATAATCAACAAAATATGCTTTCCAACAGAAATACGCCAGACGGTAACACCATCATGACTCAACAGTCAATAAATATGCATAATTTATCGTCAAACAATCACAACATGAATCGATCGGACTTAAACGACCTTAATCACATGCATATGCAACAACCGATGACAAATATGAACATGCAAAACAACCGTATGATGATGGAGGCCATGCAATCGCACAGCATGAGTAATATGAATCACTCTATGCATTCAAATAGGGCCATGGATAATATGCATAATCAACAGTTGCACAACATGCAACAGATGAATCACCATATCAATAATAACTCAAGACAGATGGACAATAGCATGCATGTCAACCAACAAATATCGATGCAACAAAACAGGCAGATGGAGAATGTTGGTCTCCATCATCAACATCAAATGCCCAATGTTATGCAGATCCAGAACAATAGACCGCATGTTGAAAATAACATGATGAATATGCATCAACATGTCCCTAATCAAATGCACAATAGGCAGCAAATGGATAATAGCATGCACATGCATCATATGTCAGGAAGTGCCCCAAATATTAATTTAGGAAATCAGATGGACAATTCTAGCTCGATGCCAAACATGCACGGGAATAGATATGACAGCAATTCAATTGCGATGCAAAACATGAACACATTAAATCAAATTCAGAATAGCAGAAACTCTATGGAACATTCTTCTATGATGCAGCACCAAATGAATGCAATGAATAATATGAATATGCACAGTAATCTGAACAGTACTATGCAAATCGTGAATAACAACCACCAATCTATGAACAGCTCTATGATGCAACACATGCCTAATATTCCGGATATCAAAAATGATATTCAAAGTTCCTGCAGTGGTAGCTGCTCTAATAATAGCACACAGTTTTCTACTAATCAGAATACCATGGAGATATGCGCGAATATGAATACTAATAACATGAATATGGGGACAGGCAACATGATGCACGGAATGAACGTTAACAATTCGAGCTTATCGAATAACATGATGCTGAATTCTGTTAACAATACTAATATGTACGGAGCAGGCGCTCAGAACAATATGACAGGACACGACATGTTGATGAGTTGCGCAAATACAACTGATCACAATGTAAACAATCTCATGACAGGGACAAACAATCACATGATGCTTAATACATCACAAACGCATGCTACTAGTAATCAGAATCAAATGATCAACAGTCAAGTTACTAATAACCAACAAATTAATATGAATAGTTGTAGCATGAACAGTAACAGTGCATCACAAAACCAAAATATAACTAATATGGACAATCAAATGAATAGGAATACAATGTCTGTGCCAGATCCCCCTAAGTTTTCTCAGGAAACGTTACGGGGCAAGAATCTTATGGGACCGCCATCTAATACTAATATGCCAATGGCGAATATACCTAATAACAAAGATTGTAAAGGCAACATGGTGGGTAATGAGAAACAAAACCATACTATATCAGTTAGTAATCAAATAGGATATATGCAAATGAACCCACCAAATAATAATAGAGTTATAAATTTACCAGAAAGAAGTCGGATGAATAATCCTACATTAGATAATAATATAAACCAACATGTACCTCAGCAACACAACATTCGAGTAGTGACAAATAATACAACCAACAATGTGGCTGGTATCTCAACAGATCCTTTGGCATTCCAACAAAATAACGACCAAAGTGGTACTATGATAAATGTACCCTTCCAGGCAATACCAAACAGTGCTCCTATGAATATAAATGTAAACTCGAGCAATAATACTGTGAATATCACAGTGCAAAACAATCTGGTTGATCCAAAGATTGCTTCAAAAGCCGCAGCTGATATAAGCTTCCCTCTTCAAGCAAACGCCAATTTGATTCAAAATCAGAGTAATGCTAATAACATGATGTGCATACCTGTACCGAGCAATACAATTAATCTACCAACTCAAAATAATTCCAGTATAACATTACCTAAAGCCCCACCTACGCAACAAACAGGCATTCCTACTAATGTTGTAAATCCGATGTCAATGAGACCTATGAACAGAGTACTGCCATTACATAGAGATGGTCAGAATAAATCAACTAAGACCACTAAAACAGCAGCCGCACCAAAACAGAGACCTGCAGTGAGTCACGACATGCCTGACTTGAACATTAAAGATGAAAACATTGATAGTGATCTTGAAAAGGCTATTGAAGAATCAAAGCGTATGATGGAATTAGAAAGTGCTAAGAAAGAAAAAGAGGAAAACGATGCAGCTCAGGCTATGCAACTTTCAGCCGAAATGCACCGAACTAACGCGAGCTCGGCAACCCCAGAAGTGGAAACCGCAAGAATCAGTACGTCTACTGAAACTACATCAAAACTGTCTTTACCCAACTTAGATACTGAAATGATAGAGGTTGAACCACCTAAAGTGTTAACAGAGAAAGATACAAATAGAGCTCCAGTTCCAAGCAAAATACAAAGTGCTCCAACAAAAGTAATGAAGAGATCTTTAGGAGACAAAAAATCGGAAACGGAGGCAGTTGTGACAAAGAAGCAAACTAAAGTTTCGAAAGAAAACAAGCCGTCGGCACCGAAACCTGCACCCGAGCCATCTAAAGACGACGGCCCTAAGCTCATATACGAAGTAACATCTGAAGATGGGTTCAACTATACTTCATCCTCATTAGCAGATCTTTGGGCGAAGGTTGTCGAAGCTGTGCAGAACGCAAGAAAACATTCAGGCCTGCCGCCCATCCAGTATAACTTACCAGCGAGTTTATCTGGAGCTCATATCTTGGGGTTGAACAACAATGCACTACGATACCTCATCGAACAACTGCCTGGGGTGAGCATTTACCAATTACATTTTATGTAGTTACTTTTGATTTTGCGCAATATCCTAACTATATGTTTATTACAGGCTAGCCGTTGCACCAAATATAAGACGCGTCAAGGCCGCCAGTTGAGCAGCTGGGACAACGACTTGGACTTGAGCGAAGGTTTCAAAGAGAGTCCTTGGGGCAGTGCTCGCACCGGACCTGTAGCAAGAAAACAAAATCACGACATGTTTAGCTGGATGGCTTCACCTTTCAGAGAAGAGCCACCACCATTTGGTGGGCAAGAAGGCGAGAGCTCAGTCTCGAGGTAATTAATAAAAACCAAAACCAAAACAAAGACTGCCTGGTTGGTCTAGCGGTTGGCGTGTGCGACTGCTGATCATGAGGTCTCGGGTTCGATTCCCGGGTCGGACCAAATGTTTGTATGATCTACAAATATTTGTTTCGGTGTTTGGGTGTTTTCTATGTATAATATGTATGAATTTACAAAAAAAAGTATATATGTATTTATATCAGTTGTCTAGTACCCATAACACAAGCTCTGCTTACCTTGGGACTAGATGGCGTTGTGTGTTAGATGTCAGAAATATTTATTTATTTATTCCTTGTATTTTTCCTACCTAGACCTAGAACTATGTATCTGGACTTAAATAATACTATTTTTCCCGCAAAATTGACTCTGTCTTTTCTAACCTACCACAAATAAGATTGTTTAAACTTCTTGGCTCGCGCGTAATTCATAAATAATGTTTAAATATTAGAAAATTGATAGGGACACCCGCCATATTTATGTCAATGTGGCGGGTGTAATGCATTTTTTGTACCTGGAGCACCTCCAAATTTTAGACCCGCCGAAGCTGGCCGAAACCGAAACTGAATCTTCGGTTGGTCACTATAAATAATGTTGTGTTTTCCAGGCGATTAGCAACTTTGCCACCAGCGATGAGATTTAGGCAGCTAAAAGAGACATCTAAAGCATCTGTGGGTGTATATAGATCACACATTCACGGACGCGGCCTGTTTTGCAAACGGGACATTGAAGAAGGTAAGATGTCAATAACCATTAGGTAATAAGCCAATTTAAGGCATTAATTGTCGAAATAATAGTAAATATGTAAGACATATCACAGTTAATCATCATAACGAAATGTATCTACATTTCGTTATGATGTTATGATGATTAACTGTTATGAATTCAACAAACTTTACAGTGCACATACAGTGCAACTTGCTTTGGTTTCATTCTTCATTCATTCATTCTTCAGGTGACATGGTAATAGAATACGCCGGCGAGGTGATCCGCGCGGTGTTAGCCGACCAACGCGAGAAGAAATACGAGGCGATGAGCGGACGACGTGGCGTTGGTGGTTGCTATATGTTCCGAATAGATGACAACCTCGTTGTTGACGCCACGCTCAAGGGAAATGCTGCTAGGTTCATCAACCATTCCTGTGATGTAAGTTATCTTAAAAAATACCACTGTTGCATAATAATAACTTAATCCACTCACAAAGAGAATGTACATAGTTGACAAACAATTACATTTCAATTAGGTAACACAGTACATAAGTAACAGCATTTGAAAAATGAAAAGATAGTATAGAATTAAAAATTGTTTTAGAAATCAGTGTTAATTAGGTTGAGCTTGACTGTTTTCATGAGAGGTATTCAATAAACAAGTACTTTTTCACATAAAATAGTTGAAAGTTTTAAAAACTGGTAACAACAGAATGAATATATACAAATAGCGCATGACTATTACTAGGCAACCATGTTAAACTATGAAAATCTTTACCCAATAAATATCATTAAGTCATTAAATACTAACGATTGGATCCTTGCCCTCTTATTTTAATAACGCAATAAACAGTAAGGAACAGTACGCAAAATGGAAACAGTGGAACGAAAACAGTAAGGAAAATGGTTCATATTAATAGTAATTATAATAATACGTAACTTATTTTTACAGCCCAACTGCTACTCGCGTGTGGTTGACATCCACGGGCATAAGCACATACTGATATTCGCCCTTCGACGCATCACCATAGGCGAAGAACTGACTTACGACTACAAGTTTCCATTTGAAGAAATTAAAATACCATGCACATGCGGTGCCAAGAAATGCCGCAAGTACCTCAACTGATCAAGACTATGGGAGTGAGTTATTTGATTGTGTCAATTATACAAGTGTTTAATTGTGGTTAAAAAGGGATAAAAGTGGACAAAAATACTACTTCAACGGACATCGTCATCAGTAGGATTGTGTCGTAGTATTTTTCACTTTCAAATAAATGTTTTAGGTCCTAACGACTAGCATAATTGTAAAAGTACATACCGTACCCCTAGTACAAGTTATATAATTATTGATATCATCATAAATTTATGAGAACCTAAAAACCTTCCTGGGATGCACACTGTATAAGTAAAGGACGATTTTTGTATAGAAAGGAAATTATACAGTCGCAGGACGTTTTTACTGAGTTCCATAAAATGATGGCAATTCGAAAAAAGTGACGCGTTACTATCTAGTGATTAAGACATATACAATCAATAAATGACGTGAATTGTGATTGAGATATAATTTGGACAAAAAGTGCTATGGCACAAAAAAACAACAGTAACTATTGATGGATCTCGTGAGAGTTCTAAGTAAGCCTGTTTAAAATATAGCTGAAGGATTAATGCTTGATAGAATACTGGGTCGAGCACAATAATTACTACCCGTCGGAAATTTCTGCGCACCTGGCCCGAATACGATTCACCTCTCCCTTCACCACGCGTCACCCCGCCTTCGTCTATCTGGTAGGCGAAGGAGGGCCGATGCGTGGGAAAGCGAGAGAGGAAGCAGGTGCGCAGATATTTCAGACGCGTTGTACGTGTAAATAAAGATATATCTATGACAATAAGTCAAATTCACATATCGCGTTACTCCCACCTTCTTATCTTGACATTTAGCATTACTGGAGCATACATAATCGAACATAAAACCTATTACATGAATCTAGATATGATCTCTTTCTTGAATCTGCCCAGTGTTAAGAGTTACTATTGTTGGATTTTATAATAATTTTTAATTATTTTTGTGAAATAATCTTATTTTGAGATAGGTATATACATTTTGTAAATATGTTTTAGTTATATTGTGTTATTGTAATGACGGTAGGGTGAATCGCGAACGGCTTAAGTGTGACCACTTAAAAAAGATGTGATATGTAAAGCCCGGCTATTCGGGAACGAGAAGTGTTAGTGCGTAGGTAGTGTATATTTGTTCCTCATTTTGTTCCATTTCTTTTACTTGTGATCAGTTAAGTCTCGACTAACATAGCGCGTATGTGTACATATATTGAGGGGTCTTAGGCATAAAAAATAATTAAATTAGTACATTCGAAAGAAGGGTAGCAATGTTACAAGTACAATGTTACTTTTTAGTAATTTTAACGTCTATTGTATAGTAAAATTGTAAATAAGAGAAATATCTGTCATAATAATGAGTTAAACGACAAATCGTTTTATCGTAGTCATAGTAGTAGGTTGTACTTTATAGAGTATATTTACTGTGTATATAATAAGTTATCTAGTGCGATGCGCTCTTAGTCGAAGAGCACAATTTAGAGAAGAGGACCGGCTAAGGGCCATTCGTCCATGCGTAATGAGCAGACAAGTAAACTTGAACAACTCCCAGTTAAGAAGCATGGTTTAACATAAAATGCACATTCTTTAGCTTTAATACAGCAAAGCTTAATTGGTTTTAATTTAAATTGATTGCGATTATATATTGTTTCGGTATTATTATTATATACGGATTATATATTAATTGGCAAATGTATTTTTTAGCATTTTTGTCTCTAAGCATTTATAGACTGAAGTTTAATGCATCACATAACATTCATCACAAGAAACCAGTCAAATTTTAATTAAAACCTGCTTCTAAGATTCCCAATTTTATGAATTTAATAATAGAATTAGAGGCAGAAACAAAAGGTACGATAATTTGGTTACGCCATAGTATATAACTGTTGAATATATTTGTTACTGCGTCTAACAATAGCAGTATTAAAGTAATATGTCTGTGTCCCTGAGTATTTTGTAGATAAATTCAATAGGACAGATTATAATAAGCTGAAAATAAGGATTACAATTTACAATTAGTACTTTTTGAAATTTGTACGTTAGAACAAGATGCGGTAAAAATAAAGATGGTATGTTTTAATGTAGGACCTTTTATAGCTATTGATAACGGCAGAAGAAATATTAAAAACTTATATTAACAGTTTTTTGCCATAGAATTAATATACAACACTTACAAAATTTTTTTATGGCAAATCAACTCGATAGATCATAGTAAAATATAGTTACTTTTCGGTAGATTCCATCAGCAATGCATATGGTCTTAAGATCCGGTTGCTGAATCTATGCGTTCATCACTAGATAATAAACTTCTACGTTCATTTTTGAATAGGATAATACATTGGTAACAGGTTACCAGTCAAAAAGTCCCCGCAAATATTTATAATTAAAAAAATGGTAATTAATTTACAAAATATGTTCGTTCATGTTATTGTAAAATAAAATATCGTTCCTTTTACAGCAATGTATGTAGAAAATTTACAAAGACATGAATGCTGTTGCTTCTTCTGCCGCAACTATTTATCAGCCAGGTATATTTTATCGGCCTATATTTGAGAATTTTGTAAAAATATTTTAGAAATTTGAGTTTGAGTATCTACGTGATGAACGTATAGATTCTGCAGCCGGATCTTAGTCTAATATAGCAGCGGTCAGATATATTTCTTTCATCGTGATCTATAGCGAATAAGGGTCAACGCCGATGGACCGATGGAGTGACGGCGAAGAGACCAATTCAGTAACAATTTAAATTCAACGAAATAAAACAAACCGTCCCTAGCGTCATTTTATTTCGTTGCGTCAATACCGTTGTATTATAATGAATTTTAGGTTCGATTTCAATTGTTATTGAATTAGCTTCTTCGCCGCCACTCTGTCCGTCAGCGCTGACCCTAAGGGCCCTGTTTCCTCATAAACTAAGTATACAATAGCTAAGTTGAATGTTGTAAAGTAATGATAAGTCGTACGTACGTTTGATTTAAAATTGTTTGTTATACAGGTATCTTGTTTTAGCGTTTCATTTGAAAATTTAATTGAAATTGCGGTGTCTCTCGGAATTAGCTTAATAGACATTTTTTCAATCGAATCAAAGATCAGTTTTCATATGGGTCTGGAATGCTGAATTCATTTCTTGACCTTTTATAAATATCTATTTATGACTAATTAATCCTTATTGACCGATTTATTTATAACGCAAAAAAATCAAAGTACATCTATACAAATAAATATATACAACATTTCATCAACAAAAAAAGACCGACTTCAACAAAATATTCAAAAACAAAAAAAAAACACTAAAAGTTATTACAGATTCTGGTTTCTAAAATTAACTTATTGTTATTTTGGAGTTGGTGTCAGTATCAGTCAAGGAAATACGACAATCTAACAAGTAATAATGGTATGATAATGCCTAAATTATGTTTTGGTAAAAGTAGTTTAGCTAAAAATGACTAAAATGTAAAAACATGTCTTCTATACCGCCCGCCCTTTTTTTAAAATAAGGGCTTCTTTTACTAAAAAGAGACAATCAGGTCAATCAAATTTTTAAAATATCGTTTAAATCTGTTTAAAAGACAACAGTTTCAATTGATTTATCCATATGTAAATCTGATCTTAATATAGCGATGTTAATAAGTTGTTATTTAAAAAAGAAACAATTTCCTAATTAAATTTAAAATTGCATAATATTTTTGGCATCAGCGGACAAACAACCTGATACCGGTATGCACAAGCAACACAATGGTATAGTCCATTCGTTTAGATAGTGTCGGTGCGACCGCACGAAGTTGTGGTTGCATACGACGGCGTAAACTGACAAATCACACTTGCTTGTGGGTGTACGCCGCAGTCGGGCCCTTGAGCCCGCGATCAATGTGACCGTATCTAACCGAATGGACTATATTTACAAATATATTTTTTAGATAAACTGTGATGACTGTGTTCCCATCAGTTTTATATTGATAGCTAATTTGGGAATTGCGGTAGCCTAGTCCAGTCCGTTTTAGTCCATATCACTATTCTCAAATGATGCGAACGTAGCCATAACAGTTAGCCATTCTTTTTATAAAAAAGGTTGTTATATTTTGTTTACATTTGATACGAGCGTTAGTCGAACTTATAGCCTACATCGAGCTATGATAATAATAATAAAAGTACAGGTAATTTTAATCATGATTTTTAAGATTAACAACATATTTTTTAAAGATTTTAGTTTTTATTTTGGAATAAGATTAACATGCATTTCCTTTTCCTCTTTCCTACATATTTCTCGAGCGCAGCTGAAAGCAGTCTAAAAGTAAAACTGTGGTTTTGTCTTATTCTAAATCAGCCAATC
The DNA here is from genome assembly GCA_905220595.1 of Spilosoma lubricipeda. Taxonomy (NCBI): domain Eukaryota; kingdom Metazoa; phylum Arthropoda; class Insecta; order Lepidoptera; family Erebidae; genus Spilosoma; species Spilosoma lubricipeda. The sequence goes on from HG992295.1 coordinate 8,935,428, forward strand.
ACACACTGTCAAAATTTAGCTACCGGTATTATTATTTTTGTTATCATTAATATTTAGATGCTTTTAGATATGAACGTTCTGGATTTTAACACAGTTACATTTATCACTTAACTCGCATTCATCACACGAGTTTTTCGTACCTAACTTTAGTTTACAGTGATAATAAAGGTTATGTCATTCTACTATCATTTGTAAATGGTTTATAATAAAGTTGACTTGTTTGGTAGACTCGCGAATGCTTTAAATTGTGTACATGTGCATTTTGTTAGTCCTGTATACATAATATCAAAAGACCAAATCACAAAGTGATGAATAATTTTGCGTTATTTTTTTAAGTGTATGCATCTGCCCTTGATATTATTTGTATTAAAAATAATGCTTTTATTTTTAATATACACAATGCCATTTTGCCTAATGTTATTATAAATTATAATGAAATTGCTTTAAAAGCACCAATTTTTACAATGCATAGTTTCTATGACCTGTCTATACATTTTATTACTTTATTTATTATTTCTATCATTATTTTGTATTGTGGTAAATTTTACCAAAAATAAAAATACTAAAATGTGCTTTATATTTTGTTTTATTTTATACATATAGACTCAACCAAATTTGTTTTTGTTATTAGTACTACTAATGAAGAAATAGAGTCAAAACGTTTGCAAAAAATATATTTCACATTTACAAAAGAATTTAACAAGTACAATTTTAACAAAAACAAAAATAAAACCGACTTCAAGGTTCGACTCGATTTCTCTTGGATGCCATCATCAGATATTAATGTTCTTATCATGGTACCACCGTTGGGACATCTCCTTTCCATTAAAAAAAGTATCATCAAAATCGGTTCATAAACGACGAAGTTATCCGCGAACACATAAAAAATATAAAAAAATGGGTCGAATTGAGAAACCTCCTCCTTTTTTTGAAGTCGGTTAAAAATATTATGTACATGTATGTATGTGGGGAATAACAAGACTAGGTAGTAGCATAAAACCAAAATCATTATATTATCTTTAGAGTAAGCTGAATAAAAAATGTATTTGTCATTTTTTTTTATATAGGAAAGTTGATGACTACAGAGGTATACAAATCATGAATCTGTGCGCATAGGTAACGGCGTTTGAGTAAGGATTGCACACGGGTACTTCACGGGCTAGAGACGCCTCTTGCTCTCCGAGGTCCTATTGTTAGTGTTGGTGAGAAGTTCAGAGAGTATAGTGTCATTTATTTCACACTACTCGATCGTCACCGCGTTCAGGCTTGTGATTGACTCAAATTAAAAAAAAAAAACAATTAAAGCGCTGAACGCGGTCACCGTTGCTGTCAAGTAACTGATACTAGCCACTCTGTTCTGGACCTTGAAATATTTGTACACTCAAACAGACCCAAACGAAGTAGACTTCTTACCTTCGCAATTCTTATATCACATTCCGGTGAAAGTACCACGTGGTCTCGATCCGTGCCACGTCATCACAAACTTCCTGGAGGTTCATACAAGTAAAGGACAGATAAGGTAAGTACAATTTCTTTTATTTAGATTTGGAGTGCAAGTCCCCAAACATTAATAATACAATACATGAACTTGTTCTCCCAGCGGACAGTGCAAGTGGCGTCGGTAGCCGTGTCCCAGTAATAAGCAGCTGCTGTATGTAAGCCTGAACCGTTCTTCTGGGTTATTGTGACTCTTACTGTAAAAACAATAAGAGATTTGTAAGCGTAATTTTTGTTTCAGATATCAAATTTTGCTCGCTTTGGATGCATAATATAAAGTACAAACTATAGTCATGTAGGAGAGCCACGCTTCGGCGTGCATGAGCCGGCTCGACCGGAGTGATACCATCGCTTTCCATCAAATGATCGTCTGCTAGTTTGCCCCTTATTCCTAAAAGTATAGATCCGCGAGGGTGACAGATTAAGTAGAGTAAGTAGAAGGAAAGTAAAGTAAGTAAAGAGAAGGAAAATTCGAAACTAACCCTGCATCAATCCGTTTGGATAGGCGGTATAGTGGACAATACTTTTTTTAAAAGAAGAGGATCATGTCTACTTGTTGACTCATTAAGGCTGTTGGAAACATTTTTTTGCAATTCCAACCTGGGTATCGAATCCGAGATCTCAAGCATAGCAGTCCCATACACTACCGCTGCGCCACCGAGGCAGGCATGATGACGATAGTTATACCAGAAACTTGTAGGTACTTACCTGTTGTCTACAATTAAAACCAAGGCAGTCAAATAGATCGATCAACTGAACTGATTGTTGTTTAAGTAACTTACTTATATATTTGAAGGGCTTGTTGAGTTTTGCCAGCCTTGCCAATATTTTTTCTGTAATTACCGAGATCCATTGCGGGGTTCGTGAATGGCTATACGTATTACCACCAAGGCACATTTCAATGTGGTCTCTCACGATTTTTTGCACATCTTCTACATTAAAAACTAGGGCCTAGAAAAAAAATTTACAAGTTTATTTTTATCAGTGTTTTCCTGCTGTATCGTGGTGAGGCGATAAAACATATTTTTAACCGACTTCAAAAAAAGGAGGAGGTTTCTAAATTCGATCGTATATATATACTTCTCTCTAACTTCGTCGTTTATGAACCGATTTTAATGATTCTTCTTTTGTTGAAAAGGAGATGTTCCGACGGTGGTACCATGACAAAGAAACTAGGCTCTGATGATGGCATCCCAGGGAAATCGAAGGGAACCCTCATTTTTTTCAGGCACATACTACGTTTCTCGTATATTTTCTCAAAATACTCTTAAATTTGCATCTGGTAGTCATCATTTAATGATGATGAACTGATGAAGTAATGTACAACTCCTTAACGGTTAGGAGTTAGAGAATAATTCTTTCAATTTCATACATATCTATGGATCTTTAGTTGTATACTGTCAAGTTTTTGAGGTGTATTCGAAAGTGTATGTTTCCGAAGTGGTTTGCTTTGCCACCATATCGGGATCTGATGATGGGATGCCTGGGAAATGGAGCGAATCCCTCATTTTCTTAGGAACGTACTATAAATTATATGAAATAGTTCAACTTACTGATAACCTACGATTGCTTGCACTAAAAATGGAAAAATAAATACACTAATATAATAATGAAATATATACCTAAAACCTGTTTGAAGTCGGAGCCAAGCCAAATGTAATAGTAGGTACCACACTCGCTATATTTCGAGACGACGTTAGCCCGCCCATGTCTGCCCGCTTGGGTTGTTTTGTGCTATACGAGGAGTAACTATCCCGCAGCGGCGAGTGCGGTATTTCCTATTACATTTTGGCTTGGCTCCGACTTCAAACAGGTTTTAGGTACCTAGCACACATAATAATACTACTATTTAAATGAACAAAGAATTAGGTATAGACAAGAATTGGCAAAGCAATTTATGAAGAGCCAGTTTATTTTAAGCTTTTTAGTATTTTTTGCCAGGGAGTTTTCGTTGGATGCTTTTTGGAAGTCGGTTTTTTTAAAAAAAAGTTTTTATCTTAAATCATCTGGTTTGTCTCAAACGCTATTTTCAAGATACTGGGTCGCGAGGGGTTCGACAGATTGGTAGCCAAGAAATACGGAACTTGCTGCATACTTAGTTAGTTATTGCACATGTAACGTATGAAAATAATAATTTGTTGTGTTACATGTAGTTATTTTGAATTAGTTTCTGATTCCGATTGGATGGTAAGATCAATAAATCAATATTTCGAATGTCGGACAAACAAAGCCATCTAGCTTCAAACTAAAGAGAACTTGTACCACGATAGCTAAACTGACTAATTGAATAATAATGTATTTTCTTTTTCAAATAAATACATAGTAGGTACTCAAAGTAATCACCTAAACTCCGAAACAAATATTTGCAATAATAACCACATTTGTGTGCGGGTGCACCGACACTATATAAACGAATGGAATTGTTTACACGGAATTGTTCCTTGGGAATTAAACTTGGGCTGTCTACACAAACTTAGGTCAAAAATCTTCTGAAATTTACGTTATATGAGTACATACTATCAAATGTGAAAGTCGAGCCTAATTTGAGTTTTGTTCATCGCAGATGATACAGTTTTTGTTGTAGTTAGTTTGATACCGTAGGGGTAAGTTACCGCCCGTAACGCTGGTCGTTCGAAATTGAACCTCCCCAGGTGGCCTGGCGCGTCATCTGTCCCGCCAGGCTTGCCGTTGGTGGCGATAAGACCGAAACGGTCTTAGAACAGCTTTTACAGAAGACAGGAAAACTCAACTTGTAAATACGGATAGCACAGGTCCTGCCGCTGTTCAGAGGAAGCGAACGGAGCTACTGGCATAGGGCAAACCGACTATAACTTCCACTGTGAGACGGTATGAAAACTAGTGCATATAACTAGGGTTGGCGGTTAAACCTAACTTCTAGATTTGGGTCTACCTATTTGATTCAACATACATTTCAACCTTAATCGTGTGTTCAAAATCATTTCTAGTAGCAGGATGTGTCACTGTGTCGTAACGGGCTGCTTGCTACTGTAAGTATTGATTCTTTAAAAAGAATAGACACCGAAACATATAACTTGATGTTTTCAGTAGGACAGTATTTTACAAATCAATAGATTACAACCACGTGAACCACGACTGCGGTAGTTGTGAAGTATACCTACGATTACTGCACCGTTGACGGAACGCGAGTGCCTAGTTCTTCAAGAATTTATTTTATAATTCAGATTGGAGGTTTTAGAATGAGAACTTAACCGAAGAAATGGCTTACTACTGATAAAAATAGGAAGTACTGATAAGGCATATATGCATACGTAGTAAAATACTTTGGAACGCACAAAAAATAGTTTACCTCTTCATCGTCATCTGCTGGAGCTTGCCCTGCCATTATTATATTAAACTGTGTACAACAATTAAAATGAAATAAATATATACTTATTGCGTCAAAACAGACAACATGCAAAATGTAACTGTTGACTTTTCACATCAAATGTTTAACTTTTTGAACAACTCCAAAAACGAGGTTTAGTTCCACTTAGATAAACTGACAGTTTTTGAATACATACCAATAAATCTAAACGATGGATGGCAGTGTGAGAGCTCTAAATGTGTCTACCTTAACATAGACGTAGCTAGAAAAAGATTTGGTGTATAGGTATACCTAACTCTCCAGTATTTTTCATCATCTACGAAGTACCAGTCCACCAGCACGATTATGTCGAAGTTCATGTCTAAATATTCAAAATAGTGGTCGAACTTGTTCCTATTTATCAAAGGATGTGAATAATACGCGTTAAAGAAATAAACAAGATTTTCTTATGCAACAGAGATGGACACATTTTATATCATTGAATTTAATAGACTCACTCAATGGGAATAATATTAGATTGTCTATCTAATAAGTACTTACTAAATTATTATAGACTTATGATATTATGATAGAACTAGCTGACACCCCGGTATAATTACAACCGCGGGTAGAGCCGTGGGGCAAACTAGCCTAAAAAAAGTAGCTATATCATTAGCGATTTGCCATGACAGTCCCGTCAAAATGGGTACAGCCGTTCCGGTGATTAGTCGGATAAACAGACAGACAGATTGACAAGAAATAAAAAAATAAAAATTGTTTATGTACCGTGTATACATACATTTGCACTTAGTAAAAAGCGGTTATTTTACACAATACAAACAGACACTTCAATTTTATTTACTTGTAAAGATGGTTGATGATACCGATAGTTTATCCCGATGTCAAATTAGAAATAGCTGTCAAATGTCAGCGACGTGTTTCTAAACGAAGATTTCTCATAACCCACTTGGAGCTTTATTTTCTTTATTGTGTTTTTGGTATGTTTGTGTTGTATTTTAGCTCATTTAGCGTGAGAAAAAAGTCGCGAGTGGGTTGAATTAAGAATAAAATGACTTCTTAGTTGAATATGCGGTTTACAAAGTGAATGATAACTGTTTGAAATTTAATGGAGTTGAAGGTCTGGGTCGAGGGAATACAAAGGATTGTTTGTGGGGTCACAGAAACTACAACTTGCCAGGTAAGTACACTAGAATATCTACTTTAATGAATGTAACAATTGACACGATATAAACTTTCAGAACCCGACTGCACTCTAAATAATATGTACGATACTTGATGTTATGATATTTTTCTCACAGGATGTAGTTTTCGCATTAGCTCATGCCACTGGAAAAGTGGGAAGGTTTACTCTAATAGAACGCTGGCGAAATAATGAACGACTTTTGGCACCGCAAGAATATCCTCTCAAGGTATTAAATTCTAAAAATAAGTCAATGAATTGCAGAAATGTTGAAATTACTACTTAATGTTTGTTTCTGATTATTATATTTACTATGTTTAAATCTAAATGTGAAAATATATTTAAATGAGTAGGTACTATAGTACAACCTCCATTTTAAGGACAGGCCTATGTCCATCAGTAGTGTTAAATGCTGTTGATGCTATCATAATTGTAAAGTTTGTAGATTGTATGTGTGTATAATGTTGATCAAAATGATTTCACAGATTTTAATGAAATGGGGTGAATATTCAAATGATATACAGTTTATATTGAGACGATCGGATTCTAGCAACAATCAGAAATCACAGGCAACAAACAGTTCAAGATCACCTATAGGAAATGGGTTAGTAGTGTCTAAATGGTCAGATATGTATAAATTGATGTAAAAATGTTATCTACATGATATGTATACTGTTTTTTACAGCAAAATAATGTTTTGTGAATTTTGTATATAAGATATCTTATTTTATTCTATGGATAGTGCGTACATGCATAAAAGTGATACATCTTATCTTATATATATAAATTCAATTGCTGTTCGTTTGTCTCGCTAAAACTCCAGAACGGCTTTGTAGATTACGCTGATTTTGGTTTTGAAATGTTTGTTATAATCCAGGGAAGGTTTAAACAGTGAAAGATTTAAAATTACTTGAAAATCCAAATGACACGTGTATGAAGTAGCGGGCACAGCTAGGGAAGATAGAAATTTTCTCTCTTAATATACTAACTTTTTAATATCAATGCCTAAATTATCACTAACAAGCAGGACAATTGTCCGTGTGGTGACGGTTTCAGAAAAAATCACCACCACTATTCATCCCATGGGCATTGTAAGAAGCGACTTAGGGAACAAACTAAGCAGGACAACATCACGATAAAAAGAAGGAAAACTTGAAAAAAAAACCATACCAAATTGTCTTGCCAGCATGGTATAATAGCCCAAAACCTCTTTTGGAAGGAGTGGCCTATGTTCAGCAGAAGACTGTAAAAGGCTGTTGATGAGGACAAACATCTTATTCGCTAGTAAAAACTAGTAAATATGTCAATCATCATCATCTTCCTAGCCTTTATTATTCCCAAGACTTTGGGGTCGGCTACTAGTTCAACCGGTTTTACCTCAATATAATTTTTTTCACGGAGCGACTGGCATTTGACCTCCGCAACCTTGAAGGTTAACTGAATTCGAAGTGTGAACTGGTTGTCAGTATATTTGAGGGCACTGACTTCCCAGTAACGATTGCCAAAGATGTCCATGATAACCGGGACCGATGTCTTAACGTGCTCGCTGAGGCGCGGGCGGGAAACTCCGCCAACTTCATACTCCACGCTGCTATTAAGAATTTCTTGTTAGAAAAACCCAATAGCAGTCTGACTCGGAAATCGAATCAGAGACCTCTTTGATCTCCATTTGCGTATGCTAACAACTAGACTAACAAACAATTACATCTACATATTATTATTAAATTGTAAAAAAGTTCTTCCTTTTAGGGGCCATAACACATCCAATCCAAATATACTGGAGTCACAGCATTCACCAAACCGTATGAACACAACACCACCTTATAACAATAACAATGTCAGCAATACCTCACCTGGTAATCCTGTGGGGGTGGTTAAAGGAGTGCAGCAAGCTAAAACTCCGGAATCTAATAGCCCTGTGTTGAAAGATGTGCCACCATACAGGTAAATAACATGTACACGGTAATGAAAAATTTTGTATGTTGTTTTATGCTGGCCGAGTAAATGGGCCTGACGAAATGACTCTCCTCTGCCTGATGGAAAGCATAAGCAGAATCCAAGAGCGGTGGTCACCATACTCCTTGCGAAATGCAGCACACCATGGCAGCCTACTGATGCTTCTGTATGATTGGACAGATTTCGAACAGACTAGACCAGAGGTAGCTAGCCAACGAACGATTGAACGAATTTGATCTTCTGTGTATGGGCAGTACTGTCCTAGTCAAGCTGGCCCATTTGTGGGCTGTGGGCTGAAATCATTGTGGCTCTACTATTTTATAGTAACTATGTAGTAGTAATTGTAGATAGAAGAACATCTAGAACATGTTCAAAACCTTATCCTGTTTAACAGAGAACCTCCCCCACCATACCGATCACCACCGCCACCTTCACAAGCAGTTCGCAAATCCCCCAACCGCTTGCGAAGCACACGTCCTTCACACATGTCGCCAGTCAACTTGCCAGAAGAAGCACAAGACAATCGAACTCCTGAAGCAGTTAGCTACAACAGCCAGTACAGAGAACTCGTGTCCTTAGTCAACTATCAGAGGGAAAAGTTGTCCAGTCAGCAAGTAGATCTTATCAAGGTAAGATTTAGTGGCCAAAGTTAGCAGTTTCGAGAATAAATTATTACAACTAATTTGTCTTGCTGAACTATGCTTGAATTTTGTCTTGTTTTCTATATGAATAATTATGAACAAGTACGTATTAGCATTTTATTAACTCTCAAACGAATTATAATGTAAATCAATGTAGTGCTTTCAGCGGTCGCCACGCCTCTTGCTACTTTGCCAAGTGTCGTGGGTTCAAATCCCACATGGGACAAAACTTTGTGTGATCCACAAATTGTTGTTCTGAGTCTGGGTGTTCTTTGTGTCCGTTTCATGTATGTTTTTTAAGTCCTTCGTGGCACAGGATGTTTATTCCTAAGGCGGGAGTTGTCTTTAAAAAAAATAAAAGAAAAAATAATGTAACACTCGGCAAACATGGTGTACTGCCATGAGATTCGATTGCGAGAGATTCATGTGCGCTATAGTATACAGGAAATAGGTGTGAACCTCGATAGTCTCACCTCTTCAATAACAGGAAATCTGATAGTCTACTCTGTCATCCCTTCTAGTCCTAAACTAGTTCCTATCCAAAGATGGACGTTCAGGATTACCCGTCACCCAAGACACTAGGGTGACGGAGAACCTAAAAGTAGTTTATCAATTTAATACTTTACAGAAATAAGATTATTATGTATTCAAACTGTTTTAGTATGATGCTGAAATTGGATACTGGGAGAACAAGGGCCGCGAACAGGAGAGACAAGTGGAACTATTACAACAACAAATTAGTTCTGCTGATAATCAACTGCGAATCAGTACGGAACAGGTAATCTGTACATAATATATCATAATCAGTGTAAAATGAACTGACTTATATGTATTAATTTATTTCTTCTTCCCTCGACATTTTACTAAATCTATTATTGTTACGTAATTTTAAATAACTTCTAGGCTTTATATTGGTATTTGAAAATTATATTTAATCACAAACATAGTTCTTAATTTTTATGCATATGTACCCAATCATGTCTTCGATATTCATAATGATTGTATGTACACATGAGATTCCCGAGAGGGTTGACCTAGTTGAAAAAATAGAAATCAGGTCACACATAAATATATGACATCAAACACACACAAGATAGACACCGCCGCCGCCATTGCGAAGCGACTACACTAATGACTCCGGAGTTAGTAGTCAGGGGTCATAAGTTACCTATTCTATATCCTAGGTTAACGAGAGTGAAAAATTACTTCTCATTGTTTCCCGACCGATTGTTTCAACCCGCGCCCGCCATGTTTCATCGCATTTTATTTGTTATTTTTTTAATAATCTATATGGCAACCAGAGGTTTCCGCGTCAGCAAATCGTAAACTTAATATTCCGTCTCAGGTCCAATCACTAAATTATGTCGAAGAGGAAAGTGAAATTGTAAAGCAAAATGAGAAGACTTTGAAAGCAGAGATTGTACTGGTGCGGTCAAAGTTAGCGAACTGTGAGACAGAGTTATTACAATGCAAAAATAAAATACGAAAGATCATGGAAGAGATTCACAATGAACAGAGACTAATAAACAGTCGCCAGCAGGAAAATAGGTAAGCATTATTTGTCTTTTATCTTTGCTTTATACCATTGAGACTTCAGAACACACTTAGTTGATGAAAGTTATTAAGTTTGTGATATGCTATTATAATAATATAGGCTTGGATTGATCGATTATATAGCACTTGAACAAACAAGAATGAAGTTCATAATAAAAAAATATGACAGTCAAGAATCGATTATTTACTACTGCCCCCCTAGCCAAGTTGCAAGCGTTCTTCGTTTTGCAATAGTTAACGCCTAAATTCCAGTGTGTCATTGGCTAATACTTTGTCTAAGATTACTTTGTCTAAGATTAGCCAATGACAACGAGTATTTAGGCGTTAACGATTGCAGAAAGAAGAACGCTTGCAACTTGACTTGGGGGGCTGATTCTAAGGAGAAAATAATCTAGAAACGGCGATGCACTTTCCATGCTATAAAACGAACTTTCTATTATGGCGAATAATATATAAAAAAGTGGCCTTAACGTGCCTTTCTTGTGCCTTAACGAAAATATAAAAAAAAATCAACCCTTTTCGATTCGAGTCGAGCGGTTCTCGAGTTTTGCGTTTAGCAACATCATTAACAACCCATAATGTCCCACTGCGGCTCGGGTCTCCTCTCAGGAGAGGGATAAGCCCATACGTCCCCCTGGCCGAGTGTGGGTTGGGGACTGGCAAGACAACGTCAAGGCTACGACTACGTAATATTGCGCTTAGCAACACATTGTTTTTATTTTATTTTTATGATCAACCTACCAAAATGACTCTACTCTGCCTGATGGAAGCTAAGTAGAATCCAAAAGTGGTGGTCACTGTTCTCAATGGGAACGTGGACAGAGCAGCAAAGTGACCCACACTATGGCGGCCTAGTGATGCTTTTTCACGCTCCGCTTAAAGGTCCCGGGATCATAATGGGAAGGGAACCGTACAGTTCATAATAAAAAAGTTTTTGCATGTGGTGATTCATTTTTATTCATATTTATTACCTAGCTACATGCTCCTCTGGTAATTTAAAAAATTGTTAGGCCAATCCATTTATGTGTTTGTTTGTGTGATATACATAGTGTGATACTTATCATCAGAGTAAAAGACCTAACAGTTTCAACTTGTAAATCTTTATATATATAATTCTTCTGTGAGTGTGTATGTCACTGAACTTACTCTCAAACGACTGGACCGATTTTGATGAAATTTTTTGTGTGTGTTCAAGGGGATCCGGGAATGGTTTAGTTCACAATTTTGTCCGCTGGACAATGTTTTTTTAATTAATTTTTAATTTATTAGTAGTTATGGCAAAACGACGTTTGCCGGGACAGCTAGTGACAGTATAATATTACACATAATATACATAATAATTCATCATCAATTAACATTAATACATCTAGGAAGTTGGTATTCTTACGAAAAGGGTTCAAAGATATTATCTGAAACCTCATTTCATTATTTTGATTAACCTTTAATGCGTGAAGAAAGAGGCATAAATAAAATCACGAATGTAATTATATTTTAATTGACCTTTACGTCATATTTCTTGATGTAAAAAGCGTGAAGTTATCAATTAATTTATGTAAAATAATTATGTAATGGTGTCAACAAAACTGGTTTTCTTTATAGCTACTTAAGATATATTAGAGGTTTTCTGGGTATTAATTTCGTTGACAGTCTCGTTGATGCAGTGGTAGTGTATGTAACTGCTGTGCTGCAGTCTCGGGTTTTATTTCCGGGTATGCAAATGTTTGTATGATCTATAAATATTTGTTTCGGATATTCATCAGTATTTAATCAGTCAATCTAGCCAGATATATATAATTCTTCCTCTTGAATCACTCTATCTTTTCTTGAAAACTGAATTGAAATCCGTTGAATAGTTTAAAAGATCTAAGCGATCAAACAGTGGAAGCTTCATTTCATCTATACAAATAAATAAAATTGGAGTGTCTGTTTGTAATATTAAAATAACAGCTTTTTAATCAATGCATATGCATGTATACACTATACATATACCGAAAATGTAGTTAAAAGATTTTTTGTCTGTCTGTCTGTCGGTTTGTTCCGGGTAATCTCTGGAACGGCTGGATGGATTTTGACGGGACTTTCACTGGCAGGTAGCTGATGATCCAGGGAGTAACTTAGGCTATTTTTTTCAGACTAGCTTCGACACGCGGCGTCACCCGCGGCACAACAATAACCGCGGGTGACACCGCGGGGTTCAGCTAGTACTATATAAATGAGTTCTGCCTAGTTTGAAGCTAGTTAGCGTTGAGTGTCAGATGTCTGAAAATTATAATTATTATTAATTTAAATATTATAAGAATATTCAAATTCATTTTCCCCTCGCCTTGTTTCGTTTTCTAAAATAAGTACATTAAGTATTTAATCGCTGGTGATGTGAATGCCAGTATGTGCATAATTGAGTGTTTAATTAGGGCACTTAAAACTATGTCTATACCGTGGGAATATGCATGGGATACAATGTTCGAGTGTCAATTGTAAGACCTTGTAACATTTGTTTCTAAACTCAAACATGTGTTTTATAAATGTACCTATGTTTTGTTTGTGGGAATTAACATTAAAAAAAAAAATGTAAAAAGGATATGAAAAAGTTCTACCTCTACCTTTTTTTACGTGTTGGAACATCCTCATGGATGTTTACCGCCTTCGCGCTCCTATGGTCGAATTCTTACCGATTAAAAATCACCCGTGTTCCTTCGCTTTTCAATAATCGGGGGAGCGAGATTCGCAATTGTATACTTCCGCCACCCGACCTTGACCCGTCGCACTCAAGACGGATCCCGTCATCTGTTGCGACTGTCACCCATCGGCTAGACTTTTTTTTTGTCTTAGTCACCCATGAGAACTGCGCTCATGGGTGACTAAGACAAAAAAAAAGTCTAATCGTTTAAGTGGTCGCCACGCCGCTTGCTACTTGGTAAAGTGTAGTGTGTTCAAATCCCACATGGGACAACACTTTGTGTGACCTTCAAATTCTTGTTCAGAATCTGTGTGTCCTTTGTGTTCGTTTCATTTATGTTTGTAAAGTCTCCGACACGACACAGGATATATTCCTAGTGCGAAAGTTGTCTTTTCGAAATCGAACCCGTGACCTTAAGCACAACAGTCGCGTACGCTACCACTGCGCTACCGAAGCAGGCAAATAATTTATAAATGTATAGGCATCATTTTTATATATAATACTTAAAATAAATCTTTATTTAGGTAATAAAAAATGATGTGAAAAGTTAACTGGTTACATGTTAGGAATAATGTGTGAAATGAGCCGCCTAGTTAAATTTATTATTAGGGGATACTGAATACAGTGTTTATTCAGTCGCGCGTAACGTTTTGTATTACAGACAAGCACTGGAGCGATCGATGCTTGCTGAGATGGAAAATTTACAAACGCAAATACAGCAAGCGAAACATGCCACCGAAATTAATAATCTCACCGCCGAGAACCTGAAAAGAGAGGTTTGTTATTTATTATTTTAATCTCATTATAAAGTCTTAACAGAGATTACGAGAGAGATAATAGAGTACACTTATCAAGGTAGTAGTGCCACGGTGATTTCAGCACGAACAGGCCACCTCGACCGGAGCGGTATTATCTTCGCACAGAAGATCAACATAAAATGACAGCGTTCGTGCTGTCGTGTTTCGTTGGTGAGTTCGAGACAGGAGGCCCAATGATGCAGAAGCATCACTAGGCCGACTTAGTGTCGATCACCATACTGCATTCGCAATGAGTTTGGTGACCACCACTTTTGGATTCTGCTTATACATTCCTTCAGGCAGAGTAGAGTCATTTTGGCAGGGCCATACTTAAAAAAAAAATTGTAGGGAAAATGTTGCACTGTGAACAAACATTTAAATAATTATAGAGTAATTTCAGGTAATACAGGTTATTTGAGCTGAAGGACCAAATGCTTTCCACTCTTTCTATTCCAGACTCTCATATATTATTTCGATCTGGGTAGTTTTTTATAGTTTTTTTTTATTTATTATGTCCATAGGTGGGTCAGTTAGAAAACGCCATAATGGAAAAGAAGCGTCAAGTGGAGAGATTGGTGCAAGAGATGAAAGAAGCTAATTTACAAAGTCTCACTGGCAGTGTGGATGAGTTAAGACATCCTTTGGACGGTATGTATTGCATATTGTTACGTGTTAAGGTTCGATGGATTTAAGAAATAAATCTTCTGACGTGTAAAAGAGAGTTTATTAAAACACTCTTTAAATCACAATGTCACTTAGAATAACAATCCTTAATTGTCGCCGGAGTCGCTAGGTTAATTACTGATATCACTCCAATATTTATCGCACTGTAGCTCAGATTGAACTGAACTGCTGCCCGCGAGACTTCTTATTTATACCCATTATTATTATTACTAGCACATTCTAGAAACTAATCGTACATACAAGGTTATTAACCGTCCCAAGGACGCGCCCGCCGGCGAAATAGCTACGCAACAATCGTCGATATACGAAAAAAATTTTAAAAACTAACATTTTCCGACTGGGTTTTGCCTAAGGTACCTCAATAATATATTTTCAGGTTTTTTTCTTAATAATACAGTAAAATACCTTATTGTTGTATACTGTAAGCTAAATAAGGGCAAAAGCGTGATTTACTCTTTAAGTGTGAATTCCAGGAACTTCGAAAATTTAATTAAAAATTAAAAATCTTTATTTGGAACTGATAACAAGATCACAAAATCATGAATGTGATTGATAATGACTGCATTAGTGAAACACTGGCGCAGTCACTAAAGCCCACCAACCACAAGATTAAGTCTTCAGTGTTTTCGTAGGTTAAACCAAGGAGCCACTCAATAACTCGTGATTTACACTCTAGCATAGATGTTTAACATTTTATTATACAACGATGGGGCAAAAAAGTAAAAATGTCGATTGGCAAGTTGTGTTTTACAAAATTCTATTCTGAAAACTATCCATTCTGCGCTTCTTTGGATTTGGATTAAGGAGAGATTTGCGTGTTGTTGAAGTATGACTGTTAAAAGGAAGAGTTTTTTAACTGTTAAAATTTCTAGTTAGTGGTAGAGCTGAGACGTAGCGAACCATATAGGTTTTAATGTCATAATTTTTAACACACCCGTGTGTGCTCTTTCGGACTTTGACCTAACCTGCACAGCCCCAGGCCGCAATATCCTGCCACTAACTGTACTAACGCCAAAAATAAACTTATAATTAATCACTCACCAGAAGACTTTAAGAGCGACTTGCACAGCGTTCGACTTAACTAGCTACTAAACAAAATTAGATAAACGCACGTGTTAAACATGTTTAGCGCCGTTGATAGTCGAGTTTCGATATTTAACTTCGGCAGTTCTTAAACATGTTTAGCAAAAAAAATTTCGTTGTGCAAGATGCCAGTTGTGTTTAACCTTTTTAAACGAATTTAGTATGTTTTAAATGTATTTAAGCTAAGTCGTGCAAGTGGTCCTGAGAATGTAAAAAACAATACGTGTTTTTATTTCAGCGGGGCTTATTAAAGGCGTTCATAGATTTAGCTATAAAATACTTAGGTGTGTCTGCTTGTCACCTGTATATTTTAATTTATGTCCAGGTTTATGCAAAGCCGGGAGTGCCCGCCGGATCATCGGGTCTCCGAGACAGTTGGAAAACGCAGCACCTACCAACAAGAACCCCCACGGAGTTTGGGTATAAAGATTAATCAAAAATAACTTAAACAATATGATCGGCCATTATAAGTTCCCCCTAATAATACGCAGGCCTAATTTAAGTAGCGAAGAAAAAATGTTTAGAACAAATTAGTTATAATAGTTTACTCCTGTTAGGTTATTAAATCAAATAACTATTTTATATTCTATTACATATCTATATATATTCTAACTATCTTTTATAGAAAACGTATAACGTTTTTATTCCGTTTCAAGCCACATGCTTTATTCTATAGCCCAATATTTCAAAGATATAGCATATTTCAAACTTTATTGAGTTCTTGATTTGAATATAAAGTTATTAAATAATTATTAGAAGTTTAGTAACGGTAGACAATAGACATTTTAGCAACATGATACGCATACAAAAAAGTTTGAGTAGAAATAGTGGCACTTATTTTTTTATCTGTGTACAAAGCTTATTTTCTTTTACGAAATCTTATATTTGATTTAAAAACTTAATAACTCAATAATACAAGATATTTAGGTGTTATTGTAGCGATAATTTATTAGTTTTGTGTTCAAATTAGTGTCATATTTATAATTATTACTGTCACAATTTTTTTAATAAGTTTTTTTTTGGGATTCTGAAAGTGTACTTAAAATTATCGTGAAGTGATATTTTTATCTAACACTAAAAGTATTATTGTGTCTTGCCGTAACTTTACAAATTTTGTTAAATGAAATTATTGGTACAAGCATCGAACATGTTAAATATTATAATTTGTGTGTAATTGTGTTTTGTGTGACTTTTGGTTTGACAAACTGCAATATATTATACTGGTGTGTCCATGTTTGACGTTAGAAACAATGATAATTTCAATATATACGCATTAAGAAACCAATATGCAATTAACATTTTTTTTTAAATCTTTAAGGTATAGACAATTTTTGTTTGGGATTGTTTAAACAGTAGACGCGCATTATGGGTAATAGTATAAGGAGATTTGGACCGAGTTTTAAGTATTATATCGGCGCTGTGTATGAAAGAATGCGAGTTGGCGTATATGATGACGGTTAAATTTACCAATGAGGTTTAAATTTTGCGTGGCGACAGCATAGGACTTGAACAGGATCTAAATGCTAAATGTATCACATACATATAACCCGTTGAGCTAATTATTTTCGACGTATACCTGCATTAAAGTAAAATCTATGTTAGTATTCTGTTTTTGTCTGGTCACTGTCGAGGCGCTAAATTCACCTTAAAACTCTTTTTATGTAGAAGTTAATAGCGTAGTATTTATAAGATTGGTACTTCAAATATTAGAATCTCTACGGCCTATTACTGTTAATGTTCATATTATAAAATGTGTACAAGTTTTAATTTGCAATATAGAGGTACTTATTTATAATAATAAATCTAGTCGAAAGTTTAAGCCATTGCAATAAGTATTTTATAAACCAATATTAACCTTGATTTTAGAAGCATTTTAAATATAACGGCATTTATGAGAAATTATTATCATTATAGAGTAATAAATGTACGAATTTCGTATTTAGAAGTTCTATACCACACTTGTATTTAAAATATAGTACGATTTCTTGCATGGTTACTATTTGTAATTAGACGATTTGTGTGTAATTCATATATGAAATAAAGGAAATATTGTATACTGAACCGTTTTTTGTTGTACTACATACTTTTTTCCTGTGCGGATACCCCCCTGATACCACCTTGCTGGTGGCATGTCGGATTCAAACCGACTAAACCACACTCGTGACTTTTTTAGAACTCCCGCACTAGGATATGAATATCCGTGCCGCGGAGGACTTTACGCTTGACGCAAAGATCACACACCCTCAGAACAACACTGTAGATCACAGACAAAGTGTTGTCCCATTTCAGGTTTAAACCCACATTAATTACTTCAAGTTTGCCAGCCTTAATTACTTCATAGGGTTGCCAATCTTACGTGGTTTCTCGTATGAATAGGAGATTTGTGGTCTGTTGTACGGTGTGTGAGGACACGATCAGGCTTCTATAAGTTTTAAGAGCATAATTTTTGAAGAGAATTATTTTTAGTATACTATGTGTAAGAAAAAAATCGTAGATTTTTTTGAATTAACAGTAATTCAGCCTAAAATTATAGCATTCGTGCCGTGCGAAACCGGAGGCCCAATGATGCAGAAGCATCACCAGGCCCCCATGCATGCATTCGCAATTAGTATGGTGGCCACCACTCTTGGATTCTGCTTATGCTTTTCGTCAGGCAGAGTAGAGTCATTTTAGCAGGTCCAAACATAAAAAAATGTCTGTTCTTAAGCCGGTACTCGCAAGTGCGTACGGAATGCTGCGCTGTTGTGTCCTTTTAGATGCGATTACGACGAAAATTATCGTGGAAATAAATATTGTTGTTGTTTGTGAGATATTTGATTTGTATAGTATGGAATAGTTTTGATTGATTTATTAGTTGTTTCATCTTACTACATGCGTTCTTAAATAAAGTAACAGTATAAATAGAACAAAAGGTCTGATCTGATCATATTATTACTCTGTCTTGCCAGATAGTGTGTGCAAAACTACTCTACTTTTTATTTGGCCTTAAAGGTTAGTAAAATTTGAAAAATATTTAAATACAACAAAAACATACGAAAATGTGATTGTTAAACTATATTTAACGGTTAACGATAGAAAATATGAATATCTTCTTCTTTTGATGAAATGGCAAGCAGCCGGATCTCTAGGATCAGCCATTTCTGCCAATGTTCAGTTGTATTATATTATTTTTATAGTCTTCAAATTATAAGTTTTCAAGTCTTTAAGTCTTCGTCATTTTGAAATTAATGTTAAAAATATATAAAATATGGATGAGATGAAGTGGGGACCGTCTTTCGAAAAAACCAAAACAGGATCTCCAAATATGAATTTAAAAATCTAGTATATAAAGATAAATAAATGTGCTTTGTAAGTATATTATATTACTAGCTTTTGCACGCGGCTTCACTCACGCAGACTTTCACCCCCGGATTTACCCCCTTAGGGATGGAATTTCCAAAATTCCTTTCTTAGTGCTCACTTACGTTATATAAAGAACCCACATGCCTATTTTCAGGATTCTAGGTTCAGAGGTTTGGGTATGTTGATGTCTGGGTATGTCAGTCAGTCAGTCACCTTCCTCTTTCATATATTACTAGCTGCCCCGGCAAACGTCGTTTTGCCATAATTTTTTTAAGGATGGGTGACCCTTACCATTTAGGGGGATGAAAAATAGATGTTGTTCGATTCTCAGACCTACTCAATATGCTCACAAAATTTCATGAGAATCGGTCAAGCCGTTTCGGAGGAGTTTGGCAACTAAAACTGTGACACGAGAATTTTATATATTAGATATAGATAGTAGGTCAATAAAACACTTATATAATATTATTTCTTATATTCATATAACTTATTCTGATGTAGGAAATTAATTTTATTCTGTTCACAACAACCTATTATAAAGAATACTTTTATTTTCCATACAATAGATGCCGTAAGTGTAACTTAAGTTATGCCGTACTGTACTTCGAGTTACCGTGTTTGACCACCAACTACTAAAATATATTTACAACATTTTGTCAAATGGCCATAGGTCAATTAAACAACATAAATTCGACGATGTTTATATCTTGTCGTAGAGATTCAATTATCAAACAATTGTAACATTCTATTAAAACCACACGTCAAAACGGTCCAAATTGAATTTCCGTAAAATTTAAATCACATTGCAACACATGGAAGTGTTTAAGGCAAGTTTTTTTGCCGTTAGATGGACTAGAAACAAGTGAATACTTTTCATATCAAATTCGGGTTACTTATAGGGCACCTAACTTTTTACTGCAAGCATAATAACTGATCCTATAGTGAGAGCATATAAGTTGACAAAATTAGTTCAGTTTACAGCTTTAATAGATGTTTTTAAACAATATATTTTATTGCACTTTCTTGATTAGACTGCGAAATATTAGTCAATATTATTGTGGCATAGAACTATTTTCTTTGTTATAAAACTGTTAAGTTTTATAATACAAGGCTGAAACTGAACTAATTATTCATGTAAGACAGACAGACCCACCTACTTATGACAACAGTCTGACTGGTTGTGAAGAGAATATTTTCAATATTAAAGTCTAATTTAATAAAGTCAGTCATCAAACTTACTTTGCTTTTTTGACTGCATTATAAACATAAGTATATCGTTTGCCGCATAACTGATACCAAATGGTTCATCTATTGGGGACTTTACATGTATATGAACTATCGATCTGCGACATTTTGCATATATACATATATGTAAAATGTCGCAGACTTTTTAAGTTTCCTTCTTGTTCAATATTTTTTAGAATAATCAATCTATAAACTCAGAGTTGTTTACTAAAAAGAGAAAAATTGTGAAAGCATCGGTTGAATGATAATAGAAACTATTTCTAAATTTGTGGTATCAGCATATTGAGTTCAAGCACCATTGTCTATTGTAGATGTATTCACCAATTTCAAATCCACATAAACCTTTACTTCTGGTTTTGTAATAAACACTATGCTTTTTCTTCTTTCTCCCTGTTGTACCGTTCTAGTTCTTTTAAGAATTGTCCTTTCGGTTTCATGACGTTCGGTCGGTCACCACGGCATTTGGGACAAAACCATTTGCCTTTAGGTTTTGTTGTAAGTGAAACACAAGAAAAGTGGAACCACTCTATGGGACAAAGGTCATTGTCACAGAGAATCATTTCTCCGAAGGATATTTGATCGCAGAGACAGTACCGCGGCTCGTCAGGGTCAATCGTGTCTTGCTCCTCTGGTGGTGTTTCTGAACGTTGTGCAGCTTGTCTGGCTTTGCGTTTTTTCTTTTTGCCTATACCTGGGAAATAAGAGAAACATAAGTAAATGATAGTTTGGCTTAAGTTACTTAAGAAGAATATATCATTTTAAAAAGGAGATGGATACAAATATGTTTGTATATGAAAATTAAACTCAATTCATTCATATTTAACAAAACTGTTGGCAATATACGGCGAAAAGATATCCTAAAAATAATAGACAATGGAATGACTGTAGAGATTCTTGGAACTAAAATGGAAAGAAAAGAATAAGGGTTAATTTTACCTTTCTTGTGGGTAGTATTATGTGTGTGTCTTTCACTATCCCGTTCACTCGAGTCCGCACCATCTGTAGCAGCGCCTGCTGTGGTTCGTGATCGTCTGGCGCGTTTTGACCACCGTTCTCCTTAAAAAAATAATAGTGCAACTAAAGTAGATAAAAATATAGAACTTTTCAATATCAATTTTTGAAATTTGTTGGTTTTTATGTTTAAATATTCATCACTGAATTATTTATTCTTATTGGAATTTCAATCAGAATAAAAAAAAGTTGTTGAGTTATATTACACAACAGTTGTTGCTCAATTAATTGGATTGAGTTATGCAGAAAGTAGTCATGTTGCTACTTTGGGTTAAGCAAAAGCAACAACAGCTAAACAACGATGCTGTTATCTGGATAACTCGTAGTAGCGAAATGCTCTTTTTTGCACAACTAAATTCTCAATATTTGCTTTGCTTTCGAGAAGTTTCTCACATACACACACCAAAGTGTGTGTAACGCACTGCGCCGTCGGTTGTTATACTGTTGTAGTATCTGGTGGTGATAGTAGTTAAATGCATCTAAAAAACTATTTTAACTTTTTACTAGTTAACCTACCTCCGCTCTTATCTCTTTCAACTTTTTCCTTCTCTTTCTCAGTAGTCCGCTCTGGGGGTGGAGGAGGTGGCGCATGTTGTGGTGTTACAGGTGGAGGTGGTGGCTCCTTATCTGCACTGCGAGGAGTCTCCGGTACTGGCGCTGGCTCTTCTTTAGCTGTGCCATTTGTGTTTACTTCGAGGCAAGATACTGTGAAAAGTCATTATGATAAATATTTGAAAATAATATTATGTATTTGTTTGTAGGTTTATGCACCTTATGTATGATAATAATATTAGTATTTTTAGATTACAGTTATATAGTTGTAACTAAATGAAAATATATAGAGGTTTCATGCCAACAGTTTCATGATTAATGTTAATATTAACACTTAAATTATGTAAAAATTGTAAGAATCTTTTGATGAAACTTATCCATGTATCAGCGGTTACAGATAAGTCTGCAATAGCTTATCGGACAAAACAACTTTTTGAAACTTATCTGTAACCTGTAGCCTGTAAGCCTTTAGATTATAAATTCGAAAGTAACTCTGTCTGTCTGTGCTGCAACGATTTATATAAAATTGATTCTTGAGAAAGGAAGGTTACTTCTGACCATGATAATGGACATAGACATGGGTAAAAGCTAGTATTATCACACTATCATACTAATATATAAAGGTGAAAGTTTGTGAGTGTGTATGTTTGTTACTTCTTCATGAATTTGGATGAAACTTTACAGTGATATAGCTTATACATCAGAATAACACATAGGCTACTATTTGCTGCGATAACCAACATGAACTAGTATAAATGTTAAGAAGAAGGTACTGTAATATATAAGTATGTTATTAATTTTTATTGCGGCCTGTTGTTTCACTTACAAATTGTTTGAGGCGGTATTAGTTGCAGTAATTTGATGTATATGCGCAAAGTAACATCTTTGGCAGTATATTTTTTACATCATTATTTTACTCATTAATGTTTTAATTGGAAATTTTTGTTTCAGTTTCAGCCATTGTACTGGTAGAATATTAGTTATTGAACATTTAAAAGCATTTTTTTGTTTACTTAATTAATACTTAATTTAGAATTTTTTTAATAGTTGGTACGATTATAATGTTAGTACAGACTAAGAAACAATTTAAATAGTCGGACAAAGTCGTATAAAATGGAATTAAGAAATTCCGCAAACAGGGTACTAAGAAAATTAAGGATTTACTCACATAACTTTTTGTGGTCAGCGTCAAGAGACCGCTGTTTGTTGTCAATGAGATCCTGTAGAATCTGTACAACTTGCAATTTTTCATCTCCTATCTCCTGGGCAGCCACCAGGACTGTCTGAAGCCGTAAAGCAGCTCGACTCCGGCGACGCTCTTCTGTATTGGCACCTATACATACTGCTAGGTGCTTTTCCGCCTCACGAAGGCATTCTGGTAGTAAAAAAATCGCAAGTTTTACTTTTAAACGTATTAAAGAGGTTACTCTGTAATTAGCCTTTTTTACAACATTTAAATGACATAATATAAAGTATCAGAACTGGTTTTTCTTCAAAAAATCTCTGGAAGTAACACTCAAGTATTGAGTTTGGAGTTATTTTGGTCGTCTTGAACTAGCAACATGTAATCTATAGATAGGTATGCATACGTAATGAAGTTGAAAGGCGAACGTCAACAACATAATTGCAAGCTGTTAAATGGATTAATAGTTACTTATATTATTACAGATATTAAGCTGATACTATTACAATATTATAAGCATACAGGAATGGAAAAATTACCTCTATATGTAACGTCAAGTTCTCGCATACGTGATAAATGTCTTTGCAGGTCATTCGGCAGATTTTCTACACAATCTAAGTAATTGTCAACGTATGTTGCTGATAGCAACGCTTCTGTGGACGTCTGGTTCAACATGGTTAGACATAAAACATAGGGTTCATAGTGAAAACCAAGAAAAATCAAATAGGTACGTAGTCCTGAAAGCGAATAACAAGTTCGCTGCATTCAACAGCCCGTTCCGTCAGGCGTCAAGCATCATTTTACGTTTAGAAACTGTTTTCTGTTTTTGCTACTTCTTTTTTTATAACAAATTGAGTAGAGGTCTTTTGCGTCCTGTTATGACAACTTAGAGCATATAGAATATAACTAGAAACACACATACTTATTTATATACATATACATGTACATCAATATACATGCCAATAACTTTAACTAATAAATTATAGTACTTTTTAAAACATTTTAAAATCTACTAATATCGCTACACACTATGCCAAATA
Organism: Spilosoma lubricipeda; assembly: GCA_905220595.1. NCBI lineage: Eukaryota > Metazoa > Arthropoda > Insecta > Lepidoptera > Erebidae > Spilosoma > Spilosoma lubricipeda. The sequence continues at coordinate 8,959,216 of HG992295.1, forward strand.
TTATAAATAGTAATAACCACTGTTTTGAATTTTGTTAAGTGCCTAAACAGTATTTATTATATATAATGTTACTAGTTGTTGCCCGCGGTTCTGCCCTGGTTTATATCGGTTATCGCGGTTATTAATAGTAACCCATGTGTTATTCTGATGTATAAGCTATATTATTGTAAAGTTTCAAGTTTTAAAGTTAAAAGTTTTAAAGATTAACAAGCATCCATACTTATAAACTTTCGCATAAATAATATTAGTAGAATTATGATTCTAATACAAATTCTTAAAATTAAAATACATTATTATGCAAGTACCTATTTTTTAGCTTCCTTACCTTTATTATGTTACTTCCTCAGATATCCTTCAATTCATGTTTTATATTCTGCTCTGTCCAAACAGAAGTTAGGTATCGATATTATTGATAATATTCCAATCGATCGATCGATCAACACCAATCGAGTAGCGTTACATGCCGAAGAATGACACAAATATCGAATTTATTCTTATGGAGATTAATGTTATAATTGCGTGCATTTAGAATAACGCCATCTGTTATTGAACAGCTTGCAATGAAGTATTCTTACTTTCAGGATTACGAAATGTTGTAAGTTCTTCTTTCCCTATGGTAAAATAATTCTTAACATTACGCGAGAAGAAATATTTTTAAATGTGTGACTTCATGTTTTGTAGGCTAGTTTTGAGCATAATACAAACATCAAATGAAAACAATTCGTTATTGGTGTGCAATAATAATTAGTCCTTTTATTTATCTGAGTTTGGCGACAATCGTTCCGCTGTAAATTATGACACATAATACTTCTACGTAGCTTTCTGTTTTGTGGTCTAGCCCCCTTTCGCAACGCGCCATAAGGAACTTCGTTCCAATAAACTCGACATTGGCTGAATGCACAAAGGGTGCGAAGCCAGGAAAGAAAAAAAGTTCTAAATTTTTTATTTTCTAAATCTCTTTTAATCATTTTAGTTGGACTGAAATTATCTTCTCTCTTGGTCGTGTTTCACAAAGAGCGAGTCGATCATTGTTGCCTGAACATTTTAGATCGGCTAGTTCTCTTGACGCAGAGTAACTTCTGCGTCCAGAGAATTATTGTTCAGGCTTGCACAATCACAGTCAGAATCGTATGTATCGAATGGTCGATAACCTCGTGATTTCGTGAAAACTTGAATTTCATTCATTTTAAACATACTAGATGACGTTACTAGTTTTAGTAGTTATGGTGAGCACAAAAACTCGTACTCATTTTGGGACAATCCATGAGTTTAACTAAACTTTACCAACAATTCTCGAATAATAGAAAGCAACGACGAATGAATGAACTATTAAGTTATAATAAAACAAATTACTTACCCATTATTATTTGTTACTTAATATACATAATATACTGGAATATTATTTATATGTTATTTTATATGCGTAAAATTCTATTAGGTATATAGTAGGAATGTAAATCGTCGAATTATTTTCATTGAAATTTAAAACTAGCACAACGCCATCTAGTAGCTCCTAATGGACCATATAATATGAACATGAGTAAATCTGAAAGATAAAGATGGCACCGCTATTGTAGGTTCTCTCTACGGAGCAAATACAAAGAGGAGATGGCATAAGCGCATCACTTCCGTGATAAAATACCGACCCCGACGTCATCGCAGTTGACGCAACTTGCAAATTATACTATTAACGTCAATGTTCTAGAACTGCATCGAAAAATCGTAATACTTGAATGCAGGGCTATGAAACTTCCATACATCTGTCTTAACAAAAAAATTACATAGAAGGTGGTGTCACCCCTCTAAAGAGGTACTCAAACTTTGACCATAATATACATCCGTACCGATAGGTGGAGCTAGTTGACATAAAAACTTGAAATAAATTAAGTACTTACTTAAATATACTAACTTTTAATTAATTTAATTTAGTAATTAATTTAATAACTAAAGCATTTTTTCTGTCAAAACCTATTATTTCAATTTTTCCGTTTGAAAATGTTATTTTGGTGAAACGAAACGTAAATTAGTACTGACAGAAACGTAAACAGTAAACGTTCACTTTCAAAACTTTTCTGTTTCTGGTTTCGTTGTGTTCTGGTGATATACTTGGTGTCTATTTTGTGCTCTTTCAACCTTTGACCCTGCTTTTTCCTTGGATTCTGTGATACGATACGTCAACTATTGACCCTACGCTGTGAATACTGAACCTTGCTTGCTTTTGCGATTTGGATTCGACGACACTTTCAAAATGCCGAGAAAGTCAGCTCTTAAGTGATCTTTTGTAATTTTTCGCAGTTTTCTTGTGTAAAAGACAAAACAGAAGTAGTAAATTTTGTAATGGATAGCTAAATATTATTTTAAACAGCTGGTGTACAAATGTCAACAGATTACTTAAAGGCAAAACCACTTTGTGTAATAATAATGCTACGAAAATACAAGCGTTAAATTATTATAATTCTCATAATAAACGGCGAACTTAAGAGATCTAAACTTGTGTTTTATTTAATAAATTTGTCCTTAATCCAAAAACAAGTACAAAATTCATTAGCTCCATCTATCGGGCTAGATGTAATTAATACACGCAGCGCCATCTCTGTGCTTGGGTACTCCCATTTAAAGCAATTGAAATCCTTAGTGGCGCATCTATGTCTACTATAGTGTATTATCTATGCTTGAATGTTCTCGGTACAATCAAGTAAAAAGATGAATTGTTGTGTTTTATCTTGTACAAATAACTCAGGTAGACGTTCTGGTACCATGAGTGGCATCATATTTCTTTTATAAGTAATTTTATAGCTATTTTTTTTTAAAAGTTCTAGAAAAATCTCTTAGTGTTTTATTGAAATGTTATTATATTTACTCGCCACTAGATGGCAAAACTTTGTGTTACTGGAAATAAAAATACAATGGTACGTTGACCTGAATATTAATAAAACATCATAAGAAGATACGGAAATGAGTTCTACATTCTTACCTAATGATTTTTTATACATCATAGTATTTTTTTTGTATTTTTCTTAATTAAATTGTGAACAGACTGACATCTATCGACATCTATTCTAAAATAAAAAGACAGGGTCGTATTTAGAATCCAAATATTTTATCAAGTTACGACTGTTTTAATCTTGCATTGAAAGTTGTTACTTCAAATATTGAAAAAAAAAGAAATTTTACTTATGCTGATGATTTGACGGGTTTTTTTTTAAATTCATTAAAATAAAACAATGTACCAGTATACAGGTAATGTTCTAAATTTACATCTAAAGATAGTATTGAAGAGCAATGGATCAAAAAAATAATAGGCAAAACTGGACTCCTACAAAATACACCAATATTTGTTCTTCCCGTTGTGATTCGAAACGATAGTGATTCATTTCAAGAAAAAATCATAGAAAAACGAAAAAGTAAGTTATTATCTAAACCCAAATTAGGCAAGATTAAAAGTGATTAGATGTGGATATTGGATACAACATTGGTATGACCATTCAATTCAGATTTAGATTAGTTGATTTTCTAAGATTGGCGTTATTTAAGCATTCCAATTCCGAAGTGAAATCTAAAATATAAAATTCTCGTGTCACAGTTTTCGTTGCCATACTCCTCCGAAACGGCTTGACCGATTCTCATGAAACTTTGTGAGCATATTGAGTAGGTCTGAGAATCGGCCAACATCTATTTTTCATCCCCCTAAATGGTAAGAGTCACCCATCCTTAAATTTTTTTTTATGGCAAAACTACATTTGCCGGGGCAGCTAGTAAAATATAAATTTATTTATTTTTTAAATAAAAAGATTTGCACTACATATATTAATTTTTGTTTTACATAATCCACGTGTAAACCAAACATATTGAACAATATTTTATTTAGGGTTATTTATTAGAAAAAAAAAGTTCACTTTTGCAAAATTATTTACGTTATTAATGATGTTTTTTTATCAAGATGCTTATAAAATTGACCTTGAAAAAACTACTCCTTGAAATTCTGAGTACGTCCACACTAGTGTCAGCTAGCTAAACTACATAGCAATATACTCGTACAACGATGCAAGTAGTTTTGCTATTGTCTGGTAAATGGAAAAGTGTAAACTAACACCCCCTCACCCCCGCAAATTGTCACGCATTGCTTCATACAAAAATCTTTTTTTTTTTTTTTTTTTTATTAAAGGGCTTTGTCGCTCTGCGACCACATCGCCCTGTGACAGTACGAATACATAAATTAACATCTAACATAGACATAACTCTACTAATTTATACAACATTCGGGCTTCCACCGACACAGGGTTAGCCAGAATACTATTACAAAGACCGATATTCATACCTCTCGAGACCCCTAACTGTTCTCTGTAACTTCTGTTTCTTACACATTCAAAAATAATGTGTAATACATCATCGGTCACACCACAGTCTTCACAGTTGGGAGATGAGACTTTGCCCATTAAAAATGCGAATTTCTTTGAAGCTATATGACCAGTTCGTAACCTTAAGGCAGTTACCAAAGCTTTCCTGTTAAGTTCTACATTCTCGATCCACGGGTATTTAGAAACTTGAGGCTGAATTGTACGGTACCAAATACCTTTCTCTCTCGATCTCTCATCAAAGTATTCTTGCCAACACATATGACATTTTTCTTTTACGACTCTTGTGTAGTCAGTATATAAAGGCAATACTTCTAATGTGATGTCATTCCAGCACGCTTCTTTTGCCAATTGGTCAACGAAATCACTCTCTGCAATGCCAACATGTGAGGGAATCCATTGCAAAACAACTTCCCTACTTTGTGATTGAAAATTTAGGATTGACTCCAATACTTGATAGGCTATCGGATTACCTCGCATATGCGAGGTACATCGAGCCAAGTGTTGCAAAGAGCTTCTAGAATCAGTTAGAATCACGAATTTATCATAGTTAATAGATTCAACGTATGATAAGGCTTCTGCTATAGCGATTAACTCAATGTGCATTATAGAAATATTGGAATCAATCCTAAATTTGATTTCGCAGCCGTGGAGTGGGTCTAAAAATGCAGCACCCCCAGCTCGTTCGACTTTAGACCCATCTGTATAGATTTTATGGTAACTGTCATATCGTTGATCTACAAAATTGACACAAATGTTACGCAGTTCATGAGGTTTATATAAATGTTTACCTTTGTTGACTGATGGTATAGAATCACAAACAACCCGCGATAAATCTATATTACTGACCCATGTTTGTAATGAGTACATCTCTAACTGGTTACACGAATGTAGCACCATCGAATCTAAAGGTTGGAAAATAGATGTCAGTAAGGGACGTCGTTTGTTAGCCCAATAAGAAGAATGTGTACTCTCTGATAGTTCCTGTACAACAGTAATCGTTTTACTACCATTAAACGTCTTAGCTTTTAACCCAAATTTACAAGCCAAGTATTGCCGACGATGTTGAAGTGGTGGTAAGTGTAACTCACTTTCCATTGTGTGTATTGGAGTACTCCGGATAAAGCCTCCTATAATTCGTAGCGCTTGATTCTGAACTTTGTCGAGTTTATATAAGTACGTTTTACAACTATTATCATACAAGAAACTACCATAGTCTAATCTACTTCGAATGAGAGATATATATAAACGTCTTACATGTTTTTGATGAAGACCCCATCCTCGTCCGACTAGTACCTTTAAGATATTGACTAGCTTGGATACCTTCAAGATAGTCTCATTAATATGTTTTCTCCATCTTAACGAGCAATCCAACCACATTCCTAGATATTTTACATGGCTGACAGTAGAAAGAGGGACATTATCGATTTGGAATTCAATTGTGTTTCTGGAATAACCTTTCCTAAATATGCAGATTTTACTCTTAGTTGGTGAGATCACAAGCCCTAATTTTGATAACAACGAGCTGAGGTTGAGGCATGCATTTTGTAATTGCAGTGCTGCATCAGGTATCTTTTTATCTGATTTGTATAAAACAAAATCATCCGCGTATTGCAAGATTTCAACGTTTTGTATTTTTCCACAAATTTTTAAGGTTGCTATATTGAATAGTAACGGGGAAAGGGGATCTCCTTGAGCTAAGCCACGGCCGGTGGCTCTAGATAAATCGACACCATCAACGTCAACGTGTAATCGTCTATTTCTTAAATACGTCCAAAGGTATAAACAAATCCGAGAACCAACCCCATAGCCGTCCAATACTTTGATTAAACATGCCACGTCTACATTATTGTATGCGTTGTCTATGTCGATGAAGCATGCAGCAGTTGTTAAATTTTTTGAAAAACCAGTTTGAATGTGAGAAACCAAACGTGTCAGATTATCTAAACAGGATCTAGATTTACGAAAACCTACCATATTATCTGGAAACATATGTAATTTTTCAAAATACCATTCCAATCTTTTATTTAAAATGCTGTGCAAAATTTTACAAAAACAAGAAATTAGTGATATTGGGCGTAGTGCACTATCTGAATTAATATCCCGACCAGGTTTCGGAATAGGTATAATTTTTACGTTACGCCACTGAAGAGGCACAAAGCTTTGGTTGAGAAATTGATTATATAGCGTTAATAAAAAAGATTTACCTATAGGTGGAAGGTTTGCTATCATAGAAAAAGAGACATCATCACTACCCGGTGCAGTGTCGCTACTTTTTATAGAATTTTCTATTTCTTGAAGAGTAATAGGGGATTCCAAATGACTATTACTCGATTGAATCTTAGGCTGAGGTGGACAAACAAAATCTGGGGTAATATCCCTTAAGAGCCTCTCCATTTTCTCTTTGTTGATGTGTTGAAATTTATGGTGTGTATGATGACCCTTAATCCATTTCATTTTTCGCCAAAGTACTCTTAGGAGGAGGTTTCATCCACAGACGAACAAAATTCCTGAAAAGATTGCCCTCTGGCTAGCCGAATAGCACGTTGTGCATCTCTTACTTTATTTTGGAGTATAACTAAATTACTAGGGGATGGACATCGTCGTAACTTGGCAAGAGCCAGGCGACGCTCAGCTACCGCCTTTGACAGCTCTGCGTTCCAATAGGGTTTAGGTGTAAATTTGCTGGTTATATGTTGGGGGATTTTTTTAAAAGGGATGTATAAATTCGCTGCTTCTTGTATGATCTTTTCAAATAAATTATAAAAATCTTGAAGTTGTGAGGGGACAGATATTAACGATAAAGCGTTTTCTATGTAAGACGAATATGCCTTCCAGTTACTATTTTTGAAATTTCTTTTTGTTCTAATTTTTTTAGGTATGTATATGCTAGAATATAACTTAATCATCAAGTGGTCACTGCCAAGATTTTCGTTTGTGGGCTGCCAAGTAAATAAGGTCGCCAGATCCGCTGAGATGAAGGAGATATCTGGTGATGATTGCTGTAAAATACCATTAACTAATCTAGTACGTGTAGGGCACCCATTATTTAAATAAATAAAATTATGATCTATCATACAATCATATATCTGGTGACCCCTCCGATCAGAACGGCATGACCAGTTAGGGTGATGGGCGTTAAAGTCACCGAGAAGTAATGTTTTCCTATCAGAGAGGGAAAATAGATAGTCCCAATCATTTTGTGCTGTACGTACTGTGGATGGACAGTATACAGAAATTATGTTTTCTATGTGTGGGCAGTTAAGAACCTTAACATGTATTAGTTCTATATCCGGATTAGTGCAAGTAGTTAAACATGAGATGCATTGAATGGAGTTATGAGTTAATATAGCAACCCCTCCATATCCATCAAATCTGTCAGATCTAAATATATTATAATTGCTTATACGAAAAGCACTTCCTGGCTCCAGCCAAGTCTCGCTTAGGACTGCGATGTGTACCTTTTCTTGTAGTAAAAGAGTCTCGAGAGATAATGATTTCGGCCTTAAACTTTGACAATTCCATTGCATTATGACAAAATTTGTATTGACACAAGTACTATCCATAATTCACAAGGCTATTAAAAAGTAAACTAACAGAAGTACAACTCAAAATCTTTGACAATATCCAGTCTGTGCAAATTGAAACTACTTGTTTAATTTTGTATTCTAAGGAAGTCTTACTAAATATAATATTTTTTAACTGTATAAGAAATGATAAAAAACTTAACTTTTCAGATTTGTTATTGGAAGTCTTACTATAAGTCTCTTTTTCAACCCGAGGACAGTCGTCTGAACTTGAGAACCCCGACGCATCTTTATTCCAGTTAGTCTCCGTGCAATCTGCGACAGTGGAAGCTGGGGGTGGGGGTACAGGTGTAGGCGCTCGTTGTTTCTTTTTTTTTCTACGTGCTTGCATTGACTTAGGCTGATCCGCGATAGGAGTAAATAGTTGAGAAAAAAGGCGTTCGCTTCCTGGGATATCGTGTTGATTATTCACGTGTGTACTCTCCGAGACTGTAATTCGTTGTGATTGTACTTTATCGTCTTCCCACAGATTGTTAGGACCTGTTAGGTTAGGAATCGGGCTAGGTGGGACATATATTGATAAGGCTTTCCTATAAGTACAATTAAACTCGGACATTAACTCCCTGATCCTCCTCTCTTTTTTAAATAAAGGGCAAGATTTTTGCAATGCCATATGATTTCCTGTACAGTTCACACATTTATAGGAAGTGGTGTCGCAATTCTCATGGCTTTTTGTGCATTTAGGACACACAACTTTTTTTGATGGACACATTTTCCACGTATGCCCGAATTTCCAGCAGCGTGAGCATTGTGTCACGGGAAATATATATGGTTCTACTTTCACCCTCATCTGCTCAATATAGACGTACCCAGGCAGTGATGAGGTTCTAAAGCCAAGGCGAATAGTTTCACTTTCAGTCCAATTGTGATTGATCGCACTCGAAGAACTCGACTCAATATTATTCCGCTTGTTTAGTCTTTTAACCGATACAATATCATAATCACATGATAAACATTTTAAGATATCAGCCTCTGAAAGATCCAACTCCACATTTTTAATAATTCCGTAAGAGATACCGACTTCCGAAGTTTTTTGGCTTCTCCATCCTAAATCCGCAAACGCTTTGCACCCTATAAAATCATCGACATCAGTTGCGCGTTCAAAAGTTATTATAATTTTATTTTGATTAACATATTTTATGCGTTCAATGCCTTGTATTTTGTTTTGTGTAAACAATCGGGCGAGTGCAAACTGTTTAGGTAAGGCTGTATTAAGTGTGACTGACACTTGAAATTTATCTTGCACTTCCAGACTATCCCTACGAACCACTTTATTTTTTTTATGAACTGTATTCCATTCCTCTGATGAGTTATCCTCTCTCGTCCTCTTGTTCAATCTACTTTCTTCTACCTCCATGTTTGTTTGTATTCGGTCACTGCATTCCATTCTGTCCTCCGTTTCATTCACAAGGTAAGCACTGTTGACACGCGTCCTTTGATATTCGACCCTATCATCGTCACCACAAGAGCGATCACTCATCGCGCACGAGCGGCGCCCCGGCCGTATCGGTCGGGAGCACGCTTATCGCAGATTTTATTATTTTACTATGTATCGCAGCGTTAAATACACGATCTAATGACACAAGGACGCAACGGCGAGTCGATAAAAATATTTACTTGATACAAAAATCTTATTAGGGCATCTCCTCTTTGTATTTGCTCCGTGGTTCTCTCTATTCTAGTTCGTTAATATCAGTACATATTCTTATCTATGGATAGAATCCAGTACAATATCATTTCTATAGCCGACTGTACGGGCAGCAGCTTTCGGAAATCGTTCAACGCGAAAAAATATATTTTAATGTAAAATGTTTTATAATTGGAACAAATCATAGCCTGCGGTATTTCTAGTTATTACGATCCTGTTTCATATACGAACTCCAAACCCTTAAAAACGTACTTCAACTCAAAAGACTAGAAATGTACTGATACAATAGTGCTAATTCTGGTGTTGTGTCACTAAACTTAAATTTAGCTTAAATAATCTTCTTCTTTCTTCTTTTATTTTCTTATTTTAGTGAAGCTATTTCTTTAATGGTATTTTTGTATGTATTTATTTAGACAACGTGTATTTTTAGTGTCACATACCTAACTTTAGTCTTCTTCTTCTTCTTCTTGGATGAAATGGCAACCAGCCCGATCTCTCGGATCAGCTATTTCTGCCAATGTCAAGTGTTTAGAGTTTTCAAGTTATAAGTCTTCAAGTCAATAAGTCTTCGTCGTGATGAAATTAATGATATAAAATATAAAAATGTGGATGAGATGAAATGGGGACCGTCTTCCGAAAAAACAAAAAACGATCTCCATCTTGAGGATACTTCTTCTTCTTCTTCTTCTTTGATGAAATGGCAACCAGCCCGATCTCTCGGATCAGCTATTTCTGCCAATGTCAAGTATTTAGAGTTTTCAAGTTATAAGTCTTCAAGTCAATAAGTCTTCGTCGTGATGAAATTAATGATATAAAATATAAAAATGTGGATGAGATGAAATGGGGACCGTCTTCCGAAAAAACAAAAAACGATCTCCCTAACTTTAGTCAATCTTTAACATTTGAACGTCGTTTGACAGAATAAAACTCATTTTTAGTCATTTTAGTTTAGGGTTCCCACACTTAACTGCGATGCGATGCAGCGTAAAGTTCTTGCGGTGCATTGGTACGAGCTCGCAAATATCTGCGATGCGTTGCGAATTCACAGTTATTAGTGGGTGCCCATAGTTATGAGAGTTTTCGAACAACAGAATTAGCATTACTGACTCTTGACTTACAGATACCCAGTGGACAGCGAGCAAATGACTGAGCTTCTGATTGGTAAAGATTATAAGTTCACTAAAAACTGGCATTAAACAATTCATTCCTTTCTATGCACCGAGTGAATGAGGTTACCAGAGCCCAAACCCCTCATTCCCCAGACTCTAGAGGTAGGAACTTTTAAGATGGCAATATACTTGTGACTCTTTAGTCATAGATGTCTATAATTGCCAGTGTGGTGACGGATTAGGTATACAGCGTGTCATCACCTCCATTCATCCCTATGATGTAGTGATGTTGTTATCCAACTACGCATGACAACAACACTAGAAGGAGAAGCTAAACTTGAAACTATACCAACCCGACTGGACTGCTTGGTATAGCCAAAAACTCCTTTCTAAGGAAAGGCCTATGTTCAGCAGTGGACTATAAAAAGTTCTAGAGAAGAAGACGCTAGGTCTTACAGTTCCTTACTATTAGGATCACCTGTTCTGGTGTTGGTCAGTTCGTTAGTACCACCATACACTATGGAAAAAAAGCTTACACTGAGGAGCTATAAAAAATTAGTTCTGTAGTGCCTTCGCTCATTAGTGCATTTTTCGAAGTCCTTTATTGTATTTTTTAATCCACTCCCACGTGAAACCTTATCCGGGTTTCGATGATCCTTGGTGTTCTCCTCCTTGGTCGCATCTCTGTCAGGGGCGTCTTTACATATAGTGCAGACTATGCGGTGCACATGGGCGCAGCTGTGTTAAGGCAGCCTGCCGCAGCATTTTTAAATGAACCTGCATTCTTACTAAAAGGTGCTACACTTACTAAAGGGCGCGAACTTACTGAAGGCCGCTAAAATAGGAACGTATTACATATTTATTTTTTAATTTTAATGTTTTGCGAGTCGGGTCACATCACACATGTACTATGTGAATTATCATCAGCCCCTTCACTTAAGTTTAATGTTTGCTTTAGGTTATGGTATTCTTGCTTGGTTGCTAGTACATCGACATAGTAATTATGCTTTCGCAGGTTCAAATATACATGGCTATTCGCAAAGAAATATATGATCATGATCATTCTCATTGATCGATTACTTCGATATGTCAATTTGGAAATTATGTAAATATGGAACTTATTGAGATTATGATGCAGATGTAGGTACTGTTTTGTTTCAGTTTAGAAATATAGCAACTGAAATCAATATTGATCAGGTCTTACCTACAGGTATTTTTAATGCATAATAAGTGGCATCATAAAGGGTTACTTACTAGGGGGTACTTCTGCTGTTTTAAGGTTCTTTGATAGTCTATCCTCCAAGCAAGAGGATAAGAGCCAACTAAGCGATCAAACTATGCTGGACAACTGCTCTGTAAAGAAAAAGGTAAACTTGAAATACGAGTATGCCCTATACTAACCTGCCTCTGCGGCGCAATGGTAGCGTATGCTATATTGCCGGGTTGGATCAAATGTTTGTTTTTATATCAGTAAAGTTGTCAAGTACTCATAACACAAGCTCTGCTTAGCTGGGGGCTAGATGGGGTTGTGTGTAAGATGTCCAAAATATTTAACCTGTCTGGCCAACGCAGTTTACCAGGGCGAAAAAAACTTAGGAAACGCCTACATCCAGTAATGGATGTAGGCGTTAATAAAGACCTATCCTCCAATTTAGGTAAAAATAAAAATCTGCAGTGCTCTTCACAAAAAGTTATTTCAGAAGTCGGTTGTGTTTGCAAATAATATTAAATAAGGCCTCAGTCTGAGATCATTCGTTTGTGAAAGGAAATTGAAGTTATTATGATTAATATCACGCAGGAGCGAGGCCGATTTACACCTACATATCTCACCCACGTACGTATATTATATTTTGTCATAAAATATAGCAGCAAAACCGCAGTGCACTTTGCAAACCCGACACTACTGGCTTGTTATTATAATTATTTCTTAAATTCTTTGACACACGTCATACATTTCAAGATGGACTGTTGATAAAGGTCTACGGTATTGATTTTTAGAATTTTTTGCCTTAAATCAAAATTTCGAGTAATTTTTTTGTGTGCAGTGAAGTGTCCCGATGTCCTCTACTCTTATATTTGTGGGTCTCCCCGAGGATTCGAAGAGCTCTATCACTAGGTAAGTGACATTGTTTTTTAATGGTTTAGTATTTATTAGCCCGTTACGCGTGCCTTCAGGAGGGTTTTCTTTAGATAATTTAAGCTGAAAATTTAACTCAAAATAAAAAAGTAAGCAATCTTTGCAAGTAAATTAGGCAGACATTCAATTAGGTTTCTGCTCGTCGATAGTGTTCTTTATTTATTCAGTTCCTTCAAATAATATTGATTTTATTTTTAATAACCCTACTAATTTAGCTGTATAAATATTTTATTTATCAAACTACAGAACTATTATGTCAAAGTTTATTCAAGATTGGTATGTTTTGTAGGTACCAATTTTTTCAAATGAATTACGGACGAAAAAAAATAACATTATTTTTGTAGTTCTTGAAGTTCGCAACCTTTATTATCAAAATCAATGAAGTTATTAGGATAATTAATTGCATACAAGTTATTGACGAATATATTTCAGTACATCAATGTGTCATAAATATAATGTAATCTTTATATATATAACTAGCTGTCCCGGCAAACGTCGTTTTGCCATAACTACTAATAAATTAAAAATTAATTAAAAAAACATTGTCCAGCGGACAAAATTCTGAATATAAACCATTCCCAGATCCCCTTGAACACGCACAAAAAATTTCATCAAAATCGGTCCAGTCCTTTGAGAGTAGTTCAGTGACATACACACTCACAGAAGAATTATATATATAAAGATTAGAAGAATATAGAAGAATTATATATATAAAGATTGGACCGATTTTAATGAAATTTTTTGTGTGTGTTCAAGGGGATCTGGGAATGGTTTAGATTCACAATTTTGTCCGCCGGACAATGTTTTTTTAATTAATTTTTAATTTATTAGTAGTTATGGCAAAACGACGTCTGCCGGGACAGCTAGTATAAACATAAGGTATGAAACTTTAAAGGATCGTCACTTAGCGATCATAGTCGAGGGTTTATACAGAAATTTCATTTTGATAGCATCTCAGAAAACTATTTCTTAAGTTACCTTTCCTAATAGTTCAAAATAATTTGGGGATGATTGAAATCTATCACTAAATACATATTATAAAACAAAGTCCTCCGCCGCGTCTGTCTGTCTGTTCGCGATAAACGGTAGAACTACTGCACGGATTTTTATGCGGTTTGTACTAATAGAAAGAGTGATTCTTGAGGAAGTATTTTGTATATAATTTGTGATTTTTTTGAGTAAATTGACTAAAATATTACGATATTTGTTGAAGACGTCGGCAAAAATAAAGCAGCACATCTTCTCAGAGTAGCATGAGCTATATTATACTTTCCGTAAAGAACCCGTGCAAGGCCGGGGCGGGTTGCTAGTATGTCAATAAAATCAAACATATTGATTAACATTGGACATTAAGTAGAAGCCCTGTGAACAAGCGCCTTCTTAGAAAATCTAGTTCTTGTGAAAATTTGTATTGCTTTAATGAATATGTTTTTGCATTAATGGTTTTTCTTTAGTAATATCAGTAACCAGAGTACTCACATACGTTAGATATCTATTTACATGTAATTCAATTAAAATATTATGTCTCAATATAAATAAAAATCGCTCAAGTGCTTGCGTGGCCACACACATTTTAGTGTTCCATAGGTATCAATACCTGTTTAAACAAATACAACTTTTTGTTTTTGTAGCTTTTCTAATTGTTTTGTAGGAATTTTGTCAAACAAGATTTTATAGATTGGAGCATTACTACTGTGAAACTAGCAGAAATACTTCGTCGTAATACATACTATCTGAAAATGGAGCCAGACCATTTACTATATAGGAAGATACTTGTAACGATCGCGAAATATGTATTCATATTTGTTTCTGTTAAGTTCTAAATATGTTGGTGAGTATTTAAATGCACGTACACAGTACTTTGTTCTAATTAAAGTCGTAGGTTGTTCTAGAATAACATTTGTTGTGTGGGCGGCTTAGCATTGCCTTGAGTTTACCAATTATGGTGATCAAGATTGTTTATGTGTTAGTGGTTTATTTATACAAATTAGGCGTTATTGTGCAATATTATTGTTTGGTACAAACTCATAATGTTGTTATACGACACAAGGTATTGTAAGAATAGGTGAATCACGTTTAATTTGCATTTATATTGGATCAATTTACGTATATGGAGAATTTCAATTATTATGTAAAAAGTTTTTAACCTAAATTCCATTTTCTAAAGTAAATTAAGAGTAATATTTTATTAATTTGGTTTTTATCGATATGGAAAGCTCTTTTTGAAATGCAGCCATAGGCAAGATAAAGTGACTATGCTGGATAGTTCTTCTCGCAGATTCTAGACGAGATAGCTAGAACAGTAGCTGTTCTGGCTATCTCGTCTATTTATTGGAATAATAAAACTTTTCCGAACCTTTTACCTGAATATCAGTTTCCTACGGAGTGACTGGCATCGTAAGCCTGAGGGACAACTGAATTTGAAGGTTAAACTAATTGTCAGTATATTTAAGGGTACTGACTTCCCAATAACGATTGCGTTAGATTTTCATGACATCCAAGATACAAGTCATCGTCGGGATGACTTAACGTGGTCTCCGAGGCATTGGTGTGAAAGCACATCCGCTTTCTGGTTTTATTGTAAGAAAAACCCAATAAACCTTTTGACTTGACCCGGCAATCGAACCCAACCCTTTTCTTGGTAGTCGTATGCCGCTAGACCATCAAAGTACATGGTAATAAAAATATTACATTTAAAACTTTCGAAAAACACTAGTGTAAAATAAATTGGAATTTAAACCTTCTGTTAGACCTCTTATTTAAATGTATGGTTAGCGTAATAGACAAAATGACTGCGAATCTAACCTACGACCTCTTTGGAATGCATCCAAGCTGCATTAAGAAAAAAGTATGGTACACTTTTTTATTTTTAGTTTTTAATACGTTGCAGCTGACTTTACAATAGGTGGAGATACTTTTTGAGGTCCAATTAATGCAAAGATTTTATAATACCAGCTAATTTTTTCTACTATTTACAACTGTTCTACTATATAAATACTTATCATTGTTTTAAATGAACCAATGTATTATATATAACTTGCAATTGTATAGTAATATCTATGGGAAGGTGCGATAATTTATAATCTAGGAATCTTCTCTGACACAATCGATGCTTCTTATGGACCTATGATATCGCAGACGAATTGGTTCAAATTGCTTGCTATTGTTGTGTATTGTTTAACATCCCTTATAAAGTCACGGGCCAGGTGTTAGCTATATCATTAGGTTACACCATATTTTATCGTTGCGATAATCGTCATAGTCCCTTTGACAATTCGCACCGCTTATTCGCGATTAGTGACTAACAATAGAATTTGTCCTTTCATTAATGTCTGTACGTATTAGCCATCAATTGTTTCTGTCTCTATATTGTTGTTATAGGTTAGTAGTTCCGATTGAAATACCATTGTTTAATGAATCTTTGTGAACTCAAGTTTCAGGAGTCTCAACTTCGTCCTGTACGTCTTTCTTCATTGCATTTGGCTTTCTCTAGTTTGTCTTCTTTCTTTGTCGGGTTTGAGAACAATAGCCTAATAAAAATAAAAATAAAAAAAATAAAAATAATAAAGCCTAACAATATACCTAATAAGGTATATACACAAAAAGTGTTTACGTCTAGGATACTATCCTCTTGTTGACAACAGTAAACAAACATTCAAATGTCGTTTCGTCATCCAGGAAACGCTGCATGCTTTATCTATCTATGCTAAAATTAGAAAACTGATGAGTTTATGAGTTTGGTTGAACGCTCTAATCTCAAAAAGTACTGGTCGGATTTTGAATATTCTCTCAGTGTTAGCTGGCCCAGTTATAGAACAAAACTAGACCAAAGATCAAAAGGAGCGAAATATCAATCAAGAATTTTAAAAAGCTTGTCTAGCTAGTCTTCTAAATGTATGAAAATGTTAAGTTGTATGTGTGTACACTACAAAAACTCAAGGAGTTCTGCATCAATTGAGCTTAAATATTGACATGATATGGAACTCAGAAATTGTTTTATACTAACTTTTATTTCTAATTTCTCATCAACTCAAACAACGTGCTATAGTGAAGCCTGGCAGGATACAGCTGGTTATATATATATTAGAAAATCAATATTGCGTCGATGAATGCTAACAGGATTATCTATGGTTTTCCATGACAGGACTTCGTAACAGGATACCGATGTGAAGCCCTGCAGTCCGGCTGCAGTGCACCCCAACATAGGTACATACTTATCCTTTGTCGCCGATGCATATTATACGGACATGTATTAGTTACAGCTGAATGTGAAAATTAATACTTTTAAATTTCAATAGTTTTAGGGGACCAGGAATATTCTTCTCAAATAACATTTTATTTTAATCATGGCATATGTTGTAGGTACTTTAGGAGACTCTTTTAGTATTTGGCAGCAGGCATGTAACATGTAGGATGTAGTTCAAAACTCGTCAAGATCATACTTTATACTGTAGACGGGATAGTTTAGCTTAAGATCTCCGCTAGCTTATCGCGCCGTCACAAAATATTAAAATCTATTGAATTCTTTAGTTTTTTGAAAATCAGATAATGTAATTCTGGAAAGTATTGTACTCGAAAAGAAACCGAAACAAAACTCGCTACTTACTCTAAAATTACACAGGTCAACGAATTATTTTTTTGTAGTAACTTTTTAGTCCAAATAACCTAAATCCTATGTATTTTTGGGTGCTGAAACTGTATTTGGTATTCGTTTTTTTATAACCCACAATTCTAACACAATATGACATCTATTGTAATATCAAAAATAAGGAAAAAAATATTATATTGAAAATTAAGCTTTTTATTGACCTAAAATTTTTACCAGAAATATAATTACATCTTAATGTAAATATTAAAAGCTTTTTTTTTGCATATTTTCTCCCTTTTCCCTTTTAGAACGAAATCAGCAGATCGAATTACATAAAGTTTACTAAGCTATGGTTTTTTATTATAAATAGACTGCCAAAATGACTCTGCTCAGCCTGATGGTAAGTTCAAGCAGAATCAAACAGTGGGCAGACAAGCAGACAATGCAGTTTGGCGTCCAACACTATGGCGGCTTAGTGAGATGCCTTTTCACGCCCATCTTAATGGTGATGGTGCCCATCTGATGGAAAGCATAAGCAGAATCCAAGAGTGATGGTTACCATACTGCGAACGCAGACAATGCAACAATGCAGCATGGTGACCCACACCATGGCGGGCTGGTGATGCTTTCGCATCATTGGGCCTCCGGTCTCGCAGTCACCAACGAAACACGACAGCATGATCGCTGTCATTTTACGTTGATTTTCTGTGCGAGGGTAGTACCGCCCCGGTCGAGCCGGCCCGTTCGTGCTGAAATCAGCGTGGCTCTACTACGTGTGATTCTGTAGAGGAAGGGAGAACCAATTGGAAGAGCTCTTCAGAACACTTTCTATGGTAAAGGCCGTAGAGGTCTGCCATGGAGGCGATATTTCTCCGAAACTGCAGAGGCTCAAGGGACTCGGTGGCATCGGGACTGTTAATAATACGGACTGCTTGCCGCTGCAACCGGTTGAAAGCATCGAGCAAATACTGCGCGGAACCATCACAAAGATGAGAACAGTACTCCACGCACGAGCGACCTTGGTTCTTATAAAGAAGACACAAATGCTCGGGCGTGAAGAAACGTCTCACCTTGTTTCCGTGAGGCCGCCTTAGTGATGCTCTCGATGTACTCCCGCGGGTTGACGTACCGGCAAATTTCCATGCCCAGTACACCGAACTTATCCCGTAGTGGCGGTTGAGCGCTCTGAAAAGTGGGGATGGGAAGAAACGGAGACTTTGCTATAAATATAGAAATCAAGATACACACAACAATATAATATTAATATACAACTATTAATGAAAGCCCTTTCTGAAACTCGTAATCCCACACCACTATACAATAAAAAAAACCGAATCCTACTTTACGTGCAATTATAATAGGTCTTTACCTATGAAATTGCCGTTTTGTATGCAATAAGTGAAAGTACTTATTTTTTCAAACTTTTTTATTTCTGTTATTCGAAGTAATCACCCATGCAATCGACGCATCTTTGCTATTACTACTACGACTATTACTTTTCCAAAATTTAGACAACTTTTTAGTGGGTAAAAAATTCAATTCCCGAGAGGCAGTACAAAATGCCTTTGAAGAGTTTGTTGCCTCCCGTCCAGCTGATTTTTACAAGAAGGGTATCAATAAACTGCCAATGCGTTGGCAAAGATGCGTCGATTGCATGGGTGATTACTTCGAATAAAAGAAATAAAAAAGTTTGAAAAAATAAGTACTCTCACTTATTGCATACAGAATGGCAATTTCATAGGTATAGACCTATTACTTGACTAATGGCATGTTTATTTACCATAATGTATCTTACCTGTGTAAGGTGCCACTATTTAATTGCTTTATGCGTTTTGTACTGTTATAATGTTTACTGAAATTGAATAGCTGAAGTGTAGAGACTAGCAGTCGTTTATTTACTCTTCTCATTTCTCAACTCAATGATTCGGAGGAGAGGATGTTACAAAGTGTCTCCTAGCAGTCAAAATATCGCGTGTGTTACTTTATTTTAAAACACTAAGTAGACCTTCAGCATTTCCATCGCTAGGATTTTTGCTTATCACAATTTTTTTATGATTTGGATTTCTTCGCTTAAAACCTTGATTTTCCCCAACAAAATTTTAATTGTATAGAATGTTTCTTAAAAAGGAAGAAAAGAGATAGGTGAGGGAAAAAAATGTTGAAATCTGAGACAAATAACACTGCGACACTGCGCAAAATAAAACTAATTTGAAACATAAAATAATATAATGATACGATCTTAAAAAACTGCACGTTTAGAAGCTTCTGGCCGCGGAGGCGGTGGCTGTTCGACAGACACGCACGAGTTGACGCCGCAACAATGGCTGACACACCCGCGCGGAAGCGGCGCTACCGCCATTACATGGTCCGCTAATCCCCCGCATCGCCACCGTCTGTGCATGCCAGGCCGTGACGCGGCTGTCTGCAGCCGACAAATCTCTACTAATAAGGCTATGAACAGCTGCATTCTAAAGTTATTACATTTTCATTATTACATATCTTTTTGTGATTTATTTTGAAATCAATCCAATGCGGTTCAGAGATTTTATGGAGTGTGAATCGGGACTTCTCATCATTTACTTGATTCGGGACAATAATTGCTTGGTGCAATTTTTTTTTAATCCTGTAATGAATTTTAGGATTCAATCGTAAATGGTCACAGTAACTGACCAGCTAATATCTCATTTTCTCTTTGGTTTGGACAAAAAAGATTATTATTAATATCAATTAATGTCAATAGTGAATAGAGTGCAAATTAACTGTGTGAGGTCACGCTTAGTTGATGCTCTTAAGATGCAGGCTAGAGGTCGCAGTGAATTACTATTACATAACTCTTCAACTCGTTTGCTCCCAAAACCATAAGCATTATTTGCATGGTTTTTTAATAATTATAATACCTTTATTTTGGAAATGTATTCATACAACATACCTTAATAATTATGTTAGTGCAATGCAATTGACACAACTAATTAAAGAACTGTCATTTTACTCCAGGTCAGGAAGTTAGAACGGTTAGGAGTACCACATATCTTCTGCAGCAGTGAATCCAGTCGCTTTCGGCTGATCGCTGTAAAATCATCTGTGTGCATAGACGAACATGCCAGAGGCGCTGCACCACCTTGACAGCCCTAACAGTATCCTGAATGCTTTTTTATATTGGACCCAGTACAGCACGAATGGTCTTCTGCGTACTAGTTGTCCAAAGACTAAACGTCTACAATGCCTGGCAGTACGCCTTAAAATATAGATATTTAGTTATCATTTATTTATTCTTAGAAGTAATTGACTACTTTAACAGTTGCTTTCGAAATAAGAAATTCATTGCATGAAAATTAAACATTGTTATAGAAATAATTATTGCCCGTTTTTGTCATATTTTTTTCTATAATTATTGCAGTTCAATAAAAAAAACTTAGAGAATAAGCCCACTTTCTTATTTACCCGGAAAACAAATACCGATATTTATCCAATATAAATTATTAACGCTCATTCAAGAGTGTAAAAGTAAAAAGCCATCCGGAGAATGTTTCTTTGATTGTTTGTTATTTCCTTCGTCGCGGTTACGATATCTGTTAATTAAGGGCTCGATATAATGGTTGTAAACAGAGATAGTGTCAATTAGAGGGCCCTTCGTGCCTGCCTTTGTGTCTGTTTTGGTCGACCCGGGGAACAAATTGATGTGTGCAGCTATCAAATTAAGGAAAACTTTATGGCACACAAATCGTTTCTAAATTTGTTAACGGTGTAATACGTTGAATGAATACAGCTTCGAGCGAACCAATGAACTTTGGTAAGCCGTAAATTTACTATATTTTACAAAGGTGTTAGCGTTTGGTATCAAAAAGGTGGTGTCGGAAAAAATTGTTTTGACTCCCGAGTTTGGTTTGGAAAGGTTATGATCCTCTTAAGCCGCCTCAAGAATCATACTGGCTTTCATTTCATGTACATTAATTACTTTTAGTATGCTTTTACTATAGTTTCTCATGTAAAGGTTAATTTCAAGTTTGAAGTTCAATGCAAAGGACTTTTTTATAAAGATATAAATAGATTATTAATGCTTTTCGGGTAGAACACTCAGATAAAACTAGTTTCATGAGTGAATATTATTTTTAATTTTTATATTATTTTTATAAGTGTTTAAAACTTATGAAAAAAACAAAACAATTAGAACATACAACGCCAATCCTCCCCGACTTACATTATCGATATTTTTTTTGTTTTTTAGAGTTAACGTTATTCCTATGATTGTTTGAAAACTAGGATACTTTACTTGGTTCTATATTCTGGTTTTTACCCTTTTGTATAAATATTAAAATAAAAGGAATCTAAATGCCCATCATTCTTAAATCACATTAATTCTCAAGAGTGTTGGCTGGATCGACTTAATCTGTGCTTTACAGGTTCTTGTATTCAAGAGGTGTGATAACTTAATAAGTATAGTGGTAAGCTACAGGTCTCGCTTACTTAACTTACACATTATCATAAATATAGCTTTTCCTCAATGTTGCAGCGTTGTCTCCTTATAGTCAAACCCGATGTTTGTGCATTATTTAAACCACTTGCAGGGCTTGATTATAAGATGCGGTAACTTTGCTTATTATATGTAGTACATCGGGATTTATGACAATCTTGAAGGTAAAATTATTGTTAGAGATCTTACATTTCCCTTCATCATGCAATGCTATAATTATAAAAAGTTTATATAACGAGAAATAAAACCAGCCTTTTGCGTATTATTTTTTTTAACTTAGTGCTCTCACGTATATGATAACGATTTTACCATTAGCTTCTAATCTAAGTCACAGATTTCGAATGCAGACAAAAAAACAAGATGTGTCAAGTCTTCATACCATAGACTATAGAGAGTTATTAATGAAACATTTGATGAATATCGCACCTTTCAGAATGAAATCTAGAAAGTATTTCCATTATGAAATTAAAAGATGTTGTCAATACTAAATTAAAATCTTTACGCTTGGCGTTTAAGATACAGTTTTAAATTAGTTACATTCCCCATCTGCATGTAATCGAAATTGGAAAAGGCCTTAGTTCTGGACCCACTGAATATAATTTATAGAAGTAATGTAACACTAAAATTATGGTTTGCAGGCAAGTCGATCGAATATTTAAATAATGATGCTGTTTAAATTGGATGCAATGATTATGATACTTTATTTTAAACGAGCTTTTGCCTTTTTTCTATTTGAAAGGACCTATTTGATCTTTGCTGTATAGTATCTCAGATAATCTGTCTATGTAAATTCCTTGATGAGCGTTACGACCGCGGATTAGCTACGTTTTGAACACACAAATTTTGATGTGATTGCAAGAAAAGACGGAGTAATAATATAGTTGCCAGTTATAAATAAATTAATTTTCAACTAACCTAATCGATAGTTTGCAGACAAAATAAAATTTGTAGCAGACTATCATTTACAAACACTCTAATTCGCTACGTGTGGTCTTTTTAAGATAAAACTACATATTTTCTTGTAGTCAGTCTAAAATTGACGTAAGTTTTCCCACAAATGACACGTTATTTGGTTTCATGCTCAGGGCGATATTCCTGATGTCCGTTCTTCAAAGCCATCTGCTGGATCAGTGATTGGTAGTTAGTCATTGCATTTAATTTATTTGAATTGCTTCACTACTGTGAAAGTATGTAATGTGTATGCAACGAAATTGATGTATATTTGTGCACAGAGGCTATATTATTTAAACACGTAGGTCCCAGAAGTTCTGTTTTCTTTGCTTTAAAATTGTTTAGCAACAGAAAGGTAAAAAAAAACAATCGAATAAAAATCCACCTTCGTTTTTGAAGTCGGTTAAAAAAGGATTAGAAAATTTCCAATTGCCGAAGAAATAGTTGAGTCAGGTGGTATTTTAACGGGTTAGTCGTGTGATGAGTCTCTCATTAGCACCAAAGTTCTGAGCACACCATAGCCCTCATTAGCCACAATAAGTTTAAAACAGGTCCGAGAGTAATCAACTGTTGAGCTGAGTGATAATATGCCTTCTCACCTAATATTATTTTTTTCCCAATCTCTGTTTAGTGCCCGTTCTGGTAACACTCAGAAAGTATCTAGCAGTTTGGGGTGTTGCAGTACCGTTGAGGAAGAGGTCGCCAACACGTTTTCTGAAACAGAATCTAACAGCCAATTCGTTTTGGAGTGCAGGTGAGCGGATGTACATATTTAGTATGACGAGGATAGCATAATTAGCGACCTGTATTTTTTAAACTTTCGGACAATAGTGTGTTACGTGAAACCAATCATACTAATATTATAAATGCGAAAGTTTGTAAGGATGGATGGATGTTTGGATGGATGTTTGTTACTCTTTCACGCAAAAACTACTGAACGGATTTTGATGAAACTTTACAGTAATATAGCTTATACATCAGAATAACACATAGGCTACTATATGCCGCGATAACCGACATATACGCGGGCGGAGTCGCGGGCAACAACTAGTAAAGAATATAAGTTGTTGTATAGAATATGGCTTTCAAATGTTTCATACATTTATAACACGTGAAATTGTCAAATTCATTAATATAAACAGTACTGATGCAGGCGTTATGTATCTGTCTGCCTAGCTAGGCATTTTGGTAATAGTCAATGCCATATACATGAAACTTTATGTTAGTTAGTTCTAACAGTTGGTTAGTTCTAAGTTTACACTTGGTTATTCCTATTTTAACACGTTGTTTTGATTTCACCTGAGTGTTTGTTTGTTTATAATCGACATTTGTAAGCGTGTTATAATTATTTTTAAACGCCGATAGATAACCAACAACAACAGTGGGCTTGCGAGCTCGAAATTGTGTATATGCATGTAAGCATTGAGAGTGTATAATAAATAGATCAATGAATTTAAGTGTGATGAATTATCATGCATTTACGAATGGCATAATATAATAGTTTAAACATCACACAAGGTTATTCGAAATATTCTTCCAATACTGCCTCTGTGGCGCAGTGGTGGCGTATGCGACTGCTGTACTTGAGGTCTCGTGTTCGATTCCCGGGTCGGACCAAATGAACATTTGTTTCGGAGTTTGGGTGTTTTCTATGTATAAGATGTATCTATTTAATCCGTGTCCGTGTCCGAAATATTTATTTATTTATTTAATGAATTAATGTCGAGTTTAGACCATTGGGCAACCACTAGTAAGTACATAATATATATTTCATAGCCTGAACCTCTTCCGCTAGGTAGTATGACCGTAAATATATTCGATATGTAAATTCTAAGAACACAACTTATTTTTAATACAATTGCCCGTTTGCTACTGATTTATGCAAACCCATAACAGTAAGTAGTAAGTACTATTGTTAAGATGGCAATAAAATTTGAAAGTAGGACTAATAAAAATGCAACTGAAGCCTTAAGTAATGATTTTGTAGAACTTATTTATTCCGCTCTATATTCCATGTGGGGTGAATTTTGAGTGAAATGGAATGTTGGACCTGTGATAGTCACGCACTATGATGACATGGTTGGTTTAAATATCGCGCATTGACAGGTAACTAGGCATCCACATGTTGACGTCGCATTGGCCTATTTTCCTCGATCGATTGTACCTATTGTAAAATAGGTCAGAAGGTACTGATCGGTACGATAGTGCAATGTGTTCTCTTTTGTGAAAACATAAATCATCTATACCAATAAATAAAATTTGAGTGTTTGTTTGTAATGTTAAAATTGACTGTTTTTCACCAAATAATACATGATAATGATAATACAATAATATCACTTTATTGTGCATCAGATTAATTACAAAGGTAACACAAAACTAGGACGTACAATTGGCGGCCTTATCGCCCTAAGCTGCCCTAAGGCAATCTTACTAAAGGCAATAATACATATATACACATACGGTACTTAAATCGGAAACACATTTTTTTTAATTTGCATGACTATATGTCTGTCTGTAGGATTGTTTCGGCTAAGCTTTAGAACCGCTGCACCGTTTTTATCTATAATTTTACTGGCAGATAGCTGATGTTATTTGGAGTAGCGTGTATTCTGCAAAGAGGAGGAACACTTGAAATCAACCCTATACCGCCCTTTTGAGTGGAGTGACCAGACCAGATAGGTATAATAGGCCAAAACCTCCTACCTAAGCAGAGGGATACGTCCAGCAGTGGATTGATCATGATCACTCTTCACATTGTAGCAGCCGCATCTTGAACAGATAGTACCAGATAGTACCGAACTTAAATTATTTTAAAAGATAACTTAGCATAGAGGCACGTATTCACTTTGATTAGTGCGAGTGCAAGTGCGTAGCGCAGGTGATCAATCATTGGTAGAAAATACGTGTGGACCGCGAATTCGCTGTACCTGCAGTTGCACTGATTAGTGCAATCAAAGTGAATACGGTTCTGTATACTGAGTATAAAAGTTTGAAATATTGATAAAAAAACAAGTTTACATAAGGTTCGGTTGTAATGCTCACGTGATTTCATGCTTGCGAAATCAAAACGATATATGGTAATAAAAAGTATGTACTGATGTAGGTTATGTAACTGATGTTATAGTTGTCATGTGGTAACAATGTTCTCTGGTCCAAAGAGTAACATGCAGTCCCGTCGGAGCCTGGCACCGCTATTTTATGAACCTTTTGGATACGATCGATAAGACAAATATTGTTCCGTTTGATGGATGATACCCTAAACTCGAACATCTATTGTTACCAAGGATTGTATAGAACCTTTATACTGATTTAGCCTACTTATATTTTGGTGGGTTAATGAGATCGACCTGGTTGAATATTAATGGCTGTTCTGCTTGCAAAAATTATGGTCTCGTAACCCGAATATTTAGATTAAAAGGTAAAAAATATGGCAGTATTCGTAATACTGTTTATTGGCTAATATAATAGGGATGTAGGTCTAAAGGGAAATAAGTTGACAATAGCTTTATGTTTGCTTTAAGTGTTGTTACTAAATCCACAGATTTAACGCTTATCGATGCTTTTAATCTACTAATAGATACTTATGAATATTATGTATCATGGGGATTGTTCTGGTGAATTGTTTTTGATAATTCTTTTTTTATTTGAAAGCTGGTGCTTCCCGCGTGGTCTCATTTCAATTTGGAACTGCTATTGTATTTTGTTCTTTTTTTGTTAATATTTTTGATTATTTAATCTTTCGACCACACTGATAACAAGTGCATTTATGTAAAAACATCATGCCATAAGTATTAAAATTACAGAATCAAATAATTACTCAAGCAATGCAACTAATATAATATTGTAAAATTAACTTTCCCTATTGTAAAAATATATATTGTTTGAATTCTAAGAATACGTGCTCAGAGGCAATTGGTGGCGTAATAAACATAAGTGGCAGCGACCGTAGTAATTGAATAATTCCTTCCTCAGTGATTAAAAAGTTAATTGTAGAGAGTAAAAGTCAATTAGATATCCAGCGATATTGGTTATTGAGGTACTCAGGATCAGCAAACGGATGTTTCTTACTGTCGAGAATTTATTAGTTCCATTAACTATGTTTTTTTGTAGTCCATTGCAGTAATCTGGTAAATTCTACAACAGTGTGGATTTCTTGTTGGATTATAAATAAGGACTTGTTCTTGCGCATAATCACCACTTCTTTCGAAACAACTTGGTGTTACGGAGGTATCTTAAATTCTGTCCTCTACTCTTGTTTTAAGTCTATGATGTTATCTTCTATCTACCTTCTCAATGAGAACGCAAGCCGTTTGGAATGGCCGGACAATATAATTTTCCCAAGACCACATGACTCAGATGAAACTTAGAGATTTTCGGTTCGGTTTTGTATTTATATCATATGCCTTGGACCGATGGCGAGCTAGCTAAGTAAATTACGAAACTTTACAATATTTGAGCCAACATGTTCATACAAATTTAAACTGAAAAATGACAACTTACATTGTTTGGAAAAGAAGAAAATCGAAAGCGGGCTACCAATTACACTATTATTTTACATTTTTTTTCTAACTTTTTAACATAATTGACTCATTAGAGTCCTTACTATTAAGTAAGGAAACAAAACGCCTATAGTTACAAGTGTTTCCATCTTAAGTGAATCACTTTCCATAAAATTACTTTATGTTCAGAACTATGTTCACGGATAGTTACTATCTTAATAATTCCAAGTAATTTGTGTGGTAGCTGCGTATCTAGTGGTATCAAACTCAATCTGCAGGTGGTGGTATGATTGCCATTGAGATAACGCCTCCGGTAAGAGTTCTGTCTAGGATCTATTCTTATTTTGGTTCCTAGTCGTGACCAGCAAAATGCACGTGCTATTCGAAAACAAACCGTAGCACCTTTACTACATTCAAATGACCTTTAAAAACTGCGATATTTTGAACTTTACGCAATACAATGGCTTTATTGATTTGATATTTCTTTTGTAAGTAAAGGATAGCCTGCAATGTATGCGTACAAGTATTTTGAGTAGTATATTTGTGGCCCTGAAGGGATGATTTACAAACTGTTTAGTGTTGTCCGGCGCACTTGTTTCACGCTGTGAGCGTGCCGTCACGATTTCCATGAGTCAAATGGCTCACTAGAGGACTGCTTGCATGTGTAATGCATCTAATATTATCTACTAAATACATAGTAGGTACTGACATAATAAGTGCCAATTTCATATCAATCTGCCTAGTTAGATGCCTTATTTATTGATGCGATGTGAAGTTCAAGTGTGTCACTACCCATTAAACCGTGAAAAGTACGGAAGCACATTTTTCTATCTGAATAGATATTTGGGTCCGTGATTTATCTCTTAATTTGTATTAGATTTTAATTAAAACAGAGATTTTATGGACCTTCTGTATCCTCACACACTCGATTAAACACAGCGCAGGCGCTGTTTCACACAGGTTTTCTGTAAGGCCATGACATCACTCCGGTCGGGCTGGCCCTGCATGCCGAAGCTTGGCTCTCTTACGGTAAAAATATGGTGATCAATTTCTCAACCACAAAATTTCGTGACGCCAAAACTTTTTAATCCTTTTTACAAAAATTATGCGAATAGACGAGTATAAAATTTGGCACAGTTAAAGTTACTAGGGAAGAGTGCAGAAAGCCAAAGAAAGGAAAAGTGAATTATAGTCGAATTGCGACCACTGGGCCACAAGTTTTAACTATGAAGGTAGCGGTTCGCGCCGTGACAGAGACAAGGACCGAGACAGGAGACCGCGACCGGAGACCGCGACCGGAGACCGCGACCGGAGACCGCGACCGGAGACCGCGACAAGTGTCCGGTCTCTTCTATATGTACTGTAGGTCGAGACCGAGATCGGAGACTTCCCGGGGCGAACCAAATGTGTGTGTGATCTGCAAATATTGGTTCAAGAAATTAGTTTTGTTTTAATAAAAAAATTATACATCTAATTATATCAGTTGTCTAGTACCCATAATACAAGCTCTGCTTTGTTTGGGACTAAATGGCGTTGTATGTTAAATGTTCATAATAGTATTAGTATTATAATTAACTAGAAAACAAGAAGGATTAACCTTTAGATGTCAAATGACACTGTCTATCCCTTGAATACCTACAAGATATCAGAACAATTAGGTCTGTCTTCTATGATATTTATAGATAGTACTCTCGATGCGACATGTATATTACCATGAAAGCTTCTTTATCTCTTCTTTACAGTGAATAGGAAACATCAAATAACTTTGACTGGTACCCAAGCGAGAAAACCTCGTGTGCTAATTAATGCAGTGATCTAGTATTAGGCTCGGAAACGGGTTCATTTTGACATTGTATGTTATTGGGATTGTATTAATAGGTTAAGTTCTACTCTGCATTCGCGTTCAAAGAAACAAAACGTTTTAACTAATAATACTAGAGCTAGTATTCAGTATACTTTTTAATGTCATCACATATTCACATTCATATTATAAAAAATAGTACATGGATGACCGAGCTTTGATCTTTATCTTTTTTTTGTAACTTTTTAAAAGTGAATCGTAACTAAATCGATTTATCGCCTCCGAAACTGTCTGCATACTAAATTTCATGATAGTCGTTGGAGTCATTTCCGTTCCGTTCTTTCTTTATTTTAAAAGACAACTGAAGATGACAGAAAGAAGACAAAAGACACAAGAAATATTCCAGAGTCACGGTGGACTTTATCTTTTCTTACTGTTGCTTACTTACTTTATCTTGTTGGAGAAAGAGAGAGTTGTCTAAAGGACGAAAAAAAAATTTAAGAGTTTCTAAACATTATGTATTGATTCTTTACACTTACGCGGTTGGCGTGTGCGACTGCTGATCGTGAGGTCTCGGGTTCGATTCCCGGGTCGGACCAAATATTTGTATGATCTACAAATATTTGTTTCGGAGTTTGGGTGTTTTCTATGTATAATATGTATGTATTTACAAAAAAAAAGTATGTAATATGTATTTGTATCAGTTGTCTAGTACCCATAACACAAGCTCTGCTTAGCTTGGGACTAGATGGCGTTGTGTGATAGATGTCCGAAATATTTATTTATTTTGTCCACTCTTTTCGAGGTTTTATATTCGCTTTTTAATCTGCTCCATGTGAAGCATGTTCCTAAAAGCAGATTTTATTCGAACCTTTAATAAGTTGTGTCCTCATGACGTTGAGTACGCGTATTGTAAACGCGTGTCGACTAAAATATGCATTTAATTTGGGTCGTTCACTAATGATCTGCGCGCGTCCACCGCCTATGGCGATCATTATTTTGTCATACATTCGTCCAAACGAGCACGTTTTTAAACGACCACACGTAGTTTTAATAAAGGGATTCGGTGAAATGATTGGTAATTAAATGATAAATGATATTTATTTTGTAAGTAAATCTTTACAGGTATATTTACACGTCGGACTTTGTAGCCAGAAGAGGCTGGTATTTCCTAAGACTCACTTTGGGAAGAAATGCCAAAAGAAACTACAGAAGTGTCTTTTTTTTAATCCGTTACCATTGATTAAATAAAAAAAAAATATATGCGAGTACACTATAGGATCTGGGTGGGGCTTTGAAGAAAGGATCACAGTTTTGAGTCCGCCTGTGCATACAGACGGCACACGAGACCTAGCCATTACTACCTAACCAGTATTAGTTAAGATTGACAGCAGGACACTGATTAGCAGGACATTTGGGTAGGTCTCGGACACACTCAAAACCATCAGAAAGATGGTATCTTTCTGATGGTATTGAATATACATATTTTTATTACAAGCCTAGACTATACTCACATTTACATACACAAAAGGAATTCAGTTGGTACAAATTACTTGAAAAGACAGCATACTACAAAAAAATCAAATGTCTATCTCTATCAGACACAAAATACGTAAAATATGTAATTAAAAAAGTACGTAAATAAGTAAACGTAAAAAAATACTACTAGGTTATTTTGTTGAATTTTCAACGAAACAAAACTCGATCGCGAAAACACACGTTCAGTACCCAAGAAACGGAGTTTATTTATTTGACTATTTAGAGTTAGTGTTGGAAATTTTGTATTAAAATGGTTCGAGGTTACGCTACGCTTCTATTCCATTCAATAATTCTCCCCATTGGACACGCGCGGCACACCATATGCTGGAGCTCCGTGACTACAATCTTACCTCACCTACATCATCTACATCACAGGCGATGGTAAGATCGTAGATATTAGGGGACTGAGGCGTTGACTCTTTGCAAATCAGACACTTGTGAAATATCTTTGACCATTGATCACCTGCGTCAGCCGTTATGAAGGGGTTCAGTGTTGCCTCTCGAGCCAATCGACCATAATGAGTCTTACAGTCGCAATGACGGTGTGCCCGAAAGTTATCAAACTTAATGAAGAAACTAAGTATTAGTTTTTTTTGGAAAAATAGCTCCATGATATAAAATACTTGCTTGGTGGTCTATTTCAATTCAATGTAGATTTTACAATCAAGAGCAAAAACAGTCGTGTGCTCCCTATTTTATCTATTTTACGTTTAGCAGGCTATTAATTTGTCGATAATCGTACGTGTGCGCCGGCCATTACTCGAGAGTAGTAATTAAGATCGTTCTAAGTGCTTGCTCACAAAGGACAGATATACAGACAGTTTCTAATTGCAAATGTTATTACATAGATAAGATTGTGTACAACATAAAGTACTCCACACAAAGTAATCAAACGATTTTCATCGAGTGTTATTTATTTGCAGTTTTAATTGGTTTCAACTTAACTCGTCATATCCTATTAGCCCTGTTGTTAGTTAGAAAGGATCCTCTTTAAATTTGACTAGTTAGGAATGAAATTAGACTGGCTTTTGTATGTGGCTCCGACTGTCTCGTAATTATGTCGGTTATCGCGGTAAAGAGTTGCGTATATCCTTCTTCAAGAACCAAACTACTTCCAAAGCCAAACTTCATTAAATCGGTGCAGCTGTTTAGCCGTGAAAGTGCGACGCACAGACGGATGGAGTTACTTTTGAATTTTTAATATTAGTTAGTATGAATTTCTAATACTAACAGCGTCTGGATTAAAATCAGGCAGACAGACGAAGCTCTATAAGAGTTTCTTGTAGACTACGGTGTCCTAAAAAGTAGGTATACAAGGCCGACCATCGTAAACAATTCCGATTGTCTGTACGTAAAAACTATATAAAGCTTATAAAGCTAAAACTATAAAGCTAAAGCTATAAAGCAATGAGATAAGGATGTATTTTCATTCAAAAGTTGAGGACGGAGTATATTTAAAGATATCGAGAAGCTCAAGCAAACTGTCCAACTTGCTGAATCAGGCCTTAAGGTTGACGAACCTTACAAGCGCAAGCCTCGTATTATTATTATCGGAATTCCAACAATAATGTCTGAAAATGAGGTCTATAAATGTTTGTACGAACAGAATATAGCTGAAAAATTCCCTGAATTGACGAAGAACTCTTTTATGACCTCTATAAAACTTAGTCATAAATCAGGCAAGAAAAATGCTGAGACCTGCAATTATATAATTGAGGTATCAGCTGCAATACGTAAAGCACTTATTACCCAGAACCGGATATATATTAACTGGACGTCCTGTCCGGTCAGAGACTTCACAACGGTGACTAGATGCTTTAAGTGCCAGCAATACGGACACGCAGCCAAGACGTGCAGAACGGCTACCTCTACATGCGGACATTGTTGGTGAAGACGGTCACTCCGTCCAAGACTGCACAAGAAAAGTAGAGCAACCTAAATGCGCTACGTGTCTACGCTTCAAAAAGCCAAGCAACCACAAAACGGGAGACGTTGATTGCCCAGCTAGACAAGCCGCTGAATTTAGGTACATAAATTCCATAGATTATGAGGGCGCCTAAGAGCGTCGCATATTTTCTTGTATATATTAGATCTACCCTTGTATTATCTTATGGATATTAATTTATTTACTGAAATAGATTATGTTTCTGCCTCAGAGTCAAAAGCGTGTACAGTGGAGGACTGTAAGCAATATCTTTCCGTTTACTGTGACTCACTAACTGTACTAACCCAAAACATACGTAGTATTTATAAGAATATAGATAACTTTAATATTTTTCAGCATCGACTAAACGTTACATGTGATGTAATTGTTCTTACAGAGTGCTGGTTATCTAAACGCTATGAAACTCTTCCAATCATATCCGGATATAATACATATTACAGCCAAATAAACTATAATCAAAATGATGGCGTTGTGGTATATGTTAGGGAGTATTTACAGGTTTCAATCGAAGAAATATCTTTACAAGACTGTAATTGTTTGGTAGTCAAAATTGGTACCAACACAGCAATTATCGCTATGTACAGATCTCCTTCAGTAAGGAATTTGAACGCCTTTCACGACTCATTAAATCAGACTCTTCAGACACTTGCTGCCTTTAAAAATATTATACTAACAGGTGACATTAACATAAATATCGGACCTGGTCATCACGATGCAGGTACACAAGAGTACCTTAATCTGTGCTCATACCATGGGCTCCTCCCTGCGCATACGTTGCCTACACATCAAAGCGGTTCCTGTCTCGATCATATGATGATTAGGTCTGACTTATCATCTATCACGCTTGTTACTAACTCGACTTTTACTGACCATCACGCTGTCCTAATTGCTGTAAATTTAACGCTGCCTAGGCAAAATCGAGCTACAATAAAGACTCGTTTAAACGTAAACAAACTCGAGTATGATTTATGTAATATTGATTTTAGCCCAGTTTACAAAAATGCTGACGCTAATGTATCTTTATCGTATTTAATACAGAATGTCCAACAAGCAATATTACGAAACACATCTACTATTGTCTTAAAAAAGAAGTATTGTAATATTAAACCTTGGATAACTCCTGGTCTAGTTCGATGTATAAAACATAGAGACAAGCTTCATCAGAGTGCTCGTCGATCTCCAAATAATTTGGCGCTTCAAAATACATACAAGAGGTACAGAAATTTCTGTAATAATCTTGTGAAAAAAATAAAAGTTGATTACGATAAATATATATTACACAGAGCAGGTAAAAATAGTAAGGAAATTTGGAAACATATTAAAAATGTAACTTATACGTCAAAACACCATGAATCCAACTCGAGTTTACTAGATACTAACACTTTACCATTGTTGTCAGCTAACAAAGTTAATAATTATTTTGTAAACGTGGGTAAAATACTTGCCAAACGAGATCTGCAACAAACTTGTAGCCACGCTTCACCTTCTCAAAATATCAGTCATAAACCTAGTCTACAATCTTTTGTCATGCTGGACACTGATGAAGGTGAAATTGAACGGATCATCTTAGGTATGCGTGATAATTGTTCTGTCGGATGGGATAATATAAGTAACAAAATTCTTAAACATTTCAAGCACATATTGTTACCTCCACTCACGCATATTTTTCGCGTTTGTCTCTCGGACGGGATTTTTCCTACGTGCTTGAAAAAGGCGGTAGTTATTCCTATTTTTAAATCCGGAAACAAAGGTCTAGTCTCCAACTATAGGCCTATATCGATTCTCCCTTCGATATCAAAAATATTAGAAAAAATTATAAACAGTAGATTAGTTAACTACCTAGAACACAATAACTGTCTTTCATCTGCGCAATATGGTTTTAGAAATAAACTGTCCTCAGCTGATGCGGTGCATGAACTAACAAATTTTATCACTAATGAATTGACCAAGGGTAATCAGACTGTGGGGATCTTTTTAGATCTCGCCAAAGCCTTCGACACCATTTCAATTCCATCACTGCTAAACAAGTTGGAGACTCTCGGTATAAGGGGCACGCAGCTTAAAATATTTGCAGACTACTTAAGCAATCGGCAGCAATGTGTTAAGATAGGAAATGTCGTGAGCGATGATGAGAAATTACCAGAATTTGGGGTA
Source organism: Spilosoma lubricipeda (assembly GCA_905220595.1). Lineage (NCBI taxonomy): Eukaryota > Metazoa > Arthropoda > Insecta > Lepidoptera > Erebidae > Spilosoma > Spilosoma lubricipeda. The sequence continues at coordinate 8,994,000 of HG992295.1, forward strand.
CCCCAAGGAAGTATCCTTGGTCCTACGCTCTTTCTCGTATATATTAACGATCTTTGTAATCTTACTTTAGAACATGGAAAAATAATAACATATGCTGACGACACGGCCCTAGTTTTTAGCGCAAAAACTAGCAACGAACTATATCAGAGCGCCCAGTCTGGCTTTAATATTGTAAATACCTGGTTAGAAAATAACCTCCTAACGTTAAATACTGAAAAAACTAAATATATTCACTTTTCCATGCGCAAAACTCAAAACCCCGTAACTAACACAGCCATATATGCACACCAAGGTCCCCTCTCCAACTGTAATCGGTCACTGTCTCTATGCAATTGTCCTACTATCCAGGAAACTGATAACATAAAATACCTAGGTATCATAATTGACAATACCCTCTCTTTTAGAAAACACATTGAAATTTTAGTAAATAGGGTTCGTAAATTAATGTATGTATTTAAAAAATTGCGAGTTATAGCGGATTCTAAATTGATCACTCAGGTTTATTTGTCATTATGTCAATCAATCATCCAATACTGCATAACTTCATGGGGCGGAGCACTAAAAACTATTCTGCTGCCTCTAGAACGAGCCCAAAGAGCGATCCTAAAAGTAGCCACCTTTCGACCATTCCTATACTCTACAACTATGCTATACCGATCGTGCAAAGTGATGACTGTCCGCCAAATCTTCATACATCACACAGTACTAAAACAACACACATTGCTTCCCTTTCGAGCCGAAATAACTAACAAAAGACGAAAAGATATAGTTTGTACCTCACAATTAGGATCAAAATTCATTTATTCAAACAGATTCTTTTCTTTCCTGGGTCCATTTTTATATAATAGGTTAAATAGAGAAATAAGTATTTATAAACTAAATTATGTTAGTTGTAAAAACACAATACACAATTGGTTACAAATTTTGTCGTATGAGCAAACTGAGCAGTTACTTGAAGTATGTAAATAAAATTAGCTAAGCTGAGCTGCCAAGTTTTTGACCCACTTATTACTTATTACTAGTACTACAAAATTGCTATGTATGTTATTAAATTATATTGTTATTTTAAGCACCAGGTAATTATTTAATGTAAATTTAAGTGAATACAATTGTTTTGTAAGCATTTTTCTCCGCCCGAGACACAGATTCAATCTAGTTCGGGCAAATAACAATTAATGTACTTTATTTATAAAAATAAATTAAGAATTTCATTGTAAATTATTGTACCTTTTTAACTAAATAAATATTATTATTATTATTATTATTATAAAGTTGATAAACAATGTCGATTGTCGAATATATTTTTTAAATAAAGAATACGATTTAATAAAATGTTACGATTCCTGCAAATTGCAAATAGCGTTTTTATCTATGACAAATTGTTAGCTAAACGATGGTTTAATGAGTCCAAATCGATAACCATTAAAAAGGTGAGTCCGTTATCCAATGAAATCACCGTAAATAATTGATTATATACCTTGTTTATGACTAGCTTTTAATTTTACGATGCATAGAGGTAATTTCGCTTTCCCTAATAACTATCTTGCTAAATAAACTATTGACACAATGAAAATATACAAAAAAAAATCTTGTTAAAAACTGTTAAACTGTTTTTGGTACAGTTTTTTTTGTTATGTGCTTTTCTATTTTTGTTTGTTTGTAAACAAATATTTTTATAGTATGTGCCAAAATAAATATTTTTCATATCATTTCATTTAAAACAAATTCTTTATTTAAGACTAGCTGAACCCCCCGGTTATTGTTGTACCAGTTACTCCCTAGATCATCAGCTACCTGCCTGTGAAAGTCCCGTCAAAATCGGTCCAGCCGTTCCAGAGATTACCCGGAACAAACAGACAGACAGACAATTTTCTTTAACTACATTTGTGGTATATGTACCGTGTATACATACATATGCATTTATTAAAAAGCTTTTATTTTAATATACCAACAGACACTCCAATTTTATTTATTTGTACAGATTATTCAATTGGATTTTAATTGTAATAAATTATACCATTAATCGCAGATCTGATAAATTTATGTATCATAGCTGAATCCCGCGGTGTTACCCACGATTATCGTCGTACCACGAGTAACACCGCTGGACAAAGTAAGTCTAAAAGAAGTAGCCTATGTTACTCCTTGGATCATCAGCTACCTGCCTGTGATAGACAGACAAAAATTGTTTTAACTACATTTTTGGTATATGAACCGTGTATACATACATATGCATTTAGTAAAAAGCGGTTATTTTAATATTACAAAGAGACACTTTATTTATTTGTATAGATACATATTGATTGGTTTCTCTTAATTCCAGTACATAACATCGTTCATGCTATGATTGTAGAGTAATGCGGAATGGAAAAGTTAATGCTATTGCGGACAGATCATTTTACTAGAAAGCCCTTTATTCCGGTTCTGTGTAATCTTATACTTAGGTAAATGCTGCGTCTAGTTATATCAGGTGTAGGTATTAAGTCATTACTTATCGTTTTTTGATATTGTATTTCTAAAAGAATGGTATGTAAATCAATCTTCTTGTAATACATATTATGATTCCTGCAATCTTCTGACAAATTAACAATGTACTATTATTTGATTATTAAGAAATCATCTTACACGCTATCACTTTATTAGATTGGTTTGAAAGTTTGATTGTCTCTTGTTATAAAAATAATTATTTTTTGGCAAAATTTACGTCGTTCATATACATAAGTCGGGACACGTATTGTTTGTTTACACCACATAGTTTCGACCGAATTGCACCTTTAAAACAAGTAAAATTTTAACAAAAATAAAACCGACTTCAAGGTTCGACTTGATTTCTCTTAGATGCCATGATCAGATCTTAGTGTCCTTATCATGGTACCACCGTTGGGATATTTCCTTTCCATTAAAAAAAGAATCATCAAAATCGGTTCATAAACGACGAAGTTATCCATGAACAAACATATATATATAAGGTCGAATTGAGAAACCTCCTCCTTTTTTTTTGAAGTCGGTTAATAAGAGTTATTTGAGTATTTAAGTTTGATATTAAATTTCTTTGAGATTAAGAGACTCCACAGATGGTGTCGTGGTTCAAGAAGTCATCGCGCCGATTTCAAACAACCCACATGGGACAACACTTTGTGTGCATCCACAAATGGTTGTTCTGTGTCTGGGTGTTCTTTGTGTACGTTTCATGTACGTTTACGACGACACAAGATTTAGGTATTCCTACTGTGGTAATTACCTTGAGAGACAAAAAGAGTCAAGTGTCCGTCTACAAACTTAAATCTTTTTGTTTCTTAATTGTCTTAAGTAGGAAATTAGATCTCACGTTCCTAAAGCGTTGGCTAGTCTACATTTTTTCATAGGACTAATCCCTCCGACACGCCCACTCCTAAGCATCAGGATCAACAATAGTGATTTATAAAGACTAAGCATTGACTACTAACACTAGCAAATAAAATATACCAAATGAATGTTTGTAGAAGCATGCCGACAAGACAATAAATAAATTCATTCCGGTGTCACCATGAATGTCAATGGCTTAGAACTCTTAGAAGCTACGGCAATAATGGTTAAGTACTGTTATATGATAAATACTCCGCTTACGAAGAGCATATGCATTGTGGACATACTAAATTATGATACGCAGAATGAATTTATGTCCATGCAGCGATACCTTCGCGTTTATTGCCTTAAGCTTGTTCTTTAGTCAATGCTCATTTTTAAGTATTAATACTGTAACAGATGTTTATCTGTTCTAAACATATACACTTATTGAGGCAGTAAATTATTTCGTCGTCGATACAAAGCTAGTAAAACTACCTATGTTGCACTACCTATTGTTTCGCTTCACTTGCAAGATTAGTTCTTATTGCTGTACTGATAAAGTTCAGAAACACTTTCAAAATAGCGCATCCGCGATTTGCTCCTCTTAGGGGGTGTTTCTAAAAATCTTTTCTCATTAGGTGTATAGTCTGTTTACAATATAAAAGCAACGAGTGCCAAAATCCCAGCGGTTTCGGTTCTGTTTTGATGAATCAGTGTGAGTGACAGAAAGGGCAAGTTACTTCAAATATGTAAAGATGACCTTTTGTTAACTGACATGTAACTGACCTACGCCAGTATACATAACTACTTTTTTTATTCGATAGAACAACACGATATTTGTGTCTGCTGTAATTTTGGATATTTGATATTCTTTGTAATTTTTTACTTTAGCCCGTTACCTACTACGTAAATAACCTTAGGCTTTGTCGTGATTTCAGTAGAAATTCAAATAGGAAAACTTCTTTTCGGTGATGGCTCTTTTTTTATGGTCGGCATTATAATGAAAGTAGAGTAATTTAATTAAAAGGAATTAAAACCGTTTAAAATAAGATACGTTTGCATTGTTGTTCAAAGTTAGTCAAAGCAAATGTCTTGTAGTAATAGAAGATTATATTTACTTCAAAATTTTTTTCCCGAAATATCAAGTCTATATCCTTAATTGTTTTAAATTCGAAAGTAACTCTGTCTGTCTGCCACGGCTAAACCGTTGCACGGATTTCCATGAATATTTGGCATGGAAATACTTTGATTCTTTAAGTCCTTCCTGTAGGCTTTATCCTAATAATCGACGAGCGAGCGAGCAAAAGCTAGTTTTCTATATATTATGATGTGCTTAAGTGCACACGACCACGACTAATTAGTATTGAATAAATACCTACATAGGTAATCGTGCAAGTAGATTTATGCTGAGCTTTTTGAACGATAACTGTACATTGTAACAATCAAATTATCTTAAATTCTGTGGTGAAAGTGTAGCTCAAAATTTTAGAGCATATCTAAATTATACGTGACCACAACAACTAGTTAAATATTTATGGCTATTGTTATGAATTGATATAATTAAGGATTTACGATTCCGATAGCGAAACAAATAAAATTTTCTGATTTGAACTTTGCAATGAGAAAATAAGTGTTAAATTTGTTTGTTATTATAAAGCAGCTGTTAAGAACAACGGTATATTATTCAGTATAACGCGATCTTATTGCACGTCAGGCAGTTCAGAGGTAGACAATACGTTGATAATGTTTATTCTGGTGTTCATACATAATTACATATCATAAAAAGCAAAATTGCAAATTCAAGAACAAGTGTCTCTCCTAGAGACAAAGAAAATAAAAGGAAGACGAATAAAGTAAAAAAATAAATAAACGTAATGTAATGCTAAATAATGGTGTTCGATATCCAGAAAATTTTTAAGAAGCTAGAAAGCTGGATTAAAGTTTGATGACGTTTTATCTCTGGTGGTAAACATAGACAGGGTACCATAGTTTTCAAAAGAAAGAAGCAAAGAGAAGCTGTAGGAAACGTCTTTTCGAATTTTTAGTTAACACAATAGTTATCATCAGAAAGCATTTCTCAGCGCAATTTCATATTGAGGTAACGGCGTTTATACTAGTCTCTTAGAAACGTCTAAGAGATATTAGTTACTTCAAAAAGTTTATTTTTCTATAAAAGAATATCAAGTCATCACCATGAACAACCTTTAATAGTCCACTGCTGGACATAGAAGTCTCAGTAGAAAGGAAGCTTTGGATTATTTTGACACTAACCCTATGGATCGACATAGGGTTTGCTTAAAATTTTCCATCTCTTTACGGTACAACTCATATTATGTATTATTATGTATGAGTTTACCTTTGAGTAATTGTTTAACTATTATCCTCTTTGTGTAATTTTTTACTTTGTTTTTGTGCTGTGTAAACAATCGTTGGTAAACCAATATAAATAATCTCTTTGTAGGGTTGTTGTCCTCCGGCTTTTATGACGTCCACGGGATTTATATAAGTGATGACACTCCATATTATTAATAGTCATGGAATATCCAGTAATGAAATAAAAATGAAAATGAAACCGTGCGTTCCTAATAGTAGTATTACTTACTTCGTAACACCAATTATAGAAGCACGCACGAGTTTTGTCGAAGCATTTCCTGTACTTTCCAAAATAGCCCTACAATTTACACACGTGATTACGGAATGACAACCGTTCATTATTCGCTACGTGCCGCGGGGCATCGTCGTTCTATTTATTATTAGTTCTGTCACACGAATGCATCTAGTCCAGTGTATTAGTATTGGCATGAACAATTATAACGGCTATTTGTTTTAAATGCTCATATTATATTTCTTTGTCGGGCGTATAGCCCTGTTGCCTATTGATATTGACTGTCAAACAATAGGTCTTGGATTAAAGCTGGAGATTTTAGATTCTGTTCGAATCTAGGAGGACTAATTGTGTGATGAGTACCTATGTCTAGATGTGATTCATCCTTAACATTACATCTTTGTTTAAGAATATATAAGTATATTTGTCATTTCTATCTGCTAGCCCCTGTTTCATAAAAAATCAGTAGTCTAGTTTCCTTTTGGCTAGAGCCAAAAGGAAACTAGACTGCTGATTTTTCTGCCTGGTTGATCAGGCACTATGCCATTACTATGGTAGCTAGATTACTATGGTAGCTGCTGCTAATTTGTGACAAGACAGCCGTGTATTATTATTTATTTCTATAGATTTCTCACATTGGGGAGGCTGATGAACAACGTCTGTTTAGACTGATACTTTGTCTAATTTTCAATGTTATACTAGGAGCTTTTTTTTTTTTATAATTGTCCCTGCCAAAATGACTCTACTCTGCCTGATGGAAAGCATAGGCAGAATCCAAGAGTGGTGGTCAGAATGCAGACAATGCAGCATGGTGACCCACACTATGGCGGGCTAGTGATGCTTCTGCTTCATTGGGCCTCCGGTCTCGCACTCACCAACGAAACACGACAGCATGATTGCTGTCATTTTACGTTGATTTTCTGTGAAGGGTAGTACTGGCCCGGTGGAGCCGGCTCGTTCGTGCTGAAATCAGCGTGGCTCTACTACCATGAAACTTTCTACACATAAGTATATACCTACATAGTTAGCCAATTGAAATAAAAAACGTTTGAATTAGAAGATTATGAGAGAAGTTAATGTAAAAATCTACACGTTATCAAAACATTGAGAATCGTAACTCCGATTTTTAGATTTAATTTTAGGATAACAAAGACGCTCCATGTTAATTGACAATTTCATTGCTGTTTACCGTTAAAACTGCAGCCTAATTTTAGTCTTAAAACTGATAACCGTGACCATACTAACGGTCCAAGTACAGTCAGCATCAGATTATATAGTCATGTAAAATTTAGAATTGTCTACAGAAAGGAACAAAATAGTGCTTCTTATTTTTACCCTCGATAACGTGAATTTATATGCAATAAACAATCGCACTGACGTTGTATGCTTATATGAATGTGATGTTGATTGTACATTGCATTTGCAAGTGAAATACAGGAGCAGCAGTAAAATAATCCTCGGTTGCGCATCTCTGGCTTTTAAAGTTAATGTGCCTATTAGAAATTTATACTGATATACTAAAAGACTGAGATATATTTTTGTTTGATTGTTTCAACATATTAATTTTTGAAACTAAATCTTTGTTTAATCCAAGATGGCGATACTAATTTGGCAATAAATTAAACTCAAACTAAACTTCTGCAGGATACAACTTTTGCTAGCCGACGTCAATTTATTTCATAGCATTAAATACAGGGCCGGGCTTTGTGGTGTTCTATGGTAGAGGCCTATGTCCAACAGTGTACTACAACGGACTAATGATGATAATGAAATACAGCTGTATTCAAAAGAACTTTAGGTTAAATTTTAATTGTTACCGAATTAGCTTCTTCAGTGCCACTCCATCCGTCAAGCTGACAAGTATTAAGAAGAGTCATATACTAAGGTTACTAACCATAGTGACAATTAACACGAACAAAACAGTGTGGAACGTAAAGTGTAATTTTATCACTTTCTACTTGTAAATTTAATTAGTGTATAAAATTCCAACAACAGTGAAAAAGGCCAACCCAAACCAAGATCCGTAACTAAAGAAATAAAACCAACTCCGTGATGTAATACCGAACGGAATAAACCGCAATGAAATTTAATTTGGGACTTCTAAAACTTACCCAATCACCATTAAACTCACGTAAAATGATTTAGTTACAATACAAAATGACGATCGGCAAATAATACAACAAGAAAGTCATTCCATCTCTTACTTGATCACTGGCGACAGTCGCAAATTAAATTGACCGTAGACAGGTCAGAGTTCATTGCAGACGTCCAATTATTGATCATAACTCGAAAAGAGTTCAATTTGATTGAGAATCTTATGTAGTCTGATCATTTATTGTTGACATCGAGTTACATTGTAGTTCAAGGCAGGATTTTTTAGAATCCACGATTTTAAAAAATTCAACTTTCAAATTCAGTTTGGCCTCAGGGTTACAAATGTCCGATGCCAGTCGCTCCTTGGCAAAACTGATATCCTGACATCTATGTAAAACCGGTTGAACTAGTAGCCGACCCCAAATAATCTTTTCGGAGTTAAGGAGGTATAGAAATAGAGTTAGTTTTGTGTAAATATTAAAATTTGGAAGGAAAACTGCAGCACCTATATCCATAACTTAGATATTATTAACTCTGTTTGTGTCCTGCTCTCACGGCCAACTTGCTGTACCGATTTAAATGAAATTTGGCATGGAGATACTTTGATCCTTGAGGAAGTACATAGGCTAGTCTTTGTAGCTATAACCGACAAACACGCTGACAAACCGCGGGTGGAGCCGCGCGCAAAAGCTAGTAGTAATTTAAATGGGCGATAAATAATGTATTAACACTATTTCTTTAATATTCGGAGTTATACAAAAAGGTTTTATCTTACTAGATAAAACCTTTTTGTATAACTCCACTACTGTGAAGCAGTCAGTCAGTCAGCTACATCTGTGTTATACTGTGTTTCCGTGTGCACAGTGGCCGCGAACGATGCATTCGCCGAACAATGCGCTTGCATATTCAGGTCATTGACCTCTTGGCCATCCCTCCACTCCGCAAGTCGCCACCGCATCCTCCCTGCTAAACAATCGAACATTGTTGTCAGCTGAAACACTACATTTAGACAGTAAAGTGTTTAAGAAAGTGAAATCTTCGACACCATTTCTAAATTAACTACTTGGATGTAGTAAACGTCAAAGGAAATGATTGAATTTCTAAATTTTCCTTTAATCCTTACGCTTACGTTCATAAAATTTTATAATGTATGTTATTTAATATGTACTTGCAATTTAATAGCTCTTGAGATGAGTAAATGAAAGTTATATTATTAATAATAACTTTTTATGTTGACTTTAAAGCTGGTGGCATCTTTACATTGATTGAGTGATTATATCAATGAAAGAAATCATTAGCAGTAAAAAAAACAATCAATAGATTATGATTACACCTATAAGTATAAAAATTGTGCTAATAATGACCGCGGGCCCTAGTATTGGATTAAAAATTTCAATTATTTGTTTAAAATGACTGAAAATTACATATAAATACACAAAAAAAAATCATTCTGAAAAGCAAAATAGGTATATAATTATTTATTGGAACGAAGTTCTTATCGCGCGTTGCAAAGGGGGCTAAACGGAAAAAATTAAGACCAAAAGTTGTAACGACACTTTTTGCTATAGTTGTAAGCCGTGCGGCGTGCTTGTGTTTCTCTGTCTGTCTCTTTCTCTCTCTCTCTCTCACCGAAAGCAAGCCAGTTGTTTTCGTTTCGTCTTTCTATTTCGCATTGAGCAGTGTGGTATCGTGATGATTATTTTTGTTGAGTGTATGCAGGTTTTTTGTACATAATAATAACAATAATGAATCGTGACAGTGAACTTCATTCCATCTGGGTGTCCCTTGACACCTTTCAAGTTTTTATTACTTTTATCATATAAATAAAAGCCATATAATTCTAATCACTAATATGTACAACCACTGTATAGTTGCTCTTGCTGCTCTTGCTGTTTCGTTTATTTTTATTTGAAAGCTGGTGCTTCCCGCACGGTACCATTTCAATTTCGTCCAGTTCTTGAAGTCGGTTTTTATTTGTTAAAATTTGTGATTATATAAACTCATAAGACCTCACAATTAATTTTCAACTTTCAAGCAATCAACTAATTGTTTTCATAATGTGAAACTCTTTATGTGTAAATACTTATTGGTACTTAAACATAAGGTAAACAATTCTTCGCGTCAGATTTCTGACGGACATAACAATATAAATGTAAAGGTGGATACTAAGTGTTTTGATTATTAATCATGTGTTTAAGTACTTTTTAATAAGTTTTGTTTTGTTAGCTGTCACTTTCATCTGATAGCTTTGTAACTTAATAGGATAGATGACACTCTTTTCATTCTTATAGTTGTCACATTACATTGTAGTTGTCGGATAGAAAAATTAAATAAATATTTTTTCGGACATCTAAGCACACAACGCCATCTAGTCCCAAGATAAGCAGAGCTTGTGTTATGGGGTACTAGACAACTGATACAAATACATATATACTTTTTTTTTGGTAAATACATACATATTATAGATAGAACACACCCAAACTCCGAAACAAATATTTGTAGATCATACAAACATTTGGTTCGACCCGGGAATCGAACCCGAGACCTCATGATCAGCAGTCGCTCACGCCAACCGCGAGACCAACGAGGCAGTCAAGAGAGTAAATAAGTACTATGATTTTTTAACCAAACGAAAATGTTAACAAAAAAATAACCAAATTTTCTCCAAGGTTCTCGAGCTTTGCAACACAATTGGCGATTCATTTTTATCTATACTAATATTATAAAGAGGTAATGTTTCTAACTTTGTTTGTATGGTTGTTGTTGGGGGTAATCTTCTTGGTCCGGATGTGTTAATAACAGCAGTTCCCGGATCCCTCCCGTCTCAGGCGCAGAGTGGCACACCGTGTGGTTTTAGTCGGTTCGATTCCGACACACCGCCCCGCCGCAAACCCCGGCGGGGTGACGGCCCGAGGGGGTTTCCACACGTTAAAAAAAAAAAAAATGGGGGTAATCTTCTTATTTGTATAGAGTGAAGATTTAGGTATGTCACAAAGATCAGGAGACGCATAAGTTATTGGGTTAATACAGCCAAAGAATAGTCTCATGCAGTCACGCTCCACTTACAGCCCGATGATCAAGTTCCAATACTCATAAATATTGTACATCGACTTCCATGAGCACGCTCATAAAACTATCTGCATGAATAAACCGTAAATTGTTTTCATTGCCGCTTATTGCTATTAGCAATCATGTTTAATTTGATATAATCAAACACTTTCTCAAGAATGATATAGCTATCTTTACATTGACTATAATATCTTACCTTTTGATAGTATGATGATGTATTAGAATCTGATAAGTATGCAAAACTAAAACAGTCTAGCTTTCCAATTGAATGTAATTAATTGTAGGTTGTATTTAAAAAACGTTACGACAACTAAATACTATGATCAAGTACTTTTTGATTATATCTTATTTTAGTGTCAATTCTTTGATATTGCGCACAGGGATACTTGGAATTGAATTTGCAGTACTTAATTATAATTAATTTTATAAATATTCTAGTGCCTTTGTGTCCCGGTTCATGTATGTTTGTAAAGTCCTCCGCGACACAGGATGTTTATTCCTAATGCGGGAGTTGCCCACACTTGACTGCACGATTGGGCACAGTGGTTTCAGCGGTGGCCACGCTGCTTTCTACTGCGCTGAGTGACAGAGTTCCAACCCTAAATGGGACAACACTTATGTGATCCACAAATTGTCGTTTCTGAGTCTGTGTGTACTTTGTCTCCGTTTTTCTTGTATGTTTGTTAGGTCTCCCTCAACACAGGTTAAATTCCCAATGCGGAAGTTATCTTTTTTTAATAAAAAAATAATAATAAATAATAAATGCACACGCCGCGTGCTTGATGCATAAGCGATTTGCTTTTAATGGTAATTTTTTCATGTTGCAATTCGTAGGTCACAAACCAAATTAGCGATGGGTTAGCGCATTTCTTTATATTTTTTCATACTTTTTTAAATTAACAACATCAGTTAACATCTTATACATTTAAATACAGCACAACACAATTTTGGTCATAAACAAATGTTCGAGAGATAAATTATCAGGTAAACTCCTGGACATTTTAATTTCATGTCATATCCTTATAACAGCTTATTCTGTTTTCAAAGATTCATCTAATACCAAAGATTAATTTCAGCTTGATTGCTTTACCTTTTGAGTTCGGTAGAGATGGCGATAGTGGTAGACGTCTATGTATCGAACGTTTGTAATATAAATAATTCTTAATCTGGAAGAGAAATATTTGTGCTGTAAGTTTGTACAGGGTTTTGACACAAGATTTAGATTAAAAGTTTCGGATTTCCAATGAGCTTCGCCATCATTGTTGCACTGAGGAAACTTGACTTTATGTTATTGAAGTGGTATGAGAGAATCGAAAATGTACCAAATAGATTATAGGAAATATAAAATGAAAGATGAATTGTAAGCTTATTAACGGTAGTTTGTTACTATTCATAAATCATAATAATCTACATATCTTCCTGGTGATCAGGGGGTACCTAGAGGCTAATGTCCTTGCGTAACGAACCTCACAGATTTATGACCCATTCCATGGCTTATAGCCTTTCTAATACACAGACAGTCGAATGCATTAATACGGGTATTACAAACGTCCCTGTTGTTAAGCTTATGTAGTGTTGAAAATTTTTTGTAATAATAATAACAGTTAGTTTCGGCCCATTTGATGCTTCTATCAGCCTGACGTCTCCCATCAGAATTGGTCCAGCCATTCCAGATATTAACTGGAACAAATAGACAGACACAAATTGTAAAAATGTTATTATGGTATTTGTAACGTGTATACATACCTCGGCATTTAGTAGTAAAATTATTAAAATTCCTGTTAAAAAGCGGTTATTTTAATATTATAAACAGACATTCTAACTTTCTTTATTTGTATAGATTTTAACCCAGATATTATGTCGCTAAATTCCTTAGTCTTGCACTTGGTTTTCAAAGTGCACATGCTTAAAGTAATTTTTATCTTTTTCTATAGACGATGATCACGGAAATTGCAAGAAGAAAATATTCATTCGGACATATCTATAAATTCATCAGCGTTTATAATGGAACAAATAAATTTGAAAAAAAACGTATAGTCCAATTAGCAATGTAGATGCAATATAAATGTTTATGGACGGAAGAGATGAAAGGATCGGGGTCACTGAAATGAATCTAAATGATTTTCTTTTGAACCCACAACTCGGTCAAGTGTGGTTGGCATCTATGCGTTTCACGTAGCGATGATTAATCGCAGAAGCGTACACGCATCGTATCGGAACCAATGTGCATTGAAATGTTGCGTGTACGCATGATCGTGTGACCAAATTTTACTGTCTGATATTGGGAATTCTGTGTTTGTAGTTGAAAATTTTGTTTTTTTTTTTAGTATGGATGTAGTATGGATCGATTCAAATTTTGAAAGTTGAGGGAAGATAAAGTTAGGTCTAGAAGGTTGTACAGTGACATCAGATAGCTGGTGGAGCAGTGGAGGTTTCTCCGTTGTAGGTAGTGTTTAGATAAACAGGAGTGTGCTGTAGTTAACGTAAGCCCGATTTATTTGTACTAATAAAATACTTGTTACAAGTTGCTCAATCAGCGATTTTATACCACTATGCGACGTGTGTTTAGTATAATCATCGATATTGCACACCACCTATAAAAGGTGTTGTTATTCTATATAATATATTTGTTAAGGGTGGAGTCATCAAACGACGTACAAGCTCGTATAAAGGTATACCTTGTGCTGACATAAGTTGTTCGGTTTTAGAAGAAAAAAAGTGTAATTTTGATGCTACGTACAGGAAAACTTTATTTGTTAAAATTATCTTAGGTTATATTAGCAATATGAAAGATAATACTTGTAAGCTCTGAAACTTACTGAGAATTCAGTTAATAAATTAAGCAAATTTGTAAGTAAGTAATTTTTAGTAGTGCCAGTACTGACTTTTAGTACCAGATAATTATTGTAACTAACTGTAATAAATTATGCAAGATACTGTTTTTTAACGTAAAGTATAATCTAACGTAAAGAAAAGCGTTATCTTGATGTATCTGTAGTGTATATAAACATCCACTCTAAAAGCCAATGAGTAAAGCACTTAAAAATCTGGAAGTGTCAAACAAAACAATAACTTAAGTTCTTATGTAATACAAAATGTACGGATTGCGTGTATTTATTAGAAAAATCGTTAACCTCGGTCCAAGTTGACATACTTAAATCAGTTATAATTAATCTGTGAGCCCCCGAACAACGTTTTAGTATAGTTTTTAGAAATAGGTCATCCACATATTATTATGCTATTAAATGTTTGAGTTTCCGAGTGTTATATTTCAGCTTATCCCATAAAATTTATGGTCACTCTGTAAGTGCTTAGAAAAGTTTTAATAAATCATCGTGGAGTTGCACACTTTTTTCATGCGTGTAAATACTACAGATATGAAATTGCATGTAAGTATGATATGAAGTTTATAAATTATACCAATCGATTTCTGATTGCGAAAATACGTAATCTGATTGAGTACATTTTTAATTTTATTATTAGAGTTATGGTATCTTAGTAATAAATTTTACTAAGTTAGTTATTGATACTGAAGTATTATAAATATAATATCATGTATACAAATGTGTTTTGGTGAATATTCTTGTATAATACAGAGGAAAATCAGGCCAGGTTGGTCTCTAAGGCTCACAGTGGTGGATAGATACATTTGATAACTGTTTTGTAATGAATGAATAGATAATTCGTGGCTCAATGAGAGCTATTATGAGAAATCGCTAAAAGGGTTGTAGCGATCGTTCGGTATTTAAACAGATATGCGTGCGATGAACTACATTTTAGGGCTGCCATCTGCGATAGATTGGCGGATCTTGTTTTATTGCTCTGTAGAGTGATTTATGTTTTGTGTCCGGTATTTTAAGCAAATATTTTGATGGAGCCAATAAATTTAAACTGCAGTTAACGATAGAGTAGTTCTTTAAATTTCAGAATATTAAATTAAAAAGTAGTATGGGCTCTTTAAAATAAATAAGTGAGTATAATATAATTTTTTGGAACGAATATCCTTATGGCGCGTTGCGAAAGGGAGCTAGGCGGAAAAAAATGTAACGACATAAAAATTGTAACGACACTTTTGCTATATATATATATATATATATATATATATATACATACATCCAAGAAAACTTTTCTAATTATTTATTCTAATTCTATTTATTTATTATATTTAGATTTTATTACACAAGTGTGTGTATGTATATGTACATTTTTTTGATTTTTTTATTTCAATAGCGAATCAACTAAAGCTTCGACTACTCGGTACAAACTATAACTATAACTTCGTTCCATCCGGGTGTCCCTTGATACCTCTCAAGTTTTTCTGTAAGTTTCGTAAAACGCTCAATATTGGTATAGCAACTAAACCGTTTTATTCGTGGCAGAGTAATTTTTTTTTCGTAAAGGCATGTATTACCTCAGAAGTATTAATCCTGAAGTTTTTTCTGAATTCCTGAAGAACATTATGCTGTCTATTGCTAATTTATTTTTTCTGATAGATGGGACTTCCCTCGTCATGTCTAGATGGGTGTATAACAACACAAATTAATAAGTATATAATAATAAGACTAGGTTAGGGCTCCCACACATAACTGCGATGCGATACAGCGTTGCACGATGCGAATCAGATCGAAAGTCCGTACGTGCGAGCTCGCAGATATTTGCGATGCGTTGCGAATTCTCAGTTATGTATGAAAGCCCTTAAGTTACACTGTTACAGGCACGATATGGGTTTACCGATGAGTTCTAAAAGATCATTTGAATTGAGTTGAATCAACCGTTAAAATAATGAGAACTGTATTTTTAAGGCAACCCTATGTGCAAATCTATGCGCGTGAATATACGTTTAATTTTAGGGCGTCTCGTTCCCGGACCCACTAGGAAGTGCAGCGGCCTATTTCAGTTCGGCCCTTTGTTGCTCCGTTTATTTCTGTATACGTCGAGTTTCGTAATTTTACGAGCTAGTCTCGGATGCGCAAGCTCACGCTCTGTTGCAACAGTTATTAACGGCTGCCAGCACCGAACCTAATAAGAAATGTTTCGTATTCCACCAACGTAATCGCTCTCTCGTCAACACATGTCTGTTCTATGTTAAATCGATTCCATAAATCGTTTTATTTATAAATTACGCTTTGTGAATAATGTTATCGATTAATTTGAATTTATCGTCGTTCTGTTAGCGACTTCTTATGTATGCTGTGTCTTTATTATAAGTAGGGCTGTCCCTTGCGGCGCGAGTAATTTATTTTGATAGTTTCAAAGACTACTTGTTCTGGCGATTAAACCCAAGACTTCTGGCTTAGCAGGATCACTATCCACTAGAAAAGTTTCATTGAATATATAATTTATTATAGATTTATCTCCTGGCCACTGTTTAATTACACGAAGATAAGCTAAAGAAGGGTAATCTTTTTGGCTGTCTATGTATATTCCATCGACCGTAGCGCCTAAAATCGCCTAAAATGGGAGTCAAAAGATACGTAATTATACCCCGGATGACATAGGCTATATAAATTTTATCAAAGTATTTACTTATTCGGGGAATAGTTTTTGTATCAGTGACATCCTTGCTTGTCACTAATTCGTGTACATCAATAAGATAAGGCGTATTCGCCTTGTACGGGTGCAAATAATTGACCTTTAACTCGTTCCCACATAGATGGCAGCACCAGGGCGTTAGAAAGTCTTATCGATGCGTTTGCGCACGGTAACTGCTAACTTCTAAATGAAGTGCCGTGATTTTTATAGATAATCTTTAACCGTTTGATTAATTGATGGCCACCGTGGGACTGGAGAGCACTGTGTTTGTACATAGTGTTACATTTAGACTTTGCTTTTTTCTGTTTAAAGAGGTCATTTTTTAATTACATTTACGGCCTCGGTAACCTAGCGGTTAGCGTATGCGACTGCCGATCAAGAGCTCTCGGGCTCACAAGAAATTCTTATCCAGAGTATGGAAGTTTGGCGGAGTATCACACCCGTGCTGAGCATGCATGTTAAGCAGTCGGTACCGGTTGTCACAAACATCTATGGCAATCGTTATTGGGAAGTCAGTGCCTTAAAATGCTGACAACTAGTTCAACCTTTGAATTATTTAGCCCTCAGGTTTGCGGAAGCAATGTCAGTCGCTCCGTGGAAAAAAACTGTGATGACGTATTAATAATATAGATTGTCACCATTCCTATTCGTCTCGTGTGTTTTGTAAGATACGACTAAGAGCTCGATACTACTTGTCGGGTGTCGGGTCCGTATATTAATCGGATCTCGGCGCCTTTATTTACACTGCGGTTAAAATTCGGTTGTCGGCCACAAACTGTACCTACAATAAAAACATAACAACTCTGCTTGCGCACCGCGATCTGTGTGTGTACGATCGCAGCGACGTACGCACGGACGCGACGGAACAAGGGGCTCGTTCCCACTTATCGGGTGTCGGATCCCGGCAATAAATGTCGGGTGTTTTGCCAGCCCTCTACACCCGGAAAAAAATCATGTCAGATTTTGCTCGCTTATAAGTAAGAGTGTTTTCACATTATCCGATCCGACATCGGTGTCGGGTCGGATAATGTGGTAATGTAATCTGTGATCCGTTACGATATCGGAGGAAGTAAAATGCATGTAAGTTTCGGCTCCGATATCGGAATCGGAATAAGAAAGACAGATACATATTTCATACATTTAACTTCCTCCGATATCGTATCGGCGCCCGACATGGGTATCTGATCGGATAATGTGAAAACACTCTAAGAATGCCTCACAGAAAACCGGTGTGAAGCAGCGCCAACCCGGTGTGATGATGATGATGACACCGACAAAGTGAGGATGGAGGCCCATACCCCAACACCTTCCCCTCTTCTTGTTCCCCAATCCCCAAAGGCCGGCAACGCACTTGTGACGCCTCTGGTGTTGTGGGTGTCCATGGGCGGCGGTAATCGCTTACCATGAGGCGATACGTCTGCCCGTTGGCCCTCTATTCCATAAAACAAAAGAATGCGAAGGTTCAGAAAATGAAACTTTACCTTAAATGGATTAATCAATTCAAAGCCGGCGTCTAGCGTATTCCATTCCTTTATAATATAAGCTAACAATAACAAATTGCGGAGCTTTCGGATCTAACTTGCGTTCACATAATAGGTTGTTACAATCCATTTACGCATTTCCATGTAACGTCGTAGTAGATTTGATAACCTTTCCATTCTCAGGCAATCGGTTTGAAATGAAAGGCAGCAAGCTTGGCACCACTAAGGCGTCGTTCACACTACAATGCTGTTTATATACTACCCTAACCTTGGGAAAGAATTGAATGATGGAAAATTGTAGTAAGGTGTTTCTCCATCTCTTTCCTTACTAAGCAAAAGCTACGCGACGAATAGAGAACCTCCTCTTTTTTGGAAGTCAGTTAACGATTTTTTTTAATGGAATAGGCTGGCAAACGAGCTGACTTATCGCCTGATGGTAAGCGATTACCGCCGCCCATGGATACCTGCAAACACCAGAGGCGTCACAAGTGCGTTGCCGTCGCCTTATCATCTTTACTCTAAAACGAGTCCTATTTTTATTAATTTAACTTTAAGTAGTCAATTGGATGTAAGTTTTACAATTACTTACCAAACGTAACATAACTATGCTACAATGTAGTTAAAAAATAAAAAACAAAAAACAATAACCCGAGTTAGGTAACTACAAACATGCACCCATATTTATATATGTATGTAATATATATATATATATGACTTGACTAAACTTTTGACTATTTGTATTTATAATAAGTCGATGGCGACTTATTATCCGGGTTATGGAACCCAGTTAAAGTATTACTTACAGCTTAATAAATAAATCAGTGGAAAAAAGTTTTCACTGATTTATTTATTAAGCCAATAATTAATCCCGACTAACGGGGACATTTCAGTAGCAATTTATGGAACTGGCCTATTTAGCTATAAAATTATCATCATTTAGTTCTACAATCACGACTATTGCAACATGTTCGAAACGTCAGACAGTTCTAAAATTCTATATCCTGAAACAGCCAACTTTAAAAGTTATATCGTGTATGTGTATCTAGCCTAATAGTAGGTACAAGTAATTCTCTGGTAATACGATGAGACTTTAGGCGCTCAACTTTAATCGATCTTATTCGTGTTCCAATGTAACATACAGTTCATATTTCAACTCTATTAGATTACGTTTAAATACGTTTGTAAGTATTGGCAAGTCAATACTGTATTATAGAAATCTATATAAATAAAATGAATGTTCCTAAAGCGCATAACTCGAGAATGTTCTGGATCAATTCGGTTATTTTTTTTTTGTATGATCCCTAAGGTCCAAAAATAGTGCTCTAAGGGAACAGAATGAAGTCTGTCCGGGCAGCTAGTTATGTTAAATACTGTTTATTTCACGAACTTCTGGAATGAGATTGCATTAAATGATGTTAATACTCGTAGTATAATTGACTTTGTAAATCTACATCAATATTATAAAGCTAAAGATTTTGTTTAGCATTTCTACATTAGCATACTAATAACATTAAAAAAAAGTAATCAAGAACAGAACCAAATTGAAATAGAACCGCACGGGAAGCACCAACTTTCAAATAAAAAAATTGAGTTCAAAATTGGTTTACCCAGGCGAAAGTTCTGAGGTAACTAACTTAAAATAATACAGTCGAATTGAGAACGTCCTCCTTTCTTTAAGTCCGTTAAGAACATCATCATCAGACTTTACTGGTCCACAGTTGAATGTAGGCCTCTCTTTAGAAAGGTTTTGGTCTACTGGGTATACCATACTGGCCTGACAGGTTGGTATGAAGTTTGTGTCAAGCTCTCCACCTCTTTGCAGAACTATTTAATTTTTACCGATCTTACAACATCTACATTCTACAGCATGACTAGAAGTGGTGACATTCCGTATTAATCTAAATATTTTTGTAAAATATTAAACTTATACATTTCGGTTAAAGAGATCGAAATTTATAACCCCAAATAGCTTGGGCTATAAAAAAATAAAGATATATTAATATATTGCATGGGACTGGATAGTGACACAAATATATTTAGGTTGACACAAAATAAGCTCAGCTATAAGGAAATGCATGTTGCAAGCGGACGCACTGTTCTTATTACTCGGACGAACTCGACTACACCCGGCTTTCTTGGTTTCGCGATTACGCCCTTGTAATTGTGTAGATAATTATCATCTTAACAATTTATTGCTATTATTATTTTCTGACCATTAGCCGCTTTTTAATGGAACGTAAAACATCTACACCAGTGGCATTATCTCATGATATCGAACATAACACGAGCTAACCCGTAAAATTGTGTATTTATTAATTAAATGAAATTTCCTGCTTCAGTTTTGATGTTAACTATGAGAGTTATGACCGTTGATGATTGTGAACGCTTAGGTTTGTTGGTTTATTGTTTTAACCAAGCAATGTAAAACGAATGAATGAATAAGAACCACTTTTCGGAACTCTATAGTGAGCAGTGGACTAGTCGAAATGGTACATACAACTTTAAGGTAACGGCCAGTGTTAAAACCACGGTTTCAATAACACCTCAAGAGACCTGGTATTTAGAACGCTGTTTTTTCTGTCAATATCTATTTGCTTTTGTATTTTTATTCTTTTCTTTGGTATTCATCAATTGCGATTTCTTTAAACATATAATACAGACAGGAAATATAAGTGTTGCTGCACTTAACTGTTACTTGGAACATTATTAAGTGGTTTAGTATCATATATATATGACAAGGGAAAGCTTTAACGCTTAACGCGTATGAGTAGTACTAATGCACAAACTTTTGTCTACAACTTTATAACAATACTAGCAGTTGCCCGCGGCTTCGCCCGCGTGTATGCCCGATTAACACGACAAATAGTAGCCTATGTGTTATTCTGATGTATAAGCTATATTACTATAAAGTTTCATCTAAATCCGTTCAGTAGTTTTTGCGTGAAAAAGTAACAAACTCACAAACTTTCGTTAGCATAGCAACCCGAAGTTCAGGGTCGTGAGATAGAACCATTAGAAATCAAATCCTACTTAACTAGTAAATTGTTCTCTAGATAATAATTCTTAAAGATTCAGGACAGTTTATATACGACGATAATAATTGTCATCGCATTGTCATTGTCGCCTCCGTTTACAAGGAAATCTGTCCTGTTTCTCGAACTGAGATATTGTACTCTTATCAGAGATGGCGATAAGTAAGGCTTATCGACAATTAACTGACGTTCTAAGACATCTATTGCGAAATTGACTAGCTTGACTTTATAACCTAAGATGTTGCCTTTGATAAGTAACATTACAATATTCGAAACGATTTGTCTACAATAAGCTATGTCAGCGTGGTTGGTGATAATGTATTATAAGTATGTTCATTTGTTGCATGTACCTCAGTTTTAGCTCGTGACCCCGTGAATATCATATTAAATAGTTATTATTAATTACAAATTAAAATTAGTGTAAGTAAAAACTCTGAAAAGACTTCTACATAGACGAAAGAGATATATTTGAATAAGTCAGTAACTATTTCCTAATGATTTTTTCTTTGTTGCAGGTAAGTTCGAAATGGCGTTATGTAAGTATAAGTAATTTATGTTGTTGTGACAACTAGCTCTATAACTGATTTCTGACATGTAATAAACGCCTGGTATAAAATATTTTTTGCGTCGTGTTGTTTTGGAAGTTCAATATCCATAATTTATGTCCACTTATATAGCACACACAGCAAATACATTCATAAATACAACATGTATATGAGTGTCCCTGTGCCTACACATACATAATAAGGCTCGCCTTTTTTGCGTGTTTAGGAATTGAAGTTATTTGTTTTCACGAAGTGTTTTAATTTCAATCGTGATCTTAACCCGTTACTCTTCTAAGAGACTCCCATTTTGTAGCGAATAATGTAATTTTATCTATTCGATTGCAATCTAAAGATTTATAACAAGATCGTGTTACTTTTAACTTATTATTGGAACTATAGAATAGAATAAAGATTTCAGAATTCCTGATTTATATTCAATAGTGCAATTGATACCAATTTAATTAATTTATTATATACATTTATCTTGAATCGTACATACATATGATAAGAAAAGGGTATCAATACAGGACTTTTAACCGACTTCAAAAAAGGAGGAGGTTAATTCGACTGTATTTTTTTTATGTTTCTTATTTCAAATTTTCCGACTGAGTGAACCGATTTTGATTATCGGTTCTAATGTATTATACGTGCTAGTTTAACTTAATATTCCAACCTCGTATTCAATTACTATTTAGGTATCCCAAAAAAACACGTGTTTACATGATTCTGTTTTTCATGAAAAAAGTGCAAGCAACTAAATCCAATTCAAAAATTGAAAATCCAGAAATTTCCCTCCACAACCTAGCAAATTTTATCTCTTTATAATATTAGTATAGATTAAAAACTATTTAAACATCAATTATTATTATTTATTTTTCTTCGGACAAACATGGAACACTGTCCTAAGTGATAACAACAAACATATTTTTATGGTGCCTATGAAGCTGACAAGGCTGACAACCGTGATAGACACTGATGGTGACCATTAGGGAGGTGATAGCGAGACGTATGCTCATTGCCTTCAGAGTGCTTCTTAATGGCTAACTGTGCTTTGACTGCTTTACGGCGAGCGACTGTCGCAGTATCTGAGTGATTGCCGAGTGATAGGTGCGGTCTTAGATTTTACAGTATTGCAAGGTTTTTTAGAGAGAGATAATTTTGAAATTTCTTATTGATTCTCTACATTTTTTGTATTTCAGCTTTATACTCATATTTTCGTCAATCAACGTGACGAGAGCAAATAAATGAATAGAAAAACATTTATCTGTAATTGAAAAATAATAAATTAAGAATGAAAGCCTTTGGGGCAAACAAACTTTTAAACTAAGCTGTTTTGATAGGGTACATTATATTATTTTCTGATGGTATATGGGTTTACCTAAGCTCATGGAAGGGAAAGATGAGCATAACTTATTCTAGACTTACTAGTCCTTCATTTGGAAAATGAATCGTTACTGTTACTGAAGTTACAATCAAGCAGGGACACTCGTATCTAAATTATGGTTAGATGTATATAGGTTTCTATTCTAAGAAACCTATATACATCTAACTATGTAGACTGTTCTTCATTTCGTAAGTAAAAAAAATAAGTCGTTTCAAGAATAAATGGGATTGTGTTCGCCTACAACACATCCATCACAATATCAATCATTCTGTGCTATGTGCAAGTCCAACACACTTACGTACACACACCACTACAAATATAAACTAGTAACACAAAACTATTTTTGTCGATTGTTAAATCGATTACAATCAAACGATAGTAACCAATCGCATCTTACGATGTTATCTAATCGCGTAAACATTTGGACGTCCCGCGTGTTGGCGCGCGGTGCACGCTCACGATCTCCCATTGTGTCGCGTTTCACGCTTGCGCCCGCGCTGCCTTTCGAAAGTAGGGCCTTTGCGTTGAGAATGCGATTAAAAAAAGTATCCGGAACATTGCTTACGTTTTAGAATATTTGTTTCATTATAATGGTTTATACGAAAGTTTAAAAATACTTTGGACCGATAGTATATTTTTATACTAATTCACCGTTGTAAGTCATAACACGGCATGTTACACGGTTACCTTATGGTAGCAGTTTGAAAAGCTTAAAGAAAGTAATTGTGCTGCAAAATAAATATCAAATTTTCCGACGATCAGATTTTTATTGGAGGTAGTAGGCACAAACTGGTCACCCACTTGAGTTGTAATCTTAACCTTGAAAAACCAAGCAATAATTAGCCTACTGACAGCGGTCCACAGTTTGGTCGCTATGTCTAATTGGTGTCAATTCGTACCCTACAGCAATAGTTGTGATTACGAAGACTCTTCACAATTTTTGTCTGCGATTCGATATATAAACGCTCTAATTTATCCTGAATAAGACATTTAAATTAATTTTATGAAAATAAAACGACAGGCTCATTATCTTGGATTGTTTTATATGTAATGTATATTATGTATAAGACCCATTGGTCTTATACATACGTCAACTTATAAATTGAAAAGTCCCTTAAAGTTGTTTCTAATGTACTTAATTTACTAATGTACTAATTAATTATTTACTGATGTAAATTTACAGCTACAAAAATGATATAGGTCAGTTTCATATACAACATCCAAGCCGATTACAATTCACGAATTTCATCATAATCTAACAGAGATACTTGAGTTGTGGAGGTCTAAGGGCAGTGGTTCCACGTAAAAATCGAATTTCAGCCGTATTATAGTGGATTTTAAGTCTACCAAAGACTCCAGTGTATCAAAAAATATATCAAAAAACGGACGTAACGTGTTCTTCTCCAAGCCGTTTTTCAGGTCTGCTATAAGTCCATTACGATACGACGGGCTCTGCTTTAAGTTCATAACGTTTCGGGGTCTGCTTTAAGCCCATTACGATACGGGGTGTGTTTAAAGTCCACTACGAGATGGGGTCTGCTTTAAGTCCACTACGATATGGGGTTTACTTTAAGTCCACTACGATACGGGGTCTGCTTTAAGTCCACTACGACACGGGGTCTGCTTTAAGTGCATTACGATACGGGGTACCCCGTCGTATAATAGTAGACTTAAAGCAGACCTGATAGAGAGAACTAAGAATGTGTTACGACCATTTTTGAATACATTATTTGGTGCACTTACTAATGTGGGTGTAAATATAGGTTTGGTGTCCCTCCAACACAAAGTGAGGATGCTCCGACCAGGCTAGGTGATCATGCCTGGCGGGCCACTGCCCAACGATGTTGGAATGTTGTGTATATGTTAATCAGCGCTAGAACTTCTATTGCGCGATTCAGGATTGGTAGTTTCTTGGTATTGTACGTTACTCCGTAGTTCAGTGTAATTTCCGATGGCGCTCTAGTATATTTCTGTGGCGCTGTATGTGGAAGTCGACACACTAACAAGACACTACGACACTACACTTACGCAGATGCAATAAATAATCTGACCACTAAAGAAAAGGAGGCGTGTGAGAATTTCTAACAATGCATGCAGTAGGACCAGCCGTCAATAAGTTGGTGTACCGATACATTAATCATTTGCGACGTGAGGTTGAACCTATGTGTGAGTGAAAGGTGCTACGTGAGTACCAAGAAGATCATTTGTATTATATACGGCTATACAATGCGACTTATTGTTTTTTATTGCCATTAATGAAAATCTGAAAATAATCTTTTAATCAATGAAGTGTAAAATCACGCTTCAAAATATATTGAAACTCAGAAATCAGTTAGCATTTTAGATACGCGGTTAGTAAACAGAATTCAAATTAAACGGGAATATGTAAATGTGAGATAGTCATTTTGTTTTCTTACTTGGACGTATTAAAGTTGCTCGCACTTTTACTGCCGATAAATATATCTAGATCCG
The DNA here is from genome assembly GCA_905220595.1 of Spilosoma lubricipeda. Taxonomy (NCBI): domain Eukaryota; kingdom Metazoa; phylum Arthropoda; class Insecta; order Lepidoptera; family Erebidae; genus Spilosoma; species Spilosoma lubricipeda. Next base: position 9,019,541 of record HG992295.1, read on the forward strand.
TTGCATAACTTGCCTTAAGAAATTTTATGTTTAGTTAGGAGTTAAGTTGGCCCAGGATCAGCAGCTAACATTACCAGACTGCATCACTCGACTGAAGCGACGCAGATCTTTATAACTTGGCAGTATGGCATGAGCCACTGTCTTAATGTCTATATAATTATATTTTACGTGAAATAAACCTAACTGCAAAATATTCCAAATCGCATCTGCTCATAGTCGGAAGGACTGATTGCATGATAAGCAACAAAAAAAGTTTGGAGTTAAGAATTTAGGTTGTTCCAATAGTATTTAGTTGAGATATCTGATTAGACTTTAGGCTTAAGCGTTCAACTTTCCGTGTCCTCCCGCACTAACTTTAAGTTCAATCCTCATAAAGGACAACATTTTGCATGATCCACAAATAGTTCTTATGAGACTGGTTGTTCTTTCTAGCCGCTTCATAAATGTCACACAGAATCAATGCTTAGTGCAGTAATTGTCTTGTGGTAAAGAAAAAAAGACCGAGGAACGCGAATTGAAATAGATTTTCCTTCGTTCCGTAGCTTTGATTAGTGCGAGTGCAGGTGATCAATGATTACACTAAGCAAAGCGAATATAGGCCCTTATGTTCGAACGCAAGTAGATAATTGATAATTTATGAGGGTAAAAATCGAGTTATAAAGTCATGACCCTAATCGTATATCACTATGCTTTCTGATGAGACTGATGTTTTAATAGGTATTTATACTCATTTGAACATATATATTAATCACTTTTAATTTATAATGGGTATTTACACATTTTATATTCGAAATAGGAGATAAGATCTGAATTTCGTTTGTTATGTATGCATCATGTACAAATGATTATTTTTAAAATGGTTGTTAGAATGCAAGAAAAAGTATTTTAAATTAGAGATCGCGATAAGGTCAGATTTCGAACACAATTCATCATTTTGTTTTGCTTCATAATATTATTAATTACAATGTTCTTAATTTATGTAACAAAAAGTCAACGCCATTACCAAAACATTCACAGTTAAGTAATATATGGTAAACACATCAAAATCTGTTTATGATTGATGTAGAACGATAAATAAACGTCGAAGTAAGAACCTCTTCCTTATCTAGAAGTCGATTATTAATTTAAAAAAGTAATTTCTCTTTTATATGAGATTTCTAATAAAAATAAAATGAAGCTCTATAGCAAAAAATTGAGTAGAGATATCGCCTCTATGGCAGTCCTCTATCGCCTTTATAATGAAAAGTGTTCTGAAGAGCTCTTCCAACTGGTCCCCTTTTCCCTTCCTCTATAGGGCAACATTTACCGGCCTTGGAAGTCACCGCTTCAGAGAGGTAGACATACGCTCTCGAACTCATGGCTTTGGTTCTACCTTCCAGTACCGAGCAGTCATAACCTAGAAGTCACTACCAGCGCACGTGTTTCAATTCCACTATGATCCCGGGTCCTTTAAGCGGGGCGTGAAACATCATCTCATTCACCATGTTGCATTGTCCAATTCGCAATGAGGATGGTGACCACTATTCTTGAATTCTACAGATTCTACTCATGCTTTTCATCAGGCAGAGCAGATTCATTTTGGCAGCTAAAACATACAAAAAATGGCAATAAGGCCAAGGTGACGGACTTGCGGCCAATTGAATGCCAATTGTGTACCTACATACCATCATGAAACTATGCATTCCTTATACAAAAAGTTAAAAACTTAGCTTGTCGGTTCAGTAAAAAGGATTACTTGCACATTTAAAGGGTTATTACGTTTTCCGTTTACAAATTCTTTAGATTGCCTCGTTGGTCTCGCGGTTGGCGTGTGCGACTGCTGATCATGAGGTCTCGGGTTCGATTCCCGGGTCGGACCAAATGTTTGTATGATCTACAAATATTTGTTTCGGAGTTTGGGTGTTTTCTATGTATAATATGTACGTATTTACAAAAAAAAAGTATATATGTATTTGTATCAGTTGTCTAGTACCCATAACACAAGCTCTGCTTAGCTTGGGACTAGATGGCGTTGTGTGATAGATGTCCGAAATATTTATTTATTATTTATTATTATTTTATTTCCATCTCTCATATAAATCATGATAAAGTTAACAGTCACATCTTCTAGTAGACAACGTAAGTAAAATTTACAACGTTCTTCGTCCAATCAGTCAAATGTGATTTGATCAAATGATCTGCCAGTAAATTCATCCACTTCCTAGTACATTTGTCATTAGGTTTATAAGTGGTTCGCAGGTAAGATTTATCTATGAAATGTAAACTTTTCCCAACTAACTATCAATTATAATATGAAAGTAGATTATCTTTTTATGTTATCAACGTTTCTTGTAAAATATATTTTGAAAATAATAAGCAGTTGAATTTCTTTTAAGAGCAAAGTGCCTCAGGCTGTCGCTAACTGCTAAGTTCCTACCTTAAAAGCTATTATGCGTTATGGATTTAGCACATCTAGTAGTAGCGTAAGTCCCGTGTTTGCCCGTTTTGAACCGTCGTATGAGAATAGTGGCATTGTTTGTGTTGATTTATGGTGTAGTGTTCTGTTCAACAGTATTAAGTTTGTAATAAGGATTTAACCACAGTGCATCGTTCAGTAACTTTTATTTTAAGTGTGTTGTTTAAATTCAACGATGGTTTCCGCATTAACTTGTGGCTTGTGTCGCGGCAACCAAAACAACATTGTACTTTATGGATCGATTTTGAGGGGAATTTTACTGGCAGATATCTGATTTTCTTGCTTCTAAAAAATAGGATTAAACGAAAAAAAACGATTAAATACTAAACAATACTTAAAAGCAGCGAAAACCGCGGGCAATACCGTGGGGCGTAGCTAGGCCGCAATAACTTCGAACAGCAATACATTAGATATTAGATGACCACAAAGTGAAACACGTATTGAGGGGATGTGGTTCCAATTCCGGTTAAGTTTCATATTACTAGCACATACTAATTACAGGAAAGAAGGAAATTGCTATCTTATTGTACAGCGCTTAGTTTCTAGGTTTACATTTCACATCCATGTAAAAGAAAAAAACTAATATCCGATGGCTTTCTGTCAGATGAATACACGATAATGTTATTAATTTACTGAATAAGTAGAAACTGTGATTTTACTTTACTGGATGATAATCTTTTCAATTCACAGTGCTCGCAGTGCCTAGTGCCACTTTCTACTGCTATTAGTGTTGTGGGTTCAATTCCCCACATAGGACAACACTTTGTGTGACCTTCAAATTGTTGTTGTGAGTCTGGGCGTTCTTTGTGTTCGTTTCATGTATGTTTGTAAAGTCCTCCGCGATACAGGATGTATATTCCTACTGCGGTAGTAAAAAAACTCGTCATAAACACTTTATATAAATGGATCAAAAGTTTTAAGCTGTTGGGTCATAGTTTTAACTTTTTCTTGTCGATATTACTTTTGAATTTATTACTAGCTGAGATTTGGGAAAAGCTATTCAAAAAAAGCCTAAGTTATTCCTTAAATCATCAGCTATCTATCTGTGAGAATAAGAAATAAATGTTTTGATTCAAGTACTGTATATAACTTTATGTGCATTAAGTGAAAAATTGTTAATTTAAAATTAAAAACAGCCACTTAATGGATGCGATTACTGCCAACTTTTAGAACAAAATTTTTGAATTTAGTTCAGTTTGCTGTACACATCTGTTTTCATACTAAGTACTTTATACTAATAGCATAAAAAATCATATTTCCGGATGTGCTGTGTGCTGCTGGCCTTTAAACTGTCAAATTTAAGCATATATTTCAATGTATTTAAGTATCTTGTATTGTACAACTAACATTGTTGCGTTATTCAGACCCGCTCATGCGAAATTTATAGCTCCTTTGTGTACGTCCGTACGCATTTGCTGTTATGATTGACATAAATAAGTTAACTAACTTGATGATGAGTATTGAGTATGAAATTGAATTAAAGATTTGCTCTAAGACCAGAAAAACTCTTTGTTGATTGCTTGATCTTCGCGAAACGCTTATAGCTCCTAAGATTTTTACAGCTGCCAGCAGTTTTTAGGCTTATAATTTGGTACTATTCTGAGATCTTTAGACCAGCGGTTTTTCATAGACTTTTGCTTATTTGTATCGAACATTAACTTTTTTTGAAAATATCATAGACGAAAATGGTTTTCAGCAACAACAATATGTTATAATCTTTTGCAATAATACATATTAAATGTGTAGAATCCATTTATGACGGGCGGTGATCAGCGTGATTCAATCAAAACGATCGTATGTCGTGTTTTGTTGGTGAGTGCGAGACCGAAGGCCCAATAATGCAGAAGCATCACTAGCCCGCGATAGTGTGGGTCGCCATGCTGCATTGTCTGCATTCGCAGTTCGGTGACTACCACTCTTGGATTCTGCTTATGCTTTCCATCAGGCAAAGTAGAGTCATTTTGGCAGGTACAAACATATAAAAAGTACCTTGTAATCATTATAACAAATAAAGCCCTATTTAACTTCTATTATAAACTACTTCATTATATTATTGTCAGTAGATGTTTTCTGAACACTAAGTGAGTTTAATAAGGGAAGCGAATGTCTAGACCGGATTAAGAACATAAAAAACTTAGAAATCCTGTCAGCCATTATAGTGTTGTAATTATAAAGAATGGCTAAATTCGTTGTTTAAGTGCTGGCTATTTTTGTTCCTTCTGGTACTTTCCAAGTAAAAGTCTAACTTTCACTCTAAGTGCTAAATATCCGTACATCATAAATATTTTAAGGCTTGTTTGTAATACTTAGATAAATATTCTGCCTAATGTAATAATACTACATAGGCCGCCGTAACAAAAGTTCGTACTGTCGTGTTTCGTTGGTGAGTGCGAGACCGGAGGCCCAATGACGCAGAAGTATCACTAGGCCGCCATGGTGTGGGTCACCATGCTGAATTGTTGCATTGTCTGCATTCGCAATGAGTATGGTGAACACCACTCTCGGCCTCTGCTTATGCTTTCCCTCTGCCAGAGTAGAGTAATTTCGGCAGGCCCATACACAAACAGAAAAACATTTTTGCATCCGTTTTAATAGAGTAGAAAAGTCTCAAAACTGATTTTGCTGTCTAATAAAATTATTTACTACGTGTTAGTATTATTGTTTAAAATATTATCAGTAAGACAGACAAACATTAGGATATTTAGTATTACATAATCAACTTCTGTGTGAAACGATATTTCTTAGATAATCCATATTATTCACACTGACAGATCAAATAAAATTAAATTGGAGTCATTTAAAAGCTCAATTTTATCTGCAAGAAGAAATAAATAGCTTTTCTATTTCCGCTTTAACAATACCAATGTTTATTTAAAATGGATGTTCCGAAAAATACGATTAATTTCGATTGGCATCAAATCGTGAATAAGTTTCACATAAGATAACCTGTGTTATTCAAAGTGTCCATTTTTATGCAGTCGCGTCTTTTTTTTTTTTTTTTTTATTTTTTTATTTAAATAGGGGGCAAACGAGCAGACGTATCACCTGATGGTAAGTGATTACCGCCGCCCATGGACACCCGCAACACCAGAGGCGTCACAGGTGCGTTGCCGGCCTTTTAAGAAGGAGTACGCTCGTTTCTTGAAGGTTTGAAGGTCGTATTGGTCCGGGAATACCGCAGGCGACAGTTCATTCCACAGTTTTGCTGTGCGAGGCAGAAAGTTTCTTGAAAAGCGCACCGTTGTGGACTGCCAACCATCTACATGATGGGGATGAAAGTTTTGTCGCGTAGGACGATGGCGGAAAGAGGCGGCAGGGATCAATCCGAACAATTCCTCGGAGCACTCCCCATAGTAGATGCGGTAGAAGATGCACAGCGAGGCAACATCTCTACGCAGCGCCAAAGAGTCTAGCTGAATTGAAAGTTCTTGGCAGTCGACGATTCGAGCCGCCCTCCGTTGAATGCGATCCAGAGGGAGGAGCTGGTACTGGGGTGCACCCGCCCAAAGATGAGGACAGTATTCCACATGCGGCCGAACCTGCGCTTTATAAAGCATGAGGCGGTGAGCCGGTGTGAAATATTGTCTCGATCTGTTGAGCACGCCAAGCTTCTTTGAGGCCAATTTGGCCTTATCCTCCAAATGGTCACAGAACTGGACTCCACTCGAAATGTCGACTCCAAGCATCTCAATGTTGGCTGAGGCAGATAGGGGAGTGTCTTCAAAGCGAGGACATACGACCCACGGCAGTTTTTTAGCGGTGAACGCGCAAATTTGTGTCTTTGTGGGGTTAAAGTGGACTAAATTGAGTCTACCCCAATTTGAGATCTTTTCCAAGGAGGTCTCAACTTCAGACACAAGTTTGTTTCGACTCTCAATGACGTTTTCCCGAGAAATATTAGCGCGGCCGGTGTAGAGAGCATCGCCCTTGCTGTCATCCGCATAACAATGAATGCCACTAATTTGCAGCATGTCATTAATATGGAGGAGGAACAAAGTAGGCGATAGCACACAGCCTTGCGGGACACCAGCATTCACAGATATGGAGTCAGAGCATTCACCGTCGACTACGACCTTTATGCATCTATCTGCTAGAAAGCTAGTGACCCATTCGCATAATTTCTCGGGAAGCCCATAGGAAGGGAGCTTCGAAAGAAGCGCTTTGTGCCAAACTCGATCGAAGGCCTTCGCGATATCCAAACTAGCTGCCAAGGCTTCCCCCTTTGTCTCAATCGCCTGTGCCCAGCGATGTGTCAGGTATACTAGAAGATCACCAGCTGATCGACCCTTACGGAAACCGTACTGCTGGTCACTGAGCAGATGGTGATCCTCTAGGTACCGCAGGAGTTGATGGTTAATAATGGACTCCATTATTTTCGAGAAGAGGGAAGTTATGGCTATCGGTCTGTAGTTGGATGGATTTGAGCGGTCGCCTTTTTTAGGGATCGGGTGGACCAATGCTGCCTTCCATGATGTCGGGACTACACCAGAAGAGTAGGAGAGCCGAAAAAGACGCGTTAAGACCGGTGCCAACTCTGGAGCGCTCATCTTCAACACAATAGGAGGGATTCCATCCGGGCCACTCGACTTATGGATATCAAGGGATAAAAGTGCTAAGCGTACTGAGCGTTGGTGGAACTGGATATCCAGCATACGGCTCTCGCACCGCGGTATGGTAGGTGGCTCCTGTTCCTCATCATCCAAGGTCGAGTTCGACGCAAAGTGTTTTGCCAGAAGATCGGCTTTCTCCTTTGCGTCATAGGTCAACGGGTTATCTCCTATGTGCAGAGGTGGAAAGGATGGCTTACAGAAGTTCCCTTCAATAGCCTTGGCAAGAGACCAGAATGCCCGTGTTCCCGAAGGAAGACGCTCAAGCCTCTCGCCAATCCTAGAGATGTGCTCAGACTTCGCCCTTGCAATGTCTCTTTTGAAGGACCTGGAGGCAAAGTTGTACTTCTTTTTCAGAGCGCTGGTATTTTGATCCCGTACCGCCACCGCGCCAGCCCAGGCTTGGTAAGCCTCCTGCTTCATGCGAGAAGCTTTTCTGGAAGATGGACCAAACCAGGGCCGACACTTGCCACCGATGGGGACCACAGAGGATGGAATGTAAAGGTCCATACCCTGCAGCACAACATCAGCAACAGAATCAGCGGCGGTGTTGGGATTATCCGGCGAGAAGCACAACTGTCTCCAAGGGTAGGACGCAAAGAAGGACCGCATTCCATCCCAATCTGCTAACCTGTAGTGCCACACACGACGATTGCGTGCAACTCGCGCTCGCGGTGAGCGTGTGATAGGCACTGTACTCCGAACAAGGCAATGGTCTGAGGAGCCAAGTGGGGCGTTAACGAATACGCGGTTACCGTCCGGATGAGAAGTCAGCAGAAGGTCCAACAGTGTCAGCGTCTCAGAGTTCCTCGAAGCCTATTGGGATAAACCGATAGCTGAGCATTCTTTTATAAAACAGCTAGACCCGTACCTACGTTGCGAAGTGATTAACAAAAGACATCAAACGTACATCAAGAACACCCCGACTCAGAAAAATAATTTTTGGATCATAGATAGTGCTACTTACCATTTAGCTATTAGTCCGTCCCACTGCGTCTCTTATGGATCCAACTTCCTTATCGGTCTTACTTTCTATCATTACAGAAACCTAAAATCAATAATTTTATAATGTTATTCTTAAATATCTGCTGCAAATTGTGCGCATGCATATCAATAATGTTAGTTGTAATCTTCGATGAACAACTTGACCCGAGTACGACCTGTTTATTAAAAGTTTAAGCCATGTTCGTAAAATTATCTACAGGAAATAGTTGCGTAATAATCTGTCATTTCGTTGATTTCTTCACAATGCTTCGTTTGCTAATGTAGGTTGTATTTAATAAAGGGCACGACTTACAGATGATAGCGTTCACTCTTTGATAAGAAATGAAAATGAAATTTGAATTATCTAAACGGGAACATTAGAAAGTTTTATTCTTGAAAGGTTATCTTTACATTATCTCTCAAAAGGGGAAAAGTCTTGTTCTTGTACGATTGCGTAAACGGTCCTCCTAAGCAATTCTCGAAATGGACTTAAAATAGTCCCTGTCCGTTCAACTTACAGCACTATGAGAACAACTTTTTCTATAATTCTCTTAAAAAAATCATACTTCTTTTGCTTTCATCCATCAACATTTTTAAAGCAAAAGAAAATATGTAAATTTTTTTTTAATTCGACAAGGCGTGTTACGACGACTTACTCCCACAAGAAGTCGCTATAAAACATGCCACTTATCATTGCTAAGACAGCTACAGTAGCACAACAACTGTATGCTGTCATTGGTCAAGTTTTTCCTATCTTTGTAAGTCTACAACTCAGTCGACTTGTACTCTAGTTGTACTCTTGTAGTCTATTTGTTACTCAGTCGAGTAACAACAATGTTACCGCATGATCTTGTCCAGTCTAAGAAACTATAGCACAAGGTCACAAAACAGTGAAGAAATTTTAAAATCAAACTTCCAAGTGTCGCTAATGTTATATAATTAACATGTTTATGTTCACACAAGTGATGTCGTGAGAGAGAATTTTTACCTGTGAGACAATAAATATATTTTACTAATATTATAAACTGTTATTAAGAATTAGATTATCCGTCAGATAGTTCGACATTTTGGGGTTTGCACGCAGCAATACGTTCATTACACTTAGAAGTATTTGGTGGCTCGTGGTTACGCAACTGGCATTATAGTTTTTTTTCCAACGTCAAAGAGCATAAAAAAGTAATGTATAGGCATTAGCCAAGCTTCCATGTAGCCGTTCACTTTGAATAGTATCTTATTTCGGATCGAGCGAGTAGGAAATTATATAAATTGCTCCGCCTAGTGCACTCGGCCTGTTGTTATGGTTTGATCGTGTACAATTACTGATGCTAAAAACAAAATATTGTATGCTTTGAGTGAAGTATCACTCTTACAATTCGTTTACTCACGGCCTATATACTCTCAAAAGTGTAGACAGAGGTGAAATGAAAATCTTACTCATATTTGGATAGATGTCAAAAGGAGCGAGTCTGTTGATTTTCTTTCTTGCACGTTTTCAGCCGGCGCGGTGTTGAATAAACTGTAACCATAATGTCTTATGGTTATTTAAATAAAATAATTGTGAATGGGATAAGAGCAAAATTAGTAATGTAGTGTTCACAAAAAGAATGTTATCAAACTCAATATTTATTAAGTAGGTAGAAAATTACATTTTTAAATTCATGTAAATTTAAAAAATTAAAAAAAAAATACAGGATGGACAAGGCCGGATAATTAATTCAAATTCAAATTCAAAATCATTTATTCAATTAAGACACAAAGTGACATTTATGAACGTTGAATTGAAGCTGCAGTTAAAAATCATAGATCGACACAAACAGACGCCACAGCATGTGCTGTATTGTCGAAGTAAATTAGGCGAAAACACCAAAATCTACTGCCTGCCTGTGTCGATCCATAACTTCCAGTTTCCAAAATCCAAAATTTAAAAAAAGATCCTTGCTAATTATTTCTAGCAATTGTTAACTTTTTAAATTTTATGCATTTGATACATATGAGAAAAAAAGACGGGAAATAGTATATAGTGCGTTCTATAATTAATTAATTATTCAAATAGGAAAATATATTACCGTATTTGCGATAAAAACTAAACAAATCAAAAGCATTTTCTAGTTTCCTCCCTGCCCCTCTTTTCGCCATCATCCTACGCGACAGGAGTTTCATCCCCATCATCTAGATGGTTGGCAGTCCACAACTGTGCACTTTTCTTGAAACTTTCTGCCTCGCACAACAAAACTGTGGAATGAACAGTTGCCAGCGGTATTCCCGGATCAATACGACCTTCAAACCTTCAAGATGAGAGCGTATTCCTTCTTAAACGGCCGGAAACGCACTTGTGACGGCTCTGGTGTTGCGGCGGCGTTAATCGCTTACCAACAGGCGATGCGGCTGCTCGTTTGCCCCATATTTAGTAAAACAAAAATCTCTTACTATACAATATATGCAATATATACGTGAAGTTTTCAATGTCTTCACTTTATTTCCTGGCTGCCTCTTGTTAAGCTGTGTCGTTTATAGCATGGGACGACAATATTGGAAGACAAGAAGAAACATATTATCATCACCTTATAATACAAGTAATTGTTAAGTTGGCTTTGCTACATGAGTATAATTAGTAGGCATAGGAACACAATTATTATGTCCAATGCATTTAAGGTCTTAATCATAGAGGAAATACGTGAACTCCTTTATTTGTAGTTAAAACTACTTTTAAGCATTTGTTATGGTTTACGCAACAGGGCTGCTGTTTTAGAACTTTGATTACTTATTTTCCGCAGGTGCTACTGCTATATTCGTCCTCACGTAGATCGGTATACTTGATCAATATAGATGAAATTACGCTCTTAGCATCTAAAGCTTCATTGCATTGCGTGCTTAAGTCTCATTAGTCTCTACGCGATAAGAATATGGCCTTACACCTGTTGAGTCAGACATTCTAAGTTTATTGCATACATCTTCACTTTCAGTAACTTAACAATTAATCGACTGCCTTTGATAGTCATTTCAATATTTGAGCAGTGAATTGGTTTTTCAATAATTTCAATTAGACAGAGACGTTGATATAAATAATAAATAATAATAATAATAAATATTTCGTACATCTAACACACAACGCCGTCTAGTCCCAAACTAAGCGGAGCTTGTATTATGGGTACTAGACAACTGATATGAATACTTATATACTTTTTTTTTGTAAATACATACATATTATACATAGAAAACACCCAAACTCCGAAACAAATATTTGCAGATCATACAAACATTTGTTCCGACCCGGGAATCGAACCCGAGACCTCAAGAACAGCAGTCGCGTACGCTACCACTGCGCCACCGAGGCAGTTAAAAATAATAATAATAATTAAAAATATTGCATGTTAAAGTATAAACCATCATTAGTCATAATTAATTGTGTCTATATAGATATATAACGTCTGAATAAGGCTGCTGAGGCCAGTAGTTGGGTCGTTTTTAGCCGAATCATCACATAATCCTTAGTCCCAAATCCCCTCCTGAACTAGCATCTTTCCACCTTGTCAACATTATATTGGCTTGGCAAAAACCTCCTTTGAAAGGCTTTCCTTGAATAGGCTTTCCTCGTGTTGGCAACAAAAATTGTTAACAAACGTTGGGATCCCTGTTTCTGTTTTTGACAGTAAACATCAAAAGAACACGCTTATTGCAAATATTTATTGACTCTGTGGAGACGCTTAGTTGGAATGTTTTTCAAATTGTTGGCGACTCAGTGTAGACACAACGAAAACAAAATTTTGCAATTTTCTGAAGAAGGAAACACTGAAATTGCCAATAATTTTGGTGGAGACGCGCCTTTAAACACTGTTAATTATGATGACCTGTACCTATAGTATATTGTATACCTGTTATACGTATAATTAGAATATATTATTAGCAGCCATTTACAAAAAGAATAGCTGTTATAAAAAACCGTCCTACGCTTTTTACATTTTCATTCCGAAGTGCTTGCAAGCACACAATTAAATGCACATTTCATTTAATAACGGAATGTATTAGAGCGTGATAGGAATCTAAATGCACGCTGCGAGAGTGAAACTTTGAAATAATAAACTTTTTAAATTATTAATTGTTACCGTGCTAAAATTATATTACTATAATATTATCAAGAGTATTTTATAGTGCACTGCTGGGCGTAGGATTTTCACACAATATCTACTGTTCTTATCTATTACTAGGTTTTGCACGTGGCTTCGCTCACGCAGATTTTCATCCCTGATTTACCCCCTTAGGGGTGGAATTTCCTTTCTTAGTGCTTACTTACATTATATAAAGAACCTACATGCAAAATTTCAGGATTCTAGATTCAGTGGTTTGGGCTGTGCTTTGATCTCTGGGTATGTCAGTCAGTCAGTCACCTTCCTCTTTTATATATATATGTAGATTATAAAAAAATAATTTAATCAATTGCATTAAAAAATAGGCAAATATTTGAAAATTACCAACACGGTAACCGCTACATTCCGCCGCAAAATATATAGCACAGTACCTTTATAGTGTTAACTTATTAGGTAGGCTTGAATGCTTTACAATTACTAGAGTTCAAGTTCTAATAGTCAATAAAAGTAACGAATTATTTGGAGACATTAATCGTAGATGAGAACCGTGATGGTTGATACCTCCCTTGTTTCTTCTTACCTTCTTACCTGTGTACCTTCGTTAGCAATTTAGGTTCAGCGATAGGTTGATACATACCTATTGCATTGCATCAACGCTGAATCTACAGGCAGGAAAAGTTCATCTATAAGTTTGCAGAGCTCTTGTAAAAAAAATCTTAGTGAACGACACCTTTAAACAGTTCTGGATGCGTAGATTTCAAATTTTAAATTTGAGTTCTATTTTTTTCTTACAAAATAAAATATATAAAAGAAAATATATTTCTAATTTCCGACTTATAAAGGTGCGGAAAGCACAATTTTACACGCATTTATTGCAAACCAGCGTCAAACATTATCGGTATCATCTTCACGGTCTACGAGTACAGATATTAACAGCTCCTAGAATTTAATATTCACACAATACAATACGAGCTTCAGGGCAAGACCATTAATCAGTTACTCAATGGGCATGTTACACACAATTAATGTGCGATAACTCATCGGCGTTAGTCCAACTATAATTCACGCATTAGTTGTTAGCAACGATTTCGCTGCGTTTTCACGTGTGCATGCGAAAGCTAGATTTAATAAGACCTATATAAATGAAAGTAGAGTTTCGTGAACGTACTCATAGCTTGAATACTAGATCTTTTACACACGAACATGGGTTAGCGCTCAGAAATCTAAAATTCATGGTTGCCTTTGCCAGCAAAATATATAATACTAGCTTTTTTCTAAGTAATTGTCAGTTATCGCGACAAAAATTAGTCTATGCTATTCTCTAAGGCCCAATCTATCTCTCCACCGAAATTAACTAAATCGTTTAGCAATTTAGCCGTGAATATTTGACAGGCAGAGTTACTATCAAAATTGTGATGTTATTATATAATATACTTTTCTATTTTCTTCTATACAAACTTTATCCTAACAGTAATGAACACATAGAAAAAAGAATTATCCAATTTGGTGCAGCCGATAGGAAGTTATGCGAATATGTATGTGAAATGTATATGAAGCATACATATCGGTGATTCATTAATATTTATATACATATCTCGAAAAAAAGTATCACTTAAATTATTAGAATGTTTTTATAGTTTCTCAGCGCTACGTTATTTAAACAGTAGCCGATATGCAAAGACCCTAACAAGAGTTAACAGATTCTTTACGGCGACGTATAATGTAATAAATGTCGCACATATACTACCCGCTTGTTTGTAAATACACTTACTAAATGAGTTTTCATTTTATATCAAAGAGAAAGCAGAATCAATGATCGTGTAGCTTATATTATAGCTGTGATTAAACGGCATGCTTTGCATATGGTTGATACGATTTTTTTTGTTTATTATTATGTTTTGCCCTGCCAAAATGACTCTACTCTGCCTGATGGAAAACATAAGAAGAATCCAAGAGTGGTGGTCACCATACTACGAATGCAGACAATGCAGCAATGCAGCATGGTAACCCACACAATGGTGGGCTAGTGATGCTTCTGCATCATTGGGCCTCTGGTCTTGCACTCACCAACGAAACACGACAGCATGGTCGCTGTCATTTTACGTTGATGACGTTTGACGTGCGAGGGTAGTACCGCCCTGGTGGAGCCAGCCCGTTCGTGCTGAAATCAGCGTGGCTCTACTTGAGCATCTTACTGTTACTGAACAAACTGTGATAGATTAACTTTCTTAATAAAACTAGTATAATAAGCTCAGCTTTCTGATAGTTTTATATCATTTTGCTAGCCTTTATTATTCCTACGATTATTTCAGGTCGGCAAATATCAGCAACCGGTTTTACCAGTAATGTATCGAGACAAGATAGAATGACAAAATGATTCAAGAATATTAATTATTTTATTTTTATTTTATTTTATTTATTAATATTAGGGAAACTTACAGCAATACACTTAAAATAGATTATAAAAAATAGCAACAATACGCCATTTACAAGTCTCCACATATAGAAACAAAATATTACAAAAGAAAACCCTTTAAAAAAAATCAGAAAACATTATGTATTTTAGAATAATTGAAGTTGAGTCCGCTTTAAAAAACATTACCTGCATTTCCACTTATGATTCTCACTATTGTCATATTTGTCGGCTCCTTTGCATCTAGCTTTACTTAACCATCCGATGCATAAATTTTATATGTGTTACAGACTTACACACAGTGAATAGCCGTTACACAGCACTACTGCACTATGTACCCTATTAAATTTGCAATAAGACAATGTTGAACATTTCGATCTATCATAACGGATTATTAATAGAGAGCAAATCACATTAATTATCGTTGAGGAGTAATGTTGATTACTGCGAGTAATATAGACGTTGTAAGGAGTAAGTCAGCCAAAGAGTTACACAGGCGTAGTTAGATAGATACTCCCGAGAAATCCGGCCCGCAATGCTTGTCAGCTATACCTTCATACTAATATTATGAATTGGGATATACCACTGACGATTAAAATGACCGATTTAGATGAAATTTACAATGAAGATCCTTTGATTCTTGAGGAACGTAAGCTACTATTTACCGCGATAACCAACATACATGCTGGCGGCGGAGCCGTGGGTAAATCCTAGTCGAAAATTTAAATACAAAATGTTCATTGCCCGTGGTTCTACTGCATATTCCTACTGATACTAGTAACTATGGGCATATTTTTCTTACCCTTAGTTCTAGTTCAACTGTACTGTAAAATCTCGTACTCATCGCTTCGATTCCTCCTTTCTGTGCTGAAAAGTCAAAACCTGAAACTCACTTCCAGCGCACGTGTTTCCCTCCCACTATGATCCCGGGTCCTTTAAGCGGGGCGTAAAAACAGATCTCACTAGGCGGCTATAGTGTAGGTCACCATGCTGCAGTGTCCTTGTTGAGGATGGTGACCACCACTCTTGAAATCTGCTCATGCTTTCCATCAGGCAGAGCAGAGTCATTATGGCGCAGCTAAAATAAAAAAAAAAGAAACTGTAACAAGAATGTCATTACTTTGTATCAGTTGTATCAAGGCAGTGGTCTTACTAATCGATATCGCAGTACGACTACGGATAATGAAACATACAAATGTTCATTACAGATACACAAAACATCTACTACGGTTAATCATACTTCATCATCATCATCAAAAGCCTTTAATAGTCTATTGACGGACATAGGCCTCTTTTTAAAAAGGAGCTTTTGGTCTACTTTATCAGAGTATGCAGACGCGTTCATATGCCCACGTCCCTCCTGTCTGAGGTACAGTCTCAGGTTTTAGTCGGTCCGATTCCGACACACAGCCCCGCTGCAAACCTTAGAGGGGGGGGGGGGGGTGACGGCCTGAAGGTTTCCACATGTTAAAGAAGAAGAAAAAAGCAAGATACAGTAGAATCCGGTTATAACGACGGTCAAGGGACTGGTGATATTACGTCGTACTAACCGGAAGGCGTACTAAACGAACAGACAATTTTTGAGTTTCATTAACCACATATTTAGTACTAGTTGTTGCCCGCGGCTCCGCCCGCGTATATGTCGGTTATCGCGGCAAATAGTAGCCTATGTGTTATTCTGATGTATAAGCTATATTACTGTAAAGTTTCATCCAAATCCGTTCAGTAGTTTTTGCGTGAAAGAGATCCATCCATCCTTACAAACTTTCGCATTTATAATATTAGTAGGATTTACTAGCTGAACTCCGCGGTGTTACCCGCGGTTATTGTTGTACCGCGAGTAACGCCGCGGGACAAAGTTAGTCTAAACAAAAGTTCATCTCACAACATATTTCAAAAACAATGAGTCTTTTTTTTACCCCACTAATCATCGATCAAAACGGAGCTGTTCGGCAGCAAATTTGTCCGAATTAGAGCACCATAGATTATATTGTAAATATTTAAGTAGATAAGTATTTGTTTTGACAGCACTTATCAACTAGTACGACAGCAGAAATGATTATCTAAAATTAAATCGTGTATTGTATTTATTTTATAATGTAAGTTTTAAAATCAGAGTTAATAAATTTAAATTTTGCAATAAATTGTATTATGTAACTCAAAATTTGTAATGGTGTGATAAATTGATATATTAATACATAAACTCTTCAGCTTTATATGTTAGTATTTAGACAAGTATAGATGACGTGAAAACTTGTACATCTTTTTACGAAAATTATGCAAACGGTATATAGCACTTAAAGTTGATATGGAGGAGGTTTGCAGAGAACAAAATAATGAATTATGGCCTAATTTTGACCACTGGTCGACCACTATTTGATATAGCTAAAGCATGTGTATCATGCCATGTGTGTTCTATTTATAGTATATATAGTAATGGTGTACATTAAAGATAAAATAAAAAAAAATCGAACATCTAACACACAACGCCATCTAGTCCCAAACTAAGCAAATATTGTATTATGGGTACTAGACTACTGATGTCAGATTTTTGTAAATACCTACATATTATACATAGAAAACACCCAAACTATCAATAAAAGAAGTCTTCAATTTTAAAAGTTTTTATTTAAAACTTTTATTACTTGTTAATAAAAAAGCTTAGTTAAAGTCCTTTCATTTGATATCCATATTGGGTGGGTTGTTCAGAAATATGTACGCCGCCATTTTGTTACGGCGGCCATTTTGGATTAATAATAATACCGATTATATATAATTGCATTGTCATCAGAACTAAAGGTATATTTCAAATTTCAGGTAAATCGGAAACAGGGAAGTGGAAGTGGCACCCCTCGCTTTCTACTTTTTAGTTTGGTATATTTACAAAAGCGTGTTTGTTTAGTTTCAAAACTATTTTTTTTTAAATCTATTTTGTGTTCAAATTATTGTGTTCGGCCCTTGACCCCTATGCAAAGTTTCAAGTTAATTAGACTCCTAGAAGAAGGTGAAAATAAAGATTTTGTAACATACAACATACATAGCGTGTTAATAATAATATTTTAGTTTCTATCTCTCGGAAGACCAGTAGATATTTTGTTCAAAATATCGAGTGATATTGTAGAAATGAAAGCGGGAGACCTATCACGATCAAATACTACGTGTCTGACTAGCTATAATTGAGTTAGTCATTGCTTTGTAAACTAGTTGATAGCTTTGTTACTAGATTTTATTGCATGATAAGAGTGATTTACGCGGTCTCAAGATTGAAGTTGTAATTTATATCCTTGAGAAAATATAAAGATAAATTGTTATAAAACTATCCTGAAATCAGCACATTGTCAGTGCAATTAACATAACACACAGTCACGTCTTTTTCCCAGAGGGGTAGGCAGAGACAATTGATCTCCACTTACTGCGATCTTGATCCACCTCTTTTGCTTCGTCCACATTCATCAATCGCTGCATGTATGCTCGTCGGTTCCTGATGCTCTTCACATTGCACTTTTTCAGAACATCATCAATTAGGTTCATCACTTCCAGACACATTCGCTCTATGAATTCATCTTCTATCATCCATCCTCTCTAAACGGCCGAACCATTAAAGCATGCCCTTTTCAATACTTGTCACTACATCTTCTTTCAATCTACAACATTCTCTTATAATTACATTCCTGACTATGTCATTAATTTTCTAATAAAACATCAATTTATAAAATATATATTATTATGTATATATAAAGTTGGTTTGTATACGCCTTAAAAACTTAAAAAAATCTGCATCGATTGAGTTTATACATTATTTGACGAAGTAATCATGGTATGCGACCTGCTTGAAAGATTATTTCTATTTACTTTCCGCGTATGTTTTGTTATTCATTTCTCATCAATACAAACACAATCAACATATGATTTTAGGAATGAATGACCATCAAAAAAATGAGCCTTGTATGTATTCGTACATAGACATATCCGTACAGGTATTTATTTCTGACTAGCTGAACCCCGCGGTGTTACCCGCGGTTATTGTTGTACCGCGAGTAACGCCGCGGCACAAAGTTAGTCTAAAAAAAGTAGCCTAAGTTACTCCCTGGATTATCAGCTACTTGCCAGTGAAAGTCCCGTCCAAATCCGTCCAACCGTTCCAGAGATTACCCGGAACAAACAGACAGACAGACAGACAAAAAATTTTTTAACCACATTTTTGGTATATGTATCGTGTATACATACATATGCATTGATTAAAAAGCTGTTATTTTAATATTACAAACAGACACTCCAATTTTATTTATTTGTATAGATGTAAACAGCTCAAGTTGACTCTGTTAATCCTTTGGTCTACAGAAATACTATCAACTCCTGATCGGAACAAATTTCAATATCCGGTTTCAATAGTTACTGATTTTATGACTAGACAGAGAGAGTGAATAATCCGATTATGCTCTTAAGGTCACAAAACAAAGTCATAATAACGTACCTAAACTTATACAGAGGCGTTATTTAGATTAATTCAGTTTGATTAATGAAGAGTGCAGTGAAAGTTTTGAGTGTCTTTTGTTCTATGCTATGATTTGGGATTAATTTTACCTTACAATAGGTTTCACTTTTTACCGGTAATATTGCTTTATGTAACTTCGAATTTGTTAGGTACTGATTTTATTTGCTGTCATAAGATTGTGGTGTTGTCGCAATGTCGGTCTGAGATGGACTGCATAATGAGTTTTTATTTAGCGCTTTTTATCAGTTAATTAACTAATCAAATTATGATTAGTTACACTCTAAATCTTATACAAGGCAATGCGTTTCTTTCTTATAAAAATATTAAAACGGTATGTTAGCTTAATTACATTTTTAAGTGGTTACTGCGTCGACTGTCTTGTCTTTAAGAGATGTGTTAAGGATAAGATTCCTGTCCGGGAATTACATTGAGTTCTGTTTCAGTACCATTATAAATGTAAGGTAACAAATATGCCTAAAAAAACAAACACAGAAATGGTATAGGTATAAATAAATAGTCCTCAATGGATAAAACTTTTTTCTCGTTGTCGCAACATTTTTGAATGATAAATGTAGCGTATGTTATATAGCTTATAGCTGTCCTCGGTAAATGAGCTATCTAACAATTAAAACAGTTTTCAATTCGAACCAGTCGCTCTTGAGATTACCACATTCTTATTATTTTGGTAAAAATGTCTAAAAATTAATCCTAGCTAGATCGATTTATCATTTTATTTCATGAAATTTGTTAGTGCCTTTTTCAAGTCTCAGATTATATATATTTTACCGTGAGATTGTCGAAACCGTTAGATTTCGACCTGATTGAACATTTTGTTCTTTTCCAACGATTGTTTCGAATTATTATGTGCCTGGTATTAGAATTATAATATTAGTTCATGTTCAGATATTTACTTTATTTAGAAAATTTTGATCTTGATATATTCTAAGATCATGACGTAAGAACTTTTTTTTTTAAATAGCTCCTGTATTATGAATATTCCTGTGTCGCGGGGAACTTTACAAACATGCATGAAACGGTTACGAAGAACACCCAGACTCGGAACAATGTTTGTGGATCACATAAAGTGTTGTCCCACGTGGAGTTTGAACCCACAGTACTCTTCAGAGCAATAGAAAACGGCGTGGCGACCGCCTAATCCACTAGGCCATTGCTGCAGTCTAAATTTTGTATGGGACTAGCTGAGCCCCGCGGTGTTACCCGTGGTAATTATGACATCAACCGCGGACCACGCCGTGGGGCAAAGCTAGTCTGAAAAAAGTAGCCTAAGTTATTACTTATATCATCAGCTGTACCTATCAGTGAAAGTACCGTCAAAATCAGTTCAGCCGTTTTAGAGACTAGCCGGAAGAAATAGATAGACAGACAGACAGACAAAAATTGTAAAAAATGATATTTTGATATATGTACCGTGTATTTTGTATAGATGTATAGATATAGACTAGCAACCCGCCGCTTCGCTCGGGCTTTACGGAGAATATAATATAGCCTATGTATGATACCCCGAGAAGATGCGTGGTTTAATTTTTTCCGACGTCTTCAACGCCTTCCTCAAGAATCACTGTCTTTTGGTAGAAACCGCATCAAGATACGTTCAGTAGCTTTTGAGTTCATCGAGAACTTAACGTTAACGTTAACTTTGTTTTATAATATGTAGTGATAATTAACTCGATGCTTTTTTCTAGAAGTTTTTCACAAACTTGTATCAGGATTATAGAAAATGTAAAGACGAATGATATAGATTGTAATAAAAATGTATTTAATATATAATTACATTGGAAAGTAGCAATTTGTCAGATGTGGGTCACTGTACCGCACGGGTGCTGTCATTAATAAAAATGTAAAGAGCTAGCATTCCTAATCTGAGGGTTCCGCACATATTTTATGCTTTATTCTTGATATAAATACAACTGAATTTAACTTTAACATTTCTTTGTCTTTTTTTTTATAAAAATTATCATAATTAGTTGATCAAAAGTCAGTTAAGTGTTTAATAATGTTTGTATGTTTTACTATACAATAATTCATAACAGTTTCCCGGGTGACAGAGGCTTTTTACGCGGTCGGGTTATGGTTTGTAAACTTTTTCTAATACCAAGTACCTGGATGATCAATCTTTACTCGTTTTTTTGGCCATTTCTATAAAAATGAATTCTATCTAGATCGATTTATCACACCCTAAACCTTCAGTAGACTAAAATTGAAGCCGTTTCCGAGATTCCGATTATATGTAGGTATACAAGAATTGCTCGTTTAAAAGTACTAGATAGATACTCTGATATAAAATGTGGTACCCTAAAAAGTGACAGTAAATGGCTACTAAATGCACAACAATAGCATATAGCACGTCACCTCGATCATTAGTGTCCGACAGACGTCGGCCAATTCCATCATTATTTTTAAACCGTCCCGTTGTCATTAACTGTCATTTCAGCTCGTTTCACGAACTGTTGGATATGAGTACGAAAGTAGCGGAAAAGTTAGCATTCTTTTGTCTTACAATGTTTTTCGGTTTTGATTTCCCTTTTTTTTATGTATGGCCTGCCAAAATGACTCTACTCTGCCTGATGGAAAGCATAAGCAGAATCCAAGAGTGGTGGTCACCATAGTCATTGCGGATGCAAACTATGCAACAATCCAGCATGGTGACCCACACCATGGCGGCCTAGTGATGCTTCTGCATCATTGGGCTTCCGGTCTCGCACTCACCAACTAAACGCAAATTTTACGTTGATTTTCTGTGTGAGTTAGTGCTAAAATCAGCCTGGCCCCATTTAATTTATTCATCTCCTCAATATATACCATAAAATAAACTCACACAAATAGGTATATAGGGAAAAAACGAGCAGACTAATCACCAAATGGTAACTGAGTACCGCCGTCCATGCACGCCTGCAATTCTTGAGTAACAACGAATACATTTTAAAGTCTTGTGGACTAAAAACAGAACAGTGTTTTTTCATTCCATTAAAATATGTTATCATCATCATCAACAGTTTTTAACAGTCCACTGCTGGGCATAGGCCCTCTTTGGAAAGGGGATTTTATCTACCATATCACGTTAGCCAGCCAGATTAGTACAGGGTTTGAGTTGTTATTAGTTTTGCAGTACTGTTTTTCTTTGTGGTTTGCGGCCTCAGTCGCCTCTTACAATGCTCGTGGGGTGGACAGCGGTTGTGACACTCAGTATTCTTTCTTAATATGTCATCACCCGAAGTTAAAATATGTCGCAATCCGTGAAATACATTGTATCTTGACACGATCAATGTATCTTGTCCCGCTTAAATGTCTGTCATTGTCATAGCGGTGTCATTGTTCAGATTTGCCCTCAATGCGATATTTTTGATGAATCCGCGCAATTAGAGTAAAACGCTGTTAAACAGTAATTTGGATGAATTTCCCGTAGTTAACTCGCTATATAGCTTTCTTTTTACGACCGACGGCCAAGAGGTTAAATAGACTGTAAATACTGGGGCCAATGTTTTTTTTTTGCCGGAGACAATAGCATTTACCTTTTTATCTCCTTTCTAAATACAATGCAACAATGCAGGTAGATAATTTAGGCGCAATTTAGATTTGGTTGGATTTTATGGCTGTAATTTTGTATCTTACGTAAAACACAAGGAAAATTGATACTTATTTTTCATTGGTATTAGAATTTCAATTATAATTTTCACAAATGATGCTTCGTTCAAATTATTGAGGTTTTTTTTCATTCTTTTAAGGTAATCTCTACTTATTCTGATACAGAAAAAGCGGCATCTTAATATTTGTGAACATTTTCTTTGAGACGGCAACTGTATCAGTTATCGACTGACTCTTTGCAGTCCACTCTATTTCATTCAAGTGTCCGTTTTGCCGGGTGTTCAGAACCGCTCCAACGTTTGAATTCAATGCACGAGTGAAGATTTTCCCGTCACTTTCCTAATCTAATAAGCAGAACTAAACGTTGAATCATCCCGCTATTATAACAGCTAGTTAAATCTGAAGTTGAATCGCCATTGTATTTCAGTATTTAAAGTAAAGCATTAAGAGTAATTATTGCTCGTCTGGTTGCGTTTTAATTGAGGGAATTATCGCTAGAGAATATTGCAATGAGTCAAATGATTGCGAGTACTAATTTGTGTTAAAGTAGTCTGACATATGCGAGTATTTACGTTTATTGTGCGTTTAGGGTTCATATTACAGAATACCGCCAAATGTCATCCTTGATGTTTTCGTAAGATTTTGTATCATCAAGTATTTGATTCTGGTGTTAGCATAACATATATAGTGCTGCCCAATAAAGAAGTAGCATAGAATGTCGTGGGATATCTAGGAGCTGAGTGGAATTATTTCGTAAAAGAAAATATAAAAGGTCTGTGAAGTAACTTATTGTTATAATTATAATGGGAATAAATATGCAGTACTCTTAATAAGATAGTACATTACACACAGCTATGTAGTTATGAACAAAATACAGAAAAGCATCAATATGCTAGTAAATATCTAGATTTAAGTCGCGTGTACGCGGTCCATTCGCAGTATTGTTGAGACGTTATCTCAAACTGGTCAATACGCTTAAAAGTACTGTCGAGCACGAAAGCTAGCAATAACATTGTTACAAGCGGTTATCGGGTATAAAACTAATTACAACCAATATTACACAATAGATTTTAGTAGACTACAGTTAGAGAAAATGTGCTGATTGAATTTAACTATAAAAAGTGCAGTGGCTCTATAAAACAATTAAAGTTGGGTTACACTCAAATTATACACCATTACTATGAACAATGCCAATGTAAATGAGATATTGAAAATGAAACGTTACTAATAGTGACGTAATATACTAGTATACTTTAGTAGCTATTTCTAAGAACTGTCGATATAGATTAAAAATATTGCATAAATCAAACAAAAAATCCAACTGTTAACTTGCAGTTTGTTAAAACACCTTCATCAATTATATGGACTTCAAGGAGCAAAGTAATTTCGACAATTACCATGAAGTGTTCATTTTACACATTAAGGGGTTTTTTTTTCAAACTGTAATGTCGTCCTAAATAGAACTTTTCAAAATCCGTTCAGAAATTACTGGCGTTTTGAAGTCGCTTAGTTCTTCGTGTTATGTCGGTTTTGTAATACGAAGTGTCATCATGCTCTATTCATCACGTGGGTGTCATAAGAGTCGGCTAAGGGAGAAAAACTTTGCAGGATAATATCACTAAAGAAGAGAAAGGAAAACTTAAATCAGACCTTATAAAAACCTGTCTGTGGAATATTCAAGACTCTTGATTTATTGGTTGAAGTTCAAAACATAAAATAAAGAATTTGCTTCTTTTGGTTAAATTTGACGGATTCGGTGGAAATGTAAGTTTAAGATATTCATAATGGCAAAGATTGTTCAAAAGTACCTTGTAACGATTAGTACTGATTAGTACATTTTAATTAGTGTGTTAATGTGGCAATTGGTGTGCAGACAGCATATCTCATTTATCACTCTTACTGTGTTACCTGTTTGCATTGTAATCGTCAGAATTTGTAAACACAAATGTTCTGACACTTGCCACACAGAAGTGAAGAAATTAAGCTATATGAGCTTAATTAGTTTCTTGAAATGCAAGTACGTGCATCCCAATGAAAATTAAGCAATAGACATATACCTCCTCATTGGTCCAGCGGTTAGCGTATGCGATTGTCGATCAAAAGGTCTCGGGACCGGGAGGGGTCGAGGTACTGACGTAACTGATGTTCATTCGTCAAATTAAGAGTATAAAAAGCTAAAGACCAGGTACCTTATTAAGGGCTCCCACACATAACTGCGAATGAGCAACATATCGCAAATATCTGCGAACTCGCACGAATGCACCGCAATAACTTCAAGACGCATCGCATCGGAGTTATGTGTGGTAGCCCTTAGTGATTGATTCCAGTTTTGTTTCCATAAAATATTTAAACATTTTTATGCACGAGTATCCAGTGTGAAGGTTTTCTGTAGTTATTGGAGTCCTCTGTAGAGAACTCGATTATTGTGGTTAATTTGTATCTCGTCTAAATATCACTGCAAGAACAGCCTACACCACCATAGTCTTCCGCACTGCGTTTCCATGAGTTTACACACATTTGACTGCGTTGGTGGCGCAGCGGTAGTGTATGCTACTGCTGTGCTTGAGGTCTCGGGTTCGATTCCCAGGTCGTACCAAGTGTTTGTGTGATCTGCAAATATTTGCTTCACAGTTTGGGTATTTTCTGTGTATAATATGTATGTAATTTTGACAGCTGATGATTTTTATGTTGAATATACCGTCTCTACTATATTCTTTAAACTATCTTTGAACAAGCAAATCGCTTGTTCAAAGATTTTGAATCACCAACATTTTCATTCTTTACGTGACAGTTTTATCACAAATGAAGAGCAATACATTAAAAATATAAAAAAAACACCTAAAATGTACTTCGTAAATTCAGAAATACCACTAGTAAAATTGCCATTGCGATCAAGTCTAGTCAACAAGTTTAAAAACGCCTATGCCGTAAAAACCTCGCGGAGCCCTATTTGTAGAGATCATAACGAGATATAATTTCGGAAGTTAGGAATTTGTTATTGAAAATTTCCTCCTCTTTCAGGATCTTTTTTTTAAATTCCTCAAATATCAGTATTATAGAAGTTATTAATGAAAAAACTAAATACCTTGTTTTTATTTCTTATTTTGTTAATAGCAATCGCAATTTTTTATTTAATTTTATACCCTTAAAAGACATTTTTCCGAGACGTCATTCCGAATCGAATGAGTTATCGCATATATTATTAGGAGCTTTATTTCTATTGAACACGTTTTTTCACTTGTCAACTAGACTACAAGCTGTACTATAAGGACTTTAGGATGTACTATCAGTTAGAAGAAACACGAAATAAGAAATATTTACTCAAACAAAGCGCCTGGCAGAAGCTAGTATCTTATAATTTGATTTAAAAAGTACTTTTGCAATTTCAATTACCAGTTGTTTGATATCACACTTTCATATCTGCAAAATTACTAGTATTGCCTATTGACTGTAAAAATGATAATCATAAAACATTTCTTCTCTCATACAAAAAAATATTCAAATGTCTTGCTGGTGTATGTTCGTGTGATGGATGTAGGCACATCCATCAATCGAGTTAGAAACTGTCGTAAAGGCAGTACGCACATAAAATACTGTTTTAAGTACGGCACATAAAAAAAAACTTAAAAAGTATAGTCTGTGGTACTGAGTTTATTCGGGTTTGGCGCCACATTGGAATCATAGATAATATATAATTATAGCCAAGGTGTGTAGTTATTATCATTTGGTGTATTTTGGAATGATAATTTGTTCAATAAAGGAATTATGTAATATAACGGAATGAATGAGAATGTACATTTCAGTTTGATTGGTCTCTTGTGTGAATTAGGCAGTAAGCTGGTGCTTTATCGATATCAGTGAAAGTAAATTAGTGGAATATGCTAAGTCATTTAATAATTTAAGCGGCCTTAGTGTCTTGTCAAAAAATAAATGTAGGAAGAATAAAGAAAGGCACTATGATATCTAAACTTCACTTTAACTCTTCAATTAATTTAGTATGGAACAAAAAAACAAAATTACTTATGGTTAACATTGGACATAAAATTTCATTGCTGATCGGATTTAAAATTGTTTTTTTATTTTAATATCTATGGATACAGATTGAATAAAATCAATAAAGTAAAAGTCTTATATGTATTTAAGTAAGGGAAGGACAAGTTTAAAAAAAAAAAAAAGTAAAACTATTCAGTTTAGAAAAAAAAGTATATTAGAAATCTCAATATATTTTTTTAAGACCTATTCTAGGTCTACTACTACTATTCTAAGACTAATAGATATACACGTATAGGTTTGATGAAAAAAAAGTTATTGAATTCAGTTCTAAGTATGGGGACCCCCAAAATTTATTGTTCTTTTTCTATTTTCTTTGTGAAAATCTTAATGCGGTTCACAGAATACGTCTACTTACCAAGTTTCGACATTATAGTTCTTATAGTTTCGGAATAAAGTGGCTGTGACGTACGGACGGACAGGCTGACAGACAGACATGACGAATCCATAAGTGTTACATTTTTCGCCATTGGCACGGAACCCTAAAAAGGCTACTCACTACCAGGCTCATAGGCAAATATAGGATTGTACATTGTTTAGAACATTTTCTGCATATACTATTTTATACATATATATCTTAGTGCATATAATTATCAAGACGGTAACTTGTCTAAAGGTTTAAAGCTAAACATTTAATAAATTCAGCAATAATGCAATGAAAACATAAATAGGGAAGCTAACTAAAAGGAGATCGGACTTTTGATTTTTGGATTTTTGGTTATTAAAACTCATTTGTGGACGCGTGTATATTTTTTTTATATACATTTTTTTTTTACTTTTTAATTAACAAATACTACTGTAAATATTTTTAGTTTACTTAAATTGAGCGCGATATAAGTGGAACTAATTTCACTTATTAAAAAATGAAACTTTGAGAGTGTTTAACGGACTGTGTGATTGATAACTCCGTGTGAAATATGTTGGTATACTCTTAAAGCGGTATGTTTTAGACAGTGCAAATTTCAAATAACAGCAAACACTCTTTTGAAATTTTTTCCCAAAAATACAAGAGCTTATAATCTATATATCTTGTGTGTGATTTAACATTAAACTGAAACGATATCGTGAGTTCAATTACCGCTTTTTATCTATACTAATATATAAAGCTGAAGAGTTTATTTGTTTGAACACTCTAATCTCAGGAATCGCTGGTCCGATTTAAAAAATTCTTTCAGTGTTGGATAGTCCATTTATCATCATCACGCTAGGACCATTTATCATCACGCTAGGACCAATAGGAGCGGAGCACCAATGAAAAATGTTTCGAAAACGGGGGAAAATTATCACGCTACGGGCAATAGAAGACGCAAACGAGGTTGCGTTGGTCGACTAGTAGTTATATATGTATGAATACGCATTATGTTAATATGTGAAACATTTTAGTCGCACCTAATGTAAGAAGTATATTGGTCCAACTTTATATTCGTCTATTAGATTCGAATTCCTAATTTATGCCTGGATTACGCTGTCGAAGATGTATTAGAATAACATCGTCTCTTCTTCCTAGCCTTTATTATTCTCCAGATTATTTGGGGTCATCTACTAGTTTTTTGTCTTTTTATGATTATGTCCTGTCTCACTAAGCCATTTGGAAAGAAATGGTTCTGTAACACACTCCGTAAATTAAAGACCGTAGTTAAATTGTTATAACTCACTTATAACATTATCGAAGACGTCATCATCCCCCTACTCTTTTTCCCAAATTTATTTGGGGTGGGTGCAATGAGTTTTCCTCCTCCATTCTCCTCTATCACTCGTTAGTTCACTGCTTACTCCCGTCCTGGCCATATCCTTTTTTATGTAGTCCACCCATTTTTTCTTTAGTCGGCCTCTAATCTTATATCCATCGACTTCCACACTTAACATTTTCTTAACTACATGTAAATAACATTATCGAAGACGTAGCTAAACAAATTACATATGGACCGAATGAAGCTGCAGGGTGCAGTTGTATATAGATCTGAGTAAATTATAACAAGGTGTTTACCAGAAGCAACCACCATGCATATTGCCGGGTCGTTACCACTGCTTTTTACCAGTATCTGACAATCGTTAGTGGTTATGCGGTTACTCGGAAAATGGCGGCCTCGTAAAGAAATATGTGAATTTCACTAGAATCGAGAGGCAAATTGAATATGAACTTTCGATTGCAGGCGAAATTTACTAGTAATGTTGTGTTAGGTAGTTGAAAGCTGGTTGTGTTATTGTTGAGTTGCTATCAAATGTTGATGAGATCTTTGTCGGAGTACTGGTGAATTTTATGAGAGGTTGATTGATCTGCACGCAGTGATATTACGTTTCGATTATTTGGGTTTCTCTTTGTTGTCGTAACATTAGATTATTTGTTCGTTTTACCGTGAAGTTTGTATATTTGGACTGTTGTACTGTTTTTCTTTGGTGATTGTGTAACTTGATAAATAAATCTTACTTGACAAATAGTTATCTATACTAATATATAAAGCTGAAGAGTTTGTTTGTTTGTTTGTTTGAACACGCTAATCTCAGGAACCGCTGGTCCGATTTGATCGGTTCGGTGTTGGATAGTCCATTTATCGAGGAAGGCTATAGGGTATATATCATCACGCTACTACTAATAGGAGCGGAGCAACAGTGAAGAATGTTTCAAAAACGGGGGAAATTTTCACGCTACGGGCAATATAAGGCGCAAACGACGTTGCGTGGGTCAGCTAGTTGACTTAATATATTGATCGCTGTACCTTTTTCAAACATTCTAACAAACGGTTGTTGCGTAATGTCTTAAGGCTACCACACATAAGTACGAATTCGCAACGCATCGCAAATATCTGCGAGCTCGCACGAATGCACCGCAAGAACTTTACACCGCATTGCATCACATCGCAGTTATATGTGAAAGCCCTAAGGCGTAAGATTTGCGATCAAAACGTTGTAAGTTCAAATTAACTTTCTGGCACCTGCTCTAAAAATTTTTTTTATGTAATAAGCGGGCAAAGGAGCAGACGTATCGCCTGATGGTAAGCGATTACCGCCGCCCATGGAAACCTGCAACACCAGAGGCGTCACAAGTGCGTTGCCGGCCTTTGGGGGATGGGGGAGATAGTGGAAGGGCTTTTAAGCTTTTCTAGGTAGGTAGTTTTCAATTGATATTTTTTTAGACTCGGTTCCATTTGGTTATTTTTATTATTTAGAAATAAAAAAACATGTCGATGCTTGGAAATCAAAATAATGCAACTAAAACCTACATTAATAAATCTTTCTAGATTAATCTTACTGGACTGTTCTAACGACAAGACGCGACATTCAAATGGTATTTAGTACTTGCTCTTTGTGCTAGTAAGCACTGCATTGTGCGTATTGGAAATAATTTTATGTGTTACAAAAAACCTAGTAATATTAGTAATTTTGTACTTTAACGGTAGAGTAATAGCATGATCCAAGTAACGCGAAGTGTGTTGGTTTACTAGCTTTTTCTTAATTACCCTATTGTTTGTAACTAGATTGTCTCGATAAAGTATGATCTCGCTTGAATTTTAACCACAATTCATTTTTTAGTATTATTTATACATATGCTTGCAGAAACCAGAAGAATGTAGCTGATAAATTATTTCTAAACTTTCCAGATAAAGTATTTACATTTTGACATTTCTGGGCACTATAAGTTTTGTTAATCTAAGCGCTTTTCTGTTACGAATAACTCATTTTAAAAGCACTAATTTTCGACAGATGACGTAGAAGTGTTGGGCTACTCATTACTAGATTTGCGTTTATCCTTAATCTTTAGATTGTTTGATCTAACTAATGTAATCAGTGGTTTTACGTTGGCGGTTTGTTTTCTGGCACACCTGAAGAGCTAATTTCGAATAAAGAATTATTAATGGTTGCCTGTAAGAGATTGCCTAATGGCGGTTTGTTTAGTTTGGTTATGTAATTAATCTGGTGTACAATAAAGTGATATATTATTATTATTATATATTTAATTAAATGTCTTCAAATAGTTGCAAGTCTCGTAGTAGTCGACTTATTGCAGGAATCTGAAGACTGTTTAAAAATGTAACTCTTTTTAATGTTTTACGAGCTAATTAATTAAACGTTTATTGACCACGTAAATAGCTACGGTGGAACTTTAAAGTTTTATCGATTTATAGCGGTTTTATTAGTTGTGCTCTATCGATATCATAAAAGCCGATAAATGAAGCAAATGTTTAGGTAATTAAAATAAATCTAAATACATTTTTGCGACAAAAAATTAAGAAAAAAAAAATTAAAATGTGTCCACTCGGGAAGCAGCAGCTTTCAAATCAAAAAGAATACTGAAAATCGGTTCACCCAGTCGAAAACAAACAATAAAAATAAACAGTCGAATTGATAACCTCCTCTTTTATCTAAAGTCGGTTAAAAATATTTCAGTGTCTATCTCTATTATGTTTGTAATTGTTCATATGTAGCATTTAGTTTTAAATAACATTTTCATATCATCGAAAACAGTTTTAAGATTGTCTATGATATAATTTACCAAATCGCATTGCGTGCGACTTACTTACTGGGTTATGGATGTAGAAATCTATACAAATAAATAAAATTGGAGTGTCTGTTTGTAATATTAAAATAACCTCTTTTTACTTAATGCATATGTATGTATACACAGTACATTTGATAAAAATGTATTTAAAATTTTTGTTTCTTCTGTCTCTTTGTTCCGGGTAATCTCTGGAACGGCTGGACCGATTTTGACGGGATTTTCATTGGCAGGTAGCTGATGATCCAGGTAGTAACTTGGGCTACTTTTTTAGACTAGCTTTGTCCCGCGGCGGTACTCGCGGACGACGTTAACCGCGGGTAGCACCGCGGGGTTTAGCTGGTACTTAATAAATATTGTTAAAGTTTTGTACTTGCATCAGGTTCAAGCTAGGTCCCTACTAAACCCTTGAAAAGAAAGCATGTACCTAATGTGCTTTTGATTAATTTTCTTTTGATAAAGATTAGATAGAATGTTATAATCTATCTAATTATATAAAAACTAGCTGACCCACGCAACCTCGTTTGCGCCTTATATTGCCCGTAGCGTGAAAATTTCCCCCCTTTTTGAAACATTGTTCATTGTTGCTGCGCTCCTATTAGTAGTAGCGTGATGATATATACCCTATAGCCTTCCTCGATAAATGGACTATCCAACACCGAAAGAATTTTTCAAATCTGTCCAGCGGTTCCTGAGATTAGCGTGTTCAAACAAACAAACAAACAAACAAACTCTTCAGCTTTATATATTAGTATAGATGAATCCCTATTTGCCTTTGTCACGACATCACGATTTACGATCACACGGCTAAACCGATTTTGCTAATTCTTTTTTTGTTGAATAGCCCATTTAGCGAGTAAGGTTTTAGGCTATGTAACATCACTCTACAACCAATAGGAGCCGGGTATCCACCGAAAGTGTTGGGAAAATGGGAAAAAAAATATTTCTTATGGAGAGACGCAAACGAAGTGTCAGCTAGTTTGTAATAAATATTTACGTACCTACTTTGAGGCGGTTATGGCCTTGTTTTTGTGTGTAGATGTAATATATTTTTGAATGTTATTAGTAATTAAACAACATACTTTTCAGAAATATTTCTCTGAGTAGAGTACCGTAAGTTATTTCAATAAATAAACTCAAACTAGTAAATATTGAATTTAAAAGATCTAATTGAATTTTCACCTCTCGCTCGGATACGGAATCGCCGTTTCTATTTGTAATGAACTATAGATACGATTTGTGATGACTTATCCAAAATCGATTTGTTTCGATTGAATTTTGGTATTTTTAGTCGTTTCGAATAAAACAATCACTCAGAAAGCGTGTCAAAGATTTATTTGTAAAATGAACAGTCTGAAATGGCTATTTATGGATTTTAGACTATGGTAATTAACGTGTAAAATATTGAAAATAAAATTTTATTATATTTCTTTTTCTTCCTTGTTTGTTAGCCATTCAAATATCAGTGCGAAAGCATGCATGGATGTTTGATTTTTATGAACGTTAAACAATTATCGCGTATACCATTTTTTATTTTCAATATTTGATGTGTCACTGACCCAGAAAATGTGTTCAAAAGATAGACAGATATAAGGTAATAACTTCAGTGTGTAGAAAACAATTTTCGAAAGCTTACTTCCATGTCAAAGCACATAAATTAATATGCCTGTTTATACATATATAGTTTTACTAACTTACTTACTTATTCCCCTTCGGTACGTTCTGAAGCTGCAAATTCTAAATCACTGAAGGTTTCCTTTTAAAGATGAGGATGCCTTTACTTTCTCTAGCTTTTATCCGCGGCTCCGCCCGCGTGTATATCAGTTATAGCGGTAAAGAGTAGTCTATCTCCTTCCTCCTCCTCAATCAAGTTATCTCCATCCCAAATTTCATTATATCGGTGCAGTGGTTTAGCCGTGAAAGCGTATCAGACAATAACGACAAACTCGTAAACGATTTCGTCCTTATTCTATATTATGCTAAGCTTGTTTTGTATTCATTTGTTCGAATGTAACTTGAACCTCTCTACTTAAATGGCACAAAAAAAAAAAAAAAAGGAAATGCTTCTATAAAAAATATATATAAAACCTGAAGATGTAGCTTGTTGAACACAGGCAATGACGGTAATTAAAGTGTTGGTTTGCCATAAGTTATATTAAAAAAAAACTGAGAAAGTGTGTTAGTATGTAGGTCTGTCAACCGAACCGTTCTTTTGACTGAAGAAGGACATTTGAATAGAGGCTCGGTGTTGTTTTTAATAGCTCCAACTATTAAACTGTCCATTCATTATGCTTTACTGAATCTAACCGTAAGTTTACTCATGGGTTCAAATCTTCTCACAGCTATGAAACTTGTAGGTCTACCAGGCTTCGCTGAAGTCTGTGGACTGTGTAGAAATAAGTGTTTTATATGTTAAAAAAAAACTGTTTTATATATAAAACTAGCTGACCCAGCGAACTTCGTACCGCCATATTTAAATATCTGTCTGTGTACAATCGCGGACCAAAAATTGAGTTTTCCCGTTATCTTTTAATTTTTCGTGTATACCTTGTCCTAACAATAACGAACACATAAAAAAGAATTACTTAATTTGGTGCAGCCGATCGGAAATTACGCGGGTACATACATTTCGACGATTAATTTAGATATAGATAAAATCGTTTAGTGTTTTCGAGATATTTAGTTTATAACATGTATTCAAAATATTTCTTTCAATTGGTTGTATGCGTAAAGCAGATAAAGGACGCCAGATTGTGTGTCACCATGCTGCGTTTTCGGCATTCGCAATGAATATGGTGACAACCACTCTTGAATTCTACTCATGGTTTCCATCAGGCAGAGTAGAGTCACTTTGGCAGGCCCCATATTTACAAAAAGATAAGAAAACATTAATCGCATGGCCATCCTATTGCCTACAGTATATTTTACAAAGCGGAGGCCCAGCATTGTTGATTGAATCCAAGTGAGAGTCCTATTCAAATATCATCTATTGTTTCTCTCGTGTTTAAAAATGGAACGTCCTTTCAAGTCAACGCGTTAAGGCATCGTTGTCATGGGAACGAGACGTCACCTGTCAACTTGACAGAATAAATTATAGACTAATATTGCCAAAGAGTATAAAGGTTAGATACATTCACGTAAATGAAAATGTTTGTTGTGCTGTCTGTGCGCCTTACATCAACGTCAACGTTAAAACCGTAATAAGTTAAAAATATCAAGAGTGTGTTTATTTTTTCAACACATTTGTCTTTGTGATGGATTTTGTTGATTGTGCTTTTTCAAATAGCTTAACATTAACACAAATTTTAGTTTAACGTTAAAGTTAATTGAGTAACATTTTTGTTGTTGAACTTTTAGTTATACAGTAATTTATTTTTGTTCGCTTTGAATGGAAGTAATTAATAGTACTTCTTTTTGTTAGAGAAACCACAAAGAGATGTATTCTATGAATGATATTTTTATGTACTCTTTATGACTAACAGTCTTTAAAACAAATATTTAAAAAAGTCCGAGTAGGCTATTGCACTTGTTTGAACTTTGTCTTGCTTTTAATTAGATTTTATTCAAATTCAATTAACATTAGGTATATGTATCGTAAAATTGTATGATGGTCGGCATAGATTCTGATTTATGACTTAGAAATCTTCAGACTACATTAATCAAACTTTGTTTTTTTTGTTGATGGGATGGAAAATTCCTTCAGATCTGCTGCTACTTTCGGTTATAAGAGCCAAGAGTGTACAGTGATACAACTACACCTTTTCAATATGGCTGACCTTAGGCACCATACTATGGGAGGACCCGGACCATATTATTTCAGGACCTACTCGCCTACCACGCCTAAACAGGCATGCATCTTAATGCGATCAGGCTGCTATCCCATCCTCTTTAACCAAATATATCTAACCTACTCTTACTCATGGTGTGTAGTCTTAAAACGAGTGGCTTTTCCATTTAACTATGAGTAATAAGTAGATAGTTTTAGTATATTATTTACATAGAGAACCGTGTTGTAAGTGGTTCCCAGTTTACGAGTTATTCCGCAAAGTCGTTAAATGGAAATGTTAGTTCTAAAACAGTAGTTACGTTTAAAATATGTGTATAAATATGTTTTCCTCTTAAAATACTATTTATATTCTCTCTAAATATCAAGATCCTGTGAAATATCATTATCAATAGATGTTATCAAATGAAAGGCAACAAGCCCTAAAATCTGCGGGGTTTTATGATTGTATCTTTAATGATTATATTTAGTTTATATGTTCAACTAGCTGAACCCCGCGGAGTTACCAGCGGTTACACGTGGGTAGTAAATGTAACGCCGCGGGACAAAGCTAGTTTAAAAGTTAATTCCTGGATCATGAGCTAACTGCCAGTGAAAGTCCCATCAAAATCGGTCAAGCCGTTCCAGAGATTACCCGGATCAAACAGACAGACAGACAAAAATGTTTTAACTGTGTTTTAGGTATATGTACCGTGTATACATACATATGCATTTAGTAAAAAGCGGTTATTTAATATTACAAACATACATTCCAAGAGTATACATGTATAGATATGGACTAGCAACTAGGAAAGCATAAGCAGAATCCAAAAGTGGTTGTCACCATACTGCGAATGCAGACAATGCCACACCATAGTGGGCTAGTGACGCTTCTGCATCATTGGGCCTCCGGTCTCGCACTCACCAACGAAACGCGACAGCACGATCGCTTTCATTTTACGCTGATTTTCTGTGCGAGGTTAGAACCGCCCCGGTCGAGCCGTCCCGTTCGTGCTGGAATCAGCGTGGCTCTGCTACCTTGACAGCTTAGATAAATGTTGTTTATTTTTATGCCTCTAGTTTTCCAGTCTGTGTTTTCAGTTATGTATGTGCATAAAGATATATTTACTCCATTGTTTGCAATGTGACGCTGCAAAGAGTTTTACGAATTTATATCGGCCGCAGCTTTCCGTCATCATACAAACAACATGATAAAACAGCTATCTACCGAAGCATTTTTCAAGACTCTTGGTCTCACACGAACAATCTGTGGAACAAATTGACGTCTGTACTGTTTGCCATCCTAGGAAAGAGTTTAAATTTAAAATCATTTATTCAATCCGACATTTATGAATGTTAAATTAAAGTTACGGTTAAAAATCACAGATCGTCACTAACAGACGCCACAGAATACTGGATTGTCGAGGTAGGTAAATTAGATAAAAACACCAAAATCTACCGCCCGTTTTGTCGTTCTATAGCTTCCAGTTTCCAAGAAGCATAGAGAGCATAGTTATACTTCAGATACTAGGATTGCACATAAGTGGATTCCCATGCACCCACTTGTGTGATCTGAAAATTTAATAAATATGACTTAATAATTAAAAACTGTGCTCCATGAATCATTTTGCAGTATCATCGACCTTCCATACTCTATCTATACTTCTATGACAAACAAAGAATGATTCGGGTGTGTCTAAGAAAACTTGAGGTTTGGTCAGTATTGTTCACCCACATTTGTTGGTATTAATAAAATTTAATTTGATGCGTGATGAAAACATATGTAGTCTATTTCGCAATTCTGGGCAATGGCTGGGCTGATTTAGCTGATTTTGTTTTAAAATGTTTGTCGTAGTCCAGAGAGGGTTTAAACGGTCAATTATTGAAGATCCAAATGTCAAGCTTACGAAGTAGCAGGCACAGTTAGTTGAATATATTTTTAGACAACTCCGCATTAGAAATGTTCCTGTGTTGCTGAAGCTTCATAGACATACATTTAACGAACACGAAGAACACCCAGACTCAGAACAGTGTTTGAACACAAAATGTTATCCCATGAGGGTTTGAATCTGTAACACAGCTCAGTTGAAAGCGGTGAGGCCATTTCATAAACCATTCGTACAAAGTGTTTAAACTTATTATATATATTATTCATCCGCTGCTGTGCTCGACGGGGTCCACGATACATATTTTCATGTTTACCAACTGTATTTACCTATATGCGCGGTAAATAAATAGGCATTAATAATAGGCAATAATAGGCATATAAATTACCGAATGACGATAAATATTGATTATTGTGTATAATCTTCTTGTAAGTTCACTATCTACTAAATCAAATCGTAAATTTAAAAAGTCAAATTACAAGATCTTTAAGTTCTTACTACTTTCTATTTAATAAATTTGTATTAGAATCTTTAATAGGCTGTCGATGGGAAATTATCTTGAGTAGCGGTAACGGCCAGGTACGCATGAGGAGAGAGCCCTTAGTAGTTTTAATGGATAGTTGTCATCGGTAGTGCATTACTCGACATTGTGGTCACGCGCCGCGATAACGTGTGCAACTGCGCACGCGTCGCGGCAGAATGCGTGTCGCGTGGGAAACACCTCTCGCCTAATGGCTCTTTAAGTGTTACTATTTCGTTTTGTTTTGAGGCTTCGCTCAAGCGTGATTTGATGACAGATAATGTTATTGAACAATTCCGTTATTTTGTATTCTGTGAAAAGTATGCCATAACCGTTCTCAGCGTTACTTGCTCGTTGCCATTACAGAGCACTAAATATGTATAATTCTACTAGCTTCCTTCCGTGGGGATTCTTCTTTATTTTCAACTAGCCGACCCACGCAACCTCGTTTGCGTCTCCTATTACCCGTAGCGTGATAATTTTCCCACGTTTTTGTAACATTCTTCATTGGTGCTCCGCTCCTGTAGGTCTTAGCGTGATGTTATATAGCCTATAGCCTTCCTCGATAAATGGGCTATCTAATACTGAAAGAATTTTTCAAATCGGACCAGTAGTTCCTGAGATTAGCGTGTTCAAATAAACAAACAAACAAACTCTTCAGCTTTATATATTAGTATAGATTATTAATTTGGTGGTCTGTTTATTTTATAACCCAAATACAGTACATTGAATAACGTAATAGTCATACAAAAATAGCCTAAAAATAATCATAGTTGTGGAGCTGCCCTCAGCCACAATTCACGCTTTCAAAGAAATGTACTACGCCTTCGCAAATTATTCCCTAAAATCTTTCGTCCAGATGTGGCAAGTGATGGACCGTCGCGTAGTTTACTCCTTTACTTTAATTAGTAGTTTCAATAGACTCTTAAGACACCCCTGGTATTAACAGAAATTGTGAAATGCGATATTCTTAATCTGCCGCACACGGGTGCATAACAGTGCCCATCACACATAACGCAAATTCAAAAAAAAAAAAATTTCAGAAGCTTTAATTATTTACGTGTTTAGTAAGGTTTTTACTAAATATAGACATGTTGAATGAGTTGCTGGGTGTTCTTCCAAGTTATCTACACAAATGCAGGAAGTCGAAACTAAACAGACAGTTCGGTGGAAATGATGAAAGGGCACACGTTTTCATACATTTGTAAACTGTGCTGCAATTGAGTACAGTGACGTTCGAACTATGACAAGAAACAGATTGCTTATTTTTTGCGCGACCGGTTATCCTTCCGCATTGATTTCTACTTTTCAGAACTTAATAGATTTGGAAGAACTAACTATGAATAATTGTATTCTATTGACAGTCTTTGAAACCTCATAAAAATAGTTTAAGAATAGGTAAGCTTCTTGTAGATTCTGCATCTGATTTTCAAATTAGAATATTTCGGGTTAGTATAAAATTGGCTTTCCATTGGTAAAATAGTTTTCAAAATCAG
Source organism: Spilosoma lubricipeda (assembly GCA_905220595.1). Lineage (NCBI taxonomy): Eukaryota > Metazoa > Arthropoda > Insecta > Lepidoptera > Erebidae > Spilosoma > Spilosoma lubricipeda. Next base: position 9,058,393 of record HG992295.1, read on the forward strand.
TTCAGTAGATCCAGAGATTACCACCTCCTTTTTTATGTCTCTACTCTGCCTGTGGTCACCATAATGTGAATGCAGACAATGCGGCAATGCAGCATGGCGACCCATACCATGGCGGGCTGGTGATGCTTCTGCATCATTGGGCCTCCAGTCTTGCATCCACCAACGAAACACAACAGCATGATCGCTGTCATTTTATGTTGGTTTTTTGTGCGAGGGTAGTACCGCCCCCGTCGAGCCGGCCCAACCGTGCTGAAATCAGCGTGGCTCTACTACCTTGAGTAACCTGCAATACAACTCACAAACTTTACCTTTTTGTAATGTAGATTAGGATTCAAAAAAGAAAAACTATTTAAGAAGCTGTTTACTAGAGCATTTACTTTAATTCACCCGAGCTTGAAGGGTAATCTGTAAAAAAAAATTATCATCAAGTCCGAACAACGATGAAGCCGTTTAATAAAACAAAAAAAAAACATGGCTGATTTAAGAATATCTTAAAGTTATTAAATTCAGTCCTTTATTCATTTTAACATATTCGGAATATTATTTGTACATTCGATAAGCATTGTACTCACTGGCGTGGAAACTTTCGTTTAGTGTTCCGCCAATGGAACCGCAAAAAAGTGCGAACAGTGGCACCTGGACCTCATACAGCGCATGAAATTAACTGTTAAATAACTTTAGAAAAAGTTGGTCAATTTTTGTACTACGTGTGCGTATTAGTGTATATGGGAACAGAGTTTGAGTGTGTAAAATACTGATATACTTTTCATAGGCATTTAAATATTGTTCTTAAGGTTTGCCTGATAAAGTTACTTAGTTGTTCGTTACGTTATCCCCGTGGGAGAGCCACGCTTCGGCATGAATGGGTCGGCTCAACCGGAGTGATACCACGGCCTCACAGAAAACCGGTCTGAAATAGCGCTTGCGCTGTGTTTCACCGGGTGAGTGAGGATACTGGAGGCTCTTTGAGCCACGAACACGGATTAGTTGCAATATGGCATATGGTACGGCGGTAATAGACCGAATATTTTGGTAACGATATCGAAAGAAGTTCAACAATTGAAGTGTTGTTTAAAAAGATTTGTGCCCAGAATCGCATTAGGATGTTGTGTTTTTAACAATTACACATATATTATTATATGTTAAAAAGATTGAGCCGTTTTCTCTGTTTTAGTATTTTAGATGTAAAAAATAGATTTTTATTAAAAAAATAATCATTTTTTATCGGTTATGCCTGATTATGATCTTGCTTGCCGACAGATTGTGTATGTGGGACTCACGGAGAATAATTGGTCTATCTGTAAAACATCGGCAGTCCGAAGGAGCTCTAGGAACACATCGGTGTTTACTGGAATCTAAGTAGGTTTGTTAAACTTTAATGTAGTAAAGTTAAACCAGTTAAGTTACCACCGTAAAGCATTAAATTATTTTGTTGTGGTGTACAAAGAATTTATAACTTAAAAGTTTATTACTTCCAATCAAAATGCAAGCAACTAATTATCTTACTTTTAAATAATTGTTTTGTTATGTTTCTGTCTCTTTTTTTTTAATTTATTCAAATTTAAAGTTAACATGAATAAATAGGATTATATACTGGAACTATATTATAATCTTCAAGGTAGTAAAGCCACGCTGATTTTAGCACGGATGGGCCCTTCATGACCGGGGATTTAAGTACCCTCGCACAGAAAATCAACGTAAAATGACAGCGATCATGCTATCGTGTTGCGTTGGTGAGTGCGAGACCGGAGGCCCAATGATGCAGCAGCATCAGCAGCAACAATGCAGCATGGTGTGGGTCACCATGCTGCATTGTTGCATTGCATTCGCAGTATGGTGACCACTACTCTTGGATTCTGCTTATGATTTCCATCAGGCAGAGTAGTCATTGTGGCAGGGCCAAAAAAAAAAATAAGCTGTAGTTAATGTACATGGCCGATAGGAAGAGGCGTCGCTTGCTGAAGCACAGGTTTCCAACCTAGCTCAGCAGCGGAGGCTAATAAGGCACAATTGGTACATTATTATCACGCATTTTTAAAACTTGTTAAATTTTTAACACTTTTATGTGCCAACTAGCTGAACCCCGCGGTGTTACCCGCGGCTATTGTTGTACCGCGAGTAACGCCGCGGGACAAAGTTAGTATAAAAAAAGTAGCCTAAGTTACTCCCCGGATCATCAGCTACCTGCCAGTGAAAGTCCCGTCAAAATCCGTCCAACCGTTCCAGAGATTACCCGGAACAAACAGACAGACAGACAGACAGACAGACAGACAGACAGACAGACCGACTGACTAAAAAATACGTTTTTGGTATATTTACCGTGTATACATACATACATATGCATTTAGTAAAAAGCGGTTATTTTAATATTACAAACAGACACTCCAATTTTATTTATTTGTATAGATAAATATTATTATAATTATTTTTAATTATATTTCAAACATAAAATTTCATTCTGAAAAAGATTTAAATGATGTAGACGAAGTATTTGATAAACAAATGTTTCAACATATATTAATTTGACCCAGTATTTATAGATCAGAGAATAAATATACCATAACTACGCTAAAGTATCAATTGCAGACCTAATTTTTCAAATGAAGAACACAACTGTTTAGCAATTTTCTTTAAACAAACCTGATAAAGCGCAATGGACGCGCACACCTTACAACATTTCTGTAGAAAATGTGTTTGGTACGTGTTGATATTATATGTCTTAGTGACTATATCCTAAATGCGTGATGTTTAGTTACTTGACTTCATCGGCATGCATTTTATTTCACTAAGTTTAGTTTAAACAGGTCGTGAGACTTTCACTTTTTTTCGTGCATTTTAATCACCGTTTGTGATGTTGTCTTCGTGACTCATCGTTGTCTGATCTCAAGTGTAAACAAAATATCTTCCATCTTGTATTAAAAAGAAATTTATAGAGATTACTGTCAATGTCTATTCATGATACGGCAATAAAGTTAAATTAAACACATTTCTTTAAAGAGGAGGTGTTCATGATTGTCAATAAACTCATGTAATAGAGGGATTTACACAATTATGTTCCATTAGCTTTCTTTTTTAATTCTATTATAGTCTATTACACAAACTAAATGCTGCATCATATTTTTTGTAGGATAGGTACATTGGCAAACATCGCATATCACGACTGATGATAAGCAGTTGTCATTGAAAAAAATACGCACAAAGTCACAGCAATGACAATAGATCTATTGCCTGTAGACATTTTTGCTTATTTTTTGTGACAGTTTGCACTGGATAATAACACGGTTCAAAGCAACTGTTCTTCATTATTCATTCTTATCTTACCTCAACTAAACCTGTCTTAACATGTGTTCTCTGTTGACAATCGTCTGGCAGAACCATATGTCACAAGGAAGAAGAAAAAAAAACAAAACAAGGTGCGGAAGTGGCGGGTTGCGCATGCGCGGTCGCGCGGCTCTGACAGCGCGGGCGGAGGGTGGCACCATCGACTTAAGCGAGGGTCCCGGGCCGCGCGCGCCAGTCAGCTGACAAACTCCGTCGCGCACACACGCCCACCTTCACGCATTAACGCATCAGTATCGCGCAGTGACCGCACTTTCGTGTGATAAAACAAACCCCCTCGTGTTTCAAACTCTTTACAATGGCAACCTACGCTCAATTCAAGCACGTAGAGCTCTACAAAATCGGGCACGGAAAGAACAGGTAAGTTTTCAGTTTCAGGACGGATGCTGCATCAAAGATTTTCAGTTTCATCCATGTTGGAAATGTCAAAGGTCGTACTAAATATTAAATATTTTAATAGTCTTGACGAGGCTAAGCTGAATTGTTAAACTGCTTTAAATATCTATAGAAGAAACGTTACTGAAAAGCGGTTTAAACTTCCTCTATAAAAAGCTTTTTCAATTTAACCCTCCCTTGTCGTTGTCCCGATTTATTAACGTTTATTTTTCATTATCATGGTCATAAATAATATTTAGGGATATCACGACCCGAAATAGAAATATTCAACGTTAATGCGTAACGTGAAAATTGTTTTTATCTTTGTTCGGCATCGAGAATTATTGTGAGTTTTCACGTAAGTGCGTTGAACTCTAGGTCTAATGCGGAGGGCGACAAATTCGAAGAACTTTTAGTCCTCTTTTGTTTGTAGTTTAGGCGTTTTCTGTAATATTTTATAATATACTGAAATATTTTAAATTAATATTGTGATTTTGGGGACTTACTTACCCGTAAGTAGTAAGGTAAGTAAGTTACCTGTGGGTCATAACTAATTGTCGTTAGAGTTTTCAGCTGGTTTATAAATTAGTTTAAAATCGGATATTCCATAGATACCGAACAATTTATTACAATATGATCAAACTGAATTTATCTACCAATATTCTTATGTATATAAAATCAATTGCTGTTCGATAACGGCTGAGCCGATTTAGCTGCTTTTGGTTTTGAAATGTTTTTTAGTAGTCCCGGGAAGGTTTAAACGGTGAAAAATTAAAAATAACTTGAAAATCCAAATGTCCCGTGTACGAAGTAGCGGGCACAGCTAGTATAGAATAAACATAAACTTTACATTTGAATTCTCTTTTTATGTTCTATTATGTGTGTACAATAAAGATAAAATACATAAATAAATAAAAATAAATTAATAACAGATATGTAATATTAATTCCCGAAATTGTAGAAATATTTCTTATGTAATTGATTACATATGTATTTTTATAAGCAAGTGTGTAATATATAACACGTTTAAAATTGGTATGAAGTGATGGAACACGCAAGTTTTACATGCGTGCCTAATCATTTCACCTAGATTTGTCTAATGGCCACGTCAGTTAGACAGTTCACTGGTAAGGTTCTACCTTACCGAGAGTTGCTTAAGCCGATAAAATACACTTTACACCCGCACATGTATAATTTATCATAAAATTTAAGATGATAAATATATATCTGTCTGATAGAATTCATACTAAATTATTGTTGCTAAAAAAAGTACAAGATGGGAACCATTGACAGGTTAACTTGTTTTTGCTTCTGCTTTTAATTAATCCAGTTAAATATCCAAGAAGAGGTTTATCAGCAAAACTAAGCCAGTAGTGTAAATTCGTCGCCTGTGACTTTTTTTGGCGTCTCTTCCTTAAACGGAGCCAAGGCCCAAAATTTTTTGTCAGTATCAAATTACTTCTACCAAGTGAACATCACAAAAACTTTTTATTTTTGTTCATTGAAGTCATTTGCATGTATTAGCAGCAATTACAATGCGCCTAACGGATTTTTTAATAAAATTACTGCTTTTAAATCCCGTTGGAAATTCTAAATGTGTAGTTATATTTCCAGTGCTTGCTTCGATAATTATATTGACATGTTTATAAAATAAAAAGAGTACTTTCTTTCTTGTTTTTTAGTGTATTGTAATAGGTTTTGAACAGCAGTAGATAGCAGCAGATTTTAGTAGTCTTTGGAATTTAATGTTTAAAAAATTAAATTCGAACACCTCAACAAAACGTTAAAGACAAGCAAAAGTCATAGTTTTGTTTTTGAAATAAATACCATTTGCCAAATAAGTTTTAGTTATATTCTTATTTGTTTTAACTTTTATTTGCTTGGTGTACTTTGGGATCGCTTGCCGCGACCTACTGCTGCTTCAGTCTTTAATTCTATGCGAGACTAGTAGTATTTCATTTTATTCCATGTTCTGTTTAAGTAAGTCGACCATATTAAAATCTTGCGAATTTGTTTTACTTTAGGTTGACCGCAAAATTTTGAAAAGAACACGCAGAGTGTGATGATAATGTTGTACCTATTTTCTTTATTATCCTAAACGTTCAGCCAAAACCTCTAATTGGTATTTGGTAGACCCTGTAATAAATTAAGGTTTTTAATATTTTTTTAGTTACCCAAAATTTTTATTTTCACAATCACAATTCAGAAACTTTTTTCTCTTTAAATTCCAATCTTCTGTATGCTCTAGATTACCATCAGTTTTTGGAAAGCTGTATTATTTGCTAGCATTAGATAAATTATTTCGTTTTCTGTGTTTAAAGTTAAACATTAGACCCCATAATAAATTAAGATTTTTAATATTTTTTTAGTTAACCAAATCACAATATAGTAACTTCTTTCTCTTTAAGTTCCAATCTTCTTATAAGCTCTAGATAACCATCAGTTTTAAGAAAGCTGTATTATTTGCTAGCATAAGATAAATCATTTCATTTTCTGTTTTTAAAGTTAAACATGAAATAAATACTGCAAACGGCTTATTTAGAACAAGCATATTACCATCCCTGAGCATTTCGCTCTTCCGTCCAGAGTTATCAGTAACCGTTAGGTCATTGATTACTTTATCGAATCGTGCTTAATTTAAGCCCGTTACTGATGTTCCTTATGATCCTCAACCTCTTGAATAAGAATTATAGCCACTTGAATGTAGTAAGAATGAACCTCTTTGACAATGAGTATTTATGATTCTTAAAAATCGTGGTCATCATTTATTGATACGAAATTAAAAGCATATCTTAATATTCTGCATTGTACATTTGCACGGTTATTGGTGTATTTGTTATTGATTTCGACTACTAAACTAGAGGTAGTAGGTTCGATATCACATGAGACAAATGCAAAATTTAAATGAGCACGATTCTTTTTTTATCTAGATGAAATTTATCTAATATATAATATCTTAAGTGTAATTATTTATCTGTTTGAAATGTTCAAATCATAAATCGGCTATAGGTACTTATTTATAACAATATAATATACCAGGTTCAGAGCCAAGTAGTTACGATAAAGTGAATTAAAACTGTAGGGACAGCTTAATCCAAAGTAGTCAAACCAGACAGATAGAAACACGCATTAGCTATGCGTATTGTCATGTAAAAATAAAACTTGAAATTGCCTTTCTTTAGCAATCAAAGTGCACTTATTTCGTCGATTCAATGTAACGATTCGATCAACTTGAATAAACGTGCGTGCGTTGCGTCAGAAAGGGTTATTAACTACCTATGTGATTTTCCTCGGTCTTTCATCAGATGTAAACTGTTTAGTCCATTACGAAATTCTTGTACAACTAACTTAAGCCTCATTACATTACAACCCCATAATGATCTAGGATCTAGCTTTCAAGAATGAAACGAGAATTTTCACTATCACTCTGTTACATATCATTTGGGTAAAATATACGCGTATTGTTATATATATATATATATATATATATATATATATATATATATATATTGTCCTCCACTCGGCAATTGTTGATCAGGCCGAGATACGCTATAATTGTTGATCCACCTTTTTGGCACTATTTCTAAGATAGTATCCAGTGTATCGTCTTATACACGCAATATAAGTATTATACGCCTTGCGACGCTGTGCTTAAGTCTACGGCAAATACTCTAGCTCGTCATCGATTTACACGGCAATTGTAGCTCTGATAACGGTCAACTTTATGATACTTGATGATGTTTTGTTGATCAATATATACAACGTTTTGATCAACATATGCCGCGTACACTAGCATTTTAAAACGCGGGGGCCGGAGCAGCAACCTCGGTAGAAAGGAACAGGTATATTATTGTTATAATAAAGCTCCTAAAAATAATGTGCGATAGCTCATTCGATTCGTAATGAGTGTCATGACGTCTAGAAAAATGTTTTTAAGGATTTATTAGCGCATAAAAAATTGCGATTGTTATTAACAAAATAAGAAAAGGAAAGCAAGGTATTTAGTTTTTCGTTAAAAACTTCTAAAATACTAATATTTAAGGAATTGTTGAAAGTTGATCTTGAAAAACAAGGAAATTTCCAATGAACAAGTCCTAACTCTTGAAACTATTTCACCAATTTTGAAAATTATTTTTGTGTTCGAACCTACTACTGTACTATGTTATTAGTGTATTTTCTATAGTTACACCGATATTTTCATTCATCATCATTCTGGTAGTCATCATTTCATGATCATGAGCTGATGATGTAAGGTACAGCTCCTTAACGGTTAGGAGTTGGAGGATAAATCTTTAAATATCATATGTATGTATGTTACCTTTAGTCGTATTCTTTCAAATTATTTAGATAAGCTTATGATGAAAGGTATAACTCCTCAACGGTTAGGAGATGGAAGATAATCCTTCGATTTCATATGCATCTATAGACCTTTAGTTGTGTAGTTTGAAGTTATTTAGGTGAACTGATGGTAAAAGGTTAAACTCTTCAACAGTTAGGAATTAGAAGATTATTTTAATATTACACGTACTTATAGACCTTAACTTGTATTCTTTTGGAGTATAAGGCTGATTCTTTAAATCTATACTAATATATAAAGCTGAAGAGTTTGTTTGTTTATTTGAACACGCTAATCTCAGGAACCGCTGGTCCGATTTGAAAAATTCTTTCGGTGTTGGATAGTCCATTTATCGAGGAAGGCTATAAGGTATATATCATCACGCTACTACTAATAGGAGCGGAGCAACAATAAAGAATGTTTCAAAAACGGGGAAATTTTCACGCTACGGGCAATATAAGGCGCAAACGAGGTTGCATGGGTCAGCTAGTACCATATATAGAAATAGGAATTTCGGAATTTCTACTCCTAAGAGGGTGAAATAGGGTCTGAAAGTTTGTACGATAGTCCGTCATTTTTAAGTTAGAAACATGAATATTTATCTTAGAGCTACTGATCAAAAATTATTAGATACGTATTTAAGCGTATTCTGCCCCAAATGGGGTGAAATAGGGGTTGAAATTTGTATGTAAGTCAGTCATTTTAAGTTGGGCACATGAAAGCTACTGATTAAAAATAAGCTAAAACGTATTTAAGAGTTTCCGGAGATTCTACCTCTAAGGGGTAATAGGGGTTCACATTTCATATATAGGTTAGTCTCGAAGTAGACTTTTGATTACAAATAAATAAATACTGATATCACAGCATTTATGGGAATGAGCATTGATGGGAATTCCTCTCCTAAAGGGGTAACAAAAAGATCGAAAGTTTGTGTGAAAGTAAATTTTTTTAAAGTATACAAATGAAACTTTATTTACTAGACCAACGAAACAGTTAAAAAAAACTTTCTCAAGTAGCTAGTTTTAAGAGGTTTTACAACGCGAAAGTGCTTCCACGTTTAAAAAAAATCTCAACCAGAATGAATATTAAAATTCTGCTCTGACTACTTGGTGTATACCACGCCGTTTTAAAATATTAGTTATATGTTAATCAAATGTTGTGTATATTGATCAACAAAGTATCATCAAGTATGAAAAAAGTGATCAACAAAGTATCATATATGAAAAAGATTACGGTTATTAGAGCTGCAATTGCCGAGTCAATCGAGATAGAGATTTTGCCGTAAACTTAAGCACAGCGTTGCAAACCGTATAATACTAAATTACGCCTATAAGACTATACACTGGACACTTCCTTAGAAATAGTACCGAAAAGGTGGATCAACAATTATTGCAATCTCGGCCTGATCAACAATTGGCGAGTAGAGGACAATATATATATATATATATATAAATGTTCAACTCCTGTTTCACGCCCTTAGAGGTAGAATATCCAGAAACGGTTAAATATGTCACCACTAATTTTTAATCAGCAGCCTTGAAATAAAGTTACCTCTTCTTAACTTAAAGAAGGACGTACTTACAACAACATACAAACTTTCAACCCCTATTTCACGCCCTTAGGGGTAGAATATCCTGAAACACTTAAATACGTATCCAGTTATTTTAATCAATAGCCCAAAGATAAAGTTTCATGTTCTAACTTAAAAAATGACAAACTTCCATACATTCTTTAACCCCCTATCTCACCCTCTTAGGGGTAGAATATCCAGAAACGCTTAAATGCGTATCATGTCATTTCTAATCAGTAGCCCAAAGATAAAGTTTCATGTTCTAACTTAAAAAATGACAAACTTCCATATAATTTTTAAGCCCTTATCTCACCCCCTTAGGGTTAGAATATCCAGAAACGCTTAAATACGTATCTAGTCATTTTTAACCAGTAGCCCAAAGATAAAGTTTCATGTTCTAACTTAAAAAATGACAAACTTCCATATAATCTTTATATCCCTATCTCACCCCTTAAGGGGTAGAATATCCAGACACGCTTAAATACGTATCTAGTCATTTTTAATCAGTACCCCAAAGATAAAGAATTATGTTCTAACTAAAAAAATTACAAACTTTCATACAATCTTTAAACCCCTATTTCACCCTCTTAAGGGTAGACTATCCAGAAAGGCTTAAATACGTATCAACATTTTTTTTTACTTTTGGTAAAGTTAAATAGTACCTAAATATATCTGATTACGTACCTTTTTTTGTTTGAAGGGTCCTTAGGCAATAATACGTTACGCATTAATTCGTTAATTAATTGTGAAGCAAAGTGGAAACAGTCTATCATAGAAAAGACCCAATCGTGGAGAAGGTGGTCTCTGATTGGTTCGTTTGAATCGGATCAACAATGGCTGGTGTGGATTTGTATAAAAATGATGTAAATAGTTCGTAATTCTGCCAGCAGAGGGGTTGCAATTGTTGATCCAGAGCGGAGCCACATTAGTTCGCCGGAATACACATTAGATCAACAAAACCTGTTGCTGATCAACAATCGCCAACAGATCAACAATTAACTGACGCCACGTCGCGTCAGATCAACAAGGGCCGAAAAGAGATATCTATATATATATATATATACTAGCTAAATCCCGCGTTGTTACTCGCGGTTATTTTTGTACCGCGAGTAATGCCGCGGGACAAAGTTAGTCTAATAAAAGTAGCCTACGTTAGTCCCAGTGAAAGTCCCGTCAAAATCCGTCCAGCCGTTCCAGAGATTATCCGGAACAAACAGACAGACAGACAGACAAGTTTTTTTTAACTACATTTTTGGTATATGTACCGTGTATACATATATATGCATTTAGTAAAAAGCGGTTATTTTAATATTACAAACAGACACTCCAATTTTATTTATTTGTATAGATATATCATATTGATAAATAGGCTGTATTGGTACTTTGGGTTCGGTAATCCTCATAAGGTAATTCACAATTTAAAAATACTTGTGTCCATTTATATCGATAAAAATCGTGGCAGAATTTGTCTTTCGCCAATTTGCTTTAAGTTTTCTTGAGAAACTAAATTAAGGAAATAACAATGTAAAATACCTAATATTACATTTGTTTTAGTGTTGATAGCAATAAGTCGTTGACTGCGTTTCACGAGTATCTTCTACACATCAATTTACTTGCCTACATCTATATACTAGGATTATATAAAGAAAAGTTGAGATTTGACAGCTGATGTGTACAGATTTTATGCGTATTTATCGTAACTTTAAGAAAAACAAGAAACAAAATCTTTTAACGTTACCTCGAACCTCGCAAATTTATGTGGGTTGAAATAATTATCTACTGCCTCACAATTTACATACATATTCACCATATCTGTGTAATAAAATATAATGTGACTGTACAAGGCTTATCACTTTTACGATGTTCTTGGAAAGTGACACGTTAACCCTATTTATAGCCGAGGTCACACTGCGAAAAATTAGGCTGGACTATTTCCAAATCTACGTTGGTCAGTAATACAGGCGAAGGCTAGGGGGCGGCTAACGTCGCGTGCCGTAGCCAGCATTAGCATACCATAGGAAGTGTGTGATTATTCGCCTCAGGCAGACAGACGCACAGAGACATATCTACAGGGTGTGTTCTTTTAGTTTAATTGCTTAAATACATGTAATGTACTCCATAGCGTTAATATACTGCAATGTGGTAAAAAGCTCTTCATATTTAGGAAGAGACAAATGATTCTTATTAAATAGCGCATTTATAGCACTTAGATAACTGGTTTCTAAACTAGGTTGTAGTTATTTGTGTTGTCATAGCTTTCATAAATCTACCACAGGGTGGTGCTGGATCATCGAAAGTTCGGCAAATATTAGGTAAATATTACTTCTTGTACGCAGTTAGACACATCCTATATACTTACTGTATTTCGACTGGTGGTAGACTGCGTCCTTGGCAGCCCTATAAATATTATTGGGATTAACCTCATTTGAATTTACGTCTGTGGCAAGAATGATGGTTCTAACAAAAAGTTTTATCCAATTGTAGTGCTAGTTGCTTTTTTACATACTGTAACAATCATGTAGTTTCTTGTAGACAACAAACGAAAATTTGGTTTTTAAAGGACACCTTTTCTTTAAAGAAAAATTGAAAAATTTTCAATTTACAAAATACTAATAGTTAAAAAACTCGCAAACCATAAAGTTGAATTCAGATTGTACCAATGTCATTACCTTTAGTTATCAAAATAATAAATATTGTAAATGTGAAATGAAATATGTTTGTTTGTTACGCTTTCACGCCTTAACTATTCAACCGATCGTCAAAAATTTTAAACACAAGTAGTCAGCAGCGGAGAAAAGGGGACTGTTTCTAAACATACCTGAATGAATTGACAAAATTCAATTTCATGAGATATATTTAGTACGTTATATATTGAAAATATGTAGGAGGAAACTTGCATACCGTACCAGGAAGGATAACGTACCAAAATAACTGTTCACAACAGCTGCCTGTCCCGTATGATTTATTTTCATCCTTAAGTTGGACATATACGAGTACATACCTTGAACATTATTCATCATTCTATCAGCAATGGGAGTATAAGGTAATGCGTAATAGCAAATTTATCGGACTTACAAACGAGTGGTTACTGTCTAGATCTCTCACAAAAGCTTAAGTTTTTTTTTTGCGTGAGCCTGCCAAAGTGACTCTAATCTGCCTGATGGGAAAACCATGAGCAGAATCCAAGAGTAGTGATCACTATGCTACACATATAAGTACCAATGCAGCATGGTGACCCACACCCAGCTGCCTATTAAGATGCTTCTGCATTGGGCCTCCATATCCACCAACGAAACTCGACAGCACGAATGGTGTCATTTTAGGTTAGTTAGCTTTAGTTAGAGAGGTTATCCAAAAATACATATTCCTCTTTTCTATGCGTATATTTAAAAGCTGCATGTAGAATTGTTTGCCAAGTTGATACTTTTAGGGAGTTTGATACTTCAAAACTCCATCTTTAGTCAGAGGTGGACATTATTGACGTCACTAATATTGAAAATGTTCAATGCAGCAGTCAATGAACTGAAGAAAGTATCTGTGTACATATGATGAGTATTTGAACCGCATACAGTTAGGTTTTTGCTTGCTAAATGATTTGCAAAAAATAATGAAATGAATGAAATTCGTCACGAGAAAATCTGTACCAGGAGTTCATGAGTAAGTGGGGTCTTTATGCAACTGAGTATTTTTCTGCTGATGGTGTTCGAGTGCCATATATTTATTGGTGAGCTGATCATATTACAAAAAAAAACTGATTACAGTTAGCGGCGGCACAAGAAAATGGAAATAAATGTTTACGTATTTAGATTTTGCGATTACCGTCGCCCATGGGCACCATTTTGCAAACACCAGAGGCGTCACAAGTGGGTTGTTGCCCTTGGGGGGATAGGGAGGGGAGATAGGGGGAGGGGTTTGGGTTATGGGCCTCCGGTATCCTCACTCACTCGGTGAAACACAGCGCAAGCACTATTTCACACCGGTTTTCTGTGAGGCCGTGGTATCACTCTAGTCGAGCCGACCCATTCATGCCGAAACGTGGCCCTCCCACGCTAAATTGTTTGATTTCAGATTATTTGGTATAGGATTTGTGTGTTAAATGACCAACAGTAGGTACTTTTAAGTCTTTGTTATTCGAAGTACAATATAAGCTTTAGAAGTATAAAAATACTATTTAGGCCTTAGGAGTATAAGAAATACGATTTTTGCCTTAGGAGTATAAGAAATACAATTTAAGTCATTAAAAAATCATCGCTATCAAGACCAAATTAAATAGACTTTGTATTATGGGTTCTAGAACACATGTGGACATTTAAATTATTTTTTATAAAAACTACTTTTGATAGACGTATTCAGGATGTAAAATATTTAAACAATCAGGATCAATCAATGGGGAGTCCAACCCGTGTTCACTTCCGCTGTGGCAGGCGGAAGCGGATAGGTCGTTACCATAATTAACTTGCAAGTAAATCAGGTGGGCAACATTAATGGAACATAATGAAGATGCGTCATTTCTACTCGTATGCAAAAATAATTTCTATAATGGCAATTACCTTATTATATATTCCTATTCTATAATTCAAAGCAATGAAGTACTAAGATTCATAGTTAGTACCGATGCGAACAAAGCGGGCGTAGGTTTAACACGATAATTTACCCATAATAAGCCTACATTTTAACGCCTACAAGGTAATTTAACATAATTCTCAACACTCAGATGCGTTGTACAGATAAATGCATTACAATTTTTTTGCACTCCAGCCTGTCCTGTTTAAACATCGATATAATTGCAGCAAAAACTCAAGTGCTGTACGCAACCGCATTAGAACGGTAATCGATGTATCGATAAAAAATTGATATTCCATTTCTGGATTGAGAGCGTTCAACACGTGTCATTGAATCTTATCCGTACTTTGATGACATTGTAATCAGTAGTACGAGTATAGTAATAACTTCACACGTCTAACATTGATCCGGCAGAGATCCAATTAAATGAGGTCATCGACATAGCCTACAGGATTAGCAAGCTTAAGTGGCGATTTTACTCTCCATATTACCCCCTGAACTGATAACCGTTGTGATAAACGGGTTCATGAGTGGAGACCGCGTCACGGCGAATGTAGTGTAGGATATTCACAGGCCAGGTGGAGTGCTGATCTGCGCAAGACGGCTGGCAGGTACTGGATGCGAGAAGCCAAGGATCGAACCAAGTGGCTCCAATTGGAGAGGCGTAGGCCTAAATAGAGTGAAAGACCTAAGACCGGGATAGTTGGCTCTCCTTGGGGAGGAGACCTTCGCTCAGCAATAGACGGCGATAGATTGATATGATAAAGCGAAAAACTTGTTCAAAATTGCTAAGCACCGTGACGGTTTTAACTGTAAGTCAAATAAAAGTAATGTAAATTTTAAAGATCCTCGTTATATTTAAATGCAAATTATGTGTCATTAAATATACGATTTAAGAAACTTTCACTCTTTAATAAGCTTCTAGCTGTCGAATATATAGAGCACAGGAAACGTGTAATTCTTGTGTATGCAATTTATTTTAAAGAAGTGTCATATTTACAGCTATCTTTTATAGATGTCATTAGAATAATTAACTGTCCTTATTTTATGACAGTTCTAAAGTACGTACTTACATTAAATATTTGTATTCCGTTAATAAGCAATAATATTTAGTATCTCTGCTAGTAATATCAACAAATTGAAAACTTAATAGTACATATATACATAAGTGTCAGTTCTTACAAGTGTTTCAGTTGAGTATAACTAATTTATTTTGTTCTTATTGAAAGTTATTTAGTCACACCGTACCGCAAATATAATTAAGTAGTTCTGACATAAAATTTGATTATTTCATTGCCTCTCCAATCGCACGCTATTTGGTTCAATTCTCGGTTTTTTGTATCGGTATCCAGTTATTGTCAGCCATCTTCCACAGATCATCATCCCACCTGGCCTGTGGACCATTGTCTTTATTCATAATTATATTAAAGTCAAGCAAAAGTATTTTTTCTCTCCTATCGAGATCAGTATTTTTTCCCTATATCAAGCAAGATATGTCCCAAATTGGTCAAGTTACAAGTACATGAATAGCGTTAACTATATTCCCTTTTCATATAACAATAATGTAAATAAATACGATATTAAAACAGCTGCTACAAATAAAGGTATTTTACGTTATATATATGCATACCTACACATATGTTGATGAATTCAACATAAAGTTTTGGGCCTGTTAAACATTGCGTGCCAAGGACATATTTATTTCATTCTACCCGTAAATATGTACAAGTTCTGCAGAGGTTGTGCCATCATAATCGTGATATTTCACAGAACAGTACAAATGCCACAGAGTAATAGACGACCACGGGAACTATAAGGTTATATGATGTTTTGTTCACGATGCTCATAACAATGTAAAATGTTACTGTTACTAAATAAAATGTTAATTTGACGTGTGTCAAAGGTTGTTACGAAATAGGTACTCCAATGAGTTTTTAAACTTTAGTCGCTCTATGTTTAATTTAGTAATTAGGGAAGAAAGGAGAGAAAAAAAGAGCAGAATCACGACACATAATGTAGCATGGAGAATATGAATTCCATCTCCATTTTAGAAATTGAATAGAAATTATGATAAGAGTCTTCCTGAGCTAGATCGGTTTGATTTTATCATATCACTTCACAAATAACTTTATATTTATTAAAATTATTTACCATTATTTACAAAACTATAAAAAACAAAAAAAGTAAACTTCCAAGTATGCCAATACGTTAAGAACGTAAACAAATTAACATTTTTAAAATCATCTCGCCGCTGTTATCTCAGATAACATGCAGAATTGTGTAAAATAGACACCGCAATGCGCCTATAAGTGGCCCTTGTACCTCGTCTAACTAGTGTGTCCAACTCTAACTGCCTTATTAGCATTTGTATTAGCTGTCTAATAGGTATAATATTTGATAGGAATATACGTAAAGTTTTATTACAATGTTACTGTGGTATAGTTATTGCTGCGAAAACTATTGAATTTCTAGCCTAAGTCATCGACCGTAAGTTAAAAATAAATACGGAAGTGTGAATGTTTTTAAAATAGCACGGATTTTGCAAGTCAATACAAGATTAAATCTATTTTTTTATTTCAGCGTTTCATATCGTAAGTTATTCGTCTTTAGTTTCATGCCTCCTGTTCATTCTTAGGCAAACAGGCAGTATAAGTAATTACTTCATAAGATTCATCGAAATGTAATCATCCTTTTGGAAGAACTGTAATATTTTCTTTAAATTCCACATAACCTGCAAAGTGAATTAAGTGCAAAGTGAAAACAAATTTACTATAAAAAGCCTTATAGTCTGAAAAAATATGTTCAATTCTTTTACTCAAATAAATCTTGAATAATTCTATAACGATTACAGATAAAGGTGACGTACCTAAGGCTTTACATTTTTCTACTACCCTCTATTCACTCAAGGATTGTTAGAATAAAAGTCAGTTTAGCTCGCCTTTGAAGTCATAGTGTCTACGATAAATAAAATGAAAATAAAGCAAGTTGCGTCACTCAATATTTTTAAACAAAGCTTCACTTTGGCCTCAAAGTTTGCCACGGGAACGTCATAAAAATCCATTTTAACGAAAAAAATAAGACATGTTCATCAATCATCGCTGTACGTACAAAGCTTTCTTTAAGTTTTCATCGTAAAACGTTAGTGGGCTTTAAGCTTTTCGATAATTATGTTCGTGTTAGTAAATTATATACGGGTGCGGTACTCCAACAGCGCGTTTAGACTCTTAAGTGCTGTTGGAATGTATCCTTTTGTATTGTGCATCTGAGTACGTTCTATATAAATGTGAATCATTAAAGTTTATGGGCTATGGCATAGAGAAAATAGATTTTTAGTTACTTCAATATAAATAATATCAGTCTCAAGCGAGACTGGAGAACTGTCATTAGTTTTTTTATTTCTCCAGAGCAAATACGTCATAAGAAATGCTTTAAAATATGAGCATCGCTAGGTGAAAATAAAAAGTATCTGTTGTACTGTGTTATTGCCCTACAGTATAAAGTATTATATATTAGTAAAATATATTATAGTACAGTATTTATGAATAGCAAACTCCATTGACAGCTGTCTCTATGCTGAAGTCTTTCCATATCATTAGGTATTTCATGAGCGGAGAAATGACGAGTAAATGAAACGTACTTTGACTTTCAATAATAGAAACATAATGAAGTCTGGGAATAGAACCGGCAATTCCTTTGGTCATTTTTTTTACTAACACTTAGTAATATAAGAAAAGTAAAGTAATTCAATGAACTCTCTTGATTAAGTAATTACTTGTATAATATGCGCATAATGATAAATTTATAATTAATGAGTGGTTAAATTTCGAAGTAATATGGCTTACTATACTTCCAAAGTACGGTGTAATAAAAAATATTAATTATGCATTTAAAATTTAAATTAAGCTTACGGTGTTTTGATGGCAATTATGATGGATAGTGCGAGCTCTATAGTATTTTTGAGAGGCTTGTTATATTCAAAAACTTTTTTATTTTAAGATTTACAATTTTATGTATTACTAGCTGAACCCCGCGGTGTTACCCGCGGTTATTATTGTACCGCTAGTAACGCCGCGGGACAAAGTTAGTCTAAAAAAAGTAGCCTAAGTTACTCCCTGGATCATCAGCTACCTGCCAGTGAAAGTCCCGTCAAAATCCGTCTAGCCGTTCCAGAGGTTACCCGGAACAAACAGACAGACAGACAGACAAAAAATTTTTTAAGTACATTTTTAGTATGTGTATCGTGTATACATACATATGCATTGATTAAAAAGCTATTATTTTAACATTACAAACAGACACTCCAATTTTAGATATATAGATAAATCTATACAAATAAATAAAATTGGAGTGTAATCTTTTCTATATTAAAATATAGAAAATTGATTACCTAACAAGATAATTATAATAAATCTAATCTATACAAATCAATAAATTTGGAGTGTCTGTTCGTAATATTAAAATAACCACTTTTTACTAAATGCATATGTATGTATACACGATACATATACCAAAAATGCAGTTAAAAAAACTTTTGTCTGTCTGTCTGTCTGTTTGTTCCGCTTAATCTCTGGAACGGCAGCACCGATTGTGACGGGACTTTCACTGGCAGGTAGCTCATAATCCAGGGTGTAACTTAGGCTACTTTTTCAAGACTAACTTTGTCCCGCGGCGTTCCTCGCATTACAACAATAACCGCGGGTAACACCACGGGGTTTAGCTAGTTAGCTAAATATGGTAGCTAAATAAAAATGCTATATAGTTTAAAATATTAATAAAGACAAGCAACCAATTGAATGGAATTATTTTAATGTTACATCTGGTTTAAAAATAATCATTTCTACATACATATATGTTGGTCTTAGGAAATCCTTATGGTCGACATTACAATAAATTGTTTGTATTATTATTGTCTGAAATATTTAAATATTTATTATAAGTTTTGCAAGTAGAATAGAAGAAAAAGTCAGTTATAAAACCTTAAATCTCTATCATTGGTAAGCCACAAACAAAAACGCTGTAGCAATTTGTAACAACAACAAAACTGCAAGTTTGATTTAGAAACAAGATATAAAAACATGCCTTTCCTAAGTTTTCAATAAAAACTGATGTACTCTGATAACAAGTGATCATAAAATAAAAGCGTTGCGATTGAGGTGCGCGGGCGCAGCGCGATCGCGATGACGGGCCAAGCGCATCGTGCGATCCGTTATGCGCTTGCTTCGTTTTTTATCGCGGCGCGATTATCGCAGGCCCGTTAGACCACCGCACGCGCACAATTTGCGCGCTCGCTAGGAAAACAGTGGAATTTTGTTCGAGATTAATTATCGTCTTCCATTGTTATTATAAACTTGTAATTATGGTTTCCATCGCTTTTGACTGTACTTATCGTGTCCTATGGTTAATTATATGTGTGTTATTACTTGGGCGTATTCATCTATACAAATAAATAAAATTGGAGTGTCTGTTTGTAATATTAAAATAACCACTTTTTACTAAATGCCTATGTGTGTATGTATACACGGTAAATATACCGAAAATGTATTTTTTAGTCAGTCGGTCTGTCTGTCTGTTTGTTCCGGCTAATCTCTAAATGGCTGGACCAATTTCGACGGAAGTTTCACTAATAGGTAGCTGATGATATAAGGAGTAATTTAGGCTTCATTTTTTTAGACTAGCTTTGCCCCACGGCGCTACCCCGTGGTTATTGATGTACCGCGTGTATCACTGCGGGATTCGGCTAGTTTATAAATAAATATACATACTTACGAAACTGATAGCTTTGTATAATTATTTTCTATCCATACGTTTATTTAATACTTAATATTTTATTAATTTCTGTTAAATCATCGAGAGTGTTTAATGTTACTTTTAGCAACTTGACCATAGGGTTGACATTACATAATTATTATGCGAAACCTAATATTCAATCTACTACGGAAAATATGCCCAATAAGGAGAATAGGCTCAAAAAACCTATGTAAATAGTGACCTTCTAGAACTTGTATAGATGTTAGACATCTTAGACCTGTTCCGACGAAGGAGGAGGTCTAAACTAATGTATCCCTTTCATTCCATTCCCACGAAATAAATTGCCATTTAGTACATCAAGTCAATTCTACCTTTCTAATAGCAAAAAGATGTACTAGAACAGGTTGTTAGTAAGTACTGGTAATGAGGAACATTTAACTGATAATATATAGGCATGGCAATAACCAGACCCAGTGCAAATTACTATGAACTGTAAAAAGGATATCTGTGAATATTTGTTGTCGCGAATAATTGAATGGATAAAGTATAACCTTTGGTATTACCAGATATGTGTTAGTACTTGATATTTATTATGAGTGCATTATCTTAACTGTATATCAGTTTCTATCTATTATTCTATTTATATATTCCTCTGACTTGAGGGGTGGGGTGAGGACGTCTTGAGTTACCGAAGTCTATGGATGCGGGTAGTAACTTACCATCAGGTGACACTTCTGTTGATAAACTCTCATCTACACTAATATTATAAATTCGAAAGTAAGTATATTTGTCTAGAATTCGAAAGCAAAACTGATAAACCGATTTGGTTTTACTTCGGTATAGAGATAGATTGGACCTTGAAGAAGGACATAGACTACTTTTTGTCTTGTTAACCGACATATACGCAGGCGGAGCCGAGGACATAAACTAGCATTCTGTAAAAAAAAGAGTACCAATGGTAGGGAATCGTAGTACACTTAATATTGTAGAACAGGTGTTTACTTACCCATGTGTGAATATCGCGTGTCTTTACAGACTTCATTGTTTTATTTTACTTAAAATTGTCGCTTTAATAGTTGCCCTTGTTTGTTTCTACAATGTAAATTGGTTTAACTATTGCCACTATTACTTAAATTCTATTTTATTGCAAGGTTGCTTTAATTTTTATTTAAGTAGGTGTCAATTTAGAAACTGTGTTGTTAGAATTAATGCTAATTTTTATTAACAAAAAGTATCAACTGGTACAACTAAAAACATCTATTTCCGAGTTCATTAGGAAAGTTAATGTTACTTTATGTTTTTATTTTATTAAAAATCAACACGTTCGTTGTACACACACATCATTTCAATTAAACTCAACCTTACCTTAAACTCTATCTCCACTTTTATGAATTCACGAAGATGTACCGTGTTACCTCCTCGTAAAGTTTAAAAACGCTTACCGGGTGTTTTCTAAAGTTTTCTCAATCTGGTTGTGTATCCAAAGCGTTCTACAATCATTACTTTCAAAACTAATATTACAACTATTTTCATTATTATTGTCAATTAACAATACAATAAAGCACAAATAAAGGGTAAGATCAAATCGCGCGATAGTAACTGGCTTGTAATACGAGCATTCTTGAAAAGTTTCGAGCATTGAAAGGTAAATAAAGCGAAAGCGAAGTAACCCGTTCGTGAATAGAAACATTTTCAGTATAATGAGCCATTGTGAGCTAAATGTTACGAATCGCTGGACACCAGACGGAATGTCGCTTTAGGTTATTGCACATAGCGGAATTGAAATTTGCAATTTTATTCAGCCTCGACATAGGTTTACAACAATAATGAGTCTTTTTAGAATTAAGAACAGTTTTGACTCAATATTTGATGTTATCACTGACTAAACTAAAAACATTTCTCTTTCTCTCTAAGAATATTGTATTATAACTTTCCCGAATCGTACGGAATTTTACAAACATGAATTGACACTAAAAGTCACTGGGGGGAATTTAGATAATAACGTTTTCAATGCTAAACATCATTGTTTTTAGGACCACAATGTGTTAAGACTTGTTTTCATGTCAATTAAATAAATTTAAATTCAATTATGAAAAAGTGTAGGCAACGCATGCAATTCTAATAGAAATATCTGTATGACTTTATCTCATTTCGTGGTCAGCAACACAACTTTTAGCAGCATTAGTAAAAAGTACATAAATACAACGAAGTTATAATTTAAAACAGTTAGCGAAACTGGAAATTTAAGCGAAACTGGAAATTTAAGTAGACGTTTCGATACATGGTTATTTTAACATGTCATGTTTAAATAGCCGGTAATATCCTCGTCAAGTGTTGGCTGTCACTGTCATCAGTATACCATTTGCAATGTAATCGGATACTTAATCTTAAGTGTCGATAATTTTCTTAATGTTTGGTATCCTCTGGTTCTTTCTTTACAAAGTGAAGGTTTAAACTTAATGTGGGTGTGTTGATAGGTTATCGGAAACTTATTTCAGAAAATTATGTTTTAAACGGACATTATGTAAGGGTGTTAGTGGGGGGGAGGACAAGAGAAGGTCAGATATCAAGACAATCATGTGAAATAACTGTAATTGTATAATGGAGATTAATGTGACATAATTATAGTCTGGTACACCGTGCTGCATTGTTTGTATTCACAATGAAAATGGTGACCACCATTCTTGAATTTTGCTCATGTCTTCTATCAAGTTGAGTAGAGTCATCATGGCAGCTGATTAAAAAACACATGAATTAGCTCAGTCGTTTCGTATTTACAAAAGCAATAACACTTAAATACATCCCAAACTTTCTCAGGCTTTGATTAACAACACGCGTTAAGTATTATAACTTTCCTTTAAAGCCTTACATCGGTTGGATAAAAATAACAAATTGAAATATGCTGATGGTGAGTGCTGTTTAAAAGAGCGGAAAATAGTTTTCGTTTTGTTCGAGTCCACAAAGCCTTATAATTAAATGCATATTTACTTTCAGTTACATAGTTGTGAGCAATTATTTTGTGCGATTTAGATGTTATCTTAAAGCCATTGTTGTCATCTTAATAACCACAGTTTGAGTGAACAAATGTTTCTTTTATTTCTTTCAATCTCGTTTTCTATAATACAAAGGATTGTATGTAATTATTTCTTCTTTCAACAACAAGTGATTTTTTTTACTTTGAAGAAATTTAGACATGAGAAAAATGGTAATCGGTACATGTACTGATAATAATAAGTATTTCTTTTGCGAAACATCTCACTCGGCTTTTGCGATCACGTATATTTGTCCTATTTTCAGGTTATCATGGAGTTGTCATTTACCATGGCGAAAATAGAAGTTGTAAACATCGAAGTATAATTAAAAACGGATTCAATATTTACACATAGAAAGTGTAACACATTTATATTTAAAAATTTCAACAAAAAATGACAGGCAATACATTTTTATCGAACGTCCAATCATGACTCTTTACTGTGATTTATATAGGACAATAAAGATGTTCAGATACAAAATATCAAAGGGCTCACGAGTACCGTTAGCAAAATAATATGTTCTTAAATATTATTTTGATTAAGTACAGTCTTAACTTATTCTTTACTTTGATATTGACATCACCTAGCAATGTAATAATAGAGAAATATAGAGTTTAAAAGAGATTAGATATTCTTTTAAAGAGATATTGCGATTCGACCACTCTGGAAAGCTGACACGAGAATGTGGAAGTACGTGTATTATATTTCTTATGAGATACATGCCGTTTTTAGAATACATTTACACAGTCTTTTGGTTTGTTTTATTGCGTCAAATAAAACACATCGCAGTGGTACTATTCGCTTAGATCTTTTAAACTACCCCATGAAGTTTAACGCAGTTTCCAGCAATAATTAGAGTTATTTAAGAGGAAGGTTTATATGTGAATTTAGAGGATGTCTGTACGAAGCTGGGGCGGGTCGTTAGTATATTAATGTTTCAAGGTTCACATTTTAGAAGCACCAGCGCATGTACTAGCCTATTGTTGAGTCAGCTTATAATATTTACATTCGAGTTGGTTAGAGTAAAGTAAGAGATTTTTTTTTATTTAACATCATCATCATGTGAAGGCTTTTGAGAATATGATCACCAACTGACCATGGTTTTATTTAATATCATAATAATATAGACACCGAAAATTAGAAACTTTTCTTACTGACGGTACCAGTGGGCAGCCGATGATTTAATGTCGACGATCGTTATAAAGATCTCTTCACACTGCTACGGATTAACGTAGCTTTAGGCTTACGATACGTACATGAATATCGGTACTTTAAATGGATCTCGTTTCACACTTAATTGCACCCGTTGTGTGCCCTAATAGGAAAAATGTAGACGATTGTAAAACGAATCTGTAACGATGAGTTAGAATGTTTTTGATAGAAATCTTGCATAAGATTTGTAGTGACGTAAGATTACTGCATGTTGAATTTAAAGAATGTCCGATTACGAAATATGCAATTATTTTAAGGTTCACTTTGTTTCTTCTTTTGTTTCACTTATTCGAGACCTTCTTAGTTTGGGAAAGAGGTTCAGAGGAAGCAAGAAGGCCTCTTTTTTATCTTCCAATATAAGTTACATTATTGTGTTAAGAGTTTAAAAGGGGTTTAAAATCGCATGAAACATGCTGAAAATTAATATTAATAATGTTTCCAGAGAAATAGTAACCATTACAAATAGATCTGCGAGGAAACAAATGTTCGACAAATTATATCGCATATTATGATTCGTTAAAGGAGTATAGTACCTACAGTTTAAAGTGCAATCGTGATTGGATATTTAGCACATACTTTTTCTTCATTAGCATATGGCGTGGGAAATGCTTTTGTTTAATGTTCTTACCGCGCTAATAATTTAAAACTAACCGTTTCATCAGAATATATTTTCAACATTAAACTGCAGCAAGAATAGGTTGATAAATAGAAGTTCTGTGACATCAGTTGTTGTAATATTAAGTTCCCACGTAGCTTAAAACAAAGTATCATATTTACAGCGTTTGTTCTAAAATTGCATATGTAAAAATACTTAGGTATACATACGTAATTTTGTTATATAATACACTCTAGCTAATGAGATGAGAAATAAAATAAAAAACATTACACATTCTAAGAAAAGTACTCTGTTTACATAGGTGAATAATCAAAAGCTCAAACATATATTGACTTATAGCGAATTCCAACCCGAACCAACATTCTACTAGTAAAAGTAGACAAACCCGTTAAAAGGGAACGACAATGTTCACATATTTGGAGTCTAAAATTTAAAAAAAACAGTGAAAGTGAAAGACGAGATGTGATATAACGGGAACGAGCGATCGTGACCAGCGCGTGCGCATGGCACATCAAAATTTACAGGTGCGCCATGAAAATGATCTACATCGCGATAGCGCAGTTTATTACAACTGTGAGTTATTCATCTGTCACGTAAATCTCTACAAGAAGTAGATTGATGCACTTTGTGAAGGTACGACTTGAGAATAAATAGGTATCTGCGTTATCGCGGCCAAATGAGAGGTTATTATATTTTTTACAAGCTGAACCCCGCGGTGTTTCCCGCGGTTATTATTGTACCGCGAGTAACGCCGCGGGACAAAGTTAGTCTAAAAAAAGTAGCCTAAGTTACTCCCTGGATCATCAGCTACCTACCAGTGAAAGTCCCGTCAAAATCCGTCCAGCCGTTCCAGAGATTACCCGGAACAAACAGACAGACAGACAGACAGACAGACAGACAGACAAAAATTTTTTTAACTACATTTTCGGTATATGTAACGTGTATACATACATATGCATTGATTAAAAAGCTGTTATTTTAATATTACAAACAGACACTCCAATTTTATTTATTTGTATAGATAAGTATACGTAATGCAGTGTGAAATGAAAGTTGATAAAAGAGCGGCTGATGTGAAACTTAGATTGACTAGATAGGTACAAGGCGGGTTCAACAGCTCCTGTTCTGTTACAAATTAATATTATTTAACTGTATTGTTGAGTTTATACGGTGTTAGTACTTGAATGTTTATCGTCTGTAGTTTTACCGTACATACAGCACGTTGATTACATCATGGAAATTCTTTTTGCGTTTTCATTTAAATAATTTCATCAGACACTATGAAAATAACTGTTCAACTTATATATTATTTATAATGACATATAATATATTATTTATACACCACAGCATTTTTATAACTATTTTCATATCTTTACTTTCTGTTAAAACGCCCCCATCGGGCTTAAATTTAATCTAGCATTCCTGAAAAAGTAAAACTGCTTATCCATAATTAATATGAAAAATTTAAAAAAAAACCCATATATAGTTTTAGTACTTAAATGCTTTCTAGTGCTAAAACTATTCTGTTTATCTGTTCATACATTAAATCTGTCAGGTTATAGAATATTGATTAGAGTCGTTGGTTACATTGAACCCTTTACTAACACATAAAAGTCTACATATAAAATAATAAGCAAACAATGCCTGAAGATAAAAGATGTGAAGATAAATATTTTAAAAAGTTTAAAAGCTCTTTTAGTGTGATGAAAAATGAGACTTAAACGATTGTTATCTAAAACAAGAGCAACTTAAGCGACGGCTACTTACTTTCATAATATTTTGAAACACGAACACCGAGATGGTCATTATCTTTTAACAGTTACCCGTGACACAAATGTGGCGTTTTTTATTCCGAACAAAGCCTTTGTCAATCGTTACTCATTTCTTACTCACTGTTCTAAGAAACCAAAACGTTTACTTTTGGTTGCGATTCTCGTTTTTGAAACTAAAAAAAGTATAGAAATTGATTTAAATGTTATAAAACATAGTGATTGAAGGATACAAGTTACTTTTAATACAGAAATGCTGTTTTAAAAGTTATAGGTAATTAACAAATTACATATCACTTTATATTTTTTTTTATGTTTGGCCCTGCCAAAATGACTTTTGATTTCCTATTGATTTGATGATCTACCTAGATTATAGCCATACATATATGCTGCTAGAATCCAAAAGTGGTGATCAGCAGCATGGTGACCCACACCATGGCGGTTAGTGATGCTTCTGTGTCATAGGAAGAAAGAAAAAAGAAAGATCTCTTTATAGCAATGCCCTGGTTTTAGTCGCTGGATTTTATCTGATGCATGGTTAACACATTAAAGAGAAAAGTTTAATTGTCAGTACGCTTAGTACTGCAAAGTGCACATATTAAGATCTTCGTTATATTAATACTCTAGCTAAGTATATTAATGAACACTATATAAATTTCCTATTTCATTGGTAGTTGATTTATATACAAACGTTATTTACAAGAGAATCAACACTACCTACTACGAAGTTCTGACAAATTGTTAAATTGGTTACGTTTAACCAATTAACTGTTAAACCCCTGACTGTTTCGTGAGTGATTTTGAGGCCTGTAATTATTTAATCGAGTTAAACGAGTCACAAGAATTATGGGATTATCTTGACAATTATAGGGCTATTGTTACAGCTGCTTCCTTGTTTTCATGCCGCTAACATATGGCACGAATGAATCAGAATGGAACGCTATAAAATTATTTATTCGATTGTTTTTAGTACATCGCACATCAACAGACTTCTACTGGATATAGGCTTCTCTTTGATAAAAGGTTTTGGCCTACTTTACCTTGCCCGCCAGACGGAGAGGAATATAGGGGTTGTTTTAAGTTTTCCTTTCTCTTTGTAGTACCCATGGAATGAATAGGGGCTATGACATTCCGTCATTCCGTGACAGTCAGTCTACACGGGAATTTTTGATACACACGAATAAAAATGTTAATTGTGTTTTTATTTTATTGCATTGTGTTCATTTACGATGAAAATTTCAAACTGGGTGGTCTGCTTTCACTTAAAAACGAATATTAAAAGATCTTTATTTTAGTTAATCTCTTTACTCCTTAATTATAATACTTAATGCGTAAAGTTTTACAAGACATTAAGCAGCTTTCATTATTTTTTAATGCACGTTACGTGCTAATAATTTAATCATGTAATTTTCATGCAACGATCGAATTGAGTGATTAGTTTTTTAATGTATGAAATTATGTATGTAATAGATGAGATGATACACGTTTCTTCTGTAATATATACTTATATTGCAGTCGATATCGTCTTATTCACGGTCCACGGCTCTTGTAACGGATATGACAACTTACAATCGACCGATTTCAACTTCAACAATCACGTTTCTTTATGCCGTTCTGTGCCGTATTTCGCTATTAAATAGACACAAGAATAGCATTTTTTTTTGTACAGCCAACAATTTGTGTGATAGGTTGTATGAAATCATCGATGCATTGTTTCTGGATTACCGGGTACATTGTTTAAAGACGACGCGCGGCTCAATTATAGGTATTGTTTGGGTCAAATAAATGTCTTTGGGATACGAAAATAAAATGGCGATTTCATGCATCACAGAATAGTCAATGGCCGGGCATACATTCAGAATTATCAATATGCGAAACTTAATAATGAATTGGATTCAATATAATAATAATTATCTAAATTATTGTTATTTATAGGTGTCGTTTATAATATATCATTAGTGGATTAATTTATCCAAATCAATCCAAAAGAAGACAATATATTATATACAATATAATTAAATTTTTCATCAAGAAGTTAAGTTGCGTGCAATCTATTCTAGACAATTCTTGCAGGTAACTAAGAATATATTCTCTGTATAAAAAATACTTAAAATTTTCGGAGTATGAAGTAATTAACAAGTCTACTGCGGCTGCGAGTTGTAGCGACTTTACCGATAATTAGTAAACAACACTACTAAACAATTAATTGTTTAAGTGTATAAGTTACGTGTGAAGTAATTTGTCTAACAACTTCGCATGCCTATTCACTAATGAAACGAGCCTATAAAAACTTTAACAAGTTGTAGTAGTAATGTCTTAAAAACTTGAATTATCGTCATTAGTTTAAATTCTGTTAATCAGTGGGCGAGCACTTGAATTAGATGAGAAATCGCTATCTTTTAGTGATTGCTAAAAATTGTTGCTTGTTATTAACATCAATTAAACACCATTAAGTTGAAAGTGATATAAACCCTTAGGCGGGCGTAACTCATCACAACATTACCGTAAATTATTAGTAAACCTTTTGGTTAAGGTTAAGGTTTTTTTGCTTATATTTACAATAATTAACGCTTAATAAAAAAAGTTACATAAAAGGGAACTTTAAAAAATTAGAACCCTATTACGTAAAAACTTTTGATTAAATTTATATATCCTATTACACCCGGGCCATTATTACAAATAACTTGAAAATCGGTTAAATAGTTCATTCACTACGGTGGAACATACACACACAGGTTGCCAAAACTATTGCCCTTCCTTTTGACTTCGCCGTAGTCGGGTAAAATAGGTAATTTATTGATTTCAGTGATCCTAAACTTATTAAATGAAAATTGTAGTTTCAGAAACAGAAAAATCTTATTTTGATAAAAAAATCTAAAATAAACTTCATACACGTATTCACCAATTTGAAGACAATGAAATATGTGTCTTAAAACACTGACTTTATAATTGCAAATCCTGTATTCCTAACTGTAACGTACCTTGTCCCGTGAAATTAAATAAGGAAATGTCCCTTTTATAGACCCTAATGTCAGTTAATATAGAGTTCAAATGACACTTGCCATCGCCATCAAGAACCATTATTCATTCCATGGGCATCCTGAATGAACTGTAAAATAAGGAGGCTATCCTTATATACATACAATAAAGGCTTATAAAATAATAAAGATAAATGATTTTAAACACGCCCGTTAAATCATGTATTGTTAACACAATCAATATACATATCAAGTTGCCGACACACATACAAGTCTATTTAAATGAGTACACAGATTGTGTATGTATTATGCGATTAGGTACCGTTATAGGCATATTTTGCGGTAAAATAACCGTTGATTATACGAACAAAAGACAGTTTCACTTTCATTGATATCCGACAGAAATGCCACATGATATTTGATACATGTAATTGACACCCAACTAATAATTTCACTGAAGCAAGTAGTAGCCACATTTGACTTATCGCTTGAATGATGGATGCTAGTTTAAATTACATAGACATCAATATCGGAGTCGGATTAGTATGTCCATTTATCTAATTTGTTATACGGTTTACAACTCTATCATATGAAACGTTATGTTATTATAGCAAGTGTTACTTGCAATTGATGTTGACGTATGGTGTTTACATGTGTTGAACATTAAATATGTGTGTGTATTTCAAACTATGCCAATTGAACATTTTCGAGTTTTACGACTTGGAGGAGACATTGCCGTCTCTATCACTAATGTTTTTAATACTACTCGTAGTACCTATGTAACTTTAAACAAGAAAAAATTTAAAAAACTATAGCCCGACTACGTAGAAAGTTTTATTAAATTATTCTTCAGGCCTGTGACCACCGCCAGTGCAACCTGGTCGAAACCTCAGGAAAATCAGAGGTGATCGCGGTAATTCCCTTAAAAATAATCATTATTATATCATGGAACGCGTACGAAGTAGCGGGCACAGCTAATAAAAAAAATATATAGACAATTGCAGTAGTATTTTCTAGTACACTTATAACTGTAGTTTTCAAGTTTATCTTTCATATAACTATGCGAAATTATGAAAACCATTTTACAACTTGCACTTATTGAGTTTAATACCGTTACTTCTTCATTTCTATAGCTGAATTTCACCTTTTTTGCACTATGTGAATCAGATCGCGGTTGAACATTGAGCTCCCACGACCGTTAATTATTATGCATACCAAAGGCCAAGCTTGTACTGGAAAAATTAGTCTCGATACTAAATATGTGTACACTTCGTTGTAAAACTTTCTTGACGCTCAATTTGCTATATCGATATGCGAATCATTTAGGCTTTTGTTCCAATAAAAGCGGGTGCCTAAAGTATGTTTGTTTAGTATGTGTTCTCTTTTTTAAAGCTTTGCGTTGATAAGTGTAATAGAGAAGCCACATCCTAATAATAATCGTATTGTAGGATATAATTAATACTTCGAGTGTACTACCTCAGTGTCGCAGCAGTAGCGTATGCGACTGCTGAGTTTGTGGTCCTAGGTTCGGTTTCCGAGTCGAACCAAATGTTTGTAGGATCTGCAAATATTTGTTTCGGAGTTAGAATCTTTTTTAACTTTAACATATATGTATTTGCAGAAAAGTATTGATATATGTATTTATATCAATTGTCTTAGTACAAGCTTTACTTAGTTTGGGACTAGATAGTTGAGGTTTCAAGTATAACGTATTTCGGTCTCTGATAGTAGATAATTAAATACCGATTTTTTTGGAATAAGGGGGATCGAGTCCACGACACCTGACATTATAAACAGTTTCTTTCTAGAAAACTCTTAATCTGCTAATCTGCTTGTTTATCGTATGTGGTTCTACATATTAATAGTAAACCATCATTTGCCGTCAAAGAAGCATCGTCATTCACAAATAATATGCTTCTTCTATAGTATTTACTTTCTAGTAGATGCCGTTAGCTCACATACTCTAAATTGTGTACGTAATGCGCTTCTCGCTATCAATGAGGCGTGGACCTTATGCATACTGTGTCATACTCATTTACACTGCGTATTATTGGTATGTCAATAAAAATGTGCTCAGGAATACTCAAACGAAGTAATTACCATTACCATTCACAAAATATAAGTATGATGGTATGTTAGAAAAAGTATAATTTTCATTAGTATTCAATAGCACATGTGGCTTGCAAATTTTGGTCTGCCTACTGTCTTTTAAGATAACATGTCATAATATAATTCATTTTAGAGCATGTAATGCATTCATTATCGTCATTTGACTATCATGAGTGCATGTAAAACTTTACATGCACTCAATCGCAGTTACTACTAGGCAATGGTTTTATCAAGTTTATACGAATCTGATAACTTGTAAACATGGTCTCCCTGATTCTGAAGTTGTGTATCATCTTTAAATTGATCGCATCCTTGTTTGCTATTTTATCGTTTTGTTTATGCTCCAAAGCAGTAAATCATTAATTGAAAGTAGTAGGTTACTAAATCAAGCAAGTGAGTAGACCATGTTTTTTGCTTTCACGGCTTTAAGTGAGGTAAAGTAAATTTGAGTTGATGTGAAAGTAATAAGTGATGTGAAGTATGCAGCCTGATAAGTAAAGTTATTTGTAAAATTAAAATTTTTCAAACAACGTACATTTGAATGAACGAGTTACTAAAAATAAAACAATTTTCGGTTTTTCTTAACAAACATGCATTTAAATTGAAGAGATCAATTTTCATCGTTGCTTTCTATATAATTACTATCTACATTATTCTGTTACATGTAGGTAAAAAAGATTTAGTATCATTTTATTGGCAACTGAAAAACTGATCAGTTGGCAGACAGCAGTAGTTTATCTTTATCCTTTTTAATACTTAAATTTATGTCGATTTCTAACCCTCCTCTATTTTAGTATTACCATTTCCTCGTCATTTAAGTTTAAGTTAGTTGTACTAAATGGTTGACGAACGATAATAATTTGAAATTCTTGTAATATGCAACGTCTCCTTGGATAAATGCCGGGAATGTTTGTATATATTAACGGAATTGCTGATTCACAACTTACTATATAACAGTACACTATAGACATGATACTGTTTACTCGAAAACTCGAAGTTATAGTATACTAGCTTTTGCCCGCTGCTTCACCCACGTGTTTGTCGGTTATCACAGTAAAGAATAGCCTATGTCCTTCTTAAAGAATCAAAGCATCTTCGTGCCAAATTTCATTGAAATCGGTACAGCGGTTTGGCCGTGAAAGCATGACAGACAGAATTACTTTTGCATTTATGATATAAGTGTGGATAAAATCTACTAAATATGAGGATGACATGTACTAATAGTTATATAGACAGTCGCCATTTATTTTACAAGTAGGTACCAGGTAAAATTACGACTAATATCCATTACCGGAATTATGAACGTGTATTTAAATATTCAACTTTTAAAATCGATTTATTAATTGATAATTTTACGATTTTTTTGTCGATTTAAGATAAAGATAAGACTAATTTGCTTTCTGTGTATAAATGTAAACATATAAATTTTGATAACTTAATTTGCCGCCTATAACTTTTATATTTGATACCGGTTGTGTTTAATAAGAACGGCAATAATTTAATCAGTAAAATATTTGTTCTCGCAATCAACACTTAAACGAGAAGTAAAATGTTGCAAACGTGCAATGAATTCGTGTTTAAGTCAAATATGTAATAGTACGTATATATTTCAATATAACAATAAGTATCCTATTTTTTCTATTAAGAGATTTTCGTTTATTTGACTATGTTCAGATGATGTGTGCTCAACGCGCGTTTTGCTAACGCGCGCTCAAGTACGTGTAATTTAATTCTGGAGTAATGCAATTTTCAAATAGTTGTAAACGCGCGTTGAGCGTTCATCATCTAAACATGGCCTTAGTGTACGTAAAAATGATCTATCTATAATCCCGGGCATTCACCACTTCCTGCTACTAGGTTACGTACCATGGCCAAATAAAAAAAAATGAAAATATTTTTATAGACGCATAAATCGTCGCAGACAGCGTAATTATTGGGGTTCATTTTAGTTTGGTTCTATCATTACGCTTTCACTATAACCTGAGGCAAATGTATCTAAATTGATGATATAATATCGAACATAAATAACTTTACACTTTAATGATTTATGCCCATTTTAAAACACTTTATATTATTTAATGTTGATCAAGATATCAGATAACCTAAGGATATTATTTTTTTATTTTACGTTACATGAAATGGATTTATAATACCGTTTGAATGGTAAAAATATAAGTATATACCTATTCATTATGTATAAATATTTATGGAAGAATTAGTGTAAATGTTAAAATTAAACTTAACACTTGATTTGCACATAGTGATGTAATCAGGCTCTTTTATTTCATCGACTTTAAAGATATACCCATCCTAAGGCTCACCACGACTCTGCTATTCTTTTATGTAGTTTATAACAAAATTTAAGTAAAATTGTTTTATTAGATATATTTAATACATAAAAGTTTATATAGATATACAAGTATATATGAAGGAAATTTTTATAAGAAAATTAAAATTAAAACTAAATTTAGAAAATATCACTAATAAGCGCCAAATCACTAGACAGCACTTATTATTTGTTTAACCAATTTAATGTTTGCAAAATAGGTTACTACTCCGGGGTAGGTGACCACAAGTAGTAATAGAACACTTTTGTGACGTGACTATATTTGGCTGCGATTAGGGATGCCCGATGCGGTGCGATATATCGAAATATCGAGGCAACACTATACTGAAGTTTAATACTCCATTTTGGACATACAAAACTCGATTATTTATTTATATCGTATTGTAAACCTATCGCATACGTGTTACTCCAAATTTGACATAAGTTTACAGCAAAGCTATGTGTAGTGATAATTTAATTATTTTTTCATGCTTCTTAAAGTAAGAAGAATTAGTGTGTGTTCTAGAATTAAACTCACTTGTACCTATACTACTATTTATTTTAATCCTGACCGATTTTGCCCTATGGCATCATCAGTAACATCATCATCATTTTGATACAGTACGAGTTTAGTTCTAGAATGTATTTTAACAAGATCCATCAAGTGGCGATAACCGAGAGAATAAATTATATTAATGTGTACGACGTACGTGTGTGATCAGATTTGTGAGTTTATACAATACAATAATATTGATTACACTTTATATAAGGACAACCGAATGAAAGAAAGAGCTTCGGCATAAGTTGCTTTATAACATTGTGAACGAGTAATAGAATAACTAATGACGAAGTTTATATACACGTGTGTGCTAGAACAGCTGATAGCAATTGTGATAATTTCGGTACACCGACGACTAATAACGTGTTGGATAATAAACGGTGTACTAATGTCATGTACTGCGGAAGAGCGAATGCGGTACAGATGTACAGAGGATGAGCTTAGTTTATAGATAGTAATTTTACAACTGCAACTTACAGAAGCTTAAGTTTTATTGCATGCAATTCTAATAATTTCCCTTTGGATTTGAAAGTCTGGATGCCATCGGTAAGAGATGGTTTTGCGGTGAAATTATCCAAGGTATTTTTACCGCCTACTATTTTATGTACAGTTAATTTCATAGATGTAAATAATTTAATAATACATAAATTATGTTAATCTTCTTCTTCTTATATATAAAAAACCAATTGCTGTTCTTTTGTCTCGCTAAAACTAGAGACCGGGTGGGCCGATTTGGCTGGTTTTGGTTTTGAAATGTCGTAGTCCAGGGAAGGTATAAATGGTAAAAAAAAAATCGCTATGATTTTTTAATTTTTATACAGTTTATTTTTCCTATAAAAAATAAAATCTAAGAAATAAGAGTACTCAATTATAACTTTACTAGCTTTCGCCTGCGACTTCGCTCGCGTTTAATAAAAGTATCCCATGTTCGTTTTAATACCTCCAAGAATATGTGTACAAAGTTTCATGACGATCGGTTAAGTAGTTTTCCCGTGAAAGCGTAAGAAACAAACTTACTTTCACCTTTATAACATTAAGTATAAGTATGATAAATAAATATGATTCACCAAATATGTTGCTAAGCGACACAAAAAACCGCGTTGCGAAAACTCGAGAACCGCTCGACCAATTCAATTATTATTTTTTAATTTCGTTATGGCAAGGAAGGTTGTTAAAGAGAAAATAAACGTGAAAACTGCTAGTGGACTGCGCCAAGTCAATAACTTTTGACAGAAATTAGTTTGTCGGGGCAGCTAGTTATCTCATAAAATCCTATAAACAATAAGAACTAAAAATCTCAACAATGCCAATTATCATGAAGTCTTTGATGTCCTTTATATAGTGCAGCTTGTCAAAGCGAACATGTTCTCTCTTCACAAAGAACATCAAACGGGTGCAGCAGTATAATTATCGTGCTCCTTTCAAGTTACCAACACCGTATGTGTCCAACAAAGCCCAGTGTGCCAACCCTAGAATTTGAGTTTATAGCCCTATTCAGACGCAGTTATGAATAGCGACGCCTACCCCCGCTGCGTGAGTCCCTGTGGTATACCAGTGCGCATTCGCCCTAACACAATAGGGTTGGACAGTGAATTTAATATAGCTTTCCGCCCACTCCATAATTTTCTCATGATCTAATGGTAAATAACGGGTCTGAATGCTTCATGAGTTGTATAGTATCCAGTCTCAAGTAGTCTAGATTGTATCTTATTGTATGAATGCAATGATATAATATATTTCTGTCACTTCTTAAGAACTTATTTTGTAGAAAAGTGAGAGTATACACTCAATAGCGTGAGAAAATTAATCCATTTTACTAAAATTTATTCTTACTTAATATGACTTTAATTATTTTTAACGGGTATTTGAATTTAATTTTTTTATATAAGACTGTATTTGCATAACTATAGTATTATATAATAGGTACGTACTACAAATATATTAATGATAAAAAAAGAAAGGTAATTCCTGATTATTCTCAAGGTAAGCGATGAAGAATATTTACAAACTGGAGAATTTCTTGTTTCTTACTCCAATGGGGTTTTCTGGGGACCACATATTAGTGGAAAAGGACAGTAAAAGTATTACTTTTAAATAAAATACCCGCAGTACTCATTAGTGTACTGCGGGTATTTTATAATGTAGCAAGCAAGTAGACATTAGCAGTGGTTTTAAAAATTGTCAATATTAATTGTTACATTTGTACAGAATCATTTGTAGGTATATCCACATAACTAAGCCACTCAATTGTGTATGTCATGGTGCTTTCCAACCGAACGAAATTGACAACTTCTTTGAGTAAATTTTATTAATTAGGTTTGTGGTTTGTGTTTTAGAGTTTTTATTTCTGTATTATTACAAGGAGAAGTCATCCTCTTCCTAGCCTTTATTATTCCCAAGAATATTTGAAAAAGGTGTCATGCATAAAATGTAAAAAACTACGTAGCTATCGATAGAAACTGAACACAAAACTGTTGCAACAATTTCTTTGTGGGAAAACTGTTCTATAATGGATGAGTGAGTTAA
Source organism: Spilosoma lubricipeda (assembly GCA_905220595.1). Taxonomy (NCBI): domain Eukaryota; kingdom Metazoa; phylum Arthropoda; class Insecta; order Lepidoptera; family Erebidae; genus Spilosoma; species Spilosoma lubricipeda. The sequence goes on from HG992295.1 coordinate 9,095,451, forward strand.
CTGAATAAATGGCCTGATGTATCATGCATTCTGATGCATATAATATATTGCTTCGGTGCATGTTGGAAAGTTGTAGCATACTTAGAATACGAAATCGCAAACAACATTTTCTAAGTAAAAATCGATTTTAGTAAACTTAATATTTGATACTTTAAAAAAGGAAGAGATTCTTTGTTCGGTTGTGTGTGTATTTTTGTATGACGACCGATTGCACCGTCTATTGTGTTGTTTTTTCCTATCTACTAAGACTTTAGATAGTTTAAAAGCCTGTTTGATTGATACTAAGCAAAATAAGTAATCTATTTATCTATCTTATTGGGGATTCGGGTCAAAGATTCATAATTTCCTGTTACACAACTCAAAATCTTTAGTCGGTAATAACCAATTTGTGTTTACAAGCCGTTGTATTCGAAACACACGGTTCGCTGGTTTCACAAGCGTAAAACGCCTAAATTACATTCACATCACCGCATTGCATCGTTTCGTTAGACAGTTCGTTAAATTATTTCCGATTTACATCGGTGGATCTGCTAGTTTTAATATTGTAAACATTTCTGTATTAATTATTTTTTTGTTAGGTTTCTTTTTATACATTATTTAATATTTTGCACCATCTTTAGTAAAAGTAGAACAGATGTGTAAGATAAAATCGATTAGAGAATACATATTCAAAAGCTTTGACAACTTAATCTCCGTCTTCATAATTTACAAAAATATTATTTTATTTTGCAATCTCAAAAACAGAGGTTGTTAATGTAATCTGTCAAATCCCAACTGTACATTTGACAGTAGTGAGATCATACAAGTTTTGTTTTGTAAGGAGATACTGTTTTGTCTTTTCATTCAATTACCAAATTGCCACAATTACTCTTTGTTCTCGGGATCAGACATCACAATTGGCAAATATCTTTAAATCAAATTCATATGTTACATCAATCAATGAATGTTGTAATAGTTGGTACTGATCTTCCGTCCATTGTTCTTAGCTACAGTGATCCTCTATTGTCTTCTCTGTGTTTGTTTTTAAAATCGTTATAAATATTTAAATGCGCAATAAAGTTATTCCTTGTGAAATGTTCTTTTCCGGTAATTAACTTTTATTTTTGACTCAAAAGTCATAATTACTCGCGTGTCGTCAGCTCTACTTTCAATTAAAACAAAAACGTAGTTGTACTATATTTTATAATAAAAACAACAATATTTTTTCCTCAAAGGAATATTCATTGTTAGAAAATTAACGAATATAGGACTCGAAGCAATTTTTTTCTTTTGTTTTTTAATTAATTCTGTTTGTTTTTTATTTGTTCTTGATTTTAGCATATTGTTATTTGTTTTCTACATTTCTGCACTAATGGAAATTCCACTCTGAACTAATTAAACAATAAAATATTCATTAATAAATTAAAAAACTATAGTTTAAATTCACTGTTTTAGAGTAGTTGTTTAATAAGATTATTTTAATTTACCTTTAATGAGATTTGAATTTAAAAAACTGCTTTGTATAACATCACTTGTAATACTACGAAAGTTTATTTCGTGTTCTAAATACAATTGCGTTCCTAACTTGCCCACCCTATGGAGAATCGATTTCTATTTATGTTTTATGTGTATTTAATGTTTGGTTTTCTCTTTACAGGTAAACTATTTACTGCGTACTAGCGGGTGATGCTCCATAATACAAAGTAAGAGAAAATGAATCGATTCAAACGTTATTTTATAAATATTCATCTATACAAATAAATAGAATTGGATTGTCTGTTTGTTATATTAAAATAACCGCTTTTTACTAAATGCATATGTATGTATACACGTTACATATACCAAAAATCAAGTTAAAAAATTTTTTATCTGTTTGTCGGTCAGTGTCTCTGTCTGTCTGTTTGTTTCGGGTAATCTCTGGAACGGCTGGACGGATTTTGGCGGGACTTTCACTGGCAGGTAGCTGATGATCCAGAGACTTTTAGACTAACTTTGTCCCGCGGCGTTACTCGCTGTACAACAATAACCGCAGGTAGCACCGCGGGGTTCAGCTAGTCTCCTACAAGATTGCTATTTATATTGATGTCGTTTATTCGATACTGAACTAGGATAGTTTTTTGTTCATTTGGAAATGTAGATTTATGCTTACTTCAATTGTAAGTGTGTCTCCTAGTGGTGACGGATTAAAAATATCAATATAGAGTATCATCAAGCTCATTCGTCCCAAGAGAAGGAAAATTTAAAACCAATCGTGTGACAACCATTTTTGGTCAAAACCTCATTTTAAAAGAGAAACCTATTTTATGCAATGGACTGTTAGAAAAAAAAAATGACTGATTAGAAATTTTATTTCAATTCAAATCGTTATAAGATTCGTTCGTAAACATCTTTTATTTCCATCATCATCTTTGTGTGTCTCTTTGCTTATGACAAGACTTTGTTTCACCTACTTCTTTAGGTGATGTGGTCCTCTTTGTTATTGAAACAATCAATCAATATATATAGCACGATTACAACAATACTTTTTACAAGACAATCGACGTTGCATTAACACGGTGTAATGCATATAGACACTGGTATAAGCTCATCGTATCATTAATATTATCGGCTGCATCGCCTTTCTCCTCAGACACTGCGTGAGCAGCGCTTAATTCATGCCCTGCTAATCCTTATACATGTTATACACAGATATTGAATACACAAAACGGTATTTAATTAAAGACATTAGTTATTCTTAGTTACACTTGAAACGAAATAACATCTCTATATATAAAAATGTTAAGTTCGTTTGTGTACGCCTCAAAGACTATTAATAAATACTAATCTATACAAATAAATAAAATTGGAGTGTCTGTTTGTAATATTAAAATAACCACTTTTTACTTATTGAATAAATATGTGTACACCCGTACATATACCAAAAATGTGGTTAAAAAATTTATTGTCTGTCTGTCTGTCGGTCTGTCTATCTATCTGTCTGTCGGTCTGTCTGTCTGTCTGTCTGTCTGTCGGTCTGTCTGTCTGTTCCGGGTAATCTCTGGAACGGATAGACCGATTTTGACGGGACTTTCATTGGCAGGTAGCTGATGATCCTGGAAGAAATTAAGGCTACTTTTAAAGACTAACTTAAAGGTACTGTTTGTTTTGACTTATATATTTTTGTATTTTGGCATATTATATGTTTTAGGAACAAAAGATTTTACAGGAAACTGAACAAGTTTTGAATTAAATCTTTGTGTCAGACTTTGATATATATTGATGTACATATACCAAAAATGTGGTTAAAAAATTTATTGTCTGTCTGTCTGTCGGTCTGTCTATCTGTCTGTCGGTCTGTCTGTCTGTCTGTCTGTCTGTCTGTCTGTCTGTCTGTTCCGGGTAATTTCTGGAACGGATAGACCGATTTTGACGGGACTTTCATTGGCAGGTAGCTGATGATCCTGGAAGAAATTAAGGCTACTTTTAAAGACTAACTTTTTACTCGCGATACAACAATGACCGCGGGTATCACCGCGGGGTTTAGCTAGTATATATTTGGACAGGTTCGAAGATGGTTTTCATCGAATTTTTCGTGTCAGTTTTGCTTCTCATCAATGTATTCATGATGTGCCATAGCGGAGCGTGGCAGGATACACCTAGTACTGTTTGTTTTGACTTATATATTTTTGTATTTTGGCATATTATATGTTTTAGGAACAAAAGATTTTACAGGAAACTGAACAAGTTTTGAATTAAATCTTTGTGTCAGACTTTGATATATATTGATAAATTTATATGTTGAAAGTACATTCATAAATTTTTTTATTGAATTTTTGAATTGAAATATTTATATATTTATTAATATTATATTATTTTTATTGAATTGAATTATTGTCAACATTGAAGCGCTTGATGCAACTCACCTAAATGGATCTAGTTCAATTATTCATTTTTAGAACATTTTTCAAACTAAAAAATACTGAGCAAATCTCTGTCATCTACTCAACAACAATCTAACAACATACAAAATATGTAAATAGTAATTTGGATAAGTCTCTTAGTTTTGCTTTGAAGTTGTCCTGGTGTTGGAACACCATTCTGATTAACATGAATTTTCGTGTTAATTTTATTATTATATTTTATGTATGGGCCTGACAAAATTACTCTACTCTACCTGATGTAAAGCAAAAGCTGAATCCAAGAGTAGTGATTACCATACGCATGGTGACCCACACTTTGGTGGCCCAATGATGCTTCTGTCTGCCAAATGTAATAATTCCAAAAAAAAAATTGTCAAACAAATTCCAACATACTATTAACATCTTCGGTATAAAATTATAACAGTTACATTCACACCAGTATTTTTTTTATTGATTTTGATTTGATTTTTGTAGTGAAAAGGAACCACTTATCTGTATTCAAAATAATGAACTACACTTTGTCTTTAACTCTCAAATATTGCTGTAATACCTGTAAACATATAAGTTTGGACAAATCATTTTATTTGCTTATTAAATTTCGATAGTAGAACTACGAGTAGTAATCAATTGAAATAAAAAACCCAAGTCTCAGATCGCTTTGTAGGAATTAATATAAAGACTGAATTTGAGAAGACATGTACTCGTAAAACGGTATACTTCCTTTACGATGTGTATAGGCTAGTTTCGAATTTCTTAATTTATACTTAATAGTATTGAGTATAAATTTCATTCGTAATAAATGGCGTGATTACTCATGTTTCATGTTTGGATCTGTATAATTGCAATGTAGTATTTTATCGATATTGATTTAAGTAAGACATTTACTGAATTACTGGTTTTTAATTACATCGCTGCCCATTCAATTATAACTTTAATTACGTTAATTAAAGGAAGCGTTACAATTAAAATGATTTAAAGGAACAGTTATTGCCAATTTATCTATAATTTAAATATAAATTGCATATAAATTGCCGATCAATATTTTTATCTATGTGTCGATTTCATTTGTGTAAATGAAATTCCCACGACTTTTATGGGAATACTTTCTTTAAGTGTTGTTTGAATGTTAATGTGATTAAACAGTACCGCAAAATTTTCTCTGCCTCTCTTTCAGTCTACTTAATCGTAATACTTCTTTCCTAATATTTTGAATACTTGTCGTCCCTCATAACTACATTAGCAACTAATAGCATCTATACAAATAAATAAAATTGGAGTGTTTGTTTAAAATAAATGCTTTTTACTAAATGCATATGTATGTATACATGGTATATATACCAAAAATTTAGTTTAAAATTTAATATAATGAAAGTAGGTACCATTTAGTAAAAAACGATATATTTGTATACATCTATAGACTAGCTGACCCGGCGAACTTTGTACCTCTATATTTATTTTCGTCTATATTTTTTAAATTATCGATTAACTTCTTTTAGTATTTAAGCCCACCTTAACTTCCTGCAGGGCCGTAGTGTATGGGACTAAGCGGACTAAGAAAATATAACAATGCTGGTTTTATTAAAAAAAATATATTTTAAACAAACCTTGTCCTGACAATAAAAACAAATGAAACAAAGAGTTGTCCAATTTGGTGCAATCGATCGAAAGTTATGCGCGTACATACATTTTTGTGATTCCTTTTTATTTATATAGACAGATAAAGATTTCTTAGTAAGTAACTAGTTGAGAATGCGGCTGGAGGGCTACTCGGCGGTATATCTATAATACTCTGTTATCGAGAAGACAAGTATTGTTAGTGGCATAATATGCGTAAATAATATGTAATGTCGTGTTACTGGTCTGTAATACTCTGTAGTGCCGGATGATCCGATACGGACCGTTACATATAGTGATGTTCTTCTCCATCGATTTTCTATACAACATTAGATATTGTGTTTTGCTAGTTCATGTTTAAGTGCTCTAGTACTACTCTGCACATTTTTTATTTTATTTTCTACATAGCTAAATCATGTTACTGTCACTTTTTATATGCTTCTGGTCTATTTCTTAAATAAAAGAGCACTTTTTCTTATCCCGAAAAGTTTTCACATTGTTTAGACTTATTATGAGAAAATTTTAAGTCTTCCACGGACTTAAGTTGTTCTTCAAATGCACTAAACGTATGTTATTACATATAAAGGTATCTTTAGTATAATTGCATCGTCATTGTCCCAATAAACTACATATTGGGACTATGACGATTTCGATGTAATTGTACTTAAAACCCAAAGTAACAATTGTATGAAAATGACGTCATCGCAACGCTTAGTCATGTGGCTAAAACAAAATATTATCCAATAACATAAGAGGACTTGTTTTTATTTTATGTATGGTCTGTCAAAATGACTCTACTCTGCCTGATGGAATGCATAAGCAGTCCAAGAGTGGTGGTCACCATGCTCAATGCTCGTACAGGCAACGCAACAAGGCAGCATGATGACCACACATAGTGATGGTTCTGCATCATTGGGCCTCCGGTCTCACACTCACCAACGAAACACTGTCATTTTACGCTGATCTTCTGTGCGAGGGTAGTACCGCCCTGGTCGAGCCTGCCCGTTCGTGCTGAATTCAGTGTGGCTCTACTACCTGGAGAATAAAGGCGTTAGCCGTTAGCTATTGTAGAAAGAGAACCGACTCAAAACACTGCATATTGCCTAAGGAGCCTGTTTTCTTAGCCGATTTCATTATGCTACTTAACAGTAAAAAAAATAATGCTACGCAGGCATGTTATTCCTACCCACTTAAAACACTTCAAATATTTGTCAAATAGTAGACTCAAATGGTAGTCGCGCCAATGACACTTAACTTTACGGTTAAACACCTGGCTCATATTCCAGTAGTATTTACTGATACCCGTAGCTTGCGTCAAGTACCTACTTTCATTATATTTAACAAACCTTTCCCTTCTTAATGTTTACTACTTGATAAAATGAAAACACTTTATAGGCGATAATATACTCGTAAATTTACATATATATGGTTTAGTCTCTTGGAAAGGAATCTAGTATCATCTTCATCATAAATCATCTTCGGGGGACGCGAAACTACATAAACCTTTATATATATAATTCTTCTGTGAGTGTGTATGTCACTGAACTACTCTCAAACGACTGGACCGATTTTGATGAAATGTTTTGTGTGTGTTCAAGGGGATCTGGGAATGGTTTAGATTCACAATTTTGTCCGCTGGACAATGTTTTTTTAATTAATTTTTAATTTATTAGTATTTATGGCAAAACGACGTTTGCCAGGACAGCTAGTCTTTATATATATAATTCTTCTGTGAGTGTGTATGTCACTGAACTACTCTCAAACGACTGGACCGATTTTGATGTAATTTTTTGTGTGTGTTCAAGGGGATCTGGGAATGGTTTAGATTCACAATTTTGTCCACTGGACAATGTTTTTTTAATTAAATTTTAATTATTATTAGTTATGACAAAACGACGTTTGCCGGGACAGCTAGTATGTCTATAAAAATCTTATACAGGAGTACAGGAGTTGTGTCTACAGAAGACACACATCTGTTCATAACAATTTATTTCCACACCCTGATTCCATTCACACACGTCTTTTTTTTATAGTATAAGGGGCAAACGAGCAGACGTATCACCTGATGGTAAGATAACCGCCGTCCATGGACACTCGCAACATCAGTGGCGTCATTAGTGTGTTGCCGACCTTTCACACCGGTTTTCTATGAGGCCATGGTATCACTCCGGTCGAGCCGAAATTCATGCCGAAGCGTGGCTCTCCCACATTATATATTTTTAAGCTTACAAAATATAAGGGGCAAACGAGCAGACGTATCACCTGATGGTAAGATATTACCGCCGTCCATGGACACTCGCAACATCAGTGGCGTCATTAGTGTGTTGCCGACCTTTCACACCGGTTTTCTATGAGGCCATGGTATCACTCCGGTCGAGCCGAAATTCATGCCGAAGCGTGGCTCTCCCACATTATATATTTTTAAGCTTACAAAATATAAGGGGCAAACGAGCAGACGTATCACCTGATGGTAAGATATTACCGCCGTCCATGGACACTCGCAACATCAGTGGCGTCATTAGTGTGTTGCCGACCTTTCACACCGGTTTTCTATGAGGCCATGGTATCACTCCGGTCGAGCCGAAATTCATGCCGAAGCGTGGCTCTCCCACATTATATATTTTTAAGCTTACAAAAAGAAAGTAGAAACATTTCAAACAAACCGTATACCAACTATTCTGGTCTTCGTGGTATAGTAGGCTAAAACCTCGTTTTTATGGAGAAGCCTATGTCTATTAAATGCTGTTGATGGTGATGCTGGCATATAATAATAAAAAAAAACAATCGTTAAACTTTTTTAGGTGAGTAGCCAACTAATCGGAATATCCGAGTACTCCACTTACATCGACTAATTCGATTAAACACAGTGTTAGGCTATATTGGTATGTTTTAACAATTTGTATGAGAAATTGGCGCTTGTAACATTATACAAACATTGCACAATTTATGTAATTGGATATGTTCGTTCTTTAACGTCTGTTGTTAACTTTACAGATAACATTTATTGCTTTTAATTAATAGATTTTACATAACGTATAGTATAAGTATTGAATTAATGTAATACCATATAAACCGCTTTTCATTCAAAAGTGTAAGGATGGGGTTTTTCATTTATTTTTGTTCTTTTTGTTCAAGAAGAGAGTGAATATCATATATGAACTTTGTCTTTATCGTTCCTTTCATTCATAAAAGTAAAACAGATATTCCGACACCCCAATAAAACAACCTTCCATGCACTACACAAAACCATGCACAGATTTCATAATATTTGCATCACAAACGAATGCGCTTTCAAACAGTTAAATAACCCATCTATAGGGAATTATAAAAGCGTGTGCAAACAATAGACCCGTTGTTTCAATATGAATGACTGAATATGAATGATTAAAGAACGAAGTCGTTCTCAATTCGGTCACGTACAAAATGCATCCTTACACGAAATAACGGGACGTTTATAGGTTATTATATGGTTGTCCTTATTTAGACTAATATTTGGTCACCCTTTCACTTATGCGGGTCATTCTTTTAGTTCAGTGGGTCTTGGAAAAATTAGTTCAATAATATATTCCATTTCATTTCTCATTAGATTTGAAACAGATTATTGATATAGTGGCTAATGATCCTGACTGCTAAGCCAGAGATAGTGGGTTCGGATTCCACCTAGGACAAATCTTTGTGATGACCACGGCCATTTGTTCTGTATCTGGTAATAATTTATCATAATATGTATGTATTTAGAAATAGGTAAGTATGTTTACCAGCAGTTTTGTAGCCTTACTACATGCTTCGGCTTGTTTGGGATCGGACGGTAGTATAGCCAGCTGATTTCAGTATGAACGGGCCGGCACGATCAGGGCGGTACTACCCTCGCACAGAAAATCAACGTAAAATGACAGTTCGTGCTGTCGGGTTTCGTTGGGGCGGAGGCCCAATGATGCAGAAGCATCACTAAACCGCCATGGTGCGGATCACCATGCTCCATTGTTGCATAAGCTGCATTCGCAATGAATATGGTGATCATTCTGCTTATGCTTACCATCAGGCAGAGTAAAGTCATTTTGGCAGGGCCATACATAAAAAACACGACCCTGCGTAAAATGTGTAAGGATATTACCATTTGATTCCGAATGTCGTCATCATATCATCATAATGTCATATCATTTCTTCGTATAGAATTGGCAACAATGGAAAAGTTTCTTTAAAAGAGTTAGAATGTTAAATGAAGCTAAACTATTCAGCGGTACCTTTTATAACCACTTATGAATATGCTAATATTCTATAATAACCGTGGCTAACCAAGCTGATACAAATTTGTATCGACAGCCTACTTATGGTGGACAAGATTTTATCCACAACTTGGATCGTAGATATCTAGATTTTGAATAATGTGATTAATGTATCCTCATCTTTTAAAGATGAAAGATACCCTCTATCATTTCGATATTTTGATAACACATATGCAAAACAAATTCAACAAATCTCTCAGAAACATCTCAGAGTAACAAATAATGCAAAAATTAATTTACTAGGCTACTTCTTTACAAAAAATATAAAAACCAGTAGTGCATGTTAAAATATTTGGTTTTAATAAGTAAAAATTTTACAAAATAAAACCCCGTTTCAAGAACCACCAAATCGATCATCAGATCTTCTAAAAAAAGAATCACAAAATCGGTTCATAAACGACGAAGTTATCCGCGAACACACACAAAAAAATAACAAAAAATATATACAGTCGATTTGAGAACCTCCTCCTTTTTTGAAGTCGGTTTAAAATAAAGCTCCTTTATATAATATGTGATTCATCTTCTTCATCATCAGCCTATTACAGTCCACTACTGGACATAAAAAGAGATATTTTACCTAAAATGTATAGAACTAGCAACCCTCTTCGGCTTCTCACTACTCGGGCTACTTACGGAAAATATAAGCTATTATCCAACGTCTTCAACGAATATCCTTATATTTTAGCCAATATACTCAAAAATTTAAAAAATTATGTACGATAACCTGCTTCAAGAATTACTCTATCTATTAGTAAAACACACATCACACTCCGTGCAGTAGTTTTAGAGTTTATCGCGAACAAACGGATAGACAGACGCGGCGCAGGACTTTGTTTTATAATATGGAGTGAGTATTATGTGTCCCACTTCCCTTCAACATGCATATATTTAACCATATTCAAATGTATTTCACTATTGACAATGACATTTAAACTTGATGTATGTGTGTTCTCAGTTGGGTAACAGTGCGTTACCCTATCTGCTTGGCTGTCATCGATACAGCCTTTGTTCTCGACCCTAGTTGATTTTGTTCATTCAATTGGAGTAAATTACGAAATGCTGACAATGATTTCTGTGTCATTGACTTTAGATGTTTCATTGCAATCGTTTGTTTTTGTATTTACTGTGGTTAGAGTCTGATGTCGCTAAATACAATGGAGATTCTTGATGTGATTGGAAGTTCGAAAGAAAAATTGAGAACTTCATTACGCTATTATACTATAATCGTAATCATACTAATATTATTAATTCAGAAGTAACTCTGTTTGTCTGTGGCGCTTTCACGGTTGAACCGCTGCACCGATTTCAATAAAATTTGGCATAGAGATGCTTTGATTCATGAGGAAGGACATGGCTACTCTTTAATGATATAACTGCCGACATGCACATAGGCGGAGCCTTGGCAAAAGTTAGTATATCATATTTAAAAAGAGATAAAAATACGCTAAAATATACTGCAAAATAAATTAAATGTTATGTGTTTGCAGTTTTTTAAATAATGTGTACAGTATACAATTTGTTTAGTTTTGTTGAATCCTTAGCTAAATTGCTGAGTCATCATTCGTTGCAAGCCAGCTGTAATCCTTTTTAAGGATGCTTAAAATTAAAACGTTATGATGTAAATAAAATAAAATTCCAAAATATGATCAAACTGAATAATGGCAGACGCTATTTTTGGAATCACATTAATTTAATCAGAGCCCAGTTTATCTATGAAAATACCATATTATAATAATGTGTAGAAATGCCTGTGATTGTATTAACAACAATGTTTACAATAATTTAAACATGCTGCTAACATTATTTTATAATGAGTTGGGTATTTATGATTAACTGTGGGTATTTTATACTGTAGACTATAGGGAAAACCTCTATAGTTACCTCTAATTATATTTGCTATCATTTACCGTAATTGGCATAATAAGGATAAATAAATAATTATTATTTCAAATATTTTTTTCTCCATGGAAATGATACGTCCTTGAATTGTATTTGTCATTTGTATTTCTTTAAATTTTTTTGTATTAACTTACTTATTTGTCTTTTCATTATTCCTTTAAATATATTTTTGTCAATATATGATAGATAAGTTCTATTTAAAGATTCGTGGCTGCCTGTAGTTACCTGTAGGTTTTTTACATCTATTTCAGGCACCAGACTCTCATGAAGTTGCTCGAATATATGGCATTTTGTAATTGTAATCTATATATATATAAGAGTAAGGTGACTGACTGACATACCCAGAGATCAACGCACAGCCTAAACCGCTGAACCTAGAATCCTGAATTTTTTTATGTAGGTTCTTTATTTAACGTAAGTGAGCACTAAGAAAGGAATTTTGGAAATTCCACCCCTAAGGGGGTAAATCAGGGGATGAAAGTCTGCGTGAGCGAAGCCGCGTGCAAAAGCTAGTGTATTATATATAGTGTAACTCAATGACTATTAATATTTGTCTTGTCTTGTACTTGGCTAGTACATTTAAGAACAGTTGTGGCTGTTTATAAAAAAACTTGGTTTAAATTCTACTACTGGATTTAATATTCATCCAATTTCCTTTATTATAAGTATGAATTGACAAAATTATTCTAGGTATCTTCCACATTTGAGTAAAATATACAACAATGACTAATATTTCGTATTCATCACCACTACCCAATAAAGGATAGTGCTATCCAATATCCGAATATGGCACGTAAATAAAAGATCATAGAGGTTAAGACAAGAAGATCAGATAGGTTAAAACAATTGGCAGTTTCTTGAAACGATCTAAACAAAAGATTATGAATTGAGTACGCTCTCCATCCGCTGCATGCGAGGCTCCTTACTCATTATCATTCGTAATCGATCTTCACTCACTGTATCGAATGTGCGTACACTCTAGTTAACATGTAATTTTAACATTATCGTGTAAACGGATAATGTCCATTCTGTGATCGGCTGCTGCGCTTGCCACATGCCTCTGTAGCGACGCGGCGCCGTCGCCTGACATCGATACATAAATTGAATCTCACGATTTGATTCCATCACTGTAATTACACCGCAAGATCGCCGTGCGCTTCATCCACTTCCGTCGATTATACACCGCTTGTTATTATGGGAATTGATTTTATTGAGACATAGGCACTAAAAGATACTATACACTAGAATAGAAATGAGCAAAAAACTTGTATTCAGTGAGTTTAGTGATTTCGAAATTTGGGGTTTATTGTTTTGACAGAGTAATCAATCAAATAAAACTATCAATATGACTACTGTGAACCCTACAAATCACAATTTATGTTTCTTTTCAAAATTCTTACCAATTCAACGTGTGATACAGATCTGATTTTCATATTGCAGAGATAATTTATCTGCAATATGAAAATCAGATATCTATGTATGTGTTTCTTTTTAACAACTTTTCTTTTTAACTAACCACCCTAGCATTTTTTTGTCTAGGATTCAGTAAACAATTTAGAATATATCTGTATGATTACTTTATCAGCGTTAGAGTCAGTTTCTTTAAAGCTAGTTCTCCATCTTTTATCTGTTTTCCAGGGTCTTATTTTCTATCTATTCATCCATCAGTTCCTTCGATCCCCCGTCTTTTTGAAGCAGGAAACTTTTTTTTCCAAGTCCTCTACTTTTATCTATTTTTCAAGGTGTTAATTCCTATCTATTAGTACGTCAGTTCTTTCGTATCTATTTCATGAAGCCTTACGTACATAACGTAACAAAGCGGTTACAAACACTCGTTTTAACAATTAATAAATCCCGGCGAAATTATAACCAAACGGCCGAAAGTACTCAAACTATAAAACGGCGCTATATTTTTCTAGTGAGTTAACATTTGACAAGGTAATAATGACAAACCCTAGTGTTGCCATTACAAACTACATATTATTACTATCGGTATCGAACACTATCTAGTCCACTTCTAATTTGTTTATCCAATCATATATTGGGAAAGTGTCTGCCTCATTATACATATGTTGTACTAAATCGGAATCGAAACTTAAGATTAAAACTGAACTACGCAGGAAATATTATCCTTTAGATATTAAACCTGTCTTCAGTGTTGGTGAAACTCGCTAGAGCTTCACTTAACAAGCTATCTAGGATGTAATATGTCTATGGACAATGAATACGCCATGCAATCGATTAAATCTGTGGCAGTTTTCTAATAACCAATTACACTATCAATCGAGAGCCTGTAATAAATGTCAGTGCTTGGAATGAACTGATGTCGACTCTTTATTTTAAATGCTTTTAAACGAGATTCAATTTTCTTTTGTAATCATAATTTAATCAAAGGTTCTTATAGTAGTAGTAACAATGAGATACTTATAAATTCAAAATAAAAAGAATTGTAAGCTACGTCAATTTAAGCCACATTCCTGAACTGACCCACCAGTCACTAATGAAGAACGCACTGTAATACATGATATACGAGCCTTACAGTAAATTAGTTTCACAACTAGTTTTTGTATATATTAAAACTCCACCCTTCCCCACTAAAAACTATAAATTCAGGCGCCTATAAATATCAAGTGTGCATTTCTCAATGTTCCAAAATTGTTCACCCTAACATGTAACGTGCCTTAAACCGGCCAAAGCAATCTCACATGTCAACCGAAGCACCCTGACGCCCAATTAAGGCACCGCGAGATGAGAAGACTCGCGTAATCATTTACCGTCTGCCAGTCCCACTTCAATGCTCATCGAATTACTCTTACCGTTCCCCGAGATTGCACGTTCCGACGTAGCGATAAATAAACCACGACTCATGATGGAACCCATTCTTAACAGAATGCAATCCGCTGACAACGAACGTGACGGTTTCTGGCAGATACAGCAAAGAAAGCGTCGTGTGACTTCTCTGTGGCCATCGTGATCGGCCGGCAAACCACTACTCTTATTGCCAATCTTGCTCCACCATTAGCCTGGCTTCTAATAAAGATATAAATTACTAAAAGTTAATTAAAACGCTTATCAGTGTCCTGGTGGCAATGCACTCGAGTTCTCCAACGACGGTTGTTTAGAAAATTGAACGATTTATAGGTGAAACTGTTAGCAAACATCTGTTAGTGCTTGATTGATTTACCGTTTGTGACAACTTGTACTAATATTTTGGTAGTTTGTAACTTTCACGTCTGAATTCGTGATGACGATTGAGATTATAAGTATGACAGCTCAGTATTGTTTTGCACTTGAGATAGGGGTTGTGCTGTAGTTTCGTTGGTAATATCAGCTAAGCGATTTGCAGATAAAGATTTGACAAGTGATTGCAGTACAATAAAGACAATTGACCATAATGGTAAACAATTCAGATATCAATACTGGTTAAGAGAATCGACAGTAATCTAAGATGGAATTGAAAAGTGGCTGCTTTGCAATTCAATATCTGCCGTTTTCCAATATGATTACGAGAGACTACGGAAATGCATTAGCACAATAACTGTCAGTTTGTCCGTTAGCATATATAATATGACGAGGACCAGCGATGCGCACGCGCCGACAAATGAATGTGATTCTCACGGGGACCACTCTCTGTGCGCCTCAGGAAGTACTATGTGCGAATTATTAAACATTATTATAATAAAATATGGACAATGGATATTGGAAAGCTAATCTTTAAAATATTTACTTTGAAAATCTATATACAACATATAAATAAATCGCCGAAATGTATGTATGCGTATAACTTCCGAGTCATTTTTTGTCCGCGACTGTACACTGCCTGAGGGAAACTGAGACAGATGTTATGTAAATATTGCGGTACGAAATTCGCCGGGTCAGCTAGTAAGTTATATTTTTTAATACCTACTCTATAGATAAAGTAACGGTTTTTTTCTTGGATCAATATATAAAACTACATACGATTAACTTAGAAGGTTAAAACACATTTTTTTTGTATTATCACTTGCTAGAAAAAAATGATTTTATTTTAAATACGAATGTTGGTTTTGACTACAATTCATTAAATTCTCACTTGTACAAAACTTCAATTGATACTACTAAAGCCACTGAATCAATTCTTTATACGGTGCCACATATGACTGTAACTAATTGCTGGACGCAATTGATTCCTAGCTACCGTTTGAGAAAGCTGAGTTATTGTCGCTGTAACAAATGACATCGTGCCGCCTCTTTCCGTGGCTTGAACCAATGTCCATTAATTGTCATAGTGGGATCATGCATCACTGGTTCCCGTATGAGGCCTCAGGTGAAAGGAGAGGGAAATTGCATAACGGAGAAATTGAATCATGTTTTTTGACGGAAAAAATGGAATTATGTTGAATTGCATTTTAGGTTACTGAAATAGGTTTGTGATTTTGAACTTGGAATGTGTAATTGTAGAATGAATGTTTGTATAAAAGATTTTTTTGGATCCCTTTCGTTGTGAGCATAAAAGCGGAAGAGCCGAAAGAGTAAACATTAGTACAAGCAAGAGTATTCAGATTCGGTAATATATTGCTATCGAAAGATTTAGAAAATTATATGGCCGATGAGGATAAAATTATGTAAAATAAGACGTGTGTAATCTTATACATAAAATCAATTGCTGTTCATTTGTCTCGCTAAAACTCGAGAACGGCTGGGCCGATTTAGCTGATTATTGTTTTGAAATGTTGGTCGTCGACCAGGAATTTAAACGGTAAAAAAAATCTAATGTCACATGTACGTAGTAGCGGGCACAGCTAGTTATTATATATCTCTACAGAAAGAAAATTACAACATAAAGTACTAGTACTCGTGAGACTACATAATACCTCTCAGTCAGTGATCTTAAAGCGATAAATTACTTCACTTACAGTTGAACACATCGGTACCAACAGTGGCTACAGTCGCCCTGAACAAAAACTTATACGAAGACAGTAAAAGCGAACATGCATCGCCATTCCATAGTACGGCAATGGAGTGATGTTGAAAAAGAAACATGATATACGCATCTTTAACAAGCCACTGACACCTCCGGACAGTTCATAAGTAAATCTGTCCACGGATTCGTTCCGGCCAAACACTTAAACGCTGCTGTGGTTTATATTGCTTGATGCGTGTAGCAGCAACCGCATACAAAGTTGGAGTGACGTGAATTTTTTGTACATCGACAAACGAGGATTGCCAGTATTGTATTATTTTGTAGAAAATAAAGTTGAATCCACCTTGATTCAAGTGTAATTTAACAGATATAAAATTCGGCATTATAAAAGGAAAATATTCTTGCAATGCGTGCTTTTGCTACAAATCGACCAGGATTCGGTCACTTTTATTATGTACTTTGAATGAAAAATGTATGTTTAATTTTTGCATTAGAAGGCAAACGAGTAGATTTGTCACCTGATGTTAAGTAAGTAGTGTGACTATCAATAGACTTTAGTTACTGATCATTAACATATTTTAATAGCCCAATGCTGGATTTATGTCCTATCCTGGGAAACAACTCAAGAGACAAATAAGTCTATACTTACATAAGTTTTAAGAGTACAAATAATATGAAACACAATTCACGGCTTTTAAACATAGATAGCGAAATATCACGATCCAAGAATTTTTGTTCTGGGAAACAATAACTGGAACTAGAAATGCTCCAATGTAAATAAAGTCACGAATGAAATATAACACATAATAATAGTATGTTACATTTGATGTGTATAAAATGATATGAAAACAAAACGCGTTCATATACAATATACCGTACCCTACACCGTCTTTGAGTTTATATTAAACCTAATACAGTTTGTATAGGCTACATGTGTAATATAGATATCTTAGACCGGCGGAGCATAAAAGGGGTTCCCGCTCTATTGTGTTAGATACTCCAAAGCTCCTTGCTAGCTCATATTTATAGGTCTCATTGACATTTCCAACGTTAGCTATAAATTAATATATGTGATACTAATTTAAAATTATCACAATCGAACATCACTAAGTTGTGGAGATACGATGCCAGTTGCTCCGTGTAAAAACTGATATTCAGGTAAAACCGGTTGACCTAGTAGCCGACCCCAAATCTTGGGAATAATAAAAGCTAGGAAGATGATGACGATAACTTGAAAATAAAGTTATTATAAACGGGCTGAATAGTTAAGTCTGGACGTCCGTCAGTTTGCAATTTCTTCGTATTTTATATAAATTGAAATATACAGCGCTTTTAAATAATTCACTTTTGAGTCAACAGAGAAGGCAGTGAAATACTGGGTTCTTGTCATTCCTACATGTGCCTGGTAGTGAATAACTCCTTGAGTGAGCTTATTGAATAACATTTCTGTAAATTGCTGAGACTTAATTGCAGTACTTGCTACTAAATGTATTATTATTCTTTATGACTTTTTCCCTGTGCATATATTTTTTGCAATAGAAAAATGCTAAAT
Organism: Spilosoma lubricipeda; assembly: GCA_905220595.1. NCBI lineage: Eukaryota > Metazoa > Arthropoda > Insecta > Lepidoptera > Erebidae > Spilosoma > Spilosoma lubricipeda. Next base: position 9,113,583 of record HG992295.1, read on the forward strand.
TCCAAGAGTCTATTAAAATTGATGTGAAAGCCACGAAGTCGGGTCAGGTTACCTGTCAGACATTTTAGGTGTTTTTGTGTAACTATTCAATATGTTTTTGTCAGTTTAATGAATCGACTTTTTTGCATTGAAAGTCAATTGAACACTTACTGTGAAATGTTTAGAAAATATACATTCAATCAAATGTTATAAAAGATAGTTATAAATAGGATTTTTTAACCCATATTAAGAAAATTTTAATATCAGAATTCGCTATTTAGTGTTCGGTTGATTGTGAAAAAACAATTTCATTCTGTCTCTCTGTCTCTCCCTCTGTCTGTCAACATGTAGTCTAAAACTACAAAAAAAACAAGTTTGACTAAAACAAATTTCATTTTTTTTAATTAAAAGAATATGTATATCATTTACCTTCATCTCTGCTAAATCGTACACATTGCACACTACGGAGATACTACACTCTTCAAAGAAATGTCATTTTTCATTTCCTCTATTTAAGACTAATTTTGCGTAATCCACGAATTGTTGTTCTGAGTCTGGGTGTTCTTTGTATCTGTTACATGTATGTTTGTAACAAGCCCGCTGTACAGAATTTATACCTAACTAGCCGCCCCACGCAACCTCGTTTGCGTCCTATTGCCCGTAGCGTGTAATTTTCCCCCGTTTTCGAAACATTTGTCATTGGTGCTCCGCTCCTATTGGTCTTAGCGAGATGATATATTGCCTATAGTCTTCCTCGATAAATGGGCTATCTAACACAGAAATAATTTTTCAAATCGGACCAGCGGTGCCTGAGATTAGCGTGTTGAAACAAACAAACAAACTCTTCAGCTTTATACATTAGTATAGATGCTATTTTTAAAGTTACATAATACGTTATGGTTACTTTCTTTTAACAGCTTACCGTATACCAAGTCCATTTCGTTTTCTCTTCAACAACGTCCAAACAAACTTCAATCGGCTATTTCGTCTTTAGATTCAATTATATCGTAAATGGTAAACATTGAATGGAAAAGCGTGTATCTACATTACACCATATGCGTTGCGCCATGCGTCGGGGTCGTCAACACGTTCAGAAATAGACGTGAAATAGACACGGCTACTAATTATAGTGCCGACAAGGATTTAAAGGGATGTTACCGAAAGTAACCTCACACAATATTTGTTTTAACGTACCGTATAGGTGCACCCAATATACGGTGGGTTAAAACAAATATTGTATTTTGTTTTTAATTACGTTGGATAAGAAATGTGTTTAGAGATTGTTTTTATTTTAGGCACAGTGCGCTCGGAATACTACCAATGTCTTATTTTGTTTGATTCAAATGTGTTTAGAACAGCATTTGGAGTTTTTTTCATTTATGTTCATATTAGCTTCATATTTTACAAAAAATAATAAATAATATTTTTATAATATATAATAATAAAAAATATTTTTATAATATACAAATAATAGATTTACAGTTCATTTGAATAAAACACTCGGGTGATATGATCTTGTTCGATTTTCACTTAACGAAAATATGTTCTTGATTACTCGAAGAAAATGTTGCCGATATTGAGAAAGTGTGTAGGTAAATATGTTCTATCCTCAATCATGTTTTAACCGTTAGATTGATTTAGCTTATTGTGGCACACACATATCAAAACACGCATCCTGGATTGGTTAAATGATATCGAACATATTTCAAAAATAACATTACGAGAAAAAAAAACTACGTTACTGTTTTTAGTTCAGTTTCACTGTATTAATTTTGTATGGTATGTGAAACATATCACTAAGGTTAGTGTGAATACGGGCGTGCATATATACATTTTTATAAAGCCCTCACGGCATGAGAAAGTAGCGCCATTTGCAAATCAAATTCTAAGTCTAGTCTAGATCGTGAGTTAATTATAGTATTTCGTTTTTAGAACAGCTATCACGGCTATGATTATGGTTAATAAGGTAGATTTTATACTTATTAGTATAATGTACTAGCTCTATCCTGTCACGCTTCTCTATGGTACATTATAGTTGAATTGATGAGAATAACCGACTCAAAACCAGTTAAATAGAATCTTAGAAAATGTTTTTATATCATGTCCAAATAGCTCAATAGGTGGAGAACTTCTTGAATTTTTAAAGGCTACAGAAACCAATATCGCATTTATTTATGTCGAAAACTGTATAGTATAGAAATGATATAGAATATGCGTACTGAATTTAATTTTGTTTCCTTTGGACAACATAACTAACGATCCATTAAGCAAACGATAGGCCAGATACCGGATAGTAATCTGATATCCATTTCTACTAAGGAGTGGAAGAAGATTTGTTTTTAAGTCATTCCTATTTTTAAACGATTCTATGAATTACATAGGTTTTTCTTATTATTCATATCTTTAATGCAGCAAGCTAAATACTTTTCATGTGCTCATAATAAGGTAAAATTATATAAAATTCGTCTTTTCATTATTCTTCTGACCTCGCAACTATAGTCCATTCATCGACTGCTTATTTCGTGATTGATTCCAAACTCGGGTTATGATATAACTACTGTTTTTATCTTATTGCCTGTTTGATGTTGAACACAATAGTCCATTAAACTTTCACTGACAAAAGTAATGACGAATTATGTAAAGCGCAAAAATTTCAAATTGTATGCAAGCATTCAGAGGGAATACTTTCAAAGGAAATTGTTTTATATTTGTGTAATTTACGTAATCTTGTTCAATTTAAAGCAATTTCCAAAGAAGTAAATTCAGAACTTTACAGTAAATATTTATAAGTTTATGTACCTCTTGCGATAAGAAGCTTGATATAAATTCAGAAATGTGCATTAAAAGCTACAGAATTTGCAAATTCCAATATGTATAGAGTATGAGATACGTATGAATGTTTTTTTCCAAATTTTTACCAAATTGTGATGATATTTTGTATTGACAAAACGCGTGTCGTGAATAGAGGGTACCTTCTACACGGCGACATCCCCGGTGATCACCGATTCAGAAATAAAAAAATCACAAAACGCAACCCTTTGCATGAGCATCGAGTCACGAATCTCCTGAAATGTCTTCAGTAAATTACGTTTGTAAAACAAATGTTGGGGACAACCTTGAGTTTTTATGGGCGATGATACCATTTTGGGTATGAATCTTGTTCTTTTGCACGTGAAGTTTTAACCTTGTTTGTCATTCAAAGTACAACATAGATATAAAACTACTTAAATCTTATGTGACATCTAGCCAAACGATTTAGGTGTATTGATTACAGTTTGAACAACTCATTACCATGCAATACATTTATATCTATTATATTAATTTATATATACTTCTCTTAAGCTCTAACGTTGTGAAGAACAGCTTTTAGTATTCAACACTGTTTTAATTGCTTTGAACTCGTATTTGAACCATTATGAATAATTTAATTAAAAGTAATAATTGAAGCAAATCTTCTTCTTTCTTCATTAAAAAAGACAACTCCCGCATTACGAATATACATTCCAGGTCGCGGGGAACTTTACAAACATACATGAAACGGACACAAAAAACTACAACAATTTGTGGATCGTACAAAGTGTTGTCTCCCATGTGGGATTTGAACCCACTTGGCTCCGTAGGAAGCGGCGTGGCGACCGCTTATACCACTAGACGAACATCCGTCACATTTCATATTTATTTATATAGGTACATTATAAATAATTGAAATACCTAAACATTATGTGTTACAGTAACCTACTGACTGTGACCGCGTTATATAGTGCTATAGACATTTTGTTTTGTGCACTAATGAGTATTTAGGTGGCTTTTAAATGAGAAAAAGCTGAAATATTAATATGCACGCTTTAATTAAAAGAATTAAACAATAATTTAATAAAACATCCGAGGCGCGAAAAGTAAAATTAATAAAAAACAGATTGCTTCAGTAAATATTTTGAAATTTTCTTGTCATGTTCTTATACCTACATGATCGTTATGTATGATATGCTACGTTCAAGTAAATATATTTGCATCATAACTATTGTTTTTCAAATTACAATCTACCAACCAACTGTTTAAATATATTTTAGTAAAAATATTCATATCTATATAGTATTGGAAAATATGAAGGAAGACTTTATATCTACAGAATATCACCATATCAATAGATGTCCTACCCTCAGTTTCTATTTTTGAAATAGTAACAAAAGTACTTATTTTTGTTTGAACTTCCTTAAAAATAAAAAGTACTATTTTAGTTGCCGTTGCTATCTTTACTTAATCTATAATACAGCAGGCAACTTTTGTTTGTTTATAATGTTCCAGGTTTCTGTTTTACAACCCGTTTTAGACGTGTATAGATTAAAGTACGTTTATAAGTCGCCAGTTTATATTTAGATTATGTTTAGGAGACAGTTACAAGGTATACATTTTGAGTCATAAAGAGTGACTTGTTTGAAGCTAACTCAGATCAAATAAAAAAAGTTAGAAAACGCATAAGTTCCGATTTAAGAGATATACTGACGAAAAGTAGCGTAGTTTCTCTTTTTTGATCTGAGGAAGCTAATTTTAGGTAGTTTGAATATTATTTAGGTTTTCGAAAGATTTCAACATGTCTTTCTTTAAGATATTATTTTTAATGTAGTTTCAATTTTTAAAAAGTTACTCACAAACTCTATCACTCAATAATCGCAGCTTCAAAGCATAATTAAAAAAAAACATATAAGCTTTAAAATAAACTTCAAAAAATTCATGCCTGTAGAATTTCAGCTCAGTTTAATATTAATTTCTTCTTTAAATTTGTATTCCCTTTCAATAGCCAAGAAACAGATCACGATTAATCCCACATAAATACTGTTTCAAAGTTACGGTCCATATATACAGACTGTGGCACAGACTATATCTCACGGGTGCCTGTCTCAAACGTTAAATGAGACATTCCACAGACATGGAGCTAATGTCAGAAAATGTATATTATGAACTCTTTACTAGAAAATACTTTCCTAACCTTACATTTTTATTCATAACTATTATGTTTTATACCGTTTGTTTTGGATACTTAATACCATCAATACTTTTAGGTAAGATTTTTATTTATGGTTTAAAATTCAAACCAAATGCAAATATTCCCAGGTATGCATATGTTTGGTTTACATAACACCCTTTTCTAGAAGGCACCGACGCTCGTTATAGCTATAAATTGTAAAACACTTATCACTGTTAGAAATTGTAGTAAATGCAAAATAGTAAACCATACAGCAATAATATTAAACATGAAGCTGATTTTAGAGATGACACGTGTCGATACCGATATGTGTAACACAATTAGAGATTATCTCGTATAGCATCAGAGTATTAGTGGACGCATCCGACGCACGCGCAACCGGGCGACGTACATATTTGTAAAATGTCACGACACGGTACACTGTCAATACATCGTGTCGCTCTGGCGCGAAAATCTCCGCACACTTATCTGTTTTGCCCATACACTAATGACGGCATTCCGTTAGAAATATAAAACACTAATTTTACTAAATTGATTTTCTTATGATTTCATACTTTCTTCGACCGTTAACTACTAAGTCAGCCCGTGTTGAATCTGCAACCACGTTACGCTTGCAGACACCGCTAATTATTTCACACTTTCCCTTTAAAAAATAAAAGCGCTGTAATTGATGAGCGGTTTCGGACTCTCGGCTGTTGTTATGTCCGATCTGTCGCGCATTTGCTTCTTTGTCCACCTCTTTACTGACCGATACACAATCTGCTTTTTGCCGATACTGAAATTCAAAGCGATTCAATGCGGCATCTCGTTTTTCAAACAATGGGCCTTTGTATCTACTCGAAGGTTCCGTTTGTATTTCACAATACGATAGTGAGACGTGTGTGATTGTCTTATCACAGTCCGATCTTGACTGAACAAGTATGAATCAGATGTATCATTCTATACACAAAGCGTCAGATTTACATTGATTGTCTACTTATTATTCGTAAATGTTAACCATTTTTGCTTTTACAAGAGAAAGTATAGCTACGTAGTACACGTACATACGTAGTACGTACAAGTCTTTTTTTATGGAGTAATGGCAAACGAGCATACGCATCGCCTGAAGCGATTACCGCCGCCCATGGACACCCGCAACACCAGAGGCATCACAAATGCGTTGCCGGCCTTTGGGGGATGGGGAAGGAGTTAGGGTATAGGCCTCCGGTATCCTCACTCACCCGGTGAAACACAGCGCAAGCGCTGTTTCACACCGGTTTTCTATGAGGCCGTGGTATCACTATCACTCTGGGAGCCGGCCCATGCATGCCGAAGCGTGGCTCTCCCACGGTAGACTTATCAACATGTTTACATCATGAGTGCATGTTCGTTTCGGTTTGCCAACTGATTAAATAATTATGTTACAGTACATAATAAATAACCTATTAAAAACAAAGTGTCTTTTTGTACTATGATAAATCTTACATTTACCCCTAAAATAACGCTTGATGAACAATGACACTTCAGTAACAGTAAAATTTGTTTTCAAATAACTTATAATTCAAATTGAAAAGTTTCGTGTCTGAAAATAAAAATCGTTGAGGTATTTTTTTATTCTTAAATTACTAAACAATCATTAAATACCTAACACAGTTGTTAAATGCAAGCGAGCAAAAATACATTCCAAATATATTTAAAAAGAATTTCAAATATCTGAAATTTCTATGCACCAAAAACGTTTTCCTTCTATTTTTATTACAAAATCTTTCCGGTCATCGGCTTATTTTTTTTTCTTTTTCTTTGCAATCAGAGCGTGACAGGTGTACCGTACCGTTTTCTTGTATTGCTCAGTGGCTACTCACTGATGATTAACTGCTTCCGACCGACCGGAAAGTGCATAATGAGCTTATTGTAACTGCTCATACATTTGCATATTACATTTAGATAAACGGGACATCTGTGCTGTTACTATGAGGGTAGTAGGTATTGGTATTTTGTAAATACATTTCATTTGGAAATGGATGAAAGTTTGAAGGTACGTATTTGTATGGAACCTGTCACGCCTCACAGTGTCATTCTTGTTTTAGCATTGATTTGAAATACGATGCAAGAAACAGATCTTTAAAGCAATGTGTATCGTGTCGAAATTAGAGCTCAATCTATGAACTTTTTAAGGTTTTGAAGCACACAAATATTTTTTTTTTTTTATACATTTCATTCTGATTTGTAGTTCAAAAATACTTTTTACTAACTTTTGCCCGCGGCTCCGCCCGCTTGTTTTTTGGTTATCGCAGTAGTAGAGTGTCCTATGTTCTTCTTCAAGAATCAAAGTATCTCCATGATAAATTTCATTCAAGTCGGTGCAACGGTTTGGCCGTGACAGCGTGACCGACAGGCAGAGTAACTTTCACATCCATATCTATACAAATAAATAAAATTGGAGTGTCTGTTCGTAACATTAAAATAACAGCTTTTTAATCAATGCATATGTATGTATACACGATACACATAGCAAAAATGTGGTTAAAACATTTTTTGTCTGTCTGTCTGTCTGTCTGTTTGTTCCGGGTAATCTCTGGAACGGCTGGACGGATTTGGACGGGACTTTCACTGGCAGGTAGCTGATGATCCAGGGAGTGACTTAGGCTACTTTTTTTAGACTAACTTTGTCCCGCGGCGTTACTCGCGGTACAACAATAACCGCGGGTAACACCGCGGGGTTCAGCTAGTTTATAATAAGTTTGGATTATCTATTGTGATGACTGAATGTCTGAATATTTAGCTTAGCTGCGATCAGTCCAGAAATTATGTACAAACCTAACTACTAAAGTCAGTCAAGATTATGTGTTTGGTGTCAGTGAATTCATTTAACGTTCAGATGCAAAGATATAAAGCTTTGTAATTAAGTGATAAATCACAGACGACTATAAAGTTTCCCATTAAAATTTAAATCTGTCTTCGCCGCTAATAGTTTACTTTATGAAACAAGAATTATTTATGACTGTTTGCTTTTTTAATAATACTCAAGAAAAGTTTATAAACCGGAACGATCTTATGTTGCCTTAATGCATTATATTGGCAGAAGTTACTGACTAATACCTTGAATGCATATACCACGTTGTTCTAATCCGTTCTTCCTTATTAATATTATTATCAATGCGAATGTACTCTGTCTGTCGAAATGAAATTTAGTACACAGATATTTTAGAACCTGAGAAAGGATATGAACGAAAAAAATGGTTGTTAGAGGTTGAAAGGGGGGATTAAAGATTGTTTAAATGCTACCCAAAGTCACTATTCCACGCGGACTAAGTCGCGGACAGGGCTAGTTATAAATAAACTAGCTGGCCCACGCCTGAGACGCTTTTATAATGATGCTCCGCTTCTAAGCTTCATGTTAACTATTTTATCTTAGGCACGTCAGTAAAACTCACATTAAAAAAAACGTGAAAATCGATTAGACAGTTTTGGAGTTCATCGTGAACAACGTGACATGAGAATTATATATAACTTGCTACCTACCAGTGAAAGTCCCGTCAAAATCGGTTTAGCTAATCTAGAGATTAGCCAGAACAAACAGACAGACAAACAGACAAAAAAATTAAAAATACATTTTTAACTGTCATTTAGTGAAAAGCTGTTAATTTAAAGTTACAAATAAATACTTCAATTTATTTATTTGTATAGATGGGTAACTAAAAAGGATCAGTGCAACCAATGCTTATATAAATGAAATATTGTACTGTATTCAATATATTTTGTTTTTACGTTTGTCAAATAAATATTTCCTTATTGTTTAAATAGAACTTTGAGTATTACAAATTCAAGTTAAAATCTGTGAACACATTTCTAAGGTATACCGTAAAAAGTCACGCTTAAATATTTTTCCAGGTTTTTTGTCTGATTTCATTACTAAGGCATTTTGGTGTACATGTGCCCTACGTATTCTTTATTCACACAGTTTATTACAACATTTTAATAATGTAACTTTATTTGTTTCAGGTATGTATACAGCCTAAATGAAATAGGAAATCAATTCAGTGAGTAGAAAGTGTCACATCTAGAACGGTATCACTATATCAACAGCAGACGTCTCGTGGGAGTGGAACACGTGTCTTGCAACTATTATGGAAGTGCCTGAAGCGATTACTCCATCGTAAATTAGTACCTTTGACGTACAATTTGCGATAGCACAGTAGTAGGTCCTTTGTAAGTCGTAAATATCAGAGGTCTAAAGGTCCGACTCATCCAACGACGGTACTCCACGAGAGGGTTTACTTATTGCTTTTAGATGGCTATAAATCTTTGATCAGAATGGTCATAAATCAATTGTTGAGACTAATTGGCTTTAGCACTTGTGGCGTTCGTATTTTTTTGTTCATTTTGTACACAGTTATAAGTGATGGTTGGGTTGAAAATTGATAGGTGTTATTAAAATTTTAATTTATAAAGGCTTTTTAATTGTTTAAATAGAGAGGCGTTTATTAATAGAAATTGATATTATCTCTTGCTGTTTTTATCTGACAATTATTAAACTTTGGGTCGCGTTTTATTGATGTTACACTAACAATAAATCGAACACATCGATGGCTTTATTCAATATGTAACTACAGACACCAGCCTCTCACGAAGGAACAATATAAAAAAATACGTTGAAGTGTGCTAGTCAATTATAAAATGCTTTATGCAACGGTAAATATTTTAGCATTTGCAAAATCTCGGCCCTATTTTATAAATTACTCTCAGCGGCTTAGTCCCGGCAATATAGAAAATTATTGGTCCATTAGTTAAGCGACCTGAAATAGTATAATTTCCGAGATTCATCTCTGAGGTCTGGCTTCAACAGAAATTGTTCACCCACGCATTTAGGTACTAATGACGTTGAAATTCGCATGTTCAAATCGCATACTACATAATCCCACAAACTAAATTAAGCACCATAGCATGTTCATGTTATTTGACGGTGGTAAGAACGTCAATCATGGCATTTTGCCTTTTTAAATATGACAGTGTGTCATGCGAGAGTTACAAACAAGCGAATTTTATGTTTAGCGTTGTATACTTTTTTAGGTTTCGACTGTAATTTGTGTATGAGGAAAGAGGTTATAACCGTAAACTTGATTAAGCTCGTGAATTGGTTGCGTTTGTGCCATTTTTTCGTTAAACGTTTGGATTTTTGGTTGGTTGGTTATTTTTCGTGATGACTGCTACAATTTATGTTTGTTGACGACTTCTATAATATTAAAATATCGATTTCAAGTGTCAAGTTAAATAAATGTTTGTTGTCTTTTTAGAAATAAAATCATTTCTGTCAGGAATCATAATCTACAAGAATATTTGTAAAATGTTGCTATCTTGAACTATATCTTATAATATTTTATGGTCACGTTCTCAACTTTCTAGCAAGCACATTGGACCCGTCCTAGGTCAACACGTATAGATGTGTACGTTTTCATAGTACAAGTGTAACTTGCAATTTTGCAAGTAATCCCACATTAGATTCATACGTTCCCACGTTTCAAACACCTGCTTGTGATTGCGGTTCTGAACCAAAATTAGTTTCTCGAATTTCCATATAGTTTTAAATAGAATGGTGGCTTTTAAATTTAAAATTCGTTCTCTTTTCCGTGATTAGTGATGACGCAAGGTGTCTTTTCCGTGCATGATTACATTTTGCATGAGAGCTATTTACTATCTTAAATTTTACATCTAATGGGTTTCAGCTAAGTAAAACACAGTTTATCTTTACTAAAAGAGCTGACAAAACTATTCTGCACACTTTTTAAAGTATAATTAGAAACACTGATGTACAATTACAAATAATCAACAAAAATCTACTGAATGTAAATGTTGTATTATTTTATTTAAAGCAAGACTTATTAAAAATAAAAAAGCTTTTAGTTCTAGTAAGCCAGATACTTTCGCAATGTTACATTAAAACCAAACATAGACAATACAATGTACTCACTTAAATAATAAAACGTAACTTAAATTATTCTGTTGGCAACACTAAAAAAACATCCATTATTCAAAAATTAAAAGGTTCACATAGTAATGCTCGTAGTACTAAACCCGACGATAGAGACTACGTGTTAATCACGACGGAGGGTAAAGGTGGCGAACAGACACGCCGACATCAAGACGTCTTGGCACGTCGAATATCGTAATTTATTACTTATATAATTGTACCTAACGCAGCACTATAGTGAAACTTTCAAAATTGCAGTAGTAACAGAAAAAAATGTCACTGTGTGACATTTTTTTTCAACAGAAAAAAAGTGAAACTTAGAGATGATTGATTTCTCCACAAAGGTGTCGAAAAAAAGGGCACATCCAATAACGGTACAGATAACAGTTTAGGAAAAATGACTAGTGCGATCTTCCTGTTGCGTTACCATATTCTTTAGCAGTTCCTGTTACTTTCCAATTCATTTGCCTTTTAAGAAATCATTTGAGTGTAAAAATTATGTATAATATGTAAAAGTAGTATTAGTATCTAAGAATAAAACAAAACTATTAAAGTCATAAAAAACAACAGTTTTTCCTCTGTTTGATTAATATTTTACCCACTTCGGCACGTATTGAAAGTCGTAAAAAAGTAAAATACTACTAAAAGCATGCTTGAAACAGCCATAATAATGATTAAATCTAGTTCGAATCCGTTTCCTGTTTGTTTGTATTTTAGGCTTGTTAAATTATAAATTACATTATATAATTATAACACGATCAGTTTGTCTTGTACGTAAAACTTTACATTAATTAATGAAGCTCATTAACGTATGTTAATTTGAATCATCCGAGCTCGTGTCGACGGAAATGGAGCGAATGTTTATTAAAATACATATTTAATATTTTATAGCAGAATTAGACATTGCAATAAAATGCAAACTATTTTTATTTGGTTTTCAGGATTGATTAAACATGCTATCGTGTACTAATTGATAGCCATTCAACACATATTTAATTCTTCTATCTGTTATAGTAGTTTATTAGAGAGAGTTTATTAGAGAGTAATCTGGCCCCTTTTTAAACCACCGACGCGGCGACTTCTGCACAAAATTTTGTGATGATCAGTTGAGTTGTTAAAATAAAACCGACTTCAAGCCTTGACTCGATTTCTCTCGGATGCCATCATCAGATCTTAATGTCCTTGTAATAGTACCACCGTTGGGATATCTCCTTTCCATTAAAAAAATAATCATCAAAATCGGTTCATAAACGACGAAGTTATCCGCAAACACACATAAAAAAAAATATAAATATATATATCCAGTCGACTTGAGAAACCTCCTCCTTTTTTTGAAGTCTGTTAAAAACGTAACAATCAAACAAATACACTAAGCATTTAGTATTTTTTATAATGGATTGGCCGTTCTCAGCAGACTTAGAATAATCCAAACAATATTTCATTGTCAGTGACAAAAACATTATTTAAGCGTAGCGTGCATTTCTCAGAGAATGCAATTTTATTTTTTAGATATGAAGGAGGTGTTAGTGTAAAGTTAAAGTTAAATAAAATTCAAGTCTGTGGGGTTGCAACACTTGTCCCCCGGCCGTAATCTTGGAAAAAGGATTGCCAATGGTTTTTTTCTCAGACCTGTTGTTTGGCAGATAAAGCATGACTGAGAAATGCAACCCCAAATGTAACTTTTCAATGGACTAAATGATTTATATGCAATATGGCCAATATGGGTCGTTCCTTACCGTACCTTAAAGCTTTTTAAAATCGAAGTGCTTCTTTTAGTAAGATTATAATTAAATAATTTAGGCATTATTTAGATCAATGTCAATCCGTTTACGGAGAAAGCTGTGATGATGATTCCTTAAAAAACTACGATTTAAAGTTTAAATTAGCTATTCAATCAAAGCGAAGTATAAAAGTCTCTAAGAGTAGTCTTCACTGAAATTGTGATGGTCAAATAGTCCCAAATTAAATATGCCTATTCAAATTAGGACTGCCCATTTATGAATCTCTCTGATTTTATCAGAAACTTATCTCATCAAGATAAGATTCCGATCAAGATTTAATCGAGTTAAAACGACATAGTTTTATAAGCCACAATTTAAAAACAAATATTTATTTTACTGTCGCGCCTAAATTAATTATTTCCGAAAGTTTTAAATTTCATGGCAATAGACGTTTTTAGTGTTGGCAATTAATTGTAAAATCATATTTTAAACCTTTTTATGGGTTTTAAAAATCGTAACTCTTACTTATGTATATATTAGTGAAATTAATGCACTTCCGTCTTTTTAAAGAAGCGAATTTATTTCAAAGAATTGTATCATTTTTTTAATGGCTATAAGAACTGTCCTGTTTCCGGCTTGTACTCTAAAACTGTCAGCCGACATTCCGACGAATGTGATGAGCTTTCTCATCTAGTTGCATAAGAATATACTTTACGTTACAATAAGACAAATACACACTTAGGAAATCTCTACTACATGGCATATTGAATTATTTAATACTAACTTTTGCCCACGGCTCCGCTCGCGTGTATATCAGTTATCGTGGCAAATAGTAGCCTATGTGTTATCCTGATGTATAAGCTATATTACTGTAAAGTTTAGTTTTTGCGTGAAAAAGTAATAAACATACACACTCACAAACTTTCACCTATATAATATTAGTGTGATATTATGATCCAAATATTATTTTAATTCAAAAATAAATCAAGCTACAGTCGGCTGAGAAATGAGACGTTCCTCAGAACTGCAACTTAGAAACCATAATATATTACTAGTTATTGCCCGCGGCGCCGCCCGCGCATATGTCGGTTATCGCGGCAAATAGTAGCCTATGTATTATTCCGATGTATAAGCTATATTACTGTAAAGTTTCATCCAAATCCGTTCAGTAGTTTTTGAAAGAGTAACAAGCATCCATCTATACTTACAAACTTCGCGTTTATAATATTAGTAGGCTTTAAATTGTCACCGGTATATTATGAGTTTATGACATTATTGTCAGGAACAGATGTGAGATGTCTCAGTTAAAGTAAGTTATTATAATTAATTTCCTTTATAGAGGTACCTTTTTACTGCTAAAATGGATGGCGATTGGTTGATACATATAGATCGAATGTTCTCGAATTTGTAATTCTCAGACTCTTATACATATATTTAGGTTAATTAGTTCCAATAAGAAAGAAGCTCAATCACGCTTTGTTACTTTCGAAATGTTACAGGTATGTCATAAATCTCGCCTATCTCGATCGATGTATTTCCACAGCACCTAGAAACAAGTCGCAGATGTCAGCGGAAGCGGTTTGATAAAATATCGCCTAATTAAACAAGACATGCTTCAACATGAGCCTTTCTATTGAAATATCGTTTTGACATCATGCGAGAAGTTGTCACTTCAGTTTTTGCGATCATCGGATATCCGACGAGGCCACTTTGAAATAATTACGTGCATTTAATAAAACAACGGTATCAATAAATGTCACAATCGAATGAGCAATCGATTGAAATCGATTGACCGATGGGCATACGTCGTGATTATTCAACTACCCACGCGATCGTTAAATCGATTCGTAAGACCATAATGTAATTATGCGTTATACATTGATACGTATAAGACGAATAAGGATTGTTTAAATCGTTGTCCCGTTCAATTGACTCGTAAAGCCTTTTTTGTCCGTTACGCCTTATTGGACTATTGCCCATTAACTCACTACAAACCGCACCGACAACAAGGAGTTTACACACAATTGAAATGTATGGGTGCTTTTCACGTAACCGCATATTTATCACTGTAGTACTGAAGGCACCTGATTTTTGATGTCTGTTTGCCAGTTGGAATCAGTTACAACTTCTGAGATATATTGCCCGTAGCGTCATAATTTTCCCCCGTTTTTGAAATATTCTCCATTGGTGCTCCGCTCCTATTAGGTATCAGCGTGATGATATATAGCCTATAGCCTTCCTCGATAAATGTACTATCCAACGCTAAAGAATTTTTTTAAATCGGACCAGCGGTTCCTGAGATTAGCGCGTTCAAACAAACAAACTCTTCAGCTTTATAATATTAGTATAGATATAATATACGTCATACATCAATTCGTTATATTATATCTTTATAGAGAAACAAAAATCTTTCTCTTCATACACAATCTTAAACAATAACTTTTCAAATCGTGTATGAGTAGTATATGTGTACAAAATTCTTTGTTTTAAAGATGAATAGTGTAAAATAGAAGTCAAGCTGAGATTTTCATTCTATATACATACCTACTGATACCTACGAAAATTGCCCAGTGTTTTGATATGCACGTTGTTTGTTTTAGAATTAATTCGTAGTTATTTAGTCATTTAATTTTATTCGTGAATCATGACATGTTTTTAAACATTGTCTATGACTATATCGATTTATGTTTGATGTAGCTTTAAGAAAATACTGAACACGAACCCTGGGCGAGCTTGATAAGTTGGCAGATGGCCAGCGCGGCTCCATGCGGATTATTGATTGATGACAGGCTGACATAGTGCGGAACCGCGGGAAACGTGCCCACTGAACTTTCCATTTAATGTGCAACATCATTCTAGGACAGTGAATACAACGTCTTGTTTGAAAAGGGTCGAGTATCAAAGATATTTTGTATTCAGTCTACAGATATCTCAGAAAGAACCCACATGAGAACTAATAAAAACGAATGGTTGATTTTACCTATACCCTTGCGATTGATTTTTTCTTCTAAATCATTATATTACTAGCTTTTGCACGCGGCTTTCATCTCTTGATTTACGCCCTTAGGGGTGGAATTTCAGAAATTTCTTTCTTAGTGCTCACTTACGTTATATCAAGAACCTCTGGCAAAATTTCAGGATTCTAGGTTCAGCGATTTGGGCTGTGCGTTGTTCTCTGAGTATGTCAGTCAGTCACCTTCTTTTATATATATAGATTACCTACTATAAATGCAAACCCATCCATTAAATATAATTCCCGTGCCAAGGAACTGCGTAATATTGCCAACTGTCAATATTACGCTTAGACCAATAGGAGCCGAACATACGTAAAAAGAGACACAGACTAAGTTGTATGCAGACCCATACTATAGTACTAGTAGTACTATTAGTATTCCTATAAAACAATGTGCAATTTTTTTGATTTAACTATTAGTTTATGTGCCAACATAAAGAACACCTCGAAGGTGTTGTAAGTTAAGTGAAATAGAATCACATAATACCTACTGACGATATTGTTATGATTAACACTTACTTACTATACTAATCAGCACTATACTTATGTATGAACGAAGTACACCCACTTAATAAGTGCCTAAAGCCTTCAACTTATAAGCACTTACATAAATCTTAATCATTATTAATAAAAATATTAAGACCTCATTTAATAAATTTTATGTTTTACACTCAACCGCATAGATTACATGCGATGCCGCTTTAAAAGGGTCATCGATGTTATATGTAATTCGATCCACGACTCCATAACATAACCATTATTAATAAAAGTGTTAATCGAAACACTTAAAGGGTCACTCCATTAACCTCACGAGAGTTGTAAAACTAAATTAAAATGTATTCAATAATCACTGTCTCCATTTAGAGGCAATAAAACTGACAGCAATGTTTGTACAAGAACTATTAAATAAAGTAAATTATTACTTTGAAGACCCTTATTGAGGCGAATATTGGTTATATAAATATGACAGTCTAAATTGTATTTCTTCTAGCCATTTTTTTACAAAACGGGAATATATAAATCGGAAGAAAATAGTACAAGATAGAGCTCACTTGACATGTGTCACTGTGACATTGACATTTCTGACGTAGACAGATGTCTATACGTATAGACGTGATCTCCGAATATGTACCTATTCAGTTCATTGGTAAATTATAAGCTTTTTGATTAATTAATTGTTTCACAACCCCTCCTTGAGGTCCGAAAATTTAACGTCAAACGACTTCACAATTTGGTAGTATTATTTATCTTAAAATACATTAATGCTTGTTTGAAATTTAAGTCCCTAGTTTATCTATCATACTATTTATGTTACAATACCTGTGAGAACAAAGTAGTCAAAAAACAAATAAAAAACTCTTACATTCCAGTACGGTAATCGATATATCTTTAGCGTTGGTGAATGCGTTACGCAACCAATAAAAAAAGGTCCCATATATAGACAAATAAATAAAATTTAAGTGTCTGTTTGTAATATTAAAATAACAGCTTTTACCTTTTAATAAATGCATATGTATGTATACACGATATATTTTTTAGAATTTTTGTCTGTCTGTCTGTTTGTTTCGGCTAATCTCTGGAACCGCTGGACTGATTTTGACGGGACTTTCACTGATAGGTAAGGAGTACCTTAAGCTCCTTTTTTTAGACTAACTTCGCCCCGTGGCGCTACCCGCGGTACGACAATAACCGCGGGCAACAGTGGGGTTCAGCTAGTATAATATATATTTCTAAATACATATATATGTACTATAGATATTTAAATTCACCACAGTAATTTGTAGTAAAAGTGGAAAGATGTCTTTTGTGCAAATTAGTACATATTATAATTTTTACCAATTTATATGCATAATTCATTCAAACAAATGTATTTTATATCCATGTTTATACGTCGTACGTCAATATTTCCACAGTGGCTGTACACAACAAACATTCAATGCTTCCCATTAACGCCGCCTACGAAACCCCACGTAATAATAGATAGTATCGTGCGCATGAACATACATTACTCCACCCATTACACAGCTATTGAAATTACACAGCACTAAACACTCAATGGATACATTATATTGTGTTACTTACAAATATTGTGTGTTTAAAAGTCAAGGTGGGGTTGTAGACGCCTCGCAGACGGCAGTGCGAAGTTCAATGACCCCTTTTCGTGTCTGAACTATATCTAGATTCTAGATGTTTCGATTGAATAATGTTTGAGCTGACAAGGGGATTGTAGATCTACAAGAGACTAATACGAATCGTGATTGCACGGGAGTATTGTTTCTGTTAAACGAAAATAACCTGGTTAACTTTAATGAAGAGAAATGCAATGCGTTTAAATTGATCGTTCACCTGAAATTGTTCCCTGTTAATTAGAGCAAGTGAAACTGGCTTTAAATTGATTAAAGCTAATGAAAAATCTAGATACTCTATTCCGGTTGACTAAGAATTACTTAATTTGTCTTCAGTGATTAGTTACAAAAATTTTTTGATGATATTTTTACTGGTTTTCAGCTTCCATCACTTGTAGCGTGACGATTTATAACCTACATTAATCCTCAATAAATAATTCCATCTTATATTTAAACAAACATTCGAAAGTGCCTGATAGTTGCAGAGATTAGCACGTAAAAAAATCTGTTCAGCTTTATGATACTGAATTATGACTGACCTTATAGACCACCTTAGACCTGGCAATGTCGGCAATTAACTGTTCTATGACAACTAATATTTCCAAAATATTACTTTTTGTTAAAATCAAAGCACGTAGCTATATCACTGAACATTAATACGAATATGTAATGTAAAACTGCAAGGCAATTATAATAATCTATAGCAAAAAAATAGTAAACAAACAATATTTTTTAAAGATATCGAGTTACATATTTTTTAAAACGCCTACCAACCCTGCAACGTAACAAAACGTCTAATGGCAAGCATGAGCAATATCCAAGAGTAGTGTGACGATACGTGTACGTGTCGGATATGACGTCCAAGGATCACCACAGACAATGGTCTGCATTCGCAAAGAGTTTTAACATAATTAATGCACTTAAATCAGTTTCAAGCTACTGTTAATGATCGATTTGATTTACTTTATCAGGACTAAAGTAATATCAGCAAACATCGTCGCCGAGGCCGTTACAACCAGACACCCTCACAAAGGGGTTGAATTTGTCGGGGTGATTGACCATTCAAACTACTCATGAACTTACACTAGTTAAAGTGCGTTTGCCCCGACATTTGAAATACTTATTTATGAAGTAATTTAGTATGACATTTACCTTTATTCGTATATTCAGAAATGAGTTTGAATTTTCTTCTAAGAAACACGAAGTTCTTTAGAAAAGAATTAAGACAAACCTGCGTTGAACTGAACTAATTTTCAACAATCGTTAAGTTTCTATTGCTTGGTCTTTAAATCGGAACTTTATTGCTAGAATCTTAAGTCTCGTTTTTCTTTTATTTCGTCCGGTACACAATCGCTATTGAAGAGTAGATATGAAAAATTAACACTCACAGTTGTAATGTCTAGAAAGAGAATTTAATTTATGTCATATTTTCTTACCTTTTAAAAATCTTAATACCTTTTAAATATTTCTTTTAAAAGAAGAGATGAGAGCGAGAGATGAGACGGTCAAAGCTTACCACGGGGCTACGGAGCTGTAAGTCTAATTAAGATTTTATGAGAAGCAGTCATAATTTTTGCTTCGAAAATGAAACACATTTTCTTTGAGAGATATTTTTCTGTACACATTCCGTAGCATGCACAACACTTGAAATAGAGTTGGCTTATTCTAAATCTAAAGTGTTAGGATGTATCGTCAACAGTATTAGGTGTCATTAATTAATTATAATTACACTAATTAGGGATTCATTAAATAAATTATTTGAGTATTTCAGATACGGAAAGTTATAACGCGTAATATTTTATGACTGTCTTTTTTATCATGTCATTACTGTGTGAATTTATTGAATAGTTACTCGTCATCATGGGGACAATACTGTTTTGTAGCATGAACTAAATATTTCGAACTTCAGATTTCATCATCATCAAATATATATATAGTTATGTGTTAAATGAAATGAAATTAAATGGGTTGGAAGCCCTAATTCTGGTATTTAATCAAATTAAAATCTGCGAATTAACCTGACGGATTTTGCCCTACGGCATTTTCAGGTTAAAAGTACAACTGATTCTCATTTAAGAATGTATTGTAATCAGTTCGACCAAGCGCCGATATTCGAAAATGTTTAATAAATATATCATCATAAGTATGCATGTTGTAATAAAGTTATCATTTCCTACTTGTACAAATTGGACACACTCATAGACAAGACCTCAAATGAATGCAAATGAAGACAATGCTATGAGTGCTCTTACCCCCAGTTAAAGTCCATCCTTTGAATGTAATATCTTGACTAATCTAATCTCCTGGTAGATAATTGCATCCTGGTGCATTACTATCGTGTTTACGTCTAATCTAGTCTCAAAATTGCAGGAACGTATTTTATTTGACGACCTCGGTAGCGCAGTGGTAGCGTATTCGACTGCTGTGCTTGAGGTCTTGGGTTCGAATCCCGGGTCGGATCAAAAGTTTATGTGATCTACAAACGTTTGTTTCGGAGTTTGGGTGTTTTTATGTACAATATCTATGTATTTACAAAAAAACTATGTATGTATTTGTATCGGTTGTCTACTATCCATAGTACAAGCTCTGATTAGTTTGGGGTTATATTTTATTATTTATTCTTAAGTTACGATTTTAGTCTCCCGTACATAGTATATAACCTTTATATTTACGCGCAAACGACTGAACGGTTTTGGATAAAACTATACAGCAATGTAGCTTATAGGTACATCTGAATAACACCTAGGCTACTATTTGTAATAGCCGACATTCACGCGGGCGGAGACGTGTGCAACAGTTAGTATGTAATAATTTGTTATGCTTTCACGCAAAAAGTACTTAACCGATTATCATGAAATTTTGTACACATATTCTTGGAGGTAGAAGTAACCATAGGATACTTTTTATTAAATGCGAACGAGGCCACGGGCGAAAGCTTGTACTTTATTAAACCAGAGAATCAAATCCACTTGCTTATCAATTGATCAAGATACAAATATCGGTCGAGTAGAGGGCGTTTAATTCAAAATATACCAAAGCATTTCTTCGTATCTCTCTAAATTATCAACTACATCTCATATTCTAATTTCCATTATATGTAAATGTAAGTCACAATCTGATCTATACCAACATTGTTGGTTTTTCTCTTTTGTTGAATTTGATCCTAGTCTTGTAGTACCGGTTTTAATTAACAAATGCATGATATACGGAAACAATTCTGTTTGAGGCACGTTAAGTACGCGAGAAACTCAATATTTTCAACAGGCCCTGTGATTTCACGAAATTCAATTTTATTACTTTCGGAATAGGGTTGGCTTTCTTACGGGAACTGTAGGGTTATTTAACGCAAGACAAGTGCAAAGTAAGAAAAAACGCAAGCTCTTATACTCGAACAAACAACTACACATTTTCATTTAGCACCTGGATAATGTATGAGAGGTAGTACTACATGTCCTTTGTTTATGCATTTTTGGTCTCCTGACCTTGATTCTCACTAATTCTGGTAAAGAAACAATTTATATGTCCAAAATCAGTATTATCCTTATTAAGTTTATATTGTTCCATTGTTTTCGTTCCTTTCGTAGAATAGAAAGTGGTGTTAGAACAATAACAGTCATAAAAAATATGTTAAATAATGACCACGGCTCAAATTAGAACGGACTGAGATTTATTACTGTCATGAAACTACCAGTAAATGACCATTAGATTGACCATGCGGCGCTACAGCCACGGAAATGTGTTTTGTATAGAAAACGAACGTAATGTGTAATTATTGAGTAGTACAGTTATAGTTGTAGTGTACAATAGTATGAAATGGAAAGAGGTGAAAGAACATCTAAGTATGAGTAATTTGAGCACGCCACAGAGGTATGTGTAATTTCATCCAATTTATTTTTTTTAATCATATGAGACGAGGCGTTAAGTACTCCAGCTCTTACAGTCGAAAGGTAAGAGAAACAAGCCAATTATAAAATGTATGGTTGTAACTACAACCAGACATTTTAGCAGCACATAACTATGTGCTGCGAGTTTCTCAGATTTCACGAATATAATGAGATAGTTTCCGCAGGATGTCGTTTTTGTTTAGAGTAGTACATTTCAATAATTTATACCCTAAAGGATGTCTTTAAAATACACAACCATTGTTATGATTTAGTTAATCAAGTTTCCTTAGCAGACTGATGAACGTTTTCCCTAATATACTTATTGAGGCTGAATATTAAAACATAGAATTTATAATGCCTGGAAGCATATTAGCAGGGTTGTCATTATTTGTTAGTAGGTATTTATACATAAGTACTATGTTGAAAGTTATATCCAGTGCTAATTAACAATATTAATCGTAAACAAAAGATAATTTTGGAAAAGGTACTATTTTATTTTATTTCATAGTTGTAGTATCGTAAGATCGCAAGTCCTTAACAACTTAAATCCAAGCAGTCGAAAAGTAGATCTAATTAAGGAAAGAGTTGAATCGTGCGACACCCAATTCAATTACTGCGACACTGCGACGGTACCGAACGTGAACAGATTAAACGTAGAACGCGACTGAAGTTAGCACGAACATGTACAACATGTCCATGACTTCAAACTGTTAAGGTGTTTAATTTAGAGGATGTTGTAGTTGAACCAATTACTGAAGGAAATAGTGAAGAGTAGATATACGTTGGCTCGTTCCAAATGGTTAATGAAGTTGGTTGATCAGGTCAAGGATCCGTTTTGCATCTAGGTTGAACAATTGTTCACAATTTTATTATTATTGTATCAGAGTGTAAATTATCTGTTTTTTTAATACATAAGTATGTTAATCATGAACATGGTTACTATAATACAAATTCAAGCCTACTTCCTATTAAAAAAACATAGACAATTTACACTCTAATATAATACTCATATATATTACACTAGCTGTTGCCCGCGGCTTTGCTCGCGTGGAAGTTGATCATATGCATTTAATTAAAACTGTGTAAAAGAATGTATCAGTAATTTATTCATGTTTTAAACGTATTTATTTATTTATTTTTGATCATTATTCCATTTAAAAGAACTTTCATACAAACATTCGACCCATATTTCAACCCCTTTAGGAGCAGAATTCGCATAAATACTGATATAAGTATTCATCTATTTGTAATCAGAAACATGAAAACGAAAGTTGTTAGGCTGCTAAATTTAAAAAAATGACGGATTTCCAAACTAACCAATACATGAAATGCCAATGACTATTTCTCCCCTTAGGGGTAGAATATGCAGAAACGCTTAAATATGCATATTCTCGTTTTTAATTAGTAACCCAAAAATAATATTTTATGTTTCTAACTCAAAAAATGACAGACTTCCATGCAATCTTGCAACCCCTATTTCACCCCTTAAGGGTAGAATATCTAGAAACCTTTAACAGGTATCTACTCATTTTTAATCAGTAGCCCAAAAATATAGTTTAATGTTTCTAACTTAAAAAATGATGAACTTCCATACAAACTTTCAATCCCTATTTCACCCCCTTAAGGGTAGAATAACCAAAAACGCTTAAATACGTCTCTACACTTTTTTAATCAGTAGCATATAAATAAAGTTTTATGTTTCGACTTCAAAAATGACGGAATTCCAGACTAACCTATGCACGAAATGTCAACCCCTATTTCGCCCCTTAGGGATAGAATATTCAGACACGCTGAAATACATATTTACTCATTTTCAATCAGCAACCCAAAAGTAAAGTTTCAGGTTTCTAAGTTAAATATGACGGATTTTCATAAAAAATTTAACCCCTATTTCACCCTCTTATTGGTAAAATATGCAGAAACGCTAAATAGATATCTAGTTACTTTTAATCAGTAGCCCAAAATTAAATTTTCATGGTATTAATTTAAAAAATAACGGACTTCCATACAAACTTTCAACCCCTATTTCACCCCCTTAGAGGTAGAATACCAAGAAACGCTTAAATACGTATTAACTCATTTTTAGTTCTTAGCACGTGAATAAAGCAACATGTTTCTAACTTAAAAAATGGCGAACTTCCATACAAACTTTTAACCCCTATTTCACCCCTTAGGGGTTGAATATCAAGAAACGCTTAAATACGTAATAACTCACTTTTAGTCAGTAGCCCGAACACAAAGTTTCATGTTTCGAACTTCAAAAATGACAGACTTCCAGACTAACCTATATGCGAAATGTCAACCCCTATTTCACCCCTTAGGGGTAGAATATTCATAAACGCTTAAATAGGTATCTACTCATTTTTAATCAGTAGCCCAAAAGTAAAGTTTCATGCTTCTTACTTAAAAAATGACAAACTTCCATACAAACTTTCAACCCCTATTTCACCCCCTTAGGGGTAGAATACCAAGAAACGCTTAAATACGTATTAACTGATTTTTAGTCCCTAGCACGTGAATGAAGTAACATGTTTCTAACTTAAAAAATGGCGAACTTACATATAAACTTTTAACCCCTATTTCACCCCTTAGGGGTTGAATATCAAGAAACGCTTAAATACGTAATAACTCACTTTTAGTCAGTAGCCCGAACACAAAGTTTCATGTTTCGAACTTCAAAAATGACAGACTTCCAGACTAACCTATATGCGAAATGTCAACCCCTATTTCACCCCTTAGGGGTAGAATATTCATAAACGCTTAAATAGGTATCTACTCATTTTTATGAATGAAGTAACATGTTTCTAACTTAAAAAATGGCGAACTTACATATAAACTTTTAACCCCTATTTCACCCCTTAGGGGTAGAATATCAAGAAACGCTTAAATACGTATTAACTCATTTTTAGTCAGTAGCCCGAACACAAAGTTTCATGTTTCGAACTTCAAAAATGACAGACTTCCAGACTAACCTATATGCGAAATGTCAACCCCTATTTCACCCCTTAGGGGTAGAATATTCATAAACGCTTAAATAGGTATCTACTCATTTTTAATCAGTAGCCCAAAAGTAAAGTTTCATGCTTCTTACTTAAAAAATGACAAACTTCCATACAAACTTTCAACCCCTATTTCACCCCCTTAGGGGTAGAATACCAAGAAACGCTTAAATACGTATTAACTGATTTTTAGTCCCTAGCACGTGAATGAAGTAACATGTTTCTAACTTAAAAAATGGCGAACTTACATATAAACTTTTAACCCCTATTTCACCCCTTAGGGGTAGAATATCAAGAAACGCTTAAATACGTATTAACTCATTTTTAGTCAGTAGCCCGAACACAAAGTTTCATGTTTCGAACTTCAAAAATGACAGACTTCCAGACTAACCTATATGCGAAATGTCAACCCCTATTTCACCCCTTAGGGGTAGAATATTCATAAACGCTTAAATAGGTATCTACTCATTTTTAATCAGTAGCCCAAAAATAAAGTTTCATGCTTCTTACTTAAAAAATGCCGAACTTCCATACAAACTTTCAACCCCTATTTCACCCCCTTAGGGGTAGAATATCAAGAAACGCTTTAATACGTATTAACTCATTTTTAGTCAGTAGACCGAACACAAAGTTTCATGTTTCGAACTTCAAAAATGACAGACTTCCAGACTAACCTATATGCGAAATGTCAACCCCTATTTCACCCCTTAGGGGTAGAATATTCAAAAACGCTGAAATACGTGTTTACTCATTTTTAATCAGCAGCCCAAAAGTAAAGTTTCAGGTTTCTAACTTAAAAAATGACGGACTTTCATACAAACTTTCAACCCCTATTTCACCCCCTTAGGGGTAGAAATTCCAAAATTCCTTTCTTAGTGCGTGTCTACTCAATAAAAGGATCCTACTCACCAAATTTCATAGCCCTAACTATCATAGTTTACGCTCGGCGATGATGAATCAGTCAGTCAGTCAGTCAGTCAGTCAGTCAGGACTTACTATTTTATAAGTATAGACTACTAGCAGACCCACGCAACCTCGTTTGCGTCTCTTATTGCCCGTCGCGTGATAATTTTCCCCCGTTTTTGCAACATTTTTCAGTGGTGCTCCTCTCCTATTGGTCTTAGCGTGATGATATATAGCCTATAGCCTTCCTCGATAAATGGGCTATCTAACACTGAAAGAATTTTTCAAATCGGACCAGTAGTTCCTGAGATTAGCGTGTTCAAACAAACAAACAAACAAAAAAACAAACTCTTTAGCTTTATATTTTAGTATAGATAATACTCAATAACTTGAGATATCCCAAAGCCGTCTATTGTCCTAATAATAGACGGCTTTGGGATATCTCAACTTATTACTGGCAATCTTGAACTGTTTAAATTTCCCTGCTTTAATGCTTTTTAAAAAGATATGTAAAAATTTAGCTATTTTATTTGCAAAAAGAAATCGGTTTTTATTTTTATTATATTAGGTAGATGTATTATTTTCTCACAGTACTGAATGAACACCAAATCACTTACTGTCGACGCGACACGCACTACAAATGAAACGAACGCATATTCTAACTTCGCATACACGAAACCAGTGTACGGAACTGATAACAAGAAACCGTAAATCCAATGTTAACACCCCTGATACACCCAAACGGCTGGTGTGCAGACATGTTCACGATTTCTCAGCTTGTCTACATCTTTTAGAAGGATTACGTATGCCGTCTTCAAGGCTTGAGATATAAATAATTAAATATTAAAAAATCATATATGTAAGTCATCATTATTACTAAAATATTTTAAATACATAAATATTCTAAATTGTATGTGTAATGTTCTAAAGTTGTACATACATACACATACATTACTTAGGATTATTTTGTTTTCTGTACAATATCAGACTAGAAGTTTTAATGTGATTATTGTGTCTAATGTCATCTATACAAATAAATAAAATTGGAGTGTCTGTTTGTAATATTAAAATAACCGCTTTTTACTTAATGCATATGTATGTATACACGATACATATACCAAAAATGAAGTTAAAAAAAAATTTGTCTGTCTGTCTGTGTGTCTGTCTGTCTGTCTGTTTGTTCCGGGTAATCTCTGGAACGGCTGGACGGATTTTGACGGGACTTTCACTGGCAGGTAGCTGATGACCCGGGGAGTAACTTAGGCTACTTTTTTTAGTCTAACTTTGTCCCGCGGCGTTACTCGCGGTACAACAATAACCGCGGGTAACACGGCGGGGTTCAGCTAGTTTTAAATATTTGTTGTGTGCTGTTTGTGTGCTGTTGTGCCACCAATCATCACAGTCCCAATACAGATTATTTTATAAATTTTGCGAAAAATACATTTTCAAAGCAGGGTGTCGATTTATTAGCACAATTTTAGTTTATAGGTAAAATGTAGCCCTTAAACATGTACGCGTAGAAAGTAATCAATACCTATTACCTGAACCTTAGACTTATTGGGGCCCAGGTCTCATAAATTACCCATGAAATTGACTCTGTTTTTTATTCACTTAAGGGTGTGACTGTAACTTACAATTGATTATTAAATTGAGAGTTAATTGTGCTTTTCACATAGCTCGTTAATGGTCATAGACCACGACCACAATATTATCATTTAATGATATTAAGACTACAACAGTCTGTATGCCAGTATTGATAACAGAATTGAGTGAAGTGTTTATTAATGGTTATGGTACAAACAACTGATATAAATCGAAATTTGTGTGTGCGTTTTTATGTTTGCTACATCTTCACGCTCATATAGCTGAAGAATTTAGATTTTTAAAATTTGGCAGGTAAGTATCTGATACTTTTCATCTAGAAACAAAAATATAGTGTTAGTTGAAACTTTAGGCAACACCGCTATACGCAACTTGTAAACACAAACATAAACATTTTACCATCCAATCGTATTATAACCGATGTGAAAGTGCATAATAGTTGATCAACAATGTAACGTATTACCTTTCATTTGAAAACGAATAGCAATTTCTCCCGCGTTCTGTAAATGATAAAGTTACCTTAGTCTCTCATTACCGAAGATATCATTAGCTCGCTCTCATAAAACCGTCGTTTATAGAGCAAAACCGCTGCAGAGGCGTAAACTCATTAAACGGTTAACAACATTTGAAATATTCCACCCTGTTGAGTTCAGAATGGTTCGTTTAACTAGACGTTATCTCGACATCTCTTCCAACTGCCAGTTAATCATACGGGTTTAGTATTAAATACTCACATTCTGCGGTTAGACCTACAGTAGAGTACCTACTGTTAAATATTGCAATGTTGTTATGTACCATAAGTAAACTTTGCACATACTTTATTGAAATATATAGGTATAATTGAAAAGAAAATGGATTAAAAATGTAGTTTAAACGAAAGTTAGACAGCGCTTATAGATTAGAGTTTATTTGTAGGTCTTATTTTAAAATACTTTCTACTGATTAAGTTTACTAAGTCTTAAATGAATACTGTGATAGTTTTCACTACAATCTCCTTGACAACTATTTATTTTAGTAACAGTACGTTCTCCGCCATCTTTCTTGTTCTTGCGTGCTGCGCAAGCGCTGCCAAACGAGCCGCGTATATCACAATTAAACAATTTACTCTCACGCACTTTCTTACCGGCTAATTACAGAGATACTTGGTTTGTTTAAATATTTATAATTATAAACACGTATTTATGTACTGTTATATTATATGAATGTTATTTATGAACACTATAATTTAAGAGTTACGGCGCCATATGCTGTTGTGATTTTAATATCCAACATTGAGAATTGAGTGGAAATCAACCCGTAATTATTATAAAACTTATGGACATTATAGCTTAGTATGTTCTCCTAACAATGGTATACTTTAAGGTAGTTATTTTACACCGTTTAGTTGAGACATGCAAGGAGGAGGAGAGTCTGAGATTGGCATGGAATGCCTGTGTTACAAATCACCCAATCCTCATCCCGTGGACTTACGAACTATAAGATGCGAGGGCACACTTCCCCTAGAAGACAGAGGAAAATATATTGACATTTGTATCACATTTCTTTGACCTAGGTCAATATCGATTACATCTTTTGTAAAACTTAAGAAAATAAATATCGAAGGAATAGAAACACTTGTTCCATGACTCTACTATGTCTAGGTAGTAGAGCCACGCTGATTTCAGCACAAACGGGTCGGCTCGACCGGGGCAGTACTAACTCGCACTCGTGTTGTCGTGTTTCGTTGGTGACTGCGAGACCGGAGGCCCAGTGATGCAGAAGCATCACTAGGCCGCCATAGTGTAAGTCACCATGCTGCATTGTTGAATTCGCAATAAGTATGGTGACCACCACTCTTAGGCCCGTATTTTAAAAGGCGTCTCAAGTATCCGTTGATCTCTGATCAGCTGAAACTAGTTTTAAGTTCCAATCATATCTCAAGCGTCGCTCTTATTATAGAAGGCGTTTTACGTTCTACTCAGTTGAAACTAGTCTCAGTAACCAATCTCAACTCAACAGTCTGTTCTCAATTATTTCTGCATTATTGGAATTATTGTTCCGTGTAACGCACCAAATTATATTAAACAAAATATAATTATCAAACATAATTTATATATTATTAGTTATTAGTTTATATATAATATACTATTGACTAGTGTATCAATGTAAACATAATAATAAGAACCATCTTGCCCTAAATAAAATATTAAAATTAAAATGACTAGATATATCGGAACCGGACCTATAACGGAACGTCCAAATTGTTATCAATACTTGTCATGTCGATTTGTTAAACTATGTTTTTGTTTTTTTAGATGAATTAATGTTATATTTTTGTCAGAAACCAAAAGCTTGTGGGTGATATTAATTAAAACAAATGGTTGAAAGTGTATTTTAAGTGAATTGAATATCAATTTAATGTGAATTAAAGTGAATTGAAATGTGTATGATAAGTAATTCTTTGTAAATAAAGTAAGTTAAAGTAAATATTTCGTTGTAATTTAGAAAAATCATCATAAAATACGTTAATTTCCCCTAAAAGGCCTTTGAAATTACCACTTGAGACTAGATTGAGCTTGTCTCAACTGAACAGAGATCACATCTGTCAAAATTTATTCTTGAGAGGAGATTTTGACATAAACGTCGTTCTAAAATAAGCTATAAACAGAGATTCATTGATCTTTACTCACTTGATTAACGATCAGTGAATCTTGTCTCAAGAGACGTTCAATAATAAAATCTCTTCTTAAAACTAGTTTTGAAACTAGATTCACGACTGAGACGCCTTTTAAAATACGGGCCTTAGTTTCTGCTTATGCTTTCCATTAGGCAGAGTAGAGTCATTTTGGCAGGCAAATACATCCTTGATTTTGGATATTCTTTCATATTGCTTGCTAATAAATATTCCATTACAATAAATATTAATTGTAACTCATTCATTGATCTATATCTATGTGTCCATGCTACAAATGTAGACTCTATTCAATCACTGTACTATCAGTTGGTAGGGCGTATCATGGTTTGTGATGATGCGAACTGTAAGCAATTGGCATTAGCCTGCGGCGGGCGGCACGCGCTCCTTGGTGTGTTTCGCCTACGGCTATATATTCTTAATGCACTAGGTAACGGCTGTGTACCCGCTGTACGGTATACAACCGGTCTGATGTTCTATTCACCACGCAACCGACGGACGCAACGGGGGCATACGAGCAGATGTATCGCCTGGTGGTAAGCGATTACAGCCGGCCATGGACACCCGCAACACCAGTCACAAGTGCGTTGCCGGCCTTTGGGGGTTGGGGAGGGGGGATGGGCAGGGGCGAGGGGTTAGGGTATGGACCTCCGGTATTCTCACTAACTCGGTGAAACATAGCGCAGGCGCTGTATCACACCGGTTTTGCATGCATGCAACTGATGAATGTGGACGAAGCAAAAGAGGTATGTCAGGACCGTATTAAGTGGAGATCAGTTGTCTCTGCCTTCCCTCCGAGAAATAGGCGTTAAATTACATTATGTTAATAAAAAGCACGAGGGTACGGATGAATTTTTTTCGAATTCTGAGTATTTGCTGGCAAAAATTTCCACTTAACTACAAGTGTGCTTTAACAACATACCTACTTTTTTATTTTTAAAGTTTCAATTTAAACCATATCAAATAAATTACAAATTTCACTTTTAAGTTACTTAAAGTGAACATAAACAGTTAAATAATTAAAATTCAGTGTCGTAACGAGCCTGGCCAATTTTAATTGTACAAAATATAGCTTTAATAAAGATGACAAAAAGTGGTTCTATAAAACTCAAGTTATTTTGAGAAAGTAAAGGTTTTGTGTAGTGGATTGGAGCGGATTACTTTATATAGTCGAAAACTCGTAACCGTCATGTGTATTAGGTGAAAAAAAGTTTTGATTACGTTACCGAATTGTACATTTTCTCATATATTCACTAATACTACTATTATTAATCTCCTACTTATCAAATCTGGCTCTATTGATATTTCGAGTTCACAAACAATGCTCATCAGACTATTTTTAACTCTTACAGAGAACCACGTCCTGAAGAAAGAATTTAAATACTATTTTAGTGCATTTTCATACTTATACACAAAATAATATATAAATGTACTAATGATCCCATGTTTAGTAATAATAACTTTGATTTTTAACCGACTTCAAAAAAGTAGGTGGTTATCAATTCGACTGTATTTTTTTTGTTTATTACCTCATAACTTTTGACTGGGTGAACCGATTTTGATGATTCTTTTTTTATTTGAAAGCTGTTGCTTCCCGTGCGTCCTATTGGTTCAAATCGAAGTAGAATAATAGGTTTTTTTTGTTAAGATTTGTCTTAATACTTTTTATTCCACATCATTTATACTCCAGCAGCGAAGCGAACTGTTAACTATAACAGTAAATTTATAAATTCATTCAAATCATAAAGTAAACACATTATAGTCAATATTTCTATCGACCCCAATATTTCGTTTTGGTCAGGAAATTACAGCGGCCCCCTTTCCGGAAATGGTCCCCCTAACCAGGTAGCCACAGGTCTGTCCATCCCCTGTCCTGTTGGGCGATTATTATGTTAATCTATATGCATTTGTGTATTTAATTTCTATTTGTGTGGGCTAAAGGCCGGTACGGTAATAAGATCTAATGGATTAATGATATTGACGTACCTACCTACTCTTATTTATTATTATTTTGAAATTACTTTGTAAGTTAATATTTTACGAAATTGATAGACGCACGCATTTTTGTAGGTCTATTTAAGTGAATTAACTTTTAATAACATGAATTGGAAATAAACTTAGTTCTTTAATAACTCAACGGAAATCGATCTCCGATTGGTTGATATCACGGATAATGCCTGTTATCTGAGTAGAAATTGGAGTATTTGAATAAAAAAGTAATGTCTCGGTATATTTACAATATGTCCATATATTGGTTAATTTATTGATAAATTGCAAAATTCGATTCTTATGAGAGGTCACTAATTTGATTACGCAGCGAAAAATACAACAACTACTCGTAATACGAAATTAAATGATTTAATTTTGTATTAAAATCGAATAAAAGCAAATATATAATCCGTTGGTTTTCAAGCAAAGCTAATAAATAAAATGTGTATTTGTCTGCAGGGTGCCGAACGCCCCTAAGAGCTGCATTGCCGAGATCTTCAACGCGGATCAAGTGGATGGAAGCCCAGTGAAGAACGGTGCTGGCAAGCCCCGTGTAGTGCGTGACACACCGACGCGTCCTCGTGACACTCACTCCAGGCTTTTTGGTCAAATGCGAGTATGTACATTGAACATACATACCAACATCATATTTATAAACATATACTTACTACGAGTATATATACCACGCTGGACATACGTGTGGGGTATAGGTTGTGTCAAGTGTTCCATTTCTTTACAGCGCTGCGTAGTTGAATGATGTGATGTTAATGAGTACGTGTGGTGATACATCGTATTCTCAATCTGTCACTAAATCACATATATGTATACAAGACTTCCCGCAAACTACACTTTTAATCGGCCGATTGTTTAATCGGGCCGTTAATCAGTATGAACGTATGACAG
The DNA here is from genome assembly GCA_905220595.1 of Spilosoma lubricipeda. Classification (NCBI taxonomy): domain Eukaryota; kingdom Metazoa; phylum Arthropoda; class Insecta; order Lepidoptera; family Erebidae; genus Spilosoma; species Spilosoma lubricipeda. The sequence goes on from HG992295.1 coordinate 9,146,304, forward strand.
TGCGCACACTACACCGATTTCGTATGACAGTGCGCACACTACACCGATTTCGTATCGGCCGACAATTAGAACAAAAGCCAACCTCATCATACTATCGGCCGACTAAAAAATTTGTAGTCTACAGGGGCTCTTAAACATTCTCAGTAGGCAGTAAGGAGGAACCTAGGTTTAGGTACGTTATCTGTAAACTAGAATTAAACAGGAAGTGTTCGTTAATGATAAACATGTGTTATCGACGGAATAGCGTGGAAGTGAGCGAGGAGAGTGTATAATTTATCGTTGGGTATCACTACCACTTAAAACTGAACTTAGCATTGTAATCAGTTTAAAACGCAATAGAACATTCCATATCACAGTCCAATAATCAAGTGCAGCTTTGAACCTATCTGAGGCTGAGGGCCTCCAGTAGGTTCTAAGCTTTTTTACGAAACGATACTTTTGGGACCCTGATTGCTCAGGGCTGAATTTCATCATTATTTTACTATCGCGAATTGACTATAGTGTAGATGTTGTTTTTTTTGTGAAATTTTAACTGAATATTGAATATTTGTGTAAATAATTTCTAGGAGTCACATGTGTTACTAATGTGTTTCAGGCCGCCAACAACCATGTCTCTCCGATGGTAACTGATACGATTCGCAGCAACATTCACTTCGGCGACAGCGAGATGAACGGTGGATCTCCAACAAACTCTCCCTCCAAGATGGCGAACGGGAGCGCCACTTCTACTCCCAGCCGAGGTGAGCCGGCCCTCGCTGGACACTGTGAGTCTATTCAGATGTAGGCACGAGAGAGCACGTCTAACTCACTCTGAGGGAATGGACACGGTTCCGTAGAATAATCATGCGTTTGGATGTGAAATGGAAATTGAAAGTTTCAGGGATCATTTTGTCATTTTCGTAACTTAGGCACGACAGATATGGGATAATATTCTATTAAATTGCTTGAAGTACTATACGATACTGATTCTTCTTTCAAACAGGCAAAAACCTTTTATTCTCAGCAGGAACATACAATAAAATATTCGAGTATCTATTGGCTAGCATAATTACTTGAGATATAATTAAGATAAATTTAACAAATTAGAAATTATAGGAATCGTTTTCACATAGAAAAAAATGATAAAAGATAAATTCTTACTGCATTTAATAAATTTATCTAAGCAAACTAGTGTTGTAATGACAATTACGATAACTGTAGATCGTCGCATCGTCTCCATTTATAAGATAAAAAACAGATATAAATTGTCTATACGTCCACAATTATTCTCTAATTTTCTCTGACAATTTGAATATCTCGACAGTTATTCTCAAGAATTTTACGGTCGTTAATTGAGAAATATTTGTCTATATACATTTATTAAAAAATAATTGCATAGCTGTCAGATTCAATTGGACTGGAAAGTCATAAAAGAATGTATCGCTTAAGAAAGTTCGATTAAAATATCTAATTCTTATTCCATTCCACGTTCAAATGTGTAACATCATTTGGAAATAACATTGCCATTGCAATAGTTTTTCAATGCATTTGTGCGTTTCTGACATTGATTAGCAACCGAATTTAATACCCAACCATTTAGCGCACATGCACGTTTGGAATAAATTGCTTGAATTAACAGTATATGTAACTAAATATTATTAATATTACATGGCACTTGTGAACTCACGATTTTAATTTTGCCGAATTTTAACTGACGATTCATTGTAATAAATCATTAACACGCCGAATACACAGTAGTTGTCACTTTGTAAAAAAATGTGAACAGTATTCTCGCGAGTTTATACTATTTATTATTTGTATGTAAATTATTATTAGATATGAATTTATTGATTTCTTGACATATATGAATAAACAACAAAATAAAAAATAAATACCGTTACTTCTGAAACCTTAAATTACTAATCAATTTCACGTGATTTGTACTAAATCTAATATTTCTTTAAATAAGGAAAAATAATTTATCTTTTGTATTAATTAAAAGTTTCACTTAACAAAAGCTTAACAAAAGTCCCCCATTTTATCGCAATTGATTGAAAAATAAACAAAGCACTGTAATAGCACAAAACATGGTTGCAAGCTTTTAATAGAGTGTAGCACTCTAAACACCATTTGACATAATCCCCTAAGTGATAAGAAATATTCATTAATATTGCGTTTCGTTTAAACCAATAGCTACATATTTTTAAATGGTGCTTAGGCAATGTAGGCATGACTGTGTGGTAATTAATAATCATGAAATAATAATAATATCCTTTTGACGTATGTTTCACTTAATACAGTGTCCATCCAGCTAATAACTTTACTTATTCTTAGATATTAAGATAGAGAGAGAGAGAGATAAAGAATACAATTTATCTAGGTATGATTAACATTTAAGATATAAATGAAAGAATAGGATTGTTAGGTCACGCATAGTATCGTAGTTCGAATGAAAACAGTTTGTTCTGAATGGTCAGCTTCATACACTCCACCGAAGAGGAATCCGGTGACAGGCGATGGAGTGGCCCTGGCGCTGCCTCGTCGCCGCCACCCTGCCGCCAGCCTGCGAGGTGCCGACCAATACCCCGACGATCCTTACCATAAACTCCTAGAACCGCAGCCCACTCACAGATACATCACAAAAGATTGGCCTCCCAAACCAGCTGACTACTACGTAGATTCTGCCACCAAACCCGCTACACGCACTAGACAGACACCCTACACTCTTCTTGGTTTAGAAACCGATGATCCTAACAAAAGTCACCCTATTATAGACCCTGACTCGTTTTCCCCACAGCTAGTTTTGGATAAACACTGGCCCCCGTTTCCAGCTCAGCATTATTTAGAGCCGAAAGAACCAAAAAATACATATCATCCTTTACCCCCGTATGCATTCGTGGGAATGCACTCTGCTCTTGGTGAAAGACCCAAACCAGATTATAAGTACGACCCAATACCTGCGTTGGGAGGTCCAATTGATCCGTTTCTGATAGCGCATACAGATCCTCCGCCTACTCTATTTAAATATGAGCGCGATGGCCCTATTCCTGATGTGACGCCAATACAGACACCTCTAGCGCCTGGTCCTAACACTCTGACCGGTTTCCCTCCTATATTTCACAAACACGTCCCTGGCTACCTTTATGACCGTAATCGGCATGCTGAGGACTTCAAACCTAAGACGTACTTTGTAGACTATGTTCGCCGAAGAGAGATGGGTGGGTGCTCAGTTTAAACTGAAGGAATGCTGTTAAGACTGCACCAAATTTCACCCAGTGAAGTTTTCTTATTAAACGCGAACAGTTTTCATACGGCATGCCAGATCGAAGCTTAAGTAATTCAGTAACGATACAAACAAAAATATAAAAACGCTATTTTAAAACAAACTGACCTTAACTTTTCTGGTAACTATTTGGTAAGTATATAATAATATATAATGCCGTGGTTTGCGACTTTGACTTTTAGCCAGATGACACCATCTCGGGTTTAATTCTCATCCTGAATAAAGATTTAACGAACACGCTTCAATTTTAGAACCTAAAACATTAGGATACCATTTATGCAAGTTTAAAATTGTAAAGGTTTACTCTAAAAAGTACCTAAACATCTTAAGTCTCAATCTCGCATGTCGTTTGCCATGATAAATATTTTTTGATGAAGTTTCACTGTGACTAAATGAGAAACGTTTGAAGTATCTGAGGTAATTTCATTGGAAAAGCTTATTTTAATTTGCTGTATGAAAACATAGTTATACGATTCCTTCGTATCTGTTTATAAATTGAGCACCCATTGCGTTTTTTGTTTGCTACTAGGGTGTAGCTTAAACTTTATAATAGCAGAGCAGATGTTAGATATCTAAAAAACGTACCTATGGAGCTTTTTCTTGTATCGTAAGGGGAACAATTTTGATAAAAGTATTTGGTAATTGAAATGACAACACAATAGTTTTACTATAAAACAAACAAGCCTGTAGTAAGTGCGTAAAGTGCGTAAATTTTAGTATCGAAAAATATCCTGATAGTTAAGAAGTAGTAATTTAGTTTTTCTGAATTTATTTTTCGTTGATTTACTTTACAAGTAAGTCCTTAAAACTATTAAAATATATTTATAAACTACTTAAGAACCATCAAAACTAGTTTACACTATTATACTCACTGACTAATCAGTATTTTGAGTATGTAAAATACTACAAGTCTGATCACGTTTGCAGTATTCTAAAGGATCTTTGAGACAAATTTTTAAGCGTCCTTAAAATGATTCATTCTTTAATGTATGTAATTGTGATGCGTTTCAATTGATAACAAATTTTGATACAATTTTAAAATTGTTCCCTGCTTTGTTTGTAATGTTGTTATACCTGTATGTATTGTATGCCGTTGTATCGTAATAAGTGTATTTATCTAAATTCTGTTGTACGTATATTATATGCCTTATCAAAATATAACTTTCTGCACATCTTTTCTATTCTTAGGTTGTATCTTTCGTCTTTCTGAATTAGTAGGTACCTTATTAGTGGCTTTAACTATAGTATAGGTAGACTTTAGTTGTTTAAATAGCTTTCGTCAACTATCTACAACTGTGTTTAACTAAATCTTATTTTCTTAACATTTTATATTTCTGTAAGAAACTGTAGTTAGGTATTTCACAAATTGTTGCATGTTGAGAACTATAAACTTTATTATATTATAGACTTTATATAGTAGTTTCTGAATACGATAAATTTTTTGAAGTATTTTAATTTAGAAAGTATCTAGGATTCACATTGTCTTTATTCAATAATATACTAAAAAATGTGTATGGTGTTTTCAGAAGGTAACCCAATAACCGGAGACGGCTACAAATCAATGAACGGCCAGATCAACACGGTGACGTCAGTAAATGGTGCAAGCCTCATGAACCACCACAACAGCCGCGTGCCGCCCGGTGGCTACTCCTCCGGGCTCTGGTAGATACCACGCTACTTCGACCCACCTACACCCACATCAATCAAGCGGCGAGAGACCATCTACAACAGTCGCTGCAACACACCGGCATGATCTAACCCTTCGAAACCGTCGTTTCAAACGATATTGATAACTCAGTTAAACTAACTCGTCGCAAATAACTATTTATTTTATGTTGTCGACACTATTGAGAGTCTGAGTGCAAAGTGTAAGCACTTCGAATGAACCGACGGTTTTAAAGAAACAAAAAATGCATTTATTTCACTTTACGATTTCGTTAATCTACTAAATTTTGGATAGTTTTGGCAAATTCTAGTACCTAAAGCCATTTTGCACGTAAATATCAACGTCCATTGGAAGGGTATATGTTGTTAATTAAATCCTTAGCCTATCCCAGTAACAGTTTCGTTTGAATAATTTAGAATAGATTATAGATATTTTTGTAATAGTAATATTCTATAGATACCTATTGTAAAGTGGATAGATTCCCGGCGTAGAACATGACAATCATAATGGGCCGCTGGAGGACGCGACAACTAATATACCTGGCGGCCAATATTATGATGGGAATGTTGTACGTTGATTTATCTTAAGAACTTAATTAATAATCTTTCACTTGTACTATGTTATCCCATTGATATTGTGAATTAGGAGTGAGGAAACGTATCAGCAATATACCAAATTGAATAGTGCCTTGAAAGTTAATGAGAAATTCTGTAAGAATTGTACAGTGTAGGAATAACATGGTCGCATGAAGATAAATGATTATATATCTATATTTCGCGGTATAGAAATAGTAATCATATGGCACTCGAGGTAATTGATACAAGTAAAATAACTTTAATATTTCGACACTAAATAAGGGTCACTCATCTCATTTGTTGAATTTCATATTTAAAATAGAGGGATTTATAGAATGCATTTATTTTATTTTAACTTTTTATACGAGTTTTATTTTTACTTAGTTTATTTTCTACTCGTTTAGACTTAAAATAAAACGGTTTTGATATTTTGGTAGATTATCTGTTAACATCTGCCTATGAGGTGAGGTGTTGTAGATGTAACAATCCCTTAGACTTAGCGTAGGCATATCATCTATGTATAAATGTTTTAATAACCTAATACGGAATTGCATAATCACTGGCCTAAATGTAACTAATGTTAATAGATAATAACCAGCATTTCAAAATAAAGTTTTTTTATTAATAACTTATATGGTTTTATTTTGATCACTTTTGTTTTAAGTTAAGCATCATTGAATAGAAACATTATAGTGTTCATTTGCAAAGACAGATTCTTCATAGTGGACTAGTCTGAACCAGATTGAAAACTGAATTGACCACGATGGAGCCCATGAAACAACAAGCCGAGGCCTAGGCCAGGCGCGCCCGTCATTTTGATGAAAGTGTATAACTTTTCCTTCACCAAAATTAAATAGGTATTGCTCGAAATATAAATTCTAGAACTTTAACAAAATACGAAAACTTGGAATAGATGCAGTCGAATATTGTCTACTATCGTCATTCTAAATATATATTCTTGTAAATAAACGAAAACTAAATATAATATAACACGACAATTTTATGAGTTTTCCTTTGAAACATGAATACGAAGATAGCGTTATGTTTCTGTTGATGTATCGAGTTGAACATATGAGTGGCGACCTCTGCATACCACAACATGCTTCACCCAACAAAAGTTGAGCCAAAATACAATACTGAATTGCGCAATGTAAGTTTTCTGGTCGATTTGTATGAATACAACTTCCAAACAACTGTTGGGCACAGTAAGCCAGTCGTAATCACCTAACTGAATTCCATTTGTTTTAGAAGGTTATAAGATATTACTTATTCTATCTCTTCCAACAGGACTTTATGTAGCCAATGGTTAGCAGAGAGAGGCAATCTAAGCAAAATAAATGTTCGTTGAAAATAGGATACTCCAATTGATTTCAGGGGCTGTAGTAAGTTGATAGTCCTAGTGGTAATATTTTTCTTACCACTCACAGAAGATCAAACTTAAAGAACAGCATTTGTACTATTTGTGTTTAGTTGGTGAGAGTGAGACTGGGTGGAGAGACAATGATGGTCCGCCAAGGCCGCCAAAGTGTGGGTAACCATGCTCAATATTGCTCTGTCTGCATTCGCAAGAAGTATGGTCACCACCAGTCTTTGATTCTGCTCATGCTTTCCATCAGGCAGAGATTTTTTGGTAGGCCCATACACAAAAAAAAAAATTCACTAATAGTAATTCAAGTTGCAAATTTTGTTAGTAGTTTGTTAAATAATAATAAGAATAAATATTTTGGACATCTAACACACAACGCCATCTAGTCCCAAGCTAAGCAGAGCTTGTGTTATGGGTAGTAGACAACTGATACAACTACATATATACTTTTTTTTGTAAATACGTACATATTATACATAGAAAACACCCAAACTCCGAAACAAATATTTGTAGGTCATACAAACATTTGGTCCGACATGGGAATCAAACCCGAGACCTCATGATCAGCAGTCGCACACGCCAACCGCGAGACCAACGAGGCATAATTATATGTTTTGTGTTGCCAAAATAATTATCTAATAACTATTAAACGAGCAATTATTGTGTGTATAATATATAATCTAAATCTCGGTAACGGTTCCAAAGATTTTCATGAAATTTTGTATCCAGAGGGGTTTCGGGGCTATAAATCGATCTAGCTAGGATTCAGTTTTAGAAAACTTCCTTTTATTCGTGTTTTCAAAAATCAACTTTATCGATAAATCAATGTCCATCTAGCGCCATCTATCTCAACTTGAGCGAACGACATTAAACTAAACTGGAATAAGATCCTTTGCGCTGTCAGCGGTACAGAATAAACAGTACTAGGCCGTACCGAGAGAGGGCGCCACTACACTTGTTTAAAAGAAAATACCAATACGTTCAGGTACTTTTTTATGTCATTTAATGTTACTGCTTAAACAGTTTTTAGGCTTTTTAAAACCTGCTGCACCATGATGCAGTAAAATTTTAAGGGCATTCTTAAAGTTCTGCTATTTGACAAAGACGAAATAAGAAAACATTTTTATATCTACAATATACATTTAATAATAAAATTTACTATAATATTTACTTAATTACCTAGATTTACACTATCAATCTCTTCTTTTAGTTTATTGCACTCTTTCTCCTGGTTTTGGGACTCGTTTTTGCGCGTTCTTTCTTTACTAGGTAAATTAACCGGAGATTCTATCTCAAATATGACAGGCCCGTCGTTTTGGATACTCACTTGCATATAAGCTGCAAACTGACCATCTAAAACAGTAAATAAAAAAAATTGGGAAAACGATGTGAATGTCAAAATAATCCAAAATTATTTCATGAAATTGTCGTAGACATCTAGCGGTGTGTAGACTAACTAAAAGTACCTGATAAATTCAGTAGATGGCGTTGTTTTAACTTCAGATTTACGGCAAATAAAAAAATACTAATTGGCATACAAAAAAAATTGTATTCCTTCCATTCAATTTAGAATGATTATAAGAAATAAAATGGAAAGTATTTTTTATACCTTTGATTTTTTCTGGTATATAACAATCTTTCAATAATTGAAGAAAATTTTCATAAAATTCTTTTGATTTATCTCCAGGCATTGCATGATGGAAATCAGGTTTATTACCCTGCAACAAATAGTAGGTATTTATTAAACATAATTATTTCTTTATGAAAAATTACAAAAGTGGGATACTTGGAGGCTACATAAATTGTCTAGTTTACTACGCTAAATGTATGTATACTAATGCCTAGATAGAGGTCAAGAAAGCCCTGTCCTATATCATTTAAAAACATTTTAATGTAGTCATATATCATATATTTTAGGAAATGTTTTTAATCATTTTTTAAATACTGCTTTATATAGTTACATTACTTTTATTAAAATGAAGTATTAAACAAGTATTTACCTTCCAAGTACTGTACAAAGTAAATTGGCTGACACATAAGACTTCCAATTGTTTATCAACAATACTTTTCTTCCATCTTTTATTAGATTCATCATCGAATAACTTTATATTTAATATTTTGCGAACACTGAAAACATTAACTTATCTTATTAGTTAATGATTGTTGATAATAAAATTAAAATGGAAAGATGTCAAGCAAATGAACCTATTAATATAATGATTAGTAAGTGGATGACCTAGCTTTGCTCGTTAATTTAAGGTAAATCACACTTAATTATAAAGGTGAAAGTAAGTTTGTTTGTAATGCTTTCACGGGAAAACTACTTAACCAATCATCGTTAAACTTTGTACACATATTTTTGTATGTATTGGAAGTAACATAGAATACTTTTGATTAAATGTAGAGGCAATCCGGGCTTGATCAATTTATAGCCCCTTTAATTCCTTTACTTAGGACCTTCAATCCCCTGCTTACTAAATTACATAAAATCTTTGGAGCCATTTCCGAGAAAAAAAATTATATTTACAAGAATAGCTTGTTCAAAGCTATTACAGATACTTACATATATTCCATGTCCTTTTTAGTATCATTGGCACATATACCAATAAACACACAAATACCTTGTTCAATACTACTTATCACCTCACCATTAACTGGAAGCAAAAAAATTAAATGATCTTTTGGAGCACAAGAAAATGAGAAAAAAAAATCCTGTCTTATAATAGAACAAACCAGGTTGCAACTGATTTTATGGAACTGCTGGGTACCTATTATTTTCCCTTTCAAATAATTATTCTAATTAGTTCCGTATGAAACTGGCATCATGAAGCTACTGGGAATAAAGCAAAATTGTTTAATTTATTATCATTTGTTATTCTAATTTGATACAACATATGAGTAAATTTCTCGAAATGTTAAAAGTCAAAAGAAATTAAGTTATTATAAATACCTAAATTTGTTTCTTTTTAAATTTTTAACCAAATTTAATAATATTTTCCTAGGCTGACAATTATTGCCAGTGTTTTTGTAATAGGTAGTATTATTTTGAGTTAGTAGAGAAACATAGATATTAAATTTCTAAGTATCGTTGGCTCACATAGAACTACCACTAAACATACATTGGTAGAGATGGAAATTAGAAAGGTTCCCAAGAAAACTAAAGGATCTTTTTGACTGTCCATAACCTAAAATGTATTAGCTTACCGGTAACTTTTGCATTCATAACACGCTGTATTAATGCTTTCATTGTGTTTAATTAAAATTATTTTAGTTATAAAGTCGCTGTTCTTTAATTTGAAATTACAATAAAGAAGTAGATAATGAATTTTTACTCATAATATTGTCTTTTCCTCAGATACAATTTTCTGTCATTTTAGATTAGCAAGCTCTGTCTGTACCCAACGACTACAGATAACATAGAAAACCTAAATATTAAAATTATCAAACTCCAAAGGATTTTTCGTTTTATATATATTTTTAATATTGGTAATTGTCGTCCTCGTCCTCAACCAATCGCCGTCCACTGCTGAACGTAGGTCTCCGTAATTGCCTCACTTGTTTCTAATAGTTAGTTTTAATATTTTAGTTTTAATATTTTAAAACATAATAAAAACGAATATAAATGATCACAAGAATAAAAGATCTATCTAGTATGGAGCAGGAAAAAAATGTTGGATAAATGATTTCCCTATTTGTCGCTAGATGTCAGTCTACCAACCAATTTTGTTCACATATTATTCTAGCAATAACAAGCTTTCGCCCGCGACTTCGTTCACATTTAATAAAAAGTATCCTGTCTTACTTTTAACACCTCCAAAAATATGTGTAGAAAGTTTCATGATGATCGGTTTAGTAGTTTTTGTGTGAAAGCGTACCAAACAAACTTACATTCAGATTTATAATATAGAATAGGATATTTTCACTCATTTCACACATGGTTGTTAGATATAAACTAGAGGACCTGCAATAACATTATCCGGGTACTCCAAAGAGTGCCTAAAGTCTGATTGGGTGTCGTGCGATCTATGGTCCTCTATGGAGCGCCCGCCTGGTCTAAAGACTTTGTGGGTTCCTCCCGCAGTAAGGCTCAACTCGGGAGTATGTAGGATCGTACTGGGCTACCACACGATTTCGTTTGAGGCCGGGATGGCCCTGGCGCGTTCTTCTCCTTTCGATGTTCTGGCCGAGTTGCACATGATGATCCGCGACTAAATTCGTTCTGTCGGTCGGAGTGACGAAGAGAGTGCGCCGGACCATGAGTCGAAATGCTTCAACGGAATGCATCTACGCAAGGTAGTAGAGCCACGCTGATTTCAGCACGAACGGGCCGGCTCGACCGGGGTGGTACTACCCTCGCACAGAAAATCAACGTAAAATGACAGCGATCATGCTGTCGTGTTTCGTTGGTGAGTGCGAGACCGGAGGCCCAATGATGCAGGAGCATCACTAGCCCGCCATGGTGTGGGTCACCATGCTGCATTGTTGCATTGTCTGCATTCGCAGTATGGTGACCACCACTCTTGGATTCTACTCATGCTTTCCATCAGGCAGAGTAGAGTCATTTTGGCAGGGTCAAACATAAAAAAAAAAAAAAAAAAAAAAAAAAAAAAAAAACGCAAGTTCTACTGGCTTGGCAAACTCGCCTCGAAATTCGGGGCTGTGCTTGGCAACGCACCGTCAGAGTCCTTACGCCAAACTTTGGTGCTTGGATAGGAAAGGACGGACTGTTTCACCTAATGATTGACACAGATACTCACCGGGCACGGTGGCATCGGTGAGTATCTGAATCGAATAGGACGGGAGGCTACAGCACAATGCCACCACTCACTGGGGGTTCGAAAGGGTGTGGGTTCAGTCAGTTCAGTTAAATCAGTCGTGGGTTACGGCAGCGTCTCAGGCGTAGAGTGACACTCCGTGTGGTTTTAGTCGGTTCGATTCCGACATACCGCCCCGCCGCAAACCCCGGCAGGGTTACGGCCCGAAGGGTTTCCACGCGTAAAAAAAAAGGGGGGGACTCCAGAAACCACCGATTCGTTGCTGGAGCTCCCCCCGATTGCCGAGTTAGGCCGCCGCGGGGCAAAAAGCATTCCCCGCGTTAAAGAAAAGGCCCATACATGAATAAAAAAAAACTATTATTCATTGAAATCACAAGTACTTCAAACTCTTGTCCTTGCATTTTGTTTTCCACGTGTAACCTCCTGCCCCCTTGAAAATATCTTGATTAAACAGCGTGGTAATGTACCCTACTACTTAATCTATCTAATTGTACCTACTCAAGTTCATCATCATCACAGTCGAAAGACAAGAAACTCTGCTTTAGATTGATGGTAACGTCGTAAGTAACATATTATATGTACTACTTCTTGTATTTACACATTTATGTATATAATAAGGTTTCAATTAAATAAATTTTAAATAAGCTCTAAAATTGTAATCGTTTTTATTATGATTTCAAATTAAATGGTTTGAATAATAAGGAAGTCAAATACACGTATTAAATGTTGACCTTTGTTTAACGCAGTCATCCGTTTTACAATGTTTACTATTTTTTGCCAGCATGTCCACCCGCGTGTATGCCGGTTATCCCGGTAACGAATAGCCTATGTCCTTCCTCAACTATCAAAGTATCTCCATGCCAAATTGCATTGAAATGGGACCAGCGGTTTAGCCGTGAAAACAAAAAACACAGTCTCATGAGACAGTGTTACTATCGTTCAGAGATATTAGTAATGATTCTAAGCCACAGACATAATTGTCGTACTGTACCTAGTAACTATACAATTAGGTCAACGTACTAACGTATATCTGCTCATTATTGTATTATGAATTATGAATACCATTACACAGTAAATAAAGTTAGTACCTACTCACAATATGAATAACAATAATACGTATTTACTTTGTCGAAGGGCAAAGAGCCAGGCACTTAACAACGTCATTACTTGAGGGCGTTGCGTCTGGTGCGTGAGCGCAGATCACGTTTAAATGCCACGTGCACAACCAAATAGTACTGAACGCAGCACCGCTCGCAGTGTGGGCGTGAATATTATTGAAATGATTAACGGAACCGAGCATCCTGTTTTTTGTTAAAATTAGAATAGATATAGGTTTATTTCTCAATTTGACTGCAATGACTTTAGTGCTTAGACTAAAGTCCTAGTCCGATTAATGATAACATAATCCACCTGCCTCATTTCCCACATATGTACATAACTTTTTCCGTCAGCCATTATTCACGTAAATTAAAACGTGATGTTAGATTATGTAACTTACACTATATGTATATTTATAGGTTTAAATTTATCTAGGGTTGTCAACTAGTTTTTACTTTTTCTTTACTAGTACTAATACTAGTAAAGAAAAAGTTAAATATTTAACAAAAGAACTGGACCAAATTGAAATAGGACCACATGGGAAGCACCAGCTTTCAAATAATAAATAATCATCAAAATCGGTTCACCCAGTCGTAAGTTCTGAGGTAACAAACATAAAAAAATACAGTCAAATTGAGAACCTCACAGTTACTACAACCTAATTCTGTTTTGTGGAAAACCTCCTTCTTTTTTGAAGTCGGTTAAAAATGTAATGTTCACTTGAGTAAAACAGAAAACATCTGGGATAGACTGGATGCGAAAGACGAAGGACCAAATGCTACGTACAGCATCTCTGGTCTTGGAATGAAATGCCCATACACGCATTAATATCTGCCCTTCACGGGAATCTCTACTATGCATCGAGAACAATCCATGGTCATATTTATGGTCCCAGTGGCTCTTTTGCATTTATAATATAGTTATGTAGGCAACTAGGTATGTCTTTTATATATCTTCTGAAAATATACCTCAGATAATTACTAAATTATTCTTTTCCATTATCACTTTCTGTTACTATATAGGTACAAAATAATATTGATTGACTCATTAATCTGTATAGAAAGTGTAAGACTTTGTTTTCGATTTGTAATTCCAGTGCTAGCCTTGTTGACAGCCCTAGATCAGTCACATGTCTTGAAGCATGGCGTAGTATTAGCTAAGACATTAAGTAACAATTTAGAGTACGTACGGCTTGCACGTAATGTGCTCACATGCGGTATTACTCGATAGTTTTACTCCAAAACGAGTAAAAATTTACGTGTGGACCGCAAAACTCACAACTTAGCTAGTAACCATGGATTATTGAAACAGGAAATTTAAAATTTTAATTTAGTACTAAAAATAAAAAAAAAACAGATGACTGTTAAATAAGTAAGCCTGTTTACACCTGGCAACCTCAGCGTGACTGAGTGAGCGATGACTGAGAATTGGCAATAATCTTTTTCTTTCCTTTACATCATTTTCTTTAAAATGCTTTAATATAGTTTCAATTCATGTTTCCAAATAAATTGTCCAAAAATTAATTAGGTAAAGGTAATTAGGCCTATTTTTTATAGGCAACATGTCGTTAATCTATTGAGTATTGAGTACTTCCCCAACTTCCATTTAAAATTAATTTCATCAAAAAACAGAAATTTGTATTATAAGTTTTATATATATTCGTAATACTAATCACCGTTAAATATTATTTATTTTGTTTGATACCACACTCGATGTATTTTGATGTACCCAGTGTCACTTTCATGATTAGACGAATCTAATGACGCTTGTCGTAAAAACTTACGACAAGCCCTTTAGGCTTTAGCCTCTAGGGCATACACTCGAAAAAAATGCTCCTTCTTTCGCAGTCGGGTAAAAAGGCCATCCTAATATTATAAATTGGAAAGTAAATATGTCTGTCTGTTACGTTTCGGTGGCTTAACCGATTTTGGTGAAATTTGGCACGGGATGAAATACTTCGATTCTGGAGTGAGCATATATATTAGTTTCTACTTCGGTAACCGACATACATACTTGAAATAGAATGAAGGAAAGAAATATGGGATTTGAATAACACCTTGACATTTTCGTCGGTTTAAAAGTATCCAGTCTTCATCTCAGTTATTTTTTATGATGCATAACATTTGACTAGATACTTGTCTTATAACTCCAAAGATGGTAAGTTGTTAGACCTGCCCTGCTTTGCATAGACAGGTTAATGTCACGGATTGCTTTCTGTCAGCGACATCTTTATGAGATCACTCACAATAATGGAATATTTGCCGCAAAAAAGTCTAGAATATGGAAAAGTTAAACAACATTTGCTTTAAAATAAAATAATAGGAATAATAAAATAACGAGTTTTTATAACCTAAAATGGAGGAGCAAACTTAGCTCTATTCTCCGTTCTGTTTGTTTTAGACTTCCCTCCCTTTCCCCTCCCCCCCCTACTCCCCTTGCTCTATGAAATGAAATGAAATGAAATGAAATGAAATCATTTATTCTGCAATTAGGTTATACAAAACACTATTGCAAGTTAAACTTTTTTTGAGCAGATGAGTTCGGCCTTTCCTAACTGGACTAGCCCTGAGAAGAAAGGACGAAACAAACTCAGCATTTACCGAATGAACATCACTGATTTTAAGAAACTTTGATATATTTTTTTGAACATAAATTAAATTTTCGTATATATATTGTGAAGATACAGTCAGAATATTCATCTCTTTAAATTTGGAACGGAGAGAAGCTCGAGGGCCTAATTGATAAATGGCTCGTACAGCGCGTTTTTGTAGAACAAAAAAGCTCTCATTAGTTCCGTCTTCACACGTGTCCTGAAATCTTCAAATATTTTAAGCTTACATTTGAAGATTCACTTAGTGATGGTGGCATAATTTATATATGTTGGTTTGGTGGAGACTGGACTCGGAGCATTAACAACATTAAGGGCTAGTTTCACCGTTCCTGATAAAATATCAGATTATTATTATCTGCCACATCACAGTATTCGACAGATAAAAGTTACTGGTTTATGTACATTGTATGTGTATCTGTCGTGTATGTCTCAATCTAAGTATCACTAAGATCTGAGTTCACTTGTCAAACAGAAATCTATAGTTATTAGACAGATAGGTTTAGAGACTACTTCTTCTTCTTCTTCTTTGACGAAATGGCAACCAGCCGGATGGATTAGCTATTTCTGCCAATGTCAAGTATTTATAGTCTCAAATCATAAGTCTTCAAGTCATTTAGTCTTCGTCGTGTTGTAATTAATGATATAAAATATAAAAAATGTAGATGAGATGAATGGAGACCGTCTTCCGAACTTAGAGACTACTTATCAGTCTGGGTCAGTGGTGCAACTGACCCAGACATAGATGACTAATTTTCTTTTTTTTTAACAGACTTCAAAAAAAGAAGAAGGTTCTATGTTCCACTGTATGCATTTTTTTAAAATACATCTAACATACTACGCCAACTAGCTTTTCAAACTAAGCAGTCCTTCTACTCTGAAAGCTGGACTGACTGACTGAATAAATTTATATTTTTTTTAAAATATGGGTACGTCATACATATTATACATAGAAAACACTCAAACAACGAAACAATTATTTTTAGATAACACAAACATTTGGTCCGATTTAGGATTTGAACCCGAGACCTCAAGTACAGCAGTCGCATACACTACCACTGCGCCACCGAGGCAATTTTTAATGCAATTGACACTGAGAGGTTTCGAAACGAGCCAACGCCTACATTGCCTCTATCAACATCTCTTCATAGTTATTTTGGGAATATCCCACAATGCGTCATATAATACATGTTATTGAAATCTTATCAATGATAACAAACCGGTAATTGGTGCAAGCTGCTCTTGACAACAGACTGTCGATTTTGTCGAAAATATTGTTTTAAGATATAAAAATCAGAATAAAATCAAAACTAATTCTTTTTCTTAAAGTTTTTCAAAGTGTAGTAAGTATTTCGTAGTTGTGAAACATAATTCTCTTAAAAAGTTCAACCTAAAATATTGTTTGTGTCGTTGTTAGAAGAAAATTGAACTAAACCATTTTCAGGGTACAATTTATTTCTTAATTTTTATAAAAGACCATGCTCACACTAGGAATATTCATATGTCACGTAGGACTTGACAAACTTACAGGAATACGACCTTCAAACCTTCAAGAAACGAGCGTACTCCTTCTTAAAAGGCCGGCAACGCACCTGTGACGCCTCTGGTGTTGCGGGTGTTAATGGGCGGCGGTAATCGCTTACCATCAGGTGATACGTCTGCTCGTTTGCACCTATTTCAATAAAAAAAAAAGTGGACACAAAGAACACCCAAACTTGGAACAGTTGTGGATCACACTAAGTGTTGTCCCGTTAAACCCATAACAGTCAGTGCAGTCGAATGCGAAGGGTGACCGTTTAACCATCACGCCATTTATGCAGTCTAATTAATCTATACTAATATATAAAGCTGAAGAGTTTGTTTGTTTGTTTGTTTGTTTGTTTGAACACGCTAATCTCAGGAACCGCTGGTCCGATTTGAAAAATTCTTTCAGTGTTAGATAACACATTTATCGAGGAAGGCTATAGGCTATATATCATCACGCTAAGACCTACGGGAGCGGAGCAACAATGAAGAATGTTACAAAAACGGGGGAAAATTATCACGCTACGGGCAATAGAAAACGCAAACGAGGTTGCGTGGGTCGGCTAGTAGGAAATAAAGAAGGGCGAAGTCGAAGAATATGAGATCCATTCAATATACTCAAGTGTTACTTTTTGCCGTGTGAAAACTCCTATGGGTATGCCCTAATGGTGCTGCGGTAGGTGTGTCGGAGTCGTGTCAAATAGAACCATTGGACAGACAACAGAGTACAGATACACAGATAAACCTATTATTATTTGAGCCAGTAAGTGTAAATGTAAAGTGCACCCATCGAAATGGACCAATAACCTGAAGATCTGAACAAGATTACTGAGATAGACTGAATACGTAAGGAAATGAAGACAGTGTGCTACAGCGAACGTTTCGAACACTATGTTCCACAATGGATTGGTAGAGTTTAAATAATTGATTGGCTGAGTTCCCGTAAGGGTTAATCTTAAAAAGAATAACCCTTATTAATTCATTAAATAAATGCAGTAGTGCCTGCCTACTTAAATAAAATTTAAATCAACAAAATCTATAAGAAGATACATATTTTTAAGTTAAAATAGCATCATTTTAAACTTAAAATATCCTCCTAGCTATTTAAATATCTGTTTCTAAATGAGTTTTTTGTACCTAATCACACTGAATGAGGTCAGTACATGCGTTCATGGCCCGAAAAAAGTTATTAGTCAGAGATCATGTGTTCGAGAGACCAGAGTGGCATATACACGTGCCCTAGTTGATCGAAAACTCGTGGTTATCGTTATCAAGACAACGTGACAATCATATTAGCCGGCTAGAAGGAGGTGGCACTTAAGTAGTCAACGTAATTTTTGGATGAGGTTAGTAAGTCAGCGAATATATAACGTGATACCTATAATATGTAAAATTGAAATATAAACCTCTTTTTTAAGAAAAGGCATGATTTAGAATCTCTTTCCAGCAGCCACAGACTGGGGCGTAATCTGCGCAGGCAAGCCCTCTTGGTAGGAAAAAAATTAGTTCCGATTAGACGGATGAACAATAAACAGTTTATTTTAATGCAATCAAATTTATATTTTTACAATTTATGAATTTATTACGGTTTGAAAAACTTTTATAACTACATATTACTAAGTGTAGTGTGCCGAGACTTAAAAAATATGATATTAGAAACCTCAATATCATTTTTGAAGACGTATTTAAATCCTATCCGTGTGGGGTATTACACGTATAGGTATGATGAAAAAAAAATTTTTGTGATTCAGTTCCAAAAACGAATTGTTTTTTTTTGTGTGAAAATCTTAATGCGGTTCACAGAATACATCTACATACCAAGTTTCAACAGTATAGTTCTTATAGTTTCGGTAAAAAGTGGCTGTGACATACGGACGGACAGACAGCCGGACAGACAGACAGACAGACAGACATGGCGAATCTATAAGGGTTCCGTTTTTTGCCTTTGGCACGCAACCCTAAAAATGTGCTACAACTTCACGATTTAGTCAAGATCGGAATTAAATAGATAGATAATAAAACAGAGTTTGTAGCAGCGTTGCATAAAAACTGCTAAGTGAAGTAGGAATTACTGTAATTATCTTCTATCTTACTAATATTATAGAAGCGAAAGTTTGTAAGTATGAATGGATGGATGAATGTTTGTTACTCATTTACCCAAAATCCGTTCAGTAGGATTTGGATGCAACTTTACAGTAATATAGCTTATACATCAGAATAACACGCTATTAATTGCGGCGATAACCAACATATACGCGGGCGGAGCCACTGGCAACAACAAGTCTTTTATATTATAAAAGCGAAATACCACTCACTTTAATAATTAATCACAAAATCTCAGAAACTCTAACACCAACAAGCTTAAAATTTGGCAGGTAGGTTCCTTATAGAGTGTAGAAATCCGCTAAGAACGGATTTTACGAAACTCTACCCCTAAGGGGGTAAAACGGGGGTTGGAAGTTTGTATGAAAGTTAATGTTATTGAGTTAAAATAATTATGGCAGAAAGATTTTAAATAGTATTTAAGTATAAGAATTATCACATACTAGCTGCGCCCCGTGGTGCTACCCACAATAACAAACGCGGGTAACGTCATGGGGCAAAGTTAGTATTATAATAAAATATATTTTTGTTTTTGCGATGAACAATAAAAACTTGTTTTTCTGTGTTTTAAGTAAATGGATCGTCTTTGCAGATCAAAAAGTGGTACATAAACAAAATAATAAATTACATTAATCGTTTGTTTCGTGGCTCAACGCTATATACAAATATATATCAATACTTGTTTCCGAAGATAGTAAGTTATCCTCATGTGGGAGTTTATTAATTAGACATTCTTATTATATCTAAATATGATATTAATTAACTTTTTTTTGGCACTGTATAGGTACAGTTCCAACAAAAAGTTAATTAGTATCATATTTAGATACACATGGTAGGCCATTATATACCTAATTTAGGAACTAAGTAGGTATATGTTTAAGTACTAAGTTGATGTGATGGTGAAGTTCGTTGCCGCACTTTGAGTTCTTGCACTCATAATTGAAAGGGTGAAAGGATAGGTTCTGGTAATTTGACTCACTCGATGAAAAGCAACAAAACATTTAAAACACAGCCTTGGTGTCACTCCGATCAAGCCGGCACGTATGGACCTAAGTATTGCTTTCTCGCGCTCTTTTCGATAAAACGTGCCTTTGGTATAATGTGTAATGTGAGATGTGTGAAACAGACAATTAATTTAAAAGGTTGTTTCCAATGAAATCAACCTTTTACTTACATCAATCGTTACTTTGAATACCGATCACGTTGTTAAACAACGTGGATATTAATATATGCACGGAAGTGATACGATGCGACTGACCTCAAAAACAAGGTCTTTTTATGTGCTTGTCATTACTTGCACGTTGTTAGAAGTTTGTATATCTGTTATCGCAAATAAGCTATAGATAGGAACGACTCGTTGTCACGGCAAGAGATACTTTTCTTCTCTATTTTACTAAACCAAACGCTTTATAACACAATCTACCTCAGTGTTAAAAACCTTATTGACTTTGGGTAATCTGGGAGAAAACATCAATAATTCTTCCAAAATGTTATCTTTTGTAGGCTCCGAATTTTAATTTAATCTGACTCTCTAGGCTATAGCTGTCCCTACACTTACGCAACAAATTCAGTGTATATCGATGTTAATATAAAAAATTTGAAAGTGACTCTGTCTATCTGTAAGGCTTTTACGGCTAAACTGCTGAACTGATTTGGATGAATTTCGGTACACAGATAAATTGCACCTTGTAGAAGGATATAGGTTACCTTTTTACGCAATAGGGAATATGCATAAAAAAATATAAATAAAATGTCTCAAATATTTTTTTCTATATTCTTTTTTGTCTTTACAATGTACTTAAAAGGTATTTCTTTCATTTTGTGATTATTTAAACCCAGAAAATATTAAATGAAAAGTGAAAATTAAGGGAGGGACATTGAAACCTACAAAACGCGTGCTATCGAAACAAAATGTGACGTCGATTGTTACATTATCGAAATTATAGGCGTCGAAATTCCTAGTGTGATAGTAGTGTTTACAAGAAAAAAATAATTCTTCCATGATTTTTATAGCTATTTTCAAGCCTATTTATATTTTTTGTATGTTACAGAGATGTTAATTATCAGATTAAGAAATAAAAATAAAAGAAAGCATATTCCTTATCATCGAAATACATGTTGGCGGAGACGGAAGATCTCTTAATTGCGTTGGTTTAGAAGTTTGATTTTTTTACAGCTCTAAGAGACAGTAGACCTGAGTATTGACTGCCTCGTTGGTTTCGCGATTGGCGTATCACGAGGTCTCGGGTTCAATTCCCGGGTCGGACTAAATGTTGGCATGATCCACAAATATTTGTTTCGAACTTTTGGTGTTTTCTATGTATAATATGTATGTATTTACAAAAAAAAAGTAAAATATGTATTTGTATCAGTTCTCTAATACTCATAACACAAGCTCTGCTTAGCTTGGGACAAGATGGCGTTGTGTGGTAAATGTCCGAAATGTTTTTTATTATTATTATTTAGTATTAATTTCAGCTTGATAACTCCTCGCGTTTCTGATAAAAAGGGTCTTGACGGACAGACATACGGACAACAAAGTGATCCTATGAGGATTCCGTTTTTTCCTTTTCAGGAACGGATCCCTAAAAAAATAAAATAAAGTCACGACACGTGGGAGTACTAAACCGCGCGTGACACTTTCTACTTAACTTCTTTACTACTTATGTAATTAAAGTATTAAGTTAATAAGTGTAACTTAACATAAAGTTATTTAAAGGTTAAGCCATTGTTGTATGACTTGTTTCATTGTCACTTACTTATGTAATTACCGTGTAATTTGGAAGTCGTTATTTTTTAAATAGCTCATTAAATATATAATCAAATTAATCTTAATTAGTAAAAGTTTTGTATTGTGTTAGTCGGAATGTTTAGCGAATGGTTTAGATATAAATCGTATTAATATATAAACTCAGATCTTTTAAACTCTGTATAAATAAAGTACCCAACGAATTTTATACAGTTTTCAGTAATAGAGTGATTCAAAAGGAAGTTTTACATGTATAGATATAGATAGACATAGATATTTTAATAGAAGAAATCTGAGAATTTCAAAGTTTTCGGGCTGGGTCACTAGTAGAAAATAAATAGATTTTTGTCAAAAGAATGTTAGAAATCAAATAAAAATTAACACAATATCTCACTGCAAATACAAGTGGAGCACAGTATCAATTATTGGCCTTATGTCAGCTGTAGTCGAACAAGATCATCACTATCATAATCATCATAATAATAGACCGCCAGTCTAGTCCTTAAAAAGTAGGTCAAAATCCCCTTTTGGTAGTACCGGTGAATGGCCAAATATAATCAAAATCTTACAAAATGAAGGTAAACTTAAATTTTCTATTTTCAGGAGTCATTGACAGCAGAGTTACTTATTAAACTTCCTGCTTTCTTTCAAAAATTTTTAACAAAAATAAAACCGACTTTGTTTGACTCGATTTCTCTTGGATGCCAACATCAGATCTTAGTGTCCTTATCATGGTACCACCGTTGGGACATCTCCTTTCCATTAAAAAAAGAATCATCACGATTGGTTCATAAACGACGAAGTTATC
Source organism: Spilosoma lubricipeda (assembly GCA_905220595.1). Taxonomy (NCBI): domain Eukaryota; kingdom Metazoa; phylum Arthropoda; class Insecta; order Lepidoptera; family Erebidae; genus Spilosoma; species Spilosoma lubricipeda. The sequence goes on from HG992295.1 coordinate 9,168,838, forward strand.
TGCAAACACATATAAAAAAAAATACTCGATCGAATTGAGAAGCCCTCCTTTTTTTGAAGTCGGTAAAAAAAGTAAAAGTAGTTTTTTTGGAAACCAAAAATTCGTCAGACGTTTTTCAATTATAGAAATTTAAATAATTCCTATTTTAATTTTTATAATTGATTGTTTGAGCCAAATAAGTTGAATAGTTTCAAAATGCTGTTAAAATTAAGGTATACATCATACATTTAATTGCATGAAAATTTCTTATTCTAACGTGACAAAAATATTTTAACGCCAGACAAAATATTATTAATTTGAAATTCTACTTTTGATTTTGGTGTATGATTGTGAACATACACTTGTATTAATTGGCATAAATAAAATTTCATATCATAATCTATAGACACGGGTAAAAGTTACCAAAAAGAGATTATATTAATTTGTTGTGTTTTATGTTCAGTTCACTATTTTAATGATTTCTAGTATAGATTTTATTTTATTTTTATTTTATTTTATTTAATAAGTACAGATTTAATATTTTTATATATAGAAATCTTAAAAATGTTTTCTTTAGTTAAAATTGTTCAAAAGTGTGAAAGGTTATAGACCTTTCACACTTTTCAGGGCTGCATTCTAAAGTAGATCCTCTAATGCTCAAGGGATATACATAAGTTTACGTTCACTTAACATTTAGGGATTTATTAACAGTTTTATTTTGTACTAGCTGAACCCCGAGGTGTTACCCGCGGCTATTGTTGTACCGCGAGTAACGCCGCGGAACAAAGTTAGTCTAAAAAAGTAGCCTAAGTTACTCCCCGGATCATCAGCTACCTGCCAGTGAAAGTCCCGTCAAAATCCGTCCAGCCGTTCCAGAGATTACCCGGAACAAACAGACAGACAGACAGACAGACAATTTTTTTTTTAACTACATTTTTGTTATATGTATCGTGTATACATACATATGCATTGATTAAAAAGCTGTTATTTTAATGTTACAAACAGACACTACAATTTTATTTATTTGTATAGATGTATAGATAACAAAATATATTACTTATGGTTGTAAAGACCTAACCAGCCATAATAGGATTGCAGATATTACAGACATGAAGACATGCAATCAAAGTGATCATCAACGGTTTCCTGTCACTTTGACACGCACACGATTCAATTGGAGGATGACCCGCGTCCTGCAGTGCGCTGACACAATTGAACCAAATCACGTGCCAGGTCTCGACGAGGGTTGCATGATAGTTTGGCAATTGGAGAACACATAATGCAGATCTTTTCTTTAAAAAAAGAAAAATGATTGAAATCGTTTTCATCCTAATGACTTCATCAATCAATTTTAATTTGCGATTGTAGGTTGTGCAATGAGGTGTTACAATATAATAATGGAACAGCAACATTCCACCTTTACACATGCAAACACTTAAAATGAATATTACATGACCGCTACATTGTCTATAACTTAAAAATTTCACAAAAAGTAAAACAAAAGCCAATCTCAATAAATTTACACAAGACAAGGAAATTAAAATTAAATACAATCCAAACAACTAAAATTAAAGTAGTAGTAAAATTAAAGATTATTATTTAGATTTGGGAAGATGGACAAGGCAAAGAAGTTGTGATAAGGAATACAATGAATTTTGAATAGGACACCAAAATAAATCTGACGTACGCAGAAGAGGTTGAGCGTCTTCTAATGAAGAGTCATATCTTCTATTATATATTATATAGAAGTTAAACATCTTACTTAGATAAACACCTTGAAAAAGATATAGATATTGAAAATTTCATAGCTGGTGTTACCTTCAATGCAGTTAGGTATTCATAACTTTATGCACTAGTTTAAATTCACTAAAAATAAATAAAACAAATTATCCCAGCTAATACGGAACTGAAACTTTTTATTATCTAAAGCAATAAATAAAACCCGGAAAGTATAAATGCAAACAATATTAAATATTATTAGAAAACTAATTGTAAGTATCTAAGGGCAATCAGTATAATCTAGTAAATATACAATACCTAGGCAATGTATACAATACCTGATACGTGTAGCTCGTGTAGGTAAGTAATGTGTGTGTGTAAAATTCAATTCCCGAGAGGCAGTACAAAATGCCTTTGAAGAGTTTGTTGCCTCCCGTCCAGCTGATTTTTACAAGAAGGGCATCAATAAACTGACAATGCGTTGGCAAAGATGCGTTGATTGCATGGGTGATTACTTCGAATAACAGAAATAAAAAAGATTGAAGAAATAAGTACTTTCACTTATTGCATACAAAACGGCAATTTCATAGGTAAAGATCTATATATATAGATTATATACTAAATACATAGATTATAAAAGAGGAAGGTTACTGACAATCCCAGAGATCAACGCACAGCCTAAACCGCGGAACCTAAAATCCTAAAATTTTGCATGTACGTTCTTTGTATAACGTAAGTGAGCACTAAGAAAGGAATTTTGGAAATTCCACCCCTAAGGGGGTAAATCAGGAGATGAAAGTCTGCGTGAGCGAAGCCGCGTGTAAAAGCTAGTTTTATATAATAATGAATCTTGCATGTGTTATTGAAGAGTTCGCAAGTTGCAGGTTAATATATGTACAAGAATGTGCTAAAGTTAATAAACAATGTATGTAAATAACGACTTATCGACACGAATGCATAATATATAATATCCAAGCTATAAATGTGTGAAACCTTTTGTTCAAAGAACACTTATAACATTACATGATTTTGTTACTGTGACGTAAATTGTACATTTGCAATTGTACAGAAATGCTACAGGGAGATTGTAGGAGATAAAGAGAGATATAGAACTTTTTTTAACTAAACTTACTTTAACTTTTGGGATCGATTATTTATCTGTAACTAGTAGGTAAACAATCCCAACATAAAATATAAACAGTAATGGGACTGCAGTTCAAGTCCTAAAAAAACAAATAGAGGCGGAGGCGGATGCAAAGGTTTGTTTCTTGTTTACTGTACCTATCACATTTTGGCTTAGCACCGACTTCAAACAGCTTTAAGGTACCTGGCACACATAATAATACCACTATTTAAATGAATAAAGAATTAGATATAGACAAGAATTGACACTTAGCAATTTATAAAGAGCCAGTTTATATTACGCTTTTTAGTGTTTTTTGGCAGGAAGTTTTCGTTGGATCGTTTTTGGAAGTCGGTCTTTTTTATGAAAAGTTTTTATTTTTCCATTTTTAGTGCAAACAATCGTAGGCTATTATTAAGTTGCACTATTTCATATAATTTCTGACAATGATTAAAATAGAGTATGCTCAGTTTCCAAAATTATGTTGAGATGCAAGATTTTTGTTACCAAGAACGTGGCCGTGTTCTACGGGGCAATAGAAATCGTGTTTAAGCTTAAATGCCGTGATGAAATAGAAGCAGGCGAGTTACTTAAAGCAAAATACAATAAGGGGTTACCATAGCGCCTGTATCAACAGCCTTTCAGAAGGCTAAACGGTGAATACTACTACTGTTAATATTTAGTTGGGTGATTATGATACGTCAAGTCATGAGTGTCTACGTGACTTTATATCACGTCTAATTAATCTTTACGGAGACTGTCTTTGGTTTTCGATCGACTCATACCGAAATCTTCACCAATCGCAACGCTAAACGCGCTCACCGTGACAATCGAGTCAATGTGAAACAAACTCATACTAGACCCTCTCAAGACAATAGGTATAGTCTGTATGCTATTATGATGTATGAGCTGTATTACTGTAAAGTTTACCGTGGGAGAGCCACGCTTCGGCATGAATGGCCCGATATAGATATAGACAATACTTTTTACATTGTCTAATAAGAACTTTAATGTTTGTCAAAACTAACAACGTATGAGGACGATGCTTCGACAAATATGAGGCTAACCACGGAATGATATCACGGCCTCAAGTGAGAACACGGGAATGTAACCGGGGACTACAGACTTGAGAAAGGCCCGCCTTTCTCAAGTCTGTAGTCCCCAAGCGTGAGAATGAGACTCTAGGTTGAATATATATACATTAATATTTTTTGTTTGTGTAGAAATGATTGATCACCTGCACTACGCACTTGCACTCGCACTAATCAAAGTGAATACTGGCCTCGAGGCAAAGAACCAGGTGCACCCTCGAAAGCAAATCCCTGGAACCTCGACGACTCGACGTGCTATACTTTCTGCGGAAACCAATTTATCTAGATCAAATTCTTGTTGATCTACGTTTGTTAAAGACGAAATCATACCTACCGATCGGCAAACATTGTATTTTTTAAGAAATTTACTGTAGGCCAAATAGACTCTATGTAGGTACTTTAAATATAAATTATTAAACTTATTATACACTAGTTGTTGCCCGCGGCTCCGACCGCGTATATGTCGGTTATCGCGGCAAATAGTAGCCTATGTGTTATTCTGATGTATAAGCTATATTACTGTAAAGTTTCATCCAAATCCATTCAGTAGTTTTTGCGTGAAAGAGTAACAAACATCCAAACATCCATCCATCCTTACAAACTTTCGCATTTATAATATTAGTAGGATAGTAGGATCTTTTAATATACATTATTTGAGTTGATGTTACATTTGTAGATCAAGATTGCATTTAACCTTGCAGCAATAACTCAGTCACGTTCTAGACTTCAGCTAAATAGTAAACAGTAAACATAACCTACATCTACTTACCTAGTGCTGATAAAGAAATAATGAAACATGAAAGAAACAAATATTGGTAATCAGAACAGAACTTACAGTATTTGTTTGATTTATGATATTCGTTTTATTAATCAACATCATATCCTCTCGAAGGAGATTTTGGTCTCTAGAGGAATCAGATATGCTGTGCTATGAAGGGCATGCAATATATTGTTACGTGTTAAGACTCGATGGATTTGAGAAATAAACCTACCACTTTTATTTCTTGTTGTTAGTTTGGCACAACTGAATTTATATGAAATACAGTGCTGTTTTTAGATAAATCATATATAGTGTATATTGCGAGATACACTAGATTACTTCTTGGATTTTGCACTACGATAATGCGCCTTCGCACAAGGCCATCATTGGAAACGAATTTTTGATCAAACACTCAACAAATACCATCGAGCAACCACCAAATTCACCAGATGTGGCTCCAGTCGACTTTTAATTTTTCTTAAACTCAAATTACCACTTAGTGGCACCCGTTTTCAGTCGGTAGAAGACATAAAAAAGAATTCGCAGCGAGAACTAAACTCAATTTCGGAAAAGGCGTTTAAAAAATGTTTTGATGATTAGATTATTCTTTGGCGTAAGTGTATCATATCTGAAGGAGCATACTTTGAAGGTGATAAAATAAATTTGGATGAATAACTAACATTTTGTGTTTATGTGATCTTTTCCTGGTACTTTCTTGACAGAGTAGTTCTCATTAGTCTTCTGTTCTGTTCTGAGTAATCAGACGCACAGTGTGGATGTGGTCTATGGTGCCATTTCCGCAGAAACAATTATAAACTAATTGTTTGCGTAAATAGCACCATTCCGGAGGTTAGAATTCGTGGAGTTCGAGTTTAACGTTTCATAATGACTCTTAAAAACAGCTTGTAGATGTGGTTCAGAAATAAAATTGGTCGATAGTTGTTCAACATGGTCTTGGCACTACTTTTTAAGAACTTTACGACCCAACTCCTGCTCCACGCCTCCGGGGTTTTCTCTTCAAACATGACAGCGTTAAAAAGGCTTAGTGGTTTCTTTAATACCGGCTTACGACCAGACTTTAGTAGTTCTCTCTCACTCTCTCTCTCTCTCTCGTACTTTTTTTTTTTATGTTAAGCCCTGCCAGAATGACTCTACTCTGCCTGATGGAAGGCATAAGCAGAATCCAAGAGTGGTCACCATACTCATTGCGAATGCATACAATGCAACAATGCAGCATGGTGACAAAATCTCGTATTTCCACGTATTTCAAAACCACGTATTTCCATTCTTCTTCATATCTTTACTATCAGGTAGCTCCTTTCATCTTTTGGCTCCACGTCAATTTTGGCTCTATTAGCCGAATTTACTTACGCCTCTATCGGTCCAGGCAATGGATAAAGCAAAGGAACAGTTCCCGACCACCGAACTGGTATTTTTCAGAGATTTTGACCCACACCACGAGTCCTAGTTTTGATCTTCCAGAACTGACCACGCGTGTACTAGAACTAGAACTCCAGCTCAGGAGGATACGACATGTCAAGTCAAGCACCTTCAATGCGCGACGGTCCTCGCTCCTCTGTGACCATCTGGTCACCACCTGGTCTCCACCGCGCGTTGTCCTACCACAACGTGTGGCAGCAAAATGGCGATTATGGCATTCCCTGACCGGGATGGAATGTGCTGGATGCACAATCCCGAGGGCTCAAAGCTGCTTTGAGGACCGGTATCTGTCGTAGAGTGCGTCCGCCCTAAGTGATGAATGACTGTCGGTATGGAATATTATATTCCCTACAGAGAAGTCCCTATCCGTCCCTGGCCAGTTCCAGGGGCCTGGAAAGAGGCGAAAGTTCAAACCATCCCCAAAAAAGACGACCGTTCAGATCCGGCGAATCAGCGACCTCTAGTCATCACTTCTTTTCTCTGCAAGGTGCTCGAATGGACCATCAACAAGCGATGGGAACACTACCTGGAAGATCACTCGTTACTTAATGATCTGCAATATGGCGTTAGACTTAAACGATCGACTCGTGATTTTCTAACCTACGTAATAACATGTTAGCTCTTGGCAACATACATTGCTATGCAGACGATAGCAAAGTGGCTCTACTCTGCCTAACGGGAATCATGAACAAAATTCAAGAGTAGTCATTGCGAGAACAATGCATGATAGCATGGTGACCTACACAATGGCGGCCTATTGTAATGCTTCTGCATTATTGGGCCTCCGGTTTCGCAATCACCATTGAAACATTATGAATGTTGCAACTTTTGGATTTCTTTTGAAATATTGGATTTTAGCAATTATTTAGGCAAAGTTACTTTTTTTACATTGTTACATAAGAAAATGAACTTCACGTTTTTATCAAAAGATATTAATGTTTTTAACCAAACACACGTGGTAAAGGGTGGGGGAGGGCATTACTTACAAAATTACTGAAACTTTAGAAAATTGGCGTGTCCCTAAAGATGTGACAAAATGCCCTGCCTATTATATAAGATACTAGCTGTTGCCCGCGGCTTTGCTCGCCTGAAAGATTAATTATATGTATTTAATTAAAACTGTGTAAAAGTATGTATGAATAATTTATTCATGTTTTTAAATGTGAATTTATTTTTGATCAATAGCCCATTTAAAAGAACTTTCATAGAAACATTCGACCCATATTTTAACCCCTTTAGGAACAGAATTACCATAAGTATTCATGTATTTGTAATCAGTAATATAATTTTTTTAGGTTGCGCAAATTAAAAAATGATGGACTTCCAGACTAACCTATATGCGAAATGTCAACCCCTATATCACCGCTTAGGGGTAGAAAATCCAGAAACGCTTAAATAGTTATCTACTCATTTTTAATCAGTAGCCCATAAATAAAGTTTTATATTTCTAACTTAAAAAATTACGAACTTCTATACAACTTTTCAACCCCTATGTCATCGTCTTAGGGGTAGAATATCTAGAAACGCTTAAATATGTTTCTACTCTTTTTTAATCAGTAGCACATAAATAAAGTTTCAGATTTCTAACTTCAAAAATGGCGGACTTCCATACAAAACTTCAACCCCCTATTTCACCCCCTTAGGGGTAGAAATTCTAAAACTCCTTTCTTAGTGGATAGCTACTCAATAAAATGATCCTACTCACCCAATTTCATAGCCCTAACTATCATAGTTTTCGCTCGGCGATGATGAATCAGTCAGTCAGTCAGGACTTGTTATTTTATAAGTATAGAAAACAGTAATATGTAATTATATTTTGAATCCATGCTCCTTCGGATTAACAATAACTTAGTACAAATTATGAGAAATATCTCACTTAACACTGCAACAGATAATTCTCTATGTAATTAAATGACAGATAACAAGTCTTTATCATGAAATGCATATTTACGCAAATGTCGACCTAATTTTATTTAAATATCTGTTAGAAAGTAAGCTTATGGTGGGTCATTTTTCTACTAGTGTAGATATAGCACTAGTGTGATAGTACTAAATATAGTAAGCATTATAGTATATATATTATATAAAATATATTTATTATAGTAAGCATTAAGCGTTCACGTTTGTTGCATGTCGGCTCTGCCGGCCGCCGCCCGGCTAGACAGATGTGTGCGCACGTGACTTGTGACGGCGAGGTCGACGCTTCCTCGCCTCGCGATAATTTTACAATGAGGTCGACCAACCTACAACTACATTGCACAAATACTTCACTATTTAAGTCCTGTACACACGCCACAATGCTGCAATATATGTATACTGGCCTTACGATGTATTTATCTCGTCTCTACATTTTTATTCCACTAAATTTATGTCTAGCTGTGGACTGCAATAGGCTGATGATGATTATGATGATGATGATGGTTGTATTTATGTACATTCTAATGCATGATATTTTTCTGGTATGAAGTTTTTCAATGTATCTATGAATATATTTAAAGTCAGAGAAGTAAATCAAACAAATTGATTAATAGCACTCCTAAAAGCAGAATAACGTGCGATGTCTGTGTATAAATAAGACATAGAGGTTAGTAGGTCTCAGAGGCCCTGTCTAGTTTAGAAATCGATATATAAGTATAGCCTGTTCAATGTCATAATGTCATTTTGATCCCGCCCCGGACCGTGCGGTTCATTGTCAAAGGTACGTCCAAACAATTAAAAAGGAGCCGCGTGCAGCGCACGCCCAAAAGTGAGTATAAAAATATATATACTTACTAGCTGAACCCCGCAGTGTCACCCGTGGTTATTATTGTACCGCGAGTGACGCCGCGGGACATAGTTAGTCTAAAAAGTAGCCTAAGTTGCTCCCTGGATTATCAGCTACCTGCCAGTGAAAGTCCCGTCAAAATCGGTCCAGCCGTTCCAGAGATTACCCGGAACAAACAGACAGATAGACAGACAAACAGACAGACTGACAAAAAAATTTTTAACTACATTTTTGGTATATGTACCGTGTATACATACATATGCATTTAGTAAAAACCGGTTATTTTAATATTACAAACAGACAATCCAATTTTATTTATTTGTATAGACGTTGGCACGATTTAAAGTACATTGTCAAAATCTTTGCCGGAAGCGGCATTATAAGTATATTAACTCTATGAAGAACAAATATTAATTCTGTATTGCCGTATTTTTCAACGAGCATGTTTTTTCTACTTAAGTCTAAGTTAGAATGTAAATTTAAGCTACAATAGGGCTGTTACGCGGACTGACATCGTCTTACGTGTGACTACAAGCCCCTTAAGAAACAAAGATTAAGGAAAAAGTAAATCTATACAAATAAATAAAATTGGAGTGTCTGTTTGTAATATTAAAATAACCGCTTTTTACTAAATGCATATCTATGTATACACGGTACATATACGAAAAATGTAGTTAAAAAAATTTTTGCCTGTCTGTCTGTCTGTCTGTCTGTTTGTTCCGGGTAATCTCTGGAACGGCTGGACGGATTTTGACGGGACTTTCACTGGCAGGTAGCTGATGAGCCGGGGAGTAACTTAGGCTACTTTTTTTAGACTAACTTTGTCCCGCGGCGTTACTCGCGGTACAACAATAACCGCGGGTAACACCGCGGGGTTCAGCTAGTCTTAGACTAAAAATCTTTTACCCGTGGGTATGAATTTATGAATCTTCAATGTCATAATCTTTTGTCTTAAAATGTCACATTTGTCAATTTTACAAGCTTATTTAGCTTCACCTGTCCCTATGTTTGTCTGTATTCAAATCTTACAAGTTAAATTTGACCCACTTCCCGAATTCCAATTGAGCTTAAATTTAAAATATACCCTTAGTTCTGATGGCAATGCATTTATATATAATTTTTTTATCAACAAGTAATACAAGTACAATTTTAACTAAAATAAAACCGACTTCAAGGTTCGACTCGATTTCTCTTAGATGCCATGATCAATTATTAATGTCCTTATCATGGTATTACCGTTGGGACATCTCCTTTCCATTAAAAAAAGAAGCATCAAAATCGGTTCATAAACTACGAAGTTATCCGCGAACACACATAAAAAAAAAAATATACGGTCGAATTGAGAAACCTCCTCTTTTTTTGAAGTCGGTTAAAAAGCTTGTTCCTGTCTCGTGTCATGTCAGTTTGTTATTAAATTTCAACTTGGTCAGATTTTCTAAGACTAGCTTATTATTCAAAACTTGTTAACAATTTAAACTAATGCTAAGAAACCATAAATCTACCTGATTTTTAATTTTAAAAAGACGCATTGCATTTTAGTACAAAAAACAAGTTTTTATTATTTGCTATTCTGAGTTATCACCTCAATAAGTCTCACCATACGTAAGATATTTATGAAAATGTGTTTGTTATTATTCAAAACCAACTACGCATGTTACTAGACAACAAAAAAAACAACAATACACGATAATACATATTATCTTTAGGCCAATATGTAGTTCTTGATAGGCGTTCTTATTCTTTTGCATATTTATCTAAGATCTTTAAATTTGATATTTTTTATCAAACAGAGGAATTCCCTATGATGTAAGGAATTTGCATAAATTTTATTTGCTATCTACAAACTAACCATAGTTTGTAGATAGCAAATAAAAAAATTTCTTTTGCTATTGTCCTGTGCCGACTGTTCTCTCGGTCGACTCTCACGTTACCCACAGGATGAGTAAGGATGATATATGGGAAACTTGATACAATTATTATACCAACCCGTCCGACCGGGTGGAAGACCCACCCAAACCTTATTTCTAAGAAGACGCTTATGTCAAACAGTTTAATACTAAAGGCTCAAAAAGTTAAAAAAAATTTAACATGCAAAGCTGTTCATGTAACCTATCATGCAAATTGGAGAATAAATGATTTCATTTCACTCTATTGGAGCTACTCGCAAAGACAAGACTCCATTAGCTACCCCCCAACCGGACCCCTCGGAACTGCCGACAAACACCCATCCGGGCAAAATCCAGTGATCCGCCTGTAGTTGCAGGCGGCGCGGACTACCACTTGAACAGGCCGTAGACCTGGAAAAGTTACCCCGAGACCCTAGTCAGGATCTACGAGATGAACCACGAGACATTTTACCTTTACCGTATTTTAGAAGTTCAACTGCTGTAAATCATAGATCAAATATAAAAAGGTAGATAACGCACGGCCTTGTTCTTGTTGAAACAAAAAAGCGTAGTTCCAAATAAACATACGTATTAACGCACACACATGCTAAGTAACTACGCTACTTTTCGTCAGTATCGTACAAGTAATTAGAAATATTAATAGTCATGGCATGTGAACGTAAGCTTATCCCATTCCCTGTATACTTATGTGCATACCTTAAATACTTACCTTACACGAATTCAGTGCGTACCGTTCACGCGTTTTTCAATTGCAAATAATGTGGCACACAAATACAACATCACGTTGTAGATAGCATGTGTGTCAAATTTGTTTCATAGAATAAATTTAACAAAATAATCCTCGGAAATCTGTAAAACTTTGAATACTATTATTTTCCAAGTTACTAAAGGATAACCTTCCTAGCCTTTATGAATTCCAATATTATTTGAAGTCGGCTATTAGTTCAACGGGTTTTACCTGAATGACAGTTGTTCCACAGAGCAACTGACATCGGACCATCGCAACCCCGAGGGCGAACTGAATTCAAAGGTTTAACTCATAGTATGTATATTTGTAAGTAAGGTTATTTACTTAACATAATACAGGCAGAATAACAAAGACGTGTCTACGGTAAAATGATTTATAAGAACATATTCTGTTAGGAGTTGTAACACCTAAAAATATCAGAGAACAAAAAAGAACTGAGTCACAAGGAGGCAAATAATTTTACTATTTCTCCTAACAGAATGGATCCAATTAACATTACGATAGACCATTACTATTTATATGTTGCTAGCTGCCCTAGCGAACCTCTTCTTCTTACCGTCTTAGAATTAATTACTAAATGTTGTCTTTAGTTATTAGCTGATGGAGCCAAATCGACAGCAGCGCCGCATATCGAGTCCAATTTTGTTTGCCAACCAACCCAGGGACCCAATCATATACTTATATACACACAAAATTTCATCCTAATCGGTATACCTAACCGCTTAGGAGGACATATACAGGTGAACTAATGTATAATAATGTTAATTGAAGACGACTAGCTGACCCGCTCAACTTCGTCTGCGTCTCTCCATAAGAAATATTTTTTTCCCATTTCCCCAAAATTTTCGGTCAACACCCGGCTTGATTAAATATAAAAATCCAATCCCTCCATCTCCTTTTCATTTTAAAACAAATGCTCATTGTGTTCGCATTACGATTTGCTGGCATGTCTATGTCTATTACTTTTGCCTTTTAAATTTTTAAGCTTTATACAAAAGGCCTAAATTCGTACAAAAATAAATGTATAACAGCTTCTGTAATTTTTAATTTTATAATTATCTAGAGATAAATAACGAGACACAGGGATTAGAGAAAAGCGTTCGATGAGTTGGTTCAAGGGACGTCTTTTGGACTTCGGTAACCTCTCGGTAAAAATCAGTAACCTAATTGCTCAACTTCTGTTGTATGGAGGGAACCATCCGGCGTAGTACGCTTATGTATGCTGTTGTATAACCTTTCACGGTAAAAATATGTATCACTAATCAATGTTTTGACCACTGATTGCTTATTGTATACGTGATAGAAACAATAAAAGTAGGTCAAAACAGATTGGTTTCGTATTATTACAATTTATTAATACACAATTTACTATTACCAAGTTCACGTGACATTGTTGCTATGCAGTTGATTAGAAAGATATATATGAAGTGGATTGAATATAAAGGCTATTATGAATATGCCTTTTCGATGATCGATTCCTTAGACCCCTGGGTGAAAGCTATATCAACTGATAAATAAATAATTGAATGTTTCGGACGTTTAACACACAACGTCATCTAATCCCGAGCTAAGCAGAACTTGTGTTATGGATACTCGACAACTGATGTAAATACATATAAACTTTTTTTGTAAATACATACATATTATACATAGAAAACACCCAAACTTCGAAACAAATATTTGCTGATCATACAAACATTTGGTCGTTGGTTTAGTGCCTCTTGTGCCACTGCCTCGTTTGTCTAGTGGTTAGCGTAAGCGACTGCAGATCAAGAGGTCTGATATTCAGGTAAAACCGGTTGAACTAGTAGCCCACCCTAAATCTTGGAAATAATAAGGGCTAGGAAGAAGATAAACATTTGATCCGACCCAGAAATCGAACTTAAGACCTGAAGCGCAGCAGTCGACTTATGTATCTTTATGTTCAAAAAAGTTTCGTGGAAATAGTGTTTAATAATTCGTATCATGTAGCTATCGAAACTTTCTAAAAGATGTTTAGTTTATATTAAAATTTATTGAAAAATTTAGGGCTTTAAGTTCCCTTAATCGTCTTCTTACAAAATTAAAATTATCGCATTATGGCAATAACTAAATTAACCCATCTCACGTTTATTACATGCACACGTAAAAAGAAAAGCAAACAAAATGAGTGTGAGATCCAAAAGTAAATATTTGTTTGCATGAAGTCGAGTAACAAGAGTCTAATAAAGAATAATTACATGTGAAGGCGTACTTAGGTGCCACTACTGCCACTTCTTCATGGTTGCCTGTAAGAGTGTGCTTCTGAACGATAAGACTGCCACTTCTTCTCTGTTCTGTGACCTAGTTTTGAGTTGTCTTTATTAATTAACTACTGTGCAGAAGCATCACAAGGCCGCCATAATGTGGATCACCATGCTGCATTGTTGCATTGTCTGCATTCACAATGAGTATGGTGATCACCACTCTTGGATTCTGCTTATGCTTTCCATCAGGCAGAATAGAACCATTTTGGCAGGCCATACATAAAAAAAGACTAATGCAAGTACGTTATGTCACGTTAAGTTACTTAATAAATAGAGTTACCAAAATACTACCAAAGAAAAGAGAACACAGTGCAAAGTAATCCGCTATTGTTAGCAATAGGCATTATGTTTGCTTCGTCTACCCAATTTGCTTGTTACCGTGGTAACAACAAAATTGACAGTAAACGTAACGTGCCTACCACAAATGCCATAGATCACGGTGGGTAAACAAATGACGCTCCACTTCGTTATCACAATTGTTGTAACACTTGTAATGTTACACGTGACAGGAGACACGTGTTCCGATGATTGACATAAAATATTTACAATACGCTACTATGTAACATCATTGGTTTTACGTTGGACATTAATACGGGCTGGATTCTTTAAAATGTTGACAATAATATTTACCCTACACGCATTAGTCGAGATATTTTAACATAATTACAATTTGGACATATTACATTGCGCCTTTCAGGCCTGAATTAATTATGATTTACAAAAACACCTAAACACTGACATATCTAAAATTCTGATCATTAATTTCATAAGAGTTCTTACAAAGTAAAAAGAAACAAAAATGAAATTTAGGTGTGTTTATTAATTCGTTATTTTTAAATGACGCGTTATTTATAAACAACACATTATTAATACCTTTTAAAGTTTATGCTAATGGTAATGTTTTGATAATATTAAAATATAAAAAAGGTCATAAAAATTAAACTCAACCTAACGTAACCTAACAAAAACCATCTAACCTAAAAAAAATATTTATGAATACAAAGTCAATAATAAGATAACCGTAGCAAATAATTTAATGGTGAATCATTAAATAAATTAGGTGACTAACTCCTGTACTCTAGGATAAACAGCAGTGATCCACGAACATACAGAGTTATGACATTCGGAAAGTCCCAGGAAAAATTAAACTGTCTTTAAACCCGTCACGAAATATTTAGAAGAAAGAAACCATACATTTGTTACTTTTCTAATAACGTCTGTAGAATGTCAACTTGGCTAGGGGGGCAAGTGAAAAGGAAATCCATGGAACCCCGACGTATCTCGTGTCATCTACGGCTTTCAGATAACCACCCCTAATCAAAGTCTATAGAAATATAAAAAAATATGACATGGAGATAAAGCCACGTTATTTTCATTGTCTATGGCGATAAATTAATTTAATGACATTAGTTGTCGTATTTACAAATTTACAAAAACATTTATAAAAAATACGTGTCGGTCATAAAAGATTTATATCGACCTTCATTCAGTATTCAGATTAAGGCTTCCCGCGTCATTCTTCTTCATTTATTTTATTAAAAAACAAAGGAACTATACCCAAAAATGCTTTTTATATTTTTTTTAATGAAAAATATGTAATAGGGGGAAAACGAGTAGACGTATCGCCTGATAGTGAGCGATTACCGCCGACCACGGACACCCGCAACACCAAAAGCGTCACAAGTTTGCATTTTTTAATAGTTTTAATATTTCAAATATACATTTTATATATAAAAAAATGTATTTATTCATTACGTATTTAATAAAAAAATATGTAACGCAATTTACAAAACAATTGACTGCTTAGTATTGCCTTCACAAAAGTAACATTTAGAAATGTTATTTTGTAAATCATTCCCCCTTGCTTCACAATAAGTCCCAATAAATCAAGAAATATCATTAGAACTTATCTCAGACATAGAGAGGTTCACTTCACACTTTTTATTTTTAATTTATAAAATTTATTTTATAAAAAAACACTAGTTAAGTTGAAACTCCTGTGGGGTATAGCGCCGGTAATCGAAATACGGGTTTCTGCCTAGTTCGGCAACGGAGGCGATCTCATGTTCGATTTTTAACTTAAATTAGTTTAAAGTTAAACAGATTGTATTTTCTTTTCGTGCAATAAATGTTATTATTATTAACTAAATAAGTATTTCTTTCATGTATGACATTTTTTAAAATGTCATACATAAAAGAAATAGGTACTTATTTGAGAGTGAATGACCTGAATTCATAATGTAAGGTACAGGATAACAGACAATGAATATTCAACTAAGTTTTCGCGTTGGTAAGTGTAACGTGTGAACGATGAAGTCCGTTAACGACAAGGCGCGCGCGCACGTGACTAGTCACGTGGTGGTAAGTATACAGCTTGCTTTTAACTTTCACTTGTAATATGACTAATATGTCTCAAGTTATAGCATCTAATGTTTTGCTAAATATGCTAATATATATGCTTGTTAGTTTCTTGAAAGACTGAATAGGTAACAATAACAAGATAGATTTTGGTTATTAGTTTCGGTTGAAAATAGTTTCAACTAGGTATATTTAGCTTCTTAGACAAGTTACGGCCATTCTTCAAGCAAGCCTTCATGATAAGTTACGGCTATCTTAAGGTACATACATTTGATGGGAAACAGTTAATTGCAATACAATTGATATTGCATTTTTCTGCATAATTATGATACTATAAACAATTTTAACTAATGTTACGGTGCAATGTCTTTTGTTTTCACTCTTCTGCTCTCACATATAGTCTCTACACATATAGTCTCTACACATACAGTCTCCTTCATTTTCATAATATACTAGTTGGGCCCGCGACTTCGTTGGCGTGGAATAGTGACTTTGGATAGCATTTATACAAGCCTTCTTTCCCCTTTTCAACCCCTTACGACCCTTATTTCGCATTAAAAAGTAGCCTATGTCCTTTCTTAGGCTCTAGACTATCCGTTACATTTCATTATAACATACCATAACTGCTCATGTGGCGTAGTGGTAGCGTATGCGACTGCTGTGCTTGAGGTCTCGGGTTCGATTCCCGGTTTGATCAAATGTTTGTATGATCTACAAATATTTGTTTCAAGTTTGAATGTTTTCTATGAATAATATGTATGTATTTACAAAAAAGATATATATATATATTTATATCAGTTGTCTAGGACCCGTAACACAAGCTTTGCTTAACTTGGGACTAGATGGCGTTGTGTGTAAGATGTCCAAAATATTTATTTATTTAAATTTAAATTTTGGCGTGAAAGCGTGACAGACAGACACAGTTACTTTTGCATTATAATATTAGTAAGGATATGGCTTATAAATAAATAAACAAATAAATAAATATTTTGGACAACTAAGCACACAACGCCATCTAGTCCCAAGATAAGCAGAGCTTGTGTTATGGGGTACTAGACAGCTGATACAAATACATATATACTTTTTTTTTTTTTTTGTAAATACATACTTATTATAGATAGAACACACCCAAACTCCGAAACAAATATTTGTAGATCATACAAACATTTGGTCCGACCCGGGAATCGAACCCGAGACCTCATGATCAGCAGTCGCTCACGCCAACCGCTAGACCAACGAGGCAGTCAAAATAATCAATTGCCACCCAAATCAGCACACTCCCTCTTTTGAAGTTATAGAAGGTCAAGGACCTATTCATATCTCTTGTGATAAGGAGAAAGGTTGTTAGCCTTTTTATCATTGTACTATCTGCCAGTCTCTGTCTGGACTGTCTACAAGAGGTCGAAGAAATTGTAAAGAATATTTTCCACACTTACATGTTGCACGTACTTATAAATACTACTAGATTTTACCCTCGGCTCCACCCGCGTGTATGTCGCTTATCGCGATAAAAAAGTAGCCTAGGTTCTTCCTCAAAAAACAAAATATCGCCCTGCCAAATTTCATTAAAATTAGTGTAGCGGTTTAGCCGTTAAAGCGTAATAGACAGACATCATTACTTTCTACACAACAAACAAACACTTGCGATTGGCACATTTAGTACTAAAACACATATTTAATTAAATAGACGATACACGCTTAGTAACAGAAAGGTAAAATTAGAATTTTATTAATGAGTATTTCTTATCCTAATGATAAATTGATAACAATTATTAATACATTTAATAGACAAGATCTTGAGCCCCTGTTTAAGTTGTGATAACTTGTAAATTATTATTCAATTATTGCAATGATTATTTATAAAACTAAGACGAAAATAGAACACGAGAATATGCTAAAAACAACAATTACTCAGACGTTATTTTTTGGAACTATTTATAGCCACGTGTATTTTATCTACGAACGTTTAAAACACGTGCACTGAGTCCACAGATAACATATGTTTTCATAGACACACATACGTTAGGTGATAAGACTTTTAGTGATTATAAAAAAGTTTGTGTATGTAAGAATACGTCACCACACTTTATATACCGCCATTTCGACGTATCGTCAACTACGTAGTAGACAGCAGGTGTGATAATACAAATCACAATACTGTGCAAAAAATCGAGTTTTTATTTAAAATGAAAAAGTGCAATCTTACTAGGACACCTTTATTTAAATATTAGTATGTGTAGTAGTCTACGGCGGGGCGAAGCTAGTTAAAAAAATAGCCTTAGTTACTACTTATATACAGCTATCTGACATTGTAAAGTCCTGTCAAAATCGGTGCAGCTGTTCCAGAGATTACTGACAGACAAACTGACAGCATCAGAGAATTGGAGTACATACTAGCATTGTTTTAGCTAAACAGCAGATGAACGAACCTAGAAACAAAATGACATGGCAGCAATATGTGTCTCGGTGCTTTCGGGACAGGGACCGCAGTTCACATATCCATAAAGATACAATAATCGTTTTTTATTTAATAGTATGTAGGGACCAGTAAAAATAAAAATTAATGTCTAAGAATAGTACGGTAAACAAAAAAATAGAACTTATAGAAGTAAAAGTTCAAAGTTACACGTATTTTTTTTAAATTGGTTCTGATTTATTTATTGTTAACTATCAATTAATTTAGTTTTATTATTATAAAACTATTTTTATTAAACAGCAAAGTATTTCATTAAATCCAAAAATCGTAGCATAGTCCTGGTACCGAAAGCCCCAATCGCCAATGAGATTGCGTGACTTTATAAATTTATGTCTCCTTTTTTTTTATTTGAATTAATAAATGTTTTGATTGAATTTAATTGCTATTCTTTTCTTACTTGAATTGTTATCATTTGATTTTAATGTTTGAATTATTTAAATTTTTTATTATTGTTTATATTATTTGCTTTTATCTTATTGTGATGACTTGATTGATGATTGGGTAGAATGCGGTATACAGTATAGTTTATTTAGGTTGCTTGTAAGAAAAACCTACGACAGATTTCTGTCTTTTGTGTGTAGTTTTTCTGTTTTGTTTATATGCATTTTACATGTTAAAGCTATAACGCTGCACTTTCATTCAGCTGTAATTACATATACGGCATATACCTATCTACATACTTTATTAAAAAAAAAAACAAAATACATACAGTGGAACATAGAACCTCCTCCTTTTTGGAAGTCGCTTAAAAACAAAAAAAACTAGACTTAAAAGAATAAAGGTATCTATCTCCCTTTTGTGTTGTGTTTTTAAAGGTTGAATATTGCAATTTACGTGTTATGAAGCTTTCCACATAAAAGCAAGCCATACAAAATTATAACTCACTTATCCTTATAGAGGCACAATCACTCTTAAAACGAAAACACGTTTCAGCGTACCTCGAGATGATCCACGTGCCCGGCCTGGCTTGCCTGTGTATACAAAATGTGATCAAACAACATTTAAAAAAGCTTTTATTAGCTAATTCTAAGAATTAATATTCTTAATTATATTTCTAATTTGGAACAAAGAAACCATGTAAGTACCCAGGAAGTTACATATTTTATTGTAAAAGTAGTTAATATTATTTAAAAACAATTTAAAAACTAAATTTAAATTCATCATCATATTATCATCGTAGGTGAAAGATGACGGCGATCTTCAAAGAAATAAAAAAAAATTGTTTTGAGATTTTATTAATAAGTAGCTGAACCTCGCGATGTTACCCGCGGTTAACGTCGTACCGCGAGTAACGCCGCGGGACTAAGTTAGTCTAAAAAACGTAGCCTAAGTTACTCCCAGGATCATCAGCAACCTGCCAGTGAAAGTCCCGTCAAGATCGGTCCAGCCGTTCCTGAGATTACCCGGAATAAACAAACAGACAGACAAAAAAATTTTAAACTACGTTTTTGGTATATGTACCGTGTATACACATATGCCTTTATTAAAAAGCGGTTATTTTAATATTACAAACAGACACTCCAATTTTATGTATTTGTATAGATCTATACTAATAAATAAAGCTGAAGAGTTTGTTTCTTGGTTTGAACACGCTAATCTCAGGAACCGCTGGTCCGATTAGAAAAAATCTTTCAGTCTTAGATAGCCCCATTTATTGAGGAAGGCTATATATCATCACGCCAAGACTTAGAGGAGTGGAGCAACAATGAAGAATGTTACAAAAACGGGGGAAAATTATCATGCTACGGGCAATAGGAGACGAAAATCAGGTTGCGTGGGTCGGCTAGTCTATACTAATATATAAAGCTGAAGAGTTTGTTTGTTTGAACACGCTAAACTCAGGAACCGCTGGTCCGATTTGAAAAATTCTTTCAGTCTTATATAGCCCATTTATCGAGGAAGGCTATAGGGTATATATCATCACGCTAAGACCTACAGGAGCGGAGCAACAATGAAGAATGTTACAAAAAACGGGGGAAAATTATCACGCTACGGGCAATAGGAGATGCAAACGAGGTTGCGTGGGTCGGCTAGTTTAACATAATATGTAAGTATGCAACTTTAATAGTTAAAGAGCTCTGTTGCCAATATTAAAAGTGCTATAGTATTTTATTCGAACAATTGTATTGCTATACGAGTATATCAGCATTATTTACGTCAAGCATTAATAAAAATCCAGAATAAACTTTCTTATTACAAACCATAGTAAAAATAAGGATGTTTTTTATTGTTGTGGTACATTTAAATCTGATCTAGATTTCTGAACAAAATAAGCACGATCCATTTAATATCTTAGAAGATTATTTTTATTTATGGAATAGGGGGTAAACGAGCAGTCGTATCGCCTAATGGTAAGCAATTACCGCCGCCCATGGACACCCGCAGCACCAGAGGCCTCACAAGTGTATTGCCGGCCTTTGCAGTATGGGGAGCGGGATGGACTTACTCGGTGAAACACAGTATAAGCGCAAGCGAAACACACACCAGTTTTCTGTAAGGTTTTAGTATCACTTCGGTCGACCGGCCCATGCATGCCGAAGCGTGGGTCTCCCACAGAAACACATTACATTACAAAAGAAAAACAAATTTACAAACATAGTGAAGCCAAGAAAAGCGACGCAGTTGATTGATTTCATTGCATATCTTATACCTTTCCGTGAAAAAAAATTTTGATTGGATACATTGAGTTCAGATAAATCATATCACATCATTAATAATCGAATAAGTCTTTTTTCTTTAAAAGAGAATACCCGCGTTAGGAATATCCTTTGTCGCAGGGGATTTTACAAACATACATAAAATGGATACAAAGAACTCCCAGACTCAGAATAACAATTTGTGGGTTACATCATGGTCTAAGAAAACAAGGTCTCGCATTCCGAGAGCGACACGGTGTGACGTCACTATCCAGTTACCCCTTTATAGCAACATAACACGAAATGAACCAACCAGAACCAGCGATAGCGATGATTACGCCATGTCGATTTCTCTGTGTAGTCACTGTGTCTCGGAATGCCATACCTGGCGAAGTATATTCTTAGGTATATCATGGATCACACAAAGTGCTATCCCTTGTGGCGTTTCAACCAACACTCGGTGCAGTAGAAAGTGGCATTGCCACCGCTTAAACCGTTATGCCAACCTTGCAGTATGTAAAGTAATACAAAAAAATATTTTAATCAGCCAAAGAAGGATGTTCCATATAACAGCACGCACCACAACAGGTCGTATATTTTCGCACGAGGCGAGTAGCGAGCAATTTCTTCATAATTGTTTTGTTATTGCACGTGTTATATCGCGGGCAACGTTCCCGATTTCAGAAAGGGAGAATCACGTGATAGCCCTTTCAGGTAAAATTTCGCAACGCCTTATGTCGGTATAGTTTACCATTGGATTTTAACTTTCGAAATCAGTTCTATCATCACGTTCAATTCACATTTAGACTTAAGAAAATGAAATTAATGACGTAATATACATATAAGTATGTGTAATTAATTCGATAATAATGTACAACCTATTCGCATTTGTCTGCATATTTTTTACAAATCGATGTCCATGTCTACCTTACTACGCGTTGGAAATGGTATTTTCGCGAATAAAGGCTATTTATCTATGTAATTATTCACAGTTGGAACTTACTTTGAATAATTATTGTTTTCCCTATCAAAGTTGGTTTTGCGGTTTATTCGTAGTATGTATGTATGTGTATAATATGAGTATGAGTGGATAGAGTCAGATGGTATAGATGGTCAGCCTTTATAAAAGAGTGGCCATGAGTTTCTTCGCCAGCATTCTTCTCATAAGGCCCTATGCACTTTAGAAACTTGAAGTTACAGATCGACACAAGCGGGCAGTAGATTTTGGTGTTTTCACCATATTTACCTTGACAATCCAGTATATGTTGAGGCGTCTGTTTGTGTCGATCTATGATTTTTAACTGGAGCTTCAATTTAATGTTCATAAATGTCACTTAGTGTCTTAATTGAATTAATGATTTTGAATTTAAAGTTATTTACCAGCTAGTTTACCAGCTGTGCATAATTATGTTTCGGCTTAGCCCTTGTGCATACATTTGATACAAGATTAGTTTAAATTATTCCTTATAACAGTAGTTATCTGACAATTATTACAAGAGTGGATCAAACTTTGGAAACCTTCAGATGCATTTGTAATAAACAGTTATTTTGATATTATAAACAAAGACTTCTCTGACCGCTTAGTGAATGCCTATACCTAAGCCTATTTACCTAATTAGTAACATAAAATAACCCATTGACGAATTCACTGTCTCGACTTATTTTTGTAACAAATACTTACATGACACAGTATTTTCAATAAACTTCATAGTATTTTCTGGCAACTAAACGGTCGACTTCGAGCTTGTTTTTATGAGTCCACGTACTTTGTCATGACACATGATGCGAATTCGAAACGCATCGGCAATATCTGCGAGCTCGCACGAATGCACCGCAAGGACTTTCGATCTGATTCGCATCGTGCATTCCTGCGATATTAAATCACACTGGTTGACTCCATTTTAGTCCGTCCTAGGACAGCGTAAGGCAAAGATGCAAAAAAATCAAATTAATTCAACTTCTACTAATGATAATATATTTCACCTGTAGCGCAATGTCAACAGAAGAAGAGATTGATATTACGAAATAAAATGTGATCAAATAATCAAATTACATTTTACTTTATCTAATAGTCAGTCTCAGCATTTCTAAACATATATACAATAACAGGAATGCTTCCCTTGCACGATCGTTTTTGTAGAGATGGTGACAATAAACTCAAAAAGATCTTCAAATGAAGATATGCTTATTCTAAATTAATCAAAAAAAAATCTTCTTTTCGTCTCAAAGCATAGTATTTTCGAGTAAAATAGTTCCCATCAGCATTCATAATCGTAATTAATGAATGAACCCAACATCTACTTTTTCTATATCTCTTTACCAATAACAGTGAAACAATATTTTACGATCTATGTCACTATTCCTAAAAACATCTCCAATGCACTGACTACCGCCGAAAGTTTAGTCGCCTGAACGCTTCGTCGCACGAATTCGTACCGCAGCCGCGCAGCAATTCGCATCGCAAGTTCTTGTTCCTACGATGTGTTCGAATATCTTTTGAAAGTTATGATATGTTACGTTACAAATAAGCACTTGAGATAGATATAAGTATTTTGAATCATTTGAATTAAAATTTTAAAGATGCTTACACCAATCAAACGTATAGATCATTTATATTAACACGCATGTTGAAACTTAGCTTTTTAATTTGGTGACGCATAACAGCTTCAATAATAATATAATGACTTTATTAATGCGTGGTGTTCGCGCCCGTCAAAAAAATGACTCACTTAACTCTTGACCCATTGACCTTTTGAGCGCGTTTTATTTTTAACATGCAATATCCTCCAAGAGGTCTTCTTGGTTATATTATGGCTAAGACTCGGTCTGAAATGTTCAACAGATTCGTTCTCAGATAACATATCAAAATAGCAAAACTCGAAGACGATACCTGAATACAGAGGTATGACTGCTATAAAATAGAAATACTGATAATGTGATAGAACATACGACAAATAGAAACATGTTTATTTGTATGTATATGATTTACTTTCGCCGGAAACATGGCTCAGTGGAAAAACGATAATTATATCGAGTTCCAATAATCAGGACTATTCTTACAGGATAAATTATTGACATTAAGTTTTATAAAGAGTTTACATTCCTACGAACATGAGTTTTAATCACAATGTAGAAACATTTTGTACGTAAATATAAGGTGACTGTTAAAATGAATAAATACGTCATAATAAACGTGCATAACTGTTTTATTTAATTAATAACAAGCATCCGCTATCCTCACAGGCTCTCAGCCCAATACGATAGCGTAGTTTCATAGATTAATACTAACCACTTACATACAATCAATAAAAAACAAACATGCCACTAAAATACTAACAATAAAATACAGAAAAAGAACTTATGTTTTCTAAAGGTAACAATAATAGACCAATTCGAAATTCTTGTGAATTCGTTCAATGAACATGTAAACAGATCAGTGTGGTCTGTGTTGAGGGTCTAGTCTAGTCTACTAGTCATTGGCGCGTGGTGCAAAAGATTATCTGTTATCACTCTCTTGACGTATAGCGCCATCTCAGACGTAACGGTTAGCAAGAATTTCTACGAAAGCTATCCAACGTGCAAACA
Organism: Spilosoma lubricipeda; assembly: GCA_905220595.1. Lineage (NCBI taxonomy): Eukaryota > Metazoa > Arthropoda > Insecta > Lepidoptera > Erebidae > Spilosoma > Spilosoma lubricipeda. The sequence continues at coordinate 9,193,709 of HG992295.1, forward strand.
AACAGATGTTGCCAATACAATAATACAGTTCTATACTGAGCTAGCAAGGCAAGCCTAGGATGCGAGTGTCGGCCACCGACCTGAGCGCTCTAACTGGGTCATGTCACACCGCACTGTGCACGTGGCTACGACTGTTAATTGCACGTGCTGAGAGGCCCTGACACCAAAATAGTTCGTGTATACTGCCTCTTACCGCCCGAAGCGTGCACAAGCCGGTGGTGATAAGCCGTGCGGTGTGCAGCAAATTATAAATATATTCCTAGTGATAATACTTCACAGATTGACCGGCCTGTTGGGTTCGTGACTGCAAAGCCAGAGTTCGTAGGTTCCATACCGGTCTAGGACAAATTTTAGTGATCGTGTGATTACCATGATCGTCATTCTGTCCTGTGTCTACGGGTAATAATTCTGTCCATATGTTATATACATGTATTTAGAAATCCGGAAAATTGTGAAGATAGATGTATGGATAATCTTACTCTTTCACGCAAAAACTACCAACGGATTTCGATAAAACTTTACAGTCATACAGATTTTACACCAAAATAACAAATAGACTATTGACCCGTGCCTGATCGTGTACAAAATTAATGGGTCATGTGAACCATCAGGAGACCTTTTTAGAAAGATATAGGGGCATGAAATAATAACATTCAGCAATATGCCGTTACGTATAAGCCCTCTTACTGAGTACAGCTGTAGGAAAGGGGGTAGCAACCCTAGATTTTTCTCCCTTGTCACATGATTTTTGTTCGGAGTTGTGGAATAATGGATTAGAAGAGGTATTGAAATTATATGGAACCGATGCCGTACAAAAATAGTGCGCCACAATTTTTTTTTTTTTGATTTCCCGTCGATTCTCTCGGTGAATTTGGTCATTTGATTTTGTACTGCTGAATGTCATTGTTTTATGCCCCTGTATCTTTTTAAAAAGGTCTCCTGGTAGTTCACATGACACATTAGTTTTTGACACGGGCCCGTGGTCTACTACTATTTACCGCGATATTCGCTACGAGTGCAGCGGGAAAAATTTAGTATTTATATTTAAATACTAGCTGAACCCCGCGGTGCTACCCGCGGTTATTGTTGTACCGCGAGTAACGCCGCGGGACAAAGTTAGTCTAAAAAAAAGTAGCCTAAGTTACTCCCCGGATCATCAGCTACCTGCCAGTGAAAGTCCCGTCAAAATCCGTCCAGCCGTTCCAGAGATTACCTGGAACAAACAGACAGACAGACAGACAGACAGACAGACAGACAGACAGACAAAAAAATTTTTAACTACATTTTTGGTATATGTATCGTGTATACATATACATGCATTGATTAAAAAGCTGTTATTTTAATATTACAAACAGACACTCCAATTTTATTTATTTGTATAGACTAGCTGAAACCCGTGGTGATACCCGCGCCTATTGTCATGCCGCGGGTGAAGCTGCGGGGCGAAGGTAGTTACTCCCTATATCATCCGCTACCTATCAGTGAAAGTCCCGTCGAAATTGGTCCAGCCGTTCCAGAGATAACCCGGAACAAACAGACAGACGATTTATGATGTATTAAATTTAATTTATCGATCAAAGTTACAACTACAAGAACTGTTATATTCTGTTACTTGCTGCTACTAGTACTACAAGGGTTTCCCTTCATGTGCAATTCTGACTTGCACTTGGCCGCTTTTTTTTTTAATTGTGTTTGTCTTTGACGGGTATATTTTGACACAAATGACTTTGTTTTCTAAACAATGTGACCTTTCATAATAATATCATTTAGCGGTCGTAGACACGGTTCGTTCTCGACCTAGATGTAGAATTATCACAAGAGAGCGTAGTGCAAAATAATATAATTTTCTGTTATCCTGTGTGACATTGCACGTTTGAGCGAAACATTATTTCTAGAAGCTAAAGTACTTTATATACCTAGTAGCTTATTGAAATAATGTTTAGAATACAATCTATACAAATAAACAAAATTGGAGTGTCTGTTTGTAATATTAAAATAACCGCTTTTTACTAAACGCATATGTATGTATACACAGTACATACACCAAAAATGTAGTAAATTTTTTTTTGTCTTTCTGTCTGTCAGTCCGTCTGTCTGTCTGTCTGTTTGATCTGGGTAATCTCTGGAACAACTGGACCGATTTTGACGAGACTTTCACTGGCAGGTTGCTGATGATCCAAGGAGTAACTTAGGCTACTTTTTTTAGACTTACTTTGTCCAGCGGCGTTACTCGCGGGTAACACCGCGGGGTTCAGCTAGTATGCAATAACATTAAGAAAATTGATTTTCAAATATCTTACAAATAGGTACTAGTCTAGTGTCTATAAATTAAACAACATTTTACTTCATTAAACGTACTTGCGATAATGACTTAGGAAATAAAGTTTTAAAGATTTTTTCTTAAATATACGAGCCAAGAGTAGTGGTCACTATACTCATTACGAATGCAGACAATGCAATAATCCAGGATGGTAGCCCACGATATAGCGGCCTTTTGATGCTCCTGCATGAAATAAAACATGTAAGAAGTTGCGATGAAGCAAAAGTTACTAAAACTAAAAGTTCTCCTGACTCCTGAGCCAACGCAAATGAAATGAAAAACTTGAAATTGTAGGGAAAAGCTTGTTTTGTGAAAATTCGGTTTTCGATTCGACTTTCGAATGTACTTTCTTTTTTTATGAGACCTAGACCTAGAGTGGGAACATCAAAAGCAAGGTTCTGTTGTTATACCACTTCTTAGTATTACACTAGGGGTGTAGTGGAGTATCTAGCAGTAGTACTTTTTATTTTCTACGTTACTATTGGTCGTTCTATTAGCGATGTGGATGGAAGTCAGAATGCCGCTTATGCTCCATAAACTCTTTACTGGTGGCTCCAAGTAACTGTTAAGCACTCAGTGGCCACACCCCGGGAAACCGTGACGACCCACGGGCTAAACCCAGTAAAGGGGAACTACAGCCACAATCCGTGGTGTAGTCTTTAGTGGTAGATCCTCCACACAGTGCTTAAAGTCTGCAATGGCTCGAGAGGCGAGTCCCGTCAGTACGGCAACTGACTCGGCAATCGTGGCGTTGTAGCAAGGCATCTGTGATATGCCTACAGGGCGCATGTTTGGATCCATTAGCAACATGCGGCCATTCACTGCACCTCCTCTTTCTGACTGGTCGTATCGGTCACCTGATCCACCGGTCATAAGAATTGGGAGGCGAGAGAGTGGATTTGTATCTGCGCACGTACTTACCCACTATAATATATTCCCGCGCTGATGACCCCTGGCAATACTTAAGACAACGATCTCGCAAGCCCTGCGGCGATGGGGACCGGTGGTGGGGATTGGACTGGTGAGTTTAATCTCTAGCTGGCTCTCTGCACGTTGGCGGTTGAACGGTGATGGTCGTTTCGGGACTCGACTGGGACGGGAGGACTGACTCGGCAGCTCGTTCGACGACAAAGCAGCCCTATTTAGGGATAGCACTGCTTTCCCCAATCCGGGGAGGGGCCTAGAAAAGGTGGCCTAAACAAAGCCTGTCTCACCTTCACCCAGATGGTTAGCCGCGATCGTCTGGTCACCATATTTATGCGGTCGAAAAAACAAACAACCTTTAAAAAGTTTATCAATATAGCCACGTGGAACGTGAGAACACTTCTGGACAACGACAGCAACCAATGTCCTGAACGCAAGACGGCGCTTATAGCCCGTGAGCTCTCCCGATATAATATTGACATAGCCGCAATTAGCGAAACTCATCTGGCTGACAGCGGGGTGCTTTGCGAGTCTCTTGGCGGTTACACATACTTCTGGTCGGGGAGGCCCTCATCGGAGCGCGCTGCTAGTGGCGTTGGGTTCGCGATTAGAAACAATATCGCACGCACCCTTGTAGAGCCGCCCAAGGGCCTCACTGACAGACTCATTACGCTACGACTTCACATGGTATCTAAGAAGTTCATCCATCTTGTGAGCGTGTACGCCCCCACTATGTCTTGTTCGGATGAGGAAAAATCGAAGTTTTATGACCAACTTTATGATGTGCTCTATAACATCCCGAAATGTGACAAGATCGTTCTGCTCGGTGACTTAAATGCGCGTGTTGGCACGGACCACATCGTCTGGAATAATGTACTTGGGAGACATGGCATCGGAAACTGCAATTCCAATGGCTATGCTCTGCTGACACTATGTGCAGAATTCAACCTAAGCATTACCAATACGTTTTTCCGGTTGCCTGACAAATACAAAACATCTTGGATGCATCCCCGATCGAAGCACTGGCACCTCCTTGACTACATTATAGTCCGAAGACAGGACCTGAGGGATGTACTAATAACTCGTACATTGCGCGGTGCTCAAGGTTGGACAGATCATCGCCTTGTGAGATGCAAAATGAGGCTTACCATCAAACCTCCGCGTAGAGTGGAACACAGGGTACCTGCAAGAATGGCGTTCTCAAGACTCGTGGATAACGAGGATCTTGGACAGCAGCTTGACGCGGAATTCGAGACTGCCTTGTCTAATGTTAAGGATGACCGAACGGTTGATGCTGTCTGGCGTTCCTTTGCTGATGGCTTGCGTGCGGTCTCCCAATTAGTTGTGGGTAAACTGGTGAGGAGAAACCAGGACTGGTTTGACGACTCTGATGCAGATATACGGAAACTTGTTGAGGAGTATAGACGTTCGCTCAGATGCGCCAACAGTGATCGACAGCGCGGAGCTCTTCATCAAGGTCTCAAGAGGAAAGTGCGAGAATTAAAGAATAGCTGGTGGCTTCGTAAGGCTCAAGAATTACAACTACTGGCGGACACCAACCAAGCCGCAAAATTTTTCGAAAGCCTTAAAACCATTTATGGCCCCAAATATATGAAAACAGCGCCCGTTTACTCGCGCGATAATACCACCAAATTGACAGATCCATCGGATGTTCTTCTTCGCTGGGCGGAGCATTTCAATGAAGTGCTCAATCCTGGAAGTCAATGTGTGGACCTGTCCTACATTCAATCCCTTGAGAAACTACCTGTCGCGTCCGATCTCGGGAGTCCGCCATCCTTGGCAGAATTCATTCGAGCTATTAATCGCTTAAAAAATGGCAAGTCGCCAGGCTCTGACGGCCTACCCTCGGAGATATTTAAATATGGAGGACATAACATCAAGACCCGTCTGTTTGAACTTGTGTTGCGGATATGGGAAGTGGAAACGATCCCACAGGACTGGAAGGACGCCTCTATAAGCAAGCTATACAAGGGAAAAGGTGACCTCTCTAGTTGTAGCTCATACAGAGGTATCGCCTTGCTGTCTGCTGCTGGAAAGGTAATGGCACATATCATCAATAGTCGCCTAGCTGGATTAGCTGAGAGCTTCCTTCCTGAAAGCCAATGTGGGTTTCGGCCAAATAGAGGCACAGTAGACGCTATCTTTGTTCTGAAACAGCTTCAAGAAAAATGCCTTGAGCAGCATTGTGACCTCTATATGTGTTTTGTCGATCTCGAGAAGGCTTTCGACCGCGTCCCAAGAAATGCCCTTTGGGTTGTTCTGGCAGGGTGTGGTTGTCCATCGAAGCTTATCAACCTAATACGTCAGTTCCATGAAGGCATGTTTGCCCGCGTACGGCACGAGGACTGCTTTACGGAACCGTTTCCAGTAACAAGTGGAGTCAAACAGGGATGCGTCTTGGCACCGACACTCTTTTCCATCTACTTCTCTGCGGTAATGGCCGACGCCATTAAAAAATGTAATAACCGACTCACCCTCAGTGTTTGCATGGACGGAGGCGTCTTCGACCTATCGCGATTCAGAGCGAAGCGCAGGGTCGCTACTGTCCCCGTTGTCGAGATCCAGTATGCCGACGATGTCTGTCTTATGGCTGGCAGCCTTGCTGATCTCCAGGAATGTCTGAACAATCTGGACGAATCGTGCCGCAAATTTGGTCTGGTGATCAGTGCGTCAAAGACTCAGATTTTAAGACAGCCTGCACGTGGACAGTCTGCAACTGACGCATTCGTTTACCTAAACGGTAAAGCTTTAGAGGAGGTGGATGCGTTCCGCTACCTTGGCAGCGTCGTTCGTGCAGACAATCGCCTTGAATCTGAGATATCCACAAGAATCGCTAGGGCTGCAACAGCATTTGGTGAACTCGACCGCCGTGTTTGGAGATCGCACGATCTTCGGTTGCATACCAAGTTAGCCGTGTACAAGGCTGTTATATTGCCACTGCTTCTATATGCCTCGGAAGCCTGGTGCCTCTACAAGGCTGATATCAGGCGCCTTGATGCCTTCCATCTAAAATGCCTCCGAGCGATACTCCATGTTCGCTGGCAGGATCGGGTTCCCAACGCGGAGATTTTTCGCCGAACGCGTTTAGCGAGCATGGAGAGCCTCCTGATGAAGGGCCAGCTACGCTGGTGCGGGCATGTGGCGCGTATGGAGTCCTCCAGATTGCCAAAAAATATTTTTTACTCGGAGCTTAGCTCAGGTAAACGCCACCCTGGAGGACAATATCTGCGATACAAGGATGTATTGAAACGCAACTTAAAGGCAATCGCCGTGTCTCCTGAGTTGTGGGAGGAACTAGCCGCTAACAGGACAGAATGGCGAAAAATTGTCCATCAGGGCATTGAGGAGTATGAACGGTGCCGTCTTAGGAGCCTAGACGCTAAACGACAGCTTCGTAAAACACGACCCAAGCCCTTCTACAACTACACTTACAACGGGCAGGGTGACCTTCATTGTGCCTCCTGCGACCGCACATTCAAAACTAAATTTGGTTTTGCGAGCCACGTGCGGGCGCATGAGCGCAGGAATGTCTGTTGAAAATTGAAACTTGCCGGGGTGTCGCCGTCGACGGATACGTCTGGGAGGACATCATTACACTAAAATAAATAAGTAAAGTGTCTGGTGATGATTGCGATTATGATCTTGTAAGTGAATACTTTGCAAGTCTTGTGCAGCCAGCGCAAATTGGCCACGAGTGCACATCTTGCTATCGTTGATCATAAGGAAGTGTATCGCGACAGATCATAAGTCAACACGAGATGTCTACAATGTGCGACAATGTTATTAGCTGAACACGGGTTATATACCAATACAGAATAATCTTTCATATTTGTATGGTCATACCACGTGACAAATAACAAAACCGTAAAATATGTTTTCAACATGCAATGAATGTACCTATTTAAATTCAGGTCACGCATTACTTTATTATGTTTATTTACAGATCCATATTGCGGCAACCGTACTCTTGCAAGTACGACGCCTAGGGGTTTATGTAGTCAGATAATGGGTGTACCTGAATTTTAGGAAATAACACGACTAAACGTATCTATACGCTTTTACTATAATATCAGAACTTTACAATATAATAATACAGATAATTATAATTCACTGCTAGGAGGTCTTGTCTCCTAGCGACTCCTGCAGCGAATCTCTTCTTCAGCATTTCAAATTCCAGTTTTAGAATTATATAAATCAAATTTAAGAATATTTTTTTCAAACAGGAGATTTCACCTGCCAGTTATACATTTTTAACAGGAGGTTGTATGCCTCCTCACCATGAAGGCCTCGGTCGCCACAATATGTAATGACCTCTTTTAATTTCATGTTTCTATATAAAGTAAAAATACGTAAGAAACAAGAAAAGGTTTAAAAAAACTATGACCCCGACCGCGTGAAAAACTGTGATAAAATGTGAATAGACTAGTCACCCGGACAATTATTGTGACCTCATTCATTAAAGTCTGTTTAGTAGTTTAGTAGGGACTACGGTGAAACAAATAACCAATAACCTGTATGGTTAACTACATGAACTACCAAAAATATTACCCTTCCTCTCTATCTCTATCATAGGTCACGCTTGGCTCCTACACACGTGCCCTTCAGCAACCGCGGGGTGCAGAGCGCAGGTGATCTCCGAAGCTTCGATGACCTGGCGGTGATGGAATAAGCTTCGAAAATTCGAGGATCAGAAACCTTATAAATTTCGAAGCTTATAACTCCAACCCAACTCCCGCGCCTATTTGCTCTTGCCTATAGGTTCTATAATGGATTTCCGGCCAGAAGACTCTCCGGTTCAAAGAAGATCGAGCGGTAACCCCTTATGGTCCTGACGGAAAGCAGTCGATGCGTTCAAAATATCTAATGATCTAAAGCTAATTCAGTATTACTTTAAAACCTTATTACTTTTATGTGTAGAGCTATCTAATATGAATTATTATATTCTTAACCATATTGAAAAATAACTAAAAACAGATTTTAATAAATGCGATCTAGCTGAATTGTTCTAAGCAAAGATAAAGGCACTGGCTGTTGTATATCAAGAAATAATAAAATAATATTTCGGGCATCTGACACACAACGCTATCCATCTCGTTCCGCTTAGTTTAGGACTAGACGGCGTTGCGTGTCAGATGTGTTACTATGGTTACTAGACAACTAATGTAAATACGAAATATACTTTTCTTTTGTAAATACATAAAGATTATACATTAGAAAACGCTTTTTTCAAGGTAGTAGAGCCACGCTGATTTCAGCACGGTCGGGCCGGCTCGACCGGGCCGGTACTACCCTCGTACAGAAAATCAACGTAAAATGACAGTGATCATGCTGTCGTGTTTCGTTGGTGAGTGCGAGACCGGAGACCCAATGATGCGGAAGCATCACTAGCCCGCCATGGTGTGGGTCACCATGCTGCATTGTTGCATTGTCTGCATTCGCAGTATGGTGACCACCACTCTTGGATTCTACTCATGCTTTCCATCAGGCAGAGTAGAGTCATTTTGGCAGGGTCAAACATAAAAAAAAAAAAAAAAAAAAAGCGCCCAAACTTTGAAGCAAATATTTGCAGATCAAACAAATATTTGGTCCGACCCGGGAATCGTACCCGCGACCTCAAGCACAGCAGTCGAATACGCTATCACTGCGCCATTGAGACAGTCACATCAATCAGTAGGATAAGAAAGAACGTCATCACGGAAAATTTCAATAAAACAAAAGTTTTGGTCATAAAATTCCGAAGTTACTATTTTAAGCATAAAAATGCAAAGTGTCCAGTGACATACAACGTGACGTGACCGACATTCGATTCAACATGTGACTGTAGGTCGTGAAACAGATTATGTCCGTATTCTTAGTATTTATTACTATGTTGCACATTTACGAACATTGTATATCTAATGCAGTTTTATATCATTCTATGTTTTTTAAAAGTTCATTGAGGAAGGTCATTTTAGGTTATGTAAAAACTCACTATAAAACTTGAAAGGGTTTTTGACTATTAACAAGGAATAAAATAAACATTTATATGACAATATGGATAGACAATATAAACAGAGGTATTGTTTTGAGCTCAAGTACAGTCCATTAGCTTAGATGCGGTTAAAACGACCGCGCGTGCGTGCGGCAAGCCGCCACAAAATCAAAGGGCCCGCCTGATCATCTGGCCATGACACTATCTACCTTTCAACATTATTTCATACAATACATGGTTGACTATCTTGTAATGTTTACAGTGGGAGAGCCACGCCAGCCAGCCACGATACCACCCCCCTTCCACTTCCCCATCCCCTAAAGGCCGGCAACGCACTTGTTACGCCTCTGGTATTGCTGGTGTCCATGGGCGGCGGTAATGGCTTACCATCAGGCGATACGACAGCTCGTTTGCCCACTATTCCATAAAAAAATACGACATTGATTTATTAATATAATCATCAAATAAACAAATATCATTATTAAATGTAATTCAGTCGTTAATCTGAATATTACCTGTCTAATACTCACTTAGAGCGGACTAAAGTCACTGTTAAGTTTTCCATGTCTATTATTTAGTTTAACAATAAATATCAGATAAATGATAAATAACACGTTCTTAATCTAAATAAACGAAAAATAACACGTGGCCGCTAATAAAATTTGTTATTGTCGCTTCCGCGTAGTGGTAGCAATAAGAGCCAAGTGGCATACAACGTGATGAACATTGTTTGAAACAAATTGTTTGTCATGACCGAAAAACCAAACGTCTGTACGTATAGTGATAAACAAATTATTGTTTTTTTTTATGTTTGGCCCTGCCTATATCACTCTACTCTGCCAGATGGAAAGCATAAGCAGAATCCAAGAGTGGTGGTCACCATATTGCGAATGCAGACAATGCAACAATGCAGCGTGATGACCCACACCATGGCGGGCTAGTGATGCTTCTGCATCATTCAGCCTCCTGTCTCGCACTCACCAACGAAACTCGATAACATGTTCGCTGTCATGTTACGTTGGTCTTCTGTGCGAGAGTAGTGCCGCCCCGGTCGAGCCGTCCCGTTCGTGCTGAAATCAGCGTGGCTCTACTACTTCGATGAGTAATGACCTTGATAATTGTAGAATATAAGAAATGTGTCTTTAAAACCTTTTTGTTGCACTTCGACCTGCTGCTGCTTGAGCGTCGGATAACCTCATCTTGCGCTTATGGAGGACGGAGATCCTTTTGCGATATCAGATGCCGAAGTCGTCTTTGGTACCTGGCCCATTCCCGCGCCTGGCGGACCAGAAGAGTTCTAAACCTCTCATGGTCCCGCTCCTTCATCTCCTTCGCAAGCATAACTTGGTTGCAGAAAGAGAAGGCGCAGCGACAGCAACTTACCCCATAAATCAGTTCTGCCGTTCCGGAGATTTCCCAAAACAAACAGAATTTAAAGAAACACGCTGCTGATTGGTTGAAAAAATTATGTCCCGCGCCGTCAAATTTGTTTGTTTTTTTTTTGTGATTGTAAATTGATTTCATGTTGAAAAAACCTCACAGCTTTAGAATTGGTTATATAATTGTTGTTAGTAACATAAAATGAATTTGTAATTAATCAAAGAACTTCTAATCTAACCTAACTCTTTAGCTATTGAACTGCCTACTGTAAAACCGACTAATCAGGGACAGTTGACAAATTAACGCTCGTAAGCAGTATATCACAGTTGACAATCTATCGAAAGTTTACAATCTCGCTAGGTATATTATAATATTTATAATCTAACGGTTTTTACATTTTTAACCGACAACCAAAAGGAGGAGGTACATGTAGATATCAGGTAGGAACTATAAGTACTATAACGCCAGGATCATAGAAATTGCTGTCGAAATTATTTTGACACTTAACATTAAGTAATCCTATTTTCATGGATAAACCAAGACCAGGAACAAGCAAAGTAAAAATAGGTCTAGTGTCTATTAAATTAAATTCCTTCCTAATAAAATTATTCTTTACACTAAAGTAACCCATATTTTTTACGGTCCTATTTTACTATCCTACTTTTACTATTTAGCTAAAGTTACACCATACATTTCGTTTACAGGCTAAGTTAATGAAAGAAACCTTTTTTCACGTGAAAATGTCAGCTTTCACGAATGCACAAGTTGCGAGAGCGTGCTCTAGCTCTGTAATCAACTTTATAAGAAACAAAAATAATTGGTGTGGCGCGAAACGTGGTAAGTTATTTTTAACTGTATATTATTTTCACGGAGGCAGCGCTGAACGAGTGGAAAGCGTGATCGGAGTAGAGAGAGATAGAGACACTGAATTTAGTTAGAGTCTGTCTCTTTCACGCAAGCTTCTGATTCAATGGTCTATTTCCCACGAAATCAGTCATGCAAATTGTTATGCGCGTCCTATGATTCTTTTTTCTTTGAAAGCTGGTCCTTTTCGTAAGGTCCTATTTTAATTTAGTCCAGTTCTTTTAGTTGTTTTTTTTTTTGGAAAAATTTGTAATTATCAATACAATCATTATTTACAATATTTACTAAACTACTACGCTTGTTACTCTGCTGAAAGCTAAGAAACGAATCCCCGCCCTACGGGCTCGTAGCCTTTCAAAAACAATCTTAAGCTCCGCCCTAGGAGTCGTGTGGTAAGTGGTAACTACTTGACATTTTATAAGCATTATTCTAAGAAATAATTTAAATAATACTAACTTATAGAACTTGATCTTTTATGAGAATTATTCCGATGAATCATTTAAACAGTACTAGCTTATCGAGCTAATAAGCTAACAATAGTCAGTGATCCGGTGACCGGTAGGCTAGTCTGCCACTTGAACAAAAAAAAAATGCTTTGCGCCTCGGTTAGGTTTGTAGTTGATTAGTTGTTATTAAAATATATTTACTATTCTACAGCTTACTAATCGTAACTTTTCTTACTAAACGATACATTATTTTGCTTGTCGCTTGATATTAATTATTCAAGTTAAGGTCCCGTCGATGCGTGTCAATAAAACCCACACAAGTGTTGCATATCTAATTGGTATGATACAATCATGTGACATTGTCGCCATTGTGAAAGCGTTGTCAAAACGTGAGTCGTGGGACGCCATGTGCACTTCCGAATCGTGGCGGCAACGTGACTCTAGCACATCAAGTGACGTCACTAATCACTCTATTGTTTTCACACCGTACGGTACGAAGACTCGTGTTAAATGTGCCATCTTGTTTCTAATATCATTACCTCATTCTAATTTACTAACTTGCTTTCTTCATCTTCGAAAGCACGAGTTAAGATTTTGACAAAATGTATGATCAAAAGGTTGAATTGTTAATAAAACATTTATTCAAGGAATATTTAGATTATTTTAAGACACTAAAATTTATTCAAAGACAGGAATATGGGTCATTAATGACAAAAAATAAAACAAGGTACACTTTTTCCTTATGGTGACGTGACGTCCATGAGAACTTCTCATACTTATCAGGTAAACAGCTTATCATGTATGTACACTTATATCTATACAAATAAATAAAATTGGAGTGTCTGTTTGTAATATTAAAATAACCACTTTTTACTAATTGCATATGTATGTATACACGGTACATATACCAAAAATGTGGCCAAAAAAATTTTTGATTGTCTGTCTGAACTAAACTAGCTGAACCCCGCGGTGTTACCCGCGGTTATTATTGTATCGCGAGTAACGCCGCGGGACAAAATTAGTCAAAAAAAGCTAAGCCTAAGTTACTCCCTGGATCATCAGCTACCTGCCCGTCCCGTCAAAATCGGTCCAGCCGTTCCAGAGATTACGCGGAACAAACAGACAGACAGACAGACCGACAGACAGAAAAAACATTTTTTAACTACAGTTTTGGTATATGTACCGTGTTTACATACATATGCATTTAGTAAAAAGTGGTTATTTTAATATTACAAACAGACACTCCAATCCTATTTATTTGTATAGATTTATCTCTGAATCTTTTACTTTTAAATGGTGGGTATTGTCCCTTCAATTTAAAAACATGACAAATTAATCTCTTTTGACTAACTTAGGTGGTTTTTCGAAGGGAAATCCCTCCAACTATTCAGTAGAAAGTAAACAAACAATTTTTTATGACAATGGCTATGCATACCAAGCATCATAACATACGCAGACCACGGTAAACATCCACATGAACATTTTGCACGCGGCTCCACCCGCGTGTATGTAGATTGTCGCCCGCACCCTTTCCTCAATAATCAAAGTATATCCAAGACAAACGTTGAAATCGGTGCAGTGGTTTAACCGTGAAAGTATAACAGACAGACGAAGTTACGTTCGAATCTATAGTATTATTATGTACTAGCTGAACCCCGCGGTGTTACCCGCGACTATTGTTGTACCGTGAGTAGCGCCGCGGGATAAAGTCAGTCTAAAAAAGTAGCCTAAGTTACTCCCTGGATCATCAGCTACCTGCCAGTGAAAGTCCCGTCAAAATCCGTCCAGCCGTTCCAGAGATTACCCGGAACAAACAGACAGACAGACAGACAGACCTACAGACAGACAGACAGACAGACCTACAGGCAGACAGACAGACAAAAAAAAATAACTACATTTTTGGTATATATATCGTGTATACATACATATGCATTAAGAAAAAAGCGGTTATTTTAATATTACAAACAGACACTCCAATTTTATTTATTTGTATAGATGGATATTGTAAATGATCGGTTTAAGTAGACTGGTGCTCTTTTAGCGTCAAGTTGACTTAAGCTTAAAGTAATGAAATTATCTCTCTGGTTTTCCAAGTTATTTAATCTATACTTATAAAATAGTAAGTCCTGACTGACTGACTGACTGACTGACTGACTGACTGACTGACTGACTGACTGATTCATCATCGCCGAGCGTAAACTATGATAGTTAGGGCTATGAAATTTGGTGAGTAGGATCCTTTTATTGAGTAGACACGCACTAAGAAAGGAATTTTGGAATTTCTAACCCTAAGGGGGTGAAATAGGGGTTGAAAGTTTGTATGGAAGTCCGTCATTTTTTAAGTTAGAAACCTGAAACTTTACTTTTGGGCTGCTGATTAAAAATGAGTAAACACGTATTTCAGCGTTTTTGAATATTCAACCCCTAAGGGGTGAAATAGGGGTTGACATTTCGTACATAGGTTAGTATGGAACTCCGTCATTTTTTAAGTCTGAAACATAAAACTTTATTTATGTGTTACTAATTTAAAAAGAGTATAGACGTATTTGAGCGTTTCTGAATATTCTACCCCTAAGGGGTGAAATAGGGGTTGAAAGTTGTACGGAAGTTCGCCATTTTTTAAGTTAAAAACATGTAACTTTAGTCATATGCTAAGGACTAAAAATGAGTTAATAAGTATTTAAGCGTTTCTTGGTATTCTACCCCTAAGGGGGTGAAATAGGGGTTGAAAGTTTGTATGGCAGTTCGTCATTTTTAAAGTTAGAAACATGTTACTTCATTCATGTGATAAGGACTAAAAATGAGTTAATACGTATTTAAGCGTTTCTTGGTATTCTACCCCTAAGGGGGTGAAATAGGGGTTGAAAGTTTGTATGGAAGTTCTTCATTTTTTAAGTAAGAAGCATGAAACTTTATTTTTGGGCTACTGATTAAAAATGTGTAGATACCTATTTAAGCGTTTATGAATATTCTACCCCTAATGGGTGAAATAGGGGTTGACATTTCGCATATAGGTTAGTCTGGAAGTCTGTCATTTTTGAAGTTTGAAACATGAAACTTTGTGTTTGGGCTACTGATTAAAAATGAGTAGATACGTATTTAAGCGTTTCTGGATATTCTACCCCTAAGGGATGAAATAGGGGTTGAAAGTTTGTATGGAAGTTTGTCATTTTTTAAGTTAAAAACATGAAACTTTATTCATTTACTACTGATTAAAAAAGAGTAAAGACGTATTTAAGCGTTTCTGGATATTCTACCCCTAAAGGGGTGAAATAGGGGTTGAAAGTTTGTATGGAAGTCCGCTATTTTTTAAATTAATACCATGAAAATTAAATTTTGGGCTATGATTAAAAGTAACTAGATATCTATTTAGCGTTTCTGCATATTTTACCAATAAGAGGGTGAAATAGGTGTAAATTTTTTTTATGAAAATCCGTCATATTTAACTTAGAAACCTGAAACTTTACTTTTGGGTTGCTGATTGAAAATGAGTGAATACGTATTTCAGTGTGTCTGAATATTCTATCTCTAAGGGGTGAAATAGGGGTTGCCATTTCGTGCATAAGTTAGTCTGGAATTCCGTCATTTTTGAAGTTTGAAACATAAAACTTTATTTATATGCTACTGATTAAAAAAGTGTAGAGACATCTATAAGCGTTTTTGGTTATTCTACCCTTAAGGGGGTGAAATAGGGATTGAAAGTTTGTATGGAAGCTCATCATTTTTTAAGTTAGAAACATTAAGCTATATTTTTGGGCTACTGATTAAAAATGAGTAGATACCTGTTAAAGGTTTCTAGATATTCTACCCTTAAGGAGTGAAATAGGGGTTGCAAGATTGCATGGAAGTCTGTCATTTTTTGAGTTAGAAACATAAAATATTATGTTTGGGTTACTAATTAAAAACGAGAATATGTATATTTAAGCGTAGAAACGCTTAAATATGCATATTCTACCCCTAAGGAGAGAAACAGTCATTGGCATTTCATGTATTGGTTAGTTTGGAAATCCGTCATTTTATTTAATTTAGCAGCCTAACAACTTTCATTTTCATGTTTCTGATTACAAATAGATGAATACTTATATCAGTATTTATGCGAATTCTGCTCCTAAAGGGGTTGAAATATGGGTCGAATGTTTGTATGAAAGTTCTTTTAAATGGGATAATGATCAAAAATAAATAAATAAATACGTTTAAAACATGAATAAATTACTGATACATTCTTTTACACAGTTTTAATTAAATGCAAATGATCAACTTCCACGCGAGCAAAGCCGCGGGCAACAGCTAGTCTATCCATACTTACAAACTTTCGCGTTTATAATCTAATATATAAAATTCTCGTGTCACAGTTTTCGTTGCCATACTCCTCCGAAACGGCTTGACCGATTCTCATGAAACTTTGTGAGCATATTGAGTAGGTCTGAGAATCGGCCACTATCTATTTTTCATCCCTCTAAATGGAAAGGGTCACCCATCCTTAAAAAAAAATTATGGCAAACGACGTTTGCCGGGGCAGCTAGTATGTATATATTTATTTAATAACAAGCTAAATAATGTATGTTATGCAATATAACATAATACTATCTGTGATAAGAAAGATTTAAAGGCACGTGCGAGTCGAAGTTAGTATGAGTAATTTATGCTGTGACGAAATTTTACAAATATGACACTGTGGCAGTGCTACCCCTTCACAGAAGGCCATCCTAAAATGACAGCATTCGCGCTGGCGTGTTTTATTGGTGAATGCGAGACTAGATTATTTTTACCTCTTCGAAAGCTGAAAATTTGTCGTGATGTACTTTGCGGCTCATTTCAATGATGTAGGTATGTAATTTTTTGGTTGCACAACAGTAAGTACGTTATCAGTGCTACTCTGGAATGCACTCCTACGAAATCAGGATGCTCCCAAACAGCTTTACATTCAAAGACAAGGTACCTACATAATCTCCAATTATGAAATCGATAGTTGATACATTAAACTAATTATTCCTCAGTGAGTTGATATGCCTTATATTCAAGTTTTCAAAGGTACGTATGTAGTGTAGGTATATTTTCATTCATTATGTAACCTCTGTGCACCTCCCTTACAAGATTTCTTTACCATCGCAAGGTTGATATATCAAGTTAATAAATTTTTGATAATATATAATGAAATAAATAAGATGGTAGTGCATGTGAGCTTAGTGCGACTTAAGTTGTTCGATTTTTGTAGAATCATACCCATACATGACAAAATTAAGCTTGTATTGTTGACGGAAGAATTCTTTAACGAAAGTCTCAAAATATCCAAAATAATTAAAGACAATGAAATTAGGACACGTAGCGTTACAAACTCTAAATTATTACTCCCGAAATATAACAATCTACACGGCAAAAGGACACTACAATACATAATTCCACACCTTATCAATCAGCTACCAATATCTCTAAGAGACACAATAACTAAAAATAATATAAAGAACAAATTAAGGCAACACTTCTTGCCATAACAAAAACAAGACCACTTAAAGCTGTACATCCTAAAAATATGAATTAATATGTTAAATACTAACGTGTTTAATACAGAAAACAACCTGTATCGCAGTAATTTTTCGTTTTGTTTGGTTTTATCTTACTTACTTTTTTCTAATCGTACCCTCACAAGTGGGTAATTCTGTTAACAAAAGTGGCCGGTGCGGACAGTGAGCGTTGCACGCGCCTATTTATGTATTTGATGTGGGTTTTTTTTTAACAATCTACCCACGAAATTCGTTTGTGTAAAGTGATTGTGTAATTTATTTATTGTAATCGATGACCTTGATGCACGGAAAATCTCTAATGAGATTGTGATTGCGTCAACTATAAGCACTTTTGTAATTCTTTTCATATATGAATAAATAAAAAAAAAAAAAAAAAAAAAAAAAAAAAGTAGCTAGTTCTTATAAAAACAAGTCTCTTGAAAGACCCCCTACGTTCCACTGTACTGACCATCATAAATCTGACACGTGTTTTGATTCTACGAAGTGATGTTACCTAAGCATCATTAGTGTATCTTTCATGTGAGTAATTTCGCAATAAGTTGTTTTGTTATTCTTTCTTCGAACTAAGAAAAGATACTAATGAGCTCGTTATCTATATGGTTTACTTTACCTTATTCTGTCCTTTATAAGTTTAGTATTAGTAAGAAATATATCTATTTTATTTAAGTTGAAATAAGAAACTACTGCCTACATGTCGCTTGGGATTGACATGGATTGGGGTTGGTTAAGCTTATCAAAGAGCTATTTCAATTAAGGCTCTCCGAATTCAACGGTACAATGCCTCTATTATTATAATAAAAATAATGTTTAAAGTCACTTTTTAGACGTCATTCAGTGTCAAAGTTCTATTAATGATAAAATTTGCGTTAAATTTGTATTACTTACTTCCAGTAACATGAGAACTTTTACTTTACAACACGGCAAGTAGTAACAACTCAGCACTTTCGAAATTTGACTTTAAGTGATAAGCTAAGCAAAATGACGATAAGATAAGCTAAACTCCATCGCTACAAACTAAGTACTATGCGACTTGGATTTAAGACAACATTAGTTATTCCGTTGAAGCTATGGGCAGATAATCCCTTAACAAAGTATTTTGCAAGATCGATCATTCAAAAGCTAAATTTGTTCAGCTAAATAAATAGATATAAAACAGGAAACTATACCATTTTGTGTAAGTTTAACATGAATTCGCAGCGTTTCCCACATCGCAATAGTTTTGTGAATGTGTGTTCCGTAACGTGCACTGAAACGTGAACTAAATGTATTATTTAACATTTATTTATGTTACTTATTCACTGGTCTAGCATTATACATATATATGACCCAGATAACAAAATTGGTCATACCTACTTTTTGATGTATAATAAAATGTTGTATTGAGGAAAGGACCATCTGAGGACTTGGTAGATGTTCTGCATTATAAAAGTTAATTTATGTAACCATAATAATAACACCCTGACACATCTCACACACGTCATCGTGTCTGTCCTGGGCGTCTGATCCCAAACCAGTACCAGTAGTTATTTTTTTTTAATGGCTAGTTTTAACAGATTAGTTGCTCCTTTTTTTGTGTTCGAGAATCCCCTGGATACCACTGACTATGACTATACATGTAACCTTACGCCGCCGCGCCGTCTTGGGTACTAGAAACTTCAGTATGAATCCACGGCCTCACAGAAAACCGGTGTGAAACAGCGCCTTCGCTGTGTTTCACCGACTGAGCGAGGATACCGAAGACCCATATCTCAACCTCTCCTCCAATCCCCCTCCCCATCCCCCAAATGCCGGCAGCGCACTTGTGACGCATCTGGTGTTGCGGTTGTCCATGGGCGGTGGTAATCGTTTACCATCAGGTAAAACGTCTGCTCGTTTGTCCCCTATTCCATAAAAAAGCTGAGAAACCAGGTGCACCCTAAAAAGGAAAACCCTTTAACCCCGACGTACCTCAGGCCACCTACGGTTTGTAGATGGCCCCCTCCTATGTTGGAACCCTGATGTTCCCGTTACCATCTCCAAAAGGGGGCACGCATTACAAAGTTACTCCCTGCAGAACAAACGATTGTGTTTATCACACGAAAAATTGTCGTGGGTGGGATTCGAACAGTTGAGATTTGACTTAGCAATCAGGCTTACTAATTACTAGACCAACAGACTCGATTTTGCCTTTGACTAACTCCGAAGGGAGACCCGTAAGTGTCTAAGGGTGCACATATGAATATATACGTACATACTTTATTTTCCTATAATAAATGAATGTCCTTACTTCTGTAACAACTTGACATTGTCTTTACCATCTGTATAATATAATAAAAAAAACAATATAGATATAAAACAATGCTCCCGCGTAAACGTGCATCGACTGAACAATGAGCACAGCAACCATGGATCACCTCCTAATCTGGGGGTAATCTGTGACACCAATACAACAACAGTCCAGTACGGTAAAACAAACATACATTTGAGACTCCATAGGCTTTATATATTGTCACTATATATTTACTTTGATAGGTTATTCAGTAAAGATGGGTGGGGTCATATAAAGGACACGTGTATGTAGATACATAATGTATACACATGCTATGCACGTTGTAATGTCCGCATGTGTTGGTATAACGTGATTTTCAACGCATTATCTATCACAGAAAAGAAGAATCTGTTTTGTGTGTATTATATTATACATGAATAGTTATTACGAGCATATTTTACACTATATGATGTTGATTTTAATGGTTTGTTGTTTTGTAAGAGAACAACACCTGTGTAAGGTATTTAAATTTATGCCACACTTAGCTATATATGCACGTAGCCTAAATTAAAATATCGCTGTATAAAATATTACCTACAGTGAAAAACTAGATCCAATTATTTTATCATCTACTTATACCTACTTATACTACTCAAACGCAATGCCTATTTAAATATGTAGATATGCAAAAATATGCTAATCCGCACGCCTGTAGTTTTGAGGAAAATGTGAAGCTTCGCAACAATTATTAATTACCTTACATTTGTATGTTATAATTTAATGTAATTCTAATCAGGGATAATAGGTAATACCCAATATTTCATTAACATGTTAAAGTTAGGAAGAGGGAATGCATATTACAATTTAATGCTTCGTTCAAATGACATTAAAATGATAATAAAATCATATTTAAAGAACTATGTTTTAAAACATTTAAAATATGATTAAAGAACATTGTTATGTCATTGTTTGTTTGTGTCGGGCTATAAAATAGACCTCGTAATATTTCACTGCGCCGCGCCTGCCATTTCAACGAGAAGAGGCACGGGGCGATGCAACTATCGCATAATGCGCGCTCCACGTGCCTGACCTATCTCAACCTCGTGGCGCAGTGTCGTCAATAGCTATGTAACTACTATTACTTTTAATGACTCTTTTGTCAGCGTATTCCACGTGGCAGCCCACGACCGTATAGAACTAGTTGCGATAAACCTCTTACGTGGGTATTTCTGTACATACGACAGATACGACGCATCAAATTTAAATTGAAAATTACCTACCTATTTATTCACATACCTACTATTACATTAAAACAAGAAAATTATTCTAAGGACATGGTTTTTAGATCAAAGTATAGATATAAATGGTCCTAGATGCGTCCTCTGACGATAACATGATTTGACAGTGAATTAAAAATGCCTTTTTTTTGTTACGATTATAATATTTTACTGAGCCAGGAGTATGTGTCGTTTCCACTAAAGAACACCTCGACGATCGGCCTCTGGCGCCCTACTCTTTGAGGACCCGGGCCATGTTATTTCAGGTCCTCTCCGAATCGACGCCTAATTTTATTTCAAATTGACGAAATATATAACAATGCAAAGAGTTATACCTCATTCCTCCTATAGTTGGCCACCAGACTGACGCCAAGGGTTGGCGTCTCAGTCGAGTCTGACCAATTTACTATTTAGAGAATACTTCGAATATCTTTATTCGTAATCCCTTGATCAAAAGCTAAAATTTGAACACGCTGTTGACTCATTAGTTAAAGTCCAGATTTACTGCTAGTAGAAGCTTCGTTTACTTTATCGCTTTCTATTTTGTTTACTAGCTGCCCCCGACACATTTCGTGGTGTCGAGACCACGAAGCAATTTGCTCCGTGATCGAGACACATTTCGAAAGTTATTGGCCTGTCGCAGTCTAATAAAAAAAAATAACAAGTGTTGTTATTGCTTATCATGTTCCTTGCAATTTTTAAGTTTTTTTTCTACATCCAAGAAAATTCCTTATAGATCAACCAAAATGTTAAAAAAGAATGAACCGAATTGGTTAAGCGATTCTCGAGTTTTGCGCTTAGCAACACATTTGGCTATTTAGTTTATTCATGTAGATTAATCGCATACGAAATTCTGTTTTAATTCATAATCAATACTAAAATTATAAAGCTGAAGAGTTTGTTTGTTTGTTGGAACGCGATAATCTCAGGAACCGCTATTCCTATTTGAAAAATTATTTCATTGTTGGATAGTATATTTATGATATGTAGGCTTTATATCATCACGCTAAGATCAATAGGAGCGGAGCACCAATAGAGAATGTTTAAAAAACCGGGGGAAAATATCACGCTACGAGCAATAGTAGACGCAAACGAGGTTGCGTGGGTCAGCTAGTGTTATCTAAATAACAAGTGTTTGCTTCACACCACCATACACCTTAAAAGATTTAGGTCTGTGCTAATTAATTTTTAATGTTAGCCTTTAAGTTATTTCAAAAACTTAAAATAATTCCTTGAATGTTTTATGTCACATGTTTGAAACTTTGTGCGGCGAATTATCGGCGCGTTGGAAAAGTACTCGTAGGCTTTTATTGTCACGCGTAGCGACCACATCATGTACGTTGCTCAGTATTTATACTCGACTAGCTGACCCGCTCAACTTCGTTTGCGTCTCTCCTTATGAAATATTTTTTTCCCATTTTCCCAACATTTTCGGTCGATACCCGGCCCTTTTTGGTCGTAGAGTGATGTTACATAGCCTAAAACCTTCCTCGCTAAAAGGGCTATCCAACAAAAAAATATATAATTAGCAAAATTGGTTCAGCAGTTCAGTTCAGTTCACGTGTGATGTCGTGACCAAGGTAAATAGGCATTTATTTATATATATATAGATTTATACTCGATTACTAACTGTATTTATTTTACCTAGAAATTTTGTTTTTTTTTAGGGAATGTATTGCGTAATGCCCTCTGTTTTGATGTGTCTGATTACGGATCTTAGATAGTAATCTATTTCTACCGTTTTAAAAGGGTCCAACTACTCGATGGACTTGACAGGGCTTTGAAATAAAGTGTAACGATACCACTAAAGAGAAATATCTATATAATTATGTCCAAAAACAGAATGGACCGGTATACGGACCAATGTCGCTACTCGATCAGCCAGTAAATCAAATCAAATTACTATCTCCCAGGGACGTCTTTACTTGGGAGGGACACATATAGAGCAGGGTGTGCTACGCTTTTTAAAGGGCGCTAGAGGTGATTGCACACGGGCGCTTCATTTTCTATAGACGCCACTGCTACCTCCTTCCATAACAATTATAAATGCAAAAGTTTGTGAGAATGTATGAATGTTTGTTACTCTTTAACGAGAAAAAATAAATAAATAAAATAAATAAATATTTTCGGACATCTAACACACAACGCCATCTAGTCCCAAACTAAGCAGAGCTTGTATTATGGGTACTAGACAACTGATATAAATACTTATATACTTTTTTTTGTAAATACATACATATTATACATAGAAAACACCCAAACAACAATAAAAACATATTTAAATGGAAATTTTAGAGTATTATATATTATTATTACATTACAGTATATATTATACCTGTAGTATAGATGAATTAGAATAACACATAGACAAATTTTTACCTCAATATCCATAACATACACGAGGACAGAACCACGGAAAAAACTAGACACTCTACACACATTACCTCATTGTCAAGTAACCCTATGCCTTTTGCTATAATTTATATTAGGTACTGGCTGCAAGCTGTGATGCTGCTAAAATGAATGCAAGAAGTGTTGACGTTTTATGGTATAGAAAGGCAAAGGACCAGACGGGTTCCCTGATTGTAACCGACTACCGACTTCCTTGATTCTTACCAACTCAACAGTCCCAAGTGCATTCCTGCCTTTCAAGTCCCCAATCCGTTGAACGAAGACAGGCAGGATTTGATGGACCGTAACGTCACTCCCTTGATAAAAAGCAACCCAAAAATTGTTTAAGACCAGAACCTCATGTTTTCTGTGAAGCCATGACATCCATGCCTTCCGAAGTCGGTATGGCTCTCCCGCTCACGTATGGTATACCAAGAAATTCTATAAAAAAATTCGATAGACAACCTAAACTTAAAAAAAAACGTTCTATAAATTTGTAAAAATAATTGTTTGTATAAACCAACAGACTACCTTGGTAGATTGCTATCGATGTAAATTGTTTTTTTTATTCAAAAATGTGTATCGTTTCGTCGAATCGTTAAGTCAAGTTGGGCAGCTGTGTCGTCCATGTGAATGTGTGTGTTGAGTGATTACAACGTGCGTTGTGAGTCACTCTACGAACGTGCCCACGTTGCGCGCGCGCCGCCTGCGCATACGTCATCGACAACGTGCGTCGCACTTGAAGCTATAAATATGTGGATATGCTAATAACAATGTTTATATGAATTAACACAATCGCGTAAAAGGTTATATGTATATAGATATAACTTTGTATGGCTATTGAATTAAACGTGAAAATCAAGAGGTGCACATCAAACCTTGAAAAAATTAAATAAGGACTGCCTCTTGATTTTTTTTATTTATACTTTATGCACATTAAAAGTGACAAAGATGGACTTAATGGCGTAGGCATTTTCTACCAGTCGACATTAGGGTGATGCAGAGCTAAAAAAGGTAGATGCACAAAACTAATTAGTAATAAGCAATAATTTAACTATAAGTAATAATTATATTAATACACATAATAAATACGTATTTAAATACATACACAAGCATACATACATACATAATATATACACAATATAAATTCTAAATCGAGAATGTATCCTAATATAAATGTGGATTTGATAGAATGTGTAGAAAATGTTTCCACAACAAGGGTTTAAGACTTTGCCTATTTTCACCCATCCTGATCTCAAGAGGGAGCTCGTTTCATAGTAGGACAGCTTGTACGAAGAAGATTGAGTGTAGAAAATCAGAGCGGTTACTTGGACATTGGAGAAGCAGGTTGTTAGAAGACCTAAGATATTTAGTGTGGTTTGAAAATAGATACTGAAATTGAGTAGTTAGGTAGGAATGAGAGCTTGAAGAGAAGAGTAAAGAATAAAGAGAAGTTAATGCCCGTGATGTCTAAGTTGGCAAATTGGAAGCCACTTCAAATAAGACCGGTACTCGGACACGTGATCATATTTCTGTAAATTGAAAATGAATCGAATGCAATTACTGAGAAGACGGTCATGCTTATTGAGCAGATCTGCATTCAGGTCTAAGTAGCACACGTCACCATAGTCGATTATTGGGAATATTAGGGTTTGGACAAGCATTACCTTAGTTTTCGTTGGCAGAAAATTCTTCAGCCAATAGAGAGTCCGTAAGGAGCCCGTGACTTTCTGGCACACAGATACAACTTGTTTTTGCCAGCTGAGAGTTGTGTCAATGTACAATCCGAGGTCCTTTACACTTTCGCAGTATGTAATGACCATACCATCGAAGCTAAGTGGTGGAAGTGAAGCAAGGTCTAACTGGCTTATACCTAGTATATATACCAGTGTTTAATGGCCGCCAGGTCATTATTTACGATCGAGACCGCGGACGATACATCGCATAACTCAGTTTGATAATATAGTTGCAGGTCATCAGCATACAGATGATAGGAACACTGAAGTCTTAACGTGATGAGACTAATGAAAATTTAAAAGAGAAGAGGCGAAAGAATACCGCCTTGGGGGACATCAGCATCGAAACAACACCAGCCAGAGGAACAATCTTCCATCTTGACTGACTGCTGACGATCCCGAGGGTAAGAGGAGAACCAGTCCAGCGCTTCTTTAGAGACTGAGAAATGTGAGGAGTTCATGACTGACAGTATTGAAGGCATTGGAAAAATCAACTAGTACCACGGTAGTAACTTTAGTATTTTCCATTCCCACCTTAATATCACCAGTCACTTAAAGAAGGGCAGAAATCGTGCTACGGCCTGGTCGAAACCCAGACTGAAGAGGACTAAGCAGGTTTTTACAATAAATAAAGCGAAAGAACTGTTTGTGGACGCAGGCTTCTAGCACTTTGGAGAGAAAAGCAAATGTAGAAATAGGACGAAAATGACTGGGAAGAGACGGATTAGAAATTTTAGGCAATGGGCGTACATATGCCACACGTCACAGGCAAGGATATGTGCCAGACACGAGGGAAAAGTTAATAATATGGGAAATAGTAGGGAGGAGGTGCACTATCAATGTGGTGATCATTCTCTGCCTTATGCGATCACTGCGAAATTTTGGTAAAGCATCTTCATTGCGTAGACTGCAATTTTGAACCTGTTGCCGTTTTAGAATTACGGTTCCGCCCCTTTTAGAATAAAGGATTCTCTTTCATAGTAAAACCCTATACATGACAGTTATTATCAAAGTTAACGTCATTTTTCTCTACACTCTAAGAATATAATTGCTACCATTCATGTTTTAAGGACGGAATTTTATAGGTGAAACATTTATGGAAGTATATTACATAACAATTCGTAAGATTTCTTACATTTATACGTAACTATCGACATGGTCTAGCTTCACGCGAAAGTCTTTGAAAGTCTTGGATTTCCTCTATTAAAATAGGCATGTTGTACACATATGAACCCTCTTTTTGAACCTTGTTGCTGAAAACTGCATTAAAATCTGTCGAGTACGACTTAATTTTATACTATGTAAAGATATTGTAAAACAAATAAGAATATTATTCATATTACTATTTCTATAATTGATAACAAAGTGCAAGATCATACCAAGTTTTTGAAGTCACATTAGAGTATATAAAGCATACTCGCACTTAGTGACACAGTCATCGGGTATAAGGTAAAAAAAACTGTAGTGCAAATACTAAGCATGTTAGTTCTAATAAAATTTACTAAGATATGCTTGTTATACATATAATATAGAAACCTATGTACATAACCATAATTAAAAAGAACAGTAACAATATTTACATACAAGCGTCAAAAAACTTCACATCTTCTCCTACTGGTAGCGTTCCCAAAAGACTGGCAGCATTACCACTTTGAATGGCAATGATTGTTTTTAAAATACCATTAGAAATGATGCTGATATTCCGACTCTTATGAGAACCAAAATAATAATTTTAATTTTAGATTTACCAGTCAGAGCATGTCATGCCTTAGGTTTATCAATATAATAAATATATTTTTAAATAATCATTATCTATTCTATTAAACCTATGTATTTTTGTGTCACGTTGTTGCTCACTATCAACTCCGAAACCGATATTCACGTTTAGCATGCCTAAGATGGCATATTATTTACGTTTAGGTCAATACGAGGCAAGCGTAATTGAAGAGACGGAGACCAAGTTGAGTAGATCAGCTTGTAATATATATATATGAATTGATATATATATATATATATATATTTATATTTGAATTAAGTAAGGTAAAATTTATAGAAATTTTACAGTACTTACTTAAAATATCGTATGGTTTAAGTACCTGAGGTCCTATTTTTACCCGACTACGGCAAAGCCAAAGGAGGGTTATGATTTTGACAGGCTATGTATGTATGTATGTATGTATGTATGTATGTATGTATGTATGTATGTATGTATGTATGTATGTATGTATGTATGTATGTATGTATGTATGTATGTATGTATGTATGTATGTATGTATGTATGTATGTATGTTCATTTGTTCCCTCGTAGCTCCTCAACTACTCATTAGAACTGGACAAATGAGGTGTCGTTAGAAGCGTCATGATCGTCTTCTGGTTATAGGTTATATGAAATGTCACTGAATCTAATGTGGCGCCCTCTAGCCAACATAAAGTACTGCATTAAAAAAATAATTTTAGATAAATATGTCGTGTTTGGTATCATTGGAAAGGGCGTTACTTGTACATTTCAAAAATATATATATTATTAGCATTTGCTCGTGACTTTGTCCGTATTTATTCGATAAGTGTGGAATTTCTATGGTATGCTCGTTTGTTCCCTCCTTTCTAAGCTACTAGTCAGAATAAGACAAATGAGGTATCGTTAGAAGCGTCTTGATTGTCCGCTGGTTATAGGTTATACGACGTGTAATTTAACCTAATGTGGCGCCCTCTAGCCGACGTAAAGTACTGTTCCAAAAAATAAATTTGAGAGAAATATGCCGTGTTTAGTATCATACGAAAGGGCGTTACTTGTACCTTTCAAAAATATATATATTACAAGCATTTTCTCGTGACTTTGTCTGTATTTATTCGATAATTGTAAAAATTTTATAGTACCTATTTAAAATATACTATGCAAAGAAATTAATATTATAGAGGCACCAAAACATTTTAAATAAAAAAAAAGTAAAAACTAAAACCCAACTACGACAAAAAACGACGTTGAAAAAGCATGAAACAAGTTTCAAAAGCCGTAGTCACGCGTTGTTAAAGTGTTATGAACTATGGTACATTACACTACATGGACGACGGTTTTTGAAACTTAGTAATGTACCATAGTCGATGACACTTTAACAACGCGTGACTACGGCTTTTGAAACTTGTTTCATGCTTTTTCAACGTCGTTTTTTGTCGTAGTTGGGTTTTAGTTTTTACTTTTTTTTTATTTGCGATCGTTTCGTTTTGGTTTAAATATCTTATTAGAACAAAGTTGAAGTTTATTACGTACCTAAGTGCAAAAATAAAAGTAATTAAATAAAAAAGTTTAAAAAATATATGCAAACACTTATAGGTTAAACGTCGCAATATTGTCGATTAAAAGGGACTTTGCCAAAAACAAGTTTTGTTATTATTTACAAATGATAATTATCATCGTTAGGTAAATTAATGTGGTAAAATAAAACGTGTTTAGTACGTCCGTGTGACCGACAGATAGCAGCCAGCAGTCCCCAAAACATGCAACCGCACGTGTTTTTTCACGCGCTCAGTAATTCGTGACCTGAGCGAATGTGTACGCAAAGGGTTGCTAGTCGAGCAGGGGTAAATCTGGTTAAAAGTAAGGAAACTTTAAATATTAGGAAGTTGATTTTATTTTCTTTTATATTTTCAATAAATTACTTAAGGCTGTTCATACAGTACCTATATCACAGCATGTAGCAAAATATGATAACTAGTAATACGTCTACGGTATTATGTACTAAATATACGTTTGTTATAAACAGATTCTTAATACATATTAAGAGTCTGTTTATAACAAACTAAGATTTTTCAAAAATTCGGTTAAAGACTTTACAATAACAGTTTAAGTTTCATTTTTAGACGTAAATAACAGTTAAAAGTAAAATGCCAGAAAGATCTGTGCATTAAGCCGTTGTTGTTTTTTGCCATTCCACAGCTGTAATTTGTTCATTTAGAATTGGTAAAATAAAATAAAAATAGTTTAGAAAAACTAAAAAGTATGTTCTTTTAAGTTTTTCTAAACTATTTTTAAAGAACCCTTAAAAAGTCGGTTACAAATAAACATACAGGTGAAGGTAATTGCATGTTAAAAAAAACAATTTCCAAGTTCACATAACAGACAAAATAGTGTGTAATAAGTGATTCCACGAATGGAATACTAATTCTAAAATAATCATTAATAATTTATTTGTATTTAAAATGTATTGAAATTCTATTAAGTTACAATTTTAACTCATCAGGGGTTGTTTAATCGATTTTTTTCGTTTGTAACATATGATTAGCAAATTAAAATTGTCAAAATATCTAAATCAAGTTTAAAGTAGGATATTCTTATAATATTACTCTAAATAGACAGATAGGTTAAGGTAAGGACTTTCCAGCAACAGTCAGCTCTAGTTATAGGTAGGTCCACAAACCAGACCCGCTCCAGCTATTGCCTACGTGTTTTGATGAATCCTCATAACCATCATCCATTTCCTTACCACGACCTTCTTTCATGCTGTTTAATTGTTTCGTCTGATTCCTATAGCACCTGGTCAACGGCAACAGATTTTTTTCGTATTAAATTAAATCATAGTTGTGTAATTAAGGTTTATTATTAACTTGCTTTTGCCAGTGGCTCGGTAAAAAGTAGTCTAAATTATATTTGTTTAATAAATTTGTGGAAACTGTTCTGGATTAAGTGTAAATTACTTGTATATTATTGTATATTTTGTATCTGTTTGTTTCCCTAATAAACTAAAATAAAATATTGTGATTTATAAGCTACTTTACTGTAAGCCTTTATATAAATCCATTCAGTAGTTTTTGCGTGGAAGAACATGTTATGTGCGTCCTCACAAACTTTCGCGATTACGTCTGTAACCAAAATAAAAGGCAGTTTAAAACTAGTTAAATAAAAGATTTTTGTATATTTGCGAATAGTTTTCTTTAGGAAATATCACGTGAGCCGAACTGCTTATGATAAATCTTTAGTTAGTATAGAATAATCACGGCTGCATAATAAAATAATAAGGTACATATTATTATCACTAGCAGTCTCGAGGCCTCAACGAAATTTATTTATTTATTCATCTTTATTGTACACACATAACAAATAGAAAAATAAAAGAGTTGCAATAAATAAATGTGACAATTAGCGGTCTTTTCGCACACGGAGATCTCTTATAGACAACCAACATATATTAGTTGACATTGATTGGGGTAGCAGTAGTAGGGCGGACAAATCTTAAATTGATCATTTGAATAATAAAAACAATTTCCAAATTTAAAACAATTAACATTCGTACATATTACACATATAAACATACATATTACACATATAAACATACACATAACACATACTAAAATATATACTATTTTCATTAAGTAATTATAATGACAGATAATAATCCTTCACTAGCTTTTAAATATAGACAAGGTTTTAGCATGACGGATTGTTTCAGGCAAATCGTTCCATAGTCTTACTGCTTGCAAAGTAAAGGATTTATCTGTAAACCGGGTGGAATGTTTTGACATTGCAAACTTCAAATTTTCTGATGATCTCAGGTCCCTACAATGAGTGTTCTGTAAGAACTGAAAGCTTTCTTTAAGATAGGAGGGAGTGTGAGGATGAAACAGTATACTGTATAGAAGTGAAATAATATGAACATTCCGGCGAAAGCGTTTTATTATATTTAAAGCTACAATATCACAAGGCATATTAATTAAGGTACATTATCGTTATTTATAGCTGTTTCTTAAGATTTATAAATTAAATATAATGTATGCTTCTCAAAAAAATATTTAGCCTCTATTTTATTTTTACTTTATGCATTAGCTAAAGACAAATTATTCTTTTAGCGTGTAATATGAAAAGAGATATACATTTGTATTTGAACGATGGTACGTTACTGGTATGTAGGTAACATACCAATAACGAAATATTGTTAGCATTTGTGTAAATAATAAATATTTATGGACTTAAAATCTTAGAACAAAATACATTTTAATGCAAAGTGTAACAGTAGAAATGGTTTTAAATTGGTATTTAAATATTTAGCACTTAATTAAAAAGATTTGACTACATTTGTACTCGAATCCTTCCCGAAAGTCAATGTGTCTTTCGTCCTAAAAGGGGTACGGTGGAAGCTATTTTCGTGCTAAAACAAGCAAGAGAAAAGTCTAGAACAAAACCGTTACCTCTTTATGTGTTTTGTCAAATTAGAATAAGCCTTCGACAGAGTACTAAGGGCCACACTGTGGAGGGTTCTGGAGAAAGTAGGATGTCCTGAGAAATTCGTAGAAATTCCATGATGGAATGATGGCTCACGTGTAGCATGACAACAACTTCTCAAGCAAACCAGTGATTAATGGAGTTAAGCAGGGTCGCGTAGTGGCTCCCTCACTCTTCGCAATCTATTTACCGCTGTGCTGTGCTGTTCTATCATTTTGCCCATTCTTCTACATGCATCAGAAACCTGTTTTTTTTTTATAAAAATGACATCAGACGATTAGACAGTGATCATATGAAATGATTAAGAGCAATTTTTCACATCAAATGGTAGGACCGTGTTCCGAACTCTGAGGTATTGCGGTGACACGGCTGGCATAGAATTTCTCCTAACGAAGGGACAACTGCGGAGGTGCAGACATCTGGTCCGTATGGAGAACCATAGGCTGCCTATAGCAGTATTTTATGCGGCGCTCCAGCAGTGTAGTCTAGTGTAAACGTAAGGTTGATGGACAGACATTTGCGGCATGCGGACGAATCAAAGTCGGAACCCTACAAATTTGAGCAACATCATCGAGTAAATCTTGACAGGAAACGGCACTTGCGAAAGACCTGACCGAAGCCTCTCTATAATTATATATATAACTAGCTGACCCACGCAACCTCGTTTGCGTCATCTATAGCCCGTAGTGAGATAATTTTCCTCCGTTTTTTAATCATTTTCCACTCCTATTCCGCCTTCCTCGATAAATGTACTATCCAACACTGAAATAATTTTTAAATGTGACCATCGGTTCCTGGGATTAGCACGTTCAAACAAACAAAACTCTTCAGCTTTATAATATTAGTATAGATGAAAGCGAACACCTTTGCTGTGTTGCCTGTAACCGCACTTATAGGACAATATTTGGTTTTGCCAGTCACATCCGTGCACGAAGGGAAAAACCATAGGGTCGCCATCGGCGGATTCGTCGAAAAGGACATCACTCAAATATTTGAATCAGATTTCGATTTTTCAACGAAAGTTGAGAAATTTCGTTACGTACTTTCAGGTCATTGCGAGAGATAATAATAAAGCAATTTGTTAATATATCATTACTTTTTACTGCTAGGGTAACCGAATCCATTACACTACAACACCTAACTCCGTCCCTCTCTACGCGGACAGACGCTACAAAGACAGTTTAACTGTGTTCGATTTTCAAACGACGAGCCATTCTACGTTCGTTACCGACGCAGTTCGCACGCGCTCTTTGCTCGGAAACGTGATATTTGTTTGGAAATTGTTAATATATTCAAAATACATTAAGGTTGTGTTTGAAAAGTGATAACAAGCTGTGCTTTGCAAATATGTGTGAAAAAAGGATCAGAAAAATAAAGAAGGGTAAGTAACTTATGTTTATTTGATACAACCTGATTTTGTGTGATGCGTCGAAATCGATGGGCTTCGCTGCAATTTATTCAGGAAAATGCACTCATTTCGAATTTGTGTGTATTAAAAACTTTTTTATTTAACTTGTTATGAATAAATACAGTAAGGCTGTGTCACTCCTAATTTGTGTTTTATATTTGATCGAAATATACTGTCAAGGAACGACAGGATTGCGAATATGTAGCATCTAATTAATTAATTGCAAATACTGCGAAGGCTTTTTTAGTGATAGTTTTAGCTAAAAATTCAAGTGCCTAGCTCCGGGGTTCCCAAAGTGTGCGCCGCGGCGCCCTGGGGCGCCGCAAGAAGTAGCGAGGTGCGCCGCGAGTCGGTCTTCTATCATTATCCGAAAGGGTTAATTATTTGCATTTATGTTTAAATTTTTGTGCCTTGCAACCAATAATAACTACTATTGTAGGTACCTAACTCTTTTGATTCTATCTATGTCTAATGGCTAGGTACGGAGGGGGGGGGGAGCGCCCTGACAATATTGTAATCTTGAAAGTGCGCCGTAGGCTGAAAAAGATTGGGAACCCCTGGCCTAGCTTATGGAGTTGTAGACTAGTTAAAAGTAGGTGGTAATGGTATGACGTAATGTTAAGTGAACACACCATCAGTCACCACGAAATAATAACAAAAGGATTAATTATAGGAATGGCTTTCATGTCAAGCAACAGTCAGAGTCTATTAATGAGTTATTTACCGAATTATTATTAAAAATTAGTCTCTTGTTTATGGCCCGTCCTCTGTTCCCTACGGTCGTATCATAATGCTGTGTGTCACCTCAGTGGATAGGTTCTCTATCTAATACATAAATATTTTTATAGACCGAGTGGTACTTCCTAAGTGTATTTAAAACAATTAAAAAACAATAAAGAAATAGAGTTTAAAAATACATGTCTATAGCAAACATACAGATGAAGTTTATAAAAATGAGTTAATGCAAATGAAAGTTATATGCAATGCGTTATAAGCATTAAACAAAGAATATTGCAAAAGTGCGCAAGACAGGTTTAAAAACCCCTGTTTTAATATCAGAATCAGGAGTTCATAGTGATTTCTTCCGGCATAGTTTAATATAAATTTGGTACGAAATTCAAAGGTGAATTATTTGTCAAATAAAACTTTTTCAAAAGTAGGCAAATCCACTAATCTCTGAATAAATATCGCAGGTTCGAGTACTAATAGAAAAACAAAGTAACAAACCAAAAAGCAAGAAACGATCATTGTTTGTGTTATTAGTAAATTCCGCTAGTCCAATTATAAAATATGCATTCGAATCAATACTTACGCTATTTATGACATAGTAGACCTTGACTATGTTGCGTATGGATCAACTACATGCCTATAACTGACCTACCGCAAATGCCACATTTCATATTGCACGTAGTTATGTCTAATAATTCTATTATAATTGAAATAAAACGTTGCTTTCTGACATTATCTATACTAATATTATAAAGCTGAAGAGTTTGTTTGTTTGTTTGAAGCGCTAATCTTAGGAACCGCTGGTCCGATTAGAAAAAATATTTCAGTGTTGTTTAGTACATTTATCGAGGAAGGCATAGGCTATATATATCATCACGCTAAGACCAATAGGAGAGGAGCATCAAAGAAGAATGTTACAAAAACGGGGAAAATTATCACTCTACGGGCAATAGAAGACGCAAACGAGGTCGCGTGGGTCTGCTAGATAGGTAGATAGATAGAAAACTTTTATTTTTACACCATAACAGTACATAGTTATAAGCGTACATGAAATGTGAGATACGTAAAAAGGGCGGCCTTATTGCCAAAAGCAATGTCTTCCAGGCAACCTTAGGATGGATTAAAATGTATAGGAGAGACAGTGGTAGTAGTCGGTGCAATGAGTTTTTAATTAATTTTAATAGGTATAGTAATATTCTAGTAGGTAATAAAAAGTCAAACTAGTAATATGCCTATTTGTATTTTTACATATTTGCAATTTTTGCAAATTTAAAATACTGCAATTGCATTTTAGGTATTAGAAATACCTACACTGACCTACAGACTATAATTTAAGGCAGGTCAATTCTTCCCATATGCAAAAAAATAAATAACATAAGTAACTTTACAAAATTTTGATAAATACATTAATCGTCTTTTTTGATTAATAGTAGGTACATGCCTTCGATATCCATTTTTGATATTATACCTTACCTTGTTAGGCGTAAAATTTTCTAAAAAAGGCATGTACAAATATCTGATATACCTACCTATCGCCCATCACAAACTACTGTGAATTTCAGTAGATAAGTATATTAGCTAAATTTGACTAGTACATTAGCAAGCAATGAGGATTTACGTGTACACTAGGTGTACAAAAAAGGCAAAACAAAAAGGGGAAAAATAGTTAGGTTGAATTTAGGTAGCTAGCTTGGTTAGCAAGTACCTAGATCATTTCCAAAATTTATCGATTTGAGTTAGTTATGCGGTAGGTATTCGAGTTCTATATTCTATATAGTTCTATATTTTCCACTACTATATTTAATTTGCATGTGATTTTCATCATCTACCTGTCTATGCAAAGAAATACAATTTAAGCGCCTCTTTGATCAAATTAACGAATGGATATGAAAGTATATACGGTACTTAAAAAAAAAGCTATTTTTAGAATTTTTGTATTTTTCTTCCCGCTTATCTCTAGAACGCCTGGACAGATTTTAACGGGACTTTCGCTGGCAGACAGCTGACCACTGGGCTCAGCTAGTATTGAAATAAAGACTGACGACACTTATTGTACTGAAAATCAAGTTATCCGAATTTAATAAAGTAAATTAAAATAACGTACTGAGAAGACGGACAGACATTATTGTAATGTTAACAATAGGTTATCTACATCAGAAAAAACAAACTGCATTTTTTTAGATAGTGTTCAAATTATGCGTGTAATAGAAATGAGTAATCATAACGAATCATAATTGTATAACTTTAACAACAAAACAGATATCTACTATTGTTTACAGTTAATTGACTTCATTCAATATATAATGAATCAATTATCATAGCATATTTCTCGTAGAGGTCTCTGGTTCAACCTCGGGTCGGGACTACTGTTGGGTTTTTCTTACAAGAAATTCTTAATAGCAGCTGGGAGAATGGAAGATGACGGTGTTTCCCTGTTTCCCGCTCGTGCATTGGAGAGCACGTTAAGCCGTCGGTCCCGGTTGTCTTGAACATCGATGGCAATCGTTATTGGGAAGTCAGTGCCCTCAAGCATATTAATAACTAGTTCCACATCCGAATTCAGTTCGCCCTCAGAGCTGCGGGCTGATGCCAGTCACTCCGTGGAAAAACTGATGTTCAGGTAAAACTGGTTGAACAATAAATTTTGAGAATAATAAAGGGTAGGAAGATGATGAAGATAATGATTATCATATATTTCTACAACGTGCAAATAGTTTTTTTGCATAATAAAAATTGCGTCTCTGCTGAAACCAGTAGCTAACTGACAAATCTAGGGGATACCTAAAATAAAATAGGAATACTAAAACTACACCCTATTTACTTTTAGGCATGCTTTTTATATTTACAACACAAATTGTTAACGTAATGTTATTAAGATTAACTAAACTTTTAGTATTACAAATACATACGGCGATATAGATTTTCCACTTATTACATTCTAAAAAAATAGTTAACTAAATATGGTGAACAAATTAATATTAGAACTGTTTAGTTTCAATGACTGTGCATACACCCATGATAATATTTCGCTAAAAATACAGTTAGAAGTACATTAGTAATTAAATTATCAATGTTACCTCGTGACTGGGAATTAACACTTTTGAAGGGAAACATGTTAAGTATATTTATACTGGCTAGCTGTTATCGAAGGGGGAAAGTAAAATGGATAAAAACACTTAAATCACACATGATTTAAGAACAAACGAACATAGGATTATTATTCTACTTTTTATACAATGGATATCTTTGTCCTATCACTGTTTGGGTTTACGATATCTAAAGAATTATACAATGAACTGAGATAACTGAGAGTCACATTTGCCGTTAAAATAAAACTATTCTAACATAAGATGAACGTTTTTTCAAATTCAGTTTTCTTTCACGAGTCTGATATCCCGACAATAATAACTAGCATCTTACATTCTCCAATCCAACATTATAGCTTTTCCGGACATTATAAATTTTCTAACATCTAACACACAACGCTATCTAGCTTCTAAGCTAGGCCTTTTTTGGAAATATAATAAATATTTTCAGATCATACAGTTTGTAAGAAAAAGGTGCTTCAGCTATTAGTTATCATGAACTTCTATTTACTGTGATTCGACGTAATAAAACTCGAACTTAGTTTAAAGTAAATATGTGATATGCGAGATATCTGATCTATTCACTATTAATAATATAAAAAAAAAGATAAAATAATAAGATAAAAAAAAACGAAACATACATAACCATATTTCACAGTTTATAAAACACCATGGAATCTATCGTACCAATTGTTCCAATTTTTTTGGGTTCCCACTCTGTATTTGCAAACAACTCCGTGAGACCAATGTCGTTTCTTCAAGAATATAAAAGTAACAAATCAAAAACGCACGATACTAAAGACCTGCGCAATCTTGCTTGATGTGCTGAACTGTCCTCTGGTAAAAACTTTTCCCATCTGTTCTCTGGGCAATAGCCGGCTCCCATGTGCCGATGTCTCCATTTGTATCTCATTCAGAGATATAGCTTTACACTTGATTCCCTACCACTTGTGTTATAGAGAGTGTTCTGAGAAATTACTAAGAGCCTTTACAGGCCGCAACTTTCCGTTTATGTATATAGCGAAAAACCGGTTACCCACACTATGTAGATAATTTTCTAGTCCACCACTATGCGTTGTCGAACTTTCTGCCTCGCACATCTAACCTGCGGTATTTTCGAACAGTTACAACCTTCAAAGAGTATAGGTACTCCTAAGTAAAAAGCTGGCCACACACTTATGTGTTGGTGTCTATGGTATTTGATGCGTCTGCTAATGTGACTCCTTTGGTATAAAAAAGAAAATAGAATGTGTCTTTGTCTCTGTAAACAAAAAATAAAGTTTCAAGTTTACATGAATAATTCTGTTGATACAGATGGTAATGACATTGTAATAGCGCCTACCTTTTAAATTTCAGAATAAATACATAATGTTTGTAGAGAAGTTATTAGATCTCACGTGCACATTATTCATCGGTAAAATCATTTGAATATCACTGTAAATTAATAAAAACGTTTTTTTAATGAATTTAAATTACTTGCCTAATTATAGTTAAAAATATGCATTTATAGTTCTATCAGTTATGCTTAAAAATGCAATTTATTGTCTAATATTCTAGGAAAAATAAAAATTACTTCTTTTTAGGGTTCCGTACCTAAAAAGGAAATAACGGCACCCTTACAGAATCACTTAGTTGTCCGTCTGTTTTCAAGACGCGTGGAGGTATCAAGCTGAAGTTTATATCAAATACTCGGGACTACTGTCCCTTGAAATACTCGGGACTACTGTCCCTTGGAGCTGTTAAAAAAATAAAACTTCTAAGCTAACGCAATCAAAAGATACAGCCGTTTATACTGCAATTTTTCGACATTCGCAAGGGAATCAAAACCTACAGGGTACTTCCCGTGAACACAGAATCTTGAAATTTGGTACGAAGCAACGTCTTATAGCACAGATAAAGTAAAAATTGTGAAAAGCATAAATTTTTAGTTACATCTTATAATGTACCTACATGTTTATACGGAACCCTCGGTGCGCGAGTCCGACTCGCACTTGATCGGTTTTCTTTAATATAAAAAAAGCTATTCTTAATAAAGTGGCGAGCAACTGGAAGCTTATATCCAAAGGTCAACTGCAATAAGCTGATGATGAATCTTAATTTACTTTTATTTATAATCCAATAAACATTAACTTTGCTGTAGGGAATTGCCATCAAATTGAATACGAACTGTATTATTATATTTTGGCTATTCTAAAGAAATTTATGGAAATCAATGTAGCAGCTTATTATGAAGAAAATATAATCAATGGTTGGAATTGTAATAAATACATAGAATTTCCATTACTAGTGTTTTGTAAGAACCACGTGAACGGGGAATTTTGACAATCATAAAATTATTTATGAAGTTCAACACATTTGCAAGTCGTTTCGTCGGTAGTTTATTGAGGTGTTAAGTTGTTAAGGGTTATCTGTGGTATATAACCCATTCACGAGATTTGAGAATTGTTTTTTTTTTTTGGTTCTCTTTTTTTATTATTGAATTGAATTAAAGGAACATGATTGGATTTGGAACAAATATCATTAGTGAGGTTTCATACTATTGCTAAATATATGTATAACTATATAGATAACTTTTAAATATAGATAGACTAACTTTTAAAGTTTCGCGTTCCATGATATATTAACAATTATTTTTAGAGGCAGTCGGGCAAATCAGAGGTTTGTAAATACCTTTTAATAAGTGATCGCGTTAATTCCCGTAAAATAATTGTTAATATATATAGTGCTAGGTCAGTATAAGTGATGGCAATCTCTTACAGGCAACCATGGGATAGATATAAATAACGAGATTTGCTTACTTCTAATGTAGTGTCTGGTGTATTAGAGAGCAGATTAAAATAGGTAATTTAAGCATTATCAAAATGTATATATTACATAGAGTACTAGTGATACAAAATGTGGATGAGGACATAAATACCTACCATAACTGTTCTACAACATTGTATTGTAATCGATAGGTATTTTAAAAACGACTTCATTCAAACTTCAAAGGTTGCCTGGAATAAATTGCAGACAGACTGCTATAAGGCCGCCCATTGTACAACTGTTTTATTTTGTTCTACATTATTATGTTCATAGTTATGGTATGCATAAATATCTATTCATCTACCCATCATCATTTTAAACATTTGAGGAAGCATCGAAAGCTCCATGATTTATTTTCCTCCTGTTGACAAGATATTGTAATTTAATTACACACAAATTAAACAAATATAACTATTACATTTATGGTACTGGCACATGATGAATTTTATTAAGAAAAATATACAATAAAATTTAATAAGGGTTTTGAAGTATCGACTACATACTTTTTTTTACTCGGACTGATATTACCACTGTTGATACATTTTCATTATAATATTCAAAGCTGTACAGGTACGCTTTTGCTGTTATGACTACCTGTGAAAACAAATTAATTTTTAACGTTGTTAGGGCAATAACAAAACTTGAATTAAATCACTACATATTATACTTAAAACAAACGTCTGTTCACGATAAACTGAAAAACTACTGCACGGATTGTGATGCGGTTTTAACCAATACATACAGTGATTCTTAAGGAAGGTTTTTGTATATAATTTATTAAATTTTTGAGTATATTGGCTGAAATCGATATTTGTTAAAGACGTCGGAAACAATAAGTAGCAGATCTTCTTATATTATATTTTCCGTAAAGAACCTGTGCGAAGGCGGGGCCGTTGCTAGTAAATGATAAACGAAAGATAACATTTTCAGGGAAAATATTATTGATAAAATAACACAAACCATTGTGTACACAGTCACGTGTTTACTACTCACGCACATGACGGTCACACGTGCAAGTTAACTCACAATAACACTGCAAGGCATATTTGAATCTATAAATAAAGGCACAGAATTGAAAATCAAACAATTCAAATGGTACTTACGCTTAATGGCAACCATAGTTGCGCGCGGGTGAAAGTTCGTTAACCCGCGGTTACGTCGCGTCATCGAAACTCGCATAGCGCCTCACTTTGTTGAGTGACAAAGTTTACCGTTATAGTACCAAATTTACTTGTTAAGTATGTTACGTATACTCTAGAAGTCTAAGGTACTACCTAGCTCTACTACCTTGAGATCTCTCTATGTAGCTCTTTAATCTACAAAAGAAAAATACTGTTTATTTCTTAGACGAGCTGAATATGACAAAATCAGTGTTATTTTTAGCTCATTAACACGGGCGTGGCGGAGCGACGGCGACGGTTCACTTAGGTACCTATTTATCGATCGATACTAAGTACTAATGACGAGATAGATAGACTATATATTTTTATTGTATTGTATTGCATTGGCAAACGACCAAACGGTGATGTGTGACCACCGCTCTCCACAGATGCAATTTAAGTAGGCAACAATAATGATACACACAACTCCAATATTTTATATATATATATATAATTCTTATTATACTTATCGCCTACTAAACACTGACTTCACCTACACATAACCAGACCATGTTATCCATACCACAGATTAATAAATAGTGTCTATACCACAGAACAGAAAGATAAATGCTGTCCTGTGGTCTATACCAATATATTAAGCTAAGAGTTTGTATGTTTGCTTGAACGCGCTAATCTCAGATACTACTAATCCGATTTGAAAAATTCTGTCAGTGCTAGATAACCCATTTATCGAGTAAGGCTATAGGCTATATATCATTACGCTAAGACTCATAGAAGCGGAGCACCAATAAATAATGCTACAAAAACTACGCTACGAGCAATAGACGTAAACAAAGTTGCGTCGGTCAGCAAGTTGTAGTATAAATTACTGCGTCGGAAAAACTCAAGTAATGTTTCAAGGAAAAGTGAAGGGCTGTTGTCGAAACCGTGCATAATGTTACATCAGCATTAAAAACAGTACTTGTCAAATAACCTAAAACTTCTTCTGTATTAATTCGTAAAATTGCCAGGCAACGACACAGTAGAAAAACTAGTACATATCCCATTTTCATTAACCATATACTATTTTCTTTCAAAAGCGAAACTGAAATAAATTATACGTTTTTCAACCAGGATCGCGTTGAACTGTAGACTGATAAAACGATGTCGAGGAATCCATAGTTAACTCGCGTGTTTTTAAAACGTGATGTTTTTTAATAGAAACACCGACATTCGCGTT
Source organism: Spilosoma lubricipeda (assembly GCA_905220595.1). NCBI lineage: Eukaryota > Metazoa > Arthropoda > Insecta > Lepidoptera > Erebidae > Spilosoma > Spilosoma lubricipeda. The sequence continues at coordinate 9,235,391 of HG992295.1, forward strand.
GTTGCACAACTTCTCACAATTTCCATCCCCTTGAATTTAATCACGTTGCAAAACTTTCGCAGTTAAACTGCAGTGTTAAAATATAACTCTCATCCACGCGGCGGTCGTCACGTGGCCGGTACACGCGCATCGCTGTTTTTATTGGCAAGTTTTTGAACGCACAGTGCAGTAACGTGACATACCGTACTTGAGAATTCTTCCGATGAATGCCTTTTTGCAAGCTTTTGTTTAACTTGCAAAAGTAACTTTTAAAGTAATAATTATTTTTTCAAGTTTTGGACGAATAAATAACAGAAAATGCATTTACTTACTTGAAAGTAGATAAACAGTAATAAAGTGACGTAAGAAGTCATTTTGTGTTTGATAGCAACAAAGTGTGTAGGTACAAATTGATATCAAAATTTTTATTGCAAGCTCTTCGATAATTTACTACAAATATTTGGGGCACGATAGCTAAGATTTTTTCGGGCTTATCGGTTAATGATTTCATTGTCGAAAATATGGCAAATATTTATTTATTGAGTTCAATGACATCACGTGAAATGGTTTACTATTTATTTTATTTGAAATGAATGTAGTTAATACTTAAGTATCTCATATGTTATCCAAACAAATATAGCAAGAAACCACTCGATTGACAATAATATCGTGACCGTAAAATATTAACATTATGTTATATGTTTTATTAAAATAGAGTTGAAAATAACATCCGACTTTTCCTTTTTTTTTTTTTTTTTTTTATGTTTGGCCCTGCCAAAATGACTCTACTCTGCCTGATGGAAAGCATAAGCAGAATCCAAGAGTGGTGGTCACCATACTGCGAATGCAGACAATGCAACAATGCTGCATGGTGACCAACACCATGGCGGGCTAGTGATGCTTCTGCATCATTGGGCCTCCGGTCTCGCACTCACCAACGAAACACGACAGCATGAACGCTGTCATTTTACGTTGATTTTCTGTGCGAGGGTAGTACTGCCCCGGTCGAGCCGGCCCGTTCGTGCTGAAATCAGCGTGGCTCTACTACCTTGCCTTCCTTTAAGATATTCAATATTACTTTAGGAGCATCGTCAATCCTCAAGGTTTATTAATTTCCCCTCCTGCACAGAATGTGTCAGCAGCCTCTGTAGTAGGTATCTTGACATAGTATAAAATGAAGTCGCTTCCGATGACTTCGCTTTAGATCTTTAAACTATTCATTAGATTTTTAAGCAGTTTTCAGCAATAGATATATATATAGCTATATATATATAGATATGATCGAATAAGAAGATTTAAATCCGAGTATTTTAAAGACTTCAGTTGGATTGCTAGCTTAGGTACTATATTTTTAACCAACTTCAAAATAAGGAGGAGGTTTCCCAATTCGACCGTATATTTTTTTATTTTTTTTATGTGCGTATAACTTCGTCGTTTATGAACCGATTTTGGTGCTTCATTTTTAATGGAAAGGAGATGTCCCAACGGTGGTACCATGATAGGGACATTAATATCTGATCATGGTATCCAAGAGAAATCGAGTCGAACCTTGAAGTCGGTTTTATTTTTGTTAAAATTGTACTTGTTATATACATGTTGTTGTTATGTTTGTTATACATACTGCATAGTTATGATGACGAAATAGATAGACATGTTGTTGTTATGTTTGTTATACATACTGCATAGTTATGATGACGAAATAGGGTAAGGACCTTGGCGTTAGAGAGATCAAAAATGCTACGAATGATTATAATCATGGCTCACTAATACAAAAGAATCTTCGTCATCTTGACGTACACTCGAGCTCTCGTGCCAATTTACTTAGTCATGTTAAAACAATTCAAAGATGAATGGCAGAGACTATGCTGTACACAGATATGTTAATGATAATGATTCCCGCCTTACATGGAAAACTTAAAAACGTGGTCCACATATTAAACACTTGTTTTTTCCGCTCTTGGCGTCAAAAGCGGATGACACTATGGTGCTATATAGAACACGTGGCACATTATATTTTCAAAACAATAAACCATACACTGTCACATGTTGTGTGTGCGAATATTTAAATTGATCTGGGTTTAGTTTAAAATCTGTATGTTAAGAAAAACGTGTCGTATATTTATGTATATAATGTAGTATATAGCGAGGAGAATATTATGTATAATGAGATGTTAATAGATAAACCCACATATGTATGTAATGGAAAAACTACTGAGTTCAGGCGCTAAGTTTGAACATAAGAACATCCATGAACTGCCAAAACTATTAACCTTCCTTTTGGCTTCACCAAAGCGAGTAAAAAATGCTCCAAGAAAATGCGTATACATTTCAGTTTTATAAAATTAGGATTATTAAGTAATGTTTACAATAAAAATCTAACAACATTTTTTTATCTTTACAGGTTCTCAGCTAACCCGCTTGCGAGAGGCGAGACGTCTGCAGAGACTGCAGCGGCTCTCACTACCATCAACGAGTAATGGCAATGCAATGACAAGCACGGCTCCGTGTCCCCCAACAGTGGACAAACATGCCCAGAACAGAGTCATCCTCGAACTCGCCTGGAAAACAGTTGCTCTCATGCACAAAAACAGACTGATCCAGCAAAAGATAATAGCATTAAAAAAGGAAACATCTGAATTCGTAGAAACAGTAATGAACAACCCAGAGAATAGGAAACGCTATTTAGAACATATTCGTTTGCATGGGATACCACAAGTGCAGATTCAAGTTCCAGAAACTAAATCACCTCTGAAGATTGATCTTAAAATGTAAATTTATTTTAGTGTTCAGTATGCACGGAATGAATAAATGGAATCTGCTATTGTTATCATATTTTATGCCTGTAACTCATGCTCTGAATGGGTCGTGTGAATGTTTTTAAGCCTGTTGTTATTTTACTTATTTACTTACGAGTATATGTAGTATAATAATATAGTTGTGATCAAATCTAAGTGTAAGTAAGTTTGATATCCTATTGTTATAATTGTGTGCTAAATTTATTCATTCCTGGAATTTGAGATAGGATGTTGGAGAGGGCACCATGTAATGAACTCAAAGAAACATCTTACGTAAAAGTCTTTATGTATCTATAGAGAGTAATACGAATTGACCCCATAAGATTCCTAAATATAATATTCTTGTGAGGAACAATTATGATCCAACTACTACTTTAAACAACAACAACTACTTTTAACTAGGTAACTTTAAATTATGGAGAATGATCAGTAATCTACTTAATCTGGATGTTGTGTATTTATAGATTATTCGCACTAATTAAAACGCCTATGAAAATAGCGATTTTATAATATATTTCTGAGGTTGACCCAAATTTATTGATGCAAATAAATATGAACATTTAACATTTCTACATTGATCTATGCTAAGTGTTTACACAAGTCTCATATTTGCAATGAAACATCTCAAACAGCAAGTGCTGTTCATAAACATTAGTACAAAAGTTTTGATTTTGACAACATAAAGCTTATTTAAATGATCTCCTTTGCATTGTGTGATGGGGTCACACACACACACACAAAGAGACATACTTATATACGGTGTTACAAGAGTTGCTCGTGCTTCAAATGCGTACAATTCAGCTAATAATTGAAGTGTCTTATGTAAAACATTGTGTTTAATATTAAAGTATCTCGTTTTTTTAGAAGTAAGCTACAAAGAGGTTGTAAGTAAGTGTAGTCCGGTCAAGTTGTAGTGTGAACTGAAAATTTACTATACTAGTTAGGAGCATCGTAATGGTTTAAATTTATTTAAGATCTAAATTCACAAACATATTTTTTTTTAACGGAACTAAGCTGTATCATAAAATACAGTTAGTAGTTACATTTGTTTTCATAAAGATGATTACGCGATTTTTTCGTGTAATTATTTTTATGAAAACAAAATGTTCTTACTAAGTAGAATGACTAAAAAATTTAAAAGGTTGTGTTCTCGATAATACATAGTATTAATTTTCAGCTCTATGCGAGTTATTGTGATCTTAAATGTCTGTGTTGACCGGACTAGAGGCTGTTAATGTTTTAAGCTAGAAGATCTTCGTACCATTATTTTATTCTTAAAAATGTAAACTGCCTGTAGCATATTAAACTTTGTGCCTATAAACTCGGTTTTGTGTAAGAAGAAGTTAGAAGTCACTCATTGGGTGTGAATTCGCTTAGTGAATGCATCCATTTGGAGGGTTTCGAAATGTCAAACATGACATCGGACGTCAATTTTGACATTCGATCGTTTTGCAGTATTCTGAATTTAAAATCAGATTACAAAATGAATTATTTGATTTGCTGATTTCGTATGTAATAATTATAATTAGAGTTTGAATTCAGTGATTTTAAAATACATTAAAAAATACTAAACATATATCCCGAAAGTACATACGTCATCAGGACCTAGAGAAGAGTTTCTCCCACTTGACCCAGACCTCTACTCTTATGGATATTTAGACATTTTAATCACACATTTAAGGTTCGTTTTTCTGTGTGACGATGTAAAAGCGTTATGGTACGAAGACATTAAAATAAAACTGTTGAAAAATACTCTTATGAAATAATTTAAAATTAGTTTATTTAGTTAAATATCAATTTAATTTCAACAATATTATTTATGTACCAAATTTTTTTTGTGTAATTATTTAGACCGAAATAACAAACAAACATTGTTAACACCACCGAGAAAATGTAAACGTCCTAAGATTTGAAAGTGTTTCGCTTGCACCTATATTTAAATCGATAGTAAGTGGCAGGTATTGCAGTAAATTTCTTTGGGGGACCATCACCACAACTACTATGGTTCAAAGTCATGGTAGTGCATTCAAACCGTCAGGCCTGGTCCCCTTTTTTCGTATTCTATACAAGCTCTACTTACTTTGGATTTAAATAAAGTGTAGTTTGTCCCTGGTTATTATTTCAATATGGTCCTGGTCCAATCGTATTGAAATAGCGTGTAGTAGAGCAAATTTTCACTTAGATTGCATTTAGTAGTAATTAGTTATCAAGGATGCACAGATCTACCAAAACACTGTGTTCAATTAAAGGTACGTAGTTGTACTAATTTCAGTATATCACAAAATTATTATTATTAAGTGTTGCTTGCAAAATACTTTTTTTATCTTTGTATAGCTTTGTTGAAAGCTTCAAGCTAGCTAGAGAAAGTGTGATCCATTTCAAATTATTGTGTTAGTAAAAAGATAATATAAAATTTTGTGCGATTTAGAGTTAATCGAGTTAAATAATGGCACTAAATTTATCCCGTGTCTGTGATTAAGGATTGTGAGCTATTTTACAGTTTCATATAGTAATTTGGAATGGATTGGGCATGCTTATGAAAATAAAGAGAGTGCTAAATTGTTGTGAGCGAAATCTTCGACGAGTATTATACTACTAAGTTAAAGTGTTATTTATAGTTCATTGCACAAGAACTTCTTCTTGAATGTTTAAAAATGTAATTTACTCCTAAAAATCTTAGTTTCTATGGTTTTCTTAGGAAATAAGTCAATTTTGAAAAATACACTAGTCTCGCAAATTATATTGTTTCTTTTTAAACTACCTGTGAAATACCCGAGCATGCCGTCTACTTACTTTTCGCCAGGTAAATAAGATTTACTCAGTTGAATCGTTACAAATTCGTTTTTTTAAATTCCTAAACATTTCGATTCAAAACTATTTCGATTAAGCGCAATGTGCACTTGATGTGAACGGTTTCCAATTATTATTATGTACCTTATCCAGGATTAAAGTTCACGTTATATAGTGCATGGGTCACTAAAAGTTGAAATAGCCTCTACGTTAATAAATAATTCTGACGAATATTGTTATTCGAATTCGAACACTGAGTTGTCTTATGTTCAATCGAAACATGAAGTGAACTGAACAATTGCTACCGTTACTACCTATTTGAAGTTGCACACTTCACTAAACAAGAGGAGAAGAGTGGAACGTCAGAAAGGACCTAGAAAGCAGCGTCTCCCTTGGGATTACTATGGTTAATGAACTCTCTTTTTGGGTTAACTAGGTATACAGACGATACAACTAAGTATCTTTATTACTGCTCAGTTTGAGTGTGTTAGGTATGTGACCTCATAGGGTAGATGACACCTTAGTGAGATTGTTACTTTTTATAGTTTTTATCGTCTGTGAAAACGATAACTTTGTACGAAGATGTACTAAATACAAACTTGTGACGTCACTGTTTTCGACTACTCAATTGAACAGCATAATTGAATGTTTTATTTAATGAATTAGTGTGCAAACGAGCAGACATATCATCTGATGATAAGTGATTACCGCCTCCCATGGATATCTGCAACACCAGAGACGTCACAAGTGCGTTGCCGACCTTTGGGGGATGTGGGAAGGGGTTGGAGTATGGGCCACTCACTCGGTGAAACTAAGCGCAAGCACTATTTCACACCGGTTTTCTGTGAGGCCGTGGTATTACTCCGGTCGAGCCGGCCTACTCATGCCGAAGCGTGGCTCATTCATTGGTTTTCATTAAAATTTCTGTTTGAAATGAAAAGCTGTAATAATTACATTTTCTGAGATTTATGTAATATTTTTCATGAAGGAGAAATCGGTACTTATTTACCAAACAGTCATCTACCCTATTCACTGGTTCACTTTCTGAATGGACCAGAAACAAAAATATATAGGAGCGTTACGTACACGATATTTGACATGCTGTGCACACACAACACGCCCAGTGCAACGATAGTTGAAATTTAATGGCAATTGAAAGTCACCTATTAAATGTTGTGCGTTATTAAGTATATTGTTTAATCTTTACAAATAAATAAAATTGGAGTGTCTGTTTGTAATATGAAAATAACCACTTTTTACTATATGTCATGTATACCATGTATACACACGGAACATATAACAAAAACTTAAAAAAAAATTGTCAGTCTCTCGGTCTGTCGGTCTGTCTGTCTCTCTGTCTATCTGCCTGTCTGTCTGTTTGTTCCGGGTAATCTCTGGAACGGCAGGACGGATTTTGGCGAGACTTTCACAGGCAGGTAGCTGAGGATCCAGGGAGTAACTTAGGCTATTTTTTTTTAGATTAACTTTGTCCCGTGGCGTTACACGGGGTACGACGATAACCGCGGGTTTCAGCTAGTGTAGATATAAAATTAAACATTTTAACTTACGTACTTGTAACAGTTTCTTATTGCGCCATCTAGCGGCGAATAGCAAATTTTTTATCCGTTGAGTAATGAAAAAGTCATCACACACACGGAGTTTTCTTCATTTTATGCTAGATGGCAGTAAATATAAATTTTAGTAAACAAATAAAAACGTTATTATTAATTTAAATAATTACCATAGTTTCCTTAAAAATAAAATCACTTTCACAGATATTTCATAAAAAAAGAAAAAACAGGTGTGATAATATATTGTACTAGCTGACCCACGCAACGTCGTTTGCGCCTTATATGCCCGTAGCGTGAAAATTTCCCCCGTTTTTGAAACATTCTTCATTGTTGCTCCGCTCCTATTAGTAGTAGCGCGATATACCCTATAGCCTTCCTCGATAAATGGACTATCCAACACCGAAAGAATTTTTCAAATCGGACCAGTGGTTCCTGAGATTAGCGTGTTCAAACAAACAAACAAACAAACAAACTCTTCAGCTTTATATATTAGTATAGATTGCTAGTAGGAAAAATATTTGTAGGTATTTTCTCTCAAGTCAAGTAACTAGTATTTTTTTTATAAAAACCTACCTACCTACTCAATATTTCTTTTTCTTAAAATTGGCATGAATAATTGTTTCACATTTAACAAAAAAAAAACAGAGGCAATATTATGTTTCTATATTGTTTCATCATCATAAGCTATGCAGTCCACTTCTGGACATAGGCCTCTCTAATTGCACGCCACCTGGTTCGATACAGCCAGCCGTTTTGCGCAAATCATCATTCCACCCGACCTGTGGACGTCCTATACTACGTTTGCCGAGACGCGGTCTCAACCAAGAACCCATTTCTCCAACGGTTATCCAGTAGCGTAGCGTGCCTTGGCGGGGCCCTGTATAAAAATTTGTTTGGTGCTTTTATGAAAGGTAATGATTTCTCACAAAAGAAAAAAAAAGGTTTGCATTAATTTAAAAGAAAAATTTATTCATCATAATTATCTGTCTGTCTAAAATGTTTATTATATTTTTTCTTTACGTTCATCTTTTTTGTTCAAAATTAAATTTTAATTGGTACATAGTTTTCATGATGAATAATAATTTTTTTTAATGCCAATAAAGCCTCGTTCCTTGAAGACCATCTGGTAGGACATACCTTTTTAAGGGTAATTAAATATTTTTCAAATGAATCGTCACTTAACATTGCCCAGCGTTTTATAATAGGTCTTTACCTATGAAATTGCCGTTTTGTATGCAATAAGTGAAAGTACTTAATTTTTCAAACTTTTTTGTTTCTGTTATTCGAAGTAATCACCCATGGAATCGACGCATCTTTGCCAGCGCATTGGCAGTTTATTGATGCCCTTCTTGTAAAAATCAGCTGGACGGGAGGTAACAAACTCTTCAAAGGCATTTTGTACTGCCTCTCGGGAATTGAATTTTTTTCCCACTAAAAAGTTGTCTAAATTTTGGAAAAAGTAATAATCCGTAGGTGCAAGGTTTGGTGAGTATGGCGGATGAGGGAGAGCTTCCAACCCCAGCTCTTGCAGCTTGGAGACTGTCTGTTGCGCAATATGGGGTCGCGCGTTGTCGTGAAGGAGCAGTGGGGACGACCAATTGACCAAAGCTGGTTGCAGATGTGCAAGCTCGCACATCTGCAACCAGCTTTGTGGGTGTGTGTAAAACTTTCAATCAAAAGTGAAATAAAATAATTTGGGCAGTTTTTATTAATTTTCGCTTACGCAAGCAAGTAGGGGGCCCTAGTGGGCCCAGGGGTCCCGTATAATTGATATGACGGATACAGCGGTAGCTACACCCCAGCGGTTATCGGTTCTACGTTAAATATTGGCCATATTTAACGTAGAACGGATAAATAACCGTTTGCTCACTGCCAGTTCAGCTCGCAAATCCTGTGTACTATGTCGATGAACCTAGTTCTATGCCGGATCATCGCGTTTCTGATAGAGAAACGTCGAGAATATTGCCTAAGGACACCAAAAATAATTGAGTTTATCTTGAAAAATTAATCAAATATGAAGTAATGTATATTTTTCTTTTTTCATACAATACAAAAAAAAATGAAGAATTCGAAGTAATACAACAATCTTCAATCACTAAACTTAAATAATCTTAACAAAAACTAGAAGTAACAATGAATGTCCTTGTAAATAATAATTATGTTGCAATAGTTTGATACTGGACACACACAAAAACAAAAAGCGTCAGAAGTTTTTTTAATGTGGAATGTTATGGCCCATTTGTACTTTTTTATATAGGTACATAAATAAGAACAAGATAGGCTGTTAAGTTGATATTGTTAAACGCGCCAATTTCTAAATACAATGATTTGTAAACTACCTACGTTAGTATCAGTTCTTCCCGAAAAGAAACCAATAAATTGTGTTTATATTGAACTATAAAGCAAAAAGTTTACATACTGTTTCGTAAATTCGATGAAACTTTTTAAAGCAATAAAAATTAATTTAAAAAGTGAATTTTTACGTTAGCTATGAATAATAAGTTTTGGTAGTGGCCAGTTATTCCTAATTCAAATTATTGTTTCGGTATTCATTTAAAACAAATGAAAAAATCATTCATTCATTTGTTTTCCCGCCGTACTTGAATAGTATTGTTTTAGTGTTAAGTAAAAAAAAATAAGAAAAATTTTCAAAACAGCTTGCTCGTGTGTTTTCGAGACATGTATCAGTATTTTTATTCCCGACAGATTGTTGCTGCAAAGTTGTCTTGTGTAAAGAAGTGATAAGAGCGAAGCTTGGATTTTATGCGACTAAGGCACACGATCGGATCGAACCAAGTGGCGCGCAATTGAAGAGGCCTATGTCTAGCTGTGTATTGCGATAGGCTGATGATGAAGGCACACGGCGAAGTTTTAACAGGTATCGTTAACTCTACAGTTATATTTATTTCTGTGGTTATATATACTAGCTAACCAAGGAAAGTATGTCTGTGTCTCTTTACAATCATGCTCGGCTCTTATTGGTCTAAGCCTGATGTTAACTGGTTTGTTGGTATTGTGTCGACATATCGAGTGAAGTCCAATTCCGTGGATATTTGGAGGATAAGGCCAAATCAGCCTCGAAGAAGCTTGGCGTGCTCAACAGATCGAGACAGTATTTCACTCCGGCCCACCGCCTTCTGCTTTATAAAGCACAGGTTCGGCCACATACTCCCACGTGTCCTCATCTTTGGGCGGGGCAAGTCAGTACCAGCTTCTCCCTCTGGACCGCATTCAACGGAGAGTGGTTCGAATCGTCGACTGCCAAGAAGTTTCAATTCGGCTGGACTCTGTCGCTGTGTAGAGATGTGGCTTCGCTGTGCATATTCTACCGCATTTACTATGGGGAGTGCTCTAAGGAATTTTTCGGATTGATCCCTGCTGCCCCTTTCCGCCATCATCTTACGCGACAGAGGTTTCATCGCCATCATCTAGATGGTTGGCATTCCACAACTGTGCGTTTCTCCAGAAACTTTCTGCCCCGCACAACAAAACTGTGGAAGGAATACTAGTTTAAATAGTACCGTAAGTAATTAAAATTATGTAAGTAGTTATTTAGAAACTAAGTTTGAGAAATTTTGTAGTTATATATACCTAGGTACTGGAATTATTACTTTTATAATAACTGCAAATATTTAAATTAACATTATCGAATTTCAGAGATGTTTTTATAGGACACGTTAATCTGTCTGAGATTAGGCACTTATCTTCAATTCTACTCATGCTTTCACCAGGCAGAATAGACTCACTTTGGCAGGCTTATCTACACAAATAAATAAAAGTTTGGAGTGTCTGTTTGTAATATTAAAATAACAGCTTTTTAATCAATATATTTAATGAATATTTATGTATACACGATACATACACCAAAAATGTGTCTGTCTGTCCGGGTAATCTCTGGAACGGCTGGACGGATTTGGACGGGACTTTCACTGGCAGGTAGCTGATGATCCAGGTAGTAACTTAGGCTACTTTTTTAGACTAACTTTGTCCCGCGGCGTTACTTGCGGTACAACAATAACCGCGGGTAACACCGCGGGGTTCAGTTAGTAAATAATAAAAACACTCCTGTAGTAGGAGTTAAACTTCTTAAAACTAATATATGTGTGACAAATTTGTGTGCTAAATAGTGTTGTTAATTGTGTAGTTCGAAGCGTTGAATCCACAATAGCACAGTTCACAAACCATCACGTGCAGTCAAAACTATTGTTCCATTAGTAATTATTGTAATTTAATTGCATATTTTTAACAAAACTTTACAACACACGGATACTGTAAAGATAATAAGAACGTTACATCTCTCTCAGTAATATGGTTGTTATCTGTGTGTTAGATGTCCGAAATATTTATTTATTTATTATTTTATTATATAGGCTAAAGTTAATAAAATTCGAATACGATAGTAAACCATTTCACTCAGAGGTAGATCGCAGTTTTTTCTATAAATTATAAGACAATAACCGTTACACAAAATAAACTTGCATCTTAAAACATAAATCCTTGTGTACCTATTGTTTAAATAACAGCTTATACCTACTTATTTTATTCTTTTCATTTCTCTTTATGTTCCAAGTAATGAGGGGAAAGTGAAAATAGTAATAAGGAACAGGTAACTTACATAGTTATACTTGTTACAATAACATTTTAAAACCTTAACTTCTATGTTTTTTTTTTATTTAACATTGTATTTCGAAGTTTAAATAAAGAACTATATTTATTATGTAATCTCAACATAATATAAAAAAATGGCTTATGCATTGTGTTGTGTATATTAAATAAACTTTACTTCTTTCATGTTATATTATTAACCATTAGATGTGTGTTCTCTTCTCTGTAGTCTGAGATGAGATATTGTAGCTAGTTTGTGCCAGTCTGTAAGGTCGATCGCACGATACTTTGAGGTCCCGTCTGTAATTAATTACCATAAAAAAATCGGAAAAAGTTGTGTAAATAAACAATTGTTGGTAGTCATAAACTGAAAACGCATTCGAAATATTTTGTGGATTGAAAACTTTGTGTTTCGCGAAGGTTTTTTAAAATTGTGTTTAATAAAATTTTGGAAGTGTTTTGGGAAATTTGGGAATAATGAGATGTGTCCAAACTCGTAACCACAAGCATTTTGTTTTGTATATTATTTATGCAATATTTGTTGATTTTAAAAAGTTTACGAGTTAAAAAATAAATAAAAATATTCTAAAACTATACGCAACATTGGCATTGAGCTGTGCAAAATGTGCAAGAATAAACGTAAGGCAATATTTCAAATTGCATCTCAAGGCGGATATCTATAATTACTAAAATCTTTTTAAAAGCAAGTCCACATCTTCAAAAATAATCGACTGTAATTAAGCATAATATATTCAATAAATCTGCAAAATTTCCTATTACCTTTACAATTCTGTCTACAGTTCCTATTTAATAAACAATATCAAGCAAACAAGACTTGGCTAAGTATTATCTATGCATCTTCTATACAAATAAATATAATTGGAGTGTCTGTTTGTAATATTAAAATAACTGCTTTTAAACAAATGCATATGTATGTATACACGATACCAGTATCAAAATAACATATTTTTTTAAATTTTTGTCTTTCTGTCTGTCTGTCTGTCGGTCTGTCTGTGTGTCTGTCAGTATGTCTGTCTGTTCTGGGTAATCTCTGGAACGGCTGGACCAATGTTGACTTTCACTGCGAGTTTTACTGGTAGGTAGCTGATGATCCAGGGAGTAACTTAGGCTACTTTTTTTTTACTAGCTTTGTCCCCAGTTTTATCCCCGGTACAACAATAACCGTGGGTAACACCGCGGGGTTCAGCTAGTAAATAATATAATTAATCTATTATTTATACTATTTTTTTGTAAAGAAAGATGTCATACCGGTTTTATTGATACAGCTTTGAGTTACGGTTTTTTTCTGGAAATTTTTGGAAGCTAATGAACACTATATATGTGAAAACACATAAGTTTTTATTTTTTAAATTTAAGTCTACTTTCAAGGTGTCGACTAGTTTATTTTAAATCCTACTAATATTATAAATGCGAAAGTTTGTAAGGATGGATGGATGTTTGTTACTCTTTCACGCAAAAAGTAGATTTGGATGAAACTTTACAGTAATATAGCTTATACATCAGAATAACACATAGGCTACTATTTGCCGCGATAACCGACATATACGCGGGCGGAGCCGCGGGCAACAACTAGTAATTAATAAACTAACGATAAGATACATTTTTTTTCAATATTTGGAGTCACGTCACATTTTCAAGGGAACAGTATTTTATCTGTCAACATATTCAGTTGCACCGTGGTATAGCATCTGCTATCACGCTGAATCATAATATCAGCTGCATGTGACACCTTCTCATCTGCGTAACATTTAGTACATAATCTTCGACGAGTTTAAGAAAACAATTACGTGAGTCACTGTACTGAGCAACATTGCAAGTAAGACTAACTATATTATAACAAATACTAGTTTGTTTGTGCCCGGGACTCCGACCGCATGTATGTCGGATATCGCGGTAAAGAGAGTAACCTATGTTCTTCCTCATGCATCAAAGTATCTATAAGCCAAATTATATTGAAATCAGAGCTGTGCTTGAGTCGTGAAAGCGTCACAGATAGACTTACTTTACAGAGTTACTTTTGAATCTATACAAATAAATAAAATTGGAGTGTCTGTTTGTAATATTAAAATAACAGCTTTTTAATCAATGCATATGTATGTATACACGATACATATACCAAAAATGTAGTTAAAAATTTTTTAGTCTGTCTGTCGGTCTGTCTGTCTGTTTGTTCCGGGTAATCTCTGGAATGGCTGGACGGATTTTGACGGGACTTTCACTGGCAGGTAGCTGATAATCCAGGGAATAACTTAGGCTATTTTTTTTAGACTAACTTTGTCCCGCGGCATTACTCGCGGTATAGCAATAACCGCGGGTAACACCGCGGGGTTCAGCTAGTTTATAATATTAGTATGAGTATGGACGTCCATATCTATACAAATAAATTTTACTGGAGTGTATGTTTGTAACATTAAAATAACTGATTTTTACTAAATTTATATGTATGTATACTAAATACTAAAAATGTAAAATGATTTGGGTATATATAAATATGTAGGTATAGTTAATACCATGGGAGAGCTACGCTTCGGCATGAATGGGCCGGCTCGACCAGAGTGATACCACGGCCTCACAGAAAACCGGTGTGAAATAGCGCTTGCGCTGTGTTTCACCGGTACCGGAGGCCCATAACCCAAACCCCCTCCCCCTATCTCCCCTCCCTATCCCCCAAAGGCCGGCAACGCACTTGTGACGCCTCTGGTATTTGCAGGTGTCCATGGGTGGCGGTAATCGCTTACCATCAGGCGATACGTCTGCTCGTTTGCCCGCTTATTCCATAGATATATATATATATATATACCAAAAATGTTTTTATTTTTAAATTTTTGTATGTCTATCTGTCTGTTTGTTCCGGCTAATCTCTGGAACGGCTGGACCGATTTTGAAGGGAATATCACTGATAGTTAGCTGATGATATATTGAGTAACTTAGGCTACTTTTATTAGACTAGCTTCGCATAGCGACGTCACCTGCGGTACGACAATAACCGCGGGTGAGACCGCGAGACTCGAACTAGTTGTAAATACGTATATTCAAATCTTTATAAGGTACTGGAGGGGGAGACAGAAGTGTATAGGTAAAACGGCACTGTATCATTCTTTAAATAACCAGTTATAATAATTCAATGCAATCTATTCGTTATGTAACTACTTATTATGTGAAAAACTATTTTTGGTCATATAGATTCTTTGTGCAGGTGTGTTTAAAATATTTATCATAAAAATCGTAAAACCAAATTCTTTAAAGGCACTAAAAAGTTGATATTGAATTTATTTGAGTTACTATTTTGATTGATATTATGAAATTCATCTTATATGTTTACTAGCTGACCCACGCAACGTCGTTTGCGCCTTATATTGCCCGTAGCGTGAAAATTTCCCCCGTTTTCGAAACATTCTTCATTGTTGCTCCGCTCCTATTAGTAGTAGCGTGATGATATATACCCTATAGCCTTCCTCGATAAATGGACTATCCAACGCCGAAAGATTTTTTCAAATCGGACCAGCGATTCCTGAGATTAGCGTGTTCAAACAAACAAACAAACAAACTCTTCAGCTTTATATATTAGTATAGATTTTATACTTAATTAAAGCGGTTAAAACTACGTGAATTAACATAGATACATTGCAATTACAAAACAACAAACATAAAATAAATCTTGACTATAAAATGTAAATTAATTGTGAAGGTATAAGCAACAAAACGGATAATTGGCTAAAATTTTCATTTCAATGTATTTTACTAATTATATAATAAAAGAAAAATCAGCAAACACCCGCATTGTTGTTGTTAAATCCGGTTTCTTACAACAGAGATTGAATATTTTAGAATTCAGTTAATTATGGTTCTTTCCGTTGACAACTATTTCTGGTTTTTGGTTATCTATATAGCAATATAATATATGCTGCCA
This sequence comes from Spilosoma lubricipeda, assembly GCA_905220595.1. Classification (NCBI taxonomy): domain Eukaryota; kingdom Metazoa; phylum Arthropoda; class Insecta; order Lepidoptera; family Erebidae; genus Spilosoma; species Spilosoma lubricipeda. The sequence goes on from HG992295.1 coordinate 9,251,062, forward strand.
TACTTGCTCAATCCCATTCCAAAGTTACGATCCAACATTTTTCATTAGTCGGAGATTGACCGCTTTGACGATAAGCACAATCTTATATTTCCTTCCGCCTTGATAATTTCAAATTGACAAGACAAATTGAAAAGGCTTGTTTGAGGAGATCATTTTTAGGGTTCCGTGCTAAAGGTAAAAAACGGAACCCTTATAGATTCGTCATGTCTGTATGTCACAGCCACTTTTTTCCGAAACTATAAGAACTATAATGTTGAAACTTGTTGAGTATATGTATTCTGTTAACCGCATTAAGATTTTCACACAAAAATAGAAAAAAAAAACAATAAATTTTTGGGGGTCATCAAACCCATACGTGTAGTAGTAGTGTAGTCCTTACTGTTTTGCTGAAAATAACGAAAAACCCGTTTTGCGACCTTTGACCCCGAGTATTTTTTTTTTGCACCTGCCGTATAAATGAGGACGTTTTGTAATCTCACTCCAATTTTTCGCTCTAATTTGACCGGATTATTAGGACGTTCTAAATATTAAGCAGGCTACGCAAGGAAGCAAGCAAATGATATTGCGGTTTCTAATAAATTTTTTTTCTAAATTGAATAGTTTGCGCGAGAGACACTTTCAAAGTGGTAAAATGTGTCCTCCGCTCCCTGTAACTTCTAAAATAAGAGAATGAAAAAAGTAAAAAAAAAAATATGATGTACGCATGCAAACTTCCAATGAAAATTGGTTTGATCGAAATCTAGTAAGTAGTTTTTTTTTAATACGTCATAAATCGTCAACTGCAATTTTCCTTTCATTCAATCAACACAAATGTAAAAATAAAATAAAAATTATACTATGTTACTTGCTGCAGCGGAACCCTTCATGGGCGAATCTGACTCGCTCTTGGCCGCTTTATTGTTTTCTCGAAAACGGTCCCCATTTCATCTCGTCAACATTTTTCATGTTTTTTATTATTAATTTCCTCACGACGAAGACAAAAAGACTTGAAGACTTGAAACACTTGACATTGACAGAAATAGGTGATCCGAGAGATCCGTCTGGTTGCCATTTCATCAAGAGAAGAAGAAGGGTCGTTTAAGAGAGTGTTTGCTGACAGTGATGTTTTCGATTTATTACTTACTGGTCTTAGTGGTCGCCTAACAATCGAAATTCGTCCATATTTTTTATTTTGTAGCTTTGTATAAACTTTTATTTTAAATTATATAAATATTATACTAGCTGACCCACGCAACCTCGTTTGCGCCTTATATTGCCCGTAGCGTGAAAAGTTCCCCCGTTTTTGAAACATTCATCATTGTTGCTCTGCTCCTATTAGTAGTAGCGTGATGATATATACCCTATAGCCTTCTTTGATTAATGGACTATCCAACACCGAAATAATTTTTCAAATCAGACCAGCGGTTCCTGAGATTAGCGTGTTCAAACAAACAAACAAAGAAGCAAACAAATAAACTCTTCAGCTTTATATATTAGTATAGGTTACTATACTAAGTGAACCTCGCAGTGTTACTAGCGGTTATCGTCGTACCGCGAGTAACGCTGCGGTACAAAGTTAATCAAAAAAAGTAGCCTAAGTTACTCACTGGATCATCTCCCTGCTAGTAAAAGACCCGAAGTCTAAATTCGTCCAGCCGTTCTAGAGATTACCCGAACAAACGGACAGACAGACAGACAATTTTTTTTAAATACAATTTTGGTGTATGTACCGTGTATACATACATATTGCATTTAGTAAAAAGCGGTTATTTTAATATTACAAACAGACACTCCAATTTAATTTATTTGTATGTATGTATAGATAGATAATTAATTAAGCCCAACTACATCGCACTGAAACCACGATGTATTAAAATTAACCGTATTTGTAATTCCCTTGAACCAGACTATTGCTAAACAAAGTTATGTATTACTAAATATAAATAAATAAAAACTCTAATAGGTACTTAATGTCCGTCTGTGTGTCAATTCCGTTATTGCATCACTACACTAGTCAAATAATTATCAAAAGGCTATTTTTGTATTTCAAAAAGGTCTATTTTTAGTGTGCCATATCTAATTTTAGTTAATCTTTGGCAGTTAGAATGTTGATTAACATAAAAAAAACATCTTTTTTTCGATTCTTAATTTAGTTTGAGGGGTTTCGCAGGTTACTCGCTTCGCAATAAGAATCATTATCTACATGACGTTCAGGTTTATCATAATGAGTGACGTACCATTATTAGATAATCTATATAAGCTACAATCATCGAAGGTCTACAAAACTAACATACTTATGCTTCGTATAAAATATTCAAAAGTTTAAAGTTCTCTTTAAAGTGTGTGTGTGTGTCGTAAAAAAATAGTTGCCGTGGGTAATTAATTGTGGAGGCTTTTCGATGGAATAAACCTCTGACCACTGACAGCTTCATTGACTCGTTTTTATTTTTAAGCATTATTGTGCAATAGTTATAACTTGGTACGACGACTCTTCCAAAATTTCGATTTAACGTGATTATTGTGGCAATTCAATATTGAATAAATTTATCTACATGTTTATATATGTGGTAAATTAGCATTATTCTGGTAGTAATATAAGTGGCGAACATTTTTAATTTGTATAACTTCTTGGCATTTCTTTTTTGAATTGCAAAAGTAATGCAAATATTTTATTGCTAAGTTTTGACCGTGATTTCCGTCATACAATTTTTTCTTATCTAAAAATAGTAATTTATCTTTGAGAAAATATGTCTTAAGTTCTCTCGGAAGTTTTTATGTGAAATATCAAATGCGGAGGGTTAAACCGATTGCGATCGTGGCAATACGTCGCAGCCGTGACAGGTATCGCCACCATGGTATTGTCTCCATCCTCTGTAGTATCGTTATCATCAACAGCCTTAAATAGTCCACTGCTGGACATCATGGCCTCTACTTATAAAAGAGGACCTACCACTTTAAGAGGTAGTTAAACAAAACAGCATAGATTTACTCCATTCAGAGTATAGAGATTCAAACACACGTAAAGAATGAAAGTACAAAACAATAAAAATAAATACCTATACAAATTAATAAAACTGGAGTGTCTGTTTGTAATATTAAAATAACCGCTTTTTACCCGACTACGGCAAAACCAAAGGAGGGATATGATTTTGACAGGCTATGTATGTATGTTCATTTGTTCCCTCATAGCTCCTTAACTACTCGTTAGAACTGGGCAAATGAGGTGTCTTTAGAAGCGTCTCGATTGTCCTTTGGTTATAAGCTATTATATGACGTGTCATTGAATATAATGTAACGCCCTCTAGCCGACATGAAGTACTGTATTAAAAAAACAAATTTTAGATAAATATGTCGTGTTTGGTATCATTGGAAAGGGCGTTACTTGTACATTTTAAAAATATATAAATATTATTGGCATTTTCTCGTGACTTTGTCCGTATTTATTCGATAATTGTTATATATTTCGAGATTTGTACAGGATGCAAGAGCCGAACTGATTAGTTTGAGAACGTATTGTCTACCTGTCTAAAACGGTGGCTTTGAGGGCCGTGACGTGATGAAGTGTAGAAGAACGGGGAGAACACTCTCCATGACAAAAGCGATAAAGAACTGCCACAGAGGAAGTTATTTAACTTGCTTTGCGCTATCATTCATATACCTACATACAGATACAAATATATATTATTCTATTTTTTTTCACTTTTCTTCCTAGCCTTATCCCAAGATTATTCGGGTTCGGCTACTAGTTCCACCCAATTTTACCTAAAGAACAGTTTTTACACGGACTAACTGGCATCGGACCTCCACAACCCTGAGGGTAGAAACTGAATTCGTAGGTTGAAACTAGTCTCAGTATATATTTGAAGGCAATGACTTTTCAATAACGATTACAATAGATGTTCATGGCAACCGGGACCGACGCTTTAACATGCTCTCCGAGGCACGAGATAGGTATATGTTATTCTATTGCACTCTGAAATATATTTGATAGTCAAAGCACTTGCCAATATTTATTATTTTTATGTAGACTAAATTATGTATTTCATAACGTATATGCAAATACAATTTTTGAATATTATAATTTGTGTCTTATAAATTATAATTTTTTTGGTTATTGAGATCGTTTCTATGTTAAGTGCCTTGAAAGGAATCTCGATTATGGGTAACATCTTTATTTATAAATAATCTATTAAATTGCTACGCTTAAGGTAGTTTCTTACAATTATCTAATATATAAAATTCTCGTGTCGCGGTGTTTGTAGTTAAACTCCTCCGAAACGGCTTGACCGATTCTTATGAAATTTTGTGTGCATATTGGGTATGTCTGAGAAACGGACATCATCTATTTTTCATACTCCTAAATGGTAAGGGTGACCCATCCTTAAATATTTTTTAAGGTAAAATAACGTTTGCCGGATCAGCTAGTCTAATATACTAAATTCTCGTGTCGCGGTGTTTGTAGTTAAACTCCTCCGAAACGGCTTGACCGATTCTAATGAAATTTTGTGTGCATATTGGGTATGTCTGAGAATCGGACAACATCTATTTTTCATCCCCCTAAATGGTAAGGGTGACCCATCCTTAAATATTTTTATGGCAAAATAACGTTTGCTGGGTCAGCTAGTATTTACATATAAATTTTAACAATCTTAAATGAAAGAAGTACTTTCCTCCATTCTAATATAAAGTAGGCATTTTTAAATAATTTACTTTATTTAGGATTCCATGCATGAAAAGCCTTCTAATGCTAAGTACTCACATACGGTTTTACTTAACAAAGAGACGGTGGCCACATTTAGCATTTTTAGCAATTTTTAATTTTAAAAGAAATAAAGAAACTGAAAAGGAGAAACGTAACAGGAGTTCGAGCTGTGGGAAACGGGTGTCATGTCCCACCAACACAAAGGGAGGATCCTCCGACCAGGCGAGGTGGTGGGTGGGCCACTGCCCAACGGTTGATGTTGGGATGTTGTATATATGATTATCGACGCGATAACTTCTATTGCTTGATGCAGGATTAGTAGTTTCTTCGCATTGTATGTTACTCCGTAATTCAGTGTATCTTCGGTAGGTGGCGCTGTCATATGATTTTCTTGATTGCGCTGTATGTGGAAGTCGCCATAGAGTAATACCGCATGTGAGTACGGACCATAATAATGACAAATTATGTTCAGGCATACTATTAGTTATTCTGTGTTTCAGGTAAATATAATGGATATTGACATTTTAGCTGAGTATGACATTAAAAAAACACGACTACGGTCATCTAATCTACTATTAAACTTCTCCATTAATAAATTGTATTCCATTTGTCTAATCCAAGTATTTTTGCAATTTATTTGCTTTAATATTATTTTCAGGCAACTACATTAAGAAATGCATTATTTTAATTTTTTCTTGTGTTTGTACTCTTGTATTATAATTTTTCTTATTATTCTATACTATGTACATTGCACTCCTATATCAAAAAAATAAATTCAGATCATACATGAAAAATGTTGTAATTAAAAACAGGAACAAATTATTATTTTTGTGAGACGAAGGCGGAATTGCGTGGTTCAGCTAGTGTCATATAAATAACTGACTAATTTGATTTTAGAACGGTATTAAACATACAATTTTTGATATTATCCCATGATTTGCTACTTGTTTACACTTTTTATTACAATATTATACAGTAACACACATGTAAGATACATTTGCAGCCTTGTTCAACCGGTTTTTAAAATGATAATTAGATGTTTTAAAGCCCTGTAATTAAAATTACATCGCTTTTAGTTTAAAGTTAATTATTATAATTGACTATGATAAATGAGTTATCAATAATGCTTTATCAGACGGTTTGACAACGTTGTTGAAATACTTTAATAAAGTAGAAAAGAGATATTCACATGTTTAAATATCTACTATACTCAAGCCACGCTCAAACGGGCTGCTCAATCCGAGCGAAACTACCCTCTAACATGACAGAAGATCACACTAAAACGAAAGCACTCGTGCTATCGTATTTCATTGGTGAGTGCGAGACCGGGGGCCCAATGATACAGAAGCATCTCAATAGGCTGCCATATAATATGGGTCACTATGCTGTATTGTTGCATTGTCTGCATTCGCAATGAGTATGGTGACCACTATGGATTCTGATCATATTTTCCAACATCCGGAGTAGAGTCACTTTGGCAGGATCATTTAAAAAAAATTATCAATAGATTAAATACAAACGAAATACCCTTTAATCCTTAAATTCGGGTGTTAAGGTTCACACTGTAATACCGAGACGTTACGTATGTCCTTGTAGTGCCCTTTGTGCAAGGTATATAAATTAAAGATGTAAAGTCCGTTCATTCTGGTATATTCAGAGGGCTTATATATCAATTACATAAAAGTCAAGACACGACCAATGTCCAAGAGATGTCCGAGAGCGATTGGCTTGCGCCCATTATCTATGGCTCGGCTCACACATATATGCTGACTCCAAATATTGTGTAATCATGTTGTCCCTACATAATTTTCCCCCTTTTCCTTTATATTATAAAAAAATAAATCCCAATTCTAAAATTGAAATTTTAACATAATACAATAATATTGGGTCTGATGTTATGAAACATTCTGTATTATAAAACAAGATTGTGCAATGTTAACAGTTAAGAAGTACATTTCCATGCTCGCTATATGCTATCTTTGCAGCATAAGCATTTTTGCTTGACTCTCTGAGTACAATGTAACTTTATAAAACAATTATATATTTTAGTTTTATAACTTTCAATTATGTCCAGCAGTGGACATCACAACCACAAGTACATAGGCTGGCTTAAGTATCTCGATTGAAATATAACTTTTTCTATTTTGTAACTGTATGTAAAAAACTTTACTTTTTCTCTCTAAAACTTTAAATGGACCTTCGTAAGGAGGTTGAAGTGGCCTTCGCACACCATCAGTCCTTATAAAAACATAATTACATGTCTCTAAATCTTTTTGTACGAAAATTTAGTACTTGAATTATCATTACGTTTTATAGATTGATAACTCTCTAAAGTTTATTTTTTAATTTCTGAATATAACTGTCAATATCAGAACAGTTCGAATAAAAATCACTTTTATTGATAAAATCGCTTGGTAACCTTAAACTTTTACCATACGTCAAGTTTGCCGCGCTTAACCCTGTGTCTGTCCTACTTGCAGAACGTAATCCAAACAAAACAGTAGATAATTCCTCGATCCATGATTTAGAGTTTAATCGAGCCATGAGTGCGGCCTGCAGTGATCTATGCCACCTCTCCACTGCTCCATTACTCTGGGGATGATAAGGGGTTGTGCGTATGCGCTTGACGCCTAGTTACTCTCAAACTGTCTGCCCTCATCGCTAGTAAGCTAATCGGACATCCAAAACGAGTAATCCAACCTTCATATAATGTTCTGGCTACTACTTCCACTGTCATTTCTTTAATCGGAAAAGCTTCAGGGCAATGTGTAAATCTATCTATTATAGTTTCTAAATATCTATACCCTTCTGAAGAAATAGGTAATGGTCCGACTATATCAATGTGGATATATTCAAAACGACCTACTGTGCCAAAGTTCTAATTTTGACACAGTGTGTTTTTGTACCTTAGATTTTTGACAATTAATACATGACTAAGACCAATTTGTTATGTCTGTGTTCATGTTCGGCCAAAAAAATCTCTTTTGAATTAACTTTCTAGTACCTCTAATACCTGGATGACTTAAATTATGTATTGAGTTGAAAGCTATAGGTATGTCTAAAATTACTTGTTAGGTATGGGCGAGCTGTCGATGTTGACATTTCGCAATAAACATATTCATTCTCGTTAGGTGACTTGAACTTTTTCATTAACAACTTATTATTTTCATTGTTTAATAATTGTACAAGCTCGGTAGCCCACGCTTGGGCAAGCGCTAATTCTTGGTAATCTAATACTGTGGGACATGTTATTGTCTCGACTCTAGACATAGTATCAGCAACTATGTTATCACTTCCTGTGATATATCGAATGTGTGATGTGAACTTACTAACGAACAACAACATTCGAGTCCTAAGCTGAGTCTGTTTATCACTACCTAACTATTTAAATGCAAAAGTTAAAGGTTTATGGTCGGTAAAATCACTAAATTTCGTTCCTCTACCATATTACGAAAATGAATTATTGCTAAAGATACAGCCAATAACTCTCTATCTTACGTACTGCACTTCTTTTAAGCTTCATTAAGACGGTTTGAAAAGTAACCTAATGGTATCCACGTATTACTCTCTAGCTGTTGTAGAACTACGCCTACTCCTGTCTCAGATGCGTCGGTCATGAGAGATAATGGAGAATTGGTTGATGGATATGATAGTGTAGCTGCTTTCTGTAAATTAACTTTACATTGTTAAAATTCCTTATCACCTTCGTCCTTCCATTCAATCCGCGTCTTATCTCGCCTTTTTGACTTGTGAAGATAACCATTCAAAAATTTCTGATGATTAGCTGCTTTTGGGATATGAGACCTATAAAAATTCAACATACCTAAAAACCTTCAGAGTTCTTCCACGGTCGTGGGTCTCGGGTGTTCTACGATAGCCTTGACCTTCTCTGTAAGTGGTTTAATTCCACTCGGTGAAACTTCATGACCTAAAAATTCTAATTTTTCCTTTCCAAAGACACATTTTGTAACATTAACAGTTATACCATATTTATCAAACCTTTTAAATACTTCCTCAAGGTGTTTTTTGTTCTCCTCGATACTATTACTAGCTATTATTACGTCATCTATAAATGTAAACAAGAAATCTAACCCTCATAAAACTCTGGAATTCATGAAACGCGTGCTGCATTACGCAAAGCAAACTGCATTCTTACAAATTCAAACAAACTTAAAGGTGTTTTGATCGCAGTTTTTTCAACATCTTATACATGGTATACACTGAAAGCCACGGTTTTAGTGTAGAGAATACTTTTTTACCATGTAACACATATGTAAAATCTCGTAGCCTAGGAACCGGATATATGTCAGGCTTAGTTTGGGCGTTTAATTGCCTATAATCGCCACAAGGGCGTTCGCCACCATCTTTCTTAGGAACACACTGCAAAGGATTAGCCCACGGGCTCTTACTGGGTCTACAAATACCCTGTTCATGCATCTGTTTAAAAATATCTTTGACTTGACTATACCTGTGAGGCGGAAGAGGTCTCGCTCGCGCTCTTACAGGTTGTCCAGGTGTCTCTATATGATGAACAATGCTCTATTTAGATGCTTCCTTAAAAGAAATTGGTTTCGTTAAATCAGGATAATCACTCAAAATATCGAAAAATAGGTGTCGGTCATCCACCTTTTTTACAGGTTCATAATCAATTGTATTACAAACAGTAGTTATAACATTTAAATCAGTTCCAATTATCGGCTGTTTAACATCTGCTACAATAAATGACCATTTAAATGCTCGTCTTAAATTTAAATCTAAAGTACGTAAACCATAGGTCTTAATAACTGTACCAGTAGCTGCGTAGAGCTTACACGAATCACTTTCACTAATTTCTCTCTTATTACCACTGATTTTGGTAACACTGACACATTTGCATCACTGTCAATTAGGAAACGTAACCGTAACGTAAACGTAAACCTGAATTTTTATCTCTTACACAAAGACGGTTGTTAACATGCTGGTTACAGTGTTCCATCGCTGACTGCATCGTTTTTAGTTTTCCTGCTTTTTATTCCAATTGCACAGTTCCAAGCATTTCACTGCTTTGTTCTTATAGCTAAAATGAGAAAAACATAACCAATCTGGGTCGTTAGGTGTGCGTCTCTGATACTGCTGTGGCCTTGATCTTGAACTGAATTGAATGAAAGTGAATTGTTCCATCTCCCGCGTCCTCGACCGCGTCCAAATCTGCGTCCGCGTCCACGTCCACGACCATGACTTTCAATCCTTGATAAACGATTGCCCAATTTTTTAATTTCTGCCATAACGTCGTTACTATGAGATGAATTGGAACTCACAATTGCGATGTCACTACTGGCCTTGGTTGTCTCCATAATTTTATCTGTAATGACAGTCAACGTCTCGACATCCTCAATAACCGCAACTTCTAAAATTACTCTTACTGAAGTTGGTAGGTGATTTTGCCATAATATTCTCAAAGTATTCTTATCAGTAATCTTGCCTCTCGCCAAATCTCGCATTTTCCGTAACAGTTGAGACGATTTTTGGTCTCCTAAATCCATTTTACAAATCAATTTTTGGATTTTTCTGGTTTCTGACTCCTCGTAAATCGTTAATAATCTTTGCTTAATTGCTTCATATTTCTTATTACTTGGCGGGTTCACTAATAAATCTGTAAGTTGGCATATGACGTTTTTAGGTAACTTTGATATCACCATTTGAAACTTATTTAAATCACTCATATTTTGTGGATTAAGGACTGATTCAATCTGTATAAACCACACGCTAGGACAATCTTGCCAAAAATCTGGCATCTTTGATTGTATCGCTACTGAGTAAATATCACTGGTGTTACCTGGATTGGGGGCTTGGACTCTGTTTCCATCAGGCAGGGCAGAGTCATTTTGGAAGCCAAATATAAAAAAAATATATAGTAACTCCAGGTTATTTATCATAACTGTAGTTAGTCTAACTATAAGTAAATACTGTTGGAATTAGAAAACCATAGCTATAATTTGGAGCCTGGCATGTTCGAGAGCATGTCATTGAAATGATCAGATCAGGTGCATACTAACGCAGCGCCTCGTATTCTTGAATCATCTAATCTTTATAGAGACTTAGATATATACTATCTAACCTACACAAATCTGTCTACGTCTCTCAAAAGGAATACATTATTCATGTATTTGCAACTTTTTCATTGATTGAGGTTTTTTTGGAAGTAGTGTGATACATATTTTTTTTCCGATAAATGTTAAACCTATCCAAACCTAAACAACTTTCCAATTCTAAACAGTAGTTCTTTTGACTAGAACTTCAAAACAAACACTTCAGCTTACTATTGGTATACATTTTCCTTAAAAATATTTATATTCTACACATTTCTCTAATAGCTCCATCAATTGTCAATTTCTATCAGCCCGTCGATGATATTGGATACTTCATGCATTCGTGTATCAGTACGTTCTTGAGACATCCACCAATGTGTGTTGTATAGTGTGTATATAATTTCTTATTTAAAATAACTAATAAATGATTGTGGTCATCACAAAATGATGCTCAGTAGTCAGGGTCAGTTACCACGAGATTAACAAGGTCATCCACATAATATTAAATGTACATACTTAGATATTTGGTGTCCTCGGTGTCCGTTTCATATATTTTTGTTGCTCCCCGCGACACAGGCATATTCCTAATGCGGGAGTTGTAAAAAAAAAGAAAAGACACATTTATTTTATGCTAGCTGAACCCCCGCAGTGTTTCCAGCGGGTATTGTCGTACCGCGGGTAAAGCCGTAGGACGAAGCTAGTCTAAAAAAGTAGCCAAGTTACTACTTAGATCATCAGCTATCTGTCAGTGAAAGTCCCATCAAAATCGTTCCATTCTGCCATTCCAGAGATTGCCTAAACAAACAGACATACAGACAGATAAAAATTGTAAAAAATGTTGTTTTGGTATATGTACCGTGTATACATACATATGCATTTAGTAAGAAGCGGGTATTTTAATATTACAAACAAACACTCCAAATATATTTTTTACACAATTACAATTGCCTACTACGGAATAAAGGTAAAACGATGTGGAAGAAAATTTGCTGAGTCGGTACCTCGTGGTGTGGACTGTGTGAAGTATCCAGTAGTAATATTATGGGGTCACCGCGTCTGCCTGTCACACCGAAGCTACCTATATTAAAAAATAATACAAATTATTATAGCCGATTATAGGAAACTACTACCGTTGTAGTTTCACACTTTTGAAGTCCGTTTAAAATAAAGTGAAACAACAAAAGCTTGAAGGACTATTCATGATGACGTTTTATATCGTCAAAATACGCAGAACGCGGGTATTATATAGTAAACTAGCTGAATCCCGCGTGTTACCCGCGATTATTGTCGTACCGCGGGTAACGCTGCAGGACAAAGTTAGTCTAAAAAAATTAGCCTAAGTTACTCCTTATATAAAATCGGTCCAACGGTTCCAGAGATTACCCGGAACAAACAGACAGACAGACAAAAATTGAAAAAAAAAGTGTTTTGGGTCATGCACCGTGTATACATACATATATGCATTTATTAAAAAGCGGTTTTTTTTAAATATTACAAACAGACACTCCAATTTCATAAATCTGTATAGATAAGTACTATTGATAGTTAATTTCTTTTTAGTAATGCATTTTATTTGTATTTTATGAACAGTACAAACATATTTGTCACCAAACAAATAATAATACTGAGTAGGTTAAGTGTAAATATTAAAATTAAGTATAAATAATTAAAGCAATCCTCTAATAATAAAAATAAATCCAAAATACCATCTCGAAAGTCGCATCAATATTAAGGTACACTGAAATAAATAAGGTAGGAGATCTGTCACTTTATTTGTTAACTAAAACGATTCTAAGGTGACCATGTCAATAATATTTTCTTGCTATCTTAATCTTTTATTTCCTAAATACACTTAAGAAAAAAAGAACAGGCTAAGTACGAGTCAGACTCGCGCACCGAGGGTTCCGTACAAATTTTTTGTTAAGTAGGGTCAAACTTTGCCGTTGGAAAACTATTGTCCCCATACATCGGAGTAGGTCATGTTTAGTGTACCAAAATGCAAATAAGTTTATATTCGATTTTTTTTGTGTTCAAACCTGATTTTTTTCTCAATTTGTGCCGGATGACATTGCTTCATGTCAAATTTTATGATCTTGGTTAACGATATATACCTAGTTTAGGTTTTAGTTCCCCTCTCCCCCCCTTTCTAACAGCAGACGGTGCCCGCTTCAGAGCGGGCAGGCGCTGGGAGGGGTCCGGATGTGTTAATAACAGCAATTCCCGGATCCCTCCCGTCTCAGGCGCAGAGTGGCACACCGTGTGGTTTTAGTCGGTTCGATTCCGACACACCGCCCCGCCGCAAACACCGGCGGGGTGACGGCCCGGGGGGGTACCCACAAGTAAAAAAAAAAAGGTTTTAGTTCCCTTGGTCCGGAGGTCGTAACAACAGCAGTTCTCGGATCTTTCCCTTCTCTTCAGCGTTTCTGAGAAAAGGGGTCTTGACAGACGGACAGACAAATACTTGTGTATCTGTGGTCCTAGAAGGTTTCCTGTTTTTAAAACTTCAAAATTACAAACTTGAAATAATATGAAATGTTCATTTGTAAGATGCCAGCCAATAATATGAACTTTGCACCACAATATTTAGGTGGCCACTCACATGATGATTTGTTGGTCTGCGGTTGATATAAAATAAATCGGTTTACTAATCATCACTAATTATTTTTACAAAAAATCTATTAATGACATTTTTATAGCCTGATTTGATTTTGATGAACATTTAAATTAATACTGTTCTAATAATAATAGACTTGTCCTTATTAGATGATAAATGTGATGTTATTAGTTGTAGATAGTTTGTCTTAGTTGTATATTTAAATTTAAATGTCATATTTTGATAAATTGTTGCAAAATAGTGATAATTAATCACAGTTTTTTAATAATCATGTGAGTCGCCATGCTGCATTATTGCATTGTCTGAATTCACAATGAGTATAGTACCTACCTGGTAGTACCACTCTTGGAATTTGGCAGGCCATGATAAAAAAAAATAACACTTTGACCTGACGGTTTCGTCCTGAAAACGAGAACTTTCTGATACCCGTTCTGAAAGATTTCGTAGAAACAGTGATGCAACATTTAGATAAAACATTGTGTAATTTAATTCAATAATAGTAATTAATTGTTATACATACTTAAGTTTGATCGTTAATAGTCGTACTTAATGACTTTGATGTTAAAATACTGTAGACTATAGAATTTTACATTTAGTTCAAGATCGACCGGCGAGGTGGACAGACTGAACGATTTATTGTAGGTTTTTTTATAGTTATGTATATTTTGAAGCTTTGGCATTTTATTTTACAGTTTTAAGGCATTCAATAATTGTGTCGCTGATATTCAGATTTTTAATATACATACATTTATATATATGTTATATGATTTTGAATTTTTCTTTCAAACAATTAAGGTGAATATGCTTCCTAATAAAGACTAAGTGGTTTTGTGTACATGTGGGCTACAAATGAGATAATTTGTAAAAGAAATATGTAAATGTATGTATGTTAAGATCTTCGTTTTGTTATTTTTTTAATTTCATTTCAAATATTCAGTCGCCACGGTTGCAATCGCGTTTATGGTAACTTTTCCAACTCACAACATCGGAGCCTGTTACCGCTTTTAATAAAAATAATCTAATACAAAGTCGTAATTTATCAGTTTTATCCATCTTATTAATTAACATTGTATTTAAATAGGAACTGTGAATTGTGAAGAATCCGGGACATAGGTACTTGCAGATCCTGTACCAACATGTAATGTGCAAAGTTCGGACGTAATAATTCTGTTACCTAAGAAGCAATGTTATGAAATCATACAAGTGTATTATAAGTTATCATAGTACTATAATAACACATCACTAAACTGAATAAACCTTTAATAAATATTGTGCATCAACGGTGCAAATAACTCTGTATAGCAGAATTGTTGTGCTCATTAGTGTGTGAGTTGTGCAGTGTACCGTTTACAATGACAACAACCGAAGATAAAAAATCGATTAGCCGCTCACGAGTGATCTTTTCACAGGTATGTTTTGTTTTTTTATTATTATTGTAACATGTATAACAATAAACAATGAAATATGGACAAACATTTAAAAAAATACAGAACCTTTCCTTTGTTTTTTTCTATACAACTCAAAATGTTTCAAATATATAAATAAATTATTGAGCTTAAACGAATTGCATTTGTTCTTAACTCTTATTTCGTTGAAATGTATTTAATGTTATTATGCGATATAGATTGTATTACATCCATCCTTAACATTTTCGAAACAAACATGTGGACAGACTTAATACGATGTCACCTTGTTTATTCATTTTAGTCAGTATTTTTACAAAATTAAATGTTAATTTTAATAAAAATGGAAGACAATTAGCTTAGTAACATTCGCCAAAATCAACAGAAATAACATCGTTGGTAACTCGGGTCTGTTGCTACGCAAAGGGCGATGCACTCACATTTTGCAAGTATTTGAAATTGATTTAGTAATTAAGTAAATTGAAATAATTAAACTAATATAATATAAATGAATCAATATCATCACAGTGATCATCATCTCAGAAAGACGTTCACTGCTGGATTTGCCTAGGTGTCCCACAAGTTTCAATATCATACGTTTTGTATTTCATTTAGGTATGTGAATAATATTAATAAAGTGACATATATGTTACCATCAATCAATTGAGCAAGATCTAATAAAAAAATGAGAACTCTTCCTGTACGACTATTCTGTTCAATGAATTGAATAGGTCGCTTCTGGCGTATAGCAAACCAAGATCACCGCATACCATTACAACGGCTCAGTTATACACTTTAGGTCAATGACATACACATGTACAATTGATACATTATAGCAATTGGCTATATTATTTATCAATTCAGATGCCAAAGTATGGGGCAAAATTTAGGGACAATCAATGAATATTGAATTGACCAACCTAGACTCAATATTTTGCCCTGACCGTCGTATTTCACTACGTTTATTTTAAGGGCAATATGATATAAACTTTAACTCTAATGAGACGGTCACTGGAAAATCAACTTAATGTTTATTTTAACCCTAGTTGTAACATGATAGGTATTTGTTAAAATTGCTAATATTACTTGTGAAAAATGTCATGAGTAATGTAATGAAGAAACATGGGTATTAAAACTTATTTTGAAGACTTCTTCTTATCCGTAGTCAAAACTAATAAACTGTTGATCGGAGTTTTAGAACCATCAAAGACATTAGTCTTCAATTTAATTTCATTACTATTACACTATAGTTATTTCAAGAAAAAGCATTTACCATACTCATTTGCAATCTTTAGAAACTTATTGTAGGAGACCCATTCGTATTTAATTTAATCCAATATCAATACAATCATTCAATTATTTTATCACAATAGGGTAGTTGATTGTATCGTAAACAAATACCGATGTCTCCGTCATTAAAACGAATATTACAAAACATTCGGAAAATATAATTATTACAGGTTTTCATTGCTATTACAAATTTTAATAGAATAAACATTCTAATATATTCCTCAACTAGCTGAACCCCGCGGTGTTACCCGCGGTTATTGTTGTACCGCGAGTAACGCCGCGGGACAAAGATAGTTAAAAAAAGTAGCCTAAGTTACTCCCTGGATCATCAGCTACCTGCATTTTTGGTATATGTATCGTGTATACATACATATGCATTGATTAAAAAGCTGTTATTTTAATATTACAAACAGACACTCCAATTTTATTTATTTGTAAAGATGTAAAGATTGACTAGTCTAAAACAGTGACGTCACAAGTTTGCATTCAGTATATTTTCATACAAAGTTATCGTTTTGACAGATGATAAAAAGTAACTAATTTCAATAAGGTGTCAATTAACCTATTGTTTACTAGTTATTTTATCATACAAAATACAAATGCGTTACATAGATATAGTAGTACAATAAAATGTGTTCTATTAACACTACTGTGAGAAGAAAAGTAAACAATGTCTATTTGGAATTCATATATGTATTTCTTGCACTGTAGGTAAATATTACTCATTTAATTGTTTATTTAATTCAGTATTACATTTATCTATAACTATAACAACATTTTGTTACGTTTATTTACCAAAACTAATTTAGCGAAACGGATATGTAAGCGGATTTATTTTAATGTTCCAATGTCACGCATCAAAAATGTCACCCACGTTTACCTTAACCTTTTAGTGGTGAAGAATAATTAAAAAAAATGTATTTTTTTATCTTTATCTAACATTCAAAAACATTTAACTGCCTCGGTTGCGCAGTGGTAGCATATGCGACTGCTGTGCTTGAGGTCTCGGGTTTGATTCCCGGGTCGGACCAAATGTTTATATGATCTGCAAATATTTGTTTCGGAGTTCGGAGTATGCATAATATGTATGTATTTACAAAAAAAAGTGTAGGTATATGTTTTTTATATCACTTTATATCTTGTATCCATAACACAAGTTCTGCTTAGTTTGGGACTAGATGGCATTGTGTGTTAGATGTCCAAAAAAATTATTTTATTTATTACAAGTTCCAGCGTCATTCGATATTGGGTTTAGTTATCAAAAATCGATGCGATAAAAAAAGCTACTACAACTATTCTAAATATTACGCAACTTGGTGTAACATTATTTCCTAAAAATAATACCTACCATGTTATTATAAAATAAAGAACCTTGTAAAAATAAACTCGTATATGTATATATGTTTGTAAACTTTAACTTTTGGTATTAGATGTGAGTCATTGAGTGAGGAATAATGAGATAGAAAAAAGTATGGGAGGAGATGTAGTGACAAAAATGAAGAAATACTGCTACGGTTTAGGTATGTTGAAAGAATGATCGAAGAGCTAATTACTATAAGAATCTATAAACCCTGTAAGTGAGCCGATTCCAGCATGCCGAAAAGGAGGATGGGGTTCCTATACAGGAGGGGGCCATCTACAAACCGTAGGTGGCCCGAGGTACGTCGGAGTTTCAGGGTTTTCCTTTCGAAAGTACACCTGGTTTCCGGCTTATAGTACCTGAAACGGCGTGCGGTTTTTAGCTGGTTTGAAGTCCGACATAGAACCAACCAGTGGTATCCGAGGGGATTTCTGCACAAATAGGGCCCAAAAGACATGCACTGTCAATATCGACAGTATATTCTAGCTAGAGAGGCCTCTTTAAAGCGTCCATAATTGCTGCCCGTGTTTTAAAAGGCTTGTTAAATGTGGAAAAGACGCGACGCGAGCTGAATATCAGGATCCCCTCTCTCTGCCATAGACGGGATTTGCGTGTACCATAAAGGCAGGGAGTAGCCATACGCAGGCCTTTCCCCTCTGCCAAAGTATAACACTAAATGAAAATGTACATCACACGTTTATGACACAGAATGTATAGCCTATTCATTTTCATAGTGTTATTTTGATCATGCCACCCGGCCCGGCCCGTCAAGTTTATTGTCAAAGGAACGCCGACACGAATCAAAGGAGCCGCATGTGGCGCTAGCCAAATAAAATAAAAAAAAGCACAAATAAGTATAAAAAAACTTATTAGTGGCCGGTATTTATGTGTGAGTGAAATTCTGAATGTTTTGTTACAATTTTGACGTTTGAGTTCGTTGTGACAGGCGATTGTTTTTGTGTATGAATCTAAAATGGGTACTTGTAATAATTTCCCTGTACAAAAATGGGCAGACTGTTGATTGTTTTGTATCGGAAAAAGATGTTATGGCTTCGTTCGGTGGCCTATGTTGCTCTATGGCGTGTATGAATGTGAACTTTTCGTTTTTTCGTATCTGTTCAATTCGAATAACATTTTTTTTAACGTAAAAGTCAGTGTTGGCCTCGTTGGTCAATTGGTTAGCATAAGTGACTGCAGATCACGAGGTCTCGGGTTCGATTCCTGGGTCGGACTGCTGTTGGGTTTTCTTACAAGAAATTCTAAATAGCAACCCGGAGTATGGAAGATGGCGGTGTTTCCCGCCCGTGCCTAGGAGAACACGTCCCGAGTGGTCATGAACATCTATAGCAATCATTATTGGGAAGTCAGTGCCCTTAAATATATTGACACCTAGTTTAACCTTCGAATTGTTCACTCTCAGGGTTACGAAGGTCTACGTAAAACTGGTTGAACTAGTAGCCGACCCCAAATCTTGGGAATAATAAAGGCTAGGAAGATGATGAACGTGTCAATGGTACAGAAAAGAATTCAATTGCAATTCATTACTTTGCAGAAATTATGGTTTACAGGGATATAAGATAAGTTCTATGTAGAATAGAAGTACTGTCTCCGAAGAATACAAAAATAATTGTAACTCGTTTGAAGATGGGACAGAAGCTGTAAGCTGTATCCTTATAATACATAATTTTAGGATTATGAACGAATAGCGAATGTTGATTAATTGAAATTAAATACTCCGACCATTTAAGGGTTGCTGCAAATGTTACTATAAACGCTATTCTGCAAATAAACTTAAATAAAAATAGGCATTACTAAAATACCATACCAGTAAGCAAATTTTCCAATTATAAATTCATTTGCATATTTGAACATTCCACTACCTATTTGAACAAAATATATGCAGCGAAATAAGCAAAAAACTATAGCTTTTAGCTGAGTCTTATATATTTATAAAATTAATTCAAAGTAGTATTTTTAGCACAGCTCAACATATTGTGATTTGTTATCTATTTATGTTTTTCTACCACCTACATTTTACATATATTCAATTCTACTAATGTTATAAATGCGAAAGTTTGTAAGGATGTGTGTTTGTTGCTCTTTCACGCAAAAACTACTAAACGGATCTTCATGAGACTTTGCAGTAATATAGCTTAGACATCGGAATAACATAATAAGTTTAAAACTTATAGAGATTTTTAAAATTTAAATACTGACATAAACGCGGGCGGGTCCGCGGGCAAAATTATATAATTTTAACTTCAGATCGTAAAATAATTTTAAATACAATACCGAGCCAGGTTTTGTTTTGTTTTTTTTTTTAGATTTACCTTTCTAGAGTACCTGATTTCATTTTTAGAGTTGTTAAAAGAAATGATTAATTACTAAGATTTTGCTAAGAACTTTTACTTAAAATTTTGTTTGTAAAATTTTATCATCGTTATTTTAAATTACAATCTAAGGAAATTATAAAAAAGTCGAAAATAAGTTGAGTAATAAGTTCTGACTGCCTCGTTGGTCTCGCGGTTGGCGTGTGCGACTGCTGAAAATGAGGTCTCGGGTTCGATTCCCGGGTCGGACCAAATGTTTCTATGATCTACAAATATTTGTTTCGGAGTTTGGGTGTTTTCTATGTGTAATATGTATGTATTTACAAAAAAAGTATATATGTATTTGCATCAGTTGTCTAGTACCCATAACACAAGCTCAGCTTAGCTTGGGACTAGATGGCGCTGTGTGTTAGATGTCCGAAATATATTTAAAAATATATATATATATAAGTGCGATAATAATACAAAATGTCAAAATGTTGTATTATTATCGCACTTATTTACAAACTTAATTAATTAATTAAAAAATACTTAATTGTTTATAACCGGTAAAATCGGCTGGCAATTTGCAGGTATTATAGAAATTATTTAATAAATACATCATTCGGACGGATCATTATTACTACTCACATTACAAATAAAATATTACTAAATTACGTATAATACATTGCTCGCAGTTCTGCTTCTGCCTCGTTGGTCAAGTGGTTATAGTAAGCGACTGCTGATCAAGAGGTCTCGGGTTCGATTCACGGGTCGGACTGCTGTTGGGGTTTTCTGAAAAGAATTGAAGTAATTGTGGTTTTTTATGAATTTCTTATTGATTGTAAACTGCGTGTGAGAGAAACAAAAAAATATTATTATTATAGGTTTTAGAACATTACATAAAGTAAGTGTGTTTGTAAATTTAAATCCATTAGATTTACTTATCGGGTTCATTATCATTCTCACAAGGTAATAGTGACCAAGGCACTTATGACCTCAATGAGCCACGATGACGCATGATATACTATAGATTAGTAGGCTTCATATCTATATCTATACTAATATATAAAGCTGAAGAGTTTGTTTGTTTGTTTGTTTGTTTGTTTGTTTGTTTGTTTGTTTGTTTGAACACGCTAATCTCAGGAACCACTGGTCCGATTTGAAAAATTCTTTCGGTGTTGGATAATCCATTTATCGAGGAAGGCTATAGGGTATATATCATTACGCTACTACTGATAGGAGCGGAGCAACAATGAAGAATGTTTCAAAAACGGGGGAAATTTTCACGCTACGGGCAATATAAGGCGCAAACGAAGTTGCGTGGGTCAGCTAGTTAAGTGATATAGGTAAAATTGTTTACGTATCGGGAGTTATGAGCAGTATCGATCTTTTACAGTAATATCTAGCGACTTTCATATTTAGCGGCAGGAACTTGTATATCTCAATTGGATCAACTACCTTAGTTAATTATTAGAAATATAATATACTGCAACGAATTAATACAGAAATTTGTCATCAAATGCCACCCTTCAAACGTTACAAAGACATGATATACCTACTTGTGTATTTGTTTTATTTACATAGATTGTTTTTGAGTCTTTTGAGCTTTCTGCCGTTTTAGATTCTATTGAGTTACGCAGTTCATTTTAATTTATTTGGGCTTTTGCCAAATGAACATGCTACTTAATTGAGCAAAGGCTCTATGATGCATGTTATACTATAGATTGGCTATATGAGCTACAGATATATCAAGTAGGACATTTTAAAGTTATATCTAGCAACTTTTATCTTTGGCGGCAGGAAATTCCTAATTGGATTAACTACCTTAGTTCAATATTAGAAATATATATCATACTGTAACAAATGAATACAGAAATTTGTCATCTTAGAAAATTCCGCGCTTCCACCCTTCTTGAGTTACAATGAAATATGTACTTCCCACTTACGTAACACAGTTCATTTTAATTTAAGAAGAAAGTCTTATATTTGGGCTTTTGCCCAATTAAATTATGTAATTAGAGGAAAGTTAGGTGTGATCACCGTGAACATGCTACTTAATGGAGCACAGGACCTATGTGGTTGATCACGATTTTAAGTACTGTATTACATATATGTATGTACTAGTTGCTGCCCGCGGCTCCGCCCGCGTATATGTCGGTTATCGCGGCAAATAGTAGCCTATGTGTTATTCTGATGTATAAGCTATATTACTGTAAAGTTTCATCCAAATCCGTTCAGTAGTTTTCGCGTGAAAGAGTAACAAACATCCAAACATCCATCTATCCTTACATACTTTCGCATTTATAATATTAGTAGGATTGTATATTTGGCTAGACATTAAATAAAAGTTTACAAATACTTTTCATTTCATGAACAATACAACTTACATAATGGCTCACAACTTGTATTGATAATTGCATAGGATTATTTCTGTCATATATTATTAATCGATTCAGCTTTATAATCTTAACTGTGGGGACAAAATCCCATCAAGTTTTGTTTCATTTGATTTGTCTTGACGTTTACTTTGTGTCTAAAAGTAAGAACTTATTAATACATTTCAAGTTAATGCAATCCTTGTAATAATTTGATTTCTTCAAATGTTATTCTTATTTCCGTAAATTTTATCTAAAAATACCTTTTGCTTTTACAGGTCTTAGCATGTCTCGCGTTAGACTTCTTGCTCATTGGCCTGGGTCTATCTATCAGTTTCGTGACGATGGTGTTACCTGAAGTAATGGAGGCTAAAGAAGGGCTATCTATCACAAAGAAACAAGCATCATGGTTTGGTAAGTGTTTTAATGAACTAATTTTAAGCTGATAAATGTACTCATTTTGGTCGTAGTAGTAGTTTAACTTGGGAAATTTAAGTTTACGACGTTTTTTTATCTTTTTCCCTCTTGGATACCAAATACTACATACCGAACAACCGGTGGAGGTGGTTTTGTCGGAGTAGAAGGAGATCTTGGACATTATACGGCTTATAACCTTTTCGAGTAAGGAAACCCTGATGTGCCGTTAAGGATGCATCACGAGGATTCACGCGACCATCCCGGTGTGGCCGATTTAATGCTTAAAACTTTAGGATTCGTGTTATGTTAAAGTTTACATAGATTTATACTACATTTAATGAGGTATATTTATAAAATTTATTACTATAAATAAAATTTTATGAAGCAAAATAATCTTGGTAGGATATACCACAATGCTGATGGGATGTAATCATTTGCATACAAATGGTACGTGGATATGTAATTTATAAATAATTTATAAACAGTCCTGATATACAAGAATCATATGACATTTATAAACGAATATATTGAAAAAATCTAATTTCTCATACTTTATTGAATAGAGATTTGTTACCGTGGGAGAATCATGATTTGATTCATATAGTACACATAATCTCACAGAAAATTGATGTCGAGCAGTTCTTACGTTTGATTTTTCTCAAATGACAGAATTCACTGAAACCCATATTCTCCGCCTCCCCTGATTATCGGGGCGGCAAAAGAACTGTGACTTTTAAGTTGCAAGTTTCCATTTATATAATGTTTGGTTCTGCTTTGATGGCGCAGTGGTAGCGTACGCGACTGCTGTTCTTGAGGTCTTGGGTTCGATTCCCGGGTCGGAACAAATGTTTGTATGATCTGCAAATAGTTGTTTCGGAGTTTGGGTGTTTTATATGTATAATATGTATGTTTTTACAAAAAAAAAGTATATAAGTATTCATATCAGTTGTCTAGTACCCATAATACAAGCTCTGCTTAGTTTGGGACTAGATGGCGTTGTGTGTTAGATGTCCGAAATATTAAAATATTATTCAATATTATTAAGTCACATCACAAGTGACTTTCGTTCCTCCCAGGAAGGGTAATAATCTTGGCAGTCTGTGTATATTTGTATGTTCTGCAATAGCAGGTTAAATACTAAACCGATTTAAATGAATGAGATGTCAATAGATTCGTAATAATGGCCCGAGTGACTTAAACTATTTGTACATTATTTTTAAAGTGATCGTGTTACAATTTTTTGTAGCAGTTTCTTGTTCATTTACAATATCATAGATCGTAGTTAATGTCCAGATAGACAAATATTTCGAACTATAAACTAATATGGAGTTAGATAGCCAAAGTCAAAACAATTGTTTGGGTAAAACAAAGCAATATGGAAATTTAATCTAGATTTCTTTAATTATGGTCTATCACATTTTAAAGATCCGATCCGATTCAAATGAATAAACAGTACCCTTTCTTTCTTTACTCCGTTCCGTCTAGAATTCGTCGTAGGTAAACGTCTGCTTGTAACCACATTTTTTATAAAAATATTGATACCTATAAAATTTTGTCTTTAGAGAAAACTGAAATAGTAAGTATACCTATTTATATTTACTATTTTGGTTGTCTCTAAAAATAGTAAATGGTTAAAAACGAATTATTTTTTATTTATGAATGATAATTTTGAAAAATTTAAATAACTACCTTGACGAGTATGTTATACGTATAAGATATTTTAGATTTGTTATAAAAAAATAATATTATCTGAATGACATTACACATGTATATACATATATATATGCTTATATTACTGACACTCTGATGAAGAATAAATGCATATTAAATTGGTTTAGTGAAAAGGCCACATCGCCAAGTAGGACTGTATTAACTGTACCTAGTAGTTTCAACCCCATTTCGAATAATTTGTATAATTTTATTAATTAATGTTTTAAACCGTGCAAATCCCGAGCTATTATATGTGACAATGTGGTGGTCACATTTCTGGTTGACTGGTTGTAATGCGTCCGGATTGCGGCGTACTTTAATCTCTTCGTATCAGATGGCATCCTCCGTTGCCGCCGCTGCGTGCTGGCGCGCTGACCGTGCGCCTCAGATGCGAGGTTGCGACTGTGCTGGCACACGCAGTTAATTATATCCTCTTTGGGCACACGTAGCGTCCCATACCAAGCACTTAACGTTCTTCCACGGCACCAAAGTCGAGCAATCCCCCCGCTACCCGTCAAATCACATTTTTTTATTTAGTTTCAATATTCAGAATGATTTATTATGAATTAAATCTGTTTCTTTCTTAGTATCCAGAATATTGAGATATCAATGATCCAGACGAACTTTTTTTATTATCTCACGCAATAATAATAATTATATGAGAAATGTATGATTCAGTATGTCATGAGGAATTAATTCATAACATATTTTAACACGATTTAAATTCATTTGCAATAGGATTTACGCGTCTCATTCATGTACTTATACATGGAAAAATTAACAAACAACTTAGAAATATGCGCGAGTTAACGACTCCATATTCCACTCAAAAAGGAAAAAAACTCCGCTTGTGTGTAAACAATCATACACCTAGAAACATGCCTTTCGACTTTCAACCTAGGTCCGATTCAAAATTGAAATCGAAGTCGGAGTTGGAAGTGTAAAATTAACGTAAGTTTGCAGACTTATCAGAGTCGCAGAATTGTAGTGTTTATTACTAGTTACTTATTAATTTACTTTGAAGGTAGTAATAATGATCCCATCAAAAGTAATATTGTATGGTAATTATAACTTGTTTGATATTAAGATAGGGTATGGTTTTATTGAGTGTGAACAAAATTGTTGTGTTGAAAGTAGTTATTAGAGAAATGCCATAAAAGTAATATTTATGTAGTACTTATATCTCTGTAAAGAGACAATACACTTAAATAAACATCGTAATCTAGTTTGATTGTTTGAATTTATCTGTCATGCTCTGTAAACACTCAGCATTGCTTATTAAGCGAACGTCGATCGAGATTTTTATATGTGTTTTGCTTGATTGATAAATTATCTTAGTGTGCAAATAAAACACAGGTTTATCTCGTAACAATAAGTACTAATTAAACACATTTAGATTTGATGTTAGAGTTATCTACTCAGGTATGTATTTTATCATTAGGGTTTTTGCCTGCATATTATTATTCATTCAAACAAATGAAAAAGGAAAAGATTCTAAGTCTCTTATTTTTCAAACCGGTTTATTGTTAGTAGGGAAAGTATAAAAACTATAACAGCTTATTAAATGTTATCACTGATCAAAAGTATGGGGAACGAGTCAAGACTACCTTCCCATTTATGGCTCCCGCACAGAACTGTGAATTCGCATCCCAAATATATACGAGCTGGCACGAATGCACCGCATGAACTTCACGCCGCATCGCATCGCAGTTATGTGTGGGAGCCCTTACGAACAATGTCGTAAAAGTATTATTTTTATGTAAACGATTCAAGCTCATCATTATTTTAAATTAGAGGCTTAAAATTCAACTTTGATATCATGAATACTTTTAAACATTCGTTATACCGTTGTATTAGTTTTCTACTACTACCGGTACTAGTACAGTACTAGTATAGTACAGCCTCTCTATCCTCCGATCAGCCTCGTTGGTCTACAGTCGCTGACGCTTACCACTAGGTAAGCGTAAGCGACTGTCGATTAAGAGGTGTCGGGTTCGATTCCCGGGTCGGACTAATGTTGGGTTTTTCTTACAAGAAATTTTTAATATCAGCCCGAAGTATGAAAGATGGCGGTATTTTCCGCCCGTGCCTCGGAGAGCACGTTAAACTGTCTGTCCCGGTTGTCATGACCATCTATGGCAGTTGTTTGGGAAGTCAGTGTCCTCAAATATACTGACAACTAGTTCAATCTTCGAATTCAATTCACCCTCAGGGTTGCGGAGGTCATTCCGTGGAAAATCCCCAAACATTCTTGGAAATAAAAAAGGCTTGGAAGATTATGAAATATTCGTTATACGAAAAACTCTTATTTTAGCAATCTAAAAATAAGACACATTTCATATAAATGTCCTAATGGAAATTTATCTATCTCTTATTATCTACAATTATCTATCGTGCTAGAACTTAAATGGACGTCCAACTTCTTTCTTGATATTTGTGCACTCGAGAGTACACGCACTAATAGGAATTTACATCACGACATGTCACATCATGTGTACATAATCATTAGTTACTTAATATATTTTGTAAATAACATGTGGTATGGATCACATTTCTGTTATTTAATATACGATTATTGAAGCGGATATTTTGCATCATATATACATATAATATTTAAGTTCTTGGGTCGCGGTGTTTGTTACCTAATTCCTCCGAAACGTGTGGACCGATTTCATGAAATTTTGTGTGTATACCGGATAGGTTTGAAAAACGGACAACATCAATTTTTGATATCCAAAAATAATATGGGTGACCTCTAAATATTTATTTTTCTTTTTATGTCAATACAACGTTTGCCGGGTCAGCTAGTTATATATAGATTTAATCTCAAAACAGTTCATACGCTCAAAGATTCGACAGGAATTAGGTTTTTGTTTATTATTTAACGCTGACTAACACAAGCTATTCCAGAAATTATGTACAAACCTAAGTTGATTGCAAATTGCACTATCAATTTACCTCAATTTCTAAGAAATCTACTGTCTTTGCAGCATTGTATTAAATCTGTTTTCGACACTCGGAACTCTCCGGAATAAATCTTGCTCTGTTAAAAAGAACAGGATTTATTTTAGTTACCGTTTGTGCCGTAACACTATAGTTGTAACTATAATTACAAATAAAGATTATCTTTATCTATTGTGTGTTCCATTATTCAAAAGTTCAAATTTAATTAATATCTTTAATTTTATCATTTCCAGGTAGTATGGCGTTTCTTTGCCAGCCTATTGGTAGTATATTCTCAGGACCTTTACTGGATCACTTCGGCCGAAAGAAGGCATTGCTTCTAGTGAACATACCACATGTGATCGCGTGGTTACTCATGTACTATGCGTCTAATGTACCAACTTTGTTTATTGGGAACGCCTTGCTGGGGATTGGTACGGGTATAATGGAAGCACCTTCCGTCACGTATGTGGGAGAAATCAGGTAAACAAGGAGATTGATATATTTTTATTCTTTAGTAGAAGGTATCCCAATAAACTTTGCTTTATCTTCGTATATTTGCTGCTGATGTTTATCTAGCACTAGCTGACATGTGCCCACTTCATTGGGCGTTACATTAAATATAGTCTATGACACTTACTAATAAGAATTTCCCAAATCGGTTCAGTAGACCCAGAGATTATCCCCTATAAATTCACAAACTTAAAGAAAAACAGAAGTAAAAACTTAAAACTATTAACAAACAGTTGTTCAAGCTCACCTGGAAGGAACCTTGTTGCTCTTTAAATAAAATGCCCGATAAAAGAAGAAAACTAATGCTTATTCTGTTATTATTATACCAAATATCTGCACATATTTGTTTCTGAGTTTTGATGT
Source organism: Spilosoma lubricipeda (assembly GCA_905220595.1). Lineage (NCBI taxonomy): Eukaryota > Metazoa > Arthropoda > Insecta > Lepidoptera > Erebidae > Spilosoma > Spilosoma lubricipeda. The sequence goes on from HG992295.1 coordinate 9,279,111, forward strand.
TTTCTATGTATTATATGCATATATGTCTAGTACCCATAATACAAGCTCTGCTTTGCTTGGGACTAAATGGCGTTGTGTGTTAGATGTCCGAAAAAGAGGTCTTTTAACTATAAAAATAATTACTATTATTTTAATAAGCGTTTTGCAATGCAAAAATGCTAAATTTTAATACATTTTTTATTCATCTTTCAGTGATCCATCAATTCGTGGAATTTTAACAACCTTAACGAACGGATTTACGTCTACGGGCATGTTCGCTGCATACTTCCTTGGTGCTGTTCTACCATGGCGCCAAGCAGCACTCGTGGCCTTGACTGTGCCACTTACTACAATGGTGTTAGTGCTCTTTGTAGGTGACCTTATATTACTTACCTATACCTATAACTAAATATATATAGTCCATTCGCTTAGCTCGCTCATTCTGATCGCGACACCGCGCCGGGGGCCGGCAAGCCGCCACGGAATCAAAGGGCACGCTTGCGGCGTACGACTACAAGCAATAATGATTTGTCAGTTTACACCGTTGTATGAATTAATATATTCGTATTTCATAACAATAACCACAATTGCACACGGATGTGCGGACACGATCTAAACGAATGAACTAAATGTGCTTGGGAAAACTGTAGCTGAAAATAAGACATATTTTAGTTACGGAGAAGATGAAAAATCAAGGAGGTAATATGCACAGGCGTTCTGTTTATAATATTGCTAAAATAGATTTCATTATTTTTTAAATTTATGAAAAGGACAGGCTTGACTAGAGTGAAACTGTTTTACAACAGGTTTCAGTGAAGCCACAAAGCAAACGGTGTTTTCATTCAGTAAGTTAGGTTACCGCGGAGCCCAAATTCAAACTCTCCTGATTTTGTAGAAGAAGAGTCCAAAGGGAGACAATTGACTTGTGACTAATGAGTTGCAAGTTTCTATGGGTGACACTAGATCTGTTCGTTTTTGCCATATACCAAATTAACGTCACCGACCGCGTGTATGTTGTGATGTGTGTTGGATATCGGCTTTCAATTTTTTTTTTATTCAATTCAATAGGTCCAAAATTACCTCAAACAACCTCACAAACCTATAAAATTTACCTGTTTAAAATACTAGGATAGATCTACTTATTTCAGTTATCGCCAGTGTTTATTTCTGTTATCACGGAAATTAGTAGCCTAATTTTTTTTCTCAGGCTCTAGACTAGACTATCTGGGTACCAAACTACATTTAAATAGTTTGGGCGTGAAAGTGCGACAGCCAAGTAAGGATTGATTCAAAAAGACAAAAAACGTAATACGTAACGTCCTTTTGAAAAACAAAAGTGCTCCTTCACTTCACGATCAAGCTAAACCGTACAAAGATAAGAGAAATAGGTTAGTAACCCACTATCACAAAATCAGTGACCATGCATACTATAAAAATGCGATGAATATAGTAACTCCTTGTATAGTATTCATTAATGAATTGATACACTACAAGCTTTGATACTACTACAAAAAAAGACAAATTACTGTTACATTAGTGTAAATGACAACTGATAAAATACCGCTCGTATTTTATCTTAATTCATTTATCTACGTAACATAAGCGTTTCTGTAGTCATAAGAATTACATTAGGTTTTAAATTGAGGTCACATTCATGTTTAATTTCTAAATCGAAATTCTGATATAACTATTATTCGTGAGGTGTGCCACAATGACTTTGCTCGCCCTGATGGAAAGCATGAGCAGAATCCAAGAATCACCCTCCTCAATGCGACTAAGGAAAATTCAGCATGGTGACACACTATGGCGGCCTAGTGAGATGCTTTTTCACACCCCGCTTATAAGACCCGGGATCATAGTAGGACCGGAAACACGTGCGCTGATAGTGAGTTACAGGTTTTTACCGCTCGGCACAGGAAGGAAGAACCGAGGCGATGGGTACGAAAGCCTATGTCTACCACTCTGAAGCGGTGACTTCCAAGGCCGGCACGTGTTATCCTGTACAGGAAGGGGTAAGGAGGGACCAATTGGAAGAGCTCTTCAGAAGACTCTCCACCGCTCTGGCCTCTCTGTACCGCTGTGTGCCTGAGATGGGAGGCATCCGGGAACCGCTGTTATTTAGCCATCTGGACCCCTCTGAGCGCCTGACGCGGGTACCTTCTACCTTTCGCGGCTGGCCACTTAAGAGGATAGAGGAAAAAACCCGTTCTAACCATCCGCAGCCACATTCAGGGTGACATGTGACGCTGGTAGGCGCGCCACCGCCGCGCGGTTCGCCGGCGGTAAATTGCATCCGAGTGGAGGTCGTCCTCCCGGGCCCTGTCCACCACCTCCTTTTGCGAAATTACGTCTTCGCAGAAGGTTGCGACCGCAGAAGAACCCATGAAGAGGCCATGGATCGTATGACGGCCGGTAGCGGGAGATTTCCTCCGCTGACTGCAGCTTAGCGTGATGTTATACAGCTTGAACTAATTTGATTTTGGTCTTAAGGTTTATAACGAGGGAATTGTTCTCCTTTAAAAATTTAAAAAAGAGGTCGCGAATGCAAATGAGGAGCTTTCATTGCTTATTTCAATTCATTTCAATGCTTAATGAAAGCTCTTAAAAGAAATCATTTTCCCCCGTTTTTTGCTACATTTTTTATTAATACTTCACTCCTTTTAGTCGTGGTTATGAACATATATGGCCTTCCACGATAATTGGACAATCTAAGGAAAGAGTTATTTATATCTAACCAGTCCTCCTAGCCAAGTTGCAAGCGTTTTTTTTTCTGTAATCGTTAAAACCTAAATTCTCGTTTGTCATTGGCTAATCTTAGACAAAGTATTATGCCAATGACACACGAGAATTTAGTATTGTATGTATATTCAGCACTGACAGAGATTAGTGATTTGAACCAACCAAGTTCACAAACTCTTATAATATTAGTTTCTAATATATAAAATTCTCGTGTCGCGGTGTTTGTAGTTAAACTCCTTCGAAACGGCTTCACCGATTCTTATGAAATTTTGTGTGCATATTGGGTATGTCTGAGAATCGGCCAATATCTATTTTTCATACCCTTCAATGATAAGCGGGTCACGCGTCCTTAATTTTTTTTTGGCAATAAAACGTTTGCCGGGTCACCTAGTATAATATATTATTGATCTGTCATGGTAAGGCATTCTATTCAATGATAGTTTAAGTAATATAAGCTATTTAAATAAACCTTACAAAATAAAACTTCCTAAATTATAATCCAAATTCCAAACAGGCGATGGTTTGGATCGATTAGTTTAGCGATAAACAATATTATATAATTCTATTAAAACTACTGTGTCATGACGAAATTGATGTTAAGAAAAGTGTCTTAAAATGAAAGAAGCATTTTCTCTAATAATTAATAACTAAATCTGTATTCTTTTAAAGGTACCTGAAACTCCAATATGGCTTCTTTCGAAAGGTCGGCAGAAAGAGGCTCTGGCGTCACTCTGCCGACTTAGAGGCTGGTGTAAACCAAAAGATGTTGAAAAAGAATTTAACGAGCTTCTAGAATATAATGAAGATATGCGCCAATGCGTTCTGTGTGGTCAAGACAAGCAAATTGAACCTTGTGAACATGAGAAAAAGAGTCTGTACAGAAGACTACTTGTGAAGATAAAGTACGTCTTCTTTGTAAAAGAAACTATGAGGCCTTTCATACTAGTCATGGCGTACTTCTTTTTCCACACTATGAGCGGCGTAATACCTGTTCGACCGAATATGGTAAACGTTTGTAAAGCTTTGGGAATGAAATATGATCCTAAGAACATAGTGGTAAGTCAATAATGCAGTAACTTAAATTTTAGTTTTAATATATTGTTTCTGTGGTAAACAATTAAGATTATTGTAATGAATTTTCATATCTAAGACACATTAAATGTTATTTGAAGATTAACTTATTACTTAACTTTTCTCATTAGCATTACACACTGTGAGGTTTTGTAGAGAGGCTGTGTATATATATACTAGCTGAACAACTTTTAACCTTGGGCGGCTTCTATTGGTCTAAGCGTGATGTTAACTATCCTATCTTGGGCACGTGATATTTAATTATAACAAAAAAACGACTTCAATGACTGGACGAAATTTAAGGGGGACCACAGAGGAAGCCCCAGATATAAAAAAAAAAAGAATCAATAAATCGGTTCACCCAGTCGAAAATTTTATGGTACAAATTCTGAGATTCTGAGGAGAACAAAAAAATAAAGGCGAATTGAGAACCTCCTGCTTTTTTGAAGTCGGTTAAAAACGTGAAAATCGATTATATTGTTTAGGTTAATCATACCTACATAATAGATATCACAGGATCATGAAAGCTAAATGAATAATTGGTTATTTCAGGTAATATCTGGAGCGCTGGTCATCTTGATGAATATTCTATCTGCGTTTATTATCAAGGCTATTGGCAAAAGAAAGCTCATCCTTGGATCTTTACTAGCAACAGCAGGTTGCAGCCTGTCCCTTAGTATTTACGCTCATATCAACATTCCTCTGACAGTTTTCTCCTATGAAGTTAATACTTTTACTGAGCGCAAGGACGTATTGCCAATTGTCTTACTTTTGTTATTAGTTTGCTTTACCGGACTCGGTATACCATGGATCTTGCTATCGGAGATGTTTCCTTTCAAGTAAGTACTGTTTATTAATCTTTACATCTATACAAATGAATAAAATTTGAGTCTCTTTGAAATATTAAAATAACTGCTTTTTACTAGCATATTTTTATTGGCACACGGTACGTATATCAAAATATCACTTTTTCAATTTTTGTCTGGCTGTCCGTCCACCTGTTTGTTGCGGCTAATCTCTGGAACGACTGGACTGATTTCGATTTGAATTTTACTGGCATATAGCTGATGATATAAGGAGTAACTTGTCAAACTGGCTTCACACCGTGGCGTTACCCGCGTTTACAACTAAAAACGCTGGTGACATCGCGGGGTTCAGCTAGTATTATTAAAAAAGCTTATCAACAGTTTGTAATAGTCTACAGCTGAACATGGGGTTCTCCGTAGAAAGGAGGCTTTGACCTACAATACACCGCAGCTAGACAAGTTGTTTTGTTACAAGTGTTCTCTGCAATAATGTTGTTGTTGTTTGCTCTCTTAATTCTTTATCTTGTATGACACTAAATGTATTTATTGAAAGTGGTGACACTCTGTATTTTTAATCTATATAAACACTAGTTGTTGACCGCGGCTCCGTCCGCGTATATGTCGGTTATCGCGGCAAATAGTAGCCTATGTGTTATTCTGATGTATAAGCTATATTACTGTAAAGTTTCATCCAAATCCGTTCAGTAGTTTTTGCGTGAAAGAGTAACAAACATCCATCCAAACATCCATCCATCCTTACAAACTTTCGCATTTATAATATTATAGTAGGATATAGTACTAGTTGATATAACGAATTAAGTCAAATTGTCCTGCAAAAAATGTTTGGAGAAAAGAAACTTTACAGTCACACACTATACTCATACTACGCCTTACATTAAAAGTTTTGCTCATTATGGATTTAGACTTGATGAAAGCAAAGTTGGCCTAACTATATGCTTGTATTTTACTTACACTTTGATTAAGTTAAGATACTTTGGAATGTATAATAAAAAATAAAATCTTTTTTAGAAATTACTTCATTACCATAGATGGAATAATAAAGACATTTTATTGTTTATTTTATATAAATATGTAATATAATAAATTATATAATAAACTTTGATAAAATTCGTTCCAGGAGCCGAGGTATTGCCACAGCAATGGCAGCAGCTTCGAGTTACGTGATGTTCTTCTTAGCATCTAAAACCAACTATAACATCGAATATGCCTTTCACCTCAGCGGGACTTTCGGCTTGTACGCTGTCTTCGGCTTTATTGGCACAGTCTACCTTTATTTCTTTCTGCCGGAGACAGAGAATAAAACTCTCGCTGAAATTGAGTCTTTCTATAAAAGTGATAAGAGAATATTTGCTGATGATTTTTTAATAAACGCATTTAGAAAGAAACGCAGCACAGATAGTGAGCCTAACAATCCGATGTTAGGCAAATAGTTGATATAATAGAGAAAATGTTATTATTATATGAAGACTACCAAGTTGTGCCATCCAATGTAATACTATGCCAATACATTATTTAAATGGTAGCATTTTAGATTAAATTATTGTTTTAAGATATGAATCATTTTGTTATTCCGTTATTAAGTTTCTGTTGTGTAATAAGTTTTACGGCGACAATAAATGGAATGTATTTGTAATATATGTGTAATTACATACATTGAATTTAAAAGAGTTTCATTTCAAAATGTTCACACTACGGGCAATAGAGACACAAACGAGGTTGCGTGGGTCATGTAGTATAAAATAATAGTTAAGATTAAGGTGTACGTATCGTGATCTAGAAATGACTGTTTCTTTCTTGATTGCGAAATCGTGTGATCAATATCATTGAAATTCCTATTTGATGCCCGACTGACGCAATGGCGATACGTGACGTAAATTTAAAAAAAAGTTGACTCCGTTTCTACATTCCTTATTTAATTCTTGATTTGGTAAGTATTGAGAAAATCAAACAAAAGTTTATTTTACCTTTTGGTTTTATGTTCTTCTTTTCTTGAAGAAATCCTCTTACTCTTCTTTCTTCCAGTCGTTATGGCTGCTGGTAAATGCTAAAATAGGAGTAAGATATGACATCTATACGGATATATACATGTGTACATATGCTTAACACAAGATTAAGTCGTTCAATAATGTGGAAAAGAAAAAAAAGACTGATGCTTTTTTTTTGTTTGGCCCTGCCAAAATGACTAGACTACTCTGCCTGATGGAAAGCATAAACAGAATCCAAGAGTGGTTGGTGGTCAGCATACTGCAGATGCAGACAATGCAGCATGGTGACCCATACCATGGCGGGCTAGTGATGCTTCTGTATAATTGGGCCTCGGGTCTCGCACTCACTAACGAAACACGACAGCACGATCGCTGTAATGTTACGTTGATTTTCTGTGCAAGGGTAGTACCGCCCCGGTCGAACTGACCCATTCGTATCGCTCAGAGTAAAAACTATTAAAAGAAAGAAAAATTAAGCACAAGCTAAAAAAAATGTTCTGAGTTATAGTCAAGTCCAAAGCGCATGGATTCAAAACATGATTATTACAGTTTTATCCAATATATTTTTAATAGTTTTCTCACTTACAGAGCTTCTAAATTTATTTAAAGAGGCATGGATGTCTGTGAAGTATTACTGTTCTCTTTGTGTCTATGTCTCTTAGTGAACAGATGCTGCACGCGTCAGAGATGCATTCAGACCTAGATTAGATTTGCGGGCAGGTATGCAAAATTTGCTGGTGATGACATAACTTGACTGTTTTGTTGGGACAGAATAATGTATGCGTTCCGACGCTGGAACATCATGAAACAAGTTTCAAAAGCCGTAGTCCATGTAGTGTACCAAACAACATATTTATCTTTTTTTTTTTAATACAGTACTTTGTGTCGGCTAGAGGGCATCACATTAGATTCAGTGACACGTCATATAGTCTATAACCAGCAGACGACCATGACGCTTCTAACAACACCTCATTTGTCCATGAGTAGTTAAGGAGTTATGAGGATCAAATGAACATACATACATACATAGCCTGTCAAAATCATAACCCTCCTTTGGCTTTGCGGTATTCGGGTAGAAAATAAAATTCTATGCTAGTTATACATTCACTTTAGTTCTAAGATGTCTCTTATTTCCGTTTTCTGTGGTTAACCATGAACTAGGTCTATTGCAACACTTCCGAACAGTTTTTCTTTCTTTGAGAGTAGCCTTTAATTTTTCTTTTTCTAAACTTTCATTTGCTTGCGATGTATCGTTTCCAGATAGATAATCGGAGTCTGGAAACAAACATTGCATTAACGATACGTGAATTGATTTTTTATCACTTTATGTGGGATGATTTCATTATTATATTTTTAGCAGATTTATTTTGACCCTGCCACGATTCATTGTGGCACATTATGGTCTCAGTGATAAGTCATGAGAAGTTACTACCTGGGCTAGCTAATAACATAATCTCCTACCAGTAATTTTAAAAACGTATTCACGCCAAAAGAAAAATGTTAGGACAAAGGTAAAAAACGAAATGTATTAGGCAGAACTTTTAGAAATTTTTACAAAATTATTTAAAGTTCGTCGCGAAAATGGCTGGCTTTGAACACAGCATTTCATACTGAAATCTTTTAGTTATAATGGCTACTAAGGTTGCGTGGAAGAGATTATTACATCTTATGTACTCTCTTGTAAATATGTAAAACGGTGTACAAATAAAGAGTTTTCTATCTATCTATCTATCTATCTACTCAACTATCTAAAATATGTGAGTATCTACGCCGACTCACTTGGATTTATAACCACTATTTCTATAGTGGCTATAAATCCACGTCAACAGAGTTTTCGTGACGTTCTACAATTTCCATCTTAATTATATTATAATTAATTTTACCCTCTGATGATTCTATTTCGTTGATGTGATCCATTTCAGGCTTTTGACTTGTTGTATGGTTCTGCCGTGGATAATCGGAGGCTAGAAACAAATCAATAAGAGGCAATTCAAATCGATAATCTATAGTATTTGCACTTTTCTGGGGTGGTTTAATGCGTAGTTTTTATGTACCTTCATACATATAACAAAGCGTCAGCAAAAAGACATTGAGTTAACCTGTAATTTCCATCGTAAAATACTCATAGCAGTAGTGCCATTTCAAAGTTATTAGAATTCATTATCACTGTGTTGTTTCACTGCAATTTTTAAAAGTGGGGATATTTATTCTATTTTTAACTCAAGAACTCCTGGTAGAAGTAATGAAAAATACCGAGAAGTATAGAAAATTTAAAAATTATACCCAGACACAGAACATCAAATCTACCAACCTATTTAACCTGAGTGGAAATCGTATCAAATAACACTGTCATCAATTCATCAACGTTTTTAACTGTAATCAACTTATCTGTGTTATTGTCAACTTTATCGCTAAATAATGTTTATGAATAAAGGGAATTGTGTTAAATAATCTTGACTACTAAGACTGCTACATGAACATGTCACTTTAGTTCTAGAATTCTCTCATTTTCGTTGTTTCGTGATGAACCATGGTGTAGGTTTATCGTAATATGGCTTTCAGTTCGATTTAACAATGATTTTTACTCTTAAATTTACTACTATTTTTATGTTCTTACTCAAAGTAGATGCTTCTGTTGTTGTCTCGTCCGGACATGGAGAATCGAAGTCTGGAAGCAAATATTGCATTCAAAGTAATGTTAGATAGTATAGATAAAGTTGGCTTTTTACTTGAGCTTTTTGTGTATTTAGTTTACTAATGTTACTTTAATTTAAAAAAAATGAAGTGAATGTCACGGTTCCTTTTGTGTTAAAACTCGCATTTAAAACAAATACTTGGTATGATACTATGCATATTAAAAGATCAATGTTTCCGACAGATATACTTAATAAAGTGAAAGATAAGAATGAAAAACTCGGTATTTCATGATTTCATTCTTTATTTTAACGAAAAATATATAACTATTACCAATTAGCCACCGTTCCGACTTCGCATCAGATACATTAGTATGCAATATTCGTTTACCTAAAAGCTCAAAGTAACCAAAGCTTTTTCATTACACCTTATTGCTTCACTTCAATTAAGTGAAATAATTTTCAAAATTTAATCAATAGTACCTACCGGATATTTTCCGGAACATACAAAATTACAAACTTTACCTCTTAACTATATTAATATATGTATACATTATACCTACTAATTTCAAAGTGATATTTCTACATCTATACAAATAAATAAAAGTGTGCCTGTTTGTAATATTAAAATAACCGCTTTTTACTTAATGCATATGTACGAATACACAGTACAAATATTTTTTTTTTGATAGTTTTTGTTTGTCTGTTTGTTCCGGCTAATCTCTGGAACGGCTGGACCGATTTTGACGGGACTTTCACTGATAGGTAGCTGATGATATAACTTAACTTATGCTACTTCTTTTGACTATCTTCGCCCAGCGGTGTCACCCGCGGTATGACAATGACCGCGGATAACACCGCGGGGTTAAGTTAGGATTAAATAAAAAGTGAGAATTAAGGGAGGGAAATTTAAACTTACAAAATGCGGCATTATTGATCGAAACGACATGTGACGACGATGGTTACTTCATAGAAATTATCGTCGTCGAAATTCCTACTGTGTTAGTAGTGTTTGTGAGAAAGATTTTTTCCATGATTTTTATAGCAATTAAAATTGCAAATAAGTATAAAATAACTGAAACACTGAATATGTAGTTAAAAAACATGAAATGACAATGACCTCATTGGCCGTGTTCAAAAGTGCCCGCAAAATGACGGCGTTTGAATAACTCAAAGTAAGTCTGTGTTTGAAATTTCACTTTCAAAATCAGTTTGACTATTTCCAAATCTATTTAAATTTTTCTATGTTATATAGACACAAATAATCAGATTAAAAAATAATGTATGCACACATATGCATTTAGTAAAAAGTGGTTATTTTACTATTACAAACAGACACTCCAATTTTATTTAATTGTGTAGATTTTCAATCAACTCAATAATGAATCTAGAAAAAAATATGAGACAAATTGAAAATTTTATGCATATTCTCCGTTATGTTTATGTGCACCATAAAACTTAAAAAACTTGTCACTATTTTCAACGACCGGTTAACCTGTTCCGTTAATTTTACGAAGAAATATTCTAAATGTACATAAAAAACATCGATGTTTAATAAATTTATATATATATTTGGTGGCAAATAAAACCAATTCTTTTTTTTATACTTTTCGTGGTAATGAATACAAAAGTAAGATTCCCTGTATTGTTTGGGCATTTTGTTAGGTGTTTTTCCTACCCGTTCCGTTTTTACGGTTTTTGAAGTGAAAACTCCTTTGTGGCGTTGTGCACTTTTTTGGGATGGGCAAAAGGCGTGGCATAGGAAAGGAATTAATATCCTCGTCTCTTTCTACCGCGCAGCCTGCTTGTCAATGTATGCTTGCTCCTGCTGTTTCCTTTAAGCGGCGCAGGGCGTTTGCGCGAGTGTGCATATGTGTTTGTTCTACAGCCTGCTACGTGCATGCACGGATGGTGACAACTGATGGCTCGACTGCCTGTATACTTGTAAAATTCGTGTATATCAATTGTTTAAAATATGGAAATTGAAAAAGTGACAAAGATAATAGTAAAAGAAAATGAGTGAGTACTTTTTAAAAATACTAGATGAAAACGCGGATTTGCCTATATTTTTATAACATCATAATAAGCATTTCTGTAGTTATCGGTTCTCAAGGAATAGTAAAGGTAAAGTAAGACATAGATTCGTATAGCATCGTTCATTGTGTTTTAAAAATAAAAAAAAAAACAACAATTTGCAACGTTAATGTTCAAGTGTTCACTTCTGCCGGCACTCCCGGAGTGCAACACTCTTTTTATAGGCGTTTTTGTAGATTAAGCTAACTATTATACATAAAAACATCGATGATAACAAGGTAGTAGAGCCACGCTGATTTCAGCACGGTTGGGCCGGCTCGACCGGGGCGGTACTACCCTCGCACAGAAAATCAACGTAAAGTGACAGTGATCGTGTTGTCGTGTTTCGTTGGTGAGTGCGAGACAGGAGGCCCAATGATGCAGAAGCATCACAAGCCCGCCATGGTGTGGGTCACTATGCTGCATTGTCTGCATTCGCAGCATGGTGACCACCACTCTTGGATTCTGCTTATGCTTTCCATTAGGCAGAGTAGATTCATTTTGGCAGGGCCAAACATAAAAAAACAAGATGTTTAATAAATCGATTTTTTCTGCGGCAAATTAAACTGTCTTTTCTATTTAATAAGTTCGTTTAGCGATAATGAAGACCAACTAAATAAATAAAATGACAAAGTCATTTGACTTAACGAAATAGTCTGTTTTTTATTCCAGTGATTCCACATAATACAATATATGTCAAAATAAAAATAAAGTTATGAAATCATCACACGACGTGATATTTTTAACTACAGAATCGATAAACTAATTTTACAAAGACTTCACTAGTTTAGTAATTCTTCGTGCAATGAGGAAACTCAATTCTTGGTATTATTCAATTAGGTTTTTTCTTTTATGTTCTTCGTTTTATAAATATTATATGTTTATGTCCGTCATAAACCGTGTAGGCCCGTATATTTTTCGTTATCTCGAAGCTGTCCCGTAGTTAGTTGTACACCAATGAAATGTTAAGTGCGTTTTACAATCTTTTCCTATTATCTAGTCAGCACCTTTCTAAAGGTTTAGTCTTCTTATTTTGGATATTAGGTGCAACAGGTGTTATGTTTTATGAACGTTTTATCATCGTTTCTTGATGATTTTTACATTAGTAATGGAAATCATAAGTAATTGTCTTGTGGAGCTGTTACTCTAGGCATAAATCGAAGCGCCATTCCAGGAGTATAACACGTCATCACTGTTCTACTTGTGGTTGGATTTAAGTCTGGATTTTTTATTACTAAATCAGAACCAGCACAGTATAAGGTATATATTTCGTGGTAATCTGAAAATGTATTTTAAAGTATTCTATTTATTAACACGTAAGTACGATTTATTGTTGGTATTTCTTAAGTAAATACGCACACACAAGAATATGAAATTAGAAATACTTTAAGTCTGTGTAAAGGAAACGCACGAAGAAAGTGTAAGAAGTGCTAAATATTTTGTAAGAAAATGTTTATGAAATAAATAAAGTAAACCACCAACGATAAAAATATGCAGATCACTGAACTCGAATAATATAAGAAAACAGATTAACATATTGCATTGCAACACATTATTGCTTTATTTATGTTATACTTTGTGGCTCTCTTATTACATAAAAAAATACTAATACCTAGTAAAACGTCTTACATGCTATTTTATTTACCTACCCATCTTATCAAGATTGTAGATAGTCCCCTCCTGTGTGGGAATCCCAATGTTCCCTCACTGCCAACAAAAGGGGGCATGCCACACATGCATGGGGTGACAGATGGCCTCACCTGTCACCCCCAGGCTTTTGCTTATAGAGAACAGAGATCGTTTTGCGATCCTTGACGCCAGAGCCGTTTGCGATACTTGGCCCGTTCCCGGATCTGGTGAACCATGTTCTAAACATCTACTGGTCCCACTCTGCCCTCTCGTTCACAAGCATAACTTGCTCGCAGAAAGAGATAGCAGATTTCTGCCAGCGTGTGGCGTGCGGTATTCACGGTCCGGCCACCGCAGTGGTAGTATAGTCCATTCGCTTAGATATGGTCGCTTTGATCGCGCCGCCATCGCACGTGTAGCTTTTTGTCAAATGTAAATCAAACTAGCCGCCTGCGGCTTACACCCACAATAAAATATGATTTTTTCACGCCGAAACAGTGTGATGTGAATGGTTGTTGACTTTCTAACGTGTAAACTGAAAAAGTTTAAAGACTAGGAAGATGAGATGTTTTTATATTTCTACCTTTACAAGTACCTAACTTGTATGAATTAATATATTCGTCTTTCACAACCATAACCTCAATTGCGCGCAGGTGTACCGACACTATCTAAACGAATGGACTATACTCAGGTGTTGCCTCCTTGCGGATCAGACACAAAACGTTCTTTTTCAGTGATCACCTGTGTTCAGTGATCATCTGGTATGAGAGTTCTTTAGCCAAACCTTCATAACGGGTCTTAATCGCCGCAACAACGGCGTGTCCATTTATGACAAAAAATGTGATTGAAAAACAATTTAAACTTACCACTACTCGTTTATTGTGTGACTGTAGGGAGGGCTAGTTTGAAAAATTATATTTATCTACTACATTGAAGAAATTAACTACAGTAAAGCACTATTCTATTTTTTGTTCTGGTATCCCAAATTGACGCTACATCTTTGCTAGAATTGAATCATAATAATAGGTATAATATAATTTTGTATTACCGAGAGTTTCCGTAACAGAGATTGTAGTAATGTTGCTTTCTAAATGTATTATTTTATTGATCAAAAATTGAAACAAAGAAAAACAAACTTAAGAATCATTAATATTTTTATCTTTAATAAAGAATAGCACTACAAATAAATTATGTAAAGATATATAAAAATATGGCCTTAACCCTCTTCTGAGAGGAGACCCAAGCCCGCATGGGACGTTATGGGTTGTTGATGAAATAAAAAGTAATTGTTTTACTATAGTTTTACACTTAGCTTTACTCTGACAACGATCACAATTTCTATACCAAAGTACCTTTTTATTATCTGCATTAAATTTCAAATCTGCACATTCTTCTGGTAAGAGAATTTAGGGCGACCATTGTGTAACTAAGCAACTCGGTAGACCTTCTAATTAAAAGGAAATGCATTTCATTTGATGTTATGTACGCATGTATATATTTAAGTAGAAATATTTACATTGGAGACATTAGAAATGGTGTCCTTTACTCGTATGTTTAGATGTTCTTCGTAATGGTGTAATCCATGTAATAGGCCTCTTACAACGACTAGGTTCACAAAAAGTAAATAATTTAAGCAAAACACGGCTCGGACTCGTATTATCGTTAATTATCGGATTATAACCCTTTAACTCAGTGGAATAAGTTTTGGGAAGAATTATAGATGTCAATGAACTAATAATGCTTGCAGAACTGCTTTCAGAAGTTGTTCTTTGCTTGGTTGTTGTTGTACGTGGTGATTTTATGGTGAATACTTCTCTCGTAGTTGGTATACCAGTTGTTGAAGACGTTGTTCTCTTGGTAATGGTTGTTGAGCTACTAGGCGATATGGTTATTGTTATTGCGGTAGTCGGTGTTGTTGTAATGGTTGTAGTTATTGGGGTAGTCGGTGTCGTTGTAATAGTCACTTCTTTCTCAGTATTTGAAGTAGTTGTCACCATCATAGTAGTAGTACTTGTAGGATCAGTTTCTACACTATCTTCACCATCACTTTCTCTCTCGTCATGAATAGCGGGTAGAGTATTTGTAGTTGACGTTGTTGTTATCCAAGAAATAGGTCTATTGCAATGATGTTCACATGTATTTGAAAAAGTTTCAGTGCTATTCTTTTCTTTTTCGTCAGTATTTGAAGCAGTTGTTCCAGGGGAAGTTGTAGTAGGTGTTGTAGAATGTGATAAACTTGTAGTTTTAGAAGATGTAGTTGTTTCAGGGATAATGTGTGCTGTAGTATTGGGTATTGTAATACGAGTAGTGGTTGTCGTTGTTGCCATTGTAGTAGATGTGCTATAGTCTGATACTATAGTCTCAGTTTCTTCACTATGACTGTCGCTCTCAACATATATAGCAGGTACAATATTTGTAGTGGATGCAGTTGTATACCAAGTAAAAGGTCTATCGCAGTAATTTTCACATGTAGTTGAGAAGGATCCACTATCAATAGTTTCTTCTTCTGTTTCGTTCTCATTTAATGTAGTTATAACAGGGGTGGAAGAAGTCGAGGTATGAATCGTAGTGGTATAACTAGGAGTAGATTGTGAATTAGAAATGGGTGTTGTATTATTAATATAGATAGTAGTTTTAGACATAGTAGTAGTAGTCATAGTTGTCGTTGTTGTAGGACTGGTAGTTGTAGGAGTAGAGATGGTACTTGTTACAGTTTTTGTTATAGGATTTGTAGTAGTAGTCTTGGGCGTAGTAATAATGGTTTTAGGCATTGAAGTAGTTGTAGTGGTAGGAGTAATTTTGGGCGACGTAGTAATGGTAGGATTAGTTTTGTTCGACGTAGTAGTGGTAGTAGTAGTTTTAAACGATGTAATAGTAGCAGTAGTGGTTGTTAAAGTAGCTGTAGTTTTTGTTGTAGGACTTGTAGTTGTATTAGTTTTAAGCATAGTAGTATAAATTTTAGGCGTGATGATAGTTACTATGATTTTTGTTGTGGGAGTTGTGGTAGTAGTAGGAGTTGTAGTGCTAGTAGTAGTACTAGTTATTATTTTTGTAGTTGTAGTAATAGGAGCTGTAGTTGTAATATTTTTTGTTGTGGGATTTGTAGTAGTAGTTTTTGCCATAGAGGTAAAAGATTTAGTCGTGGTAGAAGTAGTAGTTTTAGGCACAGTTGTAGAAGTTTTAGACAGGTTAGTGGTCTTGGTAGTAGTTGATATTAATATTTTCATTATAGGATTTGTAATTGTAGATGTACCTGTTGGGAGGTAAGTAGAAGTCGTAATATCTTTGTGGACTCGTAAAGGTTTTGAGGTTGTAGTTCTTGGGCGATAAATAAAAGTGGTGAATGTATTAGGGAAAAATGAGGTAGGACAAGTCATAATTGTTTTACTTGTCGTCAGATACAAGTTTGGATAGCGAACTATCAAATTGGAACCAAAACAGAACAGGGTATAAATTTGCCGATAACCTGAAATTGATCACACGTTAAAAGTGGTTTTAAGCAGTGCAAAAAAAACGAGGAAGAGAATTCCTATGCTTGTTTTCCTGCCAAAATTAGTGACATTCCTATTTAGTAAAACAATTATTCTTTATAAGCAATTTTTTCAAAAACAAATAGATATTCTGATAGTTATAAATGATGTTCCTTTTGTGCACATTACAAAGTTATCTACTGTACGTTTTTGGAATAGTTAATGATCATTCTTACTTATTTTATAAATTAAAAAAAAAACAAATAGATACTTTGATAGTATAAAAATGTACTGTTCCTTCTGTGCTGTGTGATCTATTAGTCAGTGAATCGGGTCTGTCAGTTTCTTCTACTGTAGATTTATACAAGGGATCGAGAACATGGATATTTTTTAAAATTTACTATATTATAAACTCAGAGTGTTCAAACACATGTTTCTCGTTTTCATTTTATGGTTTTCAGTTATTGTCTTTTCTATAGTGTACTTAAATAGACATTCGCAATTGATCTAATTTGTGTCGTTTATTGAACGATTGAACTATTGATTGGTATTTAATTATTTTTTTATAACTATCACCAGTGTTCTTACAAGTTCCTGTGTAAAAAAATCTAGAAACTAGTCTTTGCAAATAGGACTATAAATTAAAAAAAAAACATTTTTTAAAGGTTTAAAACGCTATATAAAATTGTGTTTGCCGGCGTCTCAGTTTTTATGTTTTTACTACTATCAGGCTAGATGGCAAATCGGTATTAATACCGGTATCCATGATACTTTAATCGTTTTGTCTTTTTTATTCTTGTAATCCACGTTTTAGGTCTCCGACAATTGTTACATGGTGTTGTGTCAAGGTGAAAAGTCAGCTTATCAATTTTTGGTGTTATTAACTCCAAATCTGAATCACTGTCTATTGTTACACTGTCTGTTAAAAAGTCTGCTATGTTGTCAAATTCTGATTCAGTTTCTTTTGAAATAGTATTTATAGAAGATAGTTCTGTATTGTTATCAGTTGTGGTTAGAGGTGTTGGTACTGAGGCACGAATAGTGGGTGTGTTAATGGAAACATTTGAAGTAGTATGAACAGTAAGTTTGCTATGAGTAGTTTGTAGTGGTTCAATATCTGTATTTGTTTCAGTGTTATAGTTTGCTGTGGTACTAGGTTGTGTAATTGTATTTGAAGTACTTGTGGGCTCATTCATTTCTTCACTATCACTGATTATCTCATTGTAAGTAGCAGGCAGAGTATTCGTAGTTGATGTAGTTGTTATCCAACTAATAGGTCTATTGCAATTATATTCACATGCATTTGTAATGGTTTCAGTATTACTTGCTTTTTCCTCAAAAGTGGTTACAACTGGGGTTGTAGTAGTTTTGGTTGTAGCAGTATAACCAGTAATAGGAGTTGTTTTTTGGTAAAGTGTTGTATTGTTATAAGTACTAGTGGTGGTTTTAGGAATATTAGTAGTAGTGGTAACAGTTGTCATCATGCTTGTAACAGAACCTATAGTTGTAGTAGATTTAGGGATAGTAGCTATAGTTTTGGGCGTGGTAGTTATAGTAGTGGTAATTTTAAACACAGTTTTAGGTGTGTTAGTTATAGTAGTAGTATTTGTTTTAGGTATGGCAGTAGTTATAGTAGTAGTAGTAGTTTTAGGCAAAGACATAGAAGTTACAGGTGTGGTAGCAGTACTAGTCATAGTAGTACTATTAGTAGTAGTTTTAGGCATAGGTGTAGAAATTTTAGGCATGGTAGTAGTAGTTTTACATGTGAATGTTGGGATGTAAGTAGTAGTCGTAAATTTTGTAACTATGTTAGTAATACATGCAGCAGGGCAGGTCATTATGGTTTTACTTGTCGTTGGATGCAAGTTTGGAGAGTGTACTATTAAATTGGAACCAAAACAGAACAGGATATAAATTTGCCGAAAACCAGAAATTAATCACGAATTAAAAGTAATTTTACAAATAGAAAAGTGGGAAACGCAAGTCTACACTACTTTCTGTTGCCTCATATTTTTTTAACTATGTTACACAATGTAAACTTATAACTATAAGCTGATTTGCTGTTGGTTATTTTATAAAGAAATATACTTGATGTTAGTTCTTAGCTATGAAGTATCAAAATTAATAGTATCCTCCATAAAAAAATGTAATAACTGCTCAAATACGAATAAAAATTTTATATTGCCGTTCTGTTTATTTTATGAATTTTCTTTACCTTATGCTTCATCAAAAAGGGAAAAATATCTTTATTTCTTAAAAAGTTTATTTTTTTGGTTTATGATAAAAAATCATTACCTTAATTTTTGTGATACAGATAGACTTGTTCGCGATAAGAATTATCGAATTCTAATATAAAAGTTTACGAAACATTCTGATCTACTTCCATGACGTTTCGAACTGGTTAGAACTAAAATAATTTTATTTGAAACTTAAATATAATGTAAATCAATTTTTATGAGAACAAGAACTTTTTTAAAATTTGAGTTTGCCGGTGTCTACTTCATAGTTACTATTACTAGGCGACAGACTACATTATAATCCATGCGACAGACTCTTTTTAATGTAAAAGCAATAATATGATTGCTACCGCTTCCCTAAACTAATTACGACGTACAATACAGAACATATTTGTATTAATAAATTTTATTCTTGTTCAAGTGAATTTCTAGGTTAAGTAAAACTAATACATTTAAATATTAATGAATTAAACTTTTCCCTGAAACTTTAATACCGGTATCCGTGATACCTTAATCGTCTTGTACTTTTCAGTCTTGTAATCCACGTCCTAGGTCTCCGGCAATCGTTACATGGTGTTGTTTCAATTACATAATTCAGTTTATCAATTTTCGTTGGTACTGACACTGAATCAGTGGTTGTTGAATGCTCTACTAAGTTATCATATTCCGATCCAGTATCGTTCCATAAAGAATTTTCAGAAGAAAATTTCGTTGCTTTGTTGATAGTGGGTACTACACTAGAACTGATAGGTGTATTTATAGGATCTCTTTTATGAATTGTTTGTAGTAATTCAACAGCAGGATGTGTTTTAGGCAAAATATTTGCTGTAGTAGGTTGTGTAATACTTGAAGTACTTGTAGGTTCCTCCCTTTCTTCGCTATCACTGTTCCTCTCATTATGTATAGCAGGTAAGGTATTCGTGGTCGCTGTAGTTGTTATCCAACTAATAGGTCTACCGCAACTATATTCACACGTAGTTGCGAAGGATTCAATATTGTTTATCTCTTCAGTATTAACTACTTCTTTTTCTAAATCTTTCTTGTTTAAAATAGACCTAACAGTGTTAGAAGTAAATGTATTACGAAATGTAATAGTATAACTAGCAGTAGAAGAATCAGTCACAGTTTCAGGTGTGGTAGTAGTATTAGTTTTTATTATTTTTGTATTAGAATTTGTAGAAGTAATTTTTGATGCGCCTGATGGGGTATTAGCAGTAGTCGTAGATTTAGTGTTTGTAGAGCGAAAAATAGAAGTGGTGACTGTGTTTAAAAAGCAGGAGGAAGGGCAGTTAATTATAGTTTTACTTGTTGTCGGATTCAAGTCTGGTTTGAGAACTATCAAATCGGAACCAAAACAGAACTGTGTGTAAATTTGACGATAACCTGAAATTCATAATTTGTTTACAGTAATTTTAATTAGTACAAATCGATAATTGGATTTGGGAAAGTTTACATGTTTTGTTCCCTTAAAAATTAACTACTGTGCGCGTGTTTTCTAAATATCTAACTAGGTCTAGAACCTGTATTTTTTTATACTGATTAGTAATCTATACAATAAAAAATGTTTACTTTCAACAATTTCAAAGTATATCATAACATATTTTCAAATATTTTTGTCATTGGAAGGCTGTATATTTCTTCATGAAAAATTCGTTTTTTTTTTTATTTTATTTTTGCAATA
This sequence comes from Spilosoma lubricipeda, assembly GCA_905220595.1. Classification (NCBI taxonomy): domain Eukaryota; kingdom Metazoa; phylum Arthropoda; class Insecta; order Lepidoptera; family Erebidae; genus Spilosoma; species Spilosoma lubricipeda. Next base: position 9,299,435 of record HG992295.1, read on the forward strand.
ATATTCACAAGTAATATCATATTTTAATCTGACTACGTTGACTACGGCAAAGGCAAAATAAAGGGTATACCTATATAGTTATGTACTATTTATCTAGCATGTCTGTTTAATGAAGCTGTTCCTGGCACCCATATAATCGTAGTACATATACAGTGGGTGGTTGTTTTTATAACTCAAAAAGTATCACTGATTTCAAAGATGAATTGTAATTTTTTAGTGTGAACTTATTCTACTTCAAATGTAAGTAGTAAGTAAGTAATTTAAAACATTTTGTCCTAGATAATCCAGTCCACATGGCGTAGCCAACTTCTTTACTGGTTTGAGTATATAAACTTCAATTTTGAAATATTTTTTGAATAAAATGTGTACACATTTTATGGTTATTTAGGTATGCTTTTTAAATTCTAATAAAATGCTATAAAGTATTTCTTTATCCAACGCTCCTTAAAATGCTCATGATGTAAAATAATTTTATTTGGAACTACATTTTTTCCTGAGTACAACAAAGTTGTTCTTATGTATATTACGTTAGACAGCTTCTCACCTTTTATAGTTCGAGTATTATTACATGCATGAAATGTAAAAAGGAGCCTACCTACCTAAGTTAACGAACCTAATATTCAATCACTTTATCAATTATTGTGCTTATTATATTTTAATCTAATAGGATAGGACTAAATGATAATTGAATATATTAATACCCTGCAAAGTTAAGCAATCCTAGCCAGGTCAGTCAGTCATGGGTAACCATTCTTAGCAGAATGAAACTTCCCCGTGCCTCAGAGAGCAGGTTAAGCCGTCAGTTGCTAAACAGTCATATTAGGCAATCGTTATAAAACCCTAAAAAGTCCAAAAATAGTATTTCTATACAATTTCGACATCGTCTAGTACTGGGACTCTATTATATTCAGCCGTATGGTAGCCGTAGATTTGCTAGGTAATTTTAGAGCAAAAAATAGACCTACTGACTGTACTTGTAAAAAAGAAGGCAAGACAAGACTAAAATCAGAAGAGGGCTGAAGGACAAAGGAAATATTTTATCGATATGATGAATGTAAATTTTAGAATTGAATAAAAATAATTCATGATTATTTAAATAAAGTAAATTAGTTACTCAAACATTAAGACAAGTATCCATGATAGTTTAATTTTTTTTTCGTTTCTTAGCCTTGCAATCTACGTTCTAGGTCTCTGGCAATTATCACATAATGTAGTTTTAAATATATAAGTAAGCTTCTCCATTGGTGTTGGTAGGTATTAGCCTTAAAACTAACTGACTGTCTACCGAGAAGTCATTGGACTCTTCGGTAGACAGTCAATTAGTTTCAAGGCTATAAAAAAAGAAGGAATCAGAATATGACAATATATTGATATTTTGATATATATTGATATTGTCATATTCTCATACATTGTTTTTTAAATAAATTATCCGTATTAGGAAATTAGATAGTAGACAAAGCACGAGGACTGAAAGCGCTTGTAGGAACATTTGAAGTTGAACGATCTCTGTAATATGTAGTCAGGAGTTCAGTAGTAATAGGACGAGTAATAATAGTTGGATCAGGTGTAGTAAGAGAAGCAATTGTCGGCAGGAGCAGAAATATCAACACCATTGGTAGTTGTACGGTGAGTATGAACATTAGGTAAATTGTTAGTAACAGTTGTTATATCTGTAATGACAGTTAGATTGCAATTTGTTTTGAAAGAGATTGAACGTGTTTCAGTTTCAATTACGTTAACATGATAATTAGTAGCTGAGCGTGTCACAGTTGTTTAAAACTCATTCTGAGCATAGGTTTGCCAAAAATCTGAAATAATCATTGCGGACTTTGATCCACCAACGTCTTTTTTTGGATATGACTAAAGAGTAGTGCGTTACATCTACATTGTTATACAAAGAGTTTGCACGAATCCTTAATTTATTTAAGGAATTAATATTGCGTGAAAGATAACTCTTACTTATCATATTAAGAGTAAAACGCTAAAATATTTTCAAGGAAACATTAAAATAATTGTGCATATTGTTTTCCTTTAATATTTACCAAACAACAATGTCTGCAGAGGAATCTATACTAATATATAAAGCTGAAGAGTTTGTTTGTTTGTTTGTTTGAACACGCTAATCTCAGGAACCGCTGGTCCGATTTGAAAAAATCTTTCGGTGTTGGATAGTCCATTTATCGAGGAAGGCTATAGGGTATATATCATCACGCTACTACTAATAAGAGCGGAGCAACAATGAAGAATGTTTCAAAAACGGGGGAAATTTTCACGCTAGGGGCAATATAAGGCGCAAACGAGGTTGCGTGGGTCAGCTAGTATTTTATAAAGAGGGAAAACCTCTTAACGCAAATAAAGATAAATAATAAAGCTGTAAATTTTCTTCATTTCTTTTTTTTTTTTTAATGTTTGACCCTGCCATAATGACTCTACTCTGCCTGATGGAAAGCAAGCAGAACTCACTCTCACGGAAATTCACTCTACGAGGACAATTTAAATGATCATATCTCTGTTCTGTGATTGTAACGACTCAACGAATTGCGCTAATATTTTGCCTAGAATAACGATGCTTTAAAATTATCTATAGTTTAGTCTGATAAAATTTAATTTAAAGCTATTGCTTTCTTAAAGAATTTGATTTTAACCCTTTACAAGAAAACAACAATTGAGAAAATGTCAATAGAACGAAGTTAGGGTTTCCACAAATATATTATATATATATATATATATATATATATAAATTATATACATAAAATAGCATATATAAAAGATTGGAGTAAAAACATTTGAAGTATTTCAAATAATTTATTAATCACCTCTTCCGTTTAACATTGGTAATCTGGTACACCGTTGCACGGGCTTCTCTGTACGGTTAGTTTCCTGAAGTCTGAAAGATAACAGATAAAACATGTTAATTTGCGATATCAGGTTTTATCTGTAGGTAGTTTTACTCCAATCTTATACGTACCTAACTACAAATTGTTACAAAATGTTATGGTCATAGTTAAGCGTGTATGAGCAGCGTGAATGAAACACAGATTTCAAATTTTGGGGGCTCTCCATGTCGAATTTCAACACAGAAATCAGCAAATAGATAAAGTTAGAGATGAAATTAATGTTTGTCTAGAGAAGGGTAACAAATAGCGCCATTTTTTAAACTCGTAATACCAAGAAAGTTAATGGTATAGCGGCATCGTTACGAAATGTCCGCAAAAATATAAATACATTTTATTTTACAGATGTTTTCGAACAGATTTTTCTTTTTTGTTGATTCGAACGGAGATTAGAATTGGCTTGACAATTCATGTAAAATAGTGTCAAACGGCAGTTATTTTTAGGCGTGTGCCAACCTTAATAAGTTATTGGTGCAACTGTAATTTTATATACTATATTTTTATACGTAAATAATTTTATTCTTAATCTTTTATAATTTTCTTTATAAATTTCTTCAGCTGTTATATATATGTATATTTATATATATATGCTGAAAGTTATGAGTCTAATATATGTGTAATGGTGTGTTTCCTCTAGAAAAAACTATTTTATAGTGGAAATGTTAGAAAAGATAAGACGGAACAGTGACCTACTTATTATTCTTCTAACGTCTTCCAACACCTAAGTCTTTTAGACGTTATTTAGTTCTAGAATAGAGGAAAATACTTTATTCGAATAATTTTAAAACTATAATAATTATAATCTAACAATTATTATCTACATTGAAAGGACTCTACACGCAAAGTTTTTTATAGGCTTATAATTTGTTTTATTTTGGTCTAAGATTAAGAGAGGCCTTAATAGTTCTTAGCCTGACTTTGTTAAAACTTTGTTGAAATGTACAAGGTTCCGAAAATTATTTATTAGTACCCATCTGCCAATTGTTTTTGTTATCTTCGAGTTTACGGACAGTAGCTTACCCTTGCTTTTGGAATCCGCAATAAAATTTAACCAATACAATGTTTATACCTCGTCTGAAGATCATCTTTTGACGTAATTATTTGGACACTGATATGGTGATAAGGGAAATCTTCCAATCGTGTAAGTGAGGACCTAAACTTCTTATACGAGACTTCGTAAATAGAATATGAGAGTACTTTTGTACTTCATAGCATGAAAAATGAGTTCAGATTATATTTGTACACAAATATATACACAGCTCAAATAATGTTTAGCATTCATAAGCTAAAACACGTACTATTCCTCTACATAATAAGTGCAGAAACAAGAGTTTTTTGAATACGTACCGGCGTGATAATCGCAGTTATATTCATACATGTCACATTGATCAAGAAATGTCCGTCTAATACAATTATTCTCTGAAGTTGCACATACCATTCTGTTGTCGTGGACACAAGCTTTAGCTAGGTCACAGTAATTCACAGGCTGTTGAAAAACATACTCAATTATAAAATTATATTCATTTCAGGTTGTACTTTTCAAGTTAATTTGTCCTCAAGTTTATCTATCAATAAAATGTTTGAAATAATTAAGCTTTTGGTCAGTAGAATATCAAGATTTCCATAACAGACAAAGAAATTATAAATATTTATTTTTAAGTTCAAAAATTATTCTACTCTTCATTAAATAACACTAATAAAAATAAAATTTACAAATGTTAAGTGCTCCTGTGTCCAGTGCACTGAAGTTATAACTGTAACAAGAGAAAATATTTAGAGGTATGACTAATAAGTATGGATTACTTTTAAGGAACAGTAATAATAGCAAATCTAATACGGTATTTAACTTTTTAAAGATATATGTTAAAGATGGAATTTGTTTCTATACATTCTAGAATCAAAATCACATGTACTTATTCCACTATTTTAATGACGAGTATGTTTATACCTGACCAGCTTCGCCCTAGGACATTATAATGCAATTTTGAATCTAGACTGTATATAACAAATATTGTGATGACGAAAATTAAGTACCATCAGAGTTTTGTACCAAAATCATTAAAATTAAGTATATGTAAATGAAAACACGACTATAATACAAACTATATATCGTTTAGGACAATATGCGACTGTGTTAATGAACTATTCTTAGAGTTCAATACTCTTTTTACCGATTTCAAAAAAAGGAGGAGGTTTCTCAATTAGACCGTATATATATATATATATATATATTTATGTGTGTTTGCGGATAACTTCGTCGTTTATGAACCGATTTTGATGATTCTTCTTTTAACAGACTAAACTAGTATTGCTACTTAAGATTGAGCGATTAGTGTAATTTTATGCAATACAACTTAATCCTTTTGTTGTTGAATTTGTTCTAGGACAAGAATGAAGAGTTGTCCAAATTACTGATGATCGGAGTGTGACGGAATGATATATAATATGTCAGTCAAATGTGACATTCATGAGTGAAGTTAATTTCTGTTTAATTTTTTGTTAAATATGTTCTTCTATATTAGATTTTAAAAAACTCTATTCCATTTCTTTTTTCACTATATGAGTAGTCTTAATAGACATAACCAAAACTTATAATTAGTTAAAGTATCTAAAGCCTTTTTGACAGGGTTAATAATTTAAAGAAAAATTAAAATAAAGTAGCTCACCCAACAAACATAATAAATACATTTTACTTGAAACTCATTTTATTTTCATAATTTAATGTTCTTATGGTTTTAAGAAATTTTCAATTTATGTTTCAAACCTAATAAAATATTTATTGCTGTGACTACATGTACCTAATCGTAACAAAATATAGTAGCTACTCGTTTTCGGTACACAAGACTTTGTATTTTATAGTGCATTTTTCACATAGCTCATCTTAACCTTTTCCGATCATTATTTTTACTCTTGTAAGCAGGCAATTTAAATATTTCAAGTAGAATAAACCAAAAATAACACAATTATGTGAACAATTGAATGCAAGTGTTTTAAACTACACTGTAATAATTTAAAATATTCAAACTGCTATATATTTTTGATTTTTATGTCCTCAAATTGTGGATATGAGGTATGCAAATTAGTATATTAAAATTAATAAAATTAATTAACATACAATTTATTGGAACGAAGTTCCATATGGCGCGTTGCGAAAGAGGGATAGACGGAAAAATTAAGACCAAAAGTTGTAACGACACTTCTAACTTTTTTTACTTTTTTTAGTTCAATAGCGAATCAACTAAAGTACTACGAATCGACTATTATCGAGGTACAAACTATAATTATAACTTCGTTCCATCCGGGTTTCCCTTGACACCTTTCAAGTTTTTTATACCATGTCTGAAGTATCGTCCTCCGATATAAGAGAAATTTGTATCGTACCCATTTAATAAGCGAGAATCTAAAAGTCTTATTATACAACACTAAGCAAATACTATAGGTAAAATACGTAAGAAAATATGACAATAGATATATGTATGTATCGTTTGTATATCATACTGGTTGAAGTAGAAAGTACGAAGGTACGAAAAAAGGTACATATTAAAATAACTGACGAACAGACCACGATTAGATAAAGCTTTTAGCACAGTAGTTTCTTTTAAACCAACTTTGTAACATAGAAATTTAGATAAGTGACATCTGTGCTATATAGAAAGATGTAAGAAGTCATGGAGTTGTGCAGAGAGACATTTATTGATGTAGGTCTCGAAAGCGCTCATAGATGGCGCTAGGATTTAAAATGCTTTTAATGTTTGAATGTTGTAAGGAAAAATTGCATCGTCCGGCACCTTTGCAAGGCGGGGCCTGACCTGTCGGATCTGTTGACGGCAAATGTATTCAAACTAACCGCGCGATGTATGCTTCATTGTACTGTGCCTCAAGAAATCAACGAGAACTTTCACGATGTTTAGCAGTATCGAGTCTTGTTCTGGAATCATCTTCTTTAGTAACAATATCCTACTTAATATTATAAATGCGAAAGTGTGTGTGTTACTCTTTTACACAAACACTACTGAACGGATTTGGATGAAACCTTACAGTAATATAGCATAGACATCAGAATAAAACATATGCTACTATATTGTTACTATATTTGCCGCGATAACCGACATACACGCGGGCGGAGCCGCGAGCAACAGCTAGTATACCATAACAAACAGTAGGCTAGGTATAATCATTATGATAAATATTGTAAGTACAGGTTCAAATAAAATACCCCGTGCCATAAATGTTTGCTACAATACAGTACATACAATACTAATAAACGCAGTATAAAAAAGTTGAAATACATACCTCAGACCTGCATTGTTCATTAACAATATTTCATGATTCACCGGTCGACGCTTCATTCTTGTTGATTATAAAAAGTATTGAAGAATAGGTAGGTTATTGTCATCATAAGGTACCGTATTGTCATTATTGTTATAAAGTTGCATTTTTATTGCTATTTATATTATCGACTTGTTGTATTAGGACTTCTTTTAAAACAAGTAAATCCTACATAAAATTTCTAACAAGTCTTAGATTAAAGTCTTTGAGATAAAAAATATTGCTTTGCAATATGAGGTTTAATTTTTAGTTTCATTAGTCTTATTACAAGGTTTACAAAAAACAATTTTCGCATAAAGTCGTATTGTTTAGAAGAGCTTGTAGGGATGATATAAGTAAAACTATTAATACAAATCAAAAGGGTTTGACGGAATTAGGATAAAAGAAATTAAATCTTGTCAAGAACAATTAAGTTCTGTTATAGCACTGTTTATTAATTTATGTGTCGAAAAGGGAACTTATCCTGATAAAGTAAAAGTTGCAATTATAAGAGCTATATTTAAGCAAGGGAACCATACTAACTACACAAATTATAGACCAATAGCCATACTGTCGGTGCTAAATAAAATAGTTGAAAAGTTTGTTGTTGGTCAGATAAGTTCTTTCAAGGTCAAGAAGCAGGTGGTGGTGGTCTTCATTGACTTTAAAAAAGCTTTCGACACCCTTGAACACCACCAGCTGCTTCAAGCTATGGAGGAATGTGGGGTCACGGGACCACTTAACCAGTTTTTCCGGGCGTACCTCAGCAACAGAACGTTGTGAACGTCGATTGATGGCGCCATTGGTGAAGAAAAATATGTGACGTGTGGTGTGCCAACTGTATCCGTGTTCGGTCCCGTCGGATATATTATGCATGTAAACAGTATGCGTAATGTTGTACAAAACTGTAATATATACATGTATGCTAACGATACCAGTTTGGTCTATGCTGATAAAGACTTGAATATAATTGAAACGCGCATTCAACAAGACTTCACTAATATAATTAAATGGTTCCACGACACTGGCATTATTGTAAACATAAATAAAACAAAATGTATGCATATCCGATCTCCATATCTTAAAAATGTCGGTCGTCCGCCGGCTATAGTAGGTCATAGCTATGAATGTCTACATAGTAAAATAGTATCACAGTGAACGTGTGCAAATATAACAGTGGTGAATGAATGTAGGTATTTGGGGTTGACTATTGATAACAATTTTTCTTGGAAAATATATATCACATATTTGTGCGACAAGTTGAGATCAGTTTTAGTAAATTTTCACCACCTTAGTTTATTTTTAGATAGGGTCACTTTATACACAGTGTTCCACGCGCTAGTGGATTCAGTTATCTCTTATGGTCTGGCATGCTATGGTAACACATTTAAGACCTACCTAGACAAAATAAAACAGTTACAAATCAGATTCATGAAACTACTGGTTCATAAAAAAACAAAAGAACGTTGTAAACTGAATAACTAATGTAGGATGCTTCCAGTTCATGAGAGAGTGGTGTTGATGTTAGCGTCAGAACATTTCGGTAGCAGTGAGTTCCGAATCAATTCTACTTACTGTAGACCTCAGAGAAACAGATATATCAAAAGATTTGTTGTTCCTCCTTTTAACAATTATTACGGACAAAGATATAGAACATATTTGATTCCAGTTATATTTAACGGTGAACCGTTAGAAATAGAAAATACTAGCACTACTAAAAAATCTTTCAAAAATAAAGTTAGTAAATACCTGCTAGAAAATTATTATAAGGGCTTCTAGAAAGTTTCTTTTTTAATTATTATTATAATTTTTCGCATAAAGGTTGTCCATGCTGTGGGGTCACCACAACTGTTGTGCTAAACATTATAACATAAGTATTGTTTTGTTTTGGTTTTGTCAATGAATATATGTTATATTAAGTACTATATTGCTTAGATGTATAAAAAGGGAGCTACATCTGCCAACAAACTGAAGAAATCAGTTTGGCAGAGGTATGTGTATCAGGAAAAGCATTTGTATCATTTGGAATAAAAACTTTTTATTTATTTTTATTATTATATTATTGATCTCCAAGGATTTTTAGGAACATTCAAAGAGAGAATACGACAGGAGACAAAGGAGGAATACAGAAATGAAATTGAAATTGGCATACGATAATTGACGAATTTATAGATGTATCTCGAAAGGTTCGCATTAGAAAGCTGACATACTACTCTGTCAAGAAAGTACAAGAAAAAAATCAATAATACTCAAAATGTTAGTTATTCATCCAAATTTATTTTACCACCTTCAAAGTATGCTCTTTCAGAAACGTTTCACTTACGCCAATGAATAATGCAATTATCAAAACATTTTTTAAACGCTGTTTCCGAAATTGCGAATTCGTCTTTAGGTCTTCTACCGATTGAAAACGGATGCCATGAAGTGGTAAGTAATATGAGTTTAGGAAAAAGAAAAAGGCGGCTAGAGCTATATCTGGTGAATATGGTGGTTGCTCGATGGTATTTCTTGAGTGTTTGATCAAAAATTCGTTCACAATGATAGCCATGTGCGAAGACGTATTATCCTGTTGCAAAATTCAAGAATTTTCTTTCCACCAATCTAGCCTTTTTCGTCAAATTTGCTCTCTTAAACGCCGCGTAACGTTCAAATAATATTCGTTATTTACCTTTGACCTTCCGGCAATAAATTAGATTGCACAACACCGCGAGAGTCAAAGAAAACAGTCAAACAACATGACTTTGACTTTTGATCGACTTTGGCGTGATTTTTTCGGTTTCGGTTCAGTTGGAAGGCGCCACTCCGAAGCTTGTTTACTAGTTTGCATTTCGATGTGGTTTTGATTACCACGGTCCCCTGACATAATTTAGGTAATATAAAAAAAAAAGTGAAAAGTGTTAAAAAAGTGTTAAACAAGTATGTGTGTGTATTTGATTATTTTCAGTATAAAGGAGTCGTATCGAGAAAGGAAGAGAGTAAAATTTAATTGTTTATACTTGCAAAACACTTGCAAATGTTGTCTTTGCGTCTTTTTGTAATAGTAAGAAAAGGAGTCTTGATGTTGTAGAAGTACTCTGATTAGTATGAATAACTGTCTTACAGATAGGACCTCACAGCATTTTAATAGTTTTTCCGCTTCCTTTAGTGCTGCGCGTTGTGCTGAATCCAATTTCGGAATTGGGTTCTTAGGAGCTCCGCCCCAAACGCAAATTGAATACGACGAAGCTGATTGACAAAGGGCGAGGTGGTTTTTTTGACAAACTGGGCCTCCGCCATATGTCGAAGATTCTTATAGATAGATAATATAAGTTTTAGTAGTTCTTCCCATGTTTGAAGATGCTTACAATATAACCATTAAAATATAATTATTTAACAGCATTGACCTAAAAACCCAAATAAAATTCGTTGTTTAAGTTTCTATTTAATTCTTGATGAGACAATAGCAAATACATACTTAGATCATCTTTTTGTCATACATTTATTTTCCGCATCTCTTATTTCAGATTTCTTTTTATTGGGTTTAGATAAAACTTTTATTGACTACAATAAAGCACCATAGTGTCATGATTCCCTGCTATTTAGGACAAGGTTGAGTAAGAGGCTCAAACGTTTCAAGTGTAATATTCTGATAAATTACTTTTATATTGTGTGTGAACAATTATGGTATTTATTTTGGCTACCACTTCAATGGAGTATTTTTATATACCTCTGTGACAAGGAAAACGCAAGGTAGCCAAGCTTAGTTATCTTACAACACAACAACAAACCCTTGCAGGGTTAATAGTATAAAAACTATGGTTCAAATAGCAAAGGTTATTTGTTTATTTACAAATATCCTGTTTAACGATAAAGGTGGATAAAACAGATAATGTCTGTTATGTCATCAGAAAATATATCAAGAGTGCTGAGACAGCGAGAATATACACTTACATACATAAAAATACTGATTTAACTGATAGTCAAGATCGGTAGGATGTGTTTGCATAACACTACGGTTAACCACACTTATTAATTGGAATCTAGCGTAGATAATACTGACCCTTTAATTAATAAAATTATTTGTATTAATACTTAGTTATCTCTCGACACAAAAACAATAGCAAATTTACAGTATAAAAAGATAGTCATAATAGCAAAGGCTATTTGTGTATTACCAAATATCTTGCTTAATGATGAAGCTTTATAAATAATAAATAAATATTTCGGATATCTAACACACAACGCCATCTAGTTCCAAGCTAAGCAGAGCTTGTGTTATGGGTACTAGACAACTGATACAAATACATATATCCTTTTTTTTGTAAATACATACATATTATTCATAGAAAACTCCGAAACAAATATTTGTAGATCATACAAACATTTAGTTCGACCCCGAGACCTCATGATCAGTAGTCGCACACGCCAACCGCGAGACCAACGACGCTGTTAAAATAAAGCAGGTACAGTCTGTTGAATCAACAAAGATGGGTACAAAAGTATCGAGGGGCAATAATTTACAAACATAGACTGTACTAAATGATAGTCACCATCGGTAAATTTTTCGTTTAGCTACGGATTCGTTCCATGACCAAGACCAAACAGCCCGTGTGTTGTACCTAGGCTTCGACCAGGCCTGCCAATGGTTGTTTGAGGGCTCACGTGCAATGCCAGTCTTTTCTTTCCGTGTCGAATTGAAATACATTTAGATACTGGACGATCAGTGATATGGTTATGATATACTGAGACCGATTTAAACAACACTCTGTGTCGGATACTAGTAACCGAGGAACTAGATGTGACATAGAAAGGAAACTTCTGGTACCCTGACAGATCTCTTCTACGGAGCCATCTACGGTTTACAAATAGTCCCTTCCTATTTAGTGACCACAATCTCTGCTAACTGGCTCTAAAGATCTAACCCTGGCCTGCTTCTAAACAAAATCTCAATAATCTATATAATACAACGAAGTAACACTTCTAAATATTTTCGTTCGTTAGAATATGTCGATTTTGTTGCTTGTGCGATATGAACAAAATTTTCAAAATTTTACTGTTCTTACCGGGTCAGTTAAAGTGGACTCTGGATTAATACATGTAAAGTAAGAGATATAAAATTTTCCTTCATCCTTCATTTTCCTCAATTTGAAGAACATTATTAATGTTATTCAAGGTAGTTTTGGTATGCGTACAGTATCAAGCGGTACGGGTAATTCTTGAATTTAACGAAAGCCATGACCTGACCATGAGGTAAAATAATCAAGAAATCTCCTCATATTACACGGGCTTGGTTATTTACTGGCTTTAAAAAGATTCTATAGTCTTAGGTATACTGTGCAATCTTGATTATACTTTTTAAAATATATCCAGACATGTCATAATGAAGTACACCACACAAGCTTCATACACACATATTTGTGTTCGTTTTTTGTTTTCTCGAAAGACGGTCCCCATTTCATCTCATCCATATTTTATATATTTTTAACATTGATTTCATCACGACGAAGACTTAAAGACTTGGAGACTATAAACACTTGATATTGGTAGAAATAGCTGAGCCAAGAGATCTGGTTGGTTGTCATTTCATCAAAAAGAAGAAGAAGAATAAAATGTGATGCTTAGTTAACAAGAAAAATATTAAAAACTATAACGCAACAATGTAAAATCTTTTGATAAAATGTATATGTCTACTAAGGTATTTCCTCCGTGTGGTTAACGGAGTCTACATCTAGTTGACTACATTCTAGGGGAAGAACCGGTGGTATACCCTTCAGATGACCCATCTGTCTGTTAAACCATTTTACTTACTACCACAGGCATTCTTTTCTAGTGTAGACTAAACTAGCTGTAAAAATTAGTGATAAGGTGCACTATACTTAAGCTAGAAATTCTAAAGTAAAAGTAGAAGTAAAGATTGCCAAATACTAAGAAATGTAGATAAAATATACCTCCATAGATATACATATAACGATGCTTACTTAAATGCATATAAATTCACAATAATGTGTAAATAAAAAGGACTCAAAACGTTAAAACATATTGGGAACTGATTAAAAAACCTTAAAAAACTGCGGACATCGTTATGGTTGTCAAGTTACTACAAGTTTACAATCGTTTGGATGATAGTGTAATGAGTAATTCAATGAGAAATAAAAATGTTTCCATTGTGTAGTATGAAGGTTTACATTGATTCATTAGCTATAACTACAGTTAACTCCCTTCAGCTGAACAAGTCAGTGGTGCCTACCTTCTCACCGAAAAATAAACACTTTATAAACACGCGAAAATGAAAATAAAATCGACTAACATTTTTGTAAGGAAATATACACGAAATTGCTAATATAAAAACTATATCTTTGGTATTATATGAAATATAAAGTATACTGATTTGATATTTTTGTTACAATAAAGTGCAGTTGAGTCAAAGTGTCGCGAATTGAAGATGGTGTTCAAATTTTATAAAAATGCTTTGCCAGTAAGTCGGATACGATCAATAACTGCACAGGTAAGTTGACAAGACGATTTGGCTCTCTTCTTATTCTTCTTTGATGAAATAGCAACCAGCCGGATCTCTCGGATCAGCTATTTCTGCCAATGTCAAGTGCTTATAGTCTTCAAATAATAAGTCTTCAAGTCATTTAGTTTTCGTCGTGATGAAATTAATGATATAAAATATAAAAAATGTGGATGAGATGAAATGGGGACCGTCTTTCGAAAAAACAAAAAATGATCTACGATTTTGCTCTCGGGTATTACTGACAAAAATGTCAAATAGACTCTTCTTCCATTTAAATGCCACTTTTTTATTTCTTTAAAAGACACATTCCGCATTCCGAATTTTGTGAAATCTGTGTTACAATTTAATCATCTCAGCCGAAAGGGTGTTCTTTGTGTTCGTTTCATGTATGTTTGTAGAGCCCGCCGCGACACGAGATGTATGTTCCTAACGCAGGAGTTATCTTCTAAAAATTAAAAAAAAAAGCACAAAAGACTGCTGGACAAAGGCCCCCACGGGCCGTTACTAGACCGGGATTTGCGATGGGGTGGTGCGTCGGAATCGGACCGACGAAAACCATACGTACCACTCTGCGCCTGATATTAGAGGAATACGGAAACTGTTGAAATTAAGACCTCCGGATCTGGTTGGCATAGACTTCCTCCAGGGCTCTCCGACAGCCGATCCTATCATGTCTCATATAATGGCTGTATAATACTTCATTATTTTTTTAATAGTAACAAGCTGCATTCAACAAGTTCTTAAAACTAGGAACATGTGTAAAAACCTAAGTATTAGAATTTACTAATAAAGCCTGAATAGAAAGCTGTTCAGTAATATGATTATGAATATATTTAGTTAGCTTTTTTATATTCAGTAGTTTGTAGAAAGCTGCATGTGTCACTATAACTGCTTATCGTTAATCTGTTTATGTTATGTTTACCTAATGGGGCATTTGGGGTATGTAACCCGGGAACTAAAAAAGGATCAAGATTCTAATTTCAGTTATATTTCAGTATGTTATACCTGTACATATCCTCGGTACAGATACGAAATATTTTTGCATTTGCAAGCCTAGTTTTTAAAATAAAGGTTTTTGAAGATTACATGAAACGTGAGTCAGAGAATGTCATAAAATAAAAAATATATAACATAAAATAAAACTGGAATAGGAATCTTGATCCTTTTTCGCTGTTCGTTTCACGTGATATGATTCACGTGATAGAAGTAATGTAAAATTAGTCTTTCTACATACTCGCTTCTTTATTCTGCGTTTAGACGTAATTTTTATACTTTAAGTGTTGGAAACAAACTTGGTTTACACTTTAGTGTAAACTAAGTTTGTTTGATGAACAGGAAACCTTAGTGATTTTCCTTAGAGTTCTAGACCTAAAGTTTAAAAGTTATCTCTGTGTACCCCCATTAACAAATTAATAGTGTACTTCAGATGAACGCGTAAGTGACACGAATCTCACGGCGCTTATGACATTCTTTTCGAGTGGTTGCTGTCTGTGCTTTAGCGAGTTTAGACTACGGGCCTTTATTAGTGTGCGACTCGGGTGCAATTTTAAATATTATTAGTGATTTCATGGATAATACTTAACTGAAATAAAACCAGTGCATTAAATTTGGATTAAATAAATCATGCCCCTTAGTCGCTCGCCGCCGTCTCAAACACCAGTTGCACCTGAACCTGCTATACCAGCACCCGGACCCGCTGGCACTGATGATGGAACTGCCAAATATGTAGCCCAACTGCATGAATCAGACACACCTTCTGAACGAAGTGGTAACTCTAGCGTCAGTGTGCGAAGGAAACGTAGACGTGAACTGGATAACGATCATGATCAATTAAAAGCTGAAATGACGAGATTGTTTACGACATTATCAGCCACTGTCACACAAAATTTTAAAGATCTTAAAAAGCAAAACGATGAATTAAAAGACAGTTTGCAAATGATGTCCGATAAATATGATTCGGTCCTTAAATCTCTTGAAAGCCTGAAAGAAGAGAGAGAACAAGACAAAAAGTTAATACTGAAATTGGAAGAAAGAAATGAAGTTCTTGAACGTAAAAATAAGTCAACAAGCCTAGAGTTACGTAACGTTCCCGCCTTGTTAGATAATAATACTGGAACTGAGACTAAAGAAGAGATTGTACAGGTTGTTAAATCATTGGCTAAAGCTGCAGAGGTTGAGCTACAGGATTCTGATATAAGAGACGTTTACAGAATAAAAACAAACAAAGACAACATTAAACCTATCATGGTTGAGCTAAATAGCATCTTAAAGAAGGAAAATATATTACAAGGAATAAAAAATCTAAACAGGAGAAAGGCAAAAGAAGATAAACTCAATACTGGAAGTCTCAAACTTCCTGGGCCACCAAGACCTGTGTATCTATCAGAGGCATTAACATTTAGAGCTCAAAGAATATTTTATCTGACCAGACAATTTGCTCAAGACAACGGATACTCTTATTGCTGGACTTCAAGAGGCTTTATTTATATACGCAAAGCTGAAGGAGAGGCACCAACTCGAATTGAAAAAGAATCAGATCTTGGTAAACTTTTAAAAAGGAAGTGACTATGTGGTTCGAAAATTTTCAACGTATTAATTAAATATTTTTCACATTTCTGTTTAATTCTTAGGTTACATCATACACAGCATATGTTACTCTTGGTTAACTGCACAGCACACGACTACTTACTACCTACACATACACACATCTTACACTCATCAAGTCAACTTTTTACAAAATTGAATAAAAAATCACATATCATAGCAAGTTATTATTTAAAACAAACACAGGACTACTTTATAGGCCCACTACTAATAAAAATTAAAATTCGATACGCCTAATAGAGATTATTTAGAAAATTTAGACAGTTTCAAAATATCGGATTCTTGTAGGAGTGACCCTGAAAATTGTAAAAACCGAGTGACATTGGATTCTTTTAAGATACTCACACAAAATATACGAAGCATATCGGCTAATATGCCTAATTTCTTAACACTGCTGTCCAGGATGTCTTTCTCACACGACATTATTATTCTCACGGAATGCTGGCTTTCTTGCAACCCAGATATCCCTGTCTTACCTGGTTATAACTGCTATTATAGTACTAAACGATTAAACAAAAATGATGGGGTTGTTGTGTATGTCAGAAGTGGCTTCTGCAATGTAACTGTGGCTGAACCGGAGTTTCCAGATACTAGTTGTATTCTAATAAAAATTGGTAACGAGACCTGTATCCTTGCAATTTATCGATCTCCATCTACTAAAAATATTACTAAATTTTTAACCGCCCTAGATCAACTACTGACATTAAATTGTTCTTTTGGCACTATAATTGTGATGGGTGATATAAATATAGATATTGCTTACGGCACCAGGGATCCTAAAGCTCCAGAATATCTTAATCTTACTGCTTGTCATGGTCTTTTGCCTGCACATAATCTAGTAACGCATGGGAATAGTTCTCTTGATCATGTCTTACTTAAGAGCAAACTTAAAGCTGCGACTGTAATCCTTGATTCCACTGTTACGGATCATAACGCAGTGTTACTCACTTTAGAAAAATTTAATACCATAGGAATTAAGAACACTACAAAGACTAAAATCAATTACACAGTACTTGAAGAACAGATTAAAAATATTGATTTCCCCTCTATCTACGAATGCAAAAACCCAAACGCTGCTCTTGAATTGTTTCTTACTTCACTAACCAGAGCCCTAAGATACAGTACCAAGTGTTTTTATCTACCCCATCGTTTGAGAATTATCAAACCCTGGATTACTCCAGGCATCCTCAGATGTATGAGAAATAGGGATGACATGTATAAAAAAATGAAAAATCACCCCGAAAATGATATCCTCAAAGCCACCTTCAAGAGGTATCGCAATTACTGTAACGCCATTATTAAGTCCTTAAAAAGACAACACGAGAAAGAGGAATTGAATAAGGCTAAGTCTAACCCCAAAAAAATGTGGAGGGTAATAAGGGAAGCTACTAATACTGTCAAAACTAATTCTTCTTCTACTTCTCTGTTAAGGATCCATGATTCTATTGACGCCTCCATCAATGAGGTTAATAATTTTTTTGCTAGTATTGGGAAGGAGTTAGCTAATAGGATTACACTAAACGTGCAAGATCCCTGTGAGGAATCACAAGAAATATCCTTGAATTCTTTTGTTTTTCTTGATACCGATGAGACTGAAGTTGAGAATATGATACTTGCCCTCCGTACAGATTGTGCGGTTGGAATTGATGGCATATCGTCTAATCTTCTTAGACAGTACAGGGCGCTCTTGGTTCCACCACTCACATTTATAATCAACCTTTGTATACAAAAAGGAATTTTCCCAGACTTACTAAAGAGGGGTCTTATCTATCCTGTATATAAATCTGGCGATTCTGATCGTGTTAATAACTATAGACCCATATCTGTCTTGCCTTCTCTGTCTAAGGTGTTCGAGAAAATTATGAACAATCGTTTAACCAGGTATCTTGAAGCTCACAATATCCTATCTAGCAAACAATATGGATTTAGAAAAAATGTATCCACAAATGACGCAGTTCATGATCTCACTGATTATGTGGTGAGGGCATTGGATGGCGGCAAGAGATGCTTGGCAATATTTCTTGATTTGGCTAAGGCCTTTGACACGGTCTCGATCCCCAGGTTGATCCTTGGACTGGAGGCGATCGGACTCAGGGATAAACAGCTCCAGCTGTTTCGCAGTTACCTGACCAGCCGTACCCAATGTGTCAAAATTGGTGATCACGTCAGCAGTCATCTACCTGTGGAGTTTGGTGTTCCTCAAGGTAGCATACTTGGTCCCACACTCTTTTTAGTCTACATAAACGGACTTTGCAATCTAGATCTAGTGGACGGTAAATTATTGGCCTTCGCAGATGACACAGCGCTTGTTTTTACAGCCCACTCTTGGGAACAAGTGTTTGAAGCTGCACAGAAGGGATTTGACAGAGTAACTAAATGGTTATCTGACAATACACTATCTCTCAATGTCGATAAAACTAAATATCTGTTATTTAATATCAGAACCCAGAAACAGATTGATAATAATAATTTTAAAATCACAGTCCATAATCACGCAGCAAATACACAACTCACGTGCAACTGTCCCACACTACAAAAAGTTGATATTGTTACATATTTGGGCATTATTTTGGATGCGCGGTTAAGTTTTGCACCGCATATTGAATTTCTAACTGGAAGAATTAGGAAATTAATATATATATTCAAACATCTGAGGCATGTCGCGGAACTCGATGTTTTAAAAACGGTGTACTATTCTCTGTGCCAATCTCTTATAGCTTACTGTATTTCTTCCTGGGGTGGCGCTTGTAAGGGTTATATGATACAATTAGAACGGGTACAGAGAGCTATCCTTAAGGTTTCCAGTTTTAAGCCTTTCCGTTTTCCTACCAAAGAACTATATGAACACTTCGGAGTCTTAACAGTGCGACAAGTGTTCATTCTCCAAACCATTCTTAGACAACATACTTTAACAGGTGATGGTAAATGTTCTTCCACAACATTCCGAGGTCAACCAACACGTAGATTTAGACTACCCCTAAATGAGATTCGCAAGACCTGTTTCAGTCAAAAGTTCTTTTGCTTTCTCGGACGTTTTTTATATATCATAGCAAACAAGGTGTTGAATTTTGTTGACAAGAATAAATATTACTGTAAGAAGGTTGTCACCGACTGGCTTCTTACACTTAGCTATGACGAAACTGAGAATTTGCTTCATCCACTAAAATAAACTTGCACCCCCCCCACCCCCCACGCACACTCACACCCACCCACACACACAATCACACACATATACACACACACACACACACACACACACACACACACACACATCCACACACACTTATTAATTTAATTCGATAAGGTTTAGATTTTATCTAAGAAGGTTCGATTTAATTAAGGTTGGTTTCATGTGAATTATTTCATTGAATTACTAGCCTATCATAACAAAAAAAAAGAATTTGTATGGTGATTGTTGTATTTTAGTATTATCTTTCTTTTTTAATTAACTTGATTTTTATTTTTGTTACTTTTATTTTTAAATCACTTTCAGTATACATTGTTCAGTTACGACGGTCACAGAATTACCTCTTATACTCTTGTTCTAAAATGAATGCGCTGTATTACCTAACTGTGTCATATAAATAGTTGCTGGTACTTATAGCACAGGTTTTCCTTTTTAAGTATCAGCAGTGCATTATTTGTGTTTATATGTGATACGAAGACTGTGAATTATTATTGTAAACTGGTACTTGTGAACAATAAATACATATTATTAGAGTTAGACAAATTTTAGTAAAACGAATACATTAACGATATCTTAAAAGTATATTTAAAAGCTTAGAAATACTACGAAATGCGTTTTATTCATACTTACAAATAAACCAATATTAGTGTTAGCCGATAACTTAAATCTATAAAGTAGAAAAATCAATTTACCTATTTATATAAACAGAAACTAGAAATAATACTATCAAGTCAGGTATGTAAGCACCAGCAAAAGAAACGAAATAAATTGAAGTTAATCAACCACAATATAGATACTAGTTTCAAATACGAGTAATAGTTTATTATTCAAGTTTACGTACGAGTATAATCTTCGGTATGTAGCACAAATGTTTGAAAGAATTTGGCATTCACTATTATCTTCTTATTGACTCATTACGTGAAGTTTTCGAAATATAAATAATTAGGACATGACGGGAGTTTCAGAAACAATGAAAGAAAGTACTTACTTGTTTTTGTTCTGTCTGCATAAAGCCCTGGTTGGACTGATGCCTGCTAATTCTTGCGGTACTGACAAACTATTATTATACAACCCAGCCCTTATTCTGGAAAACCGAATTTCAATAACACGGCTGAGATAAAATGGAGCAAGTAAATCGTCTCCAACTGGTCTCGTTAAAACTTTTTATAAGAAGTAGGATTATAGATTATAGCATGATTTTGGCTGTGAGTGTCTGATGATATGAAACCTTACGGGTTTACCTTACTTTACGATATGGAATCTAACTCTGTATTGCTTAGTTATAAAGTTTCTAGGGATTTTATAGATGGGATAGGGAGGGACGAATTTCGGTTATTAAATCGTTTGACACTCCTATCAGCATTCATTAGTATGATGTAACCTTATATGACTGTTGTTGATTATGAAAGCAATAAAAGTAAACACAATAAATCTGTCGGTATCTTAAGGATTTATTACACTTTGTTTCTGGCAAGAAAACAGTGTTTGATTTATTTAAAGTAGGTATTTTTTCTTTTAATCACCGTGAGTATCAAGGTATATAAAAGTATTGCCATATATCTAGTTTCATACCACCAATTATACACACAGTTTTGATCCAAATACATTTCGGTAGTAATCCCATTCAACAGATTGATGTTTGAACCCTCATACTAAGTATAGCCAAATAAAATATCACATCAACTTTTGTCTGTAGACAAATTCACTTATTTTTACTATTTATAAGATAATTACACGCCTATTCCCAAAAGGGGTAGGCACAGACCATTGATATCCACTTACTACGTTCCTGACACACCTCTTTCGCTTCGTCCACATTCATTAATTGCTGCATGCATGTTCGTTTGTCCATTATCTAATTATGTTGTAATAACTGTATGATTAGGATTTCTCCACAATTATGTCTTCTTTTTATAACCAACTAAGCGAATATAATTGACAAATTGGTAAAAAAAAAAATGCTTTGTCACTACAGAAACGAATTATTGAAACGTTACTTAGAAGATGATTTAGTTTGGAGACAAAAACAAACAAGATCACCAAGGTTTAGACGACCTCGTCTTTATGATTAGAGATTCTTTATCCGATTTACTTTTTTTTAATTTCCGTAACTACAACGTGAACCACAAGGATTTTTGTTATCACCTATTCAAATTCTTCCTGTTTAATTTTGGTTTTGAAAAAAATCAGTGAATTGAAAATAAAATCAGTTGATGTTAATGATAATTGAGGTTCCCCTCCCCCTGACTATCGGTAGTGAGACTCTTTACTTATCATCAGGTGACCCGTCTTTTTCAAACATTTTAAACGTACTGTTTGAAGAAAAACCTAATTTTAGTTTTCTTTCTAATACCAGTAACCATGCAGCTCTAGCAAAAAAGACCTCTGAAAATAATCAGCGGTTAATTTTTTAAACTAGTTAGTAACAGTTACGTAATATTTCAGTTAATAGCAAGCTTGGCTCCGAGTTTCCTTCTACTTGATTTGGGACTGGCCATTAGTTTCGGCACCATAGCAATACCTAGTCTTCTCAACGCGTCTGAAGGTATCTCCCTCAGCGATAATGCGGCCTCATGGTTTGGTAAGATTTCGTTTTTCCTAAATTTTTATGTATGAGCCAGCCAAAGTGACTCTACTCTGTCTGATGGAAAGCAAACGCAGAATCTTAAACTGATTATCACCATTCTCATTGCGAATACAGTCAATGCAACAATGCAGCGTGATGAGCCACGCTATGGCGGCCTAGTGATGCTCATACATCATTGGGCCTTCAATCTTGCACTCACCAACGAAACACGACAACACGAGTGCTGCCATTTTAGGTTGATCTTCTGTGCTTTCTACTTTATATGATCGAAATGATTTATAGAATATTGACTGATCATTTAATTTGTGTATTAATATAAAAACATCATCACCGTGTTCACAAACATATTATGTTCTTTATGATGCATGAAAGACGATAAAAACCATTATGTTATTATTCTTCTTAGAATTAAACTCACCTGTACTTATTCCACTATTTTTCACATTCCAGAATCAATCCTGACGCCGGAAATCGGTCAGGATTGATGCTGGAATGTAGGATTTAATTCTCTGAATGTCTTTTAACAATTTCTATCAAGTTCGAGAGTATTTGCTGTTATTCTTATTCCTATCGTTGATGAAAACCTTACAATTATGTCTTGATTTCAAAGAATGTGTTTCTTTCCTCATTGTTCTGCATTCCATATCATTTGACTCACAATTCTCCAAAATTTATTAGAAGTTTATTATTGCTTTAAATACACTTTTCTTAACAGTGAATGAGTGAATCTGGTGTTTAATAAAGAGATCTATTATTATTGTTTCAAAACTGGCCATGTGCACTCCTTTTATTAACAAACATTATATTCATGTCCTGATTCATTTTATAGCATTAGTTTAATATGTCATTTTGGGTGTAACAAATAAATAGTACTATAGTATGAAACAAGAAACACCTATTATTTAGCAAGCTGTGTAAGCGACCCATACACATAAAAATATTCTAAGAAATCATAAGCAGACGAAATAGTAGTCAGGAAACTGTTTTGTTTTTGGCTAGCTATAAGTGATCACAAGAGATTGAGTAAAATATTTATTTATATTTCTGGCAAGAAGTAGTTTTTTCCTAAATCTAGTAATTTCATTTTTTACCACTAGAATTTCAAGATAAATTCAATTTGCCTGCATTATACCAACAGGATCGATTTTAACTGACTTCAAAGAAGGCCTGCCTGTTACCTCAGCTTTCAACTGGGTGAACCGATTTTGAAGATTTATTTTTATTTTGATGGTGCTTCCCGTGTAGTCCCATTTCAATTCAGTCCAGTTCTTGAAGTTGTATTTTTATAAAATTTGTGATTATTAATTTAATAATCCATTTTCAGGTAGTATATCATTCTTAACTCAACCTATAGGGGCCCTGATGTCGGGACCTATTGTAGACTACTACGGCAGAAAGAAAGCCACGTTTTTAGTCAACATTCCACATGTAATAGCATGGATTCTCATGTATTATGCGTGGAATATACCTAGCTTATTTGTAGCTAATGCTCTATTGGGAGTTGGAACGGGAGTTATGGAGGCACCGATCACGGCATATGTTAGTGAAATCAGGTCAGTTATCACATTATTTACTTTTTATACTATTAGAGGCAAATGAATAGACGGGTAAGAAGTAATTACCGTCATCCATGGGCACTTGCAACTTCTTTATTTCTTTCTTTTAAAGGTGAGGCCTATGTCAAGTAGTAGAATGTTGACTGTTTATTTAGAAGGCAATTGATGTATAAGCACTTGAGAGTGCGTTGCAGTTCTTTGAATCCTTCCATCTAAATTAGATGAGGTTGATTAACACCGATTTTCTATGACGCTGTGGTATAACTTGTGTCTTTAGTGCCAATAATAATCTTAAAACACAACCTTTACCTTGTTTTTGTTCACGTTCACATTTTTTACCCGACTACGGCGAAACTACTAAAGCACTGGACCGATTTAATGAATGAGGTATCAATAGACCTGGTGATGTAGGGTATATAAATTTTATGAAAAGGTATTATGTAGTCGGGATACAGTTTTGTGTCACGTGTAGTATATGTATAGGCAACTTAGGAAAACATATAATCATTAACTAAGAATATATTTCGGATGCCGATTCAATACTCGTTTTTCATTTTTCATCATCAGCCCGTTGGGGTATTATCTTCCAATGGCAAACATACTCACATATAATCCTTCTTGTGCCGAGCGATTAAAACATGAAACTCACTACCACCACACGTGTTCCCATCCCATTATGATCCCGGGTCCTTTAAATACTGGGCGTGAAAAAACATCACACTAGGCTGTCATAGTGCGGGTCACTATGCTGCTCTGTCCACGTTCACATTGAGGATAGTGACCACCACTTTTGAATTCTACTTATGCTTTACGTCAGGCATAGTTGAGTCATTTTGGTAACTTGTACATATAAAAAGTACTAAATTACTCGTTGAATATACTAAATTCTTAAGCTTTTAGTTCTTATTATTACGTATCATGAGTGGAAAAGATTTAAATTAAATAATAAGTAAATGTATATGTTTGTAGCGTTTTAAATATGTTTTAATCATGTTCGGTCAGTTTAGTTGCAGAATAGTTATTAAGAATTAGAATTTTACCCATAATATAATCAGACTTGTTGTCAGTGTGTAACATTTTTACTTTAATTTACTTTTTAATTTACTGAATATCTTACTTAAATATGACTGAATAACTTGCATCAAAAAGTCCATAGGTATATAACTTAACATTATAATAGTAATATTAAGACATTTTAAATATTAATGTGTATTTTAGCGATGCATCACTCCGTGGAACCTTATGCACGATAACACAACTGTTTCTGTCAATTGGAGTTACTGGATTGTATGCTCTGGGTGCTATTGTTAACTGGAGAGTCGCAGCTCTTATTTGTCTTTTCGCTCCGGTTGTTACGATGCTTTTAGCAATCATCGTAGTAAGTTTTAATTTTTATTCTTAGACTTCATAATTTTTTTGCGAATGAAATGGTCAGAGCTGGAAATGAGACTAAAGAAAATGCGTAAAAATAACTCTGCGTCTTAACGCGCTTAATTCTAATGGCGTTAAACGTTAAGCGATAACTCGACTGTCAGTTTTTTGGACCCAGTGTAGTTTAGCGCGCTAATTCATGTTGGCTATGTTAACGCCGACTCATTCTATTGGACGCGCGCGCATAGTAAGGACGAGTGCACTTTGTTTTAGGCGGGAACTGCTTTTTGAGAACGGCAATGGAGTGGTCAAACAAAAAAGTGTTAAGAGTTTATAGAACTATTACAATCAGAGCCAAGAGTGCTTACCGAGTTCTTCGACGATGCATTTGAATCCTCAATCACCATCTTCTTTTATTTCGTTCTTTCTCTCTTTTTAAATTGCATAAATGCATAAAATATTTTTTGTTGAATGACGAATGACGCTAATTGCCGCAACTAGTGTAGCTGCTTCAAGCTCCATTGTGAGTATTGTGTGTTAACACGTTAATTCATAGGGAATTAGGCCATACCTTTGCCATTAACGATAACGCTAACGCAGGTGGAGCAGTAGCGTACGATAAAGGCATATATTTTCATTTAATATTTTTTTCCACCCACTAAATATTTTTTCTAGATTAATTAATTCTCAAAGCTTATAATATTATTATGCTCTGAAAGTTTCGAATTTATCTATCAAAGATAAATAAATTCATTTATAAATATTTTCGGACATTTAAATAAATAAATATATAAAATAATGATATCAGTTTAGTTATTTTGGAAATTGGAATTCTAGAACCTTTTAGTGTAATTTTTTGTCATAACTGTATCTTTGTACTTCAAATTCGACAGGTACCAGATACCCCAGTGTGGCTATTATCTCAAGAGAAGGAGAAAGAAGCTTTAAAGTCTCTTTGCTACCTTAGAGGATGGACTGCACCCGAGAATGTCCTTGAAGAGTTCGAAGAACTTGTTAACTATGCCAAAGCTTTAAATTGCTGTGTTATATGTATGCATAATCATAGTAATGAAATTCAAGAAAAGTCAGAAACCGAGTGCGAACACGCTAAAATGAATGTTATAAAAAGGTGTGTATTTTTTTTTTTTTATTAAATAGGGGGCAAACGAGCAGACGTATCAACTGATGGTAAGTGATTGATTTATTATATAGTTTTAATGCCAATATTTGCCACACTTAATTAAGTAAATAAAACTTATCTACTAATGGTATCAATAGTATAAGTACATATATTGTAGTACATTATTTGGCTATCCACAATTCCACCTAAAATCGTCGACTGCTAGTTTCTACTAAAAATACTACGAACGCTGTATTTGAACTTGACACGTTGTATCCGATAAATTAACCTTAATTCAGCTTATAAAGTAATATAGTATTTAAAAAAAAAAACATCAGCTGCATAGTATTTCTTTAATCCTGCCCAGAAGTATTGCTTCCTTTTGGAGTAGAAGGGTTGTAAATAGCCTGAATCCGGGCCCATCAGAGATAAAACTAAGCACTCACAGATCAATCACAGATGGAGAGTCCAAACTTAGAGGCTGAAACACAACCTTAAAATAACATAAAATAACTCATGGTTTCCTGGATGGTGTATAATTCCTTCGCTCGAGTGAGGTACCTCTCTTCATTCCAGCTTTACTTGAACCTTCACTCCACCACACCAAGAATTAATCACTTCGAGGTTCGCCAGGTTTCCCAATCCTAACCTCTTACATAAATTTTATACAATCAAACAGCAGCTGACTATTTGCTCAAGTTTGATTCTACGAGGTCTTCCTGAACGATTAGCACCTGCTTCCGAAGCTGATGATTTATCACTGGACTTATCACAATTTGCAATTAACACGGCTATTTCAACGACTTCGAACAATTTATTTAGCCTGTCAAACCACGATGGTCAATAAAATCCTCACCGAGAGCTAAATATAATGAATTAAATTATTAAAACACGTTCCAAATTGTTTTAAACTGTTCCAGCAAATTCTACTGGTAACAATGACATAACGTTTTACTTTGACATAACCAAAGGCAATTCAGGATTGCCATCGAAATTGACAATTGCGTTCGGTTTCGAACAGTATTGATATTTCCTTTTCTTTACAGGTCCATTTTAAGACTCAAAATTATAATGCTGTGTAAGGAGACGTTGAGACCATTTTTCTTCTGCTTATCATACTTTTTGTTTTTTGTAATGAGTGGTTTGTATCCTATTAAACCATATATGGTGAACATATGCAAAGCAATGGGCATGGCAGAAGACATTGATAGGATTGTAGTGAGTAAAAACAATATTTATTAACATAATAATTTATTTATTTATTTATTCAATAATACTGTGGCCCTCAAACTAAGTTATGCTAGTATTTAAGGCTGCCATGAAGTCTATAAACTGTAACAGTAGAATTAGACATACATTTCACAAGTCGCGATAGTTAAAAGTTAAATAAATTTAAATAAAGAACAAATAGAAAAAAAACAACACAATGTTACAGAATAAGAAACTTAAGAAAAAAATTATTCAATAGCTGATGCATCAAGGCTTTAAATGTATGAATAATTTTTACTGGATAAATTTTCCGTTTTGACAAAAAAAAAGTCGTGTTGTGTCGTGGGACACCAGATCGGAATGAAATCCTTTTCAAAATTACAGATGGCGCTATACTAAATTTTGTTCACGCTTTTTGAAAACCACAAAATTTTCTTAAGAACTTTATTTTATAAAAAAATGATTTATAAAAATATATAAAAATTCTATGCGAGGTATAAAGAAAAAGAGAAAAAGAAAAGAAAATACCTATACATGCATACAATTTTTATAATGATTTTTTATCGGTAAAAATAAAAAGTAAAACAAAACTGCTCACTTGTGCTGCGACTTAGCAATCTCTACTGAAACAAGTTCTGAAACAGTTACTCCGTACTTGTTACAGATAACTTACAGATTACTACAATATACAACATTCTTCGTTCCCGGAATAAATAAATTAAATATTTCGGACATCCTTTTTTGTAAATACATAAGTACATATAGTACAGACATAGAAAACATCCATACTTCGAAAAAACAAATATTTGCAGATCATAAAAAAAATATTTGATACGACCCGAGATTCGAACCTTAATGCACAGCATTCGCATACACTACCATTGTGACACCGAGGTGTGAATCTTACGTTACGGACGCTTAAATGTCGATAAAACCTCTGGTAGACTAATGTCAACTCATCTTTCAAATAACTACAGATTTTAATTTCACAAGTCTTGGATAGCGACATATATGTCAGAATCACCATTCACCAATATCAGTAACTTTTATCTGTCAAATAGTGTTATATCAGGAACTAGTGAAATTGCCTAAGCTAAGCCCTCTAGTGGCAACTCAGTGGCCTATAAACCCTAACTTCCATATCTAAAATCAAGCCTGAATGTGTACTTAGTCAAAAGATTCTAGGCAAAATGAAACAGATTGCAATCTAAGATTTTGTAGGCGTTCAAATAAATTTTAGATTTGTTTTTACATCTAAACTTCATAATATCCATAAAGATAATTTGTCGTTATACAGCTTTATTATGATTTGATGTTAATATTCAGAAACATTGATAATAAAGATAAATCATACGCATAAAATGAATAAAAATATATTAATTTGTTTTTTTAAATTACTACTTTATTAAATTTCTTTATTTTTATTTTATCTGTTTACAGGTAATGGTGGGTGTATTAACATTATTGGCGAATATTATAGTCATCAGCTCCATCAAGGTTCTTGGTAAAAGGAAGATTGGCATCTCTGCCATGCTTGGATCGGCCGTCTGTTGTACGGGCCTTGCTTGCTTCGCTTACACACATTTGGATGATAATGTTTTCTCTTACAACTCGAACAGCTACCCAAAAGAGAAAAGCATAATACCTTTAATTTTCTTCTACGGACTTACGATCTTCAGCGGCATGTGCTTGGCTTGGAATTTACTTGGAGAAGTTTTTCCATTCAGGTTAGTTAATCTGAAAACTATTAAAAACTAGACTAATCATTGATAAAATAATTTGATAAAAAAAAAACTAATTTAGTTTTATTACTACTAGCTTAACCCCGCGGTGTTACCCGCGGTTATTGTTGTACCGCGAGTAATGCAGCGGGACAAAGTTAATCTTAAAAAGTAGCCTAAGTTACTCCCTGGATCATCAGCTACCTGCCAGTGAAAGTTCCGTCAAAATTGGTCCAGCAGTTCCAGAGATTACCCGAAAAAAACAGACAGACAATTTTTTTTAAATTACAGTTTTGGTATATGTACCGTGTATACCTACATGTGCATTTGGTAAAAAGCGGTTATTTTAATATTACAAACAGACACTCCAATTTTATTTATTTGTATACCTAGACTAGCTGAACCCCGCGGTGTTACCCGCGGTTTTTGTCGTACCGCGAGTAACGCCGGGGGACAAAGTTAGTCTTAAAAAGTAGCCTAAGTTACTCCCTGGATCATCAGCTACCTGCCAGTGAAAGTTCCCGTCAAAATCCGTCCAGCCGTTTCAGAGATTACCCGGAACAAACAAATAGACAGACAGACAGACAAAAATTTCATTTTTGGTATATGTACCGTGTATACATACATATGCATTTAGTAAAAAGCGGTTATTTTAATATTACAAACAGACACTCCAATTTCATTTATTTGTGTAGATTCATGTTAAGCGGAATCTCTCGATTAAGATTTTTAGGGCGGGGTTCGATTAGAAAACTTTTGCGTCTAGCCATTATGCTACTGCGACTCCACCGATTCGATTTCTACATTGGACATGTTTTGTGAACCACAATTGTTGATCTGAGTCTGGGTATCATTGGTATATGAAGTCACCGACGTCACGCACTAAGAAGCTATCCAGTTTCTTAGTGCGGGAGTTGTTTTTTTAAAAAGCAACAATTAATTCAATTTATTTTTTCAGGAGCCGTGCTTCGTGTCAGGGGATTGCTGCCGCGTGGGCCTACATAATCACATTTATTGGTGCCAAGACTTTAATAGACTTAGAAAGACGCTTTAGTTTAACCGGTGTATTTGTAACGTATGCCATATTCGCTTATTTAGGCACATTTTTCCTTTATTTCTTAATGCCAGAAACAGAAGGTAAATCTTTAACAGAAATCGAAACATATTATAATGGTAACTTTAAGATTTTCGCCAACGATTGGTTGATTAACAAGTTTAGAAAAAGAAATGGAAAAATAAATCAACCATGATATTTATCTACTGTTTTTTGTACTTATGCGTGATAAATTAATTATTAATAAAGATTTTTTTAATAATCAACTATTATTATTTTCTCACTTCGAGCAACTTGTATAAACCTACCTGTGTCTATGAAGAGTAAATAATTTGTTGTCAAAGCCCTATTCGCATCTCCAATTTTGTAACTTTCATGTTATTAAACAGTTTTATTCAGCTTGCTCTGTTTGTATGGGTCAAATCTAGTAATTGAAATTTAATCCCCTTCCTGTGACAAATTGATCTGAAAATTAGGACACACCTTTAGTTTTAGTGAAAATACCATCAACTAAATTCTCTTTTATTGTAAACCCAAGATAACCACCGCTACAAAATGGCGCTTTACAAATTTTGTCACAACTACTTCAATACGAAAAAAATCCAAGATTGCTGCCGCTACAAAACGGTGGTTCACACATTTTGTCACGAGTACCACTATACGGATATCAAATGAAAGGGCTTGATAAATTTTATAGAATGAAAAGTGCTATGTAATAAATTTAAAAACTAAAAACTTGAAAATAAGGCATTGATCAGATAAGAAAATAAAATCGTTGGGCTTAGCACAAACGGAGTTGACTGGATGGAAACACGGGCCCAACGATTTTTTTTCTCTAATTAATGCCTTAGATTGATGAGAGAGAGAAAGAGAGAAGGGTTGATGACTGAAACGCGGGGCCTACGGAACTATTTTTTAGCTTTTAGTACATTATTTATAATGAAACCGCTTAAATTAAAAAAAAAACTTCGTTTAAAAAACGAACTTCAAAAACTAAAAAGTATAAATTAACTTAATAAAGATTTAATTTAATACACCTCATAAGCAAACCTTTAATATCAATAAAACACTATTATATGTATGTACTACCTATTGATAGGTTTGAAGTCCGTGCCAGTCATCCTTTTTCGCTTTTTAGTCTTCTTAGGCAGGGAGTTTTCTTTTGATGTTCTTTTAAAAGTTGGCTTAATAGCTTTGAATACCATTTCTTTCTTAAAGACTACTAGTTACTAGATCGGTATCTTGAAAGTTTCATCTATCTCCTAACCATACCTGTCAGATCACCTAAACAACTTGAAAGAATACAACTAAGGCCCTATTCGTATATTTGGTATTTAAAGAATCAATCTCTCACCCCTAATCATTTTACATTCTGTCATCAGCTAAAGCGAATTACTGAATGCTAAATAAATTAAAGTCGATGCATACGTATGATATTGAAATCATTCTCTAATCCCTAACTGTTAAGTAGTTTTACCTACTATCGTCAGCTCACCTGAATAGCTTGAAACTATACAACTATGGATCTATGAATACGTATGAAATTAAAAGAATTATCCTATAATAACTCCTAACTGTTGAGGAGTTGTACCTTGCATCATCATTTCACCTAAATAACTTGAAAGAATACGACTAAAGGTAACATACATATTTTAAACATTTAAAAATGTATCTTCCATCTCCTAACTATTAGGGGGTTTTATCCTCCATCATCAGCTCGTCATCATGAACTGATGACTCCAAATGTAAATACTGTAAAAGCTTTAGAAAAACATGTAAAACATAGCAAGTGCCTAACAAATTTGAGGGTTTCCTTCGATTTCCTTGAGATCTCATCATCAGATCCTGATATTAAGACAATGGGACCATATCCTTTCGAATACAAAAATAATTTTCAAAATCGGTCCCCGATTGACGGAGTAATCAGTGTACATATATAAAAAAATACTAAGCACGATGAGAAACTTTTACAAGTCGGTTAAAAGAACCATTTTTTTTAAACTTGTAATAGTCATTATGTACATAAAGGAAATTAGTATGATTAAATTAAAAGGTTTAAAGTAGTTGTTTACTAATGATCGCAAGTTTTAGAATTATTGAAATGGTAAGAAGTATTCTTAAGTTGGTAAAAATATATTCTAATGGTCCATGAATATAAATGTGGATTGCAGCTCCCTTTCTTTCAACTTGTGTTAAATAAATACAAGAAGTATTAACTAAACAAATCAATTGTTATTTTACACTTCATAGGGAATAACGTCAAGTATATTTATTGACTATAATCATTACTATGGTTCATAAAAGAGATATTTTTTTACAAACAAGAATGACTCAAATCGATGCTACAATTAAATTACTTTATTAACCAATCCATTGTATCCCGACATTTTCATTGTTATTAGAAATTCTCTGATTTCAAATGTAATATATGTATGTACTTTAATTGTTGACTTGTGAAATAAGAGGCGTCTCTAGCCTGTGAAGCGCCTCTGTGCAATCGTAACTCTATTCAGTAAGAGTAGCGCCCTTTAGATTCATTTTTAAAAGGATAGTGACAAAGCAAATTCTACGTGAATGTAATTAAATTACTTAAAATGACAATATTACCGATTTCAGCAAGGAAGAGGTATTTCAGAGGAGGATTTGCCACTTTCTCTTTTTTTGTCTCTGTGAGTGTGTCTTTTGTCGAGAGAGCTTCATCTCGAAATGGTGCCATTATCACCGTATCAGGATCTAATAGTGAGAGCCCAGGTAAATTAAGGGAAACCCTAAAATTTTAAAGTCTCGAAAACCTGTTTCAGGTTGTTTCTCAAGCAATTATATCTATGACTAGGTGTTACCCGCGGTTATTGTTGTACCTCGAGTAACGCCGCGGGACAAAGTTAGTATGAAAAAAAGTTGCCTAAGTTACTTCCTGGATCAATGATCAGTGGCCAATGAAAGTCCCGTCAAAATCCGTCGACAGACAGACAGACAATTTTTTTTTAAACTTCCTTTTTGGCATATGTACCGTGTATACATACATATGCATTTAGTAAAAAGCGGTTATTTTAATATTATAAACAGACACTCCAATTTTATTTATTTGTATAGATGAACATGAAAGCAATAAGAAAATTGTGTACCTGAAATTTGCTATCAGCAGTTTCTGTAGGAGAAGGAGCGTTTGAAAGCTAATACCTGTACCATGCTAAAGTAAATCTATTAACCTAGTATCTAACAAATAGTCACGAAACTTAACTGATTATATTATATAATCAACACATGCAGTAATTAATATAACAGTAATTAATGTAAATAAAACAAAACAAATCCCCATTATAATTAGAACATAGTGAATTCAGTGTTCCAAACGTGTTTATATTAATCTGTGGAAACGTAGAGTCTTCATGTGTACTCACATGTATCATACAGTGCTTAACTCATCAATATTCTCAATAAACAAAGAAATTATATCAAAGAGTTAAATGTTCATGCAGTTTTTGATCATATACCTTTGGTAGGACACATTGTACAAAATATACCACTGTAGCTTTTGCGGAAAGTTTTAGATATATCAACTCACAAAAAAAATTGTGTGATTCGGTTTTCTAGTAGGGAATTATTTCTTTTATCTTATATCGTAGTTGATACTATTCTGGTGGAACTGGTGGTTGGTCTAACTGGTGGAAAACATAAGCAGAATTCAAGAGGTGGTGGTCACCATACTCATTGCGAATGCAGACAATGCAATAATGCAGCATTGTGACCAACACCATGGCCGCCTAGTGATGCTTCTGCATTATTGTCTATTTGTTTTAGTTTTTTGAAAACGTATGTACATCAAGACATCTTCAGATCAATTACGTAAAGATAAATTAATAAGATAGGATTAGATTAGGATAAATTAGCGGTGGGTACTTGCTTTGAACCGGATGTTATAATTAGTGAGCAAATTTATCTATCTTTATTACTGCATTTAATCTCCATACAAACAATCCTAAAGTGCGTGGGAACTTGTCCCAACACTGTTAATATTTAAAATCACACAAAACAGTTAGAAAAAAGGCTATATAGAAAAAAAGGCTGTTAGACAGCAGATAACTTTAAGCATTTTCTTTTATAAAAGTACCTTAAAACCAATGCTGGTTACTCTCTTTAAAACATAGTGTACTAGTATATGACATTGTGGTCATTTGGGTCATATGACATTATAATACTATACACTCTCTGACGAAATTCTAACTAGATTCATATCGCACCAGATTTTTTTGGAATTGCTCTCGCAAACACTGACGCGATATTATCTACATGCCCATTCGTCTTACTGGCATTGCACAAACTTCATCATCTATTTTATTGTTAAAAAAAAATATCGATATATAAAAAAATAAAAGTCTCACATTTTACAGAGTAAAAACTATGACAAATTCTTTTCTAAGTATCAAAGAAACAAAGACTCTCATATCGTCCTTGAAAAAATACGTTTACCTTTCGTTCTCCTGTAATACATAATAAGACCTCCTATGAAATGATCATTCTTTAACTACATCGAGATCCTATTTCAAACTGTTGATAAGTCTGAAAGTCTATAAAGTGTAGTCCTACTCCCGGTTGGGTTGTAAATTGAGCAAATATTCCGCTGCGCCGTGCGCTGGTGGAAAGATACGAACATTTATTACCACCATGTCACATTGAAATAAGGATAGAGATTATTACATTTAAAGAGCCGAACATTTAAAGAATCACTATCGTAGTCTTGCAACCATTCCTTCACATATCAGTCGATTCAGTTGGACGGTACTGGCGTGTCTGTCTTAAGAAAATAACAGCACGCCATTATGTTTTTGATTACAAAATAGAGAGATAAATAATTAAATGACAAAAAGAAATTTATTTACAAAGTTTTTTTGCAACTAAGACTGCTTTACTTTTTACTTAATTTTATTATTTTTTATTTATTGATAAAAAGCAAAATTGTTAATAATGGTGTACAAATTAAATGAATTGCGACAGTTAAATCTGCCGGTCAGTAGAATACGATCCATAGGAGCTCAAGTGAGTATATTTTTTTATTAGCTATTTATTAGCTTAATACACGTAGCTCAACTCGCATTGTGTATTTTTAATTTCGTGTTTCTAAATTTCGTTCAAACGTTCAGCTTCTTCAATACGACCTTCAAACTTTCAAGAAAAGAGCGTACACCTTTTAAAAAGGCCGACAACGCACTTGTAACGCCTCTGATGTTGCGGATGTCTATGAGCGACGGTGATTGCTTACCATTAGGTGATCCGTCTGCTCGTTTGCCAACTATTCCATTAAAAACACCCTTAAGCATGTATTTTTTTAAATCTTGTCTTAGTAGCTTACAACATAAAAGCATCATTTGCCAATATTGTAAAGGAGATGATTAATTTTTGCCCCAGAATTGACAGAGATCATGTTTGTGTTCAAATAAAATCCTACTAATATTATAAATGCGAAAGTTTGTAAGGATGGATGGATGTTTGGATGTTTGTTACTCTTTCACGCAAAAACTCCTGAACGGATTTGGATGAAACTTTACAGTAATATAGCTTATACATCAGAATAACACATAGGCGATTTATAACTAACATAACTACTATTTGCTACGATAGCCGACATATAAGTGGGCGGAGCCGCGGGCAACAACTAGTAAATTATAATTTATGAGTAATTTCATTTAGTCCGTAGCAGATTAGGATAACTCACAAAAAAAAGATTTCAAACGTCTTGAGTTTACTTTGAAATATTTTAATTACCATAAGACGTAACTATAATGTAAAATATTCAATTAAAAGTGCATTCCACACAACACTAACTTTAACATCATTACATAAACACTACAGTACTTATAACTTAAAAAT
The DNA here is from genome assembly GCA_905220595.1 of Spilosoma lubricipeda. Classification (NCBI taxonomy): domain Eukaryota; kingdom Metazoa; phylum Arthropoda; class Insecta; order Lepidoptera; family Erebidae; genus Spilosoma; species Spilosoma lubricipeda. The sequence goes on from HG992295.1 coordinate 9,335,410, forward strand.
TATTTATGTATATTTAAATTATCCGCTAAAGGAAATCAGTAAGTAAAAAATAATTAGTTCAAAGTGATAAAGTACTATCAGAGATAGGCACAATTTTGATTTCGTCAATGGCAACATTTACTACACTTGTCATTTATTTTAATTCCGTAATAACCTATAATAATAAATATAATAATTGAATTCGTTTACGATTAGGATTTGTTAGTACCCCAGTTTTTCTTGTCGGAGTGATAGAAATATTTTTTTGAACCTTCATAACTTTTTTCGCAATCTGCTATGCTTCGTGAACCTTTTTTGTTGTTTAATAACTTGATCACTGGCCATTCTGGGGCACAAGTCAATACATTTTTTGGATATCTCCTTAACGGGTATGGTTACGGGTTCTTCGTATATAATTCAATGGGTAATTTTACATACTGAATGACTAAGGTCAATTATTAAGGAAATTGTCAATAGTAAATTAACTATTCCTACAAAGAAATGTTACACCGAAGGTGAAACAATTAGAAACACAACTATTTTATTTCCTTAACATCTAATTGGCACGAGAAAGGTTGAGGAAGTATTATCGAGTTTGCCAGGGACGGCTTTTTTACTATACCTAAGCGTTTAGTATATTTATTTATTTCATTTTATTTATTCATAACAATTTTTACATTGTATCATAGTCACTCCTCCTTTTTACCCGACTACGGCAAAGCCAGGGTTATGATTTTGACAGGCTATGTATGCATGTTGATTTGTTTCCTCATAGCTCTTTAACTACTAATTAGAACTGGACAAATGAGGTGTCGTTAGAAGCGTCATGACTGTTTGCTGGTAATAGGCTATATGACGTGTCACTGAATCTAATGTGGCGCCCTCTAGCCTACATAAAGTACTGTATTAAAAAATAACTCCTACTAATATTATAAATGCGAAAGTTTGTAATTTGGATTTCGATGAAACTTTACAGTAATATAGCTTGTACATCAGAATAACACAGGCTACTATTTGCCGCGATAACTGACAAATACGCGGGCGGAGCCGCGGGCAACAACTAGTATTAGATAAATTTATCGTGTTTGGTATCATTGGAAAGGGCGTTACTTGTACATTACAAAAATACATGTATTGTTAGCATTTGCTCGTGACTTTGTCCGTATTTATTCGATAAATGTGGATGGTATGCTTGTTTGTTCCCTCCTTTCTAAACTACTAATCAGAATAAAACAAATGAGGTATCGTTAGAAGCGTCTTGATTGTCCGCTGGTTATAGGATAAATGACGTGTCACTGAATCTAATGTGGCGCCCTCTGGCTGATGTAAAGTACAGTGTTAAAAAATAACTTTGAGAGAAATATGCCATGTTTGGTATCATACTTGTACATTTCAAAAATGTATTTATTATTAGCATTTTCTTGTGACTTTGTCCGTATTTATTCGATAATTGTGATATTTCTATGATACCTATTTAAAATATACTTTACAAAGAAATTAATATTATAGAGGCACCAAAACATTTTAAATAAAAAAAGGTAAAAACTAAAACCCGAATACGACAAAAAACGACGCTGAAAAAGCATGAAACAAGTTTCAACAGCCGTAGTCACGCGTTCTTAAAGTGTTATGGACTATGGTACATGGAAATAAAGCGCAAGCGTTGTTTCACACCGGTTTTCTGTGAGGCTGTGGTATAACTCCGGTCGTGCCAGCCTATGCGTTCCGAAGCGTAGCTCTCCCACGGTAAGCAATAATATATATAATATTATTATATAATAAAATAATATGATATTTATATCGATCAAGGTAGTAGAGCGACGCTGATTTCAGCACGAACGGGCCGGCTCGACCGGGGCGGTACTACCCTCGCACAGAAAATCAACGTAAAATGACAGCGATCATGCGGTCGTGTTTCGTTGGTGAGTGCGAGACCGGAGGCCCAATGATGCGAACTAGCCCGCCATGGTGTGGGTCACCATGCTGCATTGTTGCATTGCCTGCGTTCGCAGTATGGTGACCATCACTCTTGGATTCTGCTTATGCTTTTCATCAGGCCGAGTAGAGTCATTATGGCAGGGTCAAACATAAAAAATATATATATATATAATAAAAAGGCTTTATAGTTTATTTAATGAGGAATGTTAAGGACCCGACGTGTCTATTAAGACAATATAATTAATAATAACCTTGCAAGTACGATGATGGTGGTATTAAACAGCTTATTTGTTATGGTTTCTCATTTCAACACATTTATTATTTGTTTGTTAAAAAGTAACTGCGCTACCGTTTAAGAAAACGTACTTGACACATAAAAACTAAAATGTTTTTTCAAGGTTGTATTTTAAAGCACTTTTATGTACCAAGGATAATTATGTTACAAAGTACCATATATTACCTAGGAAATAAAAACAAAATCATGCAATAGTCAACATTGTAGGCAACATTGTTTTTAAATTATTATACAAAGTAACCCGACGAACATCTCTGTAGACTAAGATCGTGAAAGATTGTTTGCCTTAGCAGCCGCTAGTATTATTACATCCATATCAGACAGTTTCTTCAATTTAGCCATACCTCCATTTGTGTGGAAAAATCTTGATCTATAGAGGAGTTTATGAAAATGTTGACTTTCTACTTTGCATGATAATTTAAAAACATTGTTGAATACAATGTTTAACTATTACATGATTTTGTATTTAGGTAATGTATGTTACTTTGTAATATATTTATCCTAAGTGCATAAAAGTGCTTTGAAATACAACCTTGAAACAAAATTTTATTTTTTAACACAATTCACATCAAAATACAAAACATGTCGTTAAAAATTACGTGATTAAAAAGTAGTCAATCATATTTACTCAACAGATTTCACAGAATATAAATATTATAGAAAAATCTTCTGCCCAGGAGAAGCATTTTGCACACTACGTGTCAGACACAACTTTCGTGATAGTTAGAACGAATATCTGTGATCTACATAAAGAAAAATGGATGGTTAAATATACCCCTAAACTAAACATGTGGAATGGATGTTAAATATCTTTGGGATACAGGGGGTCCAAAATACTTTTTTTTCCATTCTTTTAATTAGGCTGCTTCACAAAACCGCGTATACGATCCACTATGATGACTGGCCCGTAAGGTTGCAACTCTGTTCTAAATGTATACATGACAATGGTGGTGATTCTCTTGTTGTTATCACTAAACTAAAATTCACTAAAATTTGTTGTTGGATTAAATACTTTAATTTCATCTGCTTACAATCCATTTTTAATATCATTGAGTATTGGGAGACCCTGTCTCATACGCTAATAAAACCTGATTTGCAACGCCTTGACCTTGACATATAACCTGATGCTAACTAGTACTAATGATAGATAAATATGATAACTAATATAATTTTGAGGCAAAATTGAGTATAACTTACGTAGTACCTATTTATTAATCTGTGACATAACTGAGTAAAATACGATTAACGGAAAAAACATTTAGTAAATAAAAAAAGCGACGTCGTTTTAAATAAACATTGCGTTCAACAGTACTTAGGAAAGCCAATTTATCTACAGCCACTGAATAACTAACAGTACTAACGTACAGTACAGAAATTCCACTCCCGAACAAAAGTGAAGTTTAGGCATAAAAAGTTTTCAACTCTGTCAACTTGCACGCGAAATTGAATTTTATCGTGTCACCCGGGCGTTCATATTCCGTTAAACACCGCAGCTAAAACGTTTTAACAAACATGATTTACCAAAGAAAACCAATTGGAACTAAATTATTTGGAAAACAAAACTTACAACTAATTAAAAAAATATTTTTAAACTTTTAAAGGTAGGTACAAAAACTTATTATAGTGAAACTAATGAATATATTTTTTAGTTTCCTTCTAAAAATATGTTTATTTGGTTTCGTCTATATGTCCGTCGGCAGACGACATAAGATTGTAAATATATTTTAGAGTTTTATCACCATAATAATTCAGTTTTTAAACTACTAATTAAATAATTTTATTGTCTAAATAACTACAAACATAATAATTAATTCGTTTCGTAGTCATTTTTCGCAGTAAATACACGTAATATTCAACTTGTTTACACACGACGCGACGCGGCTAGCGTGTGAGCCGAGCACCGAGTGGCAACCATTGCCGTAGTCCTTCCCGGGAGGAGCACGCGACGCCTCGGCGGAACATACAACCGTTCACACAGACCGACTAGGAGAGGAGAGCAGATTTGTATCACATAAGTAACAGAAGTTTGAGTTATTGTTGTAAGGTTTACTTTTGCTTGTGCACTCCTTTTGTCATTAAGAATGCTGGAACGCGCTTCGTGTGAAATAATAAGAGGAGCTGACTGGCTCCAATTGCATGATCTTTCTCGCTCGAGCAGCCCATCGGCTCTGATTTACTGCCACATCATACACACGGTATATGTGAAATAGTGGTCGGCTCCGCTCTGGCCAATTCCAAGCGTATACAATCCGGTCTGTGTGAAAAGAAAAAAACGGGCCGATGCTCTCCGAGCCGGTCTGTGTGAACGGATCCCTAAACTGAGAAGTAAAAACCCCTTACGGAAAACTACCTCGCTACAGCTAGTGATGTGTAATTTTTATTGAAACTATATCTCGGATCAAGTCCTAAAAACAAGAGAGACGTCCTTACACGCACGCACTAAGTTTTCTTGGTATCATAATCGTTTATGGTTAGTGTGTAGTGGTCAGTATTATTTCATTGTTAAAACAAACAAAATAAACTTATACCGTTTTTACCGTGGAAGAGCCACGCTTCGGCATGAATAGGCCTGATCGATCGGTGTGATACCACGGCCTCACAGAAAACCGGTCTGAAATAGCGCTTGCGCTGTATTTCACCGAGTGAGTGAGGATACCGGAGGCCCATACACCAACCTCTCCCCTCACCTTCCTCCTCATCCCACAAAGGTCGGCAATGCACTTGTGACGCCTCTGGTGTTGCGGGTGTCCATGGGTGGCGGTAATCGCTCACCGCCAGACAATATGTCTGCTCGTTTGCCGCCTATTCCATAAAAAAGTAAACTGTAGGTATTGTATAATCATATAAAAATCAACTCTTGATAAAAGAGATGCTTTAAAAAAAACTATTAATATTAACCCGAAAGATTTGTATGCTGGCTGATGTGTAACTCAATTACGCTCGGATATGACTATGACCAAAATAAGAAATTGAAAGTATGTTTTAATCTGAAATTAATTGTAGTAATTATTTACCACTTATTTATGTATTTATTTACTAGGCTCACTAATAATTGTATACACTGTTTAACAGTTTTTTTTTACAATAAATATGTAGTGGCATAGTGTAACAATTACTTATAGTAAAGCACCATGTGTACAATAAACAACAATATAATCATAATTTTATGCAAAAATACAATATAAGTTTTATCAAAAACAGATTTCACTCAAATAAAGTACCTCCTATAAGGTATTCAGTATGGTTTTGCGGAATTTGTTAAGCGAGTCAGTGTGTATATTGACTAGGGCGCTGCAAGTATTGAGCAGTCTGCGGAGTCGTGGGATGGTGGAGTTTACACCGAGAATGCTTCTGCGAAGCGGGGGATGCAGGGGGGTGATAGGATAACGAGGATACCTAGCTGAAACCTGGAATTTTGTTTTGCCTTAAAGTTGTGGACAATCTACCTTGTGTCTCAGAAGCTTGTATAGAAACATGGAGTCTATAACATTCCTTCGTTTTTCAAGTGTGACTAGCTTAAAGTATGCCAATCTCGCTTCATACGATTTTATCCTTTTAGCTATACCAGAGGCATATACTAGGTGCCAGAGGAACCTCTTCTGTATCCGTTCCAGTCGTAATTTGTGAGTCGCATAACGTGTTCTCCATACAGGGCTGCAGTACTCCAGTCTCCCATGAACGAGACAGTTTTATAAGAGAATTTTAGTAATATTACATCGAAACTTACCGCATTTCTTAAAACGAATCCCAGCATTCTAGATTGTTTTTTACAATACTTTCTACGTGTGGTACAAATGTGAGCTCACAGACAAAAATAACACCTAAGTCTCTAATTTCGTTAACGCGTTGTATGATATTTTGGCCGTATAATAAACTGATTGCAGAGGGTTAATTTTTTATAAAATTTTGCGTGTTTACATTTATTGATATTCATACTTATGTCATAAATATTGCACGATTCTACCAACGCATCAATGTCTTTCTGAAGCAGATCTACATCCTTCCTTATCTAATATGGTTTCTTGCTCAGTGACAGGTACTGTCAAAGGCAAACTATTGTTTCTAATGTTTATTATGTAGTCCGAGCTTGAATTATAATTTACAGTTTGACGATCATTAAAAAAAAAGTAAAAATGAGTAGCAAACATTTCACAAATTTCATTGCTGTTAGATGTAGTAATGGTGTTGTTACTACATTGAGAGAGGAAAGTAGCTGGTGCCGCCTCGCTTGTTTTTAAAATAACTCCAGAACTTCTTTGGCTCTTTCATTATTTGCGCTTTCATATTTTCGATATAATTGTGATAACAATTAGTTACTCGACATTATTGAACAACGTTTACTGAGCAATCAGTTCCAACGCATCCATTGGATTTCCATAGACTTTGTAGCGTTTTCTTACCTTTTCGATCGAGAACGAGGATATCAACTGTCACATGGGGTCTTTCATTTAATACATTAAAAATCATATACGGAGCTACTTATTTGAGTGCTATTTGCTATGGTGCTCCCGTATGGGACGATAGAGCGACTGTAGGTCCTGTCCGTCGCAAACTGTTACAAAGCCAACGACTTGCATTGATCTTCTGGTGCAAAGCATATAGGACGGTTAGTACTGAGGCTTTACCAGTGTTGGCGGAAATTTGTCATTGAAATACTTTGATTCTTGGGGAGTCACAGGCTACTTTATACTTTATACCAGAGCCGCGGGCTAGCTCTAATAATATTTATAGTTTTCTAATTATATGTTCTATATATACTAGTTACAACCAGCCACTCTTCGCAACCACCCAATGCAACCGGCATCTTAAAATAGACCCAAAAATTAGATAAAAGAGTCTCACAATCGTATTGTATAATCGTCTCGACACCAAATTTTTATCGGTGCAAAACATTTTGAGGTTTTGAAGCGTTGTTGATATTCGTACCTACATACATTTAATATGTTTACCTCAATATAAGTAGATTGTTAAATGCCAAGTAACTTATTGATTGTTAATAAATTACATTGTCAATTTATCAAGAAGTATCATATCGCTTAATTAGTGGTTTTTCCGTTAACGTTTCTGACATATTTTATTAAAGTTTATTGAACTATAGGTAGGTAAAACACATCCACCTCCTTTTTTGAAGTCGGTTAAAAATGTGCTTGTTACATAATAACGGAACTGTGATTTTTAGCTCACTTCATTTATATGTATATTTAAAAGTTTGTATAACTAAATTTAACATAACAAAAGCCTTTGAAAAACCATTCGAAACTATAATCCCGCACACACAGTTTGGTGGTGCCTTATTTTGTGTTAAATTGTTCTAACAAGAAATAGTATAAAATTAGCATTGCTGTAGTTATAGCAGATAGCAATAGCGTAGACCAGAACTCCGAAGGCCAACAAGCAAAATCTAAAGAAAGCACGAAATAGCTCGTTCACAAAGGAATTCAAACAAACCCAATCGGCGTGACGCGTGATACTTATGTTTTGTCTAATTCACTCATAAAATAAAAATGAAAAATAAAAGAAAAATAATAAAAAAAGAAAATTCACTCATAAGACTCATTAAATTATAAAAAAAACAAAGGTATTACAAATTAAAACTTTTTAAAAATGTATGCTTATCTAAACTTTCACATAACCCAAAAAATTTACGTCTATAGTTTTCATTTAGGATTTTAACGTCATCTCAAATGATTAAATCCATCATGTGGTTTAGGCTACAGAGAGTGCTTGAAAAATATTGATACAAACAAAAATACACGAAAACATAACCATCCTTCTAGCGCTCAGCGCATCTCATTTATTCTAATACTAGCTGTACCCCGCGGTGTTACCCGCGGTTATTGTTGTATGGTCAATATCCGTCCAGCCGTTCCAGAGATTACCCGAAACAAACAGACAGACAGACAGACAGCCAAAAATTTTTTTAGCTACATTTTTGGTATATGTACCGTGTATACATAAATATGTATTTAGTAAAAAGCAGTTATTTTAATATTACAAACAGACACTCCAATTTTATTTATTTGTATAGATGTATAGATAACCCTATTAGTATAAAAGAGAATGTGAATTATTTATTAGTAGAAAAAAAATTGGAAACATTATTAGGGTCAGAAAAAGAAAAAAGAAGTAATTATTTTGACAAAAATAATTAACAGATCCCAAGGAATTTTAATGACCAAATACATAGAGTGAAACCATAGGCAAAAGTAAATTGAGATGGCGGTGACGCAATCACGCAGATCCATCAATCATAAAGGTTAAGCAAAATTGAGCAGGTCAAACACATCAATGCGCACTCATTGATAAAAAAATCAATAATTTCCATGCCTGGCTTTTTCCGGTCATAACACAATCAGATCATTTACGAGAGGAAGTTTTGTGGAACTGTTGCTAAGTGGTCGACTTGTTTAGTTAATCACCAGTAATGTCCCACCAATATTATTCATAAAGACAAATGATTGAACACATATCAAAAGAATAAGAATGTTTCCATATCAAAATAAGAGAAGCAAAGCTAAAGAAGGGATTTACCACCTAAGCCACTTTACTTTGACAATCGATTGATTTTCTGGATCAGTGTATCGTTCAATCTTCTGTGTCCACTTTTATGCGTGTGTTTTGTGCGTCTGACTGCTTTTTATTCGCTAAAGTAATTAAATCGTTTCAAATAGATTTCTACGGCCGTAAGAGTCACTTAAAATAGCCTCAGTAAATAGCCTATTTGTGCGTGTGAAAATGTATATACGAAATATACAGTTTTCTATTTACATACATCCATACAAATAAATGAAATTAGAGCGTCTGTTTGTAATATTAAAATAACCGCTTTTTACTTAATGCATATGTATATATACAGGATATATATACCAAAAATGTAGTAAAATTTTTTTTTGTCTGCCTGTCTGTCTGTTTGTTCCGGGTAATCTCTGGAACGGCTGGACGGATTTTGACGGGACTTTCACTGGCAGGTAGCTGATGATCCGGGGAGTAATTTAGGCTACTTTTTAGACTAAATTTGTCCCGCGGCGTTATTCGCGGTACAACAATAACCGCGGGAAACACCGCGGGGTTCAGCTAGTGTCAAATAAAATATGTACTATTGCCAGAATATCAGATAATGCAAAACAGTAGAAGTGATTGCAGAAACAATCAAATCATTGACTGATTATTATAAAAATATAAAACAAGAATGATGAGAAGGAAACTTGACATGTTTGTTTATAGAAACCTATGTAAATAACCATAATTAAAAAACAATAACAATATTTACATGCATACGCATACAAGCGTCAAAAAACTCCATATCTTCGCCTACTGGTAGCGTTCCCAAAAGACTGGCAGCTTTACCACGTTGAATGGCAATCAAATTACTATCAGAACTTTGTACTACTGCCTCTTAATGTACTGAAAACCTGACAAAATGTGCCTGTACAGAATTTTATCTTAACAAAAGAAGTACAAGACAGCATCAATACAAGGGCGTTCTCAAGTCTTGCTAACCTTGCCTTTAAATTAATATATTCTTATATTTAATACTTAGTGACAGAGAATTTTTGTTTCAGTTTTTAGCCAGCATGGTTCCAAACCTTCTTTTAATGGACATAGGCTTGTCAGTTAGTTTTGTCACAATCGCAGTACCGAGCCTTCTAAACGCCGCCGAGGGTCTTTCTCTTACCGACAACCAGGCGTCATGGTTTGGTAAGTTTTATTTTCTAGTGACTGTTTTTGAATATATTTGATAGATACTTATTTTCTTATAGATATAATTATAAGTAGTCATTTTTTTAAAATGACTACTTATAATTATAACTATAAGAAAATAATAAGTAAACATTTTTTTTAAATGACTACTTATATCTACTATATACTAATATCATCATCAACAACCATAACAACAACATAATGTCCCAATGCTAAGCTCGGGTGTCCAGTCAGGAGAGGGTGAAGGCCATACGTCCCCACACTGGCTGAGTGCGGGTTGGGGACTTATAAGACAACGTTGTGGCTACGTAATCTTGCCGTTAGATGTTTTCAAGCCGCCAAAGGTCTCTAACTAAGCTTCATGACTGTAATCCTAGGATAACCACCGGGACCGACTGCTTAACGTGACCTCCGAATCACGGAGACGCTCATGGTATAATGCCACTTCTTCAAGTGAAGTAATAATTTAATATAGGGACAAATACGCAGGGATATATTGCCGCGCTTTTACACCTTTAATACCTACTTAATTGATCAAAATACAAAGTTATAGAACATGGACAAGACATGGATAGACAATAGAGACATACAGAGAGAGAGAGAATATAAAAGGACAATGTACCTATTTTGTTCATTCGCACGAGAAGCGTATATTGTCTGGGAGAAACTGCAGCACTGATCAGTCTAATTCTAAATAATTATTACGTTTATTTCGTGTTTTATTAATATAACTAATAATTATCTATTTAATATATATACCTATATAAAATTTTGTCCGCGGCTCCGCCCTGATATCAAGGTCGTCATATTTCGGGTTAAATAAATAAATATTTTAATAAATAAATAAATGATGACACCTTCATATAATACATTACTGATATCGAGGTTGAAACTGCATCTATGCTAATAGATACACGAATAACCAAGATAATTCATTTTCAGGGAGTCTTCCGTTCTTGACCCAGCCCTTTGGTGCATTGGCATCAGGACCTGTTGTGGACTACTTTGGCAGGAAGAAAGCTACATTTTTAGTAAACATCCCTCATGTTATTGCCTGGATTCTGATGTATTTTTCGTGGAACCTACCATCTTTATTTATAGCTAACGGTCTTTTGGGCTTAGGAACTGGATTTATGGAAGCTCCCATATTTTCTTATGTTAGCGAAATCAGGTGTGTATTTTTATATTTTGTATCCTATTAAAGTTCAGTATAATATAAAATCATTACAAAAATATTAATTAGAAATAGAACATAGAGATACGCAAAGACGTCGTATATTATTTCTTTTTTTCTTAGAATTCAAATAAATTCCCTGGGGGATCAAAATGGAAATGAAATTCAAAAAGATCCCGTCGAGGATTAATGTGGACGAAAATTCCAAATGAATCCTCCAGGGCATTCAGTGGACGTAGTCATTTTTCACATTATAAAATCAAGATTTTTTTCTCTTACTCTTCCAGTACTAGCCTTCATAGCATTTACAGTCTAACTGAATATTAATTTCCAGTGAAGCATCAATTCGTGGAGCTTTATGCACAATTACACAGCTATTCTTGTCTATCGGTATATCAGTAATGTATACGTTAGGAGCAGTGGTTAATTGGCGAGAGGCAGCTCTTATTTGTCTATCCATACCTGTTATAAGTATGGTGCTAGCGTCAGTAGTGGTAAGTGTTTTGCAATTTTTTTCTTTTCACTTTATTATGACTTTTATTAGAGAACTTGGATTTACCAGTAGAAACCATACGTGTACTTCAGTAGATATAATTATCTTGCAAAAACATATCTCATTAATTCTCTTCTATATTATTATACTCCTAGAAATCTTTATCGTCAATTTGCAAAGAGTACTTTGGATGGCAATTGGTTTATCTATCTCACACAAATATTTGGCATTGATATTTTGGGCACACAAAGTTGTACATTACTTATACCATATCCATTACTAAATTTAAAACGAAATTAAAAACTAATAATCTATATTTCAGTTACCTGATACTCCAGTTTGGTTGCTATCACAAGGCAGAAACAAAGATGCCCTTAATTCATTATGCTACCTTCGCGGTTGGACTACTCCAGAAAATGTATCCGAAGAATTTAACGATCTCGTTCAATATGCAAAGACAATAGACTGCTGTGTTATCTGTCTAACTGAAAATAAAGATAGTAAACCAGGCGAAATCGAATGTCAACACTATAAGATAAACTTTATAAAAAGGTAAAATATTAGTACGTAACATTCAAAAACTTTCCGCTATAACGTATTTGTATTATGATATTCCTCATCATCTTCCTAGCCGTTATTATTCCTAAGATTATTTGGAGTCGGCTACTAGTTTAACCGATTTTACCTGAATATCAGTTTTTCCATGGAGCGACTGGCATCGGACCCTCGCAACCCTGAGGGTGAACTGAATTCGAAAATTCAACTAGTTGTCAGTATATTTGAAGACACTGACTTTCCAATAAAGGCTGCCATAGATGTTCATGACAACCGGGACCAACAGTTAATCGTGCTCTTCGAGGCACGGGCGGAAAATACCGCCATCCTCCAAACTCCGGGTTGCTATTAAGAATTTCTTGTAAGAAAAACCCAACTACGGTTCGACCCAGGAATCGAACCTGAGACCTCTAGATCGGCAGTTGCTTAAGCTAACCATTAGACCAACGAGGCATTTTTTTAATATTCCTAGATGCACAAAATCTCAGTCAACTTAAAAATTATAACTGAAATGTAATAACATTTTATGGTTTAGTTACTTTCACAATAACTCCCTAACGTTTAACGTAAAAACCATAATCAACATGGTTTCGATTGCGCATTTTTATATTTAGTTAATGACTTTAGGTCATCACTTTTCAGATTCCTCATGAAATTTAACATCGTTATGCTTTGTAAAGAGACTTTGAGGCCATTATCTTTCACGCTATTGTATTTTACATTCTTTGTTATGAGCGGACTATATCCAATAAAACCTTACATGGTAAATGTGTGCGGAGCAATGGGTATGGCAACTGAAGGAAAATCTATTGTTGTAAGTGTGAAGTTTTTCATTACTATCAAAATAAATTATTTATCCAGGTACATTTATTCTAAAGAAATCCAGCGAAGAGTTCAAAAACTTAGGTACTAGTAAATAATAACGAGTTTCAAGGCTGTTGATCGAGATGATGTTGATGAGAGAAGATGTGATGACTTTGAAGCCAAATGTATCTATGAAAGTATATGTTGTTTCTTTTTTCAAGGGTTTAGACTTTACCAAATGTTTTATATGTATTTTAAAAGCAAGACACAACTTGGTAATTCATCTTTCTTAGACATCGTATAAGTTCTAGATCAGGACAATTACTATCCATGCTTTGATTGAAAATAAGTAAAACTGTCTGCAATATAGTACTATTCTGCAGTAATATGAGCGAGCTGTTAATAAATTACTTTTTGACTGTTTGTCACGCCGCTGCTATGAGTGTTGTGGGTTCAAATCCTATATAGGACAACACTTTGTGTAATCAACAAATTGTTGTTCTGAATCTGGGTGTTCTTTGTGCCCGTTTCGTGTATGTTTGTAAAGTCCCTCGCGAATTTATTCTTAATGCGGGAATTGTTTTTTTAAAACATGATGAAAAATGATTTAGTACAAAAAAAAATCTAAAACATTTGCCGTAAATAAAATAATTTCTTACAGGTAATGGTTGGAATTCTAACTCTAGTCGGAAGCGTCGTAATCATTGGGTGTATTAAAGTTATGGGAAAGCGCAAGATTGGTATTTCTGCTATGCTAGGCTCAGCAGTGTGTTGTACAGGTTTGAGCGTCTACGCTTATTTATACCTGGGTGAGAACGTTTTCTCATATGATCCTAAGACTTATCCAGAAGAAAAAAGTATAGTTCCGTTGATCTTCTTTTATGGACTTGCCATCTTCACTGTTATGAATGTCGTTTGGATATTACTTGGAGAAATATTTCCCTTCAGGTTAGTCATTTTCTTTACCTACCTGTATTGTGAAGTCATAATTGTAGGAAAGTAACAGCAGCGACAACTTCTTCCGAAACCTATACCAAATTAAGTTGCGATCGGATTCCAGTCTATTACGACACGGCTGAACTTTTTGAATGATTGTTGACGAGGAGCTGATACTGACATTATGCCTCTTTGCTCTTACACTAGGAATTATTTTATTTCAAACTTTTGGCAAGGAATTTGGCTCTGCAGTCGTAAATAATAAAATTATAGGCTTTTTAAAGAAATTAAATAAGCTACTACACCCCTAATACTTTATCCGTGGTGCTTCCCGGTTTAAAAAAAAAGGTGTCTGCCTATTTTGACTTCATTTTGTCTCCCGCTTTGCTAAGGAGGGAAGTGGACTTATCATATTTCCAACTCCTCCTGTTTTTCTTCTGATTAATTTCGTTGCGGGTTCCAAGACAGTTAATATTTTTCCTGGGACTTCCCGAGTGTCATAACTCGGTGTGTTCGTGGGTCACTGCTGTTGATCCTGGTGTACAGGAGTTACAGCGGTGGGCGTGTGGGTGGGATTAGTCCCAAGCTACTACACAATTTTGGAGTTATTCTTATAGCTTTTTTCGTTGGCTTAGTTTTACACCAAATCAATGGACATTAAAGTATTGTAAATAGAGTTTTTTAACAACAGATAAAGCCAGACCTTTAACATTTTGCATTTATTAGCATTTATTTAAAAAATCAAATTTTATTGTTACTTGTGATCGACAAATATTTTAAAAGATAAATTTGTATTTTTTGATTTTTTTTTTCTTCGTTACTAGATTTTATTGTAAGTGTTACTTCCATATTTAGGGTCATTTTATTTGTAATAGAAGATAGTAGTAATAATTAATCTAAATTTTTAGGAGTCGTGCTACATCGCAGGGCATTGGTGCTGCGTGGAACTACATAGTGACTTTCCTTGGAGCCAAAACACTCATCAACTTGGAAACCAACTTCAAATTATCAGGAGCTTTTGCTACTTATGCTGCTTTTTCATATATTGGCACGATATATTTGTACTTCTTTATGCCAGAAACAGAAGGGAGAACGTTACAAGAAGTAGAAACTTATTACCAAGGGAAATTCAGAATTTTTGCCGACGATTGGTTTATCAACTTATTTAAAAAGAAAAAATAGATAGAGAGTCGACTATATTATAAACTTAGTACACGTTAGACTAGATCCAATACTTATAAAACTAAAATTTATTTTTTGTGTTTTATTTCGTAGTCTAGCTACCGGTATCTTAATTATTAGCCAATAGACTTATAACATCACCCACATATATGGGTACTTTTATCTATTGTGTAGGATCTTCAATCTTCGAGATAAAAAGTGGTAGAGATGACGTAGTATCCCATAAAACTGCAATGAAAGGTGAATCAACTTTAACGAATGTCGATGGCTCGTCATAAGATAATGCGACTGCTGCGAAGGCGGTAGCAGCAGCTGCTGATCCACCTTTTTCATCTATTGACAACACCGCTGAGTGCACTGCCGACGAAATATGTGGTGTGTATCCCTGATATGTTCCTAATTTACTGAGTTCAGCTTGAGGACCAAACATTGTAGTGATGCCCATCTGAAAAAGAAAGTATTTTTTTTAAAATTATATCATTAAATTATGAACTGGAGATTGGTCGTCTCTATGTAGGTACCTGATGACTAAAATTTTACTAATTAAATCATTCGTGTCAAATAGTTGAGTGTTTTGAATTTGCACACTTTTACATGCCTGATGCGCCTGCTAGGATTAACTGCCTCGGTGGCGCAGTGGTAGCTAACGCGGCTGCTGTTCTTGAGGTCTCGGGTTCGATTCCCGGGTCGGACCAAATGTTTGTATGATCTGCAAATATTTGTTTCGGAGTTTGGGTGTTTTCTATGTATAATATGTATGTATTTACAAAAAAAAAGTATATAAGTATTTATATCAGTTGTCTAGTACCCATAATACAAGCTCTGCTTAGTTTGGGACTAGATGGCGTTGTGTGTTAGACGTCCGAAATATTTATTTATTTATTTATTAGGATACCCTGGTTGGTTGATAAATAGAAAGGTAGTTGTTATAGCACACAGACTGCGTTCAGGCCACACAGGAAAGTTTGGATATGTCATGAAAAAAGTCGATACGCCAAACTGTGAAACTTGCGGAGTCCTTGATGATGTCCAACACTTACTAGTTGATTGTGTCAAATATCGAAACCAGAGAAACTCGTTGATGTGCAAATATAATTTTAATGTTTACGACGTAGGACTTTTCATTACCATCTTAAGTAACCCTAACACAAATGCGGCGCTGGACCTATTTGAAATATTTGCACAACAATGACTTTCTTTGTTTCCAAGTTAGTTAGTATCTTAGAATAAGCCACGATGGGGCTAACATATTATTTTATAATAAAAGCCTCTAAATAAATGAAGATCAAAAAAAAAATGCCTGATACAAGTTTCTATCAAAAGGCTTAGCTTTTACCACAATCAGTTATTTTTATATGGATTTGACATTGTTAGGATACTCCCGGTTATACAGACTAAATAGTATCATGTTCATTCATCACACTGTTTAATAAATATACATTGATATCAAGTTCTTAATTGTTTTACTTACATTTCTTAGAATAATTTCCAAGTTTGTGTCGCCTCTGACCACAAATTTTGGTAGTTCCAAATCTATATCCGCTTCTGAGAAAGTAAGATAACTCAATAGACGGGCATCTGTAAGGTTTGCTAAAAATTTCGTAATACCTTCAGTCGTTGATGGTACTATCACCATCAAAGAGTACTGGTTACCCTGAAATTAAAAATGGTAACTTTATTAGATATTGTGCTATTCTATTGGAGGCCCAACGATGCAAAAGCAGCACAAGGCCGTCATGGTGTGGGTCACCATGCCGTATTGCTGCATTGTCTACATTCATAATGAGTATGGTGACCACCACTCTTGGATTCTGCTTTTGCTTTGTTTCCGATAGAGCAGAGTCATACAATGTCAAATTTCAATAATTTTCATTAAAATAGAGACAACGGTTTATTTGAAGTATGTTCAACAGCCCCTAATATACTTAGTCGACGTTAGTTTAAAAGATGATAAATACAATTTAATTTAATCTCTGATGATTATTTCTAGATTATTAACTCTGTCGGTGACAGAATTGGGCTCAGTGTTCGCTGTTCGCGGGAGGTTCCAAGCGAATCCTCTATCTTGAAAACCCATAGTTAATACAGTACCCATAATCGCATGATCAAACCTAGGAATAAGAAAATTCTCAGACGTGAATATACTGAATAATTAAAAAATTTTAAATTACGAAACAAAAATATTTTTAGACAATATATCTAAACAAATACATATGTAGGTATTTATAATGTAAGTTAATATTAAAGTGCAATGGCCAGTAGAATACATAACTAAATTAAAACTTTAACATCAAGAGAGACGAGTGACACTTAACAAGAAGATAATCCACACATTTTTTTTTAATTCGAAAGTAACTGACCGTCTATTACGCTTTCACGGCTAAATGGCTACACCGATTTTAATTAAATTTGGCGTGAAACTACTTTGATCTTTGACGAAGGACATAGACTACTCTTTACTGCAATAACCAACATACACGCGGGCGGAGCCGCGGTTTAAAAGCTAATACGTAAATAATTTTATTTATCTTCATCTGCCTTAATTTTTTTGTAGTTGTTTTATTGTTTAATTACAGTAATTAGTATATTACGGTCGGGTTACGGTTCAATAACATTTTATGTTTTGTTTAAATAATTGCTACTAACCTCGAAAGGAAGAATAACGACTTTAGCTTTAGTAGACGGGTCAACACCAGTTTTAATCGAATGTCTCAATCGCATAAACTGGGCTACTTTCGTTGCACCATTACTTAGATGGAATTCTGACGGTCGAGTTGCTTCTGCCCTAAATGGAACTTCCCAAAGCCCCTTGAAGTAAATCGCATTAACAAGAACCATTTGAGTAGAAGAGTCAAGAGCATCTGAAAAAAAATAATATAGTACGTAGTCTGTGGGAAAAGTTAAATTTTAATAAAAGTTTTTCTAAAGCTAGCAACTGTGGCCATGCGTAAAAAAAAGTATTTGTTATTAGAAGATATTATACAAACTTTGAAATTTCTGAGTAATTGAGTTCTTTTTTTAATTTTTATAACAGTATCAAATATATTCGACTTAATGGTAATGCCTGTGATGATTAAAATACGTCTTCCTGAATACTAACGATATAGGCGTATAATCATCGTCGCAGTCTTATATATTACTATTTATGGGCTTTTGTTTGGGATATTAATGAATAAGAAAGAACAGAAATAAATTTACCTGAGCTGATAATTTTTTCAATCTTATGCAAGGTCTTGAAAGACACCCATTTGTTGATATCACGTGCTGCTTGGTCGGGTCTTCCAAATGAAACCTGGGTGATGTCACTATCGAAATTTTCTTGCGCGTTTCTTTTAAAATCTTCGTTAATGTTAAAATATTCCCCTACGAAAACGTTGCTTGCTGGTTTCATTACACTATTTGAGTTGCGATTCTGGAAAATATTACAAGATATGAAAATTAAAATCAGTTTATTTTATATTTGTATGTCAAAACTGCTACGAAGATCGAGTCATCGGTGGTCTGAATTGGGATTGGCTAAATTAGCTCGGTACATACAAGGTAGTACAGCCTTGCTTATTTTAGCACGAACGGATGGTACTAGCCTCACACAAAAGATCAACGTAAAATGACAGCATGCGTGCTGTCGTGTTTCGTTGGTGAGTGCGAGACCGGAGGCCCAATGATGCAGAAGCATCACTAGGCCGCCATGGTGACTTACACACCTGCTATACTGCATTGTCTACAAACGCAATGAGTATGGTGACCCCTCTTTGATTCTGCTTATGCTTTCCATCAGCCAGCTTTTTTTATGCTTTTACCATAAAAAACTAAGCAATTTGTTTAGCGTAAAATGAATCACTTAAATATTACCAGGTCATGTGGTACCTTTTTGCTTTTAAAACAGCTGAATCTGATAATCTTAACAAGTTATTAGGTTAGGTATTTGTTGTTGTGATACAGATGATACTTGTTGAAGCAAAAGAAATTCATCTAGAGATAACTGGATGAAATATATCTTTAGAGCTATTTGAATGTGTCTCTCACTAAGGACTGACTTTTATTCAATATCTTATTTTTTTTTTAAAGTTATTTGTGTTAAGTTGGTATTTGCATAAATTAGTCAAAAGCGGATATTCTTAAATGATTTTCATTCTTACTTTGTAGTCGGTAGTAATCTTAGAATATGCAGCGGCTAAGGCATCTGGTGTCATACCCAAAACTCGTGTTAGCTCATTTTGAGTTGTCCCCGAAGTTCCCTGTTGTAACAAACTGAGAAGGGAACTAACGGAATAAGGTGAAACTACTACATTAGCATTAGTGACCATTGAATTGATAATCTGAAAAAATAAAATAAATAATTTTAAGTATGTTGGTTGATTATGCTGATGCAGATTATGATTATGATGATGATGCTGAAGCATCACTAGGCCGCCATATTGTGGGTCACCATGCTGCATTGTCTGTACGAGCAATGAGTATGGTGACCACCACTCTTGGACTCTGCTTATGCTTTCCATCAGGCAGAGTAGAGTCACTTTGGCAGGCCATACATAAAAAACAATCTTGTGTACTAGCGTGATGCTTTCATGTAAGTGTTTAAACTGTAAGTGTTATCTTAAAGCTATACTAATATATAAAGCTGAAGAGTTTGTTTGTTTGTTTGTTTGAACACGTACACACGTACACAAAATAGTATGACCAATAAGTAATACTAGTTGAACCCCGCGGTGTTCCCTGCGGTTATTGTCGTACCGCGGGTAACGCCTCGGGATAAAGCTAGTCTAAACCTTAGATCATCAGCCATCTGGCAGTGAAAGTTCCGTCAGCCATTCCAGAGATTACCCGGAACAAACAGACAGACAGACGGATAAAAATTGTAAAAACAATATGTTGAAATATGTACCGTGTATACATTTAGTAAAATGCGGTTATTTTAATATTACAAACAGACACCCCAATTTCATTTATTTGTAAGTATATATATTGCAAAAATATTACCTTTAATAAATTTATTCCTACATTCGTTACGGAATATAAGAGACGGTTAAATTTGTCCGCATTGGGTACTTCTTGTTGCGAGGCTTGTGGCCCAAACACAACCTGACCGCTTGAACTTTGCTGTGCCACTGCTGGCCCTTTCAACAAAGCTTCGTTTGATGATTTCCTTCCATTACCTTGTTGAACAGTCGTAGTGACAGATATTTCATTACTTCTTTCTATTTCTACTGGATTTCTCTTTACTGGTGGGTTGTCAAAAATTCGTTTTAATACATTTTCATTAATGTTATCATCTTGTCGATCAGAGAAAAAAATACCTGAGTTTTGATCTTGGGGATAATACGAATTTCGTAGAAGATAATTCTGTGATTCCACATAAGTAATCATGAAGCACAATATTAAACCTGTAAAGAAATAAAAACCTAGTTATTTGCTAGTATTTTATAATAAACTTAATTGACAACCAAAAACTATAAAACCAGCTTTCTGCCTATGGACGAAGAAATACAATCTTTGAGAAAGTCTTAATTTCTTTCGCAAATTTAGCAATATTTCTGAGTCGCTGAATAATTATTATTTGATGATAGGGACAACCGGTTTCTATAACACTGCGATTATAAAATAGTGTTGAATAGGAAAACGTTATGCTGCGTAAAAATACATAATATAAAATTCTCGTGTCGCGATGTTTGTTACCAAACGTCTCCGAAGCGGGCCGATTTTTATGAAATTTTGTGTGCAAATCAGGTAAGTCTAAGAATAGCCAGCATCTATTTTTTAAACCTTTAAGTGGTAAGGGTGACCCACCCCTTTCTTTTATTGCAAAACTACGTCTGCCGGGTCAGCTAGTATATTTGTAAAAACGTGTGGGTGGGATTAGTCCCTACCCCAATGTTTTCCATAGATGTCGTAAGAGTTGCCTGAGGAAGCAAACTGCGCAAAATAATAATATTTAAAAGACTAATCTAACCGGCATAGTCCAGTAGGAAAAAACGTGTTTTCTTAAAACGGCTGTGGTAAAGGCTACTACAGTGATAATACTCCTATGCATTACTATTACACTTACCGTGGGAGAGCCACGCTTCGGTATGAATGGGCCGGCGCCACCGTAGTGATACCACGGCCTCACAGAAAACCGGTGTGAAATAGCGCCTGGGCTGTGTTTCACCGAGTGAGTGAGGATACCGGAGGCACATACCCCAACACACATCCCTTTCCCCATCCCCCAAAGGTCGGCAACGCAATTGTGACGCCTCTGGTATATAATTGCTAACCATCAGGTAATATTATGTCTATTCTACTACTACTCTACGTCTACTATTTTTTTATGGTCTAGGGACCATAGAAAATATGCAATAAGTCAGAATAGTATTGATTTGTATGCCAACATGTAATTTATTCTCTCGATTGTCGGCGCTTGATGGAGCTTGTTGCAATACATTCCATAATTTAAAATCACTTGTACTTATTCGACTATTTTATTTATGTTTACACCTGACCGGATTTGCAATGCATGCCAACAGTTTAAAATTAACGAAATGACTGTAGATTAGCTAAAAGGAAAACCATTAGATAACTTTCGAATTTCTTAGTATAAATCTATTAGTTCTATTAGACGGACAGATACTAAATTTAAACAATAGTTTTTAATTGCATTGGGTTTCAAAATCGTATTTGACGATAACAGATTATTATCTTTATCTATTTGCGGGAAATCATTTTTAGATAGATGAGCCTAGATCGAGAGACTAACATTCAGAAATACCTACACAATTTTATCATCATATTGGTATATATTATGATCGACAAAATTATTGTTTGCCTTATCCGATTTCTCAATTACCATTTTTTTCAGTTATAGCCTTAATTGCCAATATTATGTTGCTGACGTAACATCAATTATATTATTGTTAACAAACTTTGATAAAGTGTACATATTATTGTTGAAGACATTGAATTTATGTGAAGCTGCATCGTGTATTCGTATGATATTAAAACTACCATTTTCCTTATAAATAAGCAATGCGAACGACTACAGTTCTGGAAATTCCCATAGTAAGCTGTTTTTTTTTTTATTTTGAGGATAGATCTTAGTCCTTAGTTACGTTACAACACAACAAGTGTATTATCTATGTCTGCGAGATAAGCTACGCGTCCCTCTCGAGTTGTTAACTGTCACTCGTTCCGTTTCTCATTAGAAAGTCGTAGTAAGAGTACATGATAACTACCGTTCCTTGACTACCTCGTCCTACCTATGTTTTCTCCTCAATTTACTTTCTCTCTCTCTTCTAACACTATCCACTCTAAGATTACCATTAATGTTTTATAATATAAGATGCAGACTAACCAAATCATTTCTGCATTTTTTCTTATAACAATCCTACTGTAAATGAATGATTCTTTACTCTTATCGTCTTAGATGTCCACATCTATTCATCATAACAAACTATAAATGACCATTTAAATTCCTCATTTAGATTTAAGGAAAAACTTAGAAACAAAACCTTAAAATCTTGCCACACATTTAAGTAAATTTAGCAGGCAACAAAAAAACTTAAAATTAAGACGATAAAACAGCTATTTAAACAACTAGGAAATCATTTGGATGACTGCGACATTATAACAAAAAAAAAACAGGTGAAATAAGATATATTTAATTCTTTTACAAAAAGTAGCCCATGTCCTCCTCTAAACGCCAATTAATTTCTATACCAAAATTCATCCAAATCGGTTCAGCGGTTTAGCCGTGACAGGTAAAAGGACAGAGTTACTTTCGAATTTAAATATTAGCATGGATTATTATCAAGATACGTAACGATCCTCCCCAAGATATCTGCAATTTTAAGTAATCGTTGTTCACAAAATGTTTTACAAATGTTAATTTATAATGTGTTTTGTGTTCACTCTAAAATCCCATGATTTAAACTCTTCGAATAGATTGAAATCTAATATCTGCCAACTGATTTTACCAAATTATAGATTACTAATACCTACCATAGTTGTAATAAAAGAAAATCTACTTAGACTAAAATATCCTGAATACCAACTTTAATTATAGAATAGGTATCAATTAAAATATCTGAGTATGTAAAAAGGAAATGATTAACAAATATATAATCAAATACTTACACTTCATGGCCATCTTTGTTGATTTTTGATTACACAGTAAGTTGAAACTTACAAACATTGCTTTAAATTATGACCAACGAGGTAATTCACGCATGAGTGTTATTAAATAAACAACTACTGTTATCAAAATGCGCCAGAGAAAAGTTCAAGTACTTGCACCAAGCGCTGACAACGGACGAGTGACCATAAACAAGAACTGAGTAAATTCATTATGTTGTGTGTTCAAGGAATTTTAAATCATATGTATTTAACATAAGGTCGTGTTTACCATTTCCTTGTAACTTTACTAGACATGGCTCGATACCTACACGTAGCATCGGGTTTTCCACAACAACCGGTTCGCAGTCATTATCCTTGACGATCTTTGGCTAAATTTATAAAAATACACAATTGTTATATCTCCTAGATTGAAACTTACAAAAATTTTAAGTGTACAGAACAAAGAAAATTACCACGACGAATTAAAAAGTATAAGGATGTTTGATATTCAAAGATGAATAAGTTCACTGTATTATTGGTGATATAAACTTGGTAACTTTATTACAATTTCTGATTAATGAAATTTATCGCTGATTACCAAAAATTAAGAGATTTTGCAACAAGAAAACAAGGACAAACAACGTTGTTACGTATGAATCTTTATTAAAATATGTGTTAGAGCAAGTGGAAATCATGCCTAGAATTTACCAGTGCCTTCTGGATTAACGTTAACAGTAGGATTTTGGGTAAATTTTAAATTGGTAATAAAAATAGACGTCATGTATACATACAAGAATAGCATTTTCGTATTAAAGAAATAATTAGAGAAACTTTAGTTGAGTAGGTATATAGTTAAGTTACGCATAGTAGAATTAGCGGCGTTGTCTGATAAGTATAGCGATAAGCTTGCGTCATCAAAACACTGCTTTCCAATTTTAAGTCGTCTAATGAAAAAGTTCTGTTATTCATTTTTATTAACATTGATTTAACTATCTTTGAGTGTACAGCAGTGCTATTATATATCTAGTGTTATTAAAAGTGGAGGTCGGAAATACCACCAATGTATGTTAATAAGGCATGAAACAAGTCTAGCAACAAAATAAAACACAGTTTATAACTATTAAAAAGTTTAACAAAAAGTGATGAATAGAAGATAAATAAATAACGATCAGTCAGTAGGCTCTGCGTTAGTAAATAATAGTCTATACTCATATTATGAACGCGAAAGTTTGTAAGTATGGAGGGATGGATGTTTGTTACTCTTTCACACAAAAGGTACTGAACGGATTTAGATGAAACTTTACAGTAATATAGCTATATACTTTAGAATAGCACATAGGCTATCATTTGCTGCGATAACCGACATACACGCGGGCGAAGCCGCGGGCAACAACTAGTAGTAAATATGTGGGAACATCTAACACACAACACCATCCAGTCCCAAAGTAAGCAGAACTTATATTTTGGTTAAAAAAGTAAATATGTATTTATATCAGTTGTCTAAACTGATATAAATACATATTTACTTTTTTTTGTAATTACGCATGAAAGACATAAAAAGTCATTTTCAATAACAAGATTATAATTATTCAGGACTTACACAAGGTTTTAAATAGGCTCAACGTAACTCCTTGATGGACAATAAAATGGAAATACAATATAAATTTTTTTGAACCCTCTACACGAGCACTTAACCAAGTAATCATTCGTCAAAAATGTCAATACATCATTTTTAATAAAAAAAGTAAAAACTAAAACCCAACTACGACAAAAAACGACGTTGAAAAAGCATGAAACAAGTTTCAAAAGCCGTAGTCACGCGTTGTTAAAGTGTCATGGACTATGGTTCATTACTAAGTTTCATAAAACCGCAGCCCATGTATTATAATGTATTAACAACGCGTGACAACGGCTTTTGAAACTTGTTTCATGCTTTTTCAACGTCGTTTTTTGTCGTAGTTGGGTTTTAGTTTTTACTTTTTTTTATTTAAAATGTTTTGGTGCCTCTATAATATTAATTTCTTTGCATAGTATATTTTAAATAGGTACTATAAAAAATTCACAATTATCGAATAAATACAGACAAAATCACGAGAAAATGCTTATAATATATATATATTTGAAATGTACAAGTAACGCCCTTTCGTATGATACTAAACACGGCATATTTCTCTCAAATTTATCTTTTGAAACAGTCCATTACGTCGGCTAGAGGGCGCCACATAAGATTAAATGACACGTCGTATAGCCTATAACCAGCGGACAATTAAGACGCTTCTGACGATACCTCATTTGTCTTATTCTGACAAGTAGCTTAGAAAGGAGGGAACAAACGAGCATATCATAGAAATTCCACACTTATCGAATAAATACGGACAAAGTCACGAGCAAATGCTAATAATATATATATTTTTGAAATGTACAAGTAACGCCCTTTCCAATGATACCAAACACGACATATTTATCTAAAATTTATTTTTTAATGCAGTACTTTATGTTGGCTAGAAGGCGCCACATTAGATTCAGTGATATTTCATATAGCCTATAACCAGAAGACAATCATGACGCTTCTAACGACACCTCATTTGTCCAGTTCGAATGTGTAGTTAAGGAGCTATGAGGGAACAAATGAACATACATACATACATACATACATAGCCTGTCAAAATCATAACCCTCCTTTGGCTTTGCCGTAGTCGGGTAAAAAGAGCTGCTACTACTCTTACACTGCCGGACCGATATTAAAAAAACAAGAATAAAATAAGAATCACCTCAACAGCAACTGGCATTCTAACGAAAAAACCGCATCGAAATCGGCCCATCCGTTTGAGAGCTACGATGCCACAGACAGACACACAGTGTGTGTACACAGAAAGACAGACATCGACGTCAAACTTATAACACCTCTCTTTTTGCATCGGGGTTTAAAAATAGGTGCGGCTACCAGAATGCAATTGTATTGCTAATGAAATGTAAAAACCAATGGTCAACAAAACCGGATAAACAACTCTATTAAATTTTATCCACGTAGTATTTAGGAACCTGTTTGAAATCTGCCAAGAAACCACATTAATTATATTGAAAATTGTATATAAAAAAAGCAACATATGTAGACGTGGTGTATTTAATGTTTTGATTCTTGTTCAACTTCTTGTAGATGTGTTCAGATTGTAACTGACAAAAAAACGTTATATCAAACAAAAACCAGACTTAATAAATAAATTGATAAAAATCTGGTTTTTACTTCTTGAAAGTAAATTGACCCTAGGTCCAACAAATACAGATATTGCGTTTCGAAGATCCTTGACATATTGTGGCACTTTCTTTAAACCGCTTACGAAATCGATCATGTTGTCTCTATTCTTCTGCCAACCCGTTTTTCACCGTGGAAGAGCCACGCTTCGGCATGAATGGGCGGGCTCGACCAGAGTGATACCAGGGCCTCACAGAAAAGCGGCGTGAAATAGCGCTTGCGCTGTGTTTCACCGAGTGAGTGAGGATACTGGAGACAAATATCCCGACCCCTCCCCACATCCCTTTCCCCATTCAAAAAAAAAAATAGAAGGTATCTACAACTTACTAAAAGGAAATAAAACACTAACAAATAAGGCTAATTAATTATTTGCAACAAAAAACACCTGCCTACGCCTATACTATAACCTAACAAAAGCCTATAAAAAGTAAATTATGGGTACCTATGCTATAAATTAACAAAATCCTAAAAATACACAAGAAACCAAGTAATATTTATAGTAGAACAAAAATCAAGTAAATGGTTCTAAAATAACTTTTTATCCGAATTTACATTTAATAACTATTGAGTTTTTAAGTCAATTTGGATGCGTGTGTCGCGTAGGGAGCTGGCCATTGATACATATATTACTTGAGCCGACCGCGCGTCTGAGGTCTGAGCCGCGCGGGTACTGCGTCATAATAGATGTAATTTTTTAAACAATTTGGACGCGTCAGGTACCTACGTAGGCTACCACCGACGCTCCCGAGTCGTTCGGGTACCTATCATAAAGATGTTTTATATCCTTTTCTGGTAAATTATGATGAACATCATTAACAACCCATAATGTCCCACTGCTGGGCTCGGGTCTCTTCTCCGAAGAGGGTTAAGGCCATATGTCCCCACTCTGGCAAGACAACGCTGTGGCTACGTAATCTTGCCGTTGCCAAGATTCATTTGAATCCATTCAGTAGTTACGATGTGATGCGCGGCCAAGATACAGACAGACAGACGGACAGTCAGACAAAAATGACAATGTTACATTTTTATTATAAGTAATAGATATATATAGATTAAAAAAAACCGGACTGCGTCAATATTTACCATCTTTATTAAATTCAGTTTTCTCTTTTTCTTTTTTATTTTGATGTACCCAGTGTCACTCTCACGACTAAGACAAGTCTATTGACACCACCTTAGTGCTCTAAGGCATGCCAAAGAAATATACATACATACATACACTCGAAAAACATAACCATCCTACTCTCGCAGTGGGGCAATAATAGTATAAATGCGATTTTTGCAATTTTTTTTCTCGCAAAACTACTGAACGGATTTAAATGAAACTTTACAGTAATGTAGTTTATACATCAGAGTAATTAGATTAGATAAAATAGATACATAGGCTCCTGTTTATTGCGATAACCGACTTACACGTGTGGAACCAGTAACAAAAGTCAGCTTTGGAAGTGTTAAATCCCAAGGAAAACCCGTCGAATTTTTTGTGACATCATTTTTTTCCAAAACGAGATTTCATTTTATACCTAAGGTGCTTACATATGAAATTAGTGTTTTGTATAGGAGGAATATAAATTAGTTTTTTTTGTAAAATATACTAAACTAATCAAAGTAGGTACCATTGCTATCTCTGCAATTTTGCCATCTCATAGGTCGTCCTAAAAGTTCGTTTACTAAGAGAATCATACTTAATAAACCAAGGCGGAACCTGAAGGCGGTTTGGACAGTCACATCGGCGATAAATTCTTTCCTTGTAAGAAATTATCTAAATTTCGGAAAAAAATGGTAATCTGTTGGAGGAAGTTCCGGGGAATACGGTGGATGTCTCAGTCATTCCAATTGCAGCTACTATAGTTTGTTATGCAGTAGTCCTGAAGCAGCAGTGGCCTAGAGCGATTGACCAGCCTCAGTTGTGTAGCAGCTAGTTCTTCCACCATGGTTTGCAGTTGCTGTCAATGGGTAAGGAACACCGGCGCTAGTTCATACAGTTACAAGTATTTTTTTTGTGTTAAATTTCTCCTAAGGTACGCACCGTTTAAGCTTTATTATTTTCCCTATTTGCTTCAAGTGGATTAAAACAGTTATTAGTATTGTCACTCACAGCTGCAGCCAACTGTGAAGTGGTTTGGAATGAATCCGCTTCTACAATAGCCTTTAATTCTTCAGTATCCACTTTGGTATCCGGCAATCCACGGGGCTTGTTGTGAGGGTGGCAATTTTCAGAACGAAAACGTTGGCACCCAAAATTACGTTTTCTTTTGCGACACCAGCGCCCCTTAATCCCTTAAGATTTTTCTGCAGCACTGGTGCAAAGGTAGAACTAGTACTCGTAAATAAAACGCTATTTTAAGTTTTTCATTGTGCGAGATGAGCGACGTCAAAGAAAAAAACTAATGAGGAAAAAAACAAATGAATGACTGTTTTCAAAATTCAAATATAACAGCTAAATGGATTTATAATTTTGAATTTGGAATTCTTAACCAAAGAGGATACATTTCAGATCAAAGTGACTAATGCGACAAAACGACAATTTAATAATAATAAATAAATAAATATTTCGGACATCTAAACACACAACGCCATCTAGTCCCAAGATAAGCAGAGCTTGTGTTATGGGGTACTAGACAACTGATACAAATACATAATATACATACTTTTTTTTTGTAAATATATACATATTATAGATAGAACACACCCAAACTCCGAAACAAATATTTGTAGATCATACAAACATTTGGTCCGACCCGGGAATCGAACCCGAGACCTAGTCAGTGTAGTCCATGTAGTGTAATGTACCATATGGTACATATCACTTTAACAACGCGTGACTACGGCTTTTGAAACTTATTAATGTACCATAGTCCATATCACTTTTACAACGCGTGACTACGGCTTTTGAAACTTGTTTCATACTTTTTCAGCGTCGTTTTTGTCGTAGTTGGGTTTTAGTTTTTACTTTTTTTTATTTAAAATGTTTTGGTGCCTCTATAATACTAATTTCTTTGCAAATATTTTAAATAGATACCATTGAAATATCACAATTATCGAACAAATACGGACAAATTCACGAGAAACTGCTAATAATATATCTATTTTTGATTTCGTATGATACCAAACACGGCATATTTCTCTCATATTTATTTTTTAATACACTACTTTACGTCGGCTAGAGGGCGCCACATTAGATTCAGTGACACGTCATATAGCCTATTATCAGCGGGCAATCAAGACGCTTCTAACGATACCTCATTTGTCTTATTCTGACTAGTTTAGAAAGAATGAGGGAACAAATAAGCATACAATAGAAATATCACACTTATCGAACAAATACGGACAAAGTCACGAACAAATGCTAATAATATATGTATTTTTGAAATGTACAAGTAACGCCCTTTCCAATGATACCAAACACGGCATATTTCTCTCATATTTATTTTTTAATACAGTACTTTATGTCGGCTAGAGGGCGCCACATTAGATTAAGTGACACGTCATATAGCCTATAACCAGAAGACGATCACGACGCTTCTAGAGACACCTCATATGTTCAAATCTAACGAGTAGTTAAGGAGCTAGGAGGGAACAAATGAACATACATACATACATACATACATACATAGCCTGTCAAAATCATAACCCTCCTTTGGCTTTGCCGTAGTCGGGTAAAAAAGAAACTCTTCAGTTTTTTTTTTATTTTTTAAAGACTACTCCCGTATTTGGAATTATATACATGAAACGGACACAAAGTACACCCAGACTCAAAACAGTAATTTGTGGGATTTGAACCCACTACACATGACGCAGTAGAGCGGCGTGGCGATCACTTAAATGACTAGGCCAACCGCGCAGTCAAATCTGTGGCGACTTCCACATACAGCGGCAACATAAACATGTGACAGCGCCATCTACCGCAGATACACTGAACTACGAAGTAACGCACAACACGTAGTAACTACCAATCCTGAATCGCGCAATAGAAGTTCTCGCGCCGATTAGCATATATACAACATCCCAACATTAACCGGCGGGCTGTGGCCCGCCAGGCATAATCACCTCGCCTGGTCGGAGGATCCTCCCTTTGTGTTGGTGGGACATGACCCACCTGTTCCCCCACAAATCTATACTAATATTATAAAGCTGAAGAGTTTGTTTGTTTGAATTCGAATCTCAGGAACTATTGGTCCGATTTGAAAATTCTTTCAGTGTTAGACAGCCCATTTACGAGGAAAGCTATAGGTTATAGGTATATCATCACGCTAAGATCTACAGGAGCGGAGCAACAATAATGAATGTTATAAAAACAGGGGGAAATTATCACGCTACGGGTAATAGGAGATGCAAACAAGGATGTGTGGGTTAAGTAAGTTTATTATTGTAAGAACTACGTTTCTAAAGGAAAAAAATAAAAGGATTAAGAAATACATAAATGAAATTTTTAGATTTTCTTAATTTCTTTTTAATTTTTTAAATTATTTCTTCCATTTCTTAACCCGCGAATATACACTACCTGTGGTAAACTGAGGCGCGTATAAGTACTAACAAGTATTCGTAATTTACTTATTAACAATAAAAATGGCGGTACAAAGTTCCCCGGGTCAGCTAATTGTTTATAAATAAGTCATTAATTAATGTGAAATTACCTACAAAAACATTATTGTTTATTTCAAAGCACGGTATAATATTGTGCCTTATCGCTTTCATATGTAAATATAACATTCACAGTCAAGAGAAAAGAACATATAAAATAACTAGCTGTCCCGGCAAACGTCGTTTTGCCATAACTACTAATAAATTAAAAAATAATTAAAAAAACATTGTCCAGCGGACAAAATTGTGAATCTAAACCATTCCCAGATCCCCTTGAACACACACAAAAATTTCATCAAAATCGGTCCAGTCGTTTGAGAGTAGTTCAGTGACATACACACTCACAGAAGAATTATATATATAAAGATAAGAATCGTCGATACTAGATAAGTACCTTACATTTATTAATAGCAATTTGCATTTATGCAAATATTTTAAGAATTATATTAGAGGCGCTCATAGCCCAGTTGCACTCGGTGATTAGAAACAATTACCGAGGGTAACGACGGCGCGGTCAGTATCTGGATGGGTGACCGCTGGTGGCATGTAACCATGAGCGTCTCCGTGATTATCGGTCCCAGTTGTTATCATAGGATAACAGTCGTGAAGCTTAGTTTTGGCCTTTGGGCGGCTAAAGAACATCCAATGGCAAGATTATGTAGCCGCAACGTTGTCTTGCCAGTCCCCAACCCGCACTTGGCCAGCCTGGGGCCAATGGCCTTAACCCGCTCCTGAGAGGAGAAACGAGCCCAGCAGTGGGACATTATGGGTTGTTGTTGTTGTTAATGATGTAAAATTATTTACTAAATTCCAGTTCTTGTTAAAATATAAGTTTTATTATAATACTAGCCTGTTGCCCGCGGTTCCGCCGGCTATCGCGTCAAATAGTAGCCTATGTGTTATTCTGATGTATAAGCTATATTAATAACAATAAATATAATAATAAATATTTCGGACATCTAACACACATATTACTGTACATTTTCATCAAAATCAGTTTAGTAGTTTTTGCGTGAAGAAGTAACAAACACACACACAAGTCACAAACTTTCGATTTTATATATTAGTGTATAATATACCCTGATGCTTCACACCAAGTTATGGTTTTAGAAGAAATAATCACCGACATTTGAACCTGGCCCAGTTGTAGTTATGAAGTTACTATCTTTTCATGAAATACTTGCTTTTGAACCGCATCAAAATCGGTCAAGCTACTTCCGAGACTAGCGCGCACAAACCCAGAGTCAAAACCTCTAAAAAAAAATTATTTCACTACATTGATTTTTCTTCAATGTCCTTAAGAAACAAACATCGACCTCTTACAATTTTTGCTATTACTTGGCCTTGCCATATATATTGTTACAAACAAAACATTTTGGAACGAAAGTTCCTTACGAGGCGGAGGCAAGCTAGTCGTCAAAAAGCGTCCGTATTGTTAAATTAAAAAAGCGTAAGATTTTAAAAAAATAGTATAGCGCCATCTGTATACCCTAGGCGACAAAAACGCAAATAAAAAGAGGGTATGATTTTAAAAAAATTGTATAGCGCCATATTAACTAAGCTGCATATATTATTATCCCCACGACATCACACGACTTTTTTCGTAACTTTTATTACTATTGCAGTGTTTCTTTACTATATTAATATAAAACTATTTAAAATATAGGTAATTTTAAAGCTTATTCAAAGTGATCTCTATTGGCTGCAATACAGTCCTTTAAACGTTGAGGCCAGTTATCAATAATAGCTCGCACTCTTTCTATGGGAAAATTCTTTACTGCCAATAGTATCGATTGTTATAGGGACTTAAAACTATCATGGCGTTTCGAGCAAGCCTTACTCCCTAAAACTGACGATACATCATAATCCAGAGGCTTAAGGTCAGGATTAGATGATATCCAGTCTTCAGCTTTGATGAAGACTGGAACGTTCGTTTCTAAAAGATTGGGTGTATCGAGCTTTATTTATTTATTTATTTAAGCTTAATGCACATTTTGTACATAGGCGGACTTAATGCCATAGGGCATTCTCTGCCAGTCAACCTTTGGGTGATGTAAGATGTGATGCGGTAGGTGCAAAAATATAATTTAATCTAAATATAATGAAAACAAACATAGAACTCAAGGTACATAAATAATACATACACAATACATAAACATACATATAAGTGAATTTAGTATAAATATAATCTATAAGTACTGAGTCGGATACTATTGTTGAGACCCTTCTGCCAATTCACCCCGAAGTAGATCGCGTACTTTCGTCTTGAATGTGAGGCGGTTTGTGGACATCCTGATTTCGGCAGGGAGCGCGTTCCAAAGAAGAACCGACTGCACAAAGTAGGAAGAATTTATAAAATTGGAGGTGTGGGGGGGGCAAAGAAGAAGCATGTTGTTTCTTGATCGAAGGTTTCGATCATGACTGGAGCATAAGAGACGAAAATGGGGTGCAAGGTATTCCGGTAACGATGGGGAGTTGAGGAAAGAAAAAAGAGAAGTGAGTGCATGCAAACAACGGCGCTGACGAATTGGGAGCCACTGTAGCTGGGAACGGAAAGCAGACACATGGTCATACTTGCGAAGATTGAACACGAATCGAATGCAGTTATTGAGAAGGCGGTCAAGTTTATTGAGGAGGTCTGCATTCAGGTCAAAATAACACACATCACCATAATCGATTAAGGGAACGATAAGGGACTGCATAAGCGTAGCTTTGGTTTTAGTGGGAAGGAAGTTTTTAAGTCGATATAAAGCGCGGAGGCACGAGGTGACTTTCTGGCTAACGTGTGTAACTTGCGCCCGCCAATCAAGTGTTGAGTCTATATATAGCCCCAGGTTCTTTACTACTGTACTCAGAGGTATAGTCAGGTTGTTGTAGACGACCGGTGGGATACCCGATACATCCAACCTGTTTAGCATTTGTTTGCTTCCCACGACGATCACCTGACATTTGGTTGGGTTTACCGATATGCTAAACCTCGTTGACCAATTCCTTATAAAGTCTAAGTCTTCGTTGACTTTCTCAATTGCATATGATATGTCCTCAACACTTGACTGCGTGTATAGTTGTAAGTCATCAGCGTACAGGTGATACGCACACCGAAGGTGTTGGGTTACGAGATTTATAAATATTGAGAACAGTAAAGGAGATAATATGCCGCCTTGAGGGACGCCAGTGTGAAGATCACACCAACTCGACGTCAAGTCTTCAGTATGCACACACTGTCGGCGTCCCTGAAGATACGAGGAGAACCATTCCAGAGCTTCAGAGGAGATCATAAGATAGGAAAGGATGGCCAGTAGGACGTCATGACATACGGTATCGAAGGCATTGGAGAAATCGATCAAAGCCAGCACTGTGACTTTGGTGTCCTCCATACCCTCCCTAATATCGTTAGTCACTTTGAGGAGAGCTGTGGTTGTACTGTGACCGGGTCTGAACCCAGATTGGAAAGGACTAAGAAGATTATGTTTATATACAAACTGTGAGAGCTGTGCATGAACACAGGCCTCTAAAATTTTAGAAAGAAAGGGAAGTATAGAAATAGGTCGAAAGTGTTCAGGGAGTGAGGGATTCGTTTTTTTGGGTAAAGGGATGACGTAGGACTTACGCCAGAGTGAGGGGAAGGTTCCAGAGTGTAGTGAAAAATTAATAATATGAGATATTGCTGGTAAAACATGATCCAAAATGGTAATAATCATGCGACGGCTGATGCCGTCACATCCCACAGCATTGGAGCGAATGGATAGGACAATCTTTTTTATCGCCTCTGAAGCAACCGGAGAAAAATCAAAGGATTCAATGTTAGGTTTGTTTAGACTCGCTATGTATCTCAAGGTATGACTCTTAGCTTGATGATCCATCTGGGGTGTGGTAGAGAAATGTTTGTTGATATCATCTAAGCTGATTGCCATTTTAACCTCAGAGCGATGTTGTTTTCCTAAGCCTAATGTTCCAAGGAACTTCCACATATTGGAAGCTGATGAGGTTTCTAAATTTTGAATAATGTGGCGGCGTTTGGCGTTTCGTATCACCTGGTTACACCGATTCCTAGCAGCCTTAAAATCGTTCCAACTATCCTCGCAGCGATTCCTCCTGTACCTATTATAAGAACGGTCCCTACGTTTCATAGCCATTCTTATTTCATTCGTCATCCATGGAGCCGGGGGGCGCTTCAATTTTACTTTCCTCATAGGTGCGTGAGTGTCGTATAATTTAAGGACTGCATTATTAAAAATACAGACTTTCTCATTAACATCTTTTGCTGCTGCCAAGTTAGACCAGTCTAAAGCAGAAGCATCTGCACACAGTTTTTCAATATCGATTTGTCTAAAACTACGAATATGCATGATTTTGGGAGGGGATTTAGGAGGTTTCAGGACATAGGAAAGGAAGATTAAGTCATGGTGGGAAAAACCAGGAGCAGGATGTTGACCATGTGAACAGATTAGGTTAGGAGCAGAGGTGAGCATTAGGTCAAGCCAAGTGTCCTGGTGCTTAATGTTGTGGTGAGTTGCTTGAAGGGGGAGGACGTGGAGGCTAGCGGATTGGATGATGTGGAGGAGATTACGAGTGCGGGTAGAGTTCAAGGCCAGAAGATCTGTGTTAAAATCGCCCATAATGATGTGGTGTGAATATTCCGACCCTAAAGATTCCAGAACTGTTTCCAGACTGGAGAAGTAGTTGACAGCGGGGGGACAATAAACCACCCCTAGTAAGACATTAGACCCCTTGACAGAAACTTCAAGAAAGAGGTATTCAGCAGTATCAGAAAGATCGAAAGAGGAAGTGGCGAGGATTTTATAAGGTAAACTCCCACGGAGGTAGATGGCAACCCCACCACCTCTTTTTGACTCTGGTCGGTCGTTGCGTATGAGAACGAAGCCAGTGAGAGGGTAAGAGGTGGAAGCCAGGTGTGGCTTAAGCCAGGTTTCCGACATTAGGATGGCATGCACATTATTGTCAGTAAAAGTTTCAGTCAACTCACTGAAGTGACTAGGGACACTCTGAGCGTTAATATGACAGACATTCAATAAAGAATGTGATTGATAATTAAAAGATTGTCGTAGTTTATCACCCAAAGTGTCAGGTAGGGAACTGAAGCTCTCGTCCTCGGAGGGGTCATCGGCAGAAAAATAAAGCTCGTCATCGATCATTAAAACCTAGTACACAAATACCCGACGCCGAATCTCCTCATCATCATACGAATTATAATTAGGTATGGATGCGGGGACTACGTATGTTGTTTGAATAAAATGACAATTAACCTTAAAACATTTATTGTACTACAGTCCTGATAAAATAAATTCGACGATGCGCTTCAATAGTGTTCCAATGTCATGTATTTATTTATTCATACTTTATCATGTCACGTCTCTAAAGTCAATCTAAGTAGTTCTACCACTTCATTAAAAAATACATTGACTTTTTAATAAAATAGGGAAGCAAACTCGTGGCTCATACACAATAATAAATTTTACATAAATAAGTATTCACTAACTTTTAAACTTTCGGGTTCCATGATATTTTAACTATTACTTTCACTGGTCGTAGTCACAGGCTGACCAGTCAGCCTGTGACTACGGTAACCTGCAACCTGGTTAAAACGTCAGGCAAATCAGAGGTATGTAATGCCTTTTAATAAGTGATCGCGTTAATTCTCGTAAAAATAATTGTTCATAATTAGTCTTCAGTCTAAAGTCAAAACTACGTTCAATGTCTCTATTTCATTCACTACATCTTTTAAGTCCATTAATTCTTAGTCCATCTCATAATTTTGAAGTCCATCTTAGTGCAAATGTAATATTGGTACGATTTCAAAAATATGCCTGTTTTACACAATTGTATCTACTTAAAATTACATTGAAGTCATATTTTTTCCCGTCACAGTCAGTAGGTAGATACATGTTCGAAGGAATTACTTTGATTGTTTGTACTTGTTTACAGATTATCAACGAATTTGAAATAAAAGTAATTCATAAAAGTAACTTTACATTATTCATTACATATTATCCAACTTAGCTTTAAAGGTATTGTTTTTAATTTACTACAGTACATTACAGCATAGCACATTACTGAGCATAGACTAAAACTGTTTTTTTTAACCTATAGTGATTAAGCAAATCAATCAATATTTTGGCCATATAAATATAAACTAAGTAAGATTGTTTTATAGAAAAGGTACTAAATAGCATTTCAAATTTATTAAAAAACTATAAATGAAACTCTGTCAATTTCGCAAAAATTGTCCTCTTAAAATGTAATTCCTTAATTTTTGTTGTGTACCTTTAGGCCTTAGGTATATTTTAATAACCATATATTTACATCCTATAAATCTCGTACCCCTAATAACGTTCACCAGTATTCCTAACATCGAAAACGGATAGCTCGTTAACCGCAGTGACAATTCTCTGAGCGATAAAACTGGGCTGAAAACTGTAGTGTTCCAATGGAGTTTTGTATTCGTAAATTGGAGACGACACCGTCCGAACTGCTCTGCGTAGAAATGAACACGTTGAAGACAGATTAGTTGCTTTCTTCTCTGCTGCCTTAAATCTGAAATTTAGAATAATTAACACTAAGTAAATTTTCTTAAATTAATTCAGTATTATTACCAAAAAAATAGTAAATACTATGTTAACATTAGCCTCTGTTCTTAATATACTTTAGGAGTCCAACAGTTATCCACGGCTTAAGGGGATTCCATCTATGTGTGAGTTTTATTTGGTGGGTGTGTGTTTTTCCGATGCTAGAAATGCTCTGTATGAAGTATTTGGCAGCTAGCTCCGCATTTTGTATTAAATACAAGGGAGACAAGTTGAAGGTTCGTATCACTGAGATAATTGCATCTTGATCTGTTCGTTGTACGAATTGTTCATGTGTAGTTTTTTTATTGACCGAATTCAAACTAAGCAAGGTAGGAAGGTGATCCGTGACATGCGTATTTAACTCTAATACTGTTGCTTGCCTATAAGTCTTCAGGATGACATGATCCAAGCAGGTACCACCTCTGGTTGGAATAAAATGTGCAGATAGTAGCCCATGATGAGCACAAGTTCAAATATTCTTACTTTTGATAATTCGAGAAATCGGCATTCAAGTTGATATTTATACTGTCAATAATTATTCAGGTTTTATGAATGTGTAATGCGCTCAAAGTATCATCGAAACGTGTCAAGAAATTGTCTATATTTCTGCAACCAGGATAGCGATATTCAGAAATTATTGCCGTATCATCACATGTGCAAACCAAACAGTTAGCATCGGTAAACTGTGTGCTTCAGATTTTTTTTAACGTAAATGGCCACACCTTCATTTTGGTTCGAAAAAGAAGACTCATAGCTAATATAACCCCCTAAATTTGGCAACGTTATACTCTTGCTCAACCAGCACTAAGACAGGATCACGATATTAGTCAAGTAGAATAGACATTTCATCAAAATGCTGATTTACGCTACGTATATGTAAAATGTTTAGGGTATTTTGTTTAACGTGTAAGTGCTGTGAACAAAAGCTTGGAGAGCACAAATGACACCCAGACACAGTGACTCATACCAGGTCATATGAGATTTTAGTTATGTTATTCACAGTGGTCATGAAAAATTAAGTTAGGTAGGATTCAGCATCTAGATACTAATTCTTGAAAAAATATTAAGCTGAAGTAACGAGAATTTTCATTCTTGAGGTTACATTGCCATCTTAAGTTTTACTGGTCATTGGAATGAAACTAAATATTTAAAACGGTTCAAATTATACTGTCTGGCCATATTTAGTATATATATAAAAAAAAAGTAAAAACTAAAACGACTTAAAAAGACGCTTTTTGAGTACGATACTTTTCAGCGTCGTTTTTTTGTCGTAGTTGGGTTTAGTTTTTATTTTTTTATTAAAAATGTTTTGGTGTGTTTAATATTAATTTATTTTCAAATAAATGCGGACAAAGTCACGAGCAAATAATATTAATATATTTACCGCCATATTTACTTATTGGTCTCAGCTTCTTACAGGCAATGTACAGTTTCCGAAAAAAACCCGTTATGTTTCATTTTTCTTATACTCACACCTTGTCTTAATAGTAACTAACACATACAAGAAAAAAAATTTGTTTTGGTGCAAGCCAGCGCAGTAAGTTATGCGCGTACATACATTTCGGCGATTCATTTATGTATATATATATATTTATTTTTTAATTGGGGCGCCACATTAGATTCAGTGACACGTCATCTATACTAATATATAAAGCTGAAGAGTTTGTTTGTTTGTTTGTTTGTTTGTTTGTTTGTTTGTTTGAACACGCTAATCTCAGGAACCACTGGTCCGATTTAAAATTCTTTCGGTGTTGGATAGTCCATTTATCGAGGAAGGCTATAGGGTATATATCATCACGCTACTACTAATAGGAGCTGAGCAACAATGAAGAATGTTTCAAAAACGGGGGAAATTTTCACGCTACGGGCAATATAAAGCGCAAATGAAGTTGCGTGGGTCAGCTAGTAGCCTATAACCAGCGGACGATTAAGATGCTTCTAATGATATATCATTTGTCCAGTTCTAATAAGTAGTTGAGGAGCTATGAGGGAACTGATAAACATACATACGTACATACATAGCCTGTCAAAATCATAACCCTCTCTTGGCAGTAGTCGGGTAAAAATACTACTTACACGTGACATTTTTGCAGATAATACATCAAGTCCTTCTTATTCAACAAATATAAAGCATTCTTAACAGCAGCAACGGCTATAACTGAAGGGAATTCTTCGCAGAGAACCTTTTCTACCATCAAGCCACACATGTAGAGGAACGTGGCAGCTACTTCTATTTCACCGCCGTGGGTTTGATCACAACACCAGGAGAGGTAGCCTATGTAGTCTTGTACGACGACAGGTTGCGGCGAAAATCTCTGTAGAGAAATGATTTAAAAATATTTATCGCGAACTTTGTAGTAGTTACTTTGCTTATATGATTTCATTTCCGATTTTTTTGGACTGGCGTTTCGACCACTTTATACTAGCCGTAGTTACTACCATATTATATATGTACTAGCTGACACGGCAAACGTTGTTTTGCGATAAACAAAGCATTTCAGCCTTATCATTTAGGGGTATGAAAAATAGATGTTGATCGATTCTCAGACCTGCCCGATATGCACACAAGATTTCATAATAATCGGTGGAGCCGTTACAAAGGAGTTTGGTACAACAGTTTGGAGTGTCGCGACACGAAAATTGTACATATTAGATGGTATTTGGATATGTGTATTACAAGAGTACATGTAACGTGCACCTTAATGTCGTCATAATAGTAATTTGTTGAGATAAAAAGTTTAAACAGAACTATTCATTCGGATTTACTGGAAATTAGTGTATATAATAATAAATACAATACAAAATATTATGTTAATAAAAAGTAAATATATCCATAGTACAAGCTTTGCTTAGTTCAGAGGCAAATTAATGAATATTAACATTATAAATATTTGTTATATTATGTCATAATTAATGATTTACGAAAAAAAAAACAATAAGATTATTATTATCTTTATGATTACATTTACCATGTTTCCAAGACAATTAGTAAGGAGAGCATAACTAAGTTCTTACCATTTTCTTAAGAACAGCTTTCTCAGCGCTCAGGAGCTTATCAGCCGTGAATGCTTTGTTCGCACACTTCACCAGTTTGGATGCAGGAGTCACTGGCCCGTGGAACTTCTGGGCTATCCAGTAACATGCAGCTGCAGTTAGTTGCAATTTGTCCAGTTGTACATGGACCATGCCTAGAATTGAATCTAGATACCAGCAAGCCGTTTGAATTGTAGAAGGGTTACCTTCTGCGCCCTGTAAGGAGTAAATTAATTTAAAATTTCTGATAAAATGTTGCACTTAATTTTTTTTTGTCATATTCATCAGTATAGATATAACTTCCTACACCTGAATGGCATTGATTGAATTTACTTTTTTGTTAATTTAAAAGTAAATCCAATAAAAAACAACTTATAAAAAGATTTATGTACATAATTATAAATGTAAAATCTTTATCTGCCCGCTGCAGTCCACTACTGGATATAGGCTCTCCCATGGAACAGAGCCCGGTCTTTTGCCTTTTGCATCCATTCGTTGCCAGTCCTCCAATGCAAGTCATCTCGCCATCTGGCCATCACCATCGCTAGAGGGCGTCCCACACTACTTTTGCCAAGACGCAGTCTCCACTACAAATGTGCTTAAACCAGCGGTTGTCAGTTCTGCGACATATGTGACTAGCTCATTGCCACTTCAACCTACTTACTTTCAGAGCTATGTCAATCACTTTGGTTCTCTGACGAAGTTTGTCCTTCAGAGAGACTCCAAGCATAGGTCTCTCGATGGCACGTTGAGCGACTTTAACCTAATGGATTAGCCCTACAGCCAGTGTCCACGTCTCGGGATTGTACGTCATTACATGGAGGACGCACTGGTTGAAGACTTTTGTCTTCTGGCTCTGTAGTATACCGGACGAAAATATGTGGTTCAATTTCCTAATCTACCCAACTGTATTAGTTGCCCGAGATAGACAAATTCCTTGACTAATTCGAGAGGCGTGTCATAAATGATTATTTGTCCCGGAACGACGAGGTCATTGTCACAGGTCATTGTCATCCAGAACAATTCGCTAGGCTTCATTTAGGCTGTGCAGCATCTCTTGAACTTCCTGCAGCGGTTCTGCCATGACAACGATATTATTGGCAAATCTTAAGTGCGAGATGTATGCGCGCCGCTTTGATGCTAGCATATTTCAGTTCAGAGCCTTAAAGACTTTTGTACAATGCTTATGTACTTAAAGTTGTCTGTAATCCTAATTCATTTTATAACAATCATTAAAACGAAAGTGTCAGTTCGTAATTTCAAATTACGAGTTACGTACAAGGTGTATGCAGCACCCACATAAAAAAAACCCTTATAACTTTTCTGTCTGTTTGCTCAGGCTGAACTTTAGAAAGGCTGGATCAATTTTGGCAGGACTGTCACTGGCAGATAGTTGATGTTATAAGGAGTAACATACGCTACTTTTATTAAAAAAATATTTTAGAATAAAATTAAAACCAATGAAATAGAGAACAATATCTGATTCAAAATCAACAAAACCCGCAGGGCGCAATTAGTAATTAATAATAACGGCAAGTAGTTCTTTAAAGTCATGTCATTAAATATAATTTAATTTACTAGTTAGATAAAATTAAAAGACATTAATTTGTTTTGTATAATTTGATCCAATTTGAAGTAATAAAAAAAAGAACTGTCGGCATTTTGTATAATAAAACGCAGTATCTTCTTTATGCCCATTACTGTATACACTTTAAATAATAAATAAATACTTCAGACACCTAACACATAACGCCATCTAGACCCAAACTAAGCAGAGCTTGTATTATGGGACTATACAACTGATATAAATACTTAAATACTTTTTTTTGTAAAGACATACTTATCAAACATATAAAACACCCAAACTAAGAAACAAATATTTGCAGATCATACAAACGGGACACGGGAATCGAACCCGAGACCTCAAGCACAGCAGTCGCATACGCTACCACTGCGCCACCGAGGCATACAAACTCTGGTTATACGTTACTTAAATATTACTAACACGTAGACATAAAAGCCAAGCCATTATTTATTCAAACAGAATTTTTCATGTAAAGTTTCAAAAACGCCTTAAAAGACTTTCTTGAA
The DNA here is from genome assembly GCA_905220595.1 of Spilosoma lubricipeda. NCBI lineage: Eukaryota > Metazoa > Arthropoda > Insecta > Lepidoptera > Erebidae > Spilosoma > Spilosoma lubricipeda. The sequence goes on from HG992295.1 coordinate 9,378,103, forward strand.
ATAAATGCTATTTAATTTTGAATTATTTTAATAAATGGTTACTTTGTTTCTGAAAGGTTCGTTAAAAAGTTTAAGCCATAAATTGCAATAAACCTATTTGACCTGAATTAATACAAAGGTGAACACAAAGTGTGGAATGATTTTTTAACATGTACAACCAACTTAGAAATGAATTTACATTATTAAACATAATGTAAATTCATCGTCCATCCGACTTCTCTTTAATTTTTAAAAGGACTTTAAAACCAACCACTACGTGTGAAAGCTAGTTTAAGTTGTTTTGTATATATATATACAAATAAATAATATTGGAGTATCTGTTTGTAATATTAAAATAACCGCTTTTTACTAAAGGCATAGGTATAATACACCGTACATATAGCAAAAATGTAGTTAAAAAAAAATGTCTGTCTGTCTGTGTCTGTTTGTTCGGGTAATCTCAGGAACGGCCGGACCGATTTCACTGGCAGGTAGCTGATGATCCTGGAAGTAACTTAGGCTACTTTCTTTTAGACTAAGTTTGTCCCGCGGCGTCACTCGCGGTAACACCGCGGGGTTCAGCTAGTTTTACAATGAAAATAAAATCACAATGACGTCACGCGAGTGACAAGATAACGGAGTTTTTGTAGGTAGGCATAAATATAAAATTCAAATTACACTTACATTAACTCTCATAAGCCAGTTGATGACACATGCTCTAGTTATACTTGAAGTCTTTGGTACACCCAGTGGTTTCGCCTCGACACTCAGCAAGTAATCAATTATCTCTACTATATAGTCTCGATCCAAGCACTTCATATAAGATATTTTCCCTAAAAAAACAACTCATTTACTACCCACATCACGTATTTTATCCATTTGTAACACGACCACTTATACGGCTAAGCCACATAAAACAAATTAACTGTGATACAGGATTTCATCAACTATTGAGTCACAGTCAGCGTCAGCGTTTCTAAATATTGGAAATATAACATATACTAGTATCCGGTTTTAAGAGTATACATATAATTAACATACTCATTTGATTACTTGTTAACCTAGTATAAGTAAAGGTCTTAAACATAGCCAGTATGCAACGGGTTCAACTAAATATTTTTATTCATTTATTTATGTTTTTTATGATATCGATACTTAGCACATCATCGTTCAGAAGTCTTTAAGATTAAGAACATTAATAAATGTTTGACCTAGATATTCAAATAATTAAAAGTGAACCTCTAATAAAATTCTTAAGTCAACCATTTGTTAACAGTTTGAAGTGTTGTTTACTGCTTATACTAAACCATTAGCAAAATAAACTGTGTATTATGTTATTTGTTTATGTGTAGCTTGCATACCTTAAAAGCTTAACCTATCATTATCTTCCCAGTCAAAAACGCCTCTTGCTGTAAATAGGCCTCCCCCAAGGTTCTCCCAAATAACCGATCCTTGACTGCCCTTAATAACCTATTAACCTTCAATGTTACCTTATCATGTAAAGTAATATTATTCTAAATTCATTACTTACAACGATCGGGTGACTGTAGTCCATCTGGTAGACCCTCAGTAAATGGTAAACGACGTTTCACTTTATCACCAAACTTATCTTGATTGACCGCAGGTGACAACCCTTGCAATTCACGACTGTGAGGTCTTTTCAGACTTCTTTTTATGTTTCTAACACGATGTGGTTCCAAACAATCTTTAATATTAGGAGTCACAGAAGAGAATGCCTCGCCCAAATCGTTTTTCTGATCGACAAAGAAATGCTGTTTTTCCTCATCAAGGTAAATTTCATCATCACTTATAGAAATTATACTAGAAGATTCACTTCCAGCTTCATTGTCTTTAAAAACATTGTAATTCCAATCCAATTCTTCACTTCTATGCCTCAAAGTAACATGTTTTGTATCAATATTCCTAAACGATTTGGGTTTACGGTTACTCGCGCTTGGTCCCGCCTTTGGAGATATTTGGTTTCCTAATGTCTTAAAAGGAATTCTTAAAGCGTTACCTTGCTTTAATGAGATTTTTTTCTCAACTAATAAACGTATTGGTAGTGCTGGTAATGCTCCTATTGGTAAAGGTATTTTTGTTTTGAATACGTTTTCTTTATTAGCTTCCATATTGAATGCACAATTTTCTAATTTTATATATACAACACATTCGACCACGGCCCGCGTGACCGTTTGTGTAAATGACAATTTTGCTAATTTTGTATCAAAGTAAAATTTCTGACTACCCTCATTATTTTTTTATTTTTAAGACAATAATAAAACAAATTTGCCAATTAAAATAAATAATTTATTCTTAACCATATCACAACATTAATTCAAAAATAAATAATATCTTAGAACTAACTTAAACCTAAGACCGTGTACTTTTCATAATCAAATGCTTCTGGTTCTTTCGTAGAAGAGAGTTCTTTAGAGACAAGTATAAAATACGTCAACAGATAAATACACATATGTGGTATACATATATGCTAGTAAAACTGAGTGGGCTATCGAAAATGCCATCGTTCTTTAATCACCAGAATTCGAAAACAGAAACATCCAAGAGTTTATTCGAAATTTATGAAGATCGACAAGAACTTAAACTGGAATAGAATCACCGATAGCGAATGGTTTTTCAGGATCAATGACTTTACCAGCTACGACGACCAGATTATCAAGAGTATCGAGGATGTAGAAAATGAATGGGTGTTCTACACTGAAGCGTTGAACTGATTTCTGCGGTGATAATGGGATGTTCTTCGAAAATTCCTTCACGGTGTCGCCAACTGGAAATATAAAATGACTACTGAACTCTGTTGCTACCATTTTAATAAAACAGATAAACATTATAAATAATAATAATTTGTTACCAAAGGACCTTGTCATTAAGTTTGACTTTCAAATAGATACTCTAAAATAATTCTTGAAATAATGAAAATTTACAACTAAGCACGTTATTAGATTTTCGTTTATATTCTTAAAAACAAAACACAAAAACAAAAAGACAATATGCACTGCCCGGGAATCGAACCCGGGTCGCAAGAATGGGAATCTTGCATGATACCACTACACCAGCAGTGCTCGAGAGCTGCGGACTAAATTACGTGTTCTGCTGAAACAAAAGATGACTTCATACCTGACATCTGAGAAGCCGAGGTATCTGCGTCATCAACGCGTACGGAGACATGTTGCACCAGCTCCTTGACAAATAGTCCTTCATCTGCCGATACACCAGTCAAGTCCGCATCGCGATTGAAGATGGAGCTAACACCAAACTGTAACGAAGAATACAATAATATTTTATTAATTATTTCTTATTATTGAAATCTTAAAATATGTTTACTCGTAAGGGAAACAAGTCAGTATAATATGAAAGAACAAGTTGAGGGCAAATAATGAAAATTTTATCTCGTTATTATCCGATGAAAAAAACAAAGCAAGGGAAATTGAATCGTATCAGCAATAATGATGATAAAATTTAATTGTGTTGTGAGTGATACACTATTTCAATTCAACCTTGAATTTTATTTGTTTGACTTCCATCAAATATGTATAGATGTGTATATGTAGGTAAATGATACAAGTACAATTTTAACAAAATAAAACCGACTTCAAGGTTCGACTCGATTTCTCTTAGATACCATCATCAGATATTGATGTCCCTATCATGGTACCACCGTTGGTGGTTTTGATGATTCTTTTCCATTAAAAAAAGAATCATCAAAATCGGTTCATAAACGACGAAGTTATTCGCGAACACACATAAAAAAAATTAAAAAAAACGGTCGAAATGAGAAACCTCCTTTTTTTGAAGTCGGTTAAAAATAAGCTTAACAAAACAACTGCGTCTAAGCTGCACTTTGTGTTTTCCAATTATTGTTGTCTAATAATTAAAATTTCTGTACAAATGCTATATTATATTTAATATTATAATTAATTCTTATTTTTAACATGAATTTCTATTTCAAAAGAATTAAAAGTGAATCCTCACCTTAGCTAAAGCAGCGATTGGTTTTGTTGTGGTTTCTATAGAAAACATGGGCAGGCACACTTGTACTTCTTTCTCTTTCATATTCTCTTGAATTTCTGAGAGTGGAGCAATGGGCAGATCTGCAGTAAGACGAGTTAGCCCATCACGAGCGCGTGGTACCACCAAGAGGAGAGCATACCGACCACCCTAAACACGAAAAATCATTGTTCGATTAGCATTGTGGTTGAAAATGAAAATGCACTTATTTCTATGCGCTCTCATCTAAGTTACATGACTCTAAGAGATTCTGAGAGAGATCCTGTTAAATGAAGGGTATTTAAACAAATAAGACGGTTCTATCAAAGGTAGACTAGAAATGTAAACAGACGAGAATTTGTTAAGAGAGCTTGATAACTGTTAGAGACCGCCTACGGCATTTAGTACGCCTTTGTACTTTTGTGTATAAAAAGACAAAAAATATATAAAATTTTGTAAGAATATTCACATAGGTAGAAATCATGTTTTACTTGGTTTTTATAGAAGTACGAGAAAACTTACATCATAAGGGAGTTTAATAGCTTCAGCGTCCAGTTCTGGCAAAGAGGCAACTTGGAACTTGCCTTTGGTCTTCATCATTGTCACTTGTTTCTTCTCGGTGTTAGACTTATAGAAAACACCGCTATCGATGATATCAAATGGCTGTTTCCAAGAGCCACGGAAGTACATGCCGTTGAAGATGAGCATCAGCGAATCAGAAACTGAAGTTGTAAAAACAAGTAATATTATTAATATGGCATATTACCATGTTACAAATGAGTACGAAATTTAGAACCTGCTCTTTATCATTTGATCAGATTAAATAAATAAAAAGTCAATAAATAAAAATTTTTTTTTAGATTTAATATAAATAAAGATCGTAGTAAATTTTCGATTAGGTTGAAGATAAAAGTGATTTAGTTGCAGATTTTAAGTCAATTTTACAACACCAATTATTAAAATATTACGTACTGGATTTCTTTCCAACGCTGTTTACAGAAAGACTTGACGAAACATCCCGTATCTCATGCAGTTCTTTAAGACTTCTGGCATGGTTTCTAGCTTCAACAGCGACCATGGTTTCCTCATCATCCTCGGATTCGGATTTCTTATTGTACGTTTTCTCTAGCTTGATTTTTTCTTTAATGTTCTTCGCAGGTTTGTAGTAGTCCATCTTAGTAATGTCAACCTTTTCAGGAGTATCTTCAACAGCGAACGAGATCAGTTTCTCATTAGATTCTTTAGGTGGCATCAGTTCAGGGATTTCCTCGTTTTTACTGTTTTCTGTTTTTTCGGGGATTTCTATAATAAATTCACCCTTATCATCATTTTCATCATCGTCGGCTTCCTCATGAATTTCCAATTCTGGGTTATATCTCTCAACAGACCGTACGTCAGTCAAATAGTAATCTTCCAAAATCTTTTTGTAATCATCATTAATAGTATAGTTTTTGTAGATGTAGAAGTAATTCTTTAGTTCGGGCTGGTTGTATTTGTATTCATTAGTATTTTTCAATCTTTCCATGATGTACCGGTAAGTATTTCTAGTAAAGTTGTCATCCTGAGGAAGATGCAGAGCTGATACTAATTGTTCTCTCGTCTCTCCGCGTGCTCCCTCAGCTAGGATCGCGAGAATTGCAGAATATCCTAAGGGCGAGAACGCAATGTTCTTGTTGTCGTCGATATAACCCTGCAAATGTTAAATAAGGTATATTTCAATTTTAGTTCCATACAATTTTGTAGGTGGATAAAACATGGAAAACATTATATAAAAGCATTGTATTTAATGATCCAGTATCTTCAATGGAATGTGTAATCAAATGTTTACTTCCACTGTTTTTGTAAATGGACATCGTACCTACTCTGATGATGATATGATATTTATGACCTACTATGATATTTATCGTAAGATAATTATAATAATTACAAAATTTTTTTTATGAAATTAATATTTCTATATTTATAAGAGGTTTTTTTTATTTCTTTTGAAATATGGGGCAAACGAGCAGACGTATCGCCTGATGGAAAGCGATCACCGCCGCCTATGGACACCAGCAACACAGTTTTTTAAGTATAAAAACCACACGAACAAATAAATTTTCCCTTGCCTTCCTCATTATGAGAGATATGAACTGAACATTAAGTTGCAAACAGTTGACCTTGGATTGTACGCTGGAATAAATATTCTTTTAAACTCAAAGGGACGTAATAATCTGCGGAACTGATAGTAAAGGACCTTATATAACTCACACTTTAATTATAGGATGACTTTCGTAATAAAGGTCCAGGATCAGGCAGTAAACAGACCAAACGGACAATTGATAACATTTTATAATTACAATCATCTACAACAGTATTTAAGTAGTTGTTCTATAAACTAAAATTAAAGTTCAAAATAAGTTAAATTAATTACTTGAAACATAGCTGTAGCTAGCTCGTTAGTGGCTTCTCCTACAAAACTTGCGTCCTTAGGACCACTTGATCGACCCTTGCTCACCCATCTTGCATTGGACAGGCCCACCACGCACAGTACTGAAAAGAAACAAAGCATAATGTAACATACAGTGTCAGAGAATTAACGAAGAAGAGACAACACACATTCGAATGATTCAGTTGAGCATTTTTCCAAATCACGTAATCTCTTAGCTCTTTGTTTATTCGATTGTGTAAGTAAATAGTAGAAAATCTTTAAGAAAACATTCATCACAATATGTTAAGAATATTTAGGACACGGCTCATGGAATCTCGCTGCAAACTGAGCCTATATTCTTACTCGAGAATTAAAGTATCTCTATGCCAAAGTTAATTAAAATCGGTAACAGATAGATAGAGGTACTTTCGCATCGATAACATGATCGATGATATGAAACAGGTGACTCCGGTGATATCTATTCTATTGTTATGGCGGAAAGGATGATGTTCATGTTTAAGATAAACTGCTTTCTTTTAACGTGGGAGAGACACGCTTCGGTATGAATAGGCCGGCTCGAGCGGAGTGATACCACGGCCTCACAGAAAACCGGTGTGAAATAGTGCTTGCGCTGTGTTTCATCGAGTGAGTGAGGATACCGGAGACCCATAACCCAAACCCCCTCCCCCTATCTCCCCTCCCTATCTCCCAAAGGCCGGCAACGCACTTGTGACGCCTCTGGTGTTTGCTTGTTGTCCACGGGTGGCGGTAATCGTTTACCATCAGACGATACGTGTGCCGCCTATTCCATAAAAAAAAGATAAACTGCCATTATCTTTACCTAAACAAAAATCTTACCGTTTGCTACGGCCTAGTTTAATCTGTTAAATGATTGTTCATTACGCTAAGATTAAATAGATATGATAGATTTATTACAGTCAAGTTTTGAGAAAGTAGGATTAACACACGGACCAAATTAAAACCGGTTAATTAAGAATACAACTACAGTTTGGTCTCTGTATGAATAATAACTTAATAAAAACTTAAGCATATATACAGTATTCTGTATATATGCTAAACTATGTTTTAAATATACTTAATTTTTTTTTTATTTAATAAATTACCGCTTAACAAAAGTTGTTGATTTAACTAACACGTTTCGCACAAGGCAAACTATTTTACGTACAAACGTACTTCAAAGAATGAAGTTAGTAAAGGGACATCAATTCGTAACTTGCTTTGACAAGGTTGAAATGTCAAGGTGATATTGTATTAACAATAAAAAACTATGTATACAATAAGTAACACTTGTAGCTAGAGCTCGGTCGGTCTAAGGGCTCCCACACATAACTGCGAATTCGCAACGCATCGCAAAATATCTGCGAGCTTGCACGAATGCACCGCAAGTGGGTTCCCTAATGGAGAAAACTTGTTACATCAGCTGCTTTTTTCCACACCTCTTCTGAAACTCTCAGTAGAACGAAATTATGGGGAATTCCTTACATCAAGATATGTATATCACAATTATGCAATTTGTAACAGTGATCTTACCCCGATTATTTACTGGCTCTCATTTGACATTAAAACCACATAGTACAAACACTACTTTAGTTTTTTCTTTATTAAGTACTATTACGAATATTTGACTTTTACTTTTAAGTTCAAAATATAATAACACCACTCTAGTGCAGCATTCAAATACAAAAGCAAATAATCTTATAGTCCTTCATCATATTAGTAAAAAAAAATTGTAGTAAAGTGTGTTTACGTCGTTGTGACGCTTGGTGCCTAGACGTGGACACTGACTGTAGGGCTAGTCTATGAACTTTAAGTCGCTTAAGGAGCTATGCAAAGAGTTATGCTTGGAGTCTCGCTGAAGGACAAAATTAGAAACGAAGGGCTGGCGGCGACTGGATGCTAAAAGCAACTGACCGGGCTCTGTGTTGTGCCTTGGGAAAAACATATTCTAAATTTCTGAAAACCCTGTTTTAGTAATAACGCCCGCATCAGCCTCCCACAGGTAGTGCGGTCAAAAACACATAAAAAAAGAATTACCTAATTTAGTGCTGTCGATCAAAAGTTATGAGCGTACATACATTTCGGCGATTCATTTATATTTGTATAGATGAACAATGTTACGATGTCATTTTCCATGGCGTTACGGTTCTAATAACAGTGAAAATAAAATTACTGTATTTAGTTTGTGTCCAAATATTTATCTCTTTAGATTAAAATCAGTAACCGTGTTAAAACAGGATTTCAGAAAGAAATTAACAAACTGTTCAATGTCATTTACTGACATTGAGTATGTAAGTCGTATCCTGCGATATACAGTTATAAGCACTTTCATATGTATGTTAGTAAGATGCATCGGAACCGCTATACGTATCGACCTACATCCATTCGAGATGTCTCTAAACCTGTCTTGAATCGATACCAGCTCGGGGCAGTTATGATGAGAAATCCACAATAATTTGTTTTCATCTTGAGGACATGAGTCGTCAACGTTTAACAATTTATTGCGGACTTTATGACTCGTTTTTCTCAGATGATCAGATTGTTAGCTGTTGTTCGACTAAAATACCTTTTTATTTTTAAATGCTTTTTAGAAGACATTCTGTAGTGGAAAATATATATCCTATGACACAGTAACAGACATGAATCAGATAGAAAAGGGCTCTCAGTCTTAGCACATCAATAGCAATAGCAAGTTGTTGTGGGAACCAAACCCAGAACACTAACATAGCAAGAAGTAGCAGGGGCAAAGTGACCGCTTAAACTATTCATCACAAAAGTAAACCTAAGTTGGTAACCTTTCTACCCGACTAGGGTAAAGGAACTAATAATAAAACGTTAAAGAAAGGCTTATAGTTTTGGCGGTCTGTGTACCTATGCTTTATAAAGATAATTTTCGCACTAAAAATATATCCTATGTCGCAAGAACTTTACAAACATTCATGAAACGGACACAAAGAGCACCCAAACTCAGAACAACAATTTGTGAATCCGACAAAGTGTTATATAATGTCGAACTTGAACCCACAACACTTAGCATAGTAGGAAGCGGCGTGGCGACCACTTAAACCACTGTCACATACCCATGTGTAGTGAAACATATGTTTGTATGTTCCACCGTAGCGCTTGAATTACTAAACTAATTTTAATGAATGAGGTATCAATAGATTGGTAATAATGGCCCGGGTTGTCATAGCTATATATTTTTTTAAAGTTTATACATATATGGATTATAGTTTTTGAACTTATTGGATGTATGCAGTATCTCTATGTTTATTAAATACACAGGTAATGGATAAATGTTTGGTATCCAGTGAACCAGACCTTAGCGTGTTTAAGGAGAGTTTAAAACCAGTTGTAATACTTTGGAATTGGATAGCCAAGACATAAAGTATATAATTTATGCAAATAACAAGATCCTACAATGTTGTTTTAATTATAATCTAGAAAGCGGTTTTGTGAAAGTGGCTACTTTATATTTTCATGATATGTCCATAAAATTGTTATAACTAGCAACCCGCCCCGGCTTCGCACGGGTTCATTACGGAAAATATAATTTAGACAATATTACTCTGAGATATTAAAAAAAATATAAAAATATATATATTAAATCCTTGCTAAAGAATCATTGTATCTATTAATAAAAACCGCATAAAAACCCGTGTCGTAGCTTTTGAGTTTATCGCGAACAGAAAGTCAGACGCGGCGGAGGACTTCGTTTTATAAATATGTAGTGATTTTGCAAGTCCATTTTCTAAGTTTGATAGATATTGCGGTGCACAGTGCTTATGCTGATGAAAAGAGGAAAAATATAATTGTTATAATTGTGAATATAACAAATGAGATTAGGAAACAAATCTAATAAAATAACATGTGCGTCAATAAATTACAAGAAACTGCAAAACATAAATAATTGTAATTAAAATACATTCTAGGTAAGTGCGATTATGCTAATTGTTGAATTAAATGGCAGATTATCTGCACGTTGTGCCAACGTAATAGGGTTATCACTTGTACAGATCGTTTAACGTCGCGTTGTCATAACCAAATTTTCTACGATAAAATAATATTAAACAACAATACTTCTAACATACATTGGTAATACAGTCAGTTTGAAACTAGTTCAAGTTGTGTGTCAGATATCCAAAAATATTGTATAGTTTTTACAATAAGATATAACATTTATTACAAAATTATGGGTATATCTATATATATCTATATACTTATATTATAAACGCGAAAGTTTGTAAGTATGAATGGGCGGATGGATGTTTGTTACTCTTTCACGCAAAAACTACTGAATGGATTTGGATGAAAATATACTGTAATATAGCTTATATACCAGAATAACACATAGGCTACTAGTTGCCGCGATACGATAACCGTCATATGCGCGGGCGGAGCCGCGGGCAACAACTAGTCATCTATAAACTGACTAACTAATCATCAATAACAAAAGTCATAATAAATCTGTTCTAGTATATTATAAAATTAGGTACATGTGGGTGTGTGTTTACGTGTGTGTGTGTGTCTATACCATATCTATACTAATATATAAAGCTTCAGCTTAAAGAAGAAGAATGAAGAGCTTGTTTGTTTGTTAGAACTCAATAATCGCAGGAACAGCTGGTCCGATTTAAAAATTTTTTTCAGTGTTTTATAGTATATTTATCGAGGTAAGTTGTGGGCTCACGCATGTATCATCACGCTTAGATCAATAAGAGCGGAGCACCAAAGAAGAATGTTTCAATAACGGGGAAAATTATCACGCTACGGGCAATAGGAGACGCAAACGAGGTTGCAAGGGTCGGCTAGTGTAAAATAAAGTTAACATGCTTATAGACATTTAGTAACGCACGATTTCTACAAACTTTTGTGACAACCCTAGCATTGCAATTCATGGTTGAGATGCTTCGTTGCCGTGTACAAATGCAACGGTAAGGAATGATGCCGTAAAGATGAATTTACTAGCAAACTGACTATGCACCACACAATATGTTAATAATACCAGAATGCTTGAGTAAAAACTTCAAGAATTTCCTCCCTATTTTGCTTCGTGGTGTAATATTTCTACCTTTATGGAGAATATAAAACTTTATGACTTATCGTACCAATAGCAATAGCCTACAACCATCCCAAGCTTGTTAGACATAAAAGAAAACAAAAAGGCTTTCGATTGAAACTGGTAGAAGTTGACAACAGACAAAAGCTTTTAGGAATTTGACCTATAAATTACCGCGTCCGTTAATTGTATTAAGAAATTATTCAAATTTATTACAAAACTGTTCCTTAAAGAGGTTTCTGTCGTAGCTTTACAATAACTGTGAGTAATAACGCGGGGCGAAGCTAACCTAAAATAAAAGTAGTCAATCTGCCAGTGAGAGTCCCGTAAAAAACGGGCTAGCCATTCCAGGAACCAGTTCCAGACAAACAATTTAAAATTTATTGTTTGATGATTACGGATTCATGAAATACGGAACGAATATACTTACTGTCATTCTTTAGTGAGAAACTATTAATTTCAAATTATAAACAGACATTTTTATTTTATTTATTTGTATGTATATATTGGTTTATTGAACTATATCTATCGATAACAATTACGATATAGTTTTAGCTCCATAATGATCCAGTGTATATGTTGGCTTTAGTTGTATGTGTGTGTAGCTGTGTATCACACACAAAGCTTGGGAATAAAGTAAGGCATGCGCAAGCGCAATATTGCTCCAATGTGAGGTAAAGTAAAGCACGGTGCAGCGGTGAACGCACTTCCCTGACCCTGCACTATTGTACTCAGGTACCGACAGCAAATACAAGCAACACGAATCTAGGAACATTTAATAAACATTGGTCGGAGAAATACTAAGTCGGTGTGTGAATCTGAGTTTTCTACATTTGCTTTTGTTTAATTTTTTGATAATTATTAAGTAATGATGGATAATTATTAAGTAACGGTTTGGTTATTCCGTACAGTGAAAAAGTAAAAAACTTGGGAATCTATATGGATAGGTACTTATCCTGGGATCCTCAGATCGGGGAAGTCAGTCGCAAATTATTTGCGGCAGCAGGGTCTCTGCGAAGACTACGGAACTTCCTTCCCATCAACACTAAAATTGTGCTCGCGCAATCTCTTCTTCTTCCTATCCTTGACTATAGCGATGTCAGCTATCTCGATCTCACCGAAGACCAACTAAATAAACTTGAGCGACTTCAAAACCTCTGCATAAGATTCATATTTGGGTTACGCAAGTATGATCATATCTCAGAGTATCGTTCTAAACTCAAGTGGCTATCAATACGCTTTCGCCGGAATCTCCATATACTTTCTCTTCTATACAGTGTTCTGTTTCATTCTCACACACCCTCTTACCTCAAAGAACGTTTTCAATTCTTACACAATACACATTGCAGAGACCTAAGGTCATCAGAGAATTTAAAATTAAAAATGCCACAGCACTCCACTCAGTTTGCAGACAAGTCTTTTACAGTGCAAGCAGTAAGACTATGGAACAGCTTGCCAGAGACAATTCGAAAAGCTAAAACCTTGTCTGTTTTTAAGAACCTGGTAAAGAGATACTATCTGTCATTATAAATAATTTCCGTTTATTATTCATAATATATATATATATATATATATTATGGTCTGATATGTATACTTATGTTTGTATATGTGTAGGTATATGTATGAATTTTTCTATTTTATTTATTGTTTGAATTTTCACTTGATGGTGTGTTACTAGTGTATAAACTGCCTTAAGATCATAAACACCCAATATCCATACTAAGGTTGTCTGGAAGAAATCGCCGTGAGCGATAAGACCGCCAATTGTGACATTTTCTACTTTGTAACTCATTCTTTGTTATGTATTTATTATGTGTGTACAATGAAGAAATAAATAAATAATAAATAAATAAATAAATGATGCATCACTCTCCCTAATAAATTCCAGCCCATGATTTCGTTCTAGCCCTATTCGTTTTATTAGTTTGTTAGACGACACAACTAACGACAGAAGGTTTTAGCGTGTCACCCAGTGTCACCTCACGTATAGTTACTCTCCAAAACATTTCATGCCGCAGACTAAACATGGTAATCATTTCTTAAGGAATAAGCTCCGAGAAAATATTACCAAGCATTTGAGATACCGACAGTTAAATTACGCTTCAATAAAAGAAATGTTAAATAGTTCGGATTCTTTTGCAATCCATACATGACTCTCTAAATGCATAACTCCTGGGAAAGCAGTTACAAAGCCTGAGAACGAAATATAGATTTGCGCGTAAAACCATAAAGTATACTTTTGTAATTTATTCGCTGGTATGTCATGCAATGCATAAACTTATTGTCAGAGATATTCATCTATCTGGTATTGGTGTATTTGTTTGTAAGCGTTTGCTCATAGCTACGGCACGCGCCTCGCTTTATTCTTCTAATATAACTAACTATTTATCTCTAACTAACTAACTTAATCTAACTAACTTATTCTTAAAATTAGTCAGTGTTACTCAAATGTTTTGACTACTACTTTTAACTAATGTAAAACAGCAGTAATAAAAAAGTACTAGTTAATCCTGGCCTTCTGTATAGATAGTGATCCTCAATTGAACGTACTAATGTTAACTGAACACACAGTATTGAACTATCTAAAATGCAAGTTACGTAATCCGTAAAAAACTAAATAAATATTAATCGCCAGCTACGCAATCTAAACATCGAAATTGTTCAAACATTGATCCATATTTCACCTTGCTATACAAAAACCAACTGTACAAAATAGTCTACAAAGTTTATTTTTATTTTGGCCAAGTGTTACAAGTATTTCTGCAAATATGTCATGAACATAGAAATAAATACATAACTGACGTATCACATACGGTATTTATGTACATTGTATACGACTGTCAACCTTTGTCATGTGGTATTAACATAAATAATATACATGTGACAAAAGACCAGGAACTTCATGTGACTAGTGTTGAATAAATAAAATAAAATTTAAAATTGTGTTGTTTGGTGCATTCTCAATAGTTGTTGGTAGATTTTATACCAGATAAAAATTGAACATAGAACAAAGTATGTTCGAAAACCACTAAGTAATAAGTTTTAAAAAAGTATGAGTTACATTTATACAAATTACTTTAATACTGTATTAAATACTGAAATTATGTTAACGTTTTTGAGCGTAACAAAAGCAAATATCAATCCATCTGCAAACATTTAGAGACTCCTTTAGAAACCACAAATACGTACACATTACACACACAGGTACTTGTGGTGTATAGCTATTTACATATACACTTTTTTATCCAATTTCAGAAACTACGCGTAAAATATAAACTTCTAAATGAAAAAGAGAATTACTTTATTGCACATTTAAAGACCAATAAAAGAATTTATTCGAAGTATACAAACATTCTCTTCACGATAATTTCGAAAAGTTGTATCGGAATGAGTTCTTAAAAATACTGTTAATATGTGTAGACATAAGTGGTTATATTCATTAACACGGGCCTTTAACCTGAGAAGTTCAAGATATTGCTCAAGATATTATTTTGAATGCCTCTGGGGCGCAGTGGTAGCTTATGCGACTGCTGTGCTTACGGTTTCGGGTTCGATTTCCAACCAAATGACCAGACCAAATGTTTGTATGATCTACAAATATTTCTTTCGGAGTTTGACTGTTTTCTATGTATAACATGTAATAAAAAAAAAGGTATATATGTATTTATATCAGTAGTAGGTACACATAATACAAGCTCCGCAAGTGGTGTGTGTTAGATGCCCGATATATTTATTATTATTATTATTTATTATTATTACTTGAGAGCTCGAAAGTAATTCATTGCATTCTCTTTTATTAAATATTATGTGTAAGCGTATGATTATGTCTATTTATCTTTTATGTGCCTTAAAGTACAAGAATAGACGAATGTCATGAGCGTGTACTAGAGTTATCTTTTAAACTAGCTAAAAGCTGCTCCGATAGATTCTGTTCTGTTAAAATTAGTGCCCTGCCATAGTTTAATAGAACTATTTTCCTCGCCACTTTTCCTTATTTTCTTTCCATGAGAATTTTCCTTGTGCCTTAACAAAAATATTAAGAAATAACCGAATTGTTCGGAGAAATTCTCGAGTTTTGCGCTTAGCAACACATCTAGAGATTCATTTTTATTTTGTTGTAGATAAGTGGATTTTAATTTATAAAAGGAATTAATGATTTCTAATAGGTATTTAATATTTTTAAGTGTAATATATAATATATATAAAATAAATGACTGTAATATATAACTATAATACATAAACAGACAGACCGACAGACAGAAGACGAAAATTGAAAAAAAAAAAATTTTTGGCATATGTACCGTGTATATTTGAATTTAGTAAAATGTGGTTATTTGAATATTAGAAACAGATACTCTAGTTTTATTTATTTGTATAGATGTTAGACAAATCAGGAAACCAAATTTCAAACATTACGTGATTTTTGAAGTGAAAACTTCTTTAGCGACGTTGTGCGCTTTGGTAAAATTTATTTTGGGAAGGGTCAAAAATGTTAAACTCGCGACGGGACATGTCGCGTCAGGACACGTGACCTGACCTAAGACGGCGCAGAGTGCTTGCGCGCTGACAGCTGATGGCTCGAACGTCTGATATAACATGACTGGTAATATTTTATACTGTATAGCATTAACCTATATTTTTATAACATCACAATGAGCTTTTTTTCAATACACTAATATAATCAAATAACTTTAATAAAAATATACAATCTCAATCTCATCTTTTAAAACATTGTATAACACATTGTATAATGTTTTTACTGTGGATTTTAAAATCGGAATTTTTTTGAATCTACATGTATGTTATTCTTTATTCCCAGAAATATTCTAAAGAACAGTATTTGCATTTATATTGCAACTGAAATTCTTGACTATTTGAAAGTATTTTAACAAACTAAATTCATCGAAGTTAATAAAACAAGTTAAAGAAACAAATAAAGTAATTTTATTTAGGTACTGTTTGAATATTTATGTAGACGAAAGTTTTGATGAATTCAGTTTTTTTTTTTTTATTTATTTTCACTTTAAAAACAACTATAATTACAGGCATTGCCCAATGCAACAGTGTTATACAATCTATTTATTTATTTGACAATCTTCTTACTTTTATAACAAATTATTTTTCATCCCACCATCTCAGTAAGAGTATTTTTACCCTTCAATATCAGAGTGTAAAAGCCGTTTTTATTCGCTAGAGGATAAAGTAAATTGAATTTAGAACGTCATGTGCACTTATAGTTTGCGAATTCAAAACATCATTAAACCTATTTACTTCTACCTCTGTGGTGCTGAGTTTATTATACAATCTTTTTTTAATTTGTTCTCTGCTCAGACACGGAACCTTCTTGGATGAAAAGTTAAGTGTTGCACTCGAACGCAAAGATTTTTCACCTTGTGCTCTTTTGATTTCCTCGCTAATGCTCAGGATTTTTCGCTTGCTCGGTAATCAAAATTGAGCACGCAGTTAAAAAGCAACTTTGCACTGTTGTATAACAAATAACTATTGAATGCTGTCATTGTGAAGTTACTTTTTGTAGGTATGTAATAATAAGAAGTTAGACGAGAACACTAAATTTCCAAACCAATGACTTAAAATTCAACAATCTTCAGGGTTTGTTTGGATTCTACGACTTTGATCTGATACCAGAGATGGGTTTAAAAAACAGTCACGTAACAATTCAAAACTCGGAGACAAAGGGCCTGCCTTTGTCTCCGAGATTTTTACCAGGTAAAGAAACGGTTACTCGTCTTTGAAATTTAAATTAGCTTCTGCGAATTCAGTCAATAAAGGTTTTTTATAAGTCTGATGTTTTACCTAAAACTGTATTTTTAGTACGCTGACGGTAGGTAGGACATGTAGGAAATTAAATAAAAGTGTTTAATTGACGCAATTAAATGCTTATTGACAACCATCACGTACATATATTTATAAAAATATTACTGTAATAACTATGCGATTTTATTACCAGAAATTGAATAAAAATATATTTTAGACTTTCCGGATTTTCCTCTTTTCGATATTAACCTTTGTTTCACTTACTCGTTAGTAAACAATATGTAATTATGTCTACAATTTACTTATGAGAGAGAGAGAGGTGAGTTTGAGATTGTTTAAATGTCACTTTTACATCTCCATCTTATAACCACTCGTCAGTGGCGCCATATTGGTCCGAATTGACACAACTGTGGGGCGATTTTGACAGCAGTCCCGGTACATTTTCGCCTCTGATTAAAACGTCGATTTCCAATAAAAAATGTATTGGGGCTATATAAGATATTGGTATGTTTAGAATGGTCATTAAATATACTATCAGATGATGTATAATTGATGATGATTTTTTTTTTGAATTCACATCCGAATTAATATATAAATTCAATTTCAAAGTTCACTCGACCAGCAACCGTACGTCACAAAAATTCCCGCCGAATGAGAACGATTTACATTGTCAACTGACGTAATGAAATGGCGCCTCTGGGCATCTCTGTTTTATTCTCTTTAATATAATTAAGTGCGACAAAGCTGCAAACAATATAAAGCAGCTGAATTCATGGTTAAAATAGACCGGGGAAAAAACACCACGACGTGGCATTCAACAGACTGGAAGAAATTGACAGCGACCATTACGTGGCGTTCAACATCGGAGAGGATAATATTGAAGGGAACGACAAATCTTTTAGTTTTGTTATGAAGGTGTAAAATTCGATATTAATCATACAAGCATATAATATTGGATCTAAAACTTTATATTTGACTATGGTTAATTTTATATTTATATGTATTTTGTTTTGTATATTTAATATATTTAAATTTATTTTATATTTTGTGAATAAATTTGTTAAAAACAATTTCAAAACCAGTTCTTCGACACACGTTTTTTTTGTTCAATTACGTTTCAGATATGTCATGGGGTACGGTAGGTAGGACTCCAGAGGCTGCCAATGCGTTCGTGGAGCTTCTCCTAACTGAAGAGATACCTACCACGATTTTAGTGGGTACCCAGGTTCCTTGTCAGTCACACATGCCCTACGTCTCTCCAAAGGATATGGTGCAAAAACCATGCCCGTAAAAGAGGTTTATATTCCTATACAATTTATTCATAATGGAATGCCAGCTGAGTAATATTAAGCTATTTGTCGTTTTATATATGAATTCGCTTCTTATAACACTGAATCCTTGACACAGTGATAATCACGACTGAGATTGAAGTGATGAGCTCATTGTAATAGAAATTACGTATGTAGTTGTATAAAGTCACACTGTTTGTAGGTACATTAGTTGTAATTTAATTATAGTCTGAGAATTTAAATACAAAGTAGAGGAAACTGGTCGGCAATATTTTAATTTTACCTATTTATCATCTTAACGAGTGAATTCTAAAGAATTATGTTCACATACACAAATTTACCAGATTTACTTCGACTAGATATTTACCACATCATAAAAACAGTCAAGTTGGTTTATCTCTTAGTTCTGATTTTTGATACTAAGCAATTTCTTGTCTTTACCAATAAGTGCTAATAACTATTAGAGACTATGGACAGTCTTCAATGTTTCCTTTTACGATAGCAGTCATCATCATCATCATCATTATCTACAGCCTACAACAGTCCACTACTGGATATGAGCCTCTCCTGAGACATGGAGGTTTAGCCCCCTATAGAATTTGGTGTCAGTCTTTAGTAGAAGTAAGAACCTATCCTAGTAATGTCATTTAATTAGTTCTTCATTGAAGTACTATCTCTTTGAGGAATGGAGGAAAGTGTAATGATGTATAGGTAACGCATGTATTTAATGGTTGATTACTTTTTCTATAACAACTTTCTCCCCGTAGAATATTCGTTGCCATGTCCAGTATAATATTAAATCTTTATTTAAAAATGTTCACTTCCTACGATTTTGGTTTACTTTGGTATTAGAGTTTTACTTGTATGGCAACATCTGATGATTTTTGGTTTGCCAGCTTCTATTTGTCAAAAGAAATCGCTTGTTATGGGAAATTTACACTAAAGTAATTCAAACATTAAGTAATTTAAAGTTGAGACATAAAACGTTTTATAAAATTTATATAGCCTATGTCATTCGGGCCAATATTACGAATCTATTGACATTTCATTCATAAAATCATTTAGTAGTTAAGGCACTATGGTGAACCGTAGAAAGATTGTCCAAAATATTACACATGCTATTGGCTTTGCCGTAGTCAGGTAAAAAATGAATCTGTCTCATTACATCGGATATGCAAGCGCAGTGATGTAAGCGATAATTTTTAATGTCACCGTTTATTAACGGTGTCTCCATAGCGGTCATCGGTCATTAGTCGTTAATACCATGTAATCAATTGGCTATTGAATCATAATAATTGTCTACAAAAGAAGTAGCTAGCACTGTATTATTTTCTTTCTGAACATCTAAGTTTTGCTTGATTTAGGGTCTTATATTGATAAATTATCTAGGATTATAATATAAATTATTTTTTATTATCGTGACGGAAGATCCTCATGGATGTCCTTCGCCCATTTGCGGGAAGATGACTAAAAGAAATACCCCGGTGTTCCTCTACTTGCCAATGGCTGGGGGAGCGAGAATTTCAAAGGCATTTTTCTGCCACCCATGACAGGCATTGATTTGACCTAACAAATCCTTTAAGTGTACCTTTTTTTACTATAAAATACACTATTTTCTTAACAAAATTTTAGAACTTACATGTTTTTATGGATATTTATAGTAAAATATAAATAAAGAACAATTTAATTTAAATAATATCTAACAAATATTTAAAGTCTAATGTTAATTAATCGGACATACTACGTTCTAATTAATGTTTTAATATAGTTTATTCGTAAAAAAATACCGCAACAAAATCTCCTACCCAGATTTTAAATGATTTCAAAATAAACATTCCATATAGTATTTTGTTTGTTGACCACAGTAGACTTATTGTTTTTAGATACGTTTTAAAAACAGTTTTAATATGTACTTAATAAAATTGCGAAAACACAAGTCAATTTTATGCGATGACATGTTTCTGGTAAAAGAAAACACTATGTACTTCTTTCTTTGCCTGAACATAGTCTGAATTACAATAAAAAAAAACTTACCTAATAATAAAGGACGCATTTTGTCACTTCAATTCTTCTTCATAAAATCTGAAACAAACAACAATTCTGTTACTAAGTAGTTCCTTGAAATAGAATGGTTGATATGTAAGTACGTTCAAAAGCCGTTCAAGATGTTTAAGTTAAAATACAATATTTGTTTTTCTTTAGATAGATAGATAGAAAACTCTTTATTTGTACACCGTTTTACATATTTTCAAGAGAGTACATAAGGTGATCAATATAATAATGTAATGTACAAAGGGCGGCCTTATTGCCAAAAGCAATTTCTTCCAGGCAACCTTAGGATGGATTAAAATTGTATCGGAGAGATAGTAGTTGACGGTGCAATTAATTGTAAAGAATTATTTTAATTGTACACATATATCCATTTATACATACATGCACATAAAATATCTAGCATCATACATACATTACACATATAACCATATATGACATACGTCGCAAACATATTTAAATACACTAATTACCATAATCAATTAATTTTATCACATATGAACATGAAAAAAAAACGTTCATATCATACAGTTATGACGTGATTAAATCAGTCATGACCTATAAAATTCATGAACCATTGTCTTAAAACTATTAACTGTTTTCGCTTTCCTGATATTTGTCGGCAATGCATTCCACAAGCATATAGCTTCAACCGTCAAGGTCTTTAGATTCACAGAGGACCCGTGATTATAGCAACATTAAACATTATTAAAATGTTCAAGCAGTTCAAGTAAAGAAAAAATTGAGTGCTTATACAACGATACGGTGTGCTTCGATTGCAAACAGAGATATCGAGAAAAAAAGCTATCAAAATATAAGAAACGTACGGAAGGAAATCGCGTTTGAGTGCAACTTAAGAGGCGAAAGTTAGATGTTCCAATGAGGAAATCATAAATCCGTAAAAACACCTTCTTCTAAACTCAAAATTTTTGAAGTCAAAATTTCTTTAAAAGCATTGATCACTTTCTAAGTGAACAAAATTATGAAACACACGTCATCGTCACCGAACGCTTTCCTTGAGCTCTGTTTTTGACTTCTTTTCACGCATTTTATTTAAAGAACAAGGAGGTTCACTTCAAATGAGCTTAAATAACTTCTGTCGGTAGTCTTTATGACTGCTTTGTGATTATTTTTACTATGACAGTTTGCTAAGAAGCTTTCTAATAAGAACTTGAGAAGAAGATCGTTTTTTGTTTGTTTTTGGAAGACGGTCCCCATTTCATCTCATCCACATTTGTTATAATACCCTCGATGAATAATTCTAACACCTGCAATATTGCAAGTAAATCACCAACATTTCTTACAACATCTGCCAAAAGAACAGTCAACTCTGCCGCACCGTTAATACAATACTGCACGGTTGGCCTAGTGACTTCTACTGCGCCAAGTGTTTAAGGGTCAAATCCCACATGGGACAACACTTTGTGTCATCCAAAAATTGTTGTTCTGAGTCTGGGCGTTCTTTGTGTCCGTTTTGTGTATGTTTGTAAAGTCTCCCGCGACATCGTCTTTTTTTTAATCAACTCCCGCATTAGGTAAATACACCGTGTATTTACCTAATGCGGGTGTTGATTAAAAAAAATGAAAATATTATTATGACAATATTTACCTAGTACAATACTATTTTTTAATTTGTCTAAAATATATGTTTGAATATTGAAAAAGAGTAAAATAATGTCTATTGTCAGACAAACATACAAAATCCAAAACTTGTGACTTGTAGTGTAGCCAAAGAGTTTTCGAGGGCAACCTCTTAGGTTTCCAGTTCGATTTTCGTTTAACGTAAACATTTGTACGCACAAATAAGTATATTGACCTAGATTCATATGTAATATGAATGTATTTACTTCAAATATCTAAATGTACACAGGGGAAAATGTGTTTGTGTGAACATGATTTGTTTGAATCTGTGTTCATTAAAAAATACAACAATTTTTTTATAAATATTTTCAAATGTTTTAATGTCATTATAACATTTTATGTATTTTTGTGATTCAGGTCGTAAATTAAATTGACATTACGTGACCCTAAAAAGTAATTTAAAGCCTTTAGATAAAAATTAAATATGTCTGGATAGAGCATCGCGACAGTGACAGCTACGTCTTCCATATCACATCTTGTGTTCTTCGTGTACAGTCATTCTGATTTTTTAGTGTGAATGCGTAAATGATACCAGTTTTTGTTTTTTTTGTGAAAATTGGGAATAAATTATAATAGTGTTTAATAAATTTTCTATCTAGAAAAATATAATATAATACGTCAGTTGTGACTTAATAAACTGGCCATACCCGCATTAGGTAAAAACAAAATGGCGACTAAAACAATTATCCAATTTGGAAATTATTTAATGGCTTTGTTTGCTGTAATAGATGCAAAACATGGTACTGACAACTTTCTTTGTTGATATAGATCATCCTCTGTAATTTCTATGCACATTTAGCGCATAATTCGTCATTTTTATCAACACACAATATGACAGCAACGTGCGCTTATCCACTGACAGTGCGTTTGATACTAAACGCGCTAGTGGTTGGCCGAGTTTTATTCCTCTGTTTTTACAGCTTTGACTGTCCATCTAGGCATTATATATTATCTAAGTTAAAACCTATTAAAATTTAAAAATATATATTCATGATATTCCTGATTTTAATTAAAAACTTATTCTTTTAATGTTTTATTCAATTTTAAATCACAAAATAAAAAAGAGGTTTTAGTACGCAACAAGTTTGCTAATTGTTTGATAGTGTCAAAGCCACAGATTAGATAAAAATTGTCATTGGTTTATTGTCAATAAACGATGATGAAATGTGACCTTGAACTTTTAAGAAGTAATGTTAACGTCTGTGCGGCGCCGAATATTAATATCTCACAAGTCTAATAAAGAGGTAACAATCTTAATTCATAAATGCCACTTAATTTTCAGTGTGTGTTATAACAGCTCTGTGTTATTTTCAACTTTAAACTTACGGCAATAAAGTTGGGAACAACACTGAACCGTGGCTTAAAGGTAAATGACGGTTTTGAATGATAATAGATGTTAAGATTAAGAAACGTTGTACTGTTAAATGGACTGATTGAAATAATAAGAAAAATCTATTAAAGAGATGAAAAGAAAAGAAATAAATATACTTTAGTTTATAACTCTTACATTGATATTGATTTGCCGGTTTTAATTAACGATTAGAATGTTAAAAAGAAGTAAGTTATTGCAACTATTTATGAATTTAAAATTTAATATGATACTATTTTAGTGTGACAGGCTCCGTGCCTATTGTTAGACAGACACACATACCTATACGCCTATTTGGGAATGACGACACAGTATATATAAATATATAAATAAATAAATAAATATTTCGGACATCTATCACACAACGCCATTTAGTTCCAAGCTAAGCAGAGCTTGTGTTATGGGTACTAGACAACTGATACAAATACATATATACTTTTTGTTTGTAAATACATACATATGATACATAGAAAACACCCAAACTCCGAAACAAATAGATAGATGTTACAGATCAGATATGACATATTTTTCTTATTTCATTAAGGTATCCCAAAAGTCAGAAATTGATTTGACTATAATTTTCTTGCATATCAACTCTGTGAGTAGGTTGGTATTGCTATGTATACGCCATAAGTATAAAACCTTTAAAATAAGACACTAGTACGAAAAATAATAGACAACAAGAATGCAAGAATATTTCTTGTATTTCAATAAAATAAATTTAAGAAGCCTTTTAGGAATGTCATTGCCTGCGCGTGCGATACCAGAGGTAATAAAAAACCAGACAAGTGTGACTCGTGCACAAAGGAATCCGTACAAACTTATACGTTGATAGTTCGTCTGGCTAGGGAACCGATTATTAAAGATTTTTGTATTTTTTGCGAGTGAAAATTTTCTTAGTGTTAAATTTATGGTTTTAAAAGAATCTCCTTAACATCAAACTATAGGTGTAATATTACAGACCAAAATTATAAATTTGTAATTTTTTTAACTTGATTTTGTGACAACTTCTGATAAAAAATTAACAACTTTCAAATTTTTCCTACTTTTATTTAAAACTAGCTGAACCCCGCGGTGTTACCCGCGGTTATTGTTGTACCGCGAGTAACGCCGCGGGACAAAGTTGGTCTAAAAAAAGTAGCCTAAGTTACTCCCCGGATCATCAGCTATCTGCCAGTGAAAGTCCCGTCAAAATCCGTCCAGCCGTTCCAGAGATTACCCGGAACAAACAGACAGACAGACAGACAGACAGACGGAGAGACAGACAGACAGACAGACAAAAATTTTTTCAACTACACTTTCGGTATATGTACCGTGTATACATATATATGCATTTAGTAAAAAGCGGTTATTTTAATATTACAAACAGACACTCCAATTTTATTTATTTGTATTGACGAAAGAACCCAGAAAGTGGTGATTTACTTAAAAAAAAAATACTATAAAACTTTATAGGCTATACTTTATTGCATGTAATTGTGGCGATTTGTATGTTTTATTTTGCAGGTTCCCCTCGAACCTCAAATGCAAACCAAAGCAGTTAATGTTACATTGATACTACACTTGATACCTAAAGATATATATGAGATAAATGAGTAGTTTCTACAAGGGTTCCTTAATTAATTTGAGGGATCCCTAAAAACCTGAGCGTTCTTAGAACGATGCCTTTGGTCACGGTCAAAGGAAACGTCCTCACTCACATCTCGCATAAACCTGTCAAATGTGAGTAAACATGTTAGTAGTTTGACTTTAAGGAGAACACGTGTCGATATTTCTTATTTAAAATAAACCAGTTATGTAGTTGTAGTATTGTTATTGAATAGCCTTGACTCATGTTCTAATACACACGTATATTATGTACTCCGCTTTATATATTTTAATTTCAATCCATACTTTAAAGAGATAAAGTTTGTGAGGTAGGGAATAATCTCTGGATCTACTGAACCGATTATGTATGTATGTATATTAAAACGCTTATATACCGTATTATAAATTTATTTTATTAAAAGAAAAATAAATAAATAAAAATGATTACCGCGATATCCGACATACACGCAGGCATAGAATAGCTAGTATTAAATTAAAACGCATTATCTGCCTATCTATACTAATATTATAAAGCTGAAGAGTCTGTTTGTTTGAACGCGCTAATCTCGGGAATCGCTGGTCCGATTTTAAAAATTCTTTCAGTGCTGGATACTACATTTATCGAGGAAGGATTTAGGATCATCACGCTAAGCCCAATAGGAGTGGATCACCAATAGAGAATGTCTCAAAAACGGGGGAAAATTATCACGCTACGGGCTCCAATTGAGCTGCAAACAAGGTTGCGTGGGTCAGCTAGTTAATGTATATAATTTTATAAAGTATTTTATTAAAGTAAAAGTATAAATAATGTGATAATAAGTAATGTATTTAAATATTAATTTATCTATTGTTACTTTTAAGGTATTAACATTCTAAAAGTCAATTGATGTATATGTAAGAATAATTCTTAGATGTCTACGTTTATAAACTATTATTTAATGTTAATACTTAAAGCTAATATAACTGTAAAAAATATGGTTCTTAATTATAGCATTTTTAAGTAGAAAACAAGATTCTCTGTGTGACCTAATAAACTACTAATTCATGTAAATAAAATACTGTTGTTTTAAAAAAAGTCGATCTATTTTCATCACATTCTACTACTCGACATACCAAATTATTCTAATATAAAATAGAAATCAATGTAATCTAAAGATTAAAATAAAAATGAATTACAAAGTCAACCATAATTAGCTTGTTTAAACAAGAGAATCATTTAAACATACGCTTTGACAAAGGTAGGGCCGTAATCCGTTTAACTGTTTACAAGTCGCAACAAAGAAAGGTTTGACCTACATTCCAGTACTTAAATGTCAACGGACTTAAAATATCTACTTACGTTAAGTATAAACCGCAAACACTAATTATTAAATTAAATTACAACACAATTTTTTTTTTAAACGTATAAAAGCGCGGGAAGCGTGCGGCTGCCCGGGCGCCAGCTCAATAGAGAATGACGTGCCCGGAAGCTGACTCGACGTGTTTATATCTAGACATTTAACAGTTATGTTCGAAGTAGCCTCTCTAGACATAGAATAGGCACCATGGTGCCGTATGAAGTCGGTATATTTTACACTACTAAGGTTAGGTAAGGTTACTTTAGATGTAACGTTATTTCTCTAAACTCTAAAACATAATTCAAGTACTAAGTTTAAATCTGTTAGTCTTCATAATATTTTACGGAATTTATATTATTTAAAAGGTTGAAAAAAACTGTGAATTATACGAATTTCATATTATTTGTTCAATGTGTCATATATTTAAAAGTAAAATTACGATACAAACTTATAATTATGATATCTTAGTACATAACAACATAACATACACCTGAATTAAAAAAAAGTACAATAGTTCAGTTTATGATTTTGTTGCTTGCATATGTCATATTTTATTGTATGTATTGCTACCTCTATGATGTATTGACAGTTGAAAAGGAAACATAATTTATATTGTAGGGAGATCGTTTTTTGTTTTTCGAAAGACGATCCCCATTTCATCTCGTCCATATTTTATAGATATTTTAACATTAATTTCATCACGACGAAGACTTTTGGATTGAAGACTATAAACACTTGACATTGGCAGAAATAATCTCTCAGAGAGATCCAACTGGTTCCCTTTGTATCAGACAATAAGAATTTATATTGTAAATTATTATTTATGATATCCATTGCCTTATTCTAAAAACTAACCACAAAAATTTAACAACGAGGTATGTAAAATCGTCCAATTCCTCAAATGTAAAAAAATCACTCGTCTGGATTTTAAATCCGCTGTATTTCACAATTTCTGTGTAATTTGTTTATGCACAAGTAAAATTAATAAGTTTAACAAAAAAATAGGGATTGAACTCATTTGCTCAAAAAAAGTTTAACTTACAAAAGTGTTGAAACATACAACCTATTTGCAGAATAAATGATTTCATTTCATTTCATTTCATTTGTCGTGCCGTCTATTTATTCTGAGTACTATTCCGTCCCGGGATATCGAGCACGCGAAGTCGATAAATGCAACAACAGAAATCGCTCGTGGTAGTAGAAAGGTATGCGAATCTAAGCGCCACATTAGATATCAACTATATTATCAATCAATTTCTTATATCTAAGACGATTAATCTAACTGTTATAGTATTATTTTAATATGTTAATTTTTTTTTGCAAATGCCAAGACGAAAAATAAATTACTTATATTTAACCTTTTCTACTAAATAACTATAGTTAATTTTCTAACGACATTAATAATATTAATCATTGATTTTATTCTCTGTTTTAGAATAACGTTATACCTGTACTACGAGTACGTTATTAAATACTTGTTTTGAACAATGTGAACACTTAGTTTTAGCATTAGTTATTCTGAGGTTTTAGTTCTGATCTATACAAATAAATAAAATTTGAGTGTCTGTTTGTAATATTAAATAACCGCTTTTTACCAAATGCATATGTATGTATACATGGTACATATACCAAAAGTGTAGTTAAATTTTTTTTGTCGGTCTGTTTGTCTGTTTGTTCCGGGTCATCTCTGGAACGCTGGACCGATTTCGACGGGACTTACACTTGCAGGTAGCTGATGATCCAGGGAGTAACTTACACTACTTTTTTTTAGACTAGCTTCGCGCCACGGATTTACCCGCGGTACGACAATAAGCGCGGGTAACACCGCGGGGTTCAGCTAGTTACTAAATAAAACTATCAACCATTACGCAAAGACGCCTTTGTTCCCAAGCTACTTGAGGTACCTATGTGCATTTCAAAGCTCACTTCTACTCAGATATTACTTTATGAGAATTAGTTATTATTAGCCGTTGTTGTAATTTCCTTATCCAAAAATTTTATTAAAATTCACTGTAGATGTGTTGGCTTACCATAGCGCAGATATTCATCTGAGACAGTCGATATAAGAAATTGTGGACTTGTTCTACTTACTCGAAATTTTATAAAATTGCCATAAAATTTTAAAATTATCATATTTATTATTATTCATATTTATTAGTAGCTGAACCCCGCGGTGTTACCAGCGGTTATTGTTGTACCGCGAGTAAAGCCGCGCGACAAAGTTAGTCTAAAAAAAGGAAGCCTAAGTTACTCCTCGGATCATCAGCTACCTGTCAGTGAAAGTCCCGTCAAAATCCGTCCAGCGGTTCCAGAGATTACCCGGAACAAACAGACAGACAGACAGACAAAAAAATTTTTAACTACATTTTTCGTATATGTACCGTGTATACATACATATGCATTTAGTAAAATGCGGTTATTTTTATATTACAAACAGACACTCCAATTTTATTTATTTGTATAGATTTTATTATTGTAAAGACGTTTCTTTACAGAGTTCCTATGGCCTACCTTCCAGCTCCAGCATCAGATCAGCTCCATGTTATTATAATATTGCATTGTTACGCTGTATACATATGCTTGCAAAATTTCAGCAAAATCTGTTCATAATTGAGTTGCAAGATTCCACGCAAACATACAAGCATACATACATTGCAAGTTAATAAAAAGCTTGTAAAAATAATGTATGATTTTCTACGAGATCATCCACTGAAAATAAGTCTGTCTGTTTCTTTTTTTTGTACATAAAGAGCTAAGCAGGAACTAAGAACTAAAATGGCAATTAATGCTATGCCATGAATCTACTATTTTTGGCGTTAAAAAGCATCTCATTTGGCCGCAATAGATAGTGTGAACTTAAAAACCACTGTCCGTGTCCTCCCAGAGTAGGTCTCCCGATGCCGGTCGTCGGAGAGTTTTTTGGGTGGAAAAACCACATACTCCTGGTCCCTGTGTCCTCGAGGAGCCGGAGATCCGAAGAGATTTTTCACTCCCTCAACAAAAAAATAATGCTGCAATAGTGTAGGTCATGCTGCATTGCAATGAATCCACTTTCGCAATGAGGATGGTGATCACCACTATTGGATTCTCTTCATGCTTTCCGTGAGACGCAGCTAGAATTGCCATTTTTTGTATCTATCTATACTAATATATAAAGCTGAAGAGTTTGTTTGTTTGTTTGAACACACTAATCTCAGGAACCGCTGGTCCGATTTGAAAAATTCTTTCGGTGTTGGATAGTTCATTTATCGAGGAAGGCTATAGGGTATATATCATCACGCTACTACTAATAGGAGCGGAGCAACAATGAAGAATGTTTCAAAAACGGGGGAAATTTTCACGCTACGGGCAATATAAGGCGCAAACGAGGTTGCGTGGGTCTGCTAGTCATATAAAAAACTAGATCTATTTTTCAATAACCCAAATCATTACAAGAGAATGTAAATAAATTAAAATAAATATACATATATATATATACTAATATATAAAGCTGAAGAGTTTGTTTGTTTGTTTGTTTGTTTGAACACGCTAATCTCAGGAATTACTGGTCCGATTTGAAAAATTCTTTCAATGTTAGATAGCCCATTAATCGAGGAAGGCTATAGGGTATATATCATCACGCTACTACTAATAGGAGAGGAGCACCAATGAAAAATGTCTCAAAAACGGGGGAAATTTTCACGCTACAGGCACTATAAGGCGCAAACGAGGTTGCGTGGGTCAACTAGTATATATATATAGTAGGTACAGATTAAACGAACATTGATGATTTGGGAAGTGAACGCGTGACGTCTGTGGCACTGAAAGTGGGCCAGATTTGTGGCCCTCGAGGCAAGTTTTATCAGATTTTAAAACCTGTTTTTGTTTACATTTCACGACTAAGGATACTTTTATACATTTAGCAAATATTTAGTTAGCCTATAAAAAATAATTGTATATCTTAAATAAAAATTCAATAAAACAAAATTTGTTTTTTTTTTTTGAGATACAAAAACCTACTAAAATTTGATCACCTAAACTGACAATCCCGTTGTTCGCACTCTAAAAGTAAATTAAAGAACTTTGCAATAATACTGAAATATTCGTGCGTCTGCGCAATATAATAATATATCATCAATGATAAGTATTTGTAATATTAAGTATAATTTTTAATTAAAAGTAGTGAAATGTTTTTGCAATTATTTTTAATAACCTGTTTCAATTAAAGATAATATTCGTATTTAATGATACTGTAATAGTTTATTTATCACTTTGTTTGTGCTCATCACTTTATATAACCAAACGAGAAAATAACCGTTTACCTGCAAACGAGTCGCATTCTTAGGTGACTTTGCCCTTCAAAGAATCAATTTTATTATCCTGTTTCTTGCGTAGTGAAAACGAATACTACTAACTCTTCTTGAAGCTATTATGAGAATAAAGTTAACAGAATTATTTATTTTTACTCGACTTCGGCAAAGGCCAAGGAGGGTTATGATTTTGACAGGCTATGTATGTATGTATGTATATTTATTTGTTCCCTCATAGCTCCTTAACTACTCATTAGAACTGGACAAATTAGGTGTCGTTAAAAGCGTCATGATCGTCTGCTGGTTATAGGCTGTATGACGTGTCACTGAATCTAATGTGGCGCCCTCTAGTAGACATAAAGTTCTGTGTTATAAAATAAATTTGAGAAAAATATGCCGTGTTTGGTATCATTGGAAAGGGCGTTACTTGTACATTTCAAAAATACATATAATATTAGAATTTTCTCGTGACTTTATCTGTATTTATTCGATTATTGTGACATTTTTGTGGTACCTTTTTAAAATATACTTTACAAAGAATTTAGTATTATAGAGGCACTAAAATATTTTAAATAAAAAAGTAAAAACTAAAATCCAACTAAGACAAAAAACGACGCTGAAAAAGCATGAAACAAGTTTCAACAACAACACTAACAACGCGTGACTACGGCTTTTGAAAATTGTTTCATTCTTTTTCAGCGTCGTTTTTTGTCGTAGTTGGGTTTTAGTTTATACTTTTTTATATTATCTTTGGTCCTGCCAAAATA
Source organism: Spilosoma lubricipeda (assembly GCA_905220595.1). Classification (NCBI taxonomy): domain Eukaryota; kingdom Metazoa; phylum Arthropoda; class Insecta; order Lepidoptera; family Erebidae; genus Spilosoma; species Spilosoma lubricipeda. The sequence goes on from HG992295.1 coordinate 9,409,677, forward strand.
ACTCTACTATGCCTGATGGAAATCAAAAGCAGAACCCTAGAGTGATGGTCACTATACCATACTTATGATCCATCCTTTTGTAGAACCTACTTTTTTTAAGTCGAATTGCTCATTACCTTTTTTAATGTTAATAAATTTTACTTTAATCACAAAATACTTCAAAATTAACCTAAATAACATGTGCAAACCTGTTAATTACCTGGCTCTTATATGGGGTTACAAATACATCTTTATAATGAAACAGGTTTCGATGCAATATGAGCTAAAAACTCTCAAAGTATGCGAGTGGGTCACGTCTGTAAAAAGGAATCTTAAGGCCTGAATTTATAGAGGAAATTTACACATGTAAGTAGTTTCATTGTAAGGATTATTTTTATACACAGTTACTGGTAATAAGTAGCGATCACTTTAAGGGTTGATAGTAGTGATCATTAGCTATCAAATTGTCCTCGGGTAAATGAGTCAAAAAGAAATAGATTCCGAAAAAAAAAATTTTTTTTTAAGAAAATTGGTCACGCTACTTCAAAGAGGGTTTTTAGAAAACCTTACGTATTCAATGGTTGTCTTTGATGTTTTTAGTTTGCATAATACAAAAAAAAAACAAATGTCGTACCGTTTGTGAATGATGATTCAAAGAATCTAAAAGTTTTCATAATTTTTTCCTGTTTCTATGACAAAATACAATCAAGTATGATTATTTTAAAATTCCCCGAATCATCATTCACAAACGGTACTACATTTCTGTTCTTTTTTGTATAATTATTACGTATTAGGGTGTTAGCCAATTTCATCAGTGGTCTTAGCAAACTAAAACCACCAAAAACAACCATTAAACACGCAAGTGTTTGTTTTAAGAGCACTTTGAAGTAGCGTGATACGCTTTTCCAAAAAACAAAAATGTTTTTATTTTATTCCAAAACGGTACATTTTTGGCTCATTTACCTGAGGACTATTTGATAGCTAATGATCTCTACTATCACCATTTAAAGGGATCGGTACTTATTTCCCGTAACCCTGTATATTTTGTCTTGTTATATGATCTGCATCCATAATAACACTTTTAATAAATTAATTCCTAAATAAGAACTTTGCATTTAAAGTTATGTTACGTTTAAAAGTTTAAAATTTGTCTTGATCCGACAATATTCTGCTACTGAGTAAACTAATAAGCTCATTTATGTATGATAATCAAAATGTTTTATCGTTTTTTATGTAATTAATATTTTAAAATGATATAAAAACAATTGATATCTGACACAGAAAGCCATCTACTTTCAAATTAAGCAGTATTAAACATGGCAAGTTTAGGAAAGTTTCTCATTTAAAGAAAATAGATATTTCTACATTCTAATATAGTAAAAACGTGTACGTAGCTACTATCTAGTAGCGGGAAGTAATAGGATCCTCCAACACAGCGGGAAGATCCTCCGACCCGGCAAGGTGGTCGTGGCTGGCGGGCCGGGACCCAACGGTTGAGGTGGGGTATACAGGAATAGTAGTAACTCCACAGTAGTTTGCTGTATCCTTGGTAGATGGTGCTGTAGTATGTTTTTTGTCCCATTGTACAATTTTGTATTCTACAATGCAAGTATTATCGTGTAAATGATAGACTTGCATCGTTTATGGATAGTTACACTTAAGCTTTACTATTTCTTTAATTACATAAATAAAACCAAAAGTTAATAAATAAATAAATCGCCATCGTTGGCTGTGTCCAAATGTATTTGCGGTTAGTTCATATATTGGTCCATATATTTTGTAGCAGTATATGGTTTTAGGGTATATTTTGGAAAATACTTATAAATATTCTGTGTTCAGACTCAATATTCTTCGTTCATTTTTGTCCCAGGGAAACCCCTGTTGATAAGCACAGTGAGTATAAACACATGACAAAGAAGTACCACAGTGGACATCTAAAGTATTATATTATGAGTCTTGTAGATTATTCTGCAACAGCCATCATGTCATGTAAAAGTAAATGTTTTTTCGTTAACATTCCAGAAAAAGACTCAACGGTTAAATGTCGTGAAGGTTCTAGTTAGTTTCTTGAGGCACAGAACAATAAACTTTACGTCAATATCCATAACATCGATTATGGATAGATTGTTCCGCTTTTAGCTTGTTTATATTCGACGGCGTGTTCGGCCCGATCTAGTGATGTCAGCATTCAATATGAAAAGCCGTCTCGCAGACCGCAGTTCAGCTCAGTTTGAGAAGAGAGGAAATATAAAAATAAAAAAAAAATCTGAGTGACATCAATGAATTATCCGGCGACCTCTATGACATTAAGGGCTATTATTTCTAAGTTCAGTATATTGTGGTTATAAAAGTTTTTTATTAACGTTTCTTTCATACGTGACAAGGCTTATTTCTCAAATTCGTCAAACCTTAACACGTCACAAAATGTACAGGTACCACATCTTATTGAGACTTTAACGTCAAATATCATAAATTGGTATTAAAGTTTGTTGGATTGTGAGTGGGGTAGTTGGACTAGGTGTTTTCGTTGCTAAATGGAAAATAAAATCTGTGTCAAAAAGTCAATATCGAACATTTCAACATCAAACCAATTTAAATAAAAACTTTTACCTCAAAGAAATTATGTTTAACTCCATCTACATATATAGTTCCTTCGTATTTCAAATCACTTTTTCTTAAGGCAGTAGAATTTGGTTAACTTATTAGATATATTTCAGGTTTGATTAAAAAACGTGTTTAGATTAAAATTTACTGTATTCAACTCGAACAAATATTATTTGAAACCTTCAAAAGGCTACATTATTTGCTTATTTATTATGTGGGCGTATTTTGATTGATACTAATTTCAAAAGATAAAAGATTATTATAACATATAGATGTCGAAATATACTTAATTATCGTCTTGATATACTTTATGTTTGGGCTCACGACCAAATCAAGAACTGTCTTAAGACTAACAATGTGCTACGCTCGTCAATTGAAACACATTTCGATACGTTTACATCATACATTGGTACCACATCGAATTTAAATCAGGCAAAACATAGTTTAAAAAAAATGAGTGAAAAAGATATCCTTAAACTTACATGGAGATTAAAAACATAAGAGGCAGACAAAACTTTTAACTTTGAATGGGTCTTTTGTTGTTACTCCACGTAGAGTGGGCGGTGGGGCTGTGTTAAGATTGATTTGAGTAGATTGACGTTGAACATCATTTTGAGCTTGGAGATTTCTTAGATAAGCTTGCTGATTTAAAATGTTTTTATAATAGATTGATTGACTTGGAGTAGACTGTGGAACCCCCTGGTTATAATTAATCGTGTTTGGAACTGCTTGATTTTGTGCAGGGTAATTTTGCGACGCTTGCTGGAAATTTGTCTGATCTTGTCCTTGGTTTTGCGGTATATAGCTAGCGATTGGTTGACTAACTCCTTCCTGAGTATATTGGCCTAAAATATAAAATAAAATTAGGTAAAAAATTTATAGGGCTTATATTAGTATATTAACAATTATTTGTACGGGAACTAACGCGATCCTGTGACCACGGCCAGCACAACCTGGTCGAAACGTCAGAGGTATATAGTTCCTTTTAATAAGTGATCGCGTTAATTCCCGTAAAAATAATTGTTAATATACTATGGAACGCGAAAGTTTAAAAGTTATATAAGTGTTTGTAAATACTCTTTAATATGGTACCTATCTTAGACAATACAATATCCCTACATAGATTAAATCCTCTTTTCACCGATTACAGATTAGGTATGGATAACTTATCCAACAGATAAATAAACCTATCTTTGATACAAATTGTGTCAAACCATTAGTCAGATAAGCTATCCTATCTGTTACCGGTGAAACAGGGCCGAAATCATTTTGCATGTAACCATAGCTTCCTCACGTTTTTGCTTTGATATATGGATATAAAAACTTTTTAATCACTGACTAGATATGGATCTAGTCAGTGATTAAAAAGTTAGTATTGAACATACCCCTTGAACTATCGAGACTATCGTCTGCCCCCTATTCACTTTCTACTCATTTACAATCAAGATATTACTTAATATAATAATTTATTTACCTTCAGCAGACTTATCTGCACCATACTCAGTAGGTTCTTCAATCTTGCCTTCAAATAGTATGACTTCGAACTGGTTATCCCGTATAAAGAATAAGAATGGTTGGTTGATCTCTACCCGCACTAGATCATTGCTCAAAGGCACGACTGCACTAAAACTGGATGCAGCTGCTATTGTACCTGCTTCATCCACTTTCATGTGGACCGAGTGGAACATACTGTTGATATTGGCGTATTCATTTATGCCAAAGATACCTGAGAGGTTAGCGTATGGGGAGAATAGAGTAGAAATATGCATCTGAAAACAATAAATGACTTAGATGTAATGATTATTCTTAGTCTATACACTATCTATCTATACATAAATAAAATTGGTGCGTCTGTTTGTAATATTAAAATAACGGCTTTTTTATAAATGCATATGAATGTGTACACAGTACATATACCAAAAATGCATTTTTTAACAAATTTATCTGTCTGTTTGTTCTCGGTAATCTCTGGAACGGCTGGACTGATTTTAGCGGGACTTTCACCGATAGGTACCTAATGCTATAGGGATTAACTTAGACTACTTTTTTAGACTAGTTTCGGCACGCGGCGTTATTCGCGGTACTACAATAACCGTGGGAAATACCGCGTGGTTTAGCTAGTAATAATATAAATTTGACAGCAATACTGTCTGTTTACTTAGATTTCACGGCTAAACTTTGGCGTGGAGATATTTTGATTCTTAAGAAAGGACGTAGGCTAATCCGAGAAAAAGTTAGTACACAAATAAGTATTGGATTAATTGAATAAATGCTCGTAATTTTATAATGACCTCATTGACTCAACATTTTGTGTGACGAATCATGAGTAGATTAATCAGAACATAAAATTAAACCTAACATTCCACGACAGAGGACTAATCAGACAGGCCAAGTATTGTGCATATTTCAGAAAAAGAATTTTTGAGTTAATGTCGGTAGGTAAACAAAGGATAAATAAAACTTGTTTTCTGGTACAGTTTTTACGTAGAACTAAACCAATTGAAAAATAAATGATAACTGACTAAGAATATGTTTAATCAAAACGCTTTTTAAATCAATTGATTTAAAATTTAATATTTTTTTTGTCTTTCGTATAAAATTTAAATTATTGGCAATCACGAGAATTATGCTTAATAGTTATACTTTATATATTTTTTTATTTAACTTACATTTTTCAAAGGTCCAACCATATCTTCCCGAAACTCCACATCAAACTTAGGCATTCTCAGAGTCACCTCAACACGCTCCATTTGTTCCAATATTTGTGGCAGACCGATATTGGGCAGGTCCCGGTACAGGCTTATTTCGGCATTGCGGTCTTGAGGTACTAATAAAATCATAGAGTACCTATCACCCTGAAATTAATTATGGTATACATTCATTACTTAAATTAAAAATACATTTAAAAGCCACGAGAAATTACCACACCACTACAGAAATTTAGAATTTGAAATTCTACCTAAAACAACGCGATATGATTAGTCTTTTTTTTGGGACTAGTCTCCGTCCAACACGCCCACTACTGTAACTCCTGTGAACTATTATCTAATATTTTTTTTAGAATATTTCGAACATCTAACACACAACGCCATCTAGTCCCAAGCTAAGCAGAGATTGTGTTATGGGTACTAGACAACTGATTTAAATACCTATATAGTTTTTATTTTTTGTAAATACGTACTATACATAGAAGATACCAAAACTCTGAAACAAATATTTGAAGATCATACAAACATATGATCCAACTCAGGAATCGAACCCGAGACCTCAGGTACAGCAGTCGCATACCCTACCACTACGCCACCGAAGCAATCAACAGCAGTATCCAACAAACACACCGAGTTACCATACCATACTCGGGATATCCCAGGAAAAATTAAAGTTGTCTGAAAAGTTTCCAACCTTACGATGAACTATTCACACTTCTCCCAGCGATGCATTATGCAAATATAAATATGTAAAACTACATTTACTCGATTACAACGAAGCCAAAGACAAAAGGGAGGGTAAAAAACAAATGAATGGGGTCTCAATTGATTTGTACCATAGCCCGGGTAACGTAGATTACATAATACTCGTATTATCAAAATTATTTACGTAGTCGGGTTATAGGTTTTTAAGGAACAGCTCTTAGCAGATTAATCCTCTTTAGATATAACTGTATTTATATGTGTATGTTCTGTAAACACCCCCTACCTGGTAGGGCAGCTCCAGAGCGTGAGTCTTCAAACTTCGTATATAAGCATAATTTAGCTTAGCAAATAGGTTCATCATAGCAACATTTCTACAATAACCATTATTATAGAAACATTCTTTTTCGGTCTTCTTGACGTCAAAGCCGTTCTTCCACGGTGCCTTGAAGTAGAGAGCATTTGCGACTATCATCTGTGTAGACGGTGTAATGTTACCTATAACAGTGTTCAAAAAGTTAGGATGCTCACGTAATATAATTTCATTTCATTTCAAATAATCCCGCAACACAACAGGTCATATAGGCATCTATCTGAATTTATCATTAGGAATACATACAATCACACCTGCTTCCCAGAAGGGATTGATAGAGGCATAATCAAAGCCCACTCTTTGCTAGTGTTTTGGTCCCACCAGATAATTTTATAATTATACATTTTTATAATCAGAAATTTTGATTATTACATTTAACGTAACATGATACTTACTTTCGTCAATTATACTTGGTATCAGGCCGTGAGTCTTCTTATTTAGCCACTTATTTACTGAGTCAGAGGCAGCTTTAGGATTATTAAAGTTTAATCTTTCTAACTCGGCAAGATACAATCCTTGTGCTATTGATTTGTATAAACTCTTCAGTTTGAGTTTGTTGGAAATAAATAACGCATTCGCATTTTGTAGAGTCACGGTAGGAGAGTTAGCCTGAAATTAATTTAATTTAAGTGGTTGACTGACTTACTCTTAAACAAAACTCCACCTTACAAGTAATTTTTCATATTATCAAAATTGTCTGCATTTATTGGGTAAATTAAGTAGCTACCATAGTTTTCCATCTTCTGGCCACATATAATCATTATTCATTAGCGTTGGTGTTTTTTTATCATGTTTATTAAAAAAAATGTATTTGAATATGCTTATCTATTATTGTACTGTAACTGTCACATTATGTTCTGGAATTCTACTTGATTTAATATTCGAACTTGGTCTAAGCAAAGCCCATCCACACTGGATGAAAATTGTTAAATAAATGCACTAAGTAATTCGTTGTATTGTGATAACAAGATTTCTTCTTACTTTTAATTACCTTTAATTTGATTAGCTAATTACTGAAAAAGAACAGTACTAAGTATTAATTTGCAATGTCTCAAACCACAGGATAGACCTACGGGTACTCGACCTCGGTCTTTTTACCTACTTTAAAGCTAATGCAATCTTAGTCCTGTTTCCCTATCCGTTCACAAAACATACGTTTCTTGACCACTCCCTCACCATTTTTAATTTCCTAACCCTAATTTAACCTCTTCCATGGTTCATTCTAATATCAATTACATCGTCAATGAAACAGTAGTACCGACGGTAAAAGACTTGCCAAACCATTATGCAGTGTAACGTAATGTGCTCAACTAAACAACAACAAAAAAACTAGAACAATGACAGATTCTGAACCATAATTTATTTACCTCAAAAGCTCTCAAGAATACTTTCACTTCATCTCGAAACTCATCGTTCTGGGCAGACACTCTGAGGGCAGTTTTGATTTCTGCAGCAGTTTGGCCATTTGCTCCTTCTAATAACATAGCCAAAGTGGTCTTGATGCTAGCTGGTGATATCATCACATTGCCATTTTTGTTCTCTGCTGAGTACCGAAGAAGTTCAAGATCGAAAAAACTTTGACGATTTATGGGAGTATTCCCTTGACAATCCAAGATTTGAAGAATTGTGAATGTTAGCACTAAAAATGGAATAAATATTATACTAAAAATAGAACAAATCCTGGTAATAATATAAATGTAAATTTTAGTTACTTTGTTCGTTTGTAACGCCTTAAATACCTAATTGACGAAATCTTTAGTAGTGCTAGTGAAGCCGTGTATACTTATTTGTTTTATGCAATTTAAGAAAAATCTCTGAACCGGTTTTATCTGTCTGAATTGGACAAAGACTCTGTTGCACGTTATTTCAATTCAAGTAACTTATCGGTAGCCAATGGAAATGTCTACTATATAACTTTCTAAGGAGCTTCTTAGCGAGGTTATTAACATTTTCATATGGTTTTGAGCGCTCAATATTGTGCGCTAGTTTTAAACCTCTTTTTTCCTGTTCCTCTATTAAGATTTCAAAAAGTGAAAGTTAGTCTGTTCTGAGGTCATCATTAATCTTAAACTTTTATCAACTTTCTTTAGTATATCTTGCTCAGCTTTGAATGATATGGTCCTATTCTAAAGTACAAGAAACCCTGTATCATCGCGAAAGGTTCAACATCTAAATAATCTCTTTTCAACACGTTCGTAAATAACAAACAGACGTTTAATTAGACTTCACAAGTATTTGTAACATACACAAATTTCATGAGCTTACCATTATATTATATATCAATTCTAGCACTATTTCAGATAGAGCGGGCTTGCTTATAGGCTTACGTAGATTTTTAAGTGTTTTTGCTTTTAGTACTAGAGACATCAAGTTCAGTTTTTCTACACTCTCTGAAGTTTTTTATTCCCAAAGATCTAGGCATAAGCTCATTAAATTGGCTACATTTGCCGTCTATATTGACTGGTAGTGTAAGGTTTGTAAGCTGCAGCTTTTGTGCGGTGTTCAAAAATATTTGCATCTTTTAGGTATTTTATTTTATTTATAAATTCCAAAAAACAGGTATTTCGCAGACTTTTAACGTGAGTGTCTGGTATGTAGGGGAAGCCAGTTACTATGAAACAGTTATACCGTATTATATATCATCTACATATCACCTTCTTTCATTATTATTGGGTTTTCACCTATACACATAAAATAACTACATATTTCTGTAAAATAATGTTATAAAGCAAAGATAACTATTTAAAGGTTTATTAGGAAATAAATTATTTTATATCAGAAACTATTTTAAGGGCCTATTTAGTCAGTTCCTGTAATATTTTCAAATAGTTATAAACCACATGACACTATTTTACAGATGAAAACAGACGATTTAAATGTAGGTTTATTATTATGATGAAATTATTATATCCAATACTTTTAAAACCGAAATATGTAGTTATGTGGCATATAAGTTTAGAATAGTCTATCGCGTGACTTTCTTAATAAGGTGGCGAGACTGACCCTAATCTTCCAAAGTTTGCAATTACATTTAATTAATGTCTTATATATCGAGTTCTCATAGGTCTAATATGCACCTTTAAACATTATTTCAAGACCACACTAGTTAATTGTGTATTGCATTACACCAGGATATTAAAATTGGGAAAACCCCATTAAAGTTGTTCAAAATTAATTCTTTCAATGTGTAACAAGTTTTAAATGAAGTCAGCGGACAATCGGTGTGATTCAAAACCAAGTACCCATTTGGGTTTTTCTCTGCAATGACCATGGTTATTATTACAAGAGGACCAGACAAAAATAGGAATTTTGGATGATTCACTTACAAAGTATTTTATAAATTAACTGTAAATTATATACGTATTTGGTCTGTATTTGAGATGACATTTAAAATCTTTTGTTCAACAATATATAGTTATTAGTGTTAGATAATTACGCAACTGGCTATTTGTTTTATATTAAGTTAAAAAAATACTTTTAAAATCAAACATTCTTACCAACAACAATTGACAAACGCATTTTTGCATCTGTTTATTATCTTCGCTTGACAAAGTCACTACAAAACAGGTTATTTTGCCTTTATAAATCCCAAGAGACGACTACAAGTATGTTCACATATAAACACACTGATGCGAGAGGTAAAATATTATAAAAACAGCATCAAGACCGCTATCCGGTTTAGTAAATAAGATGATGCAAAGATTTGAAAGCCAATAGAGGTGTTATTTTTATTCCGTTTAATTTTTAGCTACAAAATGTGGCCAATTTGGATTTTGTTAACATTTTTAATGATAACAAAATTAGTTTTAATTTACGTTTTGCTTTGGCAGTTTTAAAACTAGAGGCATCTGACAGCTTTTTTGAGAACTAAAATGAGTGAGTATTACTTACTAAAGCGCCACCTTTTGTAGATGTCTAATAAAAATATACCTTTAAATTATATTAAGGACTAGCTGATTCGTACAACCTCATCTGCGTCTCCTTTTGCCCATAGCGTGAGGTTATATCAGCTTCATCAGGTTCTCCCCAGCTAGAGGTCTCGGGTTGACTTCTCCAGGTACATAGCCTGTCACAGTGGTTTTCCACACCACCTACAATAGCAGACGGGTCACTGGGTTGGGCCCAATTGAGCCTATAGGTAGTTCCGGGGTGTCAGTCCGGTGGGGAGGGGTAGCTAACGAGGTAATAACAAACTAGCTAGTTACGCCCGGGTCTTGCAATGTGTTACTGCCTGTACTTAGTGAGGTCGAGCTCCGAGGGATGGGGACCCCTAGGAGCGCCTATCAGCCAGCACCAGGTCAGAAGTAGAGAAAGTTCGGTAGGGTTTACCACGGAGACGAGATCCATGATCCATCCATTCATGCGCCAGGCAGGCATATAGGCCATGCCTGCCTGGCGGATGCCGATGGTAGGGCGCGAGCTCATGCAGGTGGCGGGCTTGCGAGCCATCGATCCGCATTAACAAGTTTGAACACGGGTGTCTTACGAAGTCATCTAGGCTCTCCACACACAAATCCCTGGAGATCGTCCTGTTTCGCACAAAGCGCGAGGCGCTTACAAGGGTGCGTAGCGCGAGCGACTGCTGCACACGCAGCCGGCGACGGTTCGTCTCAGAAGCGAGTGCAAACCAGGCCGGGGCTCCATAAGCTAGTCGGGTTCGGCAGTTTCACGCTTCCTATGGAGATCGCCTGAGTCTTCGCCACGTTGACTGTCAGTCTCCAGTCCTTCAGCCAGCTGGGAAGTGCGTCTAGTGTGTGCTGCATTTTGGCAGTAGCGTTGGCACCATTTATGGACGTCGCCATGTAGGCCGCCGTACAGAGTGAGTTTTACGCCTTCAGTGATGGGGATGTCATCTATGTACCAAGCGTGTGGGATGTCATCTGTGGACAGGGCGCTTTCAACCGCCAATTGAAAGCGTCTGTCTTACAAGAAGGTGGCCACAATCTTCACTACTCGACTTAAACAATTTTGTTTATCAAAAAAGGTTACAGTGAGCCAATCTTAAAAGATAGACATAAATATGCCGTCGCGGCCTTTATTTTAGAACTCTTAAAGGGGTACAATTCTGTCGTATATTTATTTTTGAGAAATTTTAAAGTCGTCGTTAATAGGGCTTACGTCGTTTACGTAACTTTAACGTCGCTCGTTGAAAGCTATTAAAAGAAATAATGTGCAACATTTTTTTATTTATTTATCGTTACATAATGATATATAGCCTATAGCATTCCTAGATAAGTGGGTTATCTAACATTGAAAGTACTTTTCAAATCAGACCAAAAGAAAATAAACCGAGAACCGTTGCTTGAGGTAATCTTCCACCTCCGGACATTGGCATCTCCTTAGGAAGCCATCTTAGGTCAAATCACTATTCTGGGTTGAAACAAAATTTTCCTTGTTTTTGCAGTACTGTTGTTCTTAGGTACCTCTTACAGCACCCATAGAATGAGTGGGATGATGTCACTGCATATTCACACGGAAAACTAGCCATTGTTGTATTAAAATCATTACATTAAGAATATCTATCGATTTCAGTTTCAGTACCTTAACCATCTATTACTTTTAATTTGTTGCATACAAATTTCTGAAAGTTACTTTTTATTTTTCCTGACTAGGTCATAAATGCTTTTAGCGTCGTCTGTGGGTTGTGATGATTGATGAACAACTGCACATTGGTGTTCTACAATGATCTTAAAAATACTAAAGGGTCTTTCGACTGTCATAACCAAACTGCTCAAAAGATTTTTTTTTATTTCTTCATCATCATATCGTAGTCCACTGCCACTGGACTTGGTTCGATCCTCGGCTTCTCACACACAGCTTCTGTTAAATATCCTGCGCAGATCATCACTACACCTGGCCAGTGGATGTCCTACACTAAGTTCTATGTCTTCTATCACACCATATTTAATGTTAGCATTTTTTAAGATACGAGCGTTTTTCTTGTCTACTAATTATTAAACAAAGAAGAAAGAATGATTTATTAACAATTTAGACAGGTAAATCTAAAGTCTTCAAGAACTTACTTAATATAATATACTTGATTTTATTTAGTGGATTTACTTAAACCCACTAAATAAAATAATTAAAGTGAAATAAAGTTTAAGTAAAATGTAGCAAAATGATGTACTTTATTTTGAGCTCGTGGCTTAAATGTTGTTTTTAAAGCATGAGGAGACAATGCATACTGAAATCAAGAACAGATAATCACAAAAAAAACAGTTTCATTAAGAAAAATCTCCTTCAGTCTTTTGACATTTAACTGAACTGTATTTCGCCAATCTTCAACTCGGTCAATATCTAATATGTGTAGTCATAGTCATAACCAGGAGTTCTTCTGTTCCATTGGTTTATTACAGCATCAAGTGGTCTTGGCCTAACAGTGGTTTCCCTCCGAGTTGATGAAAATGAACTTGGGATGGGGCGACTCTGATGCGTATTGACTCTTGTATGTTCCTGGTTTGATAAACCTGCTGACTGGTTTAGTTGTCCTTGATAAAAACTAGATTCAATCGATGTGTTATTTAGTCGAATTATGTCTGGTTTGTTAACTTTGGGATAAATTTGAGAATTGAATTTTGTCTGATTTGATGAACCTTGGTAGAATATTTGTGGCTGATCTGTAATTAATAAAGTATGTATTTAATATTAAAAGTCTCGTTAAATATCCTGTACACCGAACTAAATCAAAAATTATACGAGAAATATGAGATGTGTTTTTTGTCAACTCTGAAGATTTTAAAAATTCGTAAACGACAATAATAAATGTTTATATGATGGATTTCAGAAATTACTTTCATAGTATCACCCTCTATCAGAAAAAGAAGATCTCTCGACCAGGCGAAGTCATCGGATGAACCGGGGCCTATCTGTTGATATCAGATCGTTTTTTTTTGTGTTTTAGTAGTACTCTAGAATCCTACCTGACGAAAATAGACTTGGAATTGGTCGACTTTCATGTTGAGGCCTACTCAGTTGGTCTCCTTGCTGATTAATGCCTCCCTGGTAAGAATTGGGTTTATTTAAAACGTTCTGATTGGAATTTGTCCAGATTCCATCTCCTTCATTGGAAGTTAGGTAATGTGGAGGTACTGGATTCAAATTTGTTTGACTAGGTGCTTGAGATTGAGGATTATAACTTGCAAGTGTTTGTTTCGTTATTTGAGGAGATACTTGTGGTATACCTAAAATAAGAATAACATTAAAACAAAATAGCCATGGTCACAGAGTGATAGATGCAAACAACATGTGTTGCAATGCAATGTATATTAAGGAAAATAACTAGTTACAAAGACACCCTGCGGGCTTGCTGTCGTCTTGGCCATATCGTGAAAAGTACTGATAATACTGAGTGCACTTTATGGGACACTTTCAAGATATTTCTAGTTCAGAACTTCATATTGAATTATCTCGACACTAAAATTTACTATTTAACCTTATTAAATTTTAACAGAGTCGTAAACATACAAATATCGGTGTACATTTCTACAAACCTAACACGTTATCTGAAGGTATAGTAATTACCTTGAGGTGGAATATTTTTGGCAAACTCCGTAGGTTCTTCAATCCTGCCTTCAAACAGTGTTACTCCAGACTTTTTATCCATTATAAAAAATAAGAAGGGTCGGTTAATTTGTAACTGCACTTGGTCATTAATCAAAGGTACCACGGCGCTAGTGCTGGCTGCTGCTGCGATGGTACCTACTTCATCTACTTTCATATGGACAGAGTGATACAAACTGTTAAGATTGGCGTACTCCCCTGCACCAAAAATACCAGACAGATTTGCTGCTTGAGAAAACAGCGTTGTTATATGCATCTGAAATACGATTGTTAGTGTTAATAATTCTGTTGTAGTCATACTAAACTACATTTAAAAATATTATTTTTCTATGGATGTATTTAGATAATGTCTATTTTTAGTGTGTCATGTCTAATTCTAGTCTATCTTTGACATTTAGACCGTCATTTGATATAACAAAGTTAAATTTTAGTGATTTATAGTCTAATTTAGAGAGTTTTCGAACAATGAAATTTGCACCATATTGTTTTATTGTAGTGCTTACAAATGCGGAAGGAAATAATCAAGTTTTGAGTTTAGACTCCAAATAATAATATTTTCGTACATCTGACACACAACGCCATCTAGTCACAAACTAAGCAGAGGTTGTAGGTATTATGGGTACTAGACAACGGTTAAAAATACATATTTACTTGTTTTATCGAATCAAAAACAAAAACATATTTAAATTAACAGATGTAACTAAATATACATTATCATTGTCCACTTTTGATTTACTTACTTTTTTTAAAGGTTCAACCAAATCATCACTGTAGTCTACATCGAACTTAGGCATCGTAAGGGCGATATCACTAAGATCCATGAGATCGAATATTTCCGTTAAGGATACAAATGGCAAGTCTCGCATTATGGTTGTTTCTGCATTTTGGTCTTGAGGGACTAGTAAAAGCATAGAGTAACGATCGTCCTGAAAGGTATTAGTATTTTTCTTAAATAAGAGCGTTTGAGTTCAATATAATGGGCTGGCTTAGAATCCCGGGTCTATTTTTCACTATCTAAATTATAATACTAACCATAGTTAGTATTATATTTTTAACTAATTAATATATATTAAATGTTAAGAAAATTATTAACATTATTCAAAGAAATATTTTTCCTTCAAAATGTGTGGTTTGATCAAAAAGTTCCTCCATTTCCAATAGGTTTCAATAACGAGGGCATCAAAAGTGATTACTAACTAGCTTATTTTGATACCGTTGCTGAGTTAATATTTATATATTTTAACAGCCACATTGTCCTACAAATTCGTGGTAAAAACAGACCCGGAATTCCAGGCTATCCACTGGATTACCGAAATACAAACTGGATTTTGTAATGAGATTCCAGTACTCGTAATGCTAGGTGGATACTATGCTTGTGAGATCAAACGTTGCGTGTAAAGGTAATTTGTTTCATTTTTCCCCACATTCTATAGATTCCTAATAATGGGTGACTTCCATAAAGTAATTTTATAAATGTGAATATTAGTTTGTTTGTTACGCTTTCACGCGAAAACTACTTAACCGATTATTATGAAACACATTCTTGGAGGTATAAGAAGTTAAATTTAGGATACTTATTATGACATCCGAACAAAGTCGCAAGTAAAAGCTAGTATGCTACATAAATGTTATAAAAAAATAAGTAATAGGGTAAGTTTTCTAAGCTTTTTCATGTTAATAAACTTTGAGTAATAATTTTATCTATACAAATAAATGAAACTGGAGTGTCTGTTTGTAATATTAAAATAAGCACTTTTTACTAAATGCATATGTATGTATACACGGTACATATACCAAAAATGTAGTTAAAATTGTTTTTGTCTGTCTGTCTTGTCCCTGTAATCTCTGGAATGGCGGGACGTATTTTGACGGGACTTTAACTGGCAGGTAGCTGATGATCCAGGGAGTAACTTAGGCTACTTTTTTTAGACTAACTTTGTCCCGCGGCGTTACTCGCGGTATAACAATAACCGCGGGTAACACCGCGGGGTTCGGCTAGTACACTATAAGTATACTAAGTACTTAAATTGCATTGCATGTATTCCATTACCTGATAAGGTAGCTGTAAAGCATGAGACCTTAAGTTTGGCACATATGCGTAATCCAGTTCAGCTTGGAGAAGCATCATAGAAACATTTTTACAAACGCCGTTGTTGTAAAAGCAGTCACCATGAGTTAATTTAGTGTTAAAACCACGTTTCCATGGCGCTTTAAAGTAGAGGGCGTTGGTAATCATCATCTCTGTAGATGGTGTTATTTGATCTGTAATAGGGAGAATCAGAACATTATTACATTGAACCCTTCTAATCACTACCTTCTCCGCCGATAGACGTCCACTGCGTAATATAGACCCCCCCTGAGGGAACAGTAACATAATTATATAATAGTTAATAAGAATATAGTAACTTGATTTCATGACAATATTTTACAAATATATCTATACAAATCTATACAAATAAATGAAATTGGAGTGTCTGCTTGTAATATTAAACTAAACGCTTTTTAATAAATGCATATGTATGTATACATAAAAACCAAAATAACATTTTTTACAATTTTCTAGCTAGCTAGCAAACTTTTCTAGCATACTAGATTCGCCCCACGGCGTAACCCGCGGTACGACAATAACCACAGATAACACCGAGACATTCAACTAGTGTGTAATATAAATGATTTAATTTTAGAGACTTATTATTTAAATCATAAAATCTTTGCTCACCTTCATCAACAATGGTAGGTATCAGTCCGTGAGTTTTCATATCTACCCAAGCATTAACTGTGTCTGCTGAAGACTTAGGATCATTAAAATTCAGCTTGTTTAATTCGGCCAGGTAAAGTCGTCGCACCACTGATTCGTACTGTTTCATCAAAGTCAGTTTCCTTGATATAAACAATGCATTCGCATTTTGGAGGGATACCACTGTGTCGTTAGCCTGAAATTTATTAAGAATTCATTCAAAAACTATTTTCAACAAAAAACAGGGAACATCTTAAACTAGCAAATATAATATTGAAGCGCATCTTTTTAGACCTAAAATGTTTGCGTCAATAAAACAAATAAACCAAAAATTTTAAAACTATACCCTCAAAATACAAACACACCGATCAAAAGTTAATACGAAATTTACCAATCGATTTGGGAAGAGTTCAGCAACCTACGAACTAAAGAAAAATTCTATAAATATTAGGATACAACTACAAAACTTAATCAACTTTTTTCAATTAATATTTATAAAACTAACAACGCAAATCCAGTTTCCAACAAGCTTGTTTAAATTAAAATGCAGCAAATTTAAAACAAAATCCAAGTAGCAAAAAATACTTTTTTGAATATGTTTCCTCAATTCTGTTTAGAGTCAAGGTAGCGTGACAAATGTCTAAACGCGTTTATATTACGAGTAGTATTATTATGTATTTATTTCCAGTCTGTCAGCATACGTGTGATGTTTTTTCGATAAAGGACATCTATCTATACAAAGATTGTTACTACAAAACCTGTCAAAAGCTGTAAAAATTTAATCTTGTGCTGCATTTAAAATGGTATACCTGGACATGTGCTGAATGGCAATTATGGAGAAATAATTTGTTTGTACATAATATTAGAAAATAAAAATAAGATGACATATTAAGAAAAATGTTTTAATTGCGGGAGTACCTCGACAATACAGCACATGCTGTGGCGTCTGTTTGTGTCGATCTATGATTCTTAACTACAGCTTCAATTTAACGTTCATAAATGTCACTTAGTGTCTTAATTGAATAAATGATTTTGAATTTGAATTTGAATTTGAATTACCAAATATTTTTATTGTTAACTATTGAAAAAGATCAGTCCTATTGTTTTCTTTTTATTTTTTCTCATTATGTGCACTTTAACATATAAAGATTCATGTCACTCTCATATCCAAAATCCATATTTCTAATTATTCAAACAAGTTAATGCCAAATTTAACTCTTAAATTTGGAACCTGTTTGTTGTTCTAATAATATACGGAATGGCCATTCCAATATGACAACATATTTCATCTTTTTTATTAAGTGTAAAAAAAGGTACGCTCGTTGACTTCTATAGACTTCTTACTTTTCAAGTTTAACATTTCTATTTACTAGCCGTCCAGTTCTTTCCTTGTCCATCCGATAGGAATAATCCATCCAAAAACCTTACTCGATGCGCAAAAATTTTCAACTATTAGAAACCTTTTTAAAGAGTAGAAAAAAAATAGACATTTTAAAATGATTTATCGTCATTTACTTATGAGCCACACTCTTGTCGACTATCTAGTTCTCCCCATAAAGAATCAATTTCTTGACCTCCTTTTATGCCGCCACTTTTTCCTTAATCTGGTCGATATAGCTACGTCTTGGTCTTTCTCCTACCCTCTTTCCTTCTATTTTTCCCTCTAACGTTAAGTTAAAGCCGAAATGTCAGTACAGCGAGTCGAGCCGTACGCTGCAAGCGGCGCTTGCTCTACCCGCGTTTGGGGTCGTGCTGACCTAAAATTAAGGCGTAACGTAACACGCTTGCCATGAATGTTACGTCGCTCGCCACGAATGTTACGTTACACCCAAATTTTTTAAGTCAATTTCCACCTTATTATGTGATGATTAGATTTTAAAAATTATTAGTCATATAAAAATTAACTCTTCGATAAGACAAAGAGGATTTCATTTTATTGAGTGAGCCCAATGCTAATAAAGCAAGAATGATAATTTTATAACTATAACCTACCACAAAAACTTTAGCAAATACTTTCATTTCTTCTCTAAAGTCATCTTTCTCGGGAGAAACTCTTAAAGCCATTTTGATTTCTTGAGCAGTCTTTCCTTTTGCTCCCTCTAATATCATAGCCAAAGTAGACTTGATACTTGCTGGTGAAACCATTACATTGCCTTTTTTGCCTTCCGCTGTATGCCGAAGAAGTTCAACATCAAAAAAGTTTAGCCGGTTCTTTGAAGTGGAGGAACCACCTTGACATTCCAAAATTTGAAGAAGAATGCATATTATTGCTGAAATTGAGAAGAATATTAAGATTTAATTAAATGTATGATATATGACATCTCTCTTGAAAGTGAAGAAAATCGTTTGAACATTTGATGTTTTCAGTTTTAAGAATTGGGAGTTTTAAGATTGGGATTAATAAGGAACTGGGATTTATATGTTCACCTAACCAATTTCGGCTTCAGGCCAGTCTCAACGGAGACCACCCAACTACGCAAATATTATGGTGCATAAGTGTGTGCGCAAACACAAGTGCATACTCTGATCCCTCAACCTGAACTCCCAAATTCCGAGCTGTTATTAAGCATTTTTATAATCAGAAAAACTCAATAACTTAATCTTTTTGGCCCGACCTGGGATTCAAACCCGAGATATTATATATAAACTGATTGTACAATATAAAAATAATATGTGTTAGTGTTATTGTGATACATCGGGTAATAAAGTTAACAAGCCACCTGATGGAAAGTAAAGTCCATATAGACGTGCAACTAAGAAAAGTCCTTAGCCCTTACTTATCTGCTTAATCATGAATACTGAATGAATTGCAACACATATCATTTATAACCAAAAGAAACAGATTGGAAAATAGGACGAAGCTTTCCGTGCTTTTTTTGACGATATGGTTATGGCTCTAATCTTTACAAGGATCGAGTGCTTGTTGCACTCCAGTTGCTTCCATAAGTTCAGATGACGCGATGCTTAGAGACGAGCTGATCGAAAGTTCACATTTGGGACTTTGTAGGTATTGATAGGTTCCAGTCCAGGAGGCACATATCCCAACCCCTCCCTACATCCATATCCCCATCCCCCAAATGCCGGCAAAGCACTTGTGACGCCTCTGGTGTTGCGGGTTTCTATGGGCGGTAATCGCTTACCATCAGGTGAAACGTCTGCTTGTTTGTCCCCTATACCATAAAAAGTATGATTCTTGTAATTGCTAATAACGTAAATTTTAAGCGAAAGACAAAGAAGTAATTAAATTGCAAATCAATTGATTATAACTTAAATTTAATATATTTTAAAATCCTTGAAAGATTTTTGATTATACATATTCTTACTCAATTCTGATTCATTTATAAATAAGTAAATAAATAAGTTCTACGTAAAAAAACAATTAGAACTAAAACTGTACCAGACAACAACTTTTATTTTCTTCTTATACTTCGTTTACCTATCGGTATAGAAAAATATTTTTTGAGTTAACTCAAAAACTCTTTTTCTAAAACATGCACAACACTTGGCCTGTCTGAATCATAAATCTGATACGTCTATTCGTTTGCCCCTTATACCATAAAAAAAAAAAAACAACACAAAAAAGTAAGAAGTCGTAAACAGTTCTTTCCAAAAGTATCAGTTTTGCAGTAATCGTGGGGTAAACGTAACGCGGCGTGCTCTTTCTAAAAGGAGTCTGTCCTTTAAGCTTAGCTGTGCCGGCCTGAGAATACGAGGAGCAGCCTGAACGTCTACGCTCATGAGCATGATGTTCCAAGTCTCATATTTGCTTGGATTTAAAACTGATGTCCTTTGTGTCTTTTTATTTGCCGCAAATAAATTTAGCAAATATAAATTCATAGTGTATTTAAAATCTTTGTAGTTTACATATTCCTTCATTTAATACCACTGTATTCAGGAAAAACCCTACTTTAAAATACATGTTCACAAACAGGTATTACAAAGCCTTAATCAGTAGATCTACATTATGATTCGGAACCACACCTGGGTTTTCCCTTTAAGGATTTACGAGTAGTTTATTATAGGTATGTTATTTGGTATATTGTAAAAAGACTGGCTGGAATCGTATTTGACACTAGCTGAACCCCGCGGTGTTACCCGCGGTTATTGTTGTACCGCGAGTAACGCCGCGGGACAAAGTTAGTCTAAAAAAAGTAGCCTAAGTTACCCCCCGGGTCATCGGCTACCTGCGAAAGTGAAAGTCTAGTGAAAGTCCCGTCAAAATCCGTCCAGCCGTTCCAGAGATTACCCGGAACAAACAGACAGACAGACAGACAGACAAAAATTTATTTAACTACATGTTTGGTATATGTATCGTGTTACATACATATGCATTAAGTAAAATGCGGTTATTTTAATATTACAAACAGACACTCCAATTTTATTTATTTGTATAGATTACGCTATTTACATGACAATATTTTTTTATTTCTTTTTAGGGTTCCGTTGTTGACTTTTGGGAATCTTTATAGCTTCGTCATATTCATTAATCCCCCTACCTTCTAAAAGCTAAACGGCTGACCCGCAACATTTGATGTTAATCCATGTGATGACCTTTGAAAGAAAACCATAACGGCTGAGTTAACTTTGTTAGTTCAGGACTTATAGAGGTCTAACTTGTAAAATGCGCTTATTCGGAAAACTTCATACCAAAATAACGAAATAATAAGTAAACATTGTTCAGAACAATAAATACCAACCCCGCCTTCTAAATCCAAGTGCCATTGTGTGGAACTACGGAACTCTATTCTATGCGTAGCCTGCCGCACTTCGTCTGTGTTTTTTAATTATTAATACTTCAATTCACTCGTGCGTTTATTTTTATATATTTTAATATTTTTAAACAGTTGTTAAAAACATATGTGTGGCTGATATTTACTAAGTTCTTGGTATTTTTTTTACGTGGTGAAGTTCAATCGTCGTCAACATAATTTTTATTTATAACAGAATAAACTTTATTTTACACTAATTAAAAGAGTTTACATTGAGGAGTTTAACAATATAATGGCCATGTACAAATGGCGGCCTTATTGCTAAAAAGCACATTCTTACCAGCAACCTTTAGATCGACAAATCGACTGTAGAAAACAAAGTTATGAGTGGTTTTGGTGTTAAAAATTAACAAAAGAAGAATCCTTAAATTGAAATCCTTCAAATAAAAGTGAATAAATAATAAAAAAAGGGACTTAATATATTATGTTCCTTCATAAGCGAAATATAGGAAATACTTGTAATACAATAAAACTTACCAGCAATATTTGAAGGAAGCATCTTAGTTTTTGTTTATTAATTGCGTGTAACGAAGTGATTATAGAACAGGTTCTTTTTGCCTTCATGAATGTTAATAAACGACCACAATCCAGTTCACACGTAAACACACTGATGCGAGAACTTGAACAAATTACGAAGAACTGACCGAGCGACCATCCGGCGCATTTATGAGTAATACAGAGACTTGAAAAATATTCTAAGGAATATTATACATTCTTAAATTCGGCATTAATAAATATTACTATTCCATTTTCTATTATTTTAAATATTAACTGTATATAATATTGTATGTTGGTCTGATTAAGTAAGAAATACATTGCAGATGCATTTCTGTCCTATGTTGCCCTTGAGATTTGATTACTGGCAACTTTTATTTTAAATAAATTGCATTACATCGCTAAGACTTTTTGGATTTTCTTTAATATAACATAAACCATGCAAATTTAGTGTCATATATGTATGTCTGCAACCAACTGCCTCGTTCGCCTAGCGGTTAGTGTGAGCGACTGCCGATCAAGATGTATCTGGTTCGATTCCCGGGTCGGATTGCTGTAGGAATTTTCTTACAAGAAATTGTTAATAGCAGCCCGGAGTATGGAAGATAAATAAATAAATATTTTTGGACAACTAAGCACACAACGCCATCTAGTCCCAAGATGAGCAGAGCTTGTGTTATGGGGTACTAGACAGCTGATACAAATACATATATACTTTTTTTTTTGTAAATACATACATATTATAGATAGAACACACCCAAACTCCGAAACAAATATTTGTAGATCATACAAACATTTGGTCCGACCCGGGAATCGAACCCGAGACCTCATGATCAGCAGTCGCTCACGCCAACCGCTAGACCAACGAGGCAAGTCAAGATGAGATGGCGGCGTTTCCCGCCTGTGCCTTGAGGAGCACGTTAAGCCGTCGGTCCTGTCATGAAAACCTACGTCAATCGTTATTGGGAACTCAGTGTCCTCAAATATGGTCACAACTAGTTCAACTTTCAAATTCAGTTCACCTTCAAGGTTGTGGAGGTTCGATGCCAGTCGCTCCGTAAAAAACTGATATCCAGATAAAACTGGTTGAACTGGTAGCCGATCCCAATTAATCTTGGAAATAATAAAGGCTAGGAAGATGATGATCACTTTTCCCTTATCTATCTATATATATAAAAGAGGAAGGTGTCAGACTGACATACCCAGAGATCAACGCACAGCCCAAACCTAGAATCCTGAAATTTTGCATGTAGGTTCTTCTTATAACGTAAGTGACCACTAAGAAAGGAATTTCTGAAATTCCACCCCTTAGGAGGTAAATCAGGGGACGAAAGTCTGAGTATACTGAGTAAAGCTAGTATAATATATACGACTATATAAACATGATGCCAACATCTATCTGGACTATATAACTACCACCATACTATATAGCTGTTGCTATAGTATACTATACAGGGTATCTATGTATTACTATTTGACCAGTAGGTCATTATAAGGCATATATAGGCGTCTCGAGAATACTGGACGACGGAGGTAGGCGTTGCGGCTCTGATGAAGTCCGTACAACGCATAGGGCAGTGCCCGCGTGACCTTTTGGCCTCCAATTATTCCTGGACAACGTAGTGTCATCGTCCTCTCCTGAGAGGAGACTCAAACCCAGCAGTGGGACGTTATAGGTTGTTGATAAACGTGCGAACAACGTGACAAATATCGTCCGGAGAAGCTAAAAATGGTTTTCGTTGACTGTGCAAGTGCGAATCATCAAAATTAAACTAAAAATCACTAAACAGTGAGGTTTTTGTATCATGAGTCTTTCTAAACGCCGAAGATTGACTAAAATTTGATATGTCACACTATAAATAAGCATCGTTTAAATATGTACATATTGTACATATTTACTAAAATAAAATTTTGAAAATCTTTTCACTAAATTAAGAGCAATTTAGGGGAATTTCGCTTTAATTAAGTGACTACTAGCACCAATATAAGGTAAATTTAAGTTGTGAAAAGTAATTGGATGATTGTGCTAGAACAATTGAACTGTAAACTTTGGTTTAGTAAAGAATGAGATTGCAGTATAGTTGAAAGAGGTTCAGATCGACTATGTGACGTGTCGTGACGTGTATATATTGTATATGTGTGTATAGTATATGGTGGAATCTACAATCTATCTACATTTTTGTACTTAAAGAAAATTCACTGTTCAAAATTCATTACTTTTAAGCAAATTCGCGAAACTTTTGGCCATGGGCATTTGTAGATTCATATATCTATAAATTTTGTGGCATCTATACATTTCAAAATCTATGATGAGATGCCACCATAGAGTAACACGGGCCACCGAATGGATACAAGACAGTCTGTCATTTTTAGCTGAGGAAATTCTTACACACACACAATCGCCTGTCTTACGAACTACTACTCAGACATAAGAGTTAAAACAAAACATTCAGAATTTCACGCACACACAAACACATTATGTGTCCTAACTTGTAACATGTAGGCCCATTTGGTCTAAACTTGGACAAAGGGGAACGCTGCGATGGCGACTCCTTACCGTGTTGCTCTATGGTTGTCACAGTGTGAAAAATGTACATCAATACAAGCTATCCTATTAACTTCATCAAGATTTTTTTTTTCCGGCTTGTAGAATATTCATCTAAGAGTGTATCTCGAAGTTACAAGTTAAATTTAACAAAAATAAAACCAACTGCAAGGTTTGACTCAACTTCTCTTGGACACCATCATCAGATCTTAGTGTCATTATCATCAACGGTGGTAACCGTTGGGATATCTCCTATCGATTAAAAAAGGAATCATCAAAATCGGTTCATAAACGACGAAGTTATCAGCAAACAAACATATATATATATATATATAAAATTCTCGTGCCACAGTTTTCGCATCTATTTTTCATCCCCCTAAATGGTAAGGGTCACCCATCCTTAAAAAAAAATTATGGCAAATCGACGTTTGCCGGGGCAGCTAGTATATATATATATATATATATACGGTCGAATTGAGAAACCTCCTCCTTTTTTGAGTTAGTTATATGAACTGTTGGTTTCCTTCAGCTATAATTACAAAATTTGATGTCAAAAGAATTAAACAGTTATATTTACGTATCCACAAATAAAATGAAACAACAAAAAACATTTATACTCATATATTTTTATTAGAGTTGGTAACTTCTTCTCAAAGTGTAGGATCTGTAAGTCTGCCAAATACCAACAATTGCCTTGACACCTCATCTTGAATAAAAAAACAGTATGGTCTATTGCCCGTCACTTCTTTGATCCTGTTTATATCTATATTCACTTCACTAGATGTCGTATTGCCTGTAAAAATATGTTATACATGAAATATTACTATTCGTTATCTCTAATAACCCTAAATAATATCAATAGTAATGTGAGTTTGTTTGTTTGTTGCACGTAAATAGATAACCCCCTTTTTCCTTTTTTTGTGCGAAAATCCTCCTGGATACGTCGGATAAGTCGGACTCGAATCGACTTAAAATCGCACGCTTTCTTAAGTACTAGGAGCCGGAAAACCAGTTGCACCCTCGTAAAGAAATCTCTGGAACCACCTCGGGCCAGACAGACCAGACATCATACCTCGAGCCACCTTCAGTTTGTAGATGGACTCTTCCTATGCTGGAATCCTGATATTCTTTTCCGGTACCCACGCTGTTACTCCATTCTGCTTCTGCTTGAGTGATAGATGTCTCACCTCATCTGTTACCCACAGACTTGAGTTCTGCGACCTCCGGGTGCCTGTGACGACTGCGGTTCCGGGTCTGTTCCCGGGCCTGGTGGACCGGGAGAAATATAAACCTCTCACAGTACCGCTCCGTCATCTCTTTTACTTAACTTACTCACAGAAGGAGACTGCGGAGATTCATGCACTCTCGCTTCAAATCATGACGGCAATCATGTTATCGACCGAGAGAATCCCCACTCCGAGTGCTTCCTACTGTGACACTGGTTCGATCAAAGTCACCTTAAGACCCAGTCACTGGATTCACTCGACAACTTGAGCAACCTCAGCCGTGGCCCTAAGGGTTACCGGGTAACCCGTTACGTGACGTGACACAAACCCTACATCGCACGACATTCCAAGTCAACCGAGACCGGTCATACTAAGGTGGTTGACGGCTCTCGGTGATACACGAGCGCCTCTCTGATGCAACTCCAGGGCCAAGTGTTAAACGCATTTGCAATATCCAAAGACACCGCAAACTATTCTTCCACCAGAGCCCTCTCGTGCATGATCGCATCCACGGTGGAGCACCCCTGAAACCGTACTTGTTGTCTACCAGATCTGGCCCTACTCTGAAGAGATACTTAATGAGGCGCCTTGCAACCACTCTTTCAAATTCCTTGCATACCTTGTCAAGCACCACTATAGGCCGGTAGACGGATGGTCAGTCCACCGGGCGCCTTTCCTTTCGAATGAGAAACAGTTTCCTCGTCTTCCACTATTTCGGCAACTAAACTGCTCGAGACATGCACTGAAGAATCCTCTCAGTCAGGGCTCGAGAGCTGCTGCGTCGTCATCTAGAGTCAAAATCCACGCACGCCTTTTAATGTCGTCGAATGGGAAGGTGTTTTTGTTTTTTAGCCGTCGCACCGCTAGCACTACTTCTGTCCAAGTGACCTCAGGCCCATCGTCTTCATCCACGTTAGATAAAGAAACCCTTGAACTGATGTTAATATCATTTGGAATGGTATGCATGCTTTACATTTCTGTATATTGATTTTGATTTTTATATTTTAACTGCTCGCAATGCGAAGTAATAAATAATGTATTACGATGTAAGAAGTTCAAATGCACACTGAATACCTTTCGAAGACGACACACCAACACCATATTCGTTAACATCAATGAGAGTTCGTTGGATTACTTTGGAAAGCTTTAGTCGTTTTGAATTACTTTGACCCCAGGCTATTCCAGGGAATGAAGCCGAATCTTCATCGAATGCAGCTCGTAGACCCATCTACAACAGGGAAACTCGATAAGTAATTGCAACTGTATTTTCAAAATATGCGTTTGTGTCATATCTATACTAGTCTATTGACTAGTATATACAGATTAGATTAGTATAGAATAGAAAATAACAAAACTGAAGTGTTTGTAAGCTTGGTTGAACCCCTAATGTCAGGACCTACTATCCGATTTAAAAACTCGTTCAGTGTTGGACAGTCCAATGTCCTCGGTGACGCAAGTGGTAGCGTAAGCAACTGCTATGCATGAGGCCTTGCGTTTGATTCCTGGGTCGGACCAAATATTTATATGACCTGCAAATGTTTGTTTCGGATTTAGGTGTTTTCTATGTATATAATCTGTATGTATTTACAAAAAAAAAGTAAATATGTATTTATATCAGTTTTCTAGTGCCCATAACACAAGCTCTGCTTAGCTTGGATCTGGATGACGTTTTTCGATGTCCGGAAATACGTTTTTATTAATAATATATCGAGAAAACTATATACCATCATACTGTAGGCTACCTACCTACTACACATAAATATACATACACATTTCTGTATATTATTATATTATAATCTTATACATAAACTTGAACCTAAATCTCACAAGTATTTATATATTTATACATACATACATACATATGCCTTTCCAGACACACTATATAATTAACTTATCATCTATATGTACATTTACTTATATTAAATATTAAAACATATTTATAGGCCAATATCGATATTGATTTTCGACACCTGGGGCGCACTAAACTGGCTATACATTTATACAAATGAATAAAATTGGAGTGACTTTTTGTAATATTAAAACCGCTTTTTAATAAATGCATATGTATGTATACACAATACATATACCGAAATAACATTTTTAAAATGTTTGTCTGTCTGTCTGTTTGTTTGTTCCGAGTAATCTCTGGAAAAGCTGGACTGATTTTGACGGGACTTTCACTGGCAAGTAGCTGATGATGTAGGGAGTAACTAAGGCTACTTTTTTAACCGACTTCAAAAAAAGGAGGCGGTTTCTCAATTCGACCGTATATTTTTTTTTTCTTTTTGTTTTTATGTTTGTGCGCGGATAACTTCGTCGTTTATGAACCGATTTGGATGATTCTTTTTTTATGGAAAGAAGATGTCATAACGGTGGTACCATAATAAGGAAATAAAATATAATAATGATGATGGCATCCAAGAGAAATCGAGTCGAACCTTGAAGTCGGTTTAGCTTTGTCCAGCGGCGATACCCGCAGTTGTTGTTGTGCCGCGGGTAACACCGCGAGGCTCAGCTAGTATTGAGTAAATAAGTAAATATATGTACATATTATCGACGCGGAACGCACGCTTGTATAAAAATCTTTACATTATGTACATTATGCTTATATACTGCATATGTTTTATTGTGCTATTCTATAAATTATCTGTTTTTCTATAACAAACTGTTTACTGTGCTGTACTTGTACCTATAACTTCCTTCAATTGCACCTTCTAATATTTTTTTGTGTAACAGGACAATTACATTATAACCGTAAGTTGGACTTATTATTTTTACTTCCGCATACACAAATTAAGTAGTAAT
Organism: Spilosoma lubricipeda; assembly: GCA_905220595.1. NCBI lineage: Eukaryota > Metazoa > Arthropoda > Insecta > Lepidoptera > Erebidae > Spilosoma > Spilosoma lubricipeda. The sequence goes on from HG992295.1 coordinate 9,438,180, forward strand.
ATTTACGCGCTGCAATACCATCACACTTCAACCAAAAAAATCAATGAATAAGTAAAATTTTAACAAAACTAAAACCGACTTCAAGGTTTGAATCGATTTCTCTTGGACGCCATCGTCAGATCTTAGTCTCCTTATCATGGTACCACCGTTGGGATATCTTCTTTCCATTAAAAAAAGAATCATCAAAATCGGTTCATAAACGACGAAGTTATCCGCGAACACGCATAAAAAAATATACATATACGGTTGAATTGAGAAACCTCCTTTTTTTGATGTCGGTTAAAAAAGTAGCTAAAAACGGGAAAATATTTTTCATCTTCAGATTAAATAGTTAAAGTTTTGCAAATTACTGTATGAAAAAATTATCCCCTTCAAAAATTCTGAAAAAATCCAGGAGAACAAATATCTTTAAAGATTAGGCCTCTATAACCTTTTTAAGGTAATAAAATTTGTTCACGCTGTATTACGTCACTTAGACAATAGAACTATATTATTCAAATCGCATTCAGCTTACCTCTTTCAAAGTCTTGTCTAAATGCAAAGTGTAAACAAACTTGGACTTAGGTAAAGTGACATCAACAATATGGTTTTCAAGGAATTGTAGCTCAGAGGGTAGAAGCCTTATATTCTCGACCACATATGAAAGACCCATCAGTGAGTTTGGCACTATAAGGTATATCGCAAATTTGTTGTCCTACGATCATAAAAGAATTAATATTAATTATAACTAGGCAATATGAAATAAAATGATCCATGGAAAACTTTAAATAAATCAATATATTGATGTTATGCATTTTATATCTCTTCATCGGATACTTTGCACCTAAACAGTACAACGTGCTAGGATGCGAAGAATAGTTCAATATAAATGATATGGCATGGAAGATTTGTGAATTTATTTACTTATTATTGCGTAAAAAACAGTGTAAGTAAAACAGTTCAATGATTAGTACCATCTATCCGCTCAATCTGTTCAGTACTGTAGGTACTGCTCTGTGCTGATCGGCGTTGTTATGTGCCTTGTATCATACATTTAGCCTTCATTTACTGTTTGTTTCTGGTCACTCGGTCCTTAGATCATTAAGGCACACGTGATACCTTTAGTAGTTGCAATATTAACGATGTTAACTTCGAGTCATTATTAAATAAAATAAAGTTACTTAAACATATAGGATAACTTATTACTAAATGGTGTCTCACCAAATACGGAATTCGCAAAATCTTTGCATCTAATTTTGTTGACTCTGCATAATAGAACTTTTGAATGACTTTCATGAAAGGAACGATTTTCGTAGTTGTCGAAGAGACGTAAAATTCTTGGGCCGTTGTTGCGCTTCGTGGAAACTGGTAGCGCCATTCACCTTTGAAGTAGAGGGTGTGCAGGAGTAGTATCCTCATATCATCCACGTCACCTTAATTTAAAAATAACTGCACTACATGACATGTACTTTGTATAAAAAGGTATCTCATCGACTAATATGGCCATGCCTGTAAATAGCTCTGTAGTTATTAATTTTAGGATCTAGAAAGTGTGTTTATATGCTGTTGGTATTCCAAAAAATGTAAAATAAAATAAAATAAAAATAAAAAATAGTCATAAACAATTCCTGGAAACAATTCTTGTTGATTCCGTTCTTATGAATTTGGATATAGTAGACAAGAAAAGTTTGAATATTTGACAGGTCATTGGTGTCTCTTAATTCTGAAACTAAAAGTTCAGCGATTACGTTAACTCACCTTGATTGACAGTATTTAACATTTTTCCCATTGTCGCATTGAAAACAATCTGGTTAATTTCGTTTGCTGTTACTGTGGGACTTTGTGTGTTAACAGTTGATACGGCAGTGTTGTAAAAAGCATTAGCAATGGCTTCAAATTTTGCTCGTTTTTTGTTTACTAAGGGAATGAAGATCCAACTATTGTGATAGACGATGTTTTCGGGAGGTTTTTTCTGTAAAAAAATAGTTTTTTTTAAAGACAACTCCCGCATTAGGAATATACATCCTCTGTCGCGGGGGACTTTACAAACAAACAAGAAATGAACACAAAGAACACCCAAACTCAGAACAACAATTTGAAGATGACGCAAGTTGTTGTTCCAAGTAGGATTTGCACCCACGACATTACACGCAGTAGAAAGCGTCGCCGGGCCGTAGAATCATTTACATGTCAAAAATCCTTAATTTCGCTGTATTAAAAGCTAAATGCCTGACTTTTTTATGTGTTAAGTTAGATTACTAGGCTTTTAAATAACATTCACTTCCTACTGTTATACATGTTATTTGTATGATAAAAATATATGATAAGACAAATGTTGGTTATTATTACTTTTAACATCATATTTTTCTCGTATTATAGACCTAAATTAAGATGATGTTCAAAATAATTATTAAATATTATTTTACATAATATATTTACTCCATAAGTTCTTATGTTTCATCAAAAAGTTAGTGAGATTTCCTCTGATATGGTTTTCTGAATCTCGATATTTCTTTTTCATTATCTTTGAGTCCAGGCAGACCATTTGGCAAAACTAAAATTTAGGAAATATGTCACACTAACTCTATTATTCTGATCCAACAATGTAATGTTGATAGCCATATTGATAAGCACTTTCATTAACGGACTTAGATTTTACTAATTCCAAATTGTTCGTTTCTGTTTGTTTTGCATCCCAAATATTACACACAAAACTTGACAAAGTAGCATAAGTTACTATTTATAACACCTTTCTGCCAGTGGAACATTTCCTGAATAAACAAAGCAGTTACTCATCATTATCTATAGGAGTAGACGAAGCTCCCTTGACGTGTGATGAATAGCAACTAGGAAAGCCACTCCAAACAATTAATAATGCCGCACCCTTAAAAACAAATAAACCTAGAAAAAACAAACAATTAAACCTAGAAAAACCTCCCCCAGAACGGTTCGTCACCGCGGGGGTTGTAGACGATCACCCTCCAAACATAACAAAAAGGAAAAAATACTACATCTCTACATTTAATGTCCGATCATTAGCAAATGAAGCTAGAGTCACAGAGCTAGAGTATGCAATATCAAAAATTAGTTGGAACATTATTGGCATAGCTGAAGTGAGAAGAGTGGGATATGGAATAGAAGATAGAGGTAGATACCGACTCTATTATTACGGCAAAAAAAAAGGTGAGAAGGGAGTTGGCTTCCTAGTGAAGAAACAACAAGAAACAGAAGTACAAGATTTTATCGCTATATCTGAGAGAGTGGCTCTGTTACAAGTAAAAATACAAGGAAATTGCTTCTCTATAATTCAAGCATATGCACCCACCAAAAAAGCCAGTGATAGAGACATAGAAAACTTTTATTCTGATCTAGATAGAGCTATGCAAAAATGCACAAAAAATACCATCTTTATGGGAGATATGAACGCAAAAATTGGTCACTCCAAGGAAAATGAGCAACTAATATTGGGAAAATATGGTTATGGAAACAGAAACGATAGAGGTGAAACATTCATTAACTTCTGTCTTCAACATAAATTAAAAATAGCAAATACGTTATTCAAAAAACCTAATAAACTCCGATGGACTTGGATGACACCAGACGGAAAATCGAAAAACGAAATCGACTTTATAGCTACAAATATCACAAAACATATAGAAAACATACAAGTACTAAGCAATTTGGAACACCCCAGCGACCATAGAATGATTAGAATCAAAATAGATATAGAGAAGAACAAGAAATCCCGAGCTAACTACAAGTGTAAGACAAACGTGGATAGAGAAGTAATAAATTTAGAGCCACTATGCCTATTTGACAATGAAAATGAGAATGTACAACAGTTTAACAAGAATATAGAGACATTTTTACTAAGAGGCCACTCCAAAATGAAAGATAAAAATCAAGAAATTATAACTGAAGAGATACAGTCACTGAAAGCTGAAAAATATAAATTGAAGAACAAGCAAAATAAAACTAGAACAGAAAAGCAAAGGCTTAGTAAACTCTACAGAACAATTCATAAAAAAATAAAACAGAACATCAAAAATAAACGACTTGATACTATTAGCAAATTCATAGAAGAAACAGGTGGAATAAAAAAAGCGTTCAAAAAATTAGAAAATACCAAGCCTATTCTGACGCAACTGCAGAATACTTCAGGAACCACTGTTACAAATAGATCCGAATTAATGGAATTAGCTACACAGTTCTACAAAAATCTGTACACATGTACAAACAAAAATAAACCGATGTTTGTACAGTCAATATTTGACATAGAACCAGTGGCACCTTTTTTAGAGAGTGAAATAGAGTTATCAATCAAAATGCTAAAATCTGGCAAAAGTCCAGGGCCTGATTGCGTCACAAACGAAATGATTAAAACTGCCAAAGATAAATTAATAAAGCCACTTACCAAGCTCTTCAATCGTGTACTTGCAACTAAGGATATACCAGAAACATGGACATGCTCCGAAATAACTCTATTGTACAAAAAAGGGGATCCCAAAATGATATCGAATTATAGGCCAATTAGTCTCACATCCTGTTTGTATGAGGTTTTCGCATCCACTCTGTTAAGACGTATAACATCGAAAATTGACGAGAACCAACCGGTGGAGCAAGCTGGTTTCATGAGACATTACTCTACGGTTGACCATATTCATACTTTAAAAATAATAATCGAAAGATTTACCGAATATAACTTACCATTATACATAGCTTTCATTGACTACTCGAAAGCCTTCGATTCTATTTCTCACGACTCAATATGGCAAGCTTTACACCAACAAGGTATAGATAACGATTATATAGAACTCATAAAAGCGATCTATTTGAATAGTACAGCGAGAGTACGCCTAGAGACAAGTGGACCGATATTCCAAGTAGAGAGAGGTGTGAAGCAAGGAGACCCGTTATCCCCGAAACTTTTCATCGCAGTCCTAGAATGCATCTTCCAAAAGCTGGAGTGGAATGAACTGGGGATAAAAATCAATGGCAAATACCTATCACATCTAAGATTCGCGGATGATATAGTCTTGATGTCTGAAAGCCCTGATCAAATTCAGTACATGATAGAGTCGCTTAGCCAAGAAAGTGCAGCAGTCGGTCTGCAGATCAACGGGGAAAAAACTAAAATTATGACCAATCGTGAACAAACACAAATCTGCATTGAGTCTGAATATATATGTTATGTTGAGGATTACATTTACCTGGGTCACCTCATTTCATTTAAATCCTGTACAGAAAAGGAAATAGACCGTAGAGTAAAGAATACTTGGAATAAGTACTGGTCTTTAAAGGAGATATTCAAAGGTTGCATTCCCACAAACTTGAAGACCAAAGCGATGAACATCTGTCTTACTCCGGTCCTAACCTATGCATGTCAAACCTGGCCTCTCAAGCGTTCAAACCTGAACAAGATCAAAACTTGTCAAAGAGGAATGGAACGGAGCTACATGGGTATTAAGTTGAAAGATAGAGTAAGAAACTTGGAAATCAGGAAAAGAACCAAAGCGCGAGACGTGATCAGACAGGTTCTGACACTCAAGTGGAAATGGGCCGGCCACGTTCAAAGAGCAAGCGATGGAAGATGGTCGCAGACAGTCACAAATTGGTACCCACTAGACAAGAAAAGAAGAAAGGGTAGACCGTTTAAAAGATGGAGTGACGACATCGTGGAAACTAGTGGCCACCTTTGGTCCAGACTGGCACGAGATAGAGCCACTTGGCAATGTTTGGAGGAGGCTTATACCGCAAAAGGCGGTCCTTACATCTAACAATTTAATATTATTACTAATAGATAAAGTGTAATTTTAAGTTAGATTTAAATCAAACACTAAATGTAGTAAGGAAATTTAAGCTAATAAATAAATAAATAAATAAATTCTGCCAGTGAAAGTCCCGTCAATAGCAGTCCTGCCGTTTCAAAGATTAGCCGAAACAAACAGACAGAGAGAATTTTTCAAGGTAGTAGAGCCACGCTGATTTCAGCACGAACGGGCCGGCTCGACCGGGGTGGTACTACCCTCGCACAGAAAATCAACGTAAAATGACAGCGATCATGCTGTCGTGTTTCGTTGGTGAGTGCGAGACCGGAGGCCCAATGATGCAGTAGCATCACTAGCCCGCCATGGTGTGGGTCACCATGCTGCATTGTTGCATTGTCTGCATTCGCAGTATGGTGACCACCACTCTTGGATTCTACTCATGCTTTCCATCAGGCAGAGTAGAGTCATTTTGGCAGGGTCAAACACAAAAAAAAAAAAAAAAAAAAAAAAAAAAAGAGAAACAAAATAAACAAAACTTTTAAAAATTGATATTTTCGTGAATTATCGTAATGAAGTTCATATGCATTTAGTAAAAACCTGTTGATTTCTAATTACAAACAGATACTTCTATCTTAGTTACTTGTATAGATTTACAATTGCAATTAAAGTCTTTTTCTACCAAAACTAAATAGAAGAATTTCACACTACTCTATTTTAAACTATAAAATGTAGATGGAATAGTTTCACTTACTTTTAACAGTTCTGTAATACTTCTTAAGCGATCTCTACTCTCGTTATTATTTAAACTTTCTTCGAAAATAGTTAAGAGCTCAAGCTGAGCGACCTCGGTAGCTGTTTCTTTTAAAAGTGAAAGCGATAACTTCAACCCTAAAGGAGATAAAAGAAAGTTTTCTTCAAATGATGAGGCTACACGCTGCAATAAAAATCAAGTATTATGGAACATTAAATTTTTTATAGAGACTTTGCACTTGTACACGTAAATTTGTGTTGTATTCTTTTCAATAATGCTTAAAGCATAAATATGAGATGGTATATAGTAAGGACAATGGCAGATTCTGTATTGTGAATATACCTTTCAGCAAAAAAAAACAAAATGTATGAATCTCATAACTAACAACAATGGTTAGTTATGAGATTCATACCGTTTATAATGTTCATATAAATCACTTTTAAGTATGTTCATATCATTATCAAACTTTTAGAACTTAAGAAATTTTCTGAAGAAGTTAATACAACTGCAATAACAAAACGCCTTTTTACGTTTTCGAAGCTAATTATGCTTAAAACCTGCTTAGGTAAAAACTAAATTGCATTGTGTGTTAGATGTACGAAAATATTTTTATATTATTTTCCGTATTCATAACAATATTATAAATTCTTATAAATTCCAAAGAAACTCTGCCTGTCTTTGTCTTTGTAACGCTTTTACGGCCAAGCAGCTGAACCGGTTTTAATGAACTTTGGCATGGAAATACTTTTACTCTTGTGGAAGGACATAGGCTGCTCTTTACTTCGATAAGAATTGATACTAGTAAAACATAGGATTGAAATCAAATGTCTGTCCTTAATATATAATAATACCTATACCTTTATCAAAGACCAATCCAATCTGTCTTGATCACCCGAAAAAGGTACAAAGTTATCAATATTCATATCATTTGATAGCACATCACGATCTGCAATTTCCTCAATTGCTGCGGTAACGTCAGCACTTTCTGTCAATGACTTACTCGATGAGACTAATACTGAAAAGGATTATAACATGTAAAAACTAATATCTGTATAGAATGCTTATAGAATTGCAGCACAAATTAATAAAAAATAAATCAATATAATATTAATGAATTTTGTGTCGCAGTCGGTGGAAACAATTCTCCAACTGCGTCACAATCGCCCGAGTCCCGACTGTCTATTTTAAAGTTACGTTTTTATGTTAATAAGTAGCAATCATTGTTTCTGAGCTGTACCAAATTTTGCTGACTGAGTGAGACCAGCGGCTTGCGAGGCATAGTGCAGGTCACACTGCCATACGAGTGGCTGGAGAGGAAACATGGACCTCTCACCTTCCGGATGGCTTAGGTGCTTTCCGGACACGGTTGATTTAGCAAGTACCTGTGTCAAATCGGGAGTCGACGTCATGATTTCATCATTGTGATGAATGTCCTGACGACACGGCACTGAACACGCTGCTGAAATGTTCAGCTTGGGTCAATCAGCTTCGTGATCTTATCCTGGCAGTCAGTTCTGAGAGTAATACCTTCAGTGTGCGTATTACCTTTACGCTGCCAACTTGAAAGTATACACCCAATCAAGGATTGAACACATTTCATACGCAATCGACGAAGTCGACAAGGACTTAGACTCCACAAAGAACTGATCAACGAGGTTCTGGTTGTCGGTATATCCAAACAAACGTTGAGCAAGTTGGATAACGGATAATGCAAAGAAGACTTCTGGATACATCAACTAGTCTTGTTGAGCACGCTCGTTTGTAGGCACCTTGTTGGACGATACTACATTTCGCCTTGCCACTTGCCTCCGTTCAGGAACGCCTTGTGTTTCTCCGCATTTTTGTCACTGTGGAGAAGCTGTCGACAGTCTCGGACATTATGGCCTTTCTTGTAGCAGAAGCGCTGGCAGTATATCTCGATATGCCAATATTAACGACATTTTCTGTCGTGCTCTTGTTACCGCCGGCGTTCCAGCTATACGTGAACCAAATAGTCTGGTACGAGACGATGGCAAGAGACCGGATGTTATGTCGTTACTGCCATGGAAGATGGGTAGTTCTTTGGTATGGGACGCAATTTGCGTCGACACCCTCGTGCCATCTCATCTTCCATGTACAGCTGGTTTTGCTGGTGCTACTGCTGCTTCTGCGGAAAGCCTCAAACAGCGTGAATACCAAAACCTAGGGGAACGCTACTGGTAGACGATGATGCGGAGGATATTTTTGACGCTTGTATGTAAATATGGTTGTTTCCTTTTTTATTATTATTTCCTAATATTTTGACTTAATTTTAAGATAATGCTAGAATAATGACATCGCTTTCTAATCGCTAACTTAAAATATTATAGTCTAAACTGCAGACCTTAATTTTTCCCCTGATCGATTATAATGATGTGTGTTTTTGTTCTAAATGCATATCTTCTCAATAAACTAGGTCTCCTTCTCAATAACTGCCGCAGCAGTTTACGAGCGCTGACTACTCTTTTTTCTTTCCTCAACTCTCTATCGTTACCCAAATACCTTGTACTACGCTTCCGTCGTATAAGATTAAAAACTCTATAGCATTACGTCATCGAAACAAAATATCAGGACTTAAAAGTTATGTTCATAATAATAACATTATACAAAACTAGCTGACCCGGCGAACTTCGTACCACCATATTTACATATCAATCTTCCTGCAGGCAACGTACAGTACAGGAGAAAAAAAATTCAATAAGGGACACAAAAAAAAAAAAAATTTGGTGCAGCCGATCGGAACTTATGCGCAGACATATATTTCGGCGATTCATTTAAATATGTATAGATAAAAACTCACCAATAACAAACACAGATATTACAAAATACATCATTGTTGATGTTTCATAACACAAAATAAATATGAAACTCAGCGATATAGACCATTTAAAACAAAGTTATTTCTGTGTATCAATTCAAAACATATAGCATAATACCAGCCCTTGTTCATTTTTCATTGGAAATTTTGTTCGAGAAATATCAATAGATAAAGTTTTTGTTACAACATCAACAATCCAAAAACAAGGTCCAACTGCGTATCTTGTCTCGCACTTATCATAAGTCTACATCATAGTCCTCACAGCAGCAACTTATTAAACAGGTTTAATTTCACAAGACTCGGCTCAAAATACGGATCATAAGCAATGCATAGTATCGTTGTAAAAAAAATATTACAAATTTATTTATGGTTGACAATGTAAAATGTTTTATTTAATCCAAGGTTAATGCTATGGTTGATGATGTTTCCAATCATTTTATCAGCTTAGACAAAGACAGATTGTATGCATAGATGGGTAGGTTTTCCAACATCAGTCTATTAAACTCATGTATTTTTCTGAACTTTATTCTAGGTTTATTCGATTTTTACTCATACGAGAAACAAATACTATGTGATAATTTTTTTACTCATAATAAGTAAGAGCCTTTAAAAATTAAGCAGACTTGAACCTTGGCTGACTCTTCCTTATTCCACAAGTTTTGTGAGTGATTAATCTTAATTGTAGTAAAGATAGCTACACTGTAGTGAATGATGTAACAACATTTTGAAGATTTAGAAACATAGAGGAAACAAAAGTTAAGTTTCGAATATTCCTTCTCTTCTACTCGTAGTAGTTCTTCTGCAGTCCTATATGTAGGACTACAGAAATATGTAGAATAGATATATAAGTATACATAAGAATATATATATACATATAAGTACAGGTATACAGAAGGACTATGGTTAGCTCTCTTAATTGGCTCTTTTGACACAAAAATTGGAGTGGTGACTCTCCATATATTTCATTCGTCACCACGCGGTCATGATTTAAGATAGAACAATATGATTAATTTGTAGTTTTTTAAAAGTACAATATACCTATTCACGTCTATAAAAAAGTAAAGTTTTATTATTGTTAAATCATTAATGATGTTGTGATACTATTTCTCTTAACTGATGTTAAGAGAAATGTGGGTGTAGCATTGGATAGTGTTCTAAACGAGTGTGTGACGGATGTACAGAGAATATTGGCATAAAAATCAGCAGAAGTAAACCGAAAATATTTTCTGCGACTTCGGTGGTCTGGTATAAATACTGTAATAGCTTTAGAAAATATATATGAAAAACATAGTACGTGCCTACTAACAAATTGGGGGTTTCCTTCGATTTCCTTAGAATCCCATCATCAGATCCTGATACAGCGCCAGTGGGAGCACATCAGGAGCATACCCTTTCGAATACAAAATCAATCAAAATCGATCTACAATTGACGGAGTAATCAGTGCACATACATAAAAAAATACCAATCTAGTTGAAAACCTTCTCCTTTTGGAAGTCAATAAAAAAATAAACAAATATAGAATCCACATGATACTAAAATCTGTTTAAAATTGTTCTTGCCAATAACGTTAGCCCCCGGCACATCCGTTACGTTACGTAGTGTAATACATACATTTACATTTTTGTATTATTTGCTTGCTATTTTTGAATTGGCCTAACTTCAAACACATTTAAGGTACCAACAGTACAACTTTGGTAGTAGTATTTCTATTTGTGTTTATTCTTTATTGTTCACGCGAAACACATAAATAACTTTAAAGTGTTATGTACAAAGGAAAGCTTAACCGAATTAGCTTATATAAGAATATAGCTTAGACAATAGCAGAGAAACGTAAGGGCACAGTCATGTGTTGTTTTACATGGTGACAGTGAGTATAACAAAAGAAACAAATAACATAAAAAGTTATAATAGCAATACAGGTATTAATCTATATAGTAAAATGTTTTGCACATATTATACAATAGTTATTTTTTATACAAGAGTGCAAAGTTACTTTTTAAACCGCGTGCTCAATTTTGATGACCGAGCAAGCGAAGGATTCTAATATTGAATCACGAGCGCAGCGTGTGATTTAAAAGTTAGAATCCTGAGCGTCAGCGAGGGAATCAAAAGAGCACAAGGTGAAAAATCTTTGCACTCGAGTGCAACACGTAACTTTTCATTCCACCTCAGCGAGGAAATTACTAAATGACAAGAAAAGAAAATTGCGCGGGAAAGCAAGTCAAAAAAACTTTTTCGCTCCTGCTACACCACCCGAGTTAAGTGCCTCTTGCTTGGAGGTGCAGCTGTGGTCGAACCTCTCAGAACCTACGCCCTGTCTAATCTAAATATAACTTTGTGCTCACGAATTTATTCAATTGTTAACTTATTTATCCTACAAATAAATAGTGTGAAATTCTTCTTCATAACGTGTCTAAATTATCTCCTACTGAACCTCGTGGCCTAACCACCATCTTCATCTCTGAACCTCATGGCTCCTAAAGCCACACGTGACACATGGCACATAATAAAACTACTATTTAAATGAACAAAGAATTAGGAATAGACAAGAATTGGCATAGCAATTTATGAAGAGCCAGTTTATTTAAAACTTTTTGGTGTTATTTGGCAGGGAGTTTTCGTTGGATGCTTTTTGGAAGTCGGTTTTTTTTTTTATAAAAAGTTTTAATTTTTCCATTTTTAGTGCAAGCAATCGTATGTTATCAGTAAGTTGAACTATCTCATATAATTTATAGTACGTGCCTAAGAAAATGAAGGATTCCCTCCATTTACCAGGCATCCAAACATCAGATCCTGATACGGTGGCAATGGGACCACTTCGCAAGCATACCCTTTCGAATACATCTCAAAAACTTGACAGTATACAATTTAAGGTCTGTAGATACGTATGAAATTGAAAGAATTATCCTCCAACTCCTAACCGTTGAGGAGTTGTACCTTCCATCATCAGCTTACCGAAATAACTTGAAAGAATACAACTAAAGGTAACATACACACATATGAAATTTAAAGATTTATCTTACAACTCCTAACCGTTAAGGAATTGTACCTTACATCATCAGCTCATCATCGTCAAATACAAGATTCTTTTCAGAAAATATACATAGTATGTGCCTGAAAAAAATGAGGGTTCCCCTCAATTTGCCTGGGATGCCATCATCCGATCCTAGTTTCCTTGTCATGGTACTACCGTTGGGACATCTCCTTTCGATTAAAAAAAGAATCATCAAAATCGGTTCATAAACGACGAAGTTATCCGCGAACATACATAAATATATATATATATATATATATATATATATATATATATATATATATATATATATATACTAGCTGTCCCGGCAAACGTCGTTTTGCCATAACTACTAATCAATTAAAAATTTTAAAAAACATTGTCCAGCGGACAAAATTGTGAAGCTAAACCATTCCCAGATCCCCTTGAACACACACAAAACAAACCCCTTGAACACACAATTTCATCAAAATCGGTCCAATCGTTTGAGAGTAGTTCAGTGACATACACACTCACAGAAGAATTATATATATTAAAAGAAGATGGTCGAATTGAGAAACCTCCTCCTTTTTTTGAAGTCTGTTAAAAAAGTATCCCAAGAAGGTTTCGAGTCTGAGTTCTTAACAAATTAAAAAAGATCGTATGCTAAATTCGGTACCATGGAGATAAAAGTAAATAGATCTAAAGATGTTTTGAACTCACAACCTAAGTGCACGCGATGTTCTAAATTCAATTTTACTTTATCCTATAGGGGATAAAAACGGCTTTTACTCAGATATCGAAGATCAAAAATACTTTTTCTGAAATGGTGGGATGAAAATATTATTTTGCAGCTGCATGGAGGATCGAAACAAGTGGCGTGCAATTGGAGAGGTCTATGTCCAGCAGTGGACTGCGATACACTGATGATGATGATGATAATACAAATCGACGATATTTATGCATAAACTAGTTCTTGCGCGGCTTCACTCACGCATATTTTCATTCCCTGATTTTACCCCCTTAGGGGTGGAGTTTGAGAAATTCCTTTCTTAGTGCTACATAAAAGACCTACATAAAAAACCTACATGAAAAATTTCAGGATTCTAGGTTCAGCGGTTTGGGATGTGCGTTGATCTATCGTTTATTTTTATGTGTTCGTTTTTGTTAAGACAAGGTTTGTGTACAAGCAAAATTAAAAGATAACAGGAAAAGTTTTTTTTTGTCTGCGACTGTACACTGCCTGTGGGAAGCTGAGACAGAAATGTTAATATGGCGGTACGAAGTTCGTAGTGTCGGCTAGTTTATTTATATTTATTGTTGTTAATCTATACTGTGTGTGTAAATTGTAAATGAACTCTGTGCCATATAGAAATGATTTCATAGAAGAAAATCGTCGTATTAAAAAAATTACTAGGATTGTAAATTATAAATATAAACCTGCATATAAGCATTGCCAACCTGCCTTTAACATTTAGCTAAAAAGACTATCATTACAAAATTTGATGTCAAAAGAATTGCACAGTTGTATTTACGCATCAACAAATATACGAATACAAAAACTCTTTTTATTAATATATTTTTATTAGCGTTGATAACTTATTCTTAAAATGTAGGATCTGTAAGTGTGCCAAAGACCAACAATTCCCTCGACACCTCATCTTGAATGAAAAAACAGAATGGTCTGTTGCCCATCACTTCTTTGGTCCTTCTTATATCTATATTCACTTCACTAACAGTCGTATTTCCTGTAAAATATTAATATGATATAATAATTGTTGTTTAATATTTATATAATATATTACTATCTATCAGTTATCTTTACCAATATTATAAATGCAAAAGTAACTCTGTGTGTCTGTCGCGCTTTCACGCCAAAACTACTGAACCGATTTAAATGAAATTTGGTACAAAGATAGTCCAGAGTCTAAGAAAAGACAGGCTACGTTTCAATGCGAATGAAAAGATGTACGGGGTTGAAAGGGGAGGATGAAAAGTGGTATAAATGTTAAGTCAATAGTGACTGAGTAATTAGGCTTATTGGATATTAGCTATGCCCGCGAAGTCGCGGGCTCAAGTGGTATTCAATAACCCTAATTATCATCAATAGGAATGTGAGTTTGTTTGTTACACTCACATGAATAAAGCTCTGAAGTGAATTTAAAGTGAATTTAAATTAAAGGTAGTAGAGCCACGCTGATTTCAGCACGAACGGGCCGGCTCGACCGGGGCGGTACTACCCTCGCACAGAAAATCAACGTAAAATGACAGCGATCATGCTGTCGTGTTTCGTTGGTGAGTGCGAGACCGGAGGCCCAATGATGCGAAAGCATCACTAGCCCGCCATGGTGTGGGTCACCATGCTGCATTGTTGCATTGTCTGCGTTCGCAGTATGGTGACCATCACTCTTGGATTCTGCTTATGCTTTCCATCAGGCAAAGTAGAGTCATTTTGGCAGGGTCAAACATAAAAAAAAAAAAAAAAAAAAAAAGTTATTTAGTTCAAATTTAAATGAATCAAGTTAAATAGTATCTATAGGTAGTTCGATTTCCATATAATGATTTTTATATTTGATTGATACGATATAATTTATGGCCATAACTGCGTGGTTGAAGATGCGGGCAATATGTAGTAATAAATAATCTATTATTATGTGTGAACGTACAACGCAAACGGTCTGCTAGGCTTCCTGGGGGAACTGGGTTGACATGAATAATGTCCAACCCATCACGGCCATCACACAAAATTGGCGTTTTATAGTCATCGAGTTGCGGAAACCTAGCCCGCGAGAAATCAATCGATATGATGTTTGAACTTCAAATGAACACGTAATACCTTTTGAAGAAGACACACCAACCCCATATTCGTAAACTTCAATGAGAGTTCGTTGGATTACTTTGGAAAGCTTTAGTCGTTTTGAATTAATTTGACCACTGGCTATACCGGGGAATGAAGCCAAATCTTCAAATGCAGCTCGTAGACCCATCTACAACATGGAAACTAGATAAGTAATTGCAACTGTATTTTCAAAATATGCGTTTGTGTCATATCTATATCCCATTAATAACATAACTGTGAAATGGGAGCCAAGTTCAATATTATGATTTATGCCTTAGTTATTTACTTCGACGACAAAAGTAGTAAGATCTAAATAAGTGCCAAGTCCTAAAATGTATTTATAAGAACATAAATTTAATAACAACTTAAATATAATTTATTCCTTCATCATCATCAGCCTATTGCAGTCCACTGCTGGACATAGGCCTCTCCAATTGCACGCCACTTAGTTCGATCCTCGCCATTTATTCCTTAAACTTTGGATAATATATTGAAGCCTAAAATCTGACTTGCCTGGTTTACACATACAAATTATTATTGAGTACCTACTAACATAGTCATGGAAGAGCCCTGTGTTCGATGGCTAGTTTCTAGGAATAAGCCAAATTTTCGGAAGAATAAAAAAAGAACTTTTAGTTTTGGTATTCGAAAACTAGCCAAGTCAAACTTTAGGCTTCAATATATCATGCTAAGTTTTAAGAAGAAATTACATTTAAGTTGTTATTAAATTTATGTTCTCATAAGTAACTTTTAGGTTCTGCCTCGTTGGCTTAGTGGTTAGCGTAAGCCACTGTAAATCAAGAGGTCTCGGGTTCGATTCCCGGATCGGACTGCTGTTGGATTTTTCTTATAAGAAATTCTTAATTACAGCACGGAGTATGGAAGATAGCGGTCGGTCGGTACCTAATAAACCGTCGGTCCCGGTTCTATGGCAATCGTTATTGGGAAGTTAGTGCCCTTAAATATACTGACAATTAGCTCAACCTTCGAATTCAGTTCACCCTCAGGGTTGCGGAAGTCTGATGCCAGCCGCTCCGTGTAAAAACTGATATTCAGGTAAAACCGGTCGAACTAGTAGCCGACCCCAAATCTTGGAAACAATAAAGGCTTGGAAGATGATGAAGCTGTTGATAAATAACTTTTAGGACTGTAGCGACAACATGATTACACAATATTTAGAGTCAGCATATTTGTGTGAGCCGAGCCATTACGCAATGGGCGCAAGCCAGTCGCTCTCGGACCACTCTTGGACATTGGTCGTGTCATGGTCTTTATGTAATTATTACCGTGAGTCAATAAATAAGAGTGAACGGACTTTACATCTTTAATTTATATACCTTGCACAAAGGGCACTACAAGGACATGCGTAACATATGGTTTTACAGGACTGATCATTGAACTTGGACCTCATTTAGATCTTACTACTTTTGTCGTCGAAGTAAATAACTAAGGCATAAATCATAATATTGAACTTGGCTTCCATTTCACATTTATGTTTATGATGGATATCTAATATGGGATGGGATAAATTATAATAGAATTATGATAATTTACTAGTTTCTGATTATTCCACCAACCTATGTATTCCACCAACTACCTATCTGATTTCCACATTTCGACTTTCTAAGTCATCTGGAACCGGGTTAGAATTTAGATTTATGTCTGTGATAAAAATGACGATTTTTGGACGTTAATATCTAAATAGCCGTTTGAAGTGTGTTTATGAAATTTACAGGACATTGTACCTTGCAAATTTTAATATATGAACCAAATTTCACATTCTATATAAAATAGTTTTCGAGTAATGAGAGTGTCAAAAGTGGCTCCTAATGGTTCGTGTAACACACGGTGCTGCTCGCTTGTTCTGTTACCCTGAAGTTGGCTTGACACGCTACTGCGTGTCTTGATTAGTCTTATTCCAATACGTATATTATAAAACTGAAGAGTTTGTAAGTTTGGTGGAACACGCTAATGTCAAGACGTACTATCCGATTTGAAAAACACTTTCAGTCTTGGACAATCCAATATAATATATCGAGGAAGGCCATAGGCTATATACCATCATATCATCACACTACGACCATAAAAATCAATGAAAAATATTGCTAAAATCAGGAAAAAGTTATATGTCCGAAATATTTATTTATTTATTTATTTATTTATTCCTCTTCAGAGCTTCCATTGCGTACATAGCGTAAACGGTTTAAGTTTTGAAAAATTTATGTATGTAAGAATTATGCCTTTTTATGTTAATCAAATTTGTTCACGCTGTATTACATCACTCTACAGACAATAGAACTTTATTATTTAATTCGTATTCATCTTACCTCTTTCAAAGTCTTATCTAAATGCAAAGTATAATCAAACTTGAATTTAGGTAAAGTGACATCAACGAGATGATTTTCAAGGAATTGTAGCTCAGCGGGTAGCAGCCTTATATTCTCGACCACATATGAAAGACCCATCAGTGAGTTTGGCACTATAAGGTACATCGCAAATGTGTTACCCTACGATAATAAAATAATTATTATTAATAAAAACTAGGCAGTATGAAATGAAATTCCTCTACAGGATAGCACGTGCAAGCCTTGGAAGTCACCGCTTTAGAGTGGTAGACATACGATCTCTGGTACTCATCTCTTCGGTTCCTCCTTTCTATGCCGAGCGGTCAAAACCTGGAACTCACTTCCAGCGCACGTGCTTCCTCCCACTATGATCCCGGGTCCTTTAAGCGTGGCGTAAAAAGCATCTCATTAGGCGGCCATAGTGTGAATCACCATGCTGCAATGTCGTTATTCGCATTGCAGATGGTTACCACCACTCTTGGATTCTGCTCATGCTTTCCATCAGGCAGAGCAGAACCATTTTGGCACAGCTAAAATATATAAAAAGAAAAGAAATCTTCCATTGAAAACTTTACATAAATCAATGAATATGTATACATATGTGGATGCTACCGAGTCCCACATTTAACAAATCATTTGATATTTGAGGTACCTCTACCATACAGATACTTTGCAGCTAAACATTACAATGTGTTCAGATGAAAAGAATATTTCAATAGAGCATGGAAGATTTCTTAACTTATTTACTTATTATTGCATAACAAACTGTGTCGGTGCAAATCTGCGTTGTCATGTGCATTGTGGTATACATTTAGCCTCCTCTTACTGTGTTGTTTCTGTTCACTCGTTCATCAATGAGTCCTTAAGTCAGTTAGACATACGTAGCATCTTGCAAGCAGTAGTTGCAATATTAACGACGTTAAGTTTGAGCCATTATTAAGTACAATAAAGTTACTTAAACATATACGATAATTTATTACTAAATAATGTTATCTCACCAAATACGGAATTCTCAAAATCTTTGCATCTAATTTTGTTGACTCTGCATAATAAAAATTTTGAATGACTTTCATGGAAGGGACGATTTTCGTAGTTGTAGGAGAGACGTAAAATTCTTGGATCTTTGTTGCGCTTCGTGGAAACTGGTGGCGCCACTCACCTTGGAAGTAGAGGGTGTTCAGGACCAGTATCCTCATATCATCCACGTCACCTTAATTTAAAATAACTGAACTTGAAATGACATGTATTTTGTATAAAAGGACTCTCATCGACCAATATGCATATAGTCATAAACAATTCTTGTTGATTCCGTTCTTATGAAAACGGGTAATTTCTTGACTATTACAGAGATAGGCGTAGAGTAGACAAGAATATTTTAAATTATTGAGAGGTCATGGATTTTTTTCTTTGTAGGGTTTACGAAAATTCAGGGTCCGTCTCTGTATCAGAGTGCATACTTATATGCGTTGGGATTCCAAATAATAAAATAAAAAAATAAAAAATTGACACACAACGCCTACTAACTTCAGTCGAAGCGCAGATAGATTGACTGATAGAATACTTATGGTCTAAGATCCGACCCTAGATCGACCTGCACCGAGCTGATAACAGAATAAAACTTATTTCATAATAAATTTCATATATTATGAAATATATTAGTCTTAATTTGTCTGTTCTGAATTTATATTGATTTTATATTATATTCTATTACAACCAAATTACATGCTTAACACACACATTTTGTATAAATATTCTATAAGTTAGAACTGCTGTCCTTGTCATAGTGATGATATGGTGCTAATTTCTGATTAATTCTAACTACAAACAAGTCTTTTGAACATCACAATTTTAGTTTCATTTCTGGTTTTGTTTGAAGAGATTTTGGAACATCAGAATTAGCACCAATCAATAATGAATGATCTGCTCCTGGTTGCCGCGACACAAGCTTCGAGCTTAGTGCGGAAACCGTCGATAAGTTTGAACCTGTAAATTGTTTCTGTACAAATAAATAAATAAATAAATAAATAAATAAATATTAAAAATGGGTTGTCTGAAAAAAATCCCGGAAAGAACATTTTTATTTTTTGTTAATGTTATGGTAATAAATATTAATAATAAAATATTAAACGATACAACATAAATTAAACAAATAAATATATAAATATGTATATACAATTATATATATACACATTTGTTATTTTCATATAATACTTTATTTGTTTAATTTATGTTGTATTGTTTTTTTTTATTAATAATATTTATTAGTTAGAAATAACAAAACAAAATTTTATTAAAAATGTTATGTCCAGGATTTTCTTAGACAACCCATTTTTAACATATTTTTTATTATACGTTTTTTTTATAAAATAAGTTTAATTCCATTATCAGCTCGGTGCAGGTCGATCTAAGTCCGGAGCTTATACTATTTTAAACTCCTTTTTGTTAATAAATCCGTTTTATAAATAGAAAACACTCAAACTTCCAAATAAATATTTGCAGAGCGTACAAACAATCGGTCCCACCCGGGTATCGAACCCCAAACCACTGAGGCAGCCTGGTACTCTTCTAACTTAACGTTTTTCGATCAAGTTACCTCACCTTGATTGACAGAATTTAATATTTTTCCCATTGTAGCATTGAAAACCATCTGATTAATTTCGTTTGCTGTTACTGTGTTACTTTGTGTATTAACATTCGTTATAGCAGTGTTGTAAAATGTATTAGCAATGGCTTCAAAACGTGCTCGTTTTTTGTGTCCTAAGGGAATGAAGAACCAACTATTTTGATATGCGATATTTTCGGGAGGTTTTTTCTGTAAAAAAAAGAAAAATAGAAAGTTGAACTTGACGTAGTATTGTCTTTCTTTGTATTTCACTAGCTAAGCCCCGCGGTATTACCAGTGGATTTCCTTGCATTTGCATCGGATATTGTTCATAATGTCGATGGTTTATTTTTGTATTCAAATAAAAGTAGCTTGAAAGTCCCGTCAAAATCGGTTCTGTCATTCCAGAGATTAGCCGAAATAAATAGACAGACAAGCAAAATAAAAAAAAAATTCGATGTTAATACCGTTATTTACTTATACATATGTATTGAGTGATAAGCTGTTAATTTAAATAACAAAAAGATACTTCAACTTTAAACAACATATCCGTGGGAGAGCCTCACTTCGGCATTAATGGGCCGGCTCGACTGGAGTGATACCACGGCCTTACAGAAAGTCTGTGTGAAATAGCGCTTGCGCTGTGTTTCACCGAGTTAGTGAGGATACCGGAGGCCCATACCCCTACCCTCCCCGTCCCACTCCCCATCCTCCAAAGATCGGCAACGCACTTGTGATGTCTCCGGTGTTGCGGGTGTCCATGGGCGGTGATACGTTTGCTCCTTTGAATACTATTACATTTAAAAAAAAACTTTATTTGTTTGTATGGACAATTGCAAATTAAAATCTGTTTTTCAACAAAACTAGATGGGATAGTTTAATACTACTCAGTTTTATACTATAAAATGTAGGCGGAATAGTTTCACTTACCTTTAACAGTTCTGTAATACTTTTGAAACGTTCTCTACTCTCTGTATAATTTAAATGTTCTTGAAAAATGATTGAGTGCTCTAGCGCAGAAAGTCCGGTAGCTGTTTCTTTTAAAAATAATAGAGATAACTTCAATCCCAAAGGAGACAACAGAAAGCTGTCTTCAAATGATGAAGCAACACGCTGGAACAAAAGTCAAGTAGTAAAGAACATTGAAATATTGATAGAAAATTTGAACTTACATGCATTCTTTACTATATATACTAATCCTCAAATGGTATTCGTAAGGACAATGGCAGATTCTGTATTCTGAATCTACCATTCAAGGTTATGAGTTTTATACCGTTTTAAAAGTTTATGTAAATCATCTTAAGTATGTTAATATAATTATCATGTATTAGAACAAAAAGAATTAAAACTCTTCTGAAGAATATAACAGCAATAACAAAACGCATTACTACGTTTTCTACACCATGCTGAAAACTAGATGGTATTGTGTGTCAGATGTACGAAAATGTTAATAAACATACCTGTTAGGGTAGTTAGCTTCGAGGCTCTGTTCACTTGAGTTAAATAAAACAACCGTTTGGATGCGAGCTCACAATATATATATTTCTTTACAGTTTTATAAACCACTGGAGAATCTTAACAACGCGAATCACAAAAATGGAACAACGCCATCTATCGAACGTTGCCTCAATAAAAATACAAACATTGAACTGAACATCCCGCCCACCATGGACAGAATGTCCATAACTTAATTTAAACAAATCACAAACATTACAAATGATGTGAAACCGCCCACCATGATGGAATCCTTAATTCTTAATATAACATAATTACTAGGATGGGCATTACAATCTACATATAGCTGACTGAAAAAATAAGCACATATAGGTTGAAGATTTGAAGAAAATTTCCCACCAAAAGTGTTACCAAAATCTAAAAATATACAATAACAAAAAACTAACAGTCTAAGTTGTAATAGGCAGTACTATAAGCTTAGAGACAGGTCTTTTAATTATAGACCCCTTGCAGCGCAGTGATACAACCCTCGCGACCTTGTCCGAACCAATATGCTTTTCAATTATAAGACCATAGAGCCAACGTGCAGGAGGCAAGTCATCCTCCATTACTAAAACCACATCTCCTACATTAGGCTCTAAAGCATGATGAGACCATTTATACCGATGGTGAAACTGGACAAGATATTCATGGGACCATCGACGCCAAAAATCTTGAACCATACGCTGAGTCAAATACCATCGCCTCAAAGAGCTTATGTTCGAATTTTCAAAGTTTGACTCAGGTGGAAGTACGATCGGTTCTCCTACCAGGAAATGACCCGGGGTTAACGGGTACGGATCCTCGGGACTACCACTAAAATCAGAGAGCGGCCGCGAATTTAGGCATGCCTCTATTTGAGCGAGAACTGTTGTGAGTTCCTCAAAAGTAAGAGTGCTGGTACCTACGACTCTTCTGAGGTGATGTTTTGTGGACTTCACTCCAGCCTCCCAAAGTCCTCCAAAATTTGGAGAATGGGGTGGAATGAAGTGCCAAATCGTTCCGTTTGTTGCTAGCCAGTCAGAGATGTCTGAAGCTACACCTGACCTTTCCTGGGTAAACAAAGCCTTCAACTCCTTGTTAGCTCCCACAAAGGTGGTGCCGTTGTCACTCCACATTTCACTACAATGGCCCCGTCTCGCTGTAAAGCGTTTAAAGGCTGCTATGAACGCTTGCGACGTCATATCACTCACAAGCTCTAAATGAATGGCGCGGGTCGCCATGCAGACAAATAAACAAATATAGCCTTTTGTGGAGTGATAACCGCGCCCCCGTGTGGGTCTCACATTAATGGGACCTGCATAGTCCACACCACTCTTAGAGAAAGGTCGGCTAACGTTGACTCTCGCTGACGGCAACTGCCCCATTAACGGAGGTGTAACTCGCGCCGCGTAACGTATACATTTAACACACTTTCGTACATGTCGCCGTACCACGCTCCTCGCATTGATGATCCAGTACTTGGATCTCAAGAAATTAAGGACCAATTGTGGTCCGCCATGTAGAGTGCGTTCATGAGCATCTATCACCAAAAGGTCCGTCAAGTGCGATTTGTGAGGAAGTATGATTGGATGCTTCATGGTGTGTCTAATATCAGCTCTCTGCAACCTTCCGCCAACTCTCATAATATGATCTTCGTCGATATAGGGATTTAATTGGGCAAGTTTACTTCCTTTGTCCACCTTGCCTGTGTTGGTTAAAGAATCTATTTCATGAGAAAAGTATTCATACTGACATATTTTGATGCATACCAACAAACTCGAATTAATTTCGGCAAACGTTAAACACTGGGATGAATTCATTTGATTATTTTGATTATATTTTGATTTTAAAAATCTCCTACAATATGCTATCACTCTTGTTAATCTATTTAAAGATGAAAATTTTGTTAATATTTCATTCTCTTCATTACTCTTAATTAACACGTTACATATTACCTTTGTTTTCTTTTCCTCTAGATTTGTTCTGTTAATATTACCCTTGCTATAATTTATTTTCTCGCCCCAGAGCCAGTCAGGTCCTCTTATCCACAAATCAAGACCTGCGCATGCAGAAGGATTCACCCCTCGTGATGCACAATCTGCGGGATTGTCCTGTGATCGGACGTGTGACCATTGATTTCCCTCCATAAGAGTCAAAATTTCAGAAGTTCTATTGCCGACAAACGTTGTCCAACGGCTGGGGTGGCTTCCCAACCAAGCGAGAACCACTGATGAGTCAGTCCAGGCATGAATATTCTTCCTATCTATACCCAAGGTGTCCGAAACTTCACAGAGAAGTTTTGATAGCAGCACAGCGCCGCACAATTCCAAACGAGGTATTGAAACCTGTTTGACGGGGGCCACCTTGGTTTTTGATGCCACAAGACTGACGAAAACAGTGCCGTTGGAATCTATGGACCGCGTGTAGACCACTGCTGCATATGCTTCACTAGAGGCATCACAAAAGCCTTGCAGTTCAATGTGCTGGTCATGTTGGCTTGTGTGAATCCACCTAGGCAAATGGAAACCAACCAAGCTATTAAGCTCGTTTCTATATGTAAGCCAATCTGACAGTAGATGATCAGGCAATTCATCGTCCCATTCTATACCCGAGAGCCATAAGCGTTGTATGAACACTTTGGCTTTTATTATTGCTGGAGCAAGCCAACCGAGAGGATCGAATAAGCGAGCGATGTCAGATATCACCCTACGTTTTGTCACGGGAGTTTCCAGCGGAGGAAGGTGAACAGTGTATTCAAAATAATCCGTTTCTCTATTCCAAGTTAAGCCTAAAATTTTCATGATCTTATCAATTTTGAAATTTATAATACCATGACTTACATCTGATGTACCTTTAATTTTAGTTAATAATTCGTCACTGCTGCTGGACCACTTCTGAAGCTGGAGACCTCCACGTGCCAGTAACTCATTCATCTGACGATATATTTCTTCGCCTTCTGATACTGATTCACAACCGGATAAGAAATCGTCTACGAAAAAATCCCTAAGGACGCGATCCGCAACTAAAGGATAATCATTCCCATCATCGCGAGCTAGTTGCACCAAAGTACGCACCGCCAAATAAGGAGCTGAAGCTACACCAAAGGTGACACGCAGCAGACGTAGATGTTGCAACTCAGAATCTGGGTTGTCGCGCCATAAAAATCGTTGGTAATCCACATCTTCCGAAGCTACCTTCACTTGCCGGTACATCTTAACAACGTCTGCCACTAAAGTTATCGGATGACAGCGCCATCGCATGATTATATGACGTAAATCGGGTTGTAAGGCTGGGCCAACCATTAACTCGTCACTCAAAGATACCCCGTTGCTTCCTGAACAAGACGCATCAAAGACGACCCTAACCTTAGAAGTACTTTTATCATCGCGTACTACGGCGTGATGCGGTAAATAAAACGCATCGTTTGTTAAATTTTTTGGAGGAACAACTTCGGCGTGTCCTAAAGAAACGTACTCATGAATAACTTCAGAATACTGCTGCCTTAACTCAGGATTGCTTGACAATTTCCTTTCCAGCATAAGAAATCGTTTACGGGCAATATCTTCGGATCTCCCGTAAACGCAGCCACGACGCTTGGTTTTAAACGGCAACTTAACAATATATCGTCCCGTTACATCTCTTTTCGTAGTGCTGGAATATAAGTCTTCACACTTTTGCTCTTCTTCGGTTAAGATGACCCTATGAGCAGAAGACTCCGATTCCAACTCCCAAAATTTTCTTATAAGCCCGTTAACGTCTGAGCTTATATTGCAACATACTGGTTGAGTCCTGAGCGGTGTGTGGATCTCGCCAGACAAGATCCACCCTAACTTGGTCCGTTGGGCTACTGGAGTTCCAGGTGACCCCTTGATCAAGCCGTCCACTAGAACTTCACCGACAACGCGGGTACTTAACAAAAGATCTATCTTACCCGGCGTATCAAATGACGGATCTGCAAGTTCTAGGGATGAAATCGACGGCAGCACATTGACAATCTTCCTTTCAGGAAGATGTGATGTGAGTCTGTTTAACACATAAGCATCGACATATACGATGAATGTGGGATCTAGGCGTGACTGCAATTTAAACCTTACCACCCATTTAGAAGGCATGGAAACCCCCTCATCATCGCCTAATCGCAATATGTCAGTTTGAGCAGGTGTTTTCTTCAAACCGAGCAACTGGACTGCGGCCTCCGTAATGAAAGAGACCTGAGAGCCCTGATCCATCAGAGCTCTTAAAACAACAAAGGACCCAGTTCTCGACTCAATGTTGACCAAGGCTGTAGCAAGTAAACCTTGGTTGTATACATCCGCGAAACAACAAATAGTGGTGGACTCGCATTGATTAGAAGAAGTAGCTGCTGCGGCAACTACCACTCCCGTTTCCACTGAACCATCTACTGGCTCAGTGGCATTTACGGTTGGTTTTGCATGAAGTAAAGTGTGGTGTCTCTTTTTGCAAAGATGGCATCTGGTTGGCTGACGGCAGGAATATACGGTGTGGTTATTTCCTAAACAATTAAAACATAGTTTATTGACTCGGACAAAGTCGCGACGATCATTATCACCCTTTTTTGCAAACTGTTTGCAGTGACATAATTTATGATCTCCGGAACATAAGATACACGTTAGAGAAGCGACATGAAATGATTTTATATTATTATTGATGTTACTGGTTTGATTCTTGTACTGGTTATTGGGCTTTGTGCCTAAAAATTCTAGTGAACGAAATCTCGATTCTAAAAAGGTCTTAAATTCAGAAAATGTTGGTAAATTATCGTCAACACTGATTTTTGACTCCCATAATTTTCGAGATTCGTTATCTAATTTCTCACTAATTAAAAATATTACAATTGTATCCCAAGAACTTACATTAATGCCTAAAGTACTCAAACCATGCAAGCAATCAACTGTTGTGTCTAAAAGATTTTTAATAGAAGTGGAAGACTCCTTTACAATTACTGGTTGTTTAACAAATCGCTTTAACATACTGTGAGATAAGAATTTTTTATTGTCATATCGTTTACACAAAATAGCCCATGATTCACTATAGTTAGCGGCGGTTACTGGTGTATGACGAAGTAGCTGTTCCGCTTCTCCTGACAAATGCGTTTTCAAATAGTGAAGACGTTGCACATCGTCTAACGAGTTGTTATTTTGTATAAGAGACAAAAATAAATCTCTGAATGTCGTCCACTCAGTGTATGAACCAGAAAATATAGGTAAACTGATTTTAGGCAGTCTGACAATTGACGACACTTTCACTTGTTGATTTTGCTGTGATAAATTAATTGTAGTAGTGGCACTCATTTGTTCTTTGAGTTCTGTTTTATATGATATGTACAACTCCTCTGTAGTATCGTATATCTCATTAGAGAAATAGGCACTATCTAAATCTGACTCAGTTGCCTTTTCTATAATATTTCTATGTGTAATTACAAATTGCTTCCACTGTTCTTCCAATGACTCTAATCTTGTTTGTAAATATGTTTGTGTTATACGATCTTTCGGTGACTTTTTAAAGTTGATTCTAGCCTTTTCAATTATAGTTTTAGTGTTTAATTGTAATTTAATTAATGATTTCATTGTAAATATTTCTAATTACAACTACCAACTCAATGAATCAATGTTCTGAAGTAAACGTACAATAGTATAAACTAAGTATTATAATTTTCTAAGTTACAAGCGATGTACAATAACTACAGTGGAACAATCTTTAAAGATGTAAAAACTACAAGTGTATCATAAAATTCTAAAATTTTACAAGTGTTTTGCACTTTAAAAAACCGGGGTAAAATCGGGCATAGGTTCCCCGTCTGAACCAAATTTGCTTAACTATTCTAAGTCTAAAACTACTTACTACTACAGTAAATCACAACTAAAATATTACAAGTCCCAATGTCTTTCACCACACTAAAGATTTTTTTCTATGTTCATTTGTCTTTTTCTTGCAAACTAAAATTTCAAAGTCAATAATTGTTCACTACTTACAGTTCTGTTCCGTCAAACCTCTTTGCTCGTCACTGCCGATGTAACACGACGTGACGTCACAAGCTCCAACAACAGCCAAGTATAATCTCCAGTGTCATCCACAGGCAACTACACAGAATATGGTGGCGCCCTCTGCCGCTTACACGTCGCAACTCCTTGCGATGACTTCCGTTACGTCAGATCCTTGGCGCCACGTTGTATACAACACAATATGCACTTGTGTTTCCACACTCACTTGACCGTTACACTACTACCACCAGCGAGGCAGCAGCATAGCCGAGAAGCCAACGGATCAAAGTGCTGGGGGGTATATTGCTTTTCAATAAACCCGTCCGGCTCCGAAGGACCAAAAAATGTTAGGGTAGTTAGCTTCGAGGCTCTGTTCACTTGAGTTAAATAAAACAACCGTTTGGATGCGAGCTCACAATATATATATTTCTTTACAGTTTTATAAACCACTGGAGAATCTTAACAACGCGAATCACAAAAATGGAACAACGCCATCTATCGAACGTTGCCTCAATAAAAATACAAACATTGAACTGAACAATACCAATATTATAAATTTAAAGAAACTTTGCCTGTCTTTGTGTTTGTTACGCTTTTACGGTTAAGCTGCTGAACCTATTGATTTCAATGAACTTTGGCATGGAAATACTTTTACTTTTGTGGAAGGACATAGGTAGCCTATGTCCTTCCACAAAAGTAAAAGTATCTTTACTTCGATAACAATTGACACAAATAATAATATAGAATTAAATAAATATTTCGGACATCTATCACACAACGCCATCTAGTCCCAAGCTAAGCAGAGCTTGTGTTATGGGTACTAAACAACTGATATAATTTTATATTTACTGTTTTTTTTTCTAAATACGTACATATTATATATAGAAAACATCCAAACTCCGAAACAAATATTTGCAGATCATACAAACATTTGGTCCTCCCCGGGATTCGAACCCGAGACCTCAAGCACAGCAGTCGCATACGCTACCACTATGCCACCGAGGCAGTTTATAGAATTGAAATCAAATATTTGTCATTAATATAATACCTATACCTACCTTTATCAAAGACCAATCAAATCTATCTTGATCACCCGAATAAGGTACAAAGTCATTAACAGTCATACCATTCGATAGCACATTACGATCTGCGAGTTCCTCTATTGCTGCTGTAATGTCAACACTTTCTAGCAATGATATACTCGACGAGAATACTGAAAAGAATTATAACACGTAAAAACTAATACGAAGCTAAAGCCTTTTTTTTACCTATGGAAACTCACTCGGGCCGTGTGCCACTCTGCGCCTGAGACGGGAGGGATCCGGTAACTGCTGTTATGAACACATCCGGACCAGGAAATTAAAGCATTTTTTTTAACGTGTGGAAGCCCCCTCGGGCCGTCACCCCGCCGGGGTTTGCGGCGGGGCGGTGTGTCGAAATCGAACCGACTAAAACCACACGGTGTGCCACTCTGCGCCTGAGACGGGAGGGATCCGGGAACTGCTGTTATTAACACATCCGGACCCCGGAAATTAAAGCCTAAACCAATCTGTATAGAATGCTTTATTAATTTTAAATTAAGGATTTTAAAAGTAAGCACCAATTAATAAAAAAATAAATAACAATGAATTTTTATCGCAATCGGAGGCTTGTTTCCCCGAATGTCTATTTCATAGATACGTTTTTATGTTAATAAGAAACAATCTTTGTTTCTGATCTGAACCAAATTTTGATGATGGAGTGGGACCAGCAGCTTGCGAGGTCTAGTGCAGATCACACTGCCATAGCGGCGCGCGGTAAGACCCGTCCTACAGCTGGAGAGGAAACATGGATCTCTCACCTTCCTGTCGACGTAGGTGCTTTCCGGGCACGGTTTCTTTCGCAAGTACCGATGTCGAATCGCCCGAGAGTCGACGTCATGATGCCATCATTGTGATGACTGTCCTGAGGATGTCCAACTTGGGTCAATCAGCATCGTGGTCTTATCGCGGTAGTTAGTTCTGATTGTAATATATCGCTTACGACCTTGGTATTATCCATGGTTCGTTCGACCTTCTGCGAGGAAGTGATGGCCTCAAAGGAAGCGGTGGGGCGGGAGAGAGAGCGCAGTACCGCTCCACCTGACGGTAGAACAGAAGACAAACCGGGCGCCAGAGGACATTCGTCGATCTCCGGCCGCCTTAAGAAGTGGGGTGCGGGTGATGATTTTGAGGAATTCGTCGTCTGTACAGTTATAGGCCCGACAGCCAGCGCTCAGTACTCCATGTGCATCTCTAGAAAATTGTGATCAAAGGGTGACGGTTGCAACGGGTGATGGAAGCTGTGTTGGGTGAGTCGGGTCAATGCCTGCCGGGAGTGGCGAAAGTATGCAATTGCGATTCTAGATCCCTCTGCTATTGGCAAGTAGAAGAGCGCCGGGGTGGATTTTAGTCGGTAAGAGTCCAACAGACCCCTACGCTCCCCCCAATAGACGAAGGACATCCATGACGATCTTCCACCCCGTTAACATAAAAAGCAATCATTGTTTCCTTTTTATATCTGCCGTACAAAACACTTATTAGACGAAAGTACCTGTCCGTGTGCATTTTACTTCTTTGTATCGCTGAACAGTTTTGGTGAATCTCTACTAATATTATAAACGCGAAAGTTTGTAAGTATGGATGGATGGATGTTTGTTATTTCACGCAAAAACTACTGAAAGGATTTGAATAAAACTTTACAGCAATATAGCTTATACATCAGAATAACACATAGGCTACTATTTACCGCGATAACCTACATACACGCGGGCGGAGTCGCGAGCAACAACTAGTTTTACTATGAAGATGCCCTAGTAACTGATCGATAGAAGAGTTGATCGAGCACAACTTCTTAACAACTAAAAGTAGGAGAGGAGAACTTGTAAGTGAGTGGTTCTGTACTATACCGACACAAAATATAAAAGATTAACAAATCTTCATTATGTTTAGCTATTTAAGAGAAGAATTATTTTTAAAGAAATCGTCAATGTAGATTGCTAGAGTAAATTAAAGCAATATCTAGCTCTTGGCAGCCTTTAGCATATGTACAAATATATACTTTGTTCATATGTAAATCATGAATAATATTATCTTCTATATATATAAAAGAGGAAGGTGACTGACTGACATACCCAGAGATCAACGCACAGCCCAAACCGCTGAACCTAGAATAGTGAAATTTTGCATGTAGGCCCTTTATATAACGTAAGTGAGCACTAAGACAGGAATTTTTGAAATTCCGCCCCTAAGGGGGTAAATCAGGGGATGAAAGTCTACGTGAGCGAAGCCACGTGCAAAAGCTAGTCTAATATAAAAACTCTATAGCATTACGTCATCCAAACAAAATGTCAGAGATTCAAAATTATGTGAATAATAATGACATTATACAAAATATAAACTCACCAATTACAAACACTGATACTACAAAATACATAATTGTTTATGTTTCATAGCACAAAATAAATGTGACGCCCAAAGTTATAGACCATTTAAAACAGAGATAACTCTGTGTATCAATTCAAAACATATCATAATATCATCCCGCGTTGATTTTTCATTCAAAATCTTGTTCTAGAAATATTAATAGACAAACTTTTTGTTACAACAATAACAATACAATAACAAGGTCCAACTGCGTATGTTCAATGTTCTCTCTCACTTATCGCAAGGTGACGTCATGGCAGCAACTTATTAAACAGGTTTGATTTAAGTAACTGGAATTATACATATCACTAGACTCGGCTCAGATAACGAATCAAAAGCGAAGTGAAGTATCATTCTAAAAAAATTGATACTTTATTAATGGTTTAACATTCAGACCGTGTAAAGTGTTTTAATTAATCGAATGATAGGTGATGTTTCATAATTTTAACAACATTACAAATTACAAATATACACAGAGACGAATTGTATGCATTGTTGGCACGAGCATCGAGCAGCACCGAGCAACGGCACTCCGCGCAACACATTAAGCCGAGCATCATCATTAAGGCGAGCGTCACTGTCTAATGTGAGCGTCACTGTCTAATCTGGCACTCCGCGGTCCGCGGAGTGCCAGAGGGACACCGAAAGATCGCCTCCTTGCCTTGCGCCGCTGTCCTTCTGTTCCCCGCGCTGCTCGGTGCTCGTGCGCCGACATGCATATGGATGGATTTTTTTTTAAATCTAAATATAAATACAAATAAATAACATTGGAGTATATGTTTGTAACATTAAAATAATTGCTTTTAAATAAATGCATATGCATGCATACGCGATACATGTATCAAAATAACATTGTTTAAATTTTTTGTCTGTCTGTCTGTTTGTTCCGGGTAATCTCTAGAACCGCAGGACCGATTTTGACAGGACCTTTACTGGCAGGTAGCTGGTGATCCAGTGATTTTTTTTTAGACTAGTTTTGTTCTGCGGCGTTAGATTTATTAAAAGCAGGATTGCAAATTTTGGTAAACTATAAACATAGACATATCTTGTTCTAAATTATTTTCTAAATGTAAAAATAACTCTAAATTATATTTTTTATGAGCCTGTTGTGTTCCAATGCTGCAAAAAGGCGTCCCCTGCAACAAGTCATTTCTCTCTATCCAAGGCCAGTTCCGGTCTGCGCGATAGGTGTCAAGATCGTCGCGTTATCTTTTACGGGGTCTTCCTCGTCGTCGGCGTTCATCCGTCCGTCAGTTCGTTCGCACCCGTCGTTGGCCCACCGGTCCGTATTCATACGACATACGTGTCCGGCACTATCCCATTTTAATCTGGCAGTCTTCTTGCCCACATCCTCGACTTTAGTTTTGGAATACAGCGCTGTGTTTCTACTACGATACTGTCGCTTGACACCCAACATTCTGGTTCCACTGCTCTTTGACAAACCTTGAGTCTGAACTTCTGACCCTTCTGTCAAAGATCAAGTTTGAGCACTAAAATACGGGATGGGTAGGAGACATATGTCAAAGAAAGGGGAAGATCCCCTTTCATATACTGTACTGTTTCATGGACAGTTCCAGTAGCTGTCTCAGGCGCTATTGATTCGGCGATCGATCGGTGAACGAAGATTTGTCAATCTTCGTTCAAAGATCCATGACAATGTCCCTCGTTTTCCATGAAGCTGACAGATTTTTGAAGACTTCCTCCAGGGTGCTTGAAAATAGTTTCGGGGATATAGAGTCTCCCAGTTTTAGACCCTTCTCTACTATGAAAGAAATGCATGGAAAATATTTCAAAGATGCGCATAAATACAAAAAAAAAGTTTTTTATTTTATTGCAGTCTTTTGACGACTAGAATTGAACTGAAGTCCGACCGACCGTCTCTGATAATAACCATTCGATTGTCCCGTTTTTTTTTCCAAAAGGTTGCAACCCTGGGTGGACTTGTGATAAGTGCGAGAGAATATACGCAGTTGAAGCTTGACTTGGGTTGTTATTATTTTAACAAAAAGTTTATCTAATCAGTAGTGTCCGACCGAAACTGGTTTTCCAGCCAAAACTGAAACCGAACCTCAGGTTTGGCTCTCAGTTTAAGCCGAAACCGAAATCAAAACCGAAACTAACTTGCCCTTTAAAAATACGTAAGTCAAAACTCTTTTTTTTTTAAGTTTCTATACATTTTAGGTAATTAGGATATGTATTTTTTTATGTATGTTCACCGATTACTCTGTGAATTGTCAACCGATTTTGAAAATTGATTTTGTATTCGAAAGTGCATCCTTCCGAGGTAGACCTATTGGCACCTATTGGATCTTATGATGGGATCTCAAAGAAATCGAGGTAAATCCTTAAATTTTTTAGGCGCGGACCATGTTTTTCATATATTTTCTAAAGCTATTCCGGTATTTGCATCTGGTAGTCATCATTTCATAATGATGAGCTGATGATAGAAGGTACAACTCCTTAACGATTAGAATGTGGAGGATAAATCTTCAAATGTCATTTGTATGTCACCTTTAGTCGTTTTCTTTCAGTTGTTCATGTGAGCTGATAAAAGAAAGCAAAACTTAGTAAAATTTTAGACGTTAGAGAAAGATTTTGCATATCATATACGCAAATAGGGCCTTAGATGTATTCTTTCAAATTGTTTAAGTGCATGCAAAACAGAAAATTGCATTAGGAATCTACACTATGTCTATATGCCTAGTTTATTTTAGTGGGTTTATTTCAATATTTACAATTAGTCTCAACAGTTGTTCTTTGCGTAACGCTTCTTCGCTTCTCATCATGCAGCTTGTCAGAAATTCGTTGGGCTTTTAGTCCTAAAGGGCAACATCTACTGCGGTTACGCGACTTACCGCAATATTTTTTTTAATCCCTGGCCTATTATAATTTTGGTAAAGGTTGCTTAGATTTTTGTAATTGTTCGTATTATTTTGGGATTGGTACTGACTTCAAACTGGTTTTAGGTACCTAGCACACACAATAACACTACTTTGTTTAAATGAATAAATACTTAGAGTACCCAAGAGTTGTCACACAGTAATTTAAGGAGAGCCAATTTATTTTACGCATTTTAGTATTTCTAGGCATGGAGTTTTCGTTTGAAGTTTTTTGAAGTTAGTTTATTTTATTTTTTTATCAAAATTTAATTAAATAGGATTGTCAAGTGTTTGGGGTGGTAAATCATTTAAAATCTATGCAGAACTGATACAATAGTGACCACTATCTGTTTCAGTTTATTTTTAGTTGTGTTTATTTTTTCTTGCAAATTTAAGTGTTGAATAAATATTATTGATACGAACTCACTCTTTACGTTTCCACATATATTTAACAATTTTGAACTACTTGTTGTGTTACTAATAGTGGAAATCGAAAATGCAGAAGTAAGCTAGAAATGTTCCTTAGTATTTGTTTAGAAATTTATATTTGTATTTTATCACAAGCAAAATATTCACCATTTGCTTATTAAATGATTTAGCTAATAAGTAAGCTTATCTTAAAAATATCATAGTTTACGTATTTACATCGAAAATAATATTATTATAATTTTCGTTGAATAAATTTTGCAACAGTATTACAATGGTATTTATTATTACTAAAAAGGTTTGGTCATTTTCGATATCAACTTGTAATGATGGATGAGGAATAAGTTAAAAAAAGATGAATAATAAACCATTTCAAATGGCAAATAGCACTGAATAAATGATAAGATTAGAACTATAACATCACCGTGTCAAGTTGATTTGGTAGTTTTAGAAAAAGCTCAAAGTGATGATAGTAACTTTGTTTTGAACAAGAGTTGAACATATTTTAAAATCCTGTTATATACTGAAATTTTGTGGATATATTAAGCATGTATTTGCATATTCTATGATTAAAGTACGTAGTATACATATTTTTCGTTTTTGTGTCATGAATATGTCTGAACCAAACAAATACAGTATGTCATTATGTTAATCATATATATCTTAAAAGTAAAATCCATTCAATTTACGGGCAGCGAACTTGGCTGGCCATGTATGCGTGTGAGCACTAGTGAGTGACGAAGTTCGCCAAATGATGCACGATTATTCCCACTCACCCGAGTTTCGGCGCGGCTGAAGGCTCGGCCATTTATTGGCCGAATCCAAAACTATCGCCGAAACTAGGTTTTTTGGACGAACCTGGCCGAAACCGTTCCCAAACCTTCGGTCGGTCACTAATCAGTAATAATATTTCTCAAACCAGATATCGAATGAAATATGAACGCGGAATGGTAATATGATATGTTTTAAATTGATACACAGAGTTAAGTCTGTTTTAAATGCTCTATAACTTTGGATATCACATTTATTTTGTTTTATGAAACATAAACAATAATATATTTTGTAGCATCTGTGTTTGTTATTGGTGAGTTTATATTTTGTATAATGTACCTAATTATTTTACTTACAACTTTTAGTCTTAGAAATTTTGTTTCGATGAGGTAATATTATAGTTTTGAATAGTAGACTACATTATTCATCGTTTAAATATGAACCTCTCATTTATATTTACAATTTAAAAAGGCTGATAATCTAGATATTGCTTTAATTTACTCTAGCAATCCACATTGGCGATTTTTTATTTAAATCTGTTAGTCAATCTATACTGTTTCTATATAGAACCATTCCCTCATAAACTTTCCTTGCCAACTTTTAGTTAATAAGAAGTTGTGTGCGATCTAATCTTCTATCGATCGATCTACTTCTACAAGATTTCCTCTATCTCTTTAGTATAATTCACCAAAATTGTTCAGCGTCAACAACAAATAAAATACACAGAGACATCTACGTTTTTTCTTTTTAGGTTTTCGTATCTCAGATATGAAAGTTAAACAATAATTGATACTTGTGAACATAATAACGTACAATTAAAGCAGTCAGTATAGGGAAAACAATTATTCGACTGTGACACAAATTCGCCCTTATTATTTGTAATATGCTTAATTAAATTATTTATTTTAAATTAAAATTAATAAAATAATTGTATACAGGGTATGTTGGAATTTAGAGTTTTTCTTAGTAGTTTTTATCTGTAACTGTACTAGCTAATTCGCGAACCTTCGTCTGCGTCTCTCCAAAAGAAATATTTTTTCACATTTCCCCAATATTTTCGGTCGATACCCGGCTCCTGTTGATCGTAGCGTGAGGTTATATAGCCTTAAACCTTCCTCGCTAAATGGGCTATCCAACAAAAGACGAATATCGGTTCACCCGTTCACGCGTGATGTCGTGACCAAGGCAAATAGGGATTCATTTTTATATAAATAGACAAGAATTAGCAAAATCGGTTCAGTCGTTCACGCGTGATGTCGTGACCAAGGCAAATAGGGATTCATTTTTATATTTATAGATTATCGTTTTCAGCTTTAGTCTCATCGAGTATGTCATTGACGCAATGTGTTGAATTCACCGCAGCACTTGAGGAACTTGCAGATCGCAATGTTCTATCGAATGAAGCGACTATTGATGACTTTGTACCTTATTCGGATGATCAAGATAGATTGGATTGGTCTTTGATAAAGGTAAAGGTATTATATTAAGGATTTGGTTTCAATTTGATGTTTTTACTAGTATCAATCGTTTGCCTGGTACTTTTTTCTGCTTCGATATGGACAATGGCAGACATGGGACCTTGTACAGTTTGTACTTCAAGTTAGGGTATATTTTTGTATTTATTTGACTAGTTATCATCGCCAATAGCGTTTTATATTCCCAGACTGTAAGGTTTTAGTTTATACTAGGAAAGCTGACTATCACAAATTACTAATTAAATTTTCATTATTGTCAATAAGACGGCGTAGTACAATATTCTTTAAATTAAAACCATACATTTACAATTTTCTGGAATAAAATGTTGCTGTACTGTCAAATACACTAATAAGCTCGTTCATCTAAATCGATTAAAATATTTTATCGTTTTATATGAAATTTACATTCTTACTTTAGCTTTAGCTTTTTAGCTTGCGGCTCCGACTGCGTGTATGTCGGTTATCGCAGTGAAAAGTAGCATATGTCTTCGGACATCTGACACATAATGCCTTCTAGTTTTCGCCTAAGCAAACTTTATTCATGGCAAACTAAGAAAACGTAGGGATGTGTTTTGTTATTGCAGTTGTAACAACTCCTTGAGAAGAAATTTATTTATCTTATCAAAGTTCTAATAATATAATAATTACAGTATAATACTTAAGATGATTCACTTTATAAACTGTAGGTATAACTCTCAGAATCATCTATAACATATTGCTAGCGATACAGAATTTGCCATTCTCCTTTAGATACCATTGCATATTTTTATGCTTTAGGGATTATTGCAAAGAATACAATACAAATTTATATGTAGGTATAGGTTAAAATTTTCTATCAAAATTTCAATGTTCCGTAGGTAATACTTGACTTTTATTGCAGCGTGTAGCTTCATCGTTTGAAGAAAACTTCCTGTTATCTCCTTTAGGATTGAATTTATCTCTATCACTTTTAAAAGAAACAACTATTGGGCTCGCACAGCACGAGCTCTCAACTATGTTCCAAGAATGTTTAAATCATACAGAGAGTAGAAAACGTTTAAGAAGTATTACAGAACTGTTAAAGGTAAGTGAAACTATTCCACACATACATTTTATAGTTTAAAATTGAGTAGTGTCCAACTCTTCCATTTAGATTTGGGTGAAAAAAAAAGTCAAGTCAATTGTAAATCTATACAAATAAATAAAACTAAATTCTCTGTTTGTAATTACAAATTAACAATCACTTAGTGCGTATGAACGACATATTACGAAACTTACATTCAAAAATCAATTTTAATTTATGTCTGTCTCGTCTGTTCCGGCTAATCTCTGAAACGGCAGGACCACTTTTGACGAGACTTTTAGTAGCAAATAGCTAATGTTTATAAGCAGTAACTTAAGCTGCTTCTATTTTAATACAAAACTATACAAATTAAAACCAAGGATAGATGAATAATATTCGATTCAAACTTTCCCCATCAGTTAATCGGTATTTCTCATCAAATTTCGAAATTTGATTCCCAAGTCATTGGTACCGAATTTCGTGCATTAGCTAGAAAGTATTTTTTTATTTCAATACACGCTGTCTATGCTACTACTGTTAACAAGTAACAATTATTTTAAAAAACCCCGACAGAGTCAATATCTGCCAATTTTATTAAATTCAGGTTATTTCTTACATTTTTTTCATTTTGTTGTCAGTGTCACTCTCGCGACTAAGACGAATCTATTGACACCGCTCACATAACATTACGACAAGCCGTTTAGGCTCTAGGGCGTGCCAAAGAAATATACACACATACGTACATGTGCACTCGAAAATCATAACCCTCCTTTTTTCGCAGTCGGATAAGCTACTTTCTTTTCGTGAAACTCATTCCCTCACCATGTCCATTAGTTGAAAAAACATTACTGGGATGCCTAATTCATCTCAAATAAATCAATATTTTAAAAATGAAATTATGCGAATAAATTACAAAGATGTGTGATAATGACACATACAGTCTCCGTGATTGATTAGTACATTGCGCATACGCTGAGTGTTATCTTGGAAAAGCTTGCGTGAGAGAGATAGACTCTACCTAGACTCGGTCTCTCTCTCTCTCTCTCCTCAGCGCTCAGCTCAGTTCAGCGCTCCCTCCATATATTGTATGCTCTAAGGGCAACATTCTCCAATTAATGCTCTAAGATATTAATTTCTTCTCAACGATGGCTGAGTTTATGCAAATAAAGTTTATATAAAAATAGTTGAGAGTTACAATTATGGAAATCATTTACACATTACATAAATATGTTAAGCGTTTTGGTAAATGTGTATTGTGGCGACCGAGGCCTTCATGGTGAGGAGGCATACAACCTCCTGTTATAAATGTAAAACTGGCAGGTGAAATCTCCTGTTTGAAACAATTATTCTTAAATTTGATTTATTTAATTCTAAAATTTGATTTTGAAATGCTGAAGAAGAGAGATTCGCTGCAGGAGTCGAGGAGACAAGACCTCCTAGCAGTGAATTATAATTATCTGTATTATCATATTGTAAAGTTCTGATATTATAGTAAAAGCGTATAGATACGTTTAGTCGTGTTATTTCCTAAAATTCAGGTACACCCATTAACTGACTACATAAACCCCTAGGCGTCGTACTTGCAAGAGTACGGTTGCCACAGTATATAATTTATTGTTTTTATGCAATTTTGGGAAGTAAAATATATGTTCAAAATGTAACAAGCAAATTGAGGTAGGCAGGAGAGGAGTTTGGCTTTGGTTAAAAAAGTTATATCGGTCAAAAGGTCACGAATATAATTTTTTTGCTAATATCTCTTGATCCATTGCTCGGAAGTGAATAGAGGTTATCATGAAATTGTTTGTCATGAAATTAGCTAAAATTAAACGCTTTCGGAGTAGAAAGCTTAAAAAGCGACTAGAATGCACTCACATACGGTATTGCATACCGTTGCCAACAACAACATGAACATACACAACTCTGTTGCCTTTTATTCATGTTTTTTTTTCTTAAAAACTTTTCTATCTGACACCTGGGCGTTTTGAGTCCGAAATATAATTACATGGGCATGAAACATGTTGCCGCTCGGTTAGTCTTAAAAGACCTGAATTTTCTCCAAAAACTCAATCGCATAAGTGTCGCTTAGGACATGCTAGAACGAATCAATTCCGACCCAACATTCATGAAGCGCATTGTTACTAGTGGGTTCACGAGTTTGACGTAAACAAACGAAACCGAAAAAAAACAAGCCAAAGTCGATTAAAAGTCAAAGTCATATTGACTGTTTTTTTTTTGTCTCTCGCGTTGTTGTGCACTCGGAATTTCTTGCCTGAAGGTCAAACGGTAAATAAAGAATATTATTTGAGCGTTAAGCGGCGTTTAAGAGAGCTAATTCGACGAAAAAGACCAGATTTGTGAAAAAAAAATTTCTTGAATTTTGCACCACGCTAATGCGCCTTAGCACAAGGTCATCATTATAAACGAATTTTTAGTCAAACACTCAACAAATGCCATAGAGCAACCACTATATGGCTACAGCAGACTTTTTTCTTTTTCCTAAACTCAAATTACCACTTCGTGGCACCCGTTTTCAGTCGGTAGAAGACATAAAGAATAATTCGCAGCGAGACAAAAACTCAATTCCGGAAATAGCGTATAAAAATGTTTTGATGATTGGATTATTCTTTGGCGTAAGTGTATCGTTTCTAAATTAGAATACTTTGAAGGTGATTGATTGATGTTTTTTTTATGTTATAGGGGCAAACGAGCCGACGTATCCCCTGATGGTAAGCGATTACCGCCGCCCATGGACATCCGTAACACCAGAGGCGACACAAGTACATTGCTGACTTTTGGGGGATGGGGAAAGGGATATTGGAAGAAGTTGGGGTATGGGCTTCCGGTATACTCACTCACTCGGTGAAACACAGCGCAAGCGCTATTTCACACCGGTTTTCTGTGACATTTTATTTATTGTAAAACATTTTGTACGCCAGGTATATCAAAACATATTTTTAAGGTATTTCATACTTTTATCTCTTGTTCGTACATTATTTATGCAAATTAACTTATCTTATTTTATTATACAAAACCGGTGGGACTTAGCTAGTGAAAACATAAAGAGCCAATACTACTTCGATGGCAACTGTTATTGATACAGCTTCTTACTTTTCTTTTTTTACAGAAAAACCCTCCCGAAAACATCGCATATCAAAATAGTTGGATCTTCATTCCGTTAGGACACGAAAAACGAGCAAGATTTGAAGACATTGCTAATACTTTTTACAACACTACTATAACAACTGTTAACACACAAAGTCCCACAGTAACAGCAAACGAAATTAACCAGGTGGTTTTCAATGCTACAATGGGAAAAATATTAAATTCTGTTAATGAAGGTGAGTTGACGTGGTCAAAGAACTTTTAGTTTAAGAATTGCTGCCTCAGTGGTTTGTTGTTCGATATCCGGGTGGGACCGAATGTGTGTATAATGTGCAAATAACGTAGTTTTTTTATGAAATAGGGGGGCAAACGAGCAGACGTATCGCCTGGAGGTAAGTGATTACCACCGCCTATGGACAACCCAACACCAAAGGCGTCACAAATGTTTTGCTGGCCTTTGGGGGAGGTGGTGAATAGATGTGTGAAGTTGTTGAGGTTTGGGCCTCTGGTATCCTCACTCACCCGATAAAACACAGCGCACGCGCTGTTTCACACTGGTTATCTGTGAGGCCGTGGTATCACT
Organism: Spilosoma lubricipeda; assembly: GCA_905220595.1. Lineage (NCBI taxonomy): Eukaryota > Metazoa > Arthropoda > Insecta > Lepidoptera > Erebidae > Spilosoma > Spilosoma lubricipeda. The sequence goes on from HG992295.1 coordinate 9,479,492, forward strand.
CTAGTCGAGCCAGCCCATTCATGCCGAAGCGGGCTCTCCCACGGGTGGCTTTTTTTTAATTTAATATATATATAAAATCAGTCAATCTAGCTGTCATAGTATAAGGTATTCTTAGACTGAAATTAGATGGCGTTGAGTTTTTTTTTAATTTTTATTACTTTTAAATAACTTATAGACTAAGTATAAGAACTTTGAAGCCCCAACGCATATAAGTATGCACTCTCTTCCATAGACGGATCCTGAATTTCAGTAAGCCCTATGGTGAAGCGCAGCTTGATGCTTAGTTGATAAAACGACGTAATAGTTTTAAATATTATATTCGCCAATAAACACAATAATACAAGATTATAAAATTATAGTAAAACACGGAACGTATTAGTAACACACACAGAACTGTGTCATGTTCCTAACACACTCATATTTAAACATCTGTCATCTCTTATACCAGCCAGTCCGAGTCCCGCTTGCAAACCTCTTTCTAACACCCTATAAAGAAGAAAATCATTGTTCAAATAATTGTTGTGACACCCATGACCACTCAATAATTTAAAGTATTTTTTTCTACTATACGCCTATCTCTGTAATAGACAAGAGATCACCCATTCCCAGGAATAGTATATGACTATGGCCATATTGGGCAATGAGAGATCTTTTTATACAAAGTACCTATCATTTTAAATTCAGCTATTTTTTTATTAAGGTGACGTGGATGATATGAGGATACTAGTCCTGAACACCCTCTACTTCAAAGGTGAATGGCGCCATCACTTTACACGAAGTGCAACAAGTGTCCAAGAATTTTACGTCTCTCCAACAACTCCGAAAATCGTCCCTTTCATGAAAGTCATTCAAAAGTTCTATTATGCAGAGTCAACAAAATTAGATGCAAAGATTTTGAGACTTCAGTATCTGGTGAGATACCGTTATTTAGTAAAAAGTTATCGTAAACGTTTAAGTATTTTATTGTATTTAATAACGGCTCGAAGTTAACTTCGTGAATATTGCAATTAACAAAAGTGCCACGTATGCCTCAATGGTCTAAGGACATCCTGGTGACCGAGTGACAGAATCAATACAGTAAGTGGAGGCTAAATGTACTACAATGCACATAACAACGCAGCACAGCGCAGTGCAGATCTTGAAGGACTGAGTGGATAGACGGTCCTACACATCGAACTGTTTTACTGACACAGTTTGTTATGCAAGAATAAGTTAAGAAATCTTTCATGCTGCCTACTATTAATATTTCATATTCTTCTCATCCTAGCAATTGTATTGTATTATTTAGCTGCAAAGTATCCGTAGGGCAGAGGTACTTCAAATATCAAATGAGTTTATCCCGGTACTTCACATCTACATATGTACCTATCTATAATATATATAAATAGCATTAGCGTCTTCTATTGCCTGTGGCATGGCCTTATTTATTTATTTATTTATTTATTTATTTATTTAATGGTTTACCAGTAGTTATTACACTAAAACATTTATAAGTATAAAACAAAACAGTAAAAATCTTAATCTAAGTGTACAACTCATGTAGGTAAACACATGATGATTAGCAGCTTAGCATGATGATATATAGTCTTCCTCGATAAATGGACTATCTAACACTGGAAGAATTTTTCAAATCAGACTAGCGGTTCCTGAGATTAGCGCGTTCAAACAAACAAACAAACTCTTCAGCTTTATAATATTAAGTTTAGATATAGATATTTATATATTCATTCATTATGTAAAGTTTCCCATGCAAGATTTAATTTCATATTGTCTAGTTTTTATTAATAATAATTTTATGATCGTAGGACAACAAATTTGCGATGTACGTCATAGTTCCAAACTCACTGATGGGTCTTTCATATGTGGTCGAGAATATACGGCTGCTTCCCGCTGAGCTGCAATTCCTTGAAAACCATATCGTTGATGTCACTTTACCTAAGTTCCAGTTTGTTCACACTTTGCATTTAGATAGGACTTTGAAGGAGGTAAGCTAAATGATTTAAATAATGAAGTTCTATTACCCGTAGCGTCATGTTATACAGCGTGAACAAATTTGATTAGCATAAAAATGATTATAGTGAGACAATCTTGAAAGGTTATTATATTTTTTAAGAACTTTTGAAGAGAATTAAACCATTTTGCGAATCTTGAACCGTTTACGCTGCACACAGAATATAATCTCTAAAGAGGAATAATTTATCCCGTTTTTTTGCAACATTTTTCATTGATTCTTTTAGTTGTACCGCGGTGGGTACCATACATTTAACCATGGCCTTTATTTAGCCTTCCTCGACAACTGGATTATCGAACACTGTTTTTTTTTCCAAATCGGATAGTAGCGTTCAGCCAAGCTTATAAACTCTTTAGTTTTTAACCGGCTTCAAAAAAAGGAGGAGGTTCCTCAATTCGACCGTATATATATTCTTTTTTTTTATGTGTTCGCGGATAACTTCGTCGTTTATGAACCGATTTTGATGATTCTTTTTTTAATGGAAAGAAGATGTCCCAACGGTGGTACCATGATAAGGACATTATTATTTGATAATGGCATCCAAGAGAAATCGAGTTGAACCTTGAAGTCGGTTTTATTTTTGTTAAAATTGTACTTGTATAATATTTTCAAGTAAAGTCTGGATATGACATAAACGCACATTTTGAAAAATCTGTTGCATTTACTTATCTTTTTGCTAAAGCTGGACTAATGCTGAAATGTTGTCATGTTTTAGATGGGTATAAAAGCTGCATTCGATGATTCGGCATTGTATCCAGGTATAGCCACGTGTCAATTTGATTCAAACCGACTAAGGCTTTCCAACGTGATACAACGAACTCTAATTGATTTTAACGAATATGGTGTTGGCGTGTCTTCTTCGAAAGGTATTTAGTGTTTATTTGAACATTACACATCATAATACATTATTTTTAGTAGTACATATTGCCCGCATCTTTAACCACGTAGTAATTGCGATAAAAGTTTCAATGAAATATAAAAATCATTATCATTAAACATACAGAATTCAAAACTATATAATATATTTACTATATAAATTTACATTAAATTCCGTTCAGGGGCTTATTCATGTAAGTGTAATAAACAAGCAAACTCATATTCGTATTGATGTTAATTAGGATTATTGGAACTTGTCGTCCGCGTGGAATAGTGACTTTGGGTATCAATTTTTATACTTTTCAACCTCCCCTTTCAACCCTTTATTCGCATTGAAAAGTAGCCTGTACTAAATGTCTTTTCTCAGGCTCTGGCCTATCTATGTACCAAATTTTACTTAAATCGGTTAAATAGTTTTGGCGTAAAAGCGCGATAGACACACAGAGTTACTTTCGCATTTATAATATTGGTAAAGATAAAAGACATTTTTACAGGAAATACGACTGTTAGTGAAGTGAAGATAGATATAAGAAGCACCAAAGAAGTGATGGGCAACAGACCATTCTGTTTTTTCGTTCAAGATGAGGTGTCAAGGCAAATGTTGGTCTTTGGCGCACTTACAGATCCTACACTTTGAGAAGAAATTATCAAAGCTAATAAAAATATATTAATAAAAATTGGTTTTTGTATTAATTTATTTGTAAATGCGTAAATATAACTAAACAATTCTTTTGACATCAAATTTTGTATTGATATGATATGTATTTTAAGCTAAACGTTAAATGCATGTTTTCGTGAAAGTATTCGTATAATTTACAATCAAAGTAATTTTTGTATATAACGAATTCCCTTCTATGAAGTAATATCTATGTGGCACAAGAGTTGTGTACAATTTATACACACACTTTATTTATTCAGAAACTTTTACAATATTATTACAGGATAAATTCCCAAGGCATATTGCAAGGTTACAACTAATTATACATTATGAAAAACCAAAATATTAAATACAATTAATATTAGATCTTTACCTATGAAATTGCCTTTCTTCAGTACTGGTCATTTTAAATAAAAAAAAGTTTGTTATGACTCTGTATTCTTAATTCAAATTAATTTTGTTTTAAAACCATGACATTCTATTTACAAACGCAGTCTTTTTTTTTTATTTACGTTGTATTTTCATTACATTTGAACATTTTTCGTCATAATGGATACTTTAAAAATTTGTGTAATTATGGAATAAGAGTTCCGTCGTGGCACCAACGCGACGGAAACAGTCAAAGTTATTTAAAACTTGATGACGTAACAAAAGTGTTAAGTTCATAAGTTAGTGCGCACATACAATACTATTGGAGCACCAAAAATACTGGTGAGAATCAATACCGTGGGAGAGCCACGCTTCGGCATGAATGGGCCGGCGCGACCGGAGTGATACCACGGCCTCACAGAAAACCGGTGTGAAATAGCGCTTGCGCTGTGTTTCACCGAGTGAGTGAGGATACCGGAGGCCCATACCCCAACTCCTCCCCACATCTATTTCCCCATCCCCCAAATGTCGGCAACGTACTTGTGACGCCTCTGGTGGTGCGGGTGTCCATGAGCGGCGGTAATCGCTTACTATCAGGTGATACGTCTGCTCGTTTGCCCCCTATACCATAAAAAAAGTAATTCAAAAATAATTTATCAAAATGGCATCAGAATAAAAAAATAGCAAAACCCAACATAAATATTAAGTAGTCGAAGTATTTATCATTTTTATTCCGTTCACAACCCTGATATGTCATTCCAAAACTCTTATTTATATTTGCCTCTTACATTTGCAGAGTAAATAGTAATGTTCTTTATAATTCCCAATTCTATATCGGGACTTCCCCTAGTGGTAAAGACCCATGACCAGTTAGATGATGAGCTAAAGAAATTGAAGTCGTATTACGTCGATGTAAGATTACCAACCTTCCGTCCGGTCTTACTACACCTCAAGAGTTACGGGAATCTTAAAATAAGTAAATAATTTATTTAGCATATTTCTTGATATAATTCCATTGTAAGCCTTGATCACTACCTATTTATCTTCATCCACTGATTATGACTGCACAGTTGGCCATAATGGTTTCAGCGGTCGCCATGGCGCTTGCTACTGTGCTAAGTGTCGTGGGTTCAAATCCCACGCGGTACACCACTTTGTGTGATCCACAAATTGGTGTCCTGAGTCTAAGTGTTCTTTGTGTCCGTTTCATGTATGTTTATAAAGTCCCATGCGACAGTCGTCAGACCCAGGATGTTTACTTCTAATCCGAGAGGGGTTTTTTAAAAAAAACAAAAAAATATTGTTGCTGGGTTATGTGAATAGGCAGCGAATCAAAAGAGGGATGGATGAATGGTGTCGGTGAATGATCGATGAACCGTCCATAGACGGTTCTTCGCCCACTAGATTTGATTAATTTTTATTTATTTATGTTATAATGCTGATCTGATAAATGCAGTTTATAAATGATAATATTTCACAGACCGAAAATGTTTAGTCGTTAATCATCAACAGCCTTTAACAGTTCACTGCTGGACACAGGTCTCTCCTTAAAAGGAAGATACCCTTGGGAGAGCCACGCTTTGGTTCGACCGTTGTGATACCGCGGCCTCACAAAAAACCGGTGTGAAACAGCGCTATGTTTCCCCGAGTGCGTGAGGATACCGGAGGCCCATACCCCAACCCCTCACCTATCCCCCTCCTCGTTTTCTGTGAAGCCGTGGTATCACTCCGGTCGAGCCGACCTATTCATGCCAAAGCGTGGCTCTCCCACGGTAGGTAAAAGTATGTGTTTCTTTGTTTTGTTATAACTAACCTATTTTCCCAGGGTGCTCGGTGCTAAAATTCCCTTTCGATAGAACAGCAGAAATGTTTGTCAATAGACTAGACTAGTCTAGACAAAAAGATGCAGCTACTACTCCACATAGGAAGAATCTTTAACCTTAATATCACGAAAACTTATTTGGAAATTGTGTGATATTTATGATGTTGTACATTTTTCAGTTAGAAATCCTATGATTAAATATCTTATATCTCTTTTTATTTTTTGTTTATTCATTTTAAAACTATTACCAGATCCTGATTGACTGATGCCTTAAGCGATGAAGACGTAGGTAGTGATAATCAAATACATCAGGGGTGAACTGTGAGTTAACGTCAAGCTTAGGGAAGGGGGACGGTGGATCACCGAAGATGTTGACTAGGGTTTCAAGATCGAATTCTTGTGTCTTGAGATGTGCCTATATAATATTTTTTTTTTGCAAAGTACATTTTAAATTGGTGCCATAGAAATGTCACAATTATCGAATGAATACGGACAATGTTAGGAGCAAAAAGATAATAAACTATATTTTTGAAATTTACAAGTAAGGCCAATGATACCACACAACGCATATTTATTTCAAATTAGCTGAACCCCGCGGTGTTACCCGCGCTTATTAGCGGCAGCCGTTCCAGAGAAAACCCGGAACAAACAGACAGTCAGACAAAAATTGAAAAAAATGCTATTTTGGTATACATGTGCCGTGTATAGTGGTACACACACATAGGCATTTAGTAAAAAGCGGTTAGACACTCCAATTATATTTATTTGTATACATACCTATATTAAATATTTCGGACGTCTGACACACAACAACGCCATCTAACTTTAATATAAGTAGAAGTTCTACCATGACAACTAGGTTGACTAATAGAATACTTATTTATCTTTACTAATATATAAAGCTGAAGAGTTGGTTTGTTTGTTTGAACGCGCTAATCTCAGGAGCTACTGGTCCGACTTGAAAAAATATTTCAGAGTTAGTTAGCCCATTTATCGAGGAAGGCTATAGGCTATATATCATCACGATAAGACTAATAGGAGCGGAGCGCCAATCGAGAATGTTTCAAAAACGGGGGAAAATTAACACGCTACGGACAATAGGAGACGCGAACGAGGTTGCGTGGGTCGGCTTGTTTATTAATAAACGCTTTCTGCATTACATCTTGCATGAGGCGAACGCATTGCCAAATGGCCTTTTCTACCAGTAAACCTTTGACAGAGAATCAATAAACAATAAATCAATAACTATAAGATAACAATTAACCTTTAAAAATACAGAGATAGATGTACAATTGAATGTTGGTAATAATATTGAATAATCAAGCTCTGGTGTCTCTGGTAAGTCTCTGGTGCAGAGGATGTCCGTTGACATCCAGTAGGGCAACGCTGCTAGTATCATGGGCACTTTTGCACCGGGAACTATCCAGAGTGGGTTTTTATAATGACAAGAATTATATTTGATTACTTACTTATTAAATTTAAAAAAAATTTTGAACTTAAAAAAATGTTGCATTTTCATTGAATTTTATATTTATATTGTGTTGTGTGTGTATTTAAATACTGAATAAAATGTAAACAGTTATATTTCAGGATGAGATTTTGAAAATATTTCTGTTAGCTGTTTCTTTTAAAATTCTGATTTTGGATTTAAATGTATCACGGATAGTTAATTTATAAAGATTTTATATTTATAACACACTTTCAATACATATTTAATGATCGCTTAACCACTGTATCATGCATTATAAAGTAGACTGGACACATCTGCGTACCCCTTCAGAGGGTAAAGGCGTGATTAATAAATAAAGAATAAATATTTTCGGACATCTAACAAACAACGCCATCTAGCCCCAAACTAAGCAGAGCTTGTATTATAGGCATTAGACAACTGATATAAATACATTTATACCTACTTTGTAAATACATACATATTATACAGAAAACACCCAAATTCCGAAACAAAGATATGCTGATCATACAAACATTTGATCCGACTCGGGAATCGAACCCAAGATTTCGAGCACAACAGTCGCATACGCTACCACTGCTACTGAGGCAGTAAACATTGGTATACATACATACATTAGGACTCTATAGTATTGACTGCACGGATGTTATAGTGCCACGTTCATCTCACCGCTTTATACTGCAATGGTATTGTAATTTCGATTCCCACATCTAAAACCACTTAAGAGCAGTGCCGGATTTATATTTTTTATGAGTGTAGGCCACTTTATTTCCGCCGCCTCATGTACATATTTTTCTAAAATAAAAGTTTTCCATTTTTAGTAAAGAAGGCCTTAAAATTAAATAAACGAATGAATTAGTCATTACGAAAGACCGTAAAAAGATTTTTTAATAGCAAAATCATTTATAATATCATCATAGTTTATGGTGTCCATTGTCTCTGCTTCTATGTAGAGCAGAGCTAGAGAATTCATTTTTTCTTGAGACAATGAAGACCTTTGATAATTTTTCACGCGTGTTAAGCAGGAAGAACTCCTTTCTTCAGAACAATTTGTAGTCGGAGTAGAAAGTGCAATGTGGAGAGTTGTATCCAAGTTAGGGTAAACATTAGACAGAGACTGATTCCTCAAAAATATTGAGAGACTGAGTAGTGAGTTTGATCCAGGCTTCACTGCACACTCTGTAGTTTTATCAGAGCAAATGTGACTGTGAAAATGCACACATTCTTGAATCAAATCGTCCTCTAAATCATTGGTATAATATTTCACGAGAGACTTGGCTTTTTCTGCATTCTTCCAATCATTGAATCCTTCCTCGTCTAACTGTTTCCTGTTCGCAATAGATCCAAAGGCCGAACAGGGTCCACAGAATACGGGGCCTTTGCTTTCTGAATAGACGAGCCAATTCCTTTCTCTAACTTCATTTTTCTTCTTTTTTTTATAAAATATATTTTTTGGTAAATAACGACGATGATCGGAATACATTCTCAAACTTTTTGTGAAATGACAGGATTTGTTTTGCTCGAAACCATTTCTTGCAATAATATCTCTCGTTAAATCATTTATTTCCCATAAGGCTGGATCTCTGTTTAGTTTTAAGGTTGATTCAATTTCAATAAACGTCGCAACAATAGCCATTTCTTGGCTGTCTGACTTTGTATTACCACTTGTTGAAGGTCTTTCGGTGTCAGAATCAGAAGGATGAGCAGGTTTTACTGAACTCGAATGATCCGACTGATTACGATGGTACAGACACCTCAATCGGAAGAGAACCTTGTTCATATTCATTTTCCTTACTACTAGTAGTCCTCGAATTCGCTTGAGCAATACGTCAACTATCGCTGCTGTTTTCGTTTCGATGCTTGCAAACCAAAACATTGGCGCGGTCGTTGGGCGTCGCGTCGGGCGCAGACGGCTGGGAGAGTGCTGGCACGAAGCAGGGGTTATTACGTTGCCACTGCCGCCCGCCCGCCTCGCTGCTCTCATCTATCGACTATCACTCACGCGATAATATAGGTTTCGATGGGAATGACTTTCTATATATTTTTTAAGTATAAAAAACCATAAAAAAGGCATTGAATGTGTTTACTTTTATCCTCTGAAATCAAGTAACTCTCCTCTGAAATCTGCCGCCCCTAGGACGCTGCCGCCCCTAGGCCGCGGCCTATACGGCCTATTTATAAATCCAGGACTGCTTAAGAGTGATTCAAAATACTAGATGGCGTTGTATATTAGACGTCTTAAATATTAATTAATAAAAGCACCAGCTTTCAAATGAAAGAACGAATCATCATCATCGGTTCATCCAGCCCAAAGTTATGACTTCAAGGTAACAAACATAAAAATCTGTTAATAAAATAAACACAGATTATAAATTATTCTTGGTAAAACATAAATGTTTGTTATGTCTCATTATCATCATCAGCCCACCGCAGTCCACTGCTGGACATAGGCCTCTCCAATTGCACGCCCTTAGTTCGATCCTCGGCTTCTCGCATCCAGCTCCTGCCAGCCGTCCTGCGCAAATCATCACTCCACCTGGCCTGTGGACGTCCTACACTATGTTTGCCGAATCGCGGTCTCCACTAAAGAGTCCGTGTTAATCCGTGTTATGTCTCTCAAAAAGAAATTCCACAATGCTCACTAATTATAGATTATTGAATCTTAAATAAGTATAACTTATAAGTTCAATATTGGAAAACTTGGTGACAGAAACTTTGTTACTATAAGTGAAGGTAAATAAGACATAATAACACCACAGTTATCTTATATGATTTATTGTATTTTCAAGTAAAAAATTCGTTTCGCACACACAGGCCGAAACACAGATCAAAAATCCTGCTTTTATACATCTTAACTTATAATCGCTTACTTTTATTAAAAGTCAAACAATGATATACAAATAAAAGCATTAGACACGAAAAAGCATAAAAACCTTTATGGACTATATAAATTATTGCAAATGATGAAATAAACAGATAAATTAATTAAAAAGCTTATTTGTGCGATTTGCCAAACATTTGTTTACAAAATCTAGAATTCCTGTGAAAGTGACACCCTGTCTTACGTAATTCTAAATAATAGGGTAGATGACATACTAAATTAGTTACTTCTGACAAAACGATTACTTTGTATGAAAGAAATTACTAAATACAAACTTGTGACGTCACTGTTTTAGAAAATTTGTAACAAAAATAATAATTATATTTTCCGAGATGTTTTGTAGTATTCCTTTTAATGAAGGAGACGTCGATGTTTGTTTACGATGCAGTCATCAACCCTATTGCAAACGCTTTAGACTAGTTTGAAAGCTCCATCTATGAGTGTAGGGTCAGATACTCTTCCAGTCACTAGCAACTGTCTCGTTACCTCGTCTTGAATGAAAAACAAAAACGGCCTGTTGGCCACCACCTCCACTTGACTTTCAGTATCTTCGCCGAATTTATTTACCAAAGCAATTTCTGTAAAAAGAAAACATTTATATTTTAAATTTAATTAATTAAACTATAATTAATTGCAAACAAATCTGTGTTTATTTGCAATTAATTAAAGTTATGGTAGATGGCGGTGTTTCCCGCCCGTGCCGAGCCGTCGGTCCCGGTTATCGAACGTTTATGGCAATTGTTATTTGGGAAATCAGTGCCCTGAAATATACTGACAACTAGTTCAATCTACTAATTCAGTTCAAGCTCAGGGTTGCGGAGGACCGATGCCAGGTCGCTCCGTTTTTTTTATTTTTTTTATTTTAAAATACGCCATCTAATCCCAAGCTAAGCAGAGCTTGTGTTATGGGTACTAAACAACTGATACAAATACACATATACTTTTTTTGTAAGTACACACATATTATACATAGAAAACTCCCAAACGCCCAAACAAATATTTGTAGATCATACAAACATTTGGTCCGACCCGGGAATCGAAGCCGACACCTCAGGATCAGCAGTCGCACACGCCAACCGCGAGACCTACGAGGCGGTCAAAAACGTCGTTGTCGTCGTTAGTTGTTGAAAAACTACCGGTTGAAATAGCAGCCGAATCCAAATAATCTTGGGAATGGTAAAGGCTAGGAAGGTGACGATATTTAATTAATATTAAAAATAAAATTAATTAAAGCAAACTCCGAGTGGTGACCGATTAAGCATACGGAGTGTCACCCCATTTGATACCGTGGGTTACGTAAGAGCAACTAGCGACTAATGAAGCAAACTTTGCAGGAACAACACTGCAAAGAGAAGTAAAACAACTCGTCTAGCCAGTGCGGTATAGTAGGCGTAAGCCAAAGCCTACTTGCACACTTCTGAACGACTATAACTACCCATTCTTCATGAATATTTCTTTGATCACCTCTTTTTAAAATGTATATACGTTGTTTACTAAAAGATAAGAAAATCTTTATTAATCTATACTAATATTATAAAGCTGAAGAGTTTGATTGTTTATTTGAAAGCGTTAATCTCAGAAACCACTGATTTGATTTGAAAAATTCTTTCAGAGTTGGATAGTACATTTCTCGAGGAAGGCTATAGGCTAAATATTATCACGCTAAGACCAATAGGAGTGAAGCACCAATGGAGAATGTTTCAAACCGGGAGGAAATTATCACGCTACGGGCAATTGGAGACCCAAACGAGTTTGTGTGTCTCAGCTAGTAAAAAATATAGTAAGTACCTGTAGCAGCGTATGCAACACTACCAACTTCATTAACCTCGATACCGGATCGCTGCAACACTTTTGAAATCTTGATTCGCTCTGAAAGATATTGGCCGCGAGCAATACCAGGGAAAGATGCAGTATCTTCGAACGCATCTCGGATGCCCAACTAAATTAATTAAAACATGTTAATTAACTAAAAAACACTAGTTTGCCATTTTAATCGTACTTAAAGGTAATGGTGCTGTTGAAGATGGCATTGGCACAATTATACCATAATATTATTTCAAGTACGTTGTCTTTAGTCTTATGCTTAGCATCCCCCAGTTCTGGTAAAATATGAGTCTAAACTTTTTAGAGTAAATTTCAAAAGAACGACCAAATTGAAACGGAACCACAGGGCAAGCAACAGCTTTTAAATAAAAAAAAAACATCAAAATCAATTCACCCAGTCGAAAGTTCCGAGGTAACAAACATAAAAAAAAATACAGTCGAATTTAAAACCTCCTCCTTTTTTGAAGTCGTTTAAAAAACACAGTCACTTCTCACAATAAATAACAGTACAGGTACAATTCCGTATGAATCTTAGGCTAAACTTAAATAAGCGGATTGGTAACAAAAACTAAACTATTTCAAGTACATGTTAAAGTGTGTAGTTGAATAAAACGTATGAGTACGTTAAGTTCGCCTCAGTGACAAAAGTATGACGAGTTTAAAATAAAGTAGCATCTCTATATGGCATCATACTATTAATAAATAAATAAAACAAAAAGATAAAATACTAAGCCTAACTATGTATAGGTATATTACACATTTATGTTAACTTACTTCCTTCAGAATTCCACCCAGCTGCGAAGTGTAATCAAACTTGAACTTAGGTAATTTAACGTCTACGTAGTGCTCCCGAAGATTGTTCATCTCAGTTCGCAGTACATTGATATTGGACATCACGCGAGATATACCCGACAGGTCATTTGGAACTATTATATACATTGAGAATTTATTACCCTGCAAAGATTTAAAACAAGTTCAAAAATCTGTTTTCAAATTTAGGTACGAATTTGGTTTCCAAAGAACATAAATTACTTATCAGTTTAATATATAATACAAAGATTTGTTAGTTCCACCATCTTTAAAGTTGTTTCCATTCCAAATAGCAGTTTAACTAGATATATATTTTAAAGATTTATGAAAGAAAATAATTATGTTCTCGTATTTATTATGTATAAAACCAGGTGAAGATCAAAACTATGGATATAAACGCATGTGAAATTGCCTACTGAAGAATTAATTACACTAGTCGGTCCTCCTACTAGAGAAATTCATTCTTAAAATTAAACTCACTTGTTCTTTACTACTATCAAAGGTAATGATAACGAACTGGTGAGGTTAAGTTCATTACAAATGAGTTTCATTTTAAGAATATATTTTAACAAATTCCACCAAATGCCAACAATCGAGAGAATATATTATATTAGTAAAATATAAGCTTAAATCTTTACCAAATAAGGCATCCTTAAAATCTTTGCCCTTAATCTTGTAGACTCGGTGTAGTAGAATTTCTCGTTGACATTCATGAAAGGTATTTCCTTTATTACATTTGGAGAGATGTAGAACTGGTCAGACTTGGTCTCGTTGGGTGCAAACTGGTGGCGCCAGCTGCCCTTGAAGTAGAGTGCGTTCAGAACCAACACGGTGACGCTAGCGACATCATCTGACCAAAAAACAGTTAACAGTTGAGTGCTGAAGAGCTTATTTCAGCCGTATCTTATTTAGTAGTATTTCAATTCACGAAATTTTAATATATATAAAAAGAATTTTTAAAATCGGTCCACTAATGACGGAGTAATCACCTATAGAATATACCTTAAGAAAAAAAAACAATCAAGTTGAGAACCTGCTCCTTTTGGAAGTCGATTACAAAGGAGTTTCTATTACCTTTTTTAGTGTAAGATAGCTAATTAATCAAGAAAGGTTATAAGACATCACGCTCCAAAAACAGACTTCTTCACTTCCATGCCTCCAGATTATGGTAGATATTTGAATATAGATATTTATAAGATTCATGTTTATTCCTATCAAAATTCATAGCAAATTGGTTCGTAGGAAAAAAATCTCAGTTTAATAGGAAGCGATGACAGTTTCATTGAAATTACTGGCAATCAAAGTTTAACGACTCATGTTAATGTAACTATGGTAATGTATTATAACTATCTGGGACTAATTGGTATTTCCAATATGACACAGGAACTGAGCTGTGTTTAACACAATTACTGCTATTTATAATGTGATAAATTTGTGTACGTATTGTGGTAATACAAAAGGTATTGTGATTCAACTGTGTTACGACAAACCACGCACTAATTCATTACACTTGTGCCTTTGTGGATAAATTGTTTTTACTGTTACTGTATAGGTATATACTGTTACTATATTTTATTACTATACTAGCTGAACCCCGACGGTGTTACCTGCGGTTATTGTTGTACCGCGAGTAACGGCGCGGGGCAAAGTTAGTCTAAAAAAAAGTCTAAGTTACTCCCTGGATCATCAGCTACCTGGGAGTGAAAGTCCCGTCAAAATCGGTTCAGCCGTTCCAGAGATTACCCGGAACAAACAGACAGACAGACAAAAAAAAATTAACTACATTTTTGGTATATGTACCGTGTATACATACATATGCATTTAGTAAAAAGCGGTTATTTTAATGTTACAAATAGACACTCCTATTTTATTTATTTGTATAGATCTATAGATATAATAGCTTTATCTACATTTATAAAAATCATTTTCTTTCCATGTCCTTCCTCAATAATGAAAGTACCTCTATACCAAATTTCACTAAAATCGGTGCCGTGGTTTAGCATTGAAAGCGTAAAAATCAGAGTTACATTCTAATTCATAATATTAGTATGAATAAACAACTTACCTTCGCTAACTAAATTGGAAATCTTGCCCTTTGTGATATTAGAGACCCATGCGTTTATTTGCTGAGCGGCTTCAGGAGGATTCTGGAAGTCGACAGTCTTCAGCTCGGTCTTATAGAACTCCTCAGCAATCGCTGCGAACATTTGCTTTGGTCGAACATTGCTGCCGACATAAACCCTACTGCCCACGTTCAAGATATATTGAGGTGATTCTTTCTGAAATATTAATATAATTTATTTATGGGTTTCTCTAAATTACATTAAAGTTCCCGGAGATTTAGTAAAATTATATTTTTTATAACAACAAAAATTTTGAACCTGCTAGAGTACTGAATTGTTGAAATGTTTCGAGGTTATATTATAAGGCTAGCCGACCTGGCAAACTTCGTACCGCCATATTTAGATCTGTCTCAGCTTCCCAAAAAAATCTTGTACACAAACCTTGTCATAACAATAACGAACGAATTACATAATAAAAATAATTAAACATTTAATTTAGTGCAGCCGATCGGAAGTTATGCGCGTACATACATTTCGGCGATTCGTTTTTATATATATTATGGATAAGTACTACTACCATTCATATTGTATTCATTTGTAATCAAAACTGGCTAAGTGCGAGTCAGACTCGCGCACGAAGGGCTCCGTGCCAATATTTATAAAAACGAAAAAAAAACATTCGTTGTATGGGAGCTCCATTAAATATTTATTTAATTCTGTATTTTAGTATTTGTTAGTATAGCGGCAACAGAAATAAATCATCTGTGAAAATTTCAACTGTTTAACTACCACAGTTTATGAAATAGAGCTTGGTGACAGACGGACGGATAGCGGAGACTTAGTAATAGGGTCCCGTTTTACCCCTTGGGTACGTAACCCTAGAAACTACTGGAAATACATAATTTATCGACTATTTAAGATACAACTATCATGGTCCATTTATTGAGGGCTTCCCTAAAAACCACATGACGCATAAACAATTACGCAAAAAAAATTACGAGATTTTCAAAACAGTCATCAATTAAGTTAGCAATATAATCAAGTCAGCAAAATTTAGCTTTTTTTATGTTTGGCCCTGCCAAAATGACTCTACTCTGCCTGATGGAAAGCATAAGCAGAATCCAAGAGTGGTGGCCACCATACTGCGATTACAGACAACGCAACAATGCAGTATGGAGACCCACACTATGGCGGACTAGTGATGCTTCTGCATCATTGGGCCTCCGGTCTCGCACTCACCAACGAAACACGACAGCATGATCGCTGTCATTTTGCGTTGATTTTCTGTGCGAGGGTAGTACCGCCCCGGTCGAGCCGGCCCGTTAGTGCTGAAATCAGCGTGGCTCTACTACCTTGACTACTACTAGCTGTACGTAAGCTCCCTAAATATAATAAAATAAAATAATATTTTAATCTGATTGATTTAATCCTGGCTGGTGTCACGTTTTTAAAGATTTTATGTTACATACTCGGACTTACTTCATTTTTTTATATACTGAGCTTACATAACCACGAAAGGTTACTCTTAGCTTTCGAAAATATAACTTTGCAACTTAGGGAGTTGTTTATTGACTTTAAAAAACTAATGTTCAGGAAAATCTGCTCAGTCAATGACTAAAGCTAGTTTACAGCATTTGTACCTAATACAAAATGATCAAATCGACCTGTTTGGAAAACAATAATATGACGTCAATAGTAGCAGCAATTTTTTGTTTACATCCTTATAAAAAGCAGTGATTATTGCCTTAAAAAGTCTACGCAAGACAATCACGACAAACTCACACGTAGATAATAAATAGAAGTATACCATAGGGTTTAAATAGGTACGATACAACGATAATATATATTTACTAGCTGAACTCCGCGGTGTTACTCGCGGTCATTGTAGTACCTGCTATCTGCCAGTGAAAGTCCCGTCAAAATGGGTTCAGCCGTTCCAGTTTACAGACAAAAATTGTAAAAATGTTATTTTGGTACATGTTTCGTGTATACATATGCATTTATTAAAAAGCGGTTATTTTAATTTAAAAACAGACACTCCCATTTTATTTAGTTGTATAGATTACTTTAAGCAAGGTTAAGTAAGTTTTCGATAGTATCCAAGAAACCGCTATGACACTGGGAAAAAAATTAAGGAAACACAGTAGGCAAACAACACGACATCCTTATATTAATATTAACCCTAATTAAGTGAAAAAGACATGCTTACTCAACAATACAATAACTAGTACTAATTACTTCCAACTCTATAGTAAAGAGGTAACGCTATAGTTAAGCAAGTCATTTTATTCCGGTGTATAAGTATATGGTAGGAAAGGGACATAAAATATTACAATGTAAGCTGTCCAACAATTTTCAAACCACTTCCCGGATCACTGAAGGGGAAGGATTGCAACCCTCGTTTTTGTCTTCCTTGTCGAATGATTTATGTACGGCGATGCGGAATAATGGATTAGAAGAGGTATTGAAATTATATTGAATCGATGCCGTACAAAATTAAATGACCAAGCTTACCAACTGTAAATAAAAAAACCGACTTTGTGGCGCACTATTTTTGTACGGCACTAAGTATTTTCTTATTATTTTTCATGGATAATAATAAAAATATTTTCGGACATCTAACACACAACGCGATCTAGTCCCAAGCTAAGCAGAGCTTACAGAGACAACTGATATAAATACATTTATATACTTTTTTTTGTAAATACATACATTCTATACATAGAAAACACCCAAACTCCGAAATATTTGTAGATCATACAGACATTTGGTCCGACCCGGGAATCGAACCCGAGACCTCATGATCAGCAGTCGCACACGCCAACCGCGAGACCAACGAGGCAGTATCTATCAATGGTAAGAATGTAAATGTGAATGTACAAATATATATGACCAAAATGCTATACTCCCTCTTCCTGTGCTTTTGAATTCTCTCCTGCACTCAGTTGGACGGCGCACAAATGTCGGCATAGTGCTAAATGTTATTATTTATGCCCCTGTATCTTTGTAAGCATATCTCCTGGACGTTCAAATGACTCATTAATTTGTGACACTGTATCTATTACTCACCCGCTAGCCAATTACATTACATTCTACAACGCAAAACGAACTATGTCACGTAGTCAAAAAACTAAAGGAAGCGCATTAGTATGAATAAAAAAGTTCTGAATCCTATTACTCTCTACTAAATAAAAATCCAAATATACATACGAATAAGAAGTAGTGCATCGAATAATTTAAAAAAATTACAACTTACCTTCAAAGAATCTATGATGCTGGTAAATTTCTGTCTAACAGAACTTTGGTCTGAACTAAAACCCAATATTGACAATAACTCATTCTTAGTGACGCCCGTAGCCGCTTCTGTGAGAATGGCGAGCGCCAACTTTAAGCCCAAAGGAGACAGAAGAAAGTTCTCATCCGATGAGGCGGCTACACGCTGAAAAAGAAGGTGAAATAACTTGCTATAATTAAACATTGATAGATACAAGCATCGCTCTAGTCCACTGTCCTATATATTGGTACAATACCACAATTGCATTTGTAAAATTTATTCTACACTAGCTCAGTCCCGCGGTGATTGTCGTACCGCGGGCAAAGCTAGTCTAAAAAAGTAGCCTATGTTACTCCCTATATCTCTCATCAGTGAAAGTCCCGTCAAAATCAGTACAGCCGTTCCAGAGATTACCCGGAACAAACAGAAAGCCAGACTGACAGACCGACAGACAGACAGATAAAAATGGTAAAAAAATACATTTTTGGTATATGTACCGTGTATACATGCATTTAGTAAAAGTCGGTTATTTTAATATTACAAGCAGACACTCCAATTTTATTTATTTGTAAGATTTGACCTATGGTGTTGATCTATAAATTTTGTTATGTTCAAGAAAATTAAAATAAGACTTGGAATAATAATTTGAATTTATTGCAATTTAATTTGCCAAGATTTATTAGCAACCAGAGAGTTAATTAATACATAAGACTTAATATTTTAAAGGTGGACATATTTACGACGAACTAGTTCTTTGTGAGGCATTATTCGAATGCAATGACCCGAGTTCCACATTGTTGTGGCCTTCAGCCGTGATTGAAGCTCAAATGGTCGAGGTGTAAAGTACCTTGGTTAATGTCCAATCGAATACGTCATAATCTATTTCAGGAGGATTATAATAATCATTCTCATAATATTCTTCCTCTGTGGTGGTTTCGTTTTCGATGACAGGCGTGACAGCTGATGCTTGAAATTGGCTGTCAGCAGCTAGAGGTATGCTACCTTGAGGGGCATAACCAAAGACGTCATGAAGCACTTGGTCCTCGATCCGCAGCTGTTCGCAGGAACATAATGAGACGGATACTGAAATAGAAACATTTAATTATATGAACATTCAAAGTATATGCAGGCAAGACACCACAACGGGTATTTTTAATAATAGGAATCCATGAAATAAACAAAACAAGCATCTCAATAGTTGATATGCTACATTATTGCATTGTCTGCATTCGCAATCAGTATGTAGTACCACTACTCTTGAATTCTGCTTTCCATCAGAGAGAGAAGGATCAATTTGGCAGGTCCAAGTATAAAATAAACTAACTGTGCACATTATAGGAATCTTAGTTATTCTTAGGCTAAAAATTTGCAGAACATTATAAAGCTATAATATTGAATTTAGGTAATAAGAAAAATAATTACCAAATGAATTTCCATTTCGAAATAAAGTAATGTAACCGCGCTATGTTCTCCCGCAGAGTAAGGGAGATCAGAGGAGAATCTGATTAGTTTTTTGTTCAAAGATTTGGTTCCTCACACCTCGAATAGTCACCAGAATCATACTAAATCAATGATGTGAGCTACTTGTAAGCTGAACACTTGGTTTTTTTTTCAAATGAAATAAATTCTTAGATGAAACAACAGTTTTACAATCAAGTCAATATAAGAGCTGTTGCTATCAATTTACTAACTTTTTATGTAGCAGTATCAGAATCTAAATACATACGTACTTACATTCCAAAAATTGCACATACGTGTCATGACTAAGGTAAGTACCACTATTTCCGTTTCTAGAAACTAAGAATCTAAGAACCCTATTAATTTATTATTTCAGAGAACTTGTTTTAAATAAGGAAAAAAATCAATGACCGGTGCCATAAATTAGAGTATCCGACGGGTAAAACCTTATAATTTTCCGGCAGGTAGTATTCACAAAAGATTTACGTCAATCTCCATGAATCAGACTATACGAATAGATCTATACTAATATATAAAGCTGAAGAGTTTGTTTGTTTGTTTGTTTGTTTGTTTGTTTGTTTGAACACGCTAATCTCAGGAACCGCTGGTCCGATTTGAAAAAATCTTTCGCTGTTGGATAGTCCATTTATCGAGGAAGGCTATAGGGTATATATCATCACGCTACTACTAATAGGAGCGGAGCAACAATGAAGAATGTTTCAAAAACGGGGGAAATTTTCACGCTACGGGCAATATAAGGCGCAAACGAGGTTGCGTGGGTCGGCTAGTATTCAATATGTAGAAATTAAATTTTGTGACAAAAATAAAATAATTATGGACATTGGAGACGTAACAAATTGATACAACTTGAGAATAATTAGGTACATTTATTAGGATATAATATAAGAAAGGTTTATTTATACATATTTTACGTATGTATTAGATGGTTTTAATTGATTCAACTACAGTAGGTATATCTATTTCACTGGGCCATTGACAAAATAGGTCGGGACTGGGCGTTAAATATTCAATATTACATGTAAGCAAAAAAGATAATTGTATTTTTCACCACAGTATCTATTAATGTGAATTGTTAGTATTAAAATAATGAACAATTCAAGTGGAAATGGTCCGCGTTATCTGTGGCTGTGTCGAAAGATTTATTTAGGTAGACAATTGGTTATTAATTATTGCAACATAACTACAGAGAATATCTGCAATGGTTCAGTAATAAATTTCAAAGAAAGTGGGACGAGAAACGTACAGGGAAACGTAACTGTTTCTCAAAATATATAGAGTGCCTGTAAATACACTTTTTGATTAAAAAGTCAATAGGACACGAAAATAACTAATCGCAATTTTGTAAAAAAGTAAACTATACTAATATATAAAGCTGAAGAGTTTGTTTGTTTGTTTGAACACGCTAATCTCAGGAACCGCTGGTCCGATTTAAAAAAATATTTCAGTGTTAGATAGCCCATTTATCGAGGAAGGCTATAGGCTATATATCATCACGCTAAAACTAATAGGAGCGGAGCACCAATGGAAAATGTTTAAAAAACGGGGGAAAATTATCACGCTACGGGTAATAGGAGACGCAAACGGGGTTGCGTGTATCTGCTAGTTACCTTATATTTAACGTCATTAATGTACCTAACATTTTGAAAGTGTGCGAACATATTGTGTGGTTCTAAAATATCCGAGAACCGTCAAGATACTCCATAAGTATTTTTTTAAGAATAAAGATTCACAATATTTTTTTTAGCACTAGCTAAACCCCGCGGTTGTACCCGCTGTGCAACAACAACCGCGAGTAACGCTGCCGGGTAAAGCTAGTCTAAAAAGGTAGCCTAAGTTACTCCTTAAGTCATTAGCTATCTGGCAGTGAATGTCCCGTCAAAATCGGTCCAGCCGTTCCAGAGATAAGCCGGAACAAACAGACAGCCAGACAAAAATTTTACGATTATTTAAAAAATTAATTCGATTATTATGTTTTTTTTTATCACGATTTTTATTAAACCTGCCATCAGGTGATACGTCTGCTCGTTTGCCCCCATTTTGTTAAAAAAATGGTTTTTACTAAATGCATATGTACATACACGATACATATACCAAAATAACATTTTTTTCAATTTTTATCCGTCAGCTTGTCGGTCTATCTGTCTGTTTGTTCCCGCTAATCTCTGGAACGGCTGGACCGATTTTGACGAGACTTTCCCTGATAGGTAGCTAATAATGTAAGGAGTAACTTAGGCTTTTTTGGAATAGCTTCGCCCGGCGGCGTTACCCGCGGTACGACAATGACCGCGGGTAACATCGCGAGTTCCAGCTAGTGGATTATATGCTGACATGCAAAATAAATATTCACGTAGAAAATTCGTTGCAACTCGACTCGCCGAAGTATTTGCTGTGGCAAGTATTGTTATTACTTCGAAGCACGTACTTTAATTACGAAGACGGAGACGTATATAGACGTATATATAACATTAAAAAATGAGTACGAAAACAAACATCAAACAAGTTTATTATTTTCTGGCTTAATTGATCTGCTAATAATATAAAAATGAAACCGTGATTAGGTACTCATTATATTAAGACATTAAAAGGGCATTCATTTTAAACATTTATATGACTTTAAATTAATTTCATGAATAAGTTTATTTACCGAACATTCTAATTATGGAATGTGACGTACAGAAGCTGCCATTTTTTCCTGTTGCAGCCCATATTACAGAAATTAACGGCCCATGCACCACTCAATCGTACATTGGAATGATTTATTCAATTAGAGTGGTTTCTCACTTAACAAATTATAGCTCATTTAAAATATACTAACCTCGGAAATGTAAACCCGTAAGCAGACCTCTAAAGGTACCCACAAAGAAAGGGTTCATTTTTAAAAAAACAATGATTGTTTGATCAGTATTAAATAATGAACAAACACAAAATTTAATGCTAATGCACTCACGAAGTTCGCCGGGCCATCTACATAAATATATAAAGCTGAAGAGTTTGTTTGTTTGTTTTAACGCGCTAATCTCAGGAAACGCTAGTCCGATTTAAAAAATCTTTCAATGTTGGATAGTGCATTTATCGAGCAAGGCTGTAGGCAATATATCATCACGCTAAGACCAATAGGAGCGGAGCATTAATGAAAAATATTTCAAAAAACGGGGGAAAATTATCACACTACGGGCAATAGGGGACGCAAACGAGGTTGCGTAGGTCAGCAAGTAAATAATAATGATGGCTTGAGTACATTATGGTTGAAATTTCTTACACGAAAAAAGTCCCTTCGTTTATATTGACTGAACCAGTTGCGTCGGAAAGATGAATTGTATGTCAACATACAGTTTAAAAAAATACTTTTAGCGGTCTCATAAATTAACTGCCAAACCGTGATCACATATTAATTGCAAATATTTTGTTAACCAAACTAAAGTGGCATTGACGAAGCCAAAGAAAGAAATATACCCAATATAGTGTTAGAAGTAGTCAAACCAGAAAATAAAACGTGTTTTTAGATTCTTTTAATATCAATAGCTATCGTTACCTGTTTGAATACTGCTGTTTGAAAACTTTGAACCTACGTATTTTGACGTCCGGTAAATTTATAAACGTTTCTAAATTCATACGTATAGACATTTGGAGAAGGTCTGATTTTTAGAATACTGATTTCGGAAACTAAGTACTTAGCATAAGCTTAGGTCTTAAAATTTTAATACAATTGAGAATGCGAACAGAATATGGTGTGATCACATTAAATTTATTATGTTTTTGCCGCTTTGTAATTTTCATTTAATGTTTGTAAGTTTGGTACATTATTACTTATATTATCTGCTTAGCTTGGGACTAGATGGCGTTGTGTAATAGATGTCCGAAACATTTATTTATTTATATTACAAAATAACAACATATAATGAAGGTAGCGTTCTACAATATTATACATACTGCATAAATAAAAAAAAAAAAATATATAATTGCATACGTTGATAAAAAATGCTAAGCAATAGCTTTATCGCGGCAGTCCCCGACTGCCACACGTCTTTTTTATTTTTATACTATCTGACCCACGCAACTTCGCTTACGTCTTCTATTGCCCGTAGAGTAATAATTTTTCCCGGTTTTGCAACATTCTTCATTGGTGCTCCGCTCCTATTGGTCTAAGCGTGATGATATACACCCTATAACCTTTCTCAATAAAGGGGCTATCTAACACTGAAAGATTTTTTTAAATCGGACCTGTAGTTCCTGAGATTAGCGCGTTCAAACAAACAAACAAAGAAACTCTTCAGCTTTATATACTAGATTTCGTTCAAACCAATTTACGGTGGAAGTTTGCGTGGTAATGTATATCATATATATTTTTAAGTTTTATCATTCTCTTATTTTAGAAGTTACAGGGGGGAGGACACATTTTACTACTTTGGAAATGTCTCTCGTGCAAACTAATCGATTAAGAAAAAAAAAATTAGGAACCTCAATGTAATTTTTGAAGACCTATCCATAGGTACTCTACACGAATGGGTTTGTCGAAAAATTTTTTTTGAGTTTCTAAGTATGGGGACCCCCAAAATTTATTGTTTCTTTTTTCTATTTTGTGTGAAAATCTTAATGCGATTCACATAATACATCTACTTACCAAGTTTCAACATTATAGTTCTTATAGTTTCGAAAAAAAGTGGCTGTGACATACGGACGGACAGGCAGACGTGACGAATCTTTATAGATTCCTCATGGTTCCGTTTTTTGCCTTTGGCACGTAACCCTAAAAACCGGCGAAGTGCGAGTCGGACTCGCGCACGAAAGGGTTCCATACCATTATCTAGCTAACAAAGACGAGCAAATCACGTTTTTTGTGTGGGAGGCCACCTTAAATATTTGTTTTATTTTAATTTAATTATTTTAAAGTGAATATATATAAACATTCTGTGAATATTCAAGCGTCTACCTGTTGCCGCTACCAATATCTAGCAAAATCGACCATAAAACTCACGTTTGTTGTATGGGAGCCCCCTTAAATATTTATTTTAGTCTATTCTTCAATATTTGCTATTATAGCCGCAACAAAAATACATCATCTCTGAAAATTTCAACTGTGTAACTATCGCGGTTCATCAGATACAACCTGGTGACAGACGGACGGACAGACAGACAGACGGAAAACGAAGTCTTAGTAATGGGGCTCCGTTTTGCCCTTTGAATACGGAACCCTAAAAAGTAAACAAATTTATTTCGTCTTATTATTACAACCAAACACAAACTGCTTAACTTAGAATTTGTTATTTGTAAATTATATTTATTACAAAATACCCGTAATTGGGTAATTCCCTTAACGAAAACGACATCAAATCATGTTTATCATTACACTTTTCGAAAACTTATTCTAGTATAAAAATTAAGGTTAAATAAGGTTAATGTCGTGGTTTTCCCATCTCTCAATTGCTGCAATTAACGTCAAATAGGTACAGATAAAACACAAGCGATTGTACCAACCTCTATAATGATTTAACGATTCATTATTGTTTATTTATTTAAGTTATCTACTTAACAGATAATTTTAAGATACATTGACCAATAGCGTCATTGAATTTTGAACTATTGGACTTTTTGATTTATTTAATTGGATTTCGTAAACCTCATCATATGTCAAGGTCAAGTTCAAACTTGGATTTACTTTAGAGTTTTAAAATATAGTGATTAACAAAAGCGACCTTCAGTTTCTCGAGGGTAAACAACATCTCCAAAGTCAAAATCCCCACGATACGTACACAAAAATTAAAATTCTGTTCATGTACACATTGTTTGGAATAAATCTTCACAACCTACAGACAATTCAAACAAACTTACCGACAAAAAACACTATGATTCTCGAAATCATTTTGACACCAATTCTATAAGGAAAACCACAAAATGTAAAAAACCAATACGAAACTTCAAGACAAGAAGACCCCGACTTTATATTCTGAACATTTGGCTAATATAATTTGTATTGCACTAGCACTAATTACTTCATGTTCAAATGGTACGTGTTCACTGTAGTGCGCGCAAATCGCGACTAACATTGACCATATTGTATTGTTTGCAGGAAGGTTTTATGACTGAACCGCACAACCGGTTTATCAACGTGCTCTCTGTATTTTTATCTTGAACATTTATAATATAATAAGTGCCGTAAATATTTATAACGTAAAATCATGGTACACGATCTTACCTCCACAGTGAGGGTTTGTCAATGCCTACCGCCGACAAACTATTAGTAAGTCATAGTTTTCTAGACTAATACTATCAAAACTCCTCTTCTAATAGTAAGGGTTTTACATTTTTATTCAAAGCTTCAATTTGAATGATTAATATTATTATTAGATATAATTAATCTACAAAGAAAAGAGCAACAACGAACGATAGGTGCTAAACACGAAGAGTTATATATATATATTACGAAAAGCCTTTAACAATCCACTTTTTTTATTGTTGTTCAAAATTGACATTGTGTCTTTATTAACGTCCACTGCACTCAGGTCGCAGACATCGCGACATCGGTTCGGTATAAATCGGACCTACCTATGTGTATTGGTTTATATTTGCCCAATATATTTCTAAAAATCTATAAAAAAGGAGATAAAATTTAATCCAAGTATTATTGGAAGCTAAGGAATGTAGGTTAGTTTAAATTCCTTAATATATTTACAATGGTCAGAATATTTCAGAATACACTTATGACTTTAAAATCAGCTTCAATGATAAAGCTTTTTTTTTGAAATATCGTAAATGAAGAACAAAGATATAGCCATTATAACTGAATCAATAAAACAGTTTAATTGTCAATATCTTGCAAATAATCATTTATAATCAGAATATCACTTGCTTGCCTTGATTACAGAAAAAAATAATTGCGATACAGAAAGGCGTTCGTCTGGTAGTCGTCCGTTTTCGTCTGTCGTAGGATCAACAGAAACACACTTTTTTGGTGGGTATCTAAACTCTAAAGCTAATAGACGGCGTTGACGTCCATGTGTGCCTCGGGGATATCCCGGCAAACTCCGGGTATATCTGGGATCCGGGGAGTTCCGGAGTACGGGCATCTTTTGCTGAGTAATTATGTAACATTTCTTTCCGTTATTTTACATCTAGGACGAAGTAAAGTTTCCAAACTGTTTTGATATAAACTTGGTAAATGAAACCGTTAAAACCATAATACTAACGATAGGACAATCGTTAGTATTGTGGTTTTAACGGTTTTATTTTAAACTATTTTTGTTAAATGTGTTCTTAAGCATAAACTCTTTAAAACATCAAAACCAACAAGATTTAAAAAAACTATAACCTGGACTATTATGACAAATCTATTGACATCCGTCTAAGAAAATTGGTTGAGTAATTTAGGCGTTAGGTTGGACAAAAAGAATACAAACATACATAGACTGCCAAGATTATTACCCATCCTTTTGGTTTCGAAGTTGTCCGTTAAAAAACTGGCATTGATGATGCAGAACAAAATAAAAATAGTCCAAATTAGGTTACCGAATGCTTCCTGCTCTTTTGCGATGGATATCCATATATCCATGTCTCTCTAAGAGATGGATATGGACATTGCATTATACAAACAAGTTTTTCTAAAACACTGTTTGTATAATAGTCTCATTAAACACAACCCCAACGATATACTATTTTATCTGTTATACAAGGTTTTCATTTGGTCTGTAACTTGTTTTTTTGCTAAGTTTTGGTGTACCTACCTATAACCAAATACTAATGTGTTTAATATTTTATACTAGTTGTTGCCCGCGGCTAAGCCCACGTATATGTCGGTTAGCGCGGCAAATAGTAGCCTATGTGTTATTCTGATGTATAAGCTATTTTACTGTAAAGCATGTTCGCTTTTCAGCTACATGCAGACGTCTCTCATCCGTTTTCTTTATTGGCCTATACTCAAATCCATGCAAGGACGGCAGGTCTGATGATCATTTTATATATTTGTCCCATTACGTTAATTTTTTCCCATTACATCAAAGGAACTTGAGATCACAAACAGTTCCTGTTACCTGCCGCCAATTATATCCATCCCGCATTAATTCGATGCCATACAGACCTATCTAATTCGCCATTATTTTGTAATAGCGAACCGAGGTACTTGAAATCGGTGCAGAACGGAATCGCTGTTCCACTCAGTGGCACTGCAGCAAGACCGGAGAGACCGCCAATCGCAGAAGAAGGTATTCCGTTTTAGTTCTGCTGATTTTCAAGCCAACATTCTCAGTCTCAGTCTTTGCTGCCATGTCTGTCATCATACGCTTTTTCTAGATCGACAAACACATGTGCAAGTTTTTATACGCCTGTTTGTATTTCTCGCACAATTGTGGAATTGCGAATATTGCATCTGAAGAACCGCGGCCCGGCATAAAACCAAATTGGTTTCGACTTACTGCACTTTCCACTCTTCTCTCGGTAACTTTCTCCGAAACTTTTATACTATGTGGAATGAGCTTTATTTCTCGATAACAGTCTCTTAGTAAATACTGTATTATACCTTATTTAATTACTTCGAAAAAAAAGTTTTTATGTATTCGGGTTATATTTCTTTCTTGTTAATTAAATTCACCGTTAACTAATATATGTATAAAATTCTCGTGTCGCGGTGTTTGTTACCAAACTACACCGAAACGGCTGAACCGATATTTTATAAGATTTCGTCTGCATATCGGTGTCTGAGAATGTCTGAGAATCAGCCAAAATCTATTTTTTATACCCCTAAATGATCCCTAATTTTTACCCGACTACGGCAAAGCTAAAGGAGGGCCATGATTTTGACAGGCTCTGTATGTATGTATGTACGTATGTATGTATGTTCATTTGTTCCCTCATAGCTCCTTAACTACACATTAGAACTGAACATGTGAGGTGTCTTTAGAAGCGTCTTGATCGTCCGCTGGTTATAGGCTATATGGCGTGTCACTTAATGTAATGTGGCGCCCTCTAGCCGACATAAAGTACTGTATTTAAAAAAAAATTGAGGTAAATAGGCCGTGTACCAAAAATATATATATTATAAGCATTTTCTCGTTACTTTGTCCGTATTCGATAATTGTGATATTTCTATGGTACCTATTTAAAGTATTCTTTGCAAAGAAATTAATATTATAGAGGCACCAAAATATTTTAGATAAAAAAAAAAGTTAAAACTAAAACCCAAACTCTGAAAAGCAGGAAAGCAGTTTCAAAAGCCGTAGTCATGCGTTGTTAACGTGTTATGGACTACGGTACATTACTAAGTTTAAAAAGCCGTAGTTCATGTAGTGTAATGTACCATAGTCCTTAAGACGTTAACAACACGTGACTACGGCTTTTGAACTTGTTTCCTGCTTTTTCAGCGTCGTTTTTTGTCGGAGCTGGGTTTTAGTTTTTTTTTTAATTTATGCCATAACAACGTTTTTCGGATCAACTACTAACTAGTATAAGTGTTGTCTCTTGGACATTGTATATGCGCTTCCCTGTCCTAAGTTGTTTTGTTTCTGTTAAATTACTATGGTTTATTTTTGCTAAATTATTGTTGTATACTAATGGACCAACTTCCTCTTGCCTAAAACCTATATGGTTTAAGCGAGTGAATCTATTTATGTATATATATATATAGGTATAGGTAATGTTTTGAACAATCTATACATATATCAAAATAAATAAAATTGGAGTGTCTGTTTGTAATATTATAATAACCACTTTTTACTAAATGCATATGTATGTAAAAACGGTACATATACCAAAATACCAAAAATATAGTTAAAAAAAAACTGTCTGTCTGTCTATTTGTTAAACTAATCTCTGGAACGGCTGGACTTTTACTGGCAGGTAGCTGATTATCCAGGAAGTAACTTAGGCTACTTTTTTTTACACTAACTTTGTCCCGCGGCGTTACCCGCGGTACAACAATAACGTATAAAAAAACTTAAAATGTTATCGCATACATTTTTAGGCGATTAAAAAAAAGAAAAAGTTCTTAATTCGGTTGTATTTTTTTATGTTTTTTATCCTATAACTTATTACTGAGTATGCCGATTTTGATAATTATAATAAAAAAATAACAATACTTCTAGACAAACGAATGTGTATTTACCTTTTTAGTGCATTTTTTGTTTTAGAATATTTTTTTTGAAGTCGGTTTATTTTTTTAATTTTGTTTATTTACCACAACCAGTCAAAATCTATATATATACATAAATAAAAGAGGAAGGTGACTGACTGACATATCCAGAGATCAACGCACAGCCCAAACCGCTAAACCTAGACTCCTGAAATTTTGCATGTAGGTTCTTTATATAACGTGAGCACTAAGAAAGGAATTTTTGAAATTCCACCCCTAAGGGGATAAATCAGGGGATGAAAATCTGCGTGAGCGAAGCCGCGTGCAAAAGCTAGTATATTATATAATCTACCCCAACTAGATGACTTTAGCATTATTTAACACACTAGCTGACCCACGCAACCTCGTTTACGTCTCCTATTGCCTGTAGCGTGATAATTTTCCCCCGTTTTTGAAACATTCTCAATTGGTGGTCCGCTTCTATTGTTCTTAGCGTGATGATATATAGCCTATAGCCTTCCTTGATAAATGTACTATCCAACACTGAAAGAATGTTTCAAATCGGACCAGCGGTTTCTCAGATTAGCGCATTCAAACAAACACACTCCTTAGTTTTATAATATTGGTAAAGTATAGATTAGTTTTAGCTTTCGGTTTCGGTTGAGTTTGTTGAGTTGATATTCCTGGTTATAATCTATCCCTATGCCATGTATTATCATGACCTATTTCGGGATTTACTAACAGTATTCCTTCCATTTATCCAAACATTTATATTTAGTTTAATCAATAAGTATGTGTATATGAAGTTTGAATATTTTAATTAAATGATGGGGCTCTTCAGTGGCTATTAATAAGAATTTTGAGTCGAGGTCAGATAATAAGTCCCAGCCAAACCATCATTTAGATTTTTAGAAAAATTGAATATTCATTGCAGTTTTTGGTGTAATAAATAATTAAAAAACTAAGTCGTTAATTTGAAGCCATGAGGAGTAGATCGTTTTTACTTTTTCCTTTTGTTCGCTGTCAATACCTACCTATTTGTTTTGTTGTACAAAACTATTGAAATATATTTAAATTATGTTTAATATATATGTATAATATATTTAAATTATATGTATGTCGAAACCCAATATATAATAAGGAAAATCCTAATGTGCAATATCTATTTTCTAAATTTATTTTGAACAAAACAAAACTCATTGATGAAATAAGTCAATTAAAGAAAAGACCCTAGATATCATGTAGTACCAACCAACGTAGAGCATCACAGACCTTTATTTCTGTCAAAGTGTAAGCCCAAATGGGCCTACGCATTACCACAGAATAACTAATAGTACTTTCGTACAGAAGTTCCACTCTCGAACAAAAGTCAAGTTTAGGTATAAAAAGTTTACAACTCTGCCGTCTCACAAGCGAACTTGAATCTTGTCGTGTGACCCGAGTGTTCATATTTCGTTAAACACCGCTCGATTTACAGCAAGAGCCTAGGGTTTCCACTTGCTGTCCATTAGGTAAATATTAAATATAAATAATAAAGATAACACCTTTAGTAACAAAGTTATAACGTTTTAACAAACATGATAATCTTGTCTACGTAACGTGCTAGGTACCTATTTTTTTTGTGTAACTCCTTTTCACCAGGATTAACAGCAGTGACCCACGAACACACCGAGTTATGACACTCGCGAAGTCCCAGGTAAAAAAATTAACTGTCTTGGAATCCGCAACGAAATTAATCAAAAGAAAAAACAGGAGGTGTTGGAAATATGATAAGTCCACTTCCCTCCTTAGCAAAGCGGGAGACAAAATGAAGTCAAAATAGGCAGACACCTTTTTCAAACCGGGAAGCACCACGGATAAAATATTATGGGTCCTAAGTGAGCTATATTTGGGTGCTATCGGCAAAATCGTCTAAACGCACGGAAATTCACCGCAGTTGACACAAGATCCCCATAGTATACCGCCCCAGATGTCATTAGTAAGCTATTAGTGTTACGTTCATTGTACCAAAGACTACACTCCCAGAGTACATGATGAGCCGACTGTTCACATCTAGTATCAGGTGTTGAACATTGACACAATGGTGAATCGACTAATTTAAATGAGTGTAGTTTGCTCTACAAGTTACCGTGGCCTGTAAGAAACTGAGCGACACAGTGATCTGAATAGAGTTTTATAATTTTTAACTGTCTGATTTTTCCGGCTAATCTCTATTTCTAGACTGATTATGACGGGACTTCCAATAGCAGATAGTTTATAGAGAACAACTTGGGCAACTCTTAACTTAGGAAAAAATTAAATCCAATGAAATAGTGTATAATATCTGATTCAAAAGTCACAAAACCGTACGGTATTACTGCGAGGCGAAGCTAGTTGAACATAATATACATATAGGTACCTATAACTATTAGGAAATACCCATCATACTTACATATGGAATACTTAGTTTTTCTAGGCCGATAGCAGATAATCACGACATTCTGTGGTTATTATAATAATGTTCTTTGAATTAGATTTGAACGTCTCGTCCATATGCAGTGGTAGTCATTTATCACCAGGCTGTCTGTTGTCTTATTTACCAAGCAAACAAACTATATAACCTACGGTAAAGTAGGTAAAGTTACCTAAATAACAAAAGCCGTAGACAGTTCCACACCTTTTATTTGGTTAAGTATATTCTTTTCCTTCTTTCTTTTAAAAGGCAACTCTAATGCTTAGTACTCACAAATGGTTACTAGATCGAGCAAACAAGTCGAGTAAAAACCACGGCATTGGCTTTCGTCAACACATTCAGCATCCATCGATCGAGTGACTCATCTTTTGGCTTACCGTTCAGTATTCACCGAACCTTTCGAGCCAAAAGATGTCTGTTCAACAAGGAGACGGTTGCTACGTTTAGCAAGTCTAGCAATTCCTAATTATGAAAGAATAAAAGAAAATGAAACATAAAAGGAGGTACTGGGTTAAATATTGGTTAGATCGCCGCTCTGATTACAGCCACGTGAACTTGATTAAAGATCTATGTCCCAAAGATTATAACAATTATTTAAGAACGCCTGAATATGCTATAAAATTGGTTCAACAACAGTTTTTACGTTAATAGTCAACAGCGGATTGAAATGTAGCCACCGTCTCCTTTCAGTAAATACTGAACCGTGAGCCAAAAGATGCGTCCAGTGCCGGATTAGCCACGTAGCAAGAGTAGCAAATGCTACGGGCCCCGCGCTTTGAGGGGCCCCGCACTCCAACGCCCATTGACCGTAAAAAAAAAAAAGTTTAAATAAGCGTAAAGTATCTTGCACGCCATTAGGTAATCCCGGATGAACGGTATTTAAGTTCGCTTGTCTCTTCTTCTTCTCATCTTTAAAATCAGAGGAGATGTACAGGAATGTGGCAGTTATAGACGAATAAAGCTCATTCCACATAGAATGAAAGTTTTAGAGAAAGTTATTGAGAGAAGAATAAGAGAGAAAAGTGCAATATGTAGAAACCAATTTGGGTTTTTGACGGGCCAACAAATGCCATATTTGCAATTCGATAATTGTGAGAGAAATACAGACAGGCGCACAAAAACTTGCTTTTGGTGTTTGTTGATCTAGAAATGGCGTATGATAGGGTACCCCGTGAGGTTTTGTAGTAGGCTTTGAAAGACGAAAGAGTGCCTCGCTTAGTATGTGGCATTCAGAGGCGGATATATAGATTTGCCGCCAGTAGGTTATAAAATTTTTGCCGCCCCTATTAACCTATAATTTAATGTCTCCCTGCTCTTTTCATATCCTCTTTCGATACTCCCTTAGCTGCCGTCTTGGCGCATCGAGTGACTCATCTTTTGGCTTACCGTTCAGTATTCACCGAACCTTTCGAGCCAAAAGATGTCTGTTCAACAAGGAGACGGTTGCTACGTTTAGCAAGTCTAGCAATTCCTAATTATGAAAGAATAAAAGAAAATGAAACATAAAAGGAGGTACTGGGTTAAATATTGGTTAGATCGCCGCTCTGATTACAGCCACGTGAACTTGATTAAAGATCTATGTCCCAAAGATTATAACAATTATTTAAGAACGCCTGAATATGCTATAAAATTGGTTCAACAACAGTTTTTACGTTAATAGTCAACAGCGGATTGAAATGTAGCCACCGTCTCCTTTCAGTAAATACTGAACCGTGAGCCAAAAGATGCGTCCAGTGCCGGATTAGCCACGTAGCAAGAGTAGCAAATGCTACGGGCCCCGCGCTTTGAGGGGCCCCGCACTCCAACGCCCATTGACCGTAAAAAAAAAAAAGTTTAAATAAGCGTAAAGTATCTTGCACGCCATTAGGTAATCCCGGATGAACGGTATTTAAGTTCGCTTGTCTCTTCTTCTTCTCATCTTTAAAATCAGAGGAGATGTACAGGAATGTGGCAGTTATAGACGAATAAAGCTCATTCCACATAGAATGAAAGTTTTAGAGAAAGTTATTGAGAGAAGAATAAGAGAGAAAAGTGCAATATGTAGAAACCAATTTGGGTTTTTGACGGGCCAACAAATGCCATATTTGCAATTCGATAATTGTGAGAGAAATACAGACAGGCGCACAAAAACTTGCTTTTGGTGTTTGTTGATCTAGAAATGGCGTATGATAGGGTACCCCGTGAGGTTTTGTAGTAGGCTTTGAAAGACGAAAGAGTGCCTCGCTTAGTATGTGGCATTCAGAGGCGGATATATAGATTTGCCGCCAGTAGGTTATAAAATTTTTGCCGCCCCTATTAACCTATAATTTAATGTCTCCCTGCTCTTTTCATATCCTCTTTCGATACTCCCTTAGCTGCCGTCTTGGCGCATCACACCCCTCTCTCTGTCTGAGCCTCTCACGTCCAGCTTCTAGAAGGAAGTGGTTAGTGGACAGCCTTTTCCCTGAACAATGAACAAACAAACTCACTGATTCCAGGGCCTCATGCCACCGAGTTCCAGTCGACCGATCGGGCAAAACCTGTTACTGTTGTTAGCGATGGAAAGCCGCAGTCTCCTTCTGCGAGGGTATGACGCTCCAGAAGGAGACCGCAGAGCGTGATTGGGAAAGTGCCGATCCCACTCGAAACAGGCGTCGAAGGGGACGCGGTAGAGGTCCCCAATCGTCGCGTAGGCAACATTTTCTCATCTCATCTCGCGAAAAAAAAAGGAGAAGGTTATGATTCGGTCGGCCCGTTTTTTTTAAATTGAGAGTATTCTATAGGCACACTAATCTATTTGGTCCTAAAGTTTTGTTAAATTTTCAAGACTTCTTTCAACCGTATTTTTGATCGTATGTAATTATACATATAAAAAATGGGCCAAATCTGCCGCCCCTAAAATTTGCTGCCCTAGGCTCCAGCCTACTCAGCCTAGTGGTAAATCCATCACTATGGTGATTCGATCGATGTACAGGGAATTTCGCACCTTTATAAGATCGGCTGCGGGAAACACCGACCAATCCAGTGTCTCTGTTAGTTTGCATCAGGGAACGGCTCTTAGCCTATACCTCTTCCTACTGATAATGGATGCTCTGACATCGGACATACTGGAGGAGACACCATTGTGCATTATATTTGTAGACGACATTGTGTTGGTCGCGTCCGAGGGTCAGCGCAGACTAGCAACCTAGAAAACTAGAAAATCTGCAGAACTAACACCGAATACATGTTCTATATACCGCCGGGTCACTGAATAGAACGATTCCGGTCTGCACTGATTTCAAGTACCTCGGTTTGCTGTTACAAAATAATGGCGAAATATGTCTGCGGACATCGAACCAATGAAGACGGATGAAGTGGCGGCAGGTAACAGGAACGATCGCGATCCCAAGTTCCCTTTAACGTTAAAGGCAAATACATAAAATGATCAGTAGACCTGCCGTCCTGCATAGATCTGAATGTTGGTCAATATACGAAACGGATCAGAAACGCCAGCATGTAGTTGTTATGCGAATGTTAAGATACATTTATGGTGTGACTAGAGTAGATAAGGTGAAAAATGACTACATTAGAGGAAGTCTGAAATTAGCACCACTGGGTGGAAAGTTGAGAAGCAACAGGTTAATTGGAAAATTGACTTTAGAAAAATTCTCAATAATGGTCAGTGCTTACAAAGATGATTTGGACATCAGCCTGGGCAACAAATTAGTTCTGTTCGTGGAGTTGCTGAAAAATTATGAGGCTATCGTCATTGACATTAACAAATAAGAATCCCTGAAACTGAAATTTTATAAACTTTTATTAAATAATTCTTTGGAGTCATGTTTCCCAAACCAAAAGAAATTGCCTTCAGAATTTACTCGTCTCTCGTGATGACTAATTGCAGTGGCGAACGTTCTTTTTCAACATTAAAACGCATTAATATGAGTTATGGAACGCAATAATGTGTTTCGTACTAATTGACTAAACTTACGAATGGTAAAATACGTCACCATAAAGTGAATCTAATAAAGTTACTAATAGAAGAAAATTATTTAAAAGTACGATTGTATTTTATAGCTAAATTTAGGAACTAGTTCTCGACATTTAAATCGCAACCGCAACCGGCAATAGAAAAACATGTTCGAAAAAATTACCGAAATACTATAAACTTGAGATTCTAGAGCAAACCTAGGGCCCCTTGGCCAAATTTGCTACAGGCCCCGCGCTGGCTTAATCCGGCACTGGATGCGTCACTCCATATATGAATGCTGAATCTGAGCACGAAAGCCCATGCCGTGGTTTTTACTCGACTCGCCTATATTGATCATGTTAGCTCGATCGAGTATAACCGTATGTGGGTACTTAGCTTTAAATTAGGAACATGTGTTCTGTATCACAGGGGACTTACATACAATAATGATGGTCGCAAAGAACACCCAGATTCAGAATAACAATTTGTGTACCACTCAAAGTGTTGGACCATGTGTGGTTTAAACCCACAAGCACGATAATACACAACACTAACGCAATAGAAAACGGTGTGCAGTATTTTAAGTTTTAATGTGATGATTTACCCACCCGGTCACAATATTGTATTGTAAAAATATTTTTTATTATGTATATTTTTATCTAACATTTGTCACAGGTTAAGCTTGATTATAAAAGATTTGGGTTTTTATACCAACATATCACTTTATTATGTTTAATATATTATAATGACCCGCAAGTAATCTGACTTCTAGGTATTTATATGCAAGGGCGGATTCCTGGGCTGGATCCAGATATAATATTTTTATATATTTTTATCACAGTATAGATTTTATGTGACCTTTAATATTATTAATATTATAAGTGTTCTACAAAATAAAGAGAAAATGGGGATGTTGGCCCTCGGCAAACTAGATTTCCGACAAGACACCGTCCGTACGGTGATATTTCCGAACAGTCTCGAGAGTTCTATAAACCGAGTGACATGACATTTCTACTGTCAAACATGACAAATCCTATTGTTGCTATTACTACATTTTATTTTATACTACTTATACCAATGGATGATTTGGTATCTAACAGTTTCATTATGTACTATCTGAACCGAGTGGAAAGTCTCGAGAGTTCTGACCGAGTGACATGACATTTCTACTGTCAAACATGACAAATCCTAGTGTTGCTATAACTACATTTTATTTTATACTACATATACCAATGGATGATTTGGTATCGAACAGTTTCATTATGTACTAGCTGAACCCCACGGTATTACCCACGGTTATTGTTGTACCACTAGTAACGCCACGGAAGAAAGTTAGTCTAAAAAAAGTAGCCTCAGTAACTCCCTGGATCATCAGCTATCTGGCAGTGAAAGCCTCTTCAAAATCGGTTCAGCCGTTCCAGAGATTACCCGGTACAAACAGACAGACAGAAAAAAAATTTTTAACTACATTTTTGGTATATGTACCGTGTATACATACATATGCATATAGTAAAAAACGGTTATTTTAATATTACAAACAGACACTCCAATTTTATTTATTTGTATAGATGTTATTATTTTATGTATTTTTTTAGGTAGGTAAACGTCTTATACTGAGTAGACAAAAGGAAAATTGAAATATCTAAACACTAAAAGTCATACTATTGTGAATATAGAGAATACTGTACCTGTTATATGTCCAGCTGAAAATCAGAGGTCACGCCGTCGCTCGCTAAGCACTTTAATGCAAGGCTGATGCAGGAGGGCGACAAGACAGTTACAGGGTTTAAGTGGCAGTCCAAATGCCGGAAACTTGGAGAGAATCGAACGGTGTCAGGCACTATCGAAAGCCTTGGCCATGTCGAGGCCGACTCCCTATGCTTATCCATAGCCTCACTCCAAAGGTGTATGACGTACGCTAGAAGATCACCCCTGAAAAATGTTGATGATATACATTTATACTTACAGTGAATAATTTCATGATAAGTACCTAAGCCTCCTGTGGCCAATGAAGGAATGGCATGCAAAACAAACTCTAGTCAAAATGTCTAATAGTTCATTGATGATGTTATAGGTTTTTATTTATTACACTTCATAATATTATCAAATGCAACTGCCCAGATTTTATTTTTGCATACATAAAACAATTACAATGTGTTTATGCCGTTAAATGATCTTTAACACAATAACCCGATAAACGTAAGTAATCAAGACTTGTTGACACTATTTCTTTTTAATTTCATCGTTATTTTCTTGTTTTAAATACCGTTGTTTGTAGATACCGTTTAAATGGAAATGTTTGTACTTAAATCAACATATCAATGTAAACAAATAAAATGTAAGTGTCTGTTTATAGTTTCAAATTAACAGTTTTTCACTAAATGCATAGAATTATGAAACTTATTTTGAAAGCCATCTCCATATACTTATAATGTTAAATCAATACTGATCTATAAAGCTGAAGAGTTTGTTTGTTTGTTTGAACGCGCTAATCACAGGAACTACTGGGCCGATTTGAAAAATTCTTCTTTCAGTTTTAGATAGCCCATTTATCGAGGAAGGCTATAGGCTATATCATCACGCTGCAAGTTAATAATAAATCAAGAAACGGACACAAAGAAAACCCTGACTCTGTACAACAATTTGTGGATCACACAAAGTATACTACATGGGGTTTGACCCAGAACACTCAGCGCAGCAGAAAATAACGTGACGACCTCATAAACCACTTCGCTATCTGTACAGTCACAGTATATCATATGCAGGCAATAAACGTATACTCTACTTGTATAAAATAACATTTTTTTTAATTTTTGCCTGTCTGTCTGTTTGTTAATGTAATATCTGGAACGACTGGACCGATTTGTACGAGATACTGGCAGATAGTTGATGGTATAAGGAGTAACTTAGACTGCTTTTACAAGTATTATGTAAGTAAAGTGTGTTTTAGTATTTATACAAACAGAAGTGCGTTTTCCTTAATACATTTAATGTTAACTACATGTAATACAGAATTGGAAAAACACGTTAATAGACTATTCCAAGTTGAATTGTAGGTACAAATAACGTAATGATACAATTTTTTACAATGTGTTATGCGCACACAATATGCGATAAAGGATTCATCGACTTTAATATTTACTGCGCGCGCACAACTGTATGCGCGTACCTACTTCGGTTTTTCCAAAGATTGCGAAATGAGTCTCCTTAAAGGCTCAAAAGGTCACGGACCGGCGCGCGGCGCCCAACCAATCTTCTTTACAAATTATTATTAAATACTTTTACTTCTACGATACACGGTATTTAAAGCTAGTAGTTTTTGGTATCGGTTTCCATGGTAACAAGTAGCATATGTGTTATTTTGATGTCTAAGCTATTTTACTGTTCAAAGGTTCATCTAAATCCGTTCAGTAGTTTTTGCGAGAAAGAGTAACTAGCATCCATACATCCTCACAAACTTGCACATTCATAATATTAGTAGGATTATAGTCCTACTAATATTATGAATAGGCAAGTTTTTATTAATATTATCGTAGAGAAAGCAAAAAATAAAGAAACTAAGCAAATCCATCAAACTATACTATAATTTCGGAAACGTAAAAAATGGTGCAACCTAAATGTGGAGCGTGAGCCTAAGCAATTGCAATGGTGAAACATCATCTTTAAAATAAAAAAAATAATCATCAAAAACTGTTTACCCAGTCGAAAGTCATGAGGTAACAAACAAAAAAAGACAATCAAATTGATAACTCCTCCTTTTTTGACGTCGGTTAAAAATGCAGATAAATTGGAAACTATAATAATATTAGCTATGCCCGTCCGCGTGTATGTCGGTTATCGCGACAAACAGTAGGCTATATCCTTCCTTAAGAATTATATGCTAAATTTCAATGAAATCGGTGCAGCGGTTTAGTCGTGAAAGCGTAACAGCCAGACAGATAGACAGATACTTACTTTCAAATTTATAATATTGAGTATGATTTATTACGTCACGTGATAAGACTTACAAATAAAATTTAAGGAATAAGTTATTTAGAAACGATGAAACGTTCCTTCTTGGGAAATATATTCTCCTTTTTAGTCTTAAAAAGACAACTTCGGCACTAGAAACAAAATCCTGTGTCGCGGGAGACATTACTAACTTAAATTATACTAATCAGATACAAAGAACACCAATAGATCTGTGTGGACTGCCTCGGTAGCGCAGTAGTAACGTATGCGACTGCTGTGTTTGAGGTCTTTGTTCGATTCCCGGTTCGAAGCAAAAATGTTTGTATGATCCACAGATATCTGACAGAGTTACTTTCGAATTTATAATATACATGTTTATTTTATTTATCTATACAAATAAATAAAATTGGAGTGTCTGTTTGTAATCTTAAAATAACTGCTTTTTACTAAATGCATATGTATGTATACACGATACATATACCAAAAATGTAGTTGAAAAAATTTTTGTCTGTCTGTCTGTCTGTCTGTCTGTTTGTTCCGGGTAATCTCTGGAACGGCTGGACCGATTTTGACGGGACTTTCACTGGCAGGTAGCTGATGATCCGAGGAGTAACTTAGGCTACTTTTTTAGACTAAGTTTGTCCCGTGGCGTTACTCGCGGTACGGTATAATATGTATGTATTTACAAAAAAAAGTATATATGTATTTGTATCAGTTGTCTAGTACCCATAATACAAGCTCTGCTTAGCTTGGGACTAGATGGCGTTGTGTGTTAGATGTCCGAAATATTTATTTATTTATTGATTAAAAAGCGGTTATTTTAATATTGCAAACAGACACTCCAATTTTATTTATTTGTATAAATTTTCCATTTAAACTAAATGTTAATGCTTCTATATTCAGAACACCGTTCGAGATCGAGGATATTTGTACGTTGCCTTTTAGAAAGTAATCCAAATCGATGAAAACAAGAGTTGACTTCATAAATCTGACCACTAAAATCGGAGAAATCGCTGAGCATATTCGTAAAAAGCAGCAAAAACAAACCTGATTTTTTTATAAAACGTACTAAAACAAATTT
Source organism: Spilosoma lubricipeda (assembly GCA_905220595.1). Lineage (NCBI taxonomy): Eukaryota > Metazoa > Arthropoda > Insecta > Lepidoptera > Erebidae > Spilosoma > Spilosoma lubricipeda. The sequence continues at coordinate 9,520,499 of HG992295.1, forward strand.
GAAGTAAGTACTTTGTTATACAAATAAGATAACAGTTCAAGATAATGTTGGTGAAACTGTAATTGACCATTTCATTAATTGTATCTGCAAAAAGTGTCTCGATTCGAAATTTGAACTTTATCGGGCAACTATTTATAACCGACTTTAAAAATGGAGGAGGTTCTCAATTCGACTGTATTTTTTTATGTTTGTTACCTCAGAACTTTTGACTGAGTGAACCCTTAAATCTCCTTTTCTGTGGAGTGAACCGATTTTGATGATTCTTTTTTATCTGAAAGCTGATGCATCCTGTGTGGTCTCATTTCAATTTGGTTCAGTTCTTGAACTCAGTTTTTTTATTAAAAGTTTTGTATTATATTTATAGCTCCTAAGTTCACATTATATTTTTATACTAGCTGAACCCCGCGGTGTTACCCGCGGTTATTGTTGTACCGCGAGTAACGCCGCGGGGCAAAGTTAGTCTAAAAAAAGTAGCCTAAGTTACTCCCCGGATCATCAGCTACCTGCCAGTGAAAGTCCGTCAAAATCCGTCCAGCCGTTCCAGAGATTACCCGGAACAGACAGACAGACAGACAGACAAAAATTTTTTTAACCACATTTTTGGTATATGTACCGTGTATACATATATATGCATTATGTAAAAAGCGGTTATTTTAATATAACAAACAGACACTCCAATTTTATTTATTTGTATAGATTACAAACTGACACTCCAATTTTATTTATTTGTATAGATTAAACTTTTCGTAAAACTTGCTTCTATAATATTTAGATCTATAATAATTAAAATTTAATACCTCTAGTGATCCACTTGATACTTTGTTTCGAAGAATCGAAGTTTGGAATTGTATTTCATTATAATATTTTTGAATACATCTGGAAACTGGTTACAGTGTTTCTGTAATTTGTAAAGAAATATTTTACTGTAACTGCATATAGCATTGTTGGACGTAGGCCCAAGCCATACCACAGAGCCCAGTTTGTTGCTTTTCGCATCCAAATGCACTAACCTAATAAAGATTTCTCGCGTTTCGGGTTCGATTACCAGGTCAAACCAAATGTTTGTATAATCTGCAAATAATTGTTTCGGAGTTTGAGTGTTTTCTATGTATAATATATAGGTATGTATTTACAATAAAAAATACCTAAATATATTATGTATTTATATCAGTTGTTTAGTACCCATAATACAAGCTCTGCTTAGTTTGTGACTAGATGATGGCATTGTGTGTTAGATGTCAGCAATATTATTATCATCAATATTATTTATTCAATTACTGCTTTGGAACAAAACTTATCATATATTTTACTAGCTGACCCACGCAACCTCGTTTGCGTCTTAAATTGCCCGTAGCGTGAAAATTTCCCCCGTTTTTGAAACATTCTTCATTGTTGCTCCGCTCCTATTAGTAGTAGCGTGATGATATGTACCCTATAGCCTTCCTCGATAAATGGGCTATCTAACACTGAAAGAATTTTTCAAATCGGACCAGCGGTTCCTGAGATTAGCGTGTTCAACAAACAAACAAACTCTTCAGCTTTATATATTAGTATAGATTTATAGGCATGCCGAAGTTATGAAGTTGTTTAAATAGGCCCGGCCCTACTTTACGTGGGTATTATTCATACAACCTACATGTGTTCTTAGTTAAGTAAAAGTTTTTCCTTGTATTCAGTTTTATAATGAAGTAGGTACTCTATGATACATCTTTTGTACATGACAATGATATTATAACCGATTATAAAAACACTATTGTTATAGCCTTGAGGAATTACCTACTTATCGTAGTAATATTTATAAATTTTACTATTCGTATATTAAATAGACTGCTTTCACATACCGGCGAGATATTTATTAACCTTCCATGTGGCTATTCAAGCTATACCTACAGTCAGTCTTCGTTCGGCGGCAACTCAGTCGTAATCTAAAGTCATCTAGGTTCTTAAACAATATTTCCTTTTAAATCTAGAAGTATGTTTTGTTGGGAGATTGGAGTTATTTGCTTTAGCTGGGTCATTGCAGTCTGGGTTATGTAAAGAGGATTGCGCGTTCCACCTCAATGGCCAGCGACGCCGCGACGTACCTACTAATAACTCTTTGTATACCAGACTAGCTGAACCCCGCGTTGTTACCCGCAGTTATTATCGTACCCCGGGAACGCCGCGGGGTGAAGCTAGTCTAAAAAAAGTAGCCTAAGTTTCTCCTTATATCATCAGCTACCTGCCAGTAAAAGTCCTCTCAAAATCGGTCCAGTCGTCCCAGAGATTAGCCGGAACAAACAGACAGACTAAAATACTAAAAAATGTTGTTTTGGTATGGGTATGTATCATGTTTACATACATATGAATTTAGAAGAAATCTTAAAATTACCAATTTTATTTATTTGTAGATGTCCACAGACAGTAGTAAGCATCAGGACCCGTTTGCTCATTTGTGTCCTATATGTTAAAGACAACCTTGGGTTGTCCGAAAGAGGCTGGTTCTATCTTACTTTTTAGTTAATCATCAGGATCATCATTTTTGGATTTTGTTATGGAAAATCTATTGAGATTGTACTGACGGTACTGAACTAAACACAGTGACAGCTGAGATGTGAGATATCGAAAAATGGACTGTAAGTAGAAAAGCTCAAAGTATATAATCCAACAAGAAATTCTAGCAAATGTTAGTTTAATAATGACAACAAATGAATTACCAATTATTAGGTATTACTTTAAGGTTTTGATGTTGACACCCCAGACATCTTTCGTAGTATATCTCCTTGTACGATATACAAAAACGATGACCTTAGTTATATCATTCATCTATTTTCACAAGGTAATCTACTGTAATACAAACAGGATAAATAAGATGACCTAACAGCAATATTTGTAACAACGTGAATCAAGATAATAAAATCGTATTGAAGAAACAAAAAAGAAGATTTAACAAAAAAGAACAAAAAAATATGCCACCTAATTAGTGAACTCAAATAAAGAATGCGCAGGAACATTTAGTGTAAACAGTTGTATCTTTAAATTCACTGAAAAATAACAAGTTGTAAAATTATGACGTAATCTATAGTGTATTTTTTTAAGGAGGAAAAAATATTTTCTAAAGCCAACAAAACGGACTCACACTAATGGCTACAAGTTTAGAATAATAACGTGTTATTATTCTAAGGCTACAACACAATGGCTGATCACGAGACTACGCTTGCATTCAGACACTGAGGAAAACGAGTAGTTTCAGAATCGCGTAGGACGGATCTTATTTAAACCAACAGGTATTTTCAAGATTATCATCAACCTGTCGCATTGCATGCCACTTGACCCTCGGCTGTTTGTATCTAGCCCCTACCAGCCATCTTTCATAGATTAACACTCCACCTGGCCCGAGGACGGCCTACGCTTGCCGAGAAGCGTCTACTCAATACACATTTACCTCAGCAATTATCGGTTCTGCGGATAATATGGCCAGCTCATTGACTCTTCAGCTTGCTAATCCTATAGGCTATGTCAATGGCCTTGCTTTTGTCAGTGAACTTGCTAACCCTATGGGCTATGTCAGTGACCTTGGTTTTTAGAAACCCCGCATAGCCCTTACCATGAATGAGCGAATTTTGACTTGTAGACCAACCATACCGTAATCATTCAGACGTAACCACGCAGTTGGTTATGCAGTCCTGTAAGCCACTCAATCGCTAATAAATAGATTCGTGCAGCACCCGAGCCTGTGTTTGATATAATATAGAATTAGTTTATCAAAAGATCATATTGAAATTCTCAAATAGGCAAAAAACTCTTCCTTAATTTGAGAAATCATACTACGAATTGGCCTACTAGTCGGTCAATTAATACAAGATTCACCCAAAACTGCACTCCACGTATTCTTCGTCGGCTTTCATTTCCAAACCGACTACTCCCAGCCTGTCTAAATGCATAACATACTTTTTTAGTTCCACACGGTTTACAATCGCTCAGTTCCTATATATCTGAAAGAGTCTTAAAGGTAAGGTTATAAAATTTAATATGTTGGAAAGTCGAAAACGGTTAAACTGTTCTACTTATCAAAAAATTAAAATGAGAATTATTGTCCACTGATCCAACGCGCGGTTGTTATTCCACTCAATATGGCTTTGGAAAGCAAATTCTAAAATAATAATTCATAGCTTTCTAATTATTGTAACCAAATTATATTATTGATGCAGAGTATCAAACTCAACAAAATAAAATAAACTCAATTTGATCCACGAACAATATACCTACCTACTCTCTATATTTATGAAGAAAAATACTAAGGTAGGGTAATAATGGGGTCAATTATATTATACAAAAAAAGGATTTTAAAATATCATTGAATGAGGTATTTACCTTAGGAGCCAAGATGACATACTTATAAGTGGGACTTGGGTGGCAAGCCGGTAGAGGCAACCATTTATTGATTTTTAATCATTGTTTATACTTTATTTTAAAATACTGGTGATCCAAAAATATATTAAATCAATTTTATCAACAAATCGCTTAACACTCGAAAAAATTCCATACAATTTTTTTAAGCATTTTATGCGCGTAATTCACCATACCTTTATGGAGGACAAATACAAAAAGTCAATATTTTGATAAACATTTTATTAAACCCTTAGTTCCGTTAACGAAACAAAGTTATTCTCAAAATAAATTGACTATGATAAAAAAATAAACAAACTGAGTTAATTAAAGACAACAGTTACAAAATACAAGGTACATCACTATGGCCAATGGGACGAGAAACGGTGAGATTTGATACTTATTTACACTTACAAATTTACATTATATTACATGAAAGTAGCACCACGAAAAGAAATAAATACTTATGACAATTCTTAACAACAATATTATGATAATAGAACTGGTTTTAAACTATTATACTGACATAAATTTTCTATAGCATTTCAAAAGTTGGTTATAAATAGTCGATGTCAAGTATTTATTTATTTTTCAATATCATGCACGTTTTTATAACGTAAGTCCATCACTAGTGTATAACTCAAATCTGTTCATGTAATATACCTTAGTAATGTACATTAGTTGTAAAAACGTAACATACGTTTCAAAACCGATACTTACATTTAATTAAAACATAAATATTATAACGGTTGTGATCTAAAATTTTGTAAAAATTTAATATACTTTGATTATATCAGGAATGTCCAATAGACTGAGGCATATTATTTTTTATATGACTCCAAATTTCGTCAACATTAAATAAATTAATTACTGCTCTTACTTTTTTCTTTCTTTATTTAAATGGTATCTTTAACAAGCAATACTTTAATAAAAGAGTTGTTTTTACCCAACTACGGCGATGATAAAAGGTAATAGTTTTGGCATTCTATATACATATGTTTAAATGTTCCACTTTAACTAAATTACTTAACCAATACTGAACAGGGTGACATGGGGTATATTAATTGCATCAAAACTTTTTATGTAGTCGGGTTCAATTTTTTTAACCTTTTTTCTTTTAGACGTACGTACGTAGAGAGAATGGAATTCTTATTTTGGTCCTAATAATTTTATAACGAATTGAAAAGAAAGAAATCTCGATGTACTTTAGCTCTACATTTAGCGTTCTAAAATATAGAATAAGATTGGATATATTGGTGCTAATTCTGTCGTTGGATGTAACTAAACCAAAATTACTCTAAATTTATCTTATTTTAAGTAAAACAATTTCCAAAATGCTGCTTTTGTATGTATGTTTTTGATTGCATCTATATTTAGTGTGACATATCTAATTTTAATCAATCTTCGATGTTTAGAGCGTCGCTTAACAGGACAAATGTTGCTTTTTGGCGGTTATTAGTTTAGTGAGTTTTCGCACAATATAATTAGCACCAACATTATAATTGATAATGCGAGGCAAAAACACATATATCGTCGGTATAAAACGAAAATGTCGTATCTCGAAAATTTAACAAAACTACCTTTAGGTATAGTTTTGATCAGAAAAAATACGATTCCAATTGTCTGTATCTCATTCGGTAGAGAGATGTATCTTTCAAAATTAATTTCAACTTTTTATCTTTATTAATCTTCGAGTATTTCGAGATATAACATTTCAATATACAGTTAACTTAGACCAGTGTTGCAACTGTATAAGTCAAAATCCCTATTAATATTTAATAACTTTGAAAGTCCGTTACACTGAATAATCTCATCGTGAGCATTCCCAATTACAAGTTTGATTTTCAATAGGGTAAATGACACCTTAGTCAAATTAGTTACTTTTTATGATCTGTTTATAACTTGGTATGAAAAATGAACTAAATACAAACTTGTACTTTAGACTACTCACTTGAGCAATATATTTCAGTATTTATTTGATTAAAATTTATAATAGAATAGAGAAAGATATTATGTAATTTTCCTTTTAATAAAGAAGACATCGGTATTCATTTACCATTCAGTCATCTACCCTATTATTCTTTGATTATGTCATATTCTAAACATTAAAATTTTTATTGCTTCATTGTTTCACTTTTATTTCTTATACTTTTTTATGTAATACCTATTATGAAATAAAATGTAGGCTGTGTTTGTATTCTCACGATTTAGAAGGTCTAGAGACGATGTCTTCTGGAGTGCTTGTGCATAATACGGTGAGGACCCAAAAATGAAGACAAACCTGGCAACGTAAAAAAAATGTTATTCATATTTTTAGTTCAATTCTTGTGGCATTTATTCAGATTTTTTTTATCAATGACTTAAGGTCGGTAAGGCGAAGCTGCGAAGCGTCGCCACGGCAATTCTCGCCACGCCAAAAATCAGGTTTCCCCGCGCCTACAGATGTTTCACATCAAAAATATCGTGCTCATCACAGAAATATTTGTACTGGATAGGAATCAAACCCACGATCTCATTACGCCTTGTTTGTTACCCTAATAAATACTTAAAATAAATAAAACATGTACAAACCATATAAACTATAACAAATACCCTCAACACAGGGTATCGTTTGACCATGACGCCGAGCCGTACCGAGAGTGCGGACAGCGTGTCCGTGGTCACATTGGACCTAGAGCGATGATGCCGGCAATCGTCTTGCAGGTGGACCACGCTGTGGGATGAATTCGACCTGGCCGCTGATATTTCTTTTTTGTATTTTGTCTGTAAATACACAAAAATATGCTCATTGTTTTGTATTTTAGTTGTTTATCGTCCATTCGCGTTTAGAAAATAGTGAAACATTGATGCATGAGCATGAAACATGAGCCCCGCCCCCTGACTAATAAGGTTTCGAGAAATTATCGTGGCCAGATGTGTTTGTTTTAAGTTTCCCTCCTCTTCACAGTAATATTGTCCTGAGTAGTTTACTTACAAAATGCCTTGAGACAATAAATATTTGCAATAAGCGTATTCTTTTAATGTTTACCGCCAAAAACAGAAACACGGTTCCCAACATTTGTTGATATTTTTGTTGCCCAGAAACCTTTGTAACTAACGCGTGTTGACAACACGAAAGTTGCCAACTTTTGTTCGGTGGAGACTCGGCTTTAGTCTGCTCTTACAACACCGACGGGATGAATAGAGACAATGACACTCTTTATTCTTAATCTATCACCACACCGAAAGTATATGGAAAATTTCCTCACCTCTAACTTTTCTAACTGTATTTTCAGTATATTGTTATCAGCTAACAATTTGTCTATCTTCGACTGTCTCAAGACAAGCGTCTGTGTCAAGTGCTCTATCTTGTTACTGTCTATGGTATCCTGTTTTAGATCATAGTCGGCTACATTTAACGCACTCGTGTCTGTGCTGCGGACGGTGGAGGACGAATCTCGGAGACGGTTTAATTCATTATCTTTATCTCGTAAAGCCATTCGTAGGCTGGCTATTGTCTGGCCCGTTTCTATTTGTAAAGCTTTCAAGTCCTGCAAATAAAAAAAGTTTAAGTAGTTATATAAAAATGATATTTTAAAAATAAAGTCATATTTTACTCCAACAATACAACAATAAAAATCTATTTAGGTACATGATATCATCTACTGACTGTTGAAATAGTTGTAGAAAAGTACTATTGCATTATAGTCTTAACCCTAGAATACCAAGCTGAGTCATTTTCACGCACCAACATCTACACAAATAAATAAAATAGAAGATAATCTTTGGAACGGCTAGACCGATTTTGACGGGAATTTCACTATCAGATAGTTAATGATAAGGACTAACTTAGGCTACTTTTATTTTGAACTAGCTTCGCCCCACGGTTGTTGTCGTAAAGGAACAACAAAAACCACGGGTAGTTTCTTACAATATTGCACATAATAATAAATCTTATACCGATATAAATAGCGTCGAATATAGATTGATTGTTGCGCGGTTGTTTCCAGCGCTTTCGCAGGCGGGCGCGTTCTTAGTACCGTGAACGACCTTGTATGTACGAGTAGTTACTAGAATACGCTAGTAATAATAATATGGGTATAAAAAGGAACTCTAGCGGGCCGCAGTTCAGTTTGAGCTCGACAATTAATGACTGTTATTCTGAGTGAAATTGTTTTTTTAAGTGTTTTTATTATAGTCTGTTTTACACGTCAGAAGGGTTATTTCTTAAATCCATCGAATACTGTCACGTGCTAGGGGCACATAACAGTATTTGCTTTTGTAAAATATGATTAGTATTCTAGGGCTAACTCGTGTCATTTTCGGATCACTACTATGAACTGTACCTTGGTGACTGAAGCCCACTGAGCATCAGCTCTATTCCGAGCCGTCCGTTCTTCCCGCAAAGCATCCCTCAATGCACAAACAACTCGTTCAGCCGCAGTGTGTCGCGCTTCTACCTGTCCCATATATGATTTTAGATCTTCGCATTCGTTTCGCATAGCCGTTGTTACTTCGGAAAGCTCATCTCGTTCCTCCCTGATTCAAGTAAATATGGATTTTAATATCAAAATTAAATGTATGTAGTATGTATGTATGTAGGTAACTGTTTATCAGATTTTAAATGAACAAATATTATATTAACTACCCATACATGAAACATCAAATTATTAGATATAAAATGTATGTAAAAAATTATATATTATACTAGCTGAACCCCGCGGTTTTACCCGCGGTTATTGTTGTACCGCGAGTAACGCCGCGGGACAAAGTTAGTTTAAAAAAAGTAGCCTAAGTTACTCCCCGGATCATCAGCTACCTGCCAGTGAAAGTCCCGTCAAAATCCGTCCAGCCGTTCCAGAGATTACCCGGAACAAACAGACAGACAGACAGACAGACAAACAAAAATTTTTTTAACTACAGTTTTGGTATATGTATCATGTATACACATACATATGCACTGATTAAAAAGTTGTTATTTTAATATTACAAACAGACACTCCAATTTTATTTATTTGTATAGATTACAACATAAGTTTAGAACATAAGTTAGAACATAAGTTCTATATTACATCCATACAATCCAAACTAATATTAAAATTCTAAAGGATGTAACATTGTCCGTCTGTCCATCTGTTACACTTTCACGATTTGTAGAAATTTCGGTATAGAGATAGATTGAACCATGGATATAGACTATACGCTACTTTTGTTATAATAAACCACATACGCGGGAGGAGCAATGTGCGAAAGCTAGTTTGTAATAAAAATGAATAAAAAATATGTTTTTGTAATAAAAATTGAGTTCTAAAATCGTAAACTGGAGATTCGACACGTTTTAAAGAAACACTCTTTGGAAACAGTCCATTTAATTCTAGAAGTGCTTAGGAATCTAGGTAAGTAGGGTCATAAGGCAACAGATTTAGAATAAACTTACTTTAAAATTTGTATTTGATGCATCAACTCCTTTGTGTCCACAGATATTTCCATTCCCTCTTGTAATGACTTTATAACATTGTCTTTACTCAGTAACATGTTTTTCACTCTCAATTTGTAAGCCTCCCAGTCCCTCTCTAGTCGTCTGCATTCTTCATTACTCTTTTCTAAATTGCTTTGAAGATTCGACATACTAGATTGTGCATGCCTTAAGTCATTTTCTAACTTTATTTGTGCCGTTTCTTTTTCAGTTAACTTGTGACGTAGTTCTGTACACCTTGAATAAAAATACAATACAATTAAAATACTCCTACACATCCAATCTGAAAATATTTATATTACACTAGCCGACCCACGCAACCTCGTTTGCGTCTTCTATTGCCCGTCGCGTGATAATTTTCCCCCGTTTTTGAAACATTTTTCATTGGTGCTCCTCTCCTATTGGTATTAGCGTGATAATATATAGCCTATAGCCTTCCTCGATAAATGGGCTAACTAACGCCGAAAGAATTTTTCAAATCGGACCAGCGGTTCCTGAGATTAGCGTGTTCAAACAAACAAACAAACAAACTCTTCAGCTTTATATATTAGTATAGATGTAAAGACGTCCTTACTAATATTATAAATACGAACATGAGTTTGTATGTCACCAATAGAAAGGTGCATTATCAACGAGTAATAAAGTGTACCTTTTACTACCTCTTTGATCTCGCTGTTGGCGTGTGCGACTGCTGATCATGAGGTCTCTAGTTCGATTCCAAGGTCAGACCAAATGTTTGCATGATCTACAAATATTCGTGTCAGGGTTTGGGTGTTTTTTATATATAACTAGCTGTTGCCCGCGGCTTTGCTCGCGTGGAAGTTGATCATATGCATTTAATTAAAACTGTGTAAGAGAATGTATCAGTAATTCATTCATGTTTTAAACGTATTTATTTATTTATTTTTCATCATTATCCCATTTAAAAGAACTTTCATACAAACATTCGACCCATATTTCAACCCCTTTAGGAGCAGAATTCGCATAAATACTGATAGTATTCATTTATTTGTAATCAGAAACATGAAAACGAAAGTTGTTAGGGTGCTAAATTAAAAAAAATGACGGATTTCCAAACTAACCAATACATGAAATGCCAATGACTATTTCTCCCCTTAGGGGTAGAATATCCAGAAACGCTTAAATATGCATATTCTCGTTTTTAATTAGTAACCCAAAAATAATATTTTATGTTTCTAACTCAAAAAATGATAGACTTCCATGCAATCTTGCAACCCCTATTTCACCTCTTAAGGGTAGAATATCCAGAAACCTTTAACAGGTATCTACTCATTTTTAATCAGTAGCCCAAAAATATAGTTTAAGGTTTCTAACTTAAAAAATGATGCGCTTCCATACTAACTTTCAATTCCTATTTCACCCCCTTAAGGGTAGAATAACGAAAAACGCTTAAATACGTCTCTACACTTTTTTAATCAGTAGCATATAAATAAAGTTTTATGTTTCAAACTTCAAAAATGACGGAATTCCAGACTAACCTATGCACGAAATGTCAACCCCTATTTCACCCCTTAGGGATAGAATATTCAGACACGCTAAAATACGTATTTACTCATTTTCAATCAGCAACCCAAAAGTAAAGTTTCAGGCTTCTAAGTTAAATATGACGGATTTTCATAAAAAAAATTAACCCCTATTTCACCCTCTTATTGGTAAAATATGCAGAAACGCTAAATAGATATCTAGTTACTTTTAATCAGTAGCCCAAAATTAAATTTTCATGGTACTAATTTAAAAAATAACGGACTTCCATACAAACTTTCAACCCCTATTTCACCCCTTTAGGGGTAGAATATCCAGAAACGCTTAAATACGTCTTTACTCTTTTTTAATCAGTAGTACATGAATAAAGTTTCATGTTTTTAACTTAAAAAATGACAAACTTCCATACAAACTTTCAACCCCTATTTCTTCCCTTAGGGGTTGAATATTCAAAAACGCTGAAATACGTGTTTACTCATTTTTAATCAGCAGCCCAAAACTAAAGTTTCAGGTTTCGAACTTCAAAAATGACAGACTTCCAGACTAACTTATATGCGAAATGTCAACCCCTATTTCACCCAATAGGGGTAGAATATTCATAAACGTTTAAATAGGTATCTACTCATTTTTAAACAGTAGCCCAAAAATAAAGTTTCATGCTACTTACTTAAAAAATGATGAACTTTCAACCCCTATTTCACCCCCTTAGGGGTAGAATACCAAGAAACGCTTAAATACGTATTAACTCATTTTTAGTCAGTAGCCCGAACACAAAGTTTCATGTTGCGAGCTTCAAAAATAACAGACTTCCAGACTAACCTATATGCGAAATGTCAACCCCTATTGCACCCCTTAGGGGTAGAATATTCATAAACACTTAAATACGTATCTACTCATTTTTAATCAGTAGCCCAAAAATAAAGTTTCATGCTTCTTACTTAAAAAATGACGAACTTCCATACAAACTTTCAACCCCTATTTCACCCCCTTAGGGGTAGAATACCAAGAAACGCTTAAATACATATTAACTCATTTTTACTCCTTAGCACATGAATAAAGTAACATGTTTCTAACTTAAAAAATGACGAACTTCCATACAAACTTTCAACGCCTATTTCAACCCCTTAGGGGTGGAATACCAAGAAACGCTTAAATACGTATTAACTCGTTTTTAGTTCCTAGCACGTGAATAAAGTAACATGTTTCTAACTTAAAAATGGCGAACTTCCATATAAACTTTTAACCCCTATTTCACCCCTTAGGGGTAGAATATAAAGAAACGCTTAAATACGTATTAACTCATTTTTAGTCAGTAGCCCGAACACAAAGTTTCATGTTTCGAACTTAAAAAATGACAGACTTCCAGACTAACCTATATGCGAAATGTCAACCCCTATTTCACCCCTTAGGGGTAGAATATTCATAAACGCTTAAATAGGTATCTACTCATTTTTAATCAGTAGCCCAAAAATAAAGTTTCATGCTTCTTACTTAAAAAATGCCGAACTTCCATACAAACTTTCAACCACTATTTCACCCCCTTAGGGGTAGAATACCAAGAAACGCTTAAATACGTATTAACTCATTTGTAGTCCTTAGCATATGAATAAAGTTACATGTTTCTAACTTAAAAAATGACGAACTTCCGTACAAACTTTCAACCCCTATTTCACCCCTTAGGGGTAGAATATTCAGAAACGCTCAAATACGTCTCTACTCTTTTTAAATTAGTAACACATAAATAAAGTTTCATGTTTCAGACTTCAAAAATGACGGACTTCCAGACTAACCTATGTACGAAATGTCAACCCCTATTTCACCCCTTAGGGGTTGAATATTCAAAAACGCTGAAATACGTGTTTACTCATTTTTAATCAGCAGCCCAAAACTAAAGTTTCAGGTTTCTAACTTAAAAAATGACGGACTTCCATACAAACTTTCAACCCCTATTTCACCCCCTTAGGGGTAGAAATTCCAAAATTCCTTTCTTAGTGCGTGTCTACCCAATAAAAGGATCCTACTCACCAAATTTCATAGCCCTAACTATCATAGTTTACGCTCGGCGATGATGAATCAGTCAGTCAGTCAGTCAGTCAGTCAGTCAGTCAGGACTTACTATTTTATAAGTATAGATATGTATGTCTTTACAAAAAAAAAGTATATAATGTATTTGTATCAGTTGTCTATTACCCATAACACAAGTTCTGCTTAGCTTGGGACTAGATGTGTTGTGTGTTAGATGTCCGAAATATTTATTATATTATATTATTATTATTTACTGCGATAACTGACATTAAAATATAATTAGGAAAAATAATCAAGACAGAGGGCAAGATCAGAGTGCATTCTTCTTTGTTAGCTAAGAGCTCAACAAAAATCATTGAAATAATGCAATTTAGACAACATGTGTTCAACCAGGATACATACCCTGTTTTCCAATTACAGCACTAGAGCGCATTATGCGGCATAATGCTTAACTTTGAATGATTCAACTACAGCAACGCTTCGCACAATCGAGCACTCTCAAAAGTAGTGTTTTTGCGTGATGCGTGCAATCGATACCAACGTGACAAAAATTAACAAGTGTTTTTTCTTTAAGGTGGCATTGATCAAAATGTTTTATTTATATATTATCGTTAGTAATATTATGAAAAAATTTTTAAAGCTTTCGTTTCGTTGCAGTTTTTTCGAAATAATCAAAGTTAATTCAAACTGTGTTAAAAAAATAAATATAAGTATGGATGAAGGTAGAACTCATTTAAAAAAATTACTCAAAACAAACAAATGTTAATGTAATTATCAAAATCCAAATTACTTAAAATAACCGTAAATAGTTTTCAACCAATTTTTATGTATACCACTTTGCTTACAAATTAATGAGGTTATTGCTAACTCTGAATATTTTTTTTTTTTCAACACTGAACTTAGCGCACTCTGCTGGTGCATTTGAAAACTAATTCACGTTCCAATTAAGCTTCAGCATAATTCAGCATTGTGCGCCAATGAGTCGCACTATGCTTTGTAATTGGAAAACAGGGATAGACATGATAGAGAAAAACAATTCGAAAGCATGTTTGAGCAAGAAAACAGAAAGTTTATAAGCTTAGCACTGATAATAATGCTCTCTTAAACTTACTTTTCCTCTGAATCCGCAATCTTAACCCTCAATAAATCAATTTCTTCCTGCTGCCCTTTGTTGAGTTCTTGGTATTTGGCCACTTCTGCATTAACATTCTCTGCGAGTTTGAGCTTCAGCTGTTCCATCTGCGCAGACAGAGCCTCTTTCTCTGTATTAATTTTTTGGTACATTAAGTCAGCTGTCTCTAATTTGATTTGTGTTTTTGCTGCATCTAAAATATAAGCAAAAATTATAATTAGTTATACATTTTCAAAACTTAATAAAGGAATAAAGCTTTGTAAATATTTTTTAAATTTAATATCATTCATGTTTAGAGAAACTTTATCCAATATCTTTCTACAAGTAATTCTTGTTTATAAATAATCTGAATCTTGGAAACTCTTTTAACGAATTCATAAATTTAGTATACTGGGGTTTCGAGAAAGTGATGAAAGTAAGATTGATTATCTAGCTAGGAATCATAATATTTAAAACATTTACAAAAAAAACCTGTCATCAAGCTACGTGGTACCTATGTGACAGAAACAACTCAAACTCCATAAGCTCAAACGAATATTATCTACCTTGACTATCTACATTATTACCGTCTTGAGTCATGCGTAGCTTAGTAGTCAATTCTGACACCTCTCTGTTCATCACATTTAGTTCATTCCTCAACATTGCATTTTCTACCTCCAAATTTTGCATTTGATACATAAGGTCGTCATCCCCCCTGTATAGTTCCAGATCCATTGGCAAACTAAGTCCTGTAAAGAAATTTCTGTTTAGATTGCAAGTAAGTTAATCTGAATTCCATAATGAGTGAGTTAGAATTTTTTTGATAATAGCCATTTTAACTTAAAAAAAATATTTATATGTAAATATGAATCAGTGTATCTTTGTTTGTATATTTTCTACTAAATCATTCATCCATATGGTGATAGTTAAGGATATGGGATTTTAGTTATCAATTGGGTATTGGGTAAGAGGCAATTAGGGAGCCAAAGTATGAAGAAGAACATTGTTGACTGGCAAGAGAATTATAATTGTTTAAGTATTATTTATCCATTCATAATATTCATACATATACTTATGACCACACCACAAGTAATAATTTTTATAGGAACACCTATTAACATTTTTTTTTTTTTTTGATTTGTCTTGCAATTTCCTACCTATTAGTATAAACATACTCTAAAGAATTTAAATACAGTTTTTTTTTTAATATTTGGCTTCGAAAGAGCACTGAAAAAGCTATAAAATTACGAATATATTAAAATAAAAATTATTATTGAAAACATTAATTTACTTTGTCAGCTGAACACTATTGAATACATAAAAAGCAGTCAAATATAGGTATAAATTTACAGTATTGTGTTAAAAGAATTTATGAGATACTAATATGACCTTTAAACCTTCAAGAAAAGAGTGTACTCCTTCTTAAAAGGCCGGCAACACACTTGTGACGCCTCCGGTGTTGCAGTTATCCATGAATGTATGTAATGTATCAAATTTTTGATCAACAAGTGGTAATGACAATCTGCAATGCAGATATTGGAGAGATTCAATGTTTAAAGGGTGTTTGACAAATTCATAATAATATTATCCATTCCTGAGAGGAGACCCAAGGCCAGCAATAGGATGTTATGGATTGTTGATGATTATAAATTTGAGAGTAACTTTGTCTATCTATCTGTTACACTTTCACAGCTAAACTGCTGCACTTTTATTCTTGAGGAAGGACATAGTTTACCAAGTATTTACTTACTGTGTTTACGGACATACATGCAGACAGAGCCACATGCAGAGCAAGTGTTTTATAAAATTTTAATACTTACTCCTCTGTTTAATAGTATGAGTTTTATCTTTGTGATCAGCAACTAATGTGTTGGGGCATTGATTCAAAGTATATTGTGGGCTTGATTTTCTTGACGCAGACTTTTTAGGTTTTAGTACTTTTACCTCCTGATTATCTCTTGAGGGTGATCGAGAGTGATGATTGGATAAAGGTGAACTCTTCCTTGAAGGTATCGAACTCCTAATATCCGTATTATTTTTTTTCAAGGTACGCGGTAGTATTCGCTTCCTTTGCCCGTAAGTTGATTCAGTTTGTTGTGCCACAGTGAATTCGTTTTTCTCCCATTTTTTTTTTGTAACATTGTGGTTACGCAATGCAGCGCCGGTTTGCTCATCTAAAGTATTAAGGAGATTTTCAGCTCTCCCGGCGAGGTCTGCAAACCATGCCATCGTATTTATTTTTATTCTAAAAACAAAAGTTCAAGTGGTGGATCATTATACTTGACGTCTTTCACAATTCACTATGTTGAAATAAACGAAATATAAAACACATTGTAAGTACCAATCATAGGGAATTTGAAATTTTCTTTCTAATTTCAGCTTTAGTGTCCTGTCTACACATTCATTTCAATTTATTTTTTAGTCAAATCAAAACATCAGACACGTAAACATCGGCAACTGTCATATGTCAATGACAGCTA
Organism: Spilosoma lubricipeda; assembly: GCA_905220595.1. Lineage (NCBI taxonomy): Eukaryota > Metazoa > Arthropoda > Insecta > Lepidoptera > Erebidae > Spilosoma > Spilosoma lubricipeda. The sequence goes on from HG992295.1 coordinate 9,537,441, forward strand.
GGGTTTTGTACAGTTTGCAAGGCTGTTATTCAAGTTCAAGTCGATAAAATCAAATCAAATTTTATTCAAATGCTTGTACAAAAAGGTTACAGTAATTGCTATAGGCACCCAAACTAAGCTACGCTTGTATCTTGGGCTACTAGAAAAATACAAAAATAGCAACAGTGGAATTATACGCGTACAAGATACATTTTTACAAATTATAATACTTAAATCAACTTGTGTCTAATAAAATCAGAACAAGTGCAGGCGAATGACTTGAGATTGAGACTACCTGAGACCCCATGGCCCAGTCATTTAAGTTTTGTTATGTCTGTGCACCTGTTACTTTTTAATTTACAAGATTTTGATTTTCGGAATACAGTATTTTTCTTTATAAAGAACCTAGGATGCTAAAGTGATAAAATTGATCTTGAACTCTATAAATCCGATTTCACTCTGTTTTGACCACAAAGTCGATTGAATGACCTCATGACAGAGATTTAATAGGTCTAGTCAGAACCACTAAATGCTTGAGAATGTGGTTTTCCAACCTCATAGAAAACTATTACTAAAAATGCAGTCAAAATAAGTTTGGCACATGCCTAGTCCCATGGTATAACCTTAGGTATTAATTAATTAACTTCCCTAAGTGGTACAACAAACAATAAACTTTGTCAAAATGTATCAACTGCCAAGGCGCACACCTTGCAATTTCTCGCGACTGTCCCATTAAAAAGCAAAAAATAGAAGGCAAGAAAACAAAATTACATGCACTAATGTGGTAAAAAACACTAAGAGTAGTCCAACTGTTAAAAATTACGAAACTGACTTCCCAATTTTATCCACCCCTAAACTATAAATCCTTGCCATCAAGGAAGACACAAGGCTTTTAGTTCTACATGTTCTATATCTTCTACTGTCCCTAGTCCCTACCTCGATCTCAACTGCTTCTGAAAACAAAGAACGGAATATGTCTAATGATTCTAATGAAAAAGTAATTGACGTATATTACGTATATTAACTAATAACTGTATTCGTAAAGGGCTGATGGGTGCTTTGGTTGCAATTGGTAATGAAAAACATTCTATTACTTACTTATAGACAGTTTTAAAGGTCCTTTGATGAAATGGATTTTAAAATTTTTAAACAATAGAACTATGTAGATACCTACGTTAAGTTTAATAATATCCTACTTGTAGACAAAGAATACCACCATTCTCTGTTTACGATACTATATGCTGTAATTCTGCAATCTGTTTTAATAACAGCCCTCTTTCCTGGTATAATTCTAAAGACATATTTTAAATTACATAATTTAAGATATTAGAAAGATCATTTACCAAACAAGTCAGCTCGCCGGTAAAATTATTTACTTTTTGTGGGTACCAGCTTATTGTCTTAATATCTGATAAGAAACTGTGGAACACGCTGCGAAAAATAGGTTTGATGTTGATCAGTTTGCTTCTATGCAGATTTCGCAAAATCACTACTAAACTTAATTCCGAGTAACACATGAAGTGAACTGTGAAATGTTGTAGAAAAAATTTGTAAACTTAAAAGTAAAACTCAACTCTACACTTCTTCAAACTGTTTCCAATCAAAAATCAACGACTGGCTTAAAAAAGCTAGAATCCAGAGCCGTAAAATCTAGTTTAAAAAAATATATAATAATACTTCGCCAGCCTATCTTTATATCTTCTGTGTATGTGTGAATGTGTGACAGTAATTTTGTAGAAATAACAATCGTAAACAAAAATTATAATAATTTTATTACTGCAGCAAGATTATCTTTAATATTAATTTATAATGGATTTTGAAAGTCCTGATGTAGAGAAAGATTTCCCAGGGTTATATGCGTCTGAAAGTGGCAGGAAAAGCAATGAGAGCGATTGTAAGATTATTTTATTTTATAAATATATTATTTCCTAATAGTTTTCGTTTAGAATTGTATATAAATATATTCACTGATAAGAATGTCAAATCTAAAAATTCGGCAAAGAATTCTGAAAAAATAGAACTGGAAACCAATTAGATTTCCCATCATTTCGTTCGAAGAGTTCTCGATTTCATGTTTTAAGTTTTTTCTTTTCATTAATTTCATCTATATTAACCAACACTCTTATGTAAAGATAGAAAAGGTAATATCTGGATAAGCAACGTAAACTAAACACTCGATATAAAGTTCCGAGGGGATGGGATTAAGAAGTAACCCTATAGATTACTCTTGATTCTAATTCGGTTAAATTTTTTATTTAAGAAAGAAAACGAACCATTGCCTTTAACTATAGAGCTCACTTGATTGAAATGTCACATTATGCAACAAATAGGCACATACAAGAATGATCAGATTGATAATAAATATTTAAAAAGATATACTTTTCTTTCTTTCTTTTTTTGAAAATACAAGTATGTACTGCATTAGGAATAGATCCTGTGTAAGAGGATGCGCGATCCCAGCAGTGGGACATTATGGGTGGTTGTTCATACATGCTTTTTATGATTACAGTAATATGTAAAACCTCATCATTGACAGCTTTAAATAGTCAACTGTGATACATAGGCTTCTTTTTAGTGAGGAGGTTTTCCTTTTGGAATTGGGCCTATTGAAATTTTAATAAGTTGTGCAATATAGAACCTCAGTATGAAAAACTTAAAGTCAAATTACTGTTTAATAAAGAGACCGGCATACGACTTGGCCGGATTCTTTAGATGTGTGGTACTCATCTATTAGGTCCCTATGGTTGATAGAGGGATGCAGGGATTGTAGTAGCACCGTTGCGAGCAAGCAATTGGAGCGTCAACTGCACTTCGATTTTGTTTGTTTTGATTTGATGCACTAAGTGTACTATGAGCAAACTTAACTCCACTACGCCTAAGTCTAGCCAGGTTACGTACCGGCGCCTATATATTATCATAATTTATGACCTTAATGTGTTTTTTATTTTCTAGTCAGTGATGGGGCTGAACATGAGAAGCCAAGTAAAAAAGACTTGTTAGGAAGACGGAAAGATAAAAAAGAGTCCAAGAAAGATAGAGGTTATGCTGCACTTGAAGGAGAGAGCTCACCAGAAGAGGACACAGATACCAAGTTTGTATTTTTGTCAGAGACATTTACTAGTAGCATAGCATATGCCATGCTTCATTGTGGTACGTTGTGGACAGTTGTAGTTGCAAAAAAAGATATAAAAACGATCTATAAAGTATGCATTTTCGAAGCGTATGCAAATGCCACAATTTTTTATATATTTAGACAAGCTGACCCGCACTGCAGATTTTTTCATGGTTTTACAACATTTTCTATTGATGCTGGGTTCCTACAGGTGCATAACATTATCTTGTACAGCATACTTTCCTCGATATATGAACTATCCAATACAAAGATTTCTTTAATTTGAAACAGTTGTTCCGAATTGCAACAAAATCAAAATATCAAATTTATAATATTAGTATAAGTATTACATCTGTTCTCATAAATAATAATAGATTCAAATGCCAATTTAAACATTATTGTTTAATAGAGCTTATTATGTGTATCATGAAACATTTTCTGACAGAAGTCCATCAAAATCAAAAAAGACTAAATCCTTCAAATTCCCAACAAAGAGTAAGGAAAAGCGTGAGAAGTCTCGTGATAAAGAAAAAGTACTGGAGGATGCGGTAAAACAAAAAGAGCTGAGTGAAAAAGAAAAGAAGAAAGAAAAAGAGAGGGAGAAGGAGAGAGAAAAGGAGCGGGAAAAAGAAAAGAAAGAAAAAGAAAAGCGAGAGAAGCTGCGTGAAAAAGACAAGATAAAGGTTTGTTTTTGGTTTTATTAACTATTTTTTTTTAATAGTTTATCCAGTACAGTAAGTATAAAAACGCATATATTATCATACTAGCTGAACCCCGCGGTGTTACCCGCGGTTATTGTTGTACCGCGAGTAACGCCGCGGGACAAAGTTAGTCCAAAAAAAGTAGCCTAAGTTACTCCCCGGGTCGTCAGCTACCTACCAGCGAAATTTCCGTCAAAATCCGTCCAGCCGTTCCAAAGATTACCTGGAACAAACAGACAGACAGACAAAAATTTTTTTAACCACATTTTTGGTATATGTATCCTGTATATATACATATGCATTGATTATAAAGCTGTTATTTTAATATTACAAACAGACACTCCAATTTTATTTATTTGATCTATATACCTAGCATATACAGATATGTATATGCTAGGTATATATTATAGGTGTGCCTGTAGACAGATATCTGTTAATACTTTACACACACACTACTCTCCCTACAGAAATGGTATAATGCAATATTTCCCTAATTAGGTTGGGTCTTTAAGCCTACTACGATACGGCGAATTTTTTTGTTAGACTAGGCGATATCGGAATTCTCCAGAAAGACTGTTTTCGGACATTTTTGGGCTCCTACTACCCGTAACAATTGCACAAGATGTTTGCTCCTACTGTTACGGCTCCTACTACCCGTAACAATAGCACAAGATGCTTGCTCCTACTACCCGTAAAAATTACACAAGATGTTTGCTCCCACTGTTACGGCTCCTACTACCCGTAACAATTGCACAAGATGTTTGCTCCTACTATTACTGCTCCTACTACCCGTAACAATTGCACAAGATGTTTGCTCCTACTATTACGACTCCTACTACCCGTAACAATTGCACAAGATGTTTGCTCTTACTGTTACGGCTCCTACTACCCGTAACAATTACACAAGATGTTTGCTCCCACTGTTACGGCTCATACTACCCGTAACTATAGGGATGTTGACTAATTTTTGGAACTGTTTTCATTTTATAGATGGAACGTAAATATTATGAAAAAAATTATTTAAATTTTATTCATTAATTTTAGATAAAAAAACAACTTTCATAAGTTTAGTGTTTATTTTTCGCGCCTAAACGCTTCAAGCTGTCACGTGGTCTTGATGAAGAAACAGTGGATTAAATAAACAAACTGCTGTCAAACTGTCTGTCAAAGATATCAAAAGCTGTAATTGCAATTTATTTTCTAAGATATTATCGACATACATTATATAAGTAAAAGTAATGAATAGCAAATTTTATAAGTATTGTGTTTATTTGTTGATTAATAAGCAGTTTAAAAAAAAAAATTACTTACCTAGATGTTTTCGCGAACTCCGCTGCACAAAAATCCTTGTATTTAGTAAAGAAAATCGCCACCTAAGAAAGAAAAAAGAAGAAAAGTATCTACTTTCGGTAAATTTCAACGATTTCCTTTGATAAATCCAGGCTCCATCGTAATTAATTTAAACTAATTTTGCACTTTTAGCAGATGAGCCCTAAAACAGCCTGAAAAGAATGCAAAATGCACACCAACATGACACTTGACTTTGACAACATTTTTTTTTATACATTCTGATGTAACGCGCTCCGATTGGTGTTTGCAGTCACGTGATATTCAGAATTATTTTCAACATTTTAAATTATTTTTAGCTAATTCATTAAGCATATTTACAAAATATGATTTTAAGAATTTTGTTATTCCCTGTTATGGCAAAAACATAACATTTCACATATTCGCTATTTATGTCAACATCCCTATTGCCAAAGATATTCATATGGCAACCGGAACCTACGCCTTAACGTGCTCTCCGCTACACTGAGGGGTCTCAATATGTTAAGATGGTCACCCATGATAGATTCACCTGGGTAGGATTGCTTAACTTCTACTATGTGTTAACCTATCCTGTTAGCTACTACCTACCTAGCTACAATAAAGTACTTATAATAACATCAACTACATACTGTACATATGTTCGAATGAATGTAACATTCAAGCTAGTATACATAATGATAATGATCGCATGATTATGGTGTAACATTCACACTCAATTTTCCCTCTGTGTGCCGTCACTTTGACACTTCGGATTTGTTTTCTAGCAATCTGTGGTTTCAAACAATTTTTCAAAAGACCCGATAGTGTTTAATAGGGAGACGGGTAAGCGCGCGCAATGAGTAAGGATCGCTCATTTTTTTAACAAATATAAACAAAAGTTATAATTAGGTTGATAAAAACGCTTTCACGGCTAAACAGCTGCACTGATTTCAATGAAATTTTGGCATAGAGATACTTTGGTTCTTGAGGAAAGACATAAGTTACTCTTTACCTCGATAACCGATACACGCGGGCGGAGCCGTGACCAAAAGCTGTCCTTTATCTTTATTCTATGTATCCTATAGCTTTATTTAGTATCTTGTATCTTATGATTTTAGGCAAGATTGACTGACAAACATCTGATGCAGAAGCATCACTAGAGCTGATATTGCGAAACTTTTTAATTTCGTAAATTGGCGAATCCAGTCCTGGGAGTCTTTTAGCGAGTTAGCGGTTATTTTGCTACTGCGCAGCATATAACATTTGCAAAACAAAACTTAAAATAATATACTTTAGGCAACTTGAATCTTTTTTTATCTTTTAATTTATTATTTCTAGAGTTGACAAAAAAAAATACAACACTGAAGACAGAATAATAACTTGACATAAACTATACCAAACTTGACATCTATATCTATACTTCTATACTAATATATAAAGCGGAAGAGTTTGTTTGTTTGAACACGCTAATCTCAGTGTTAGATAGCCCATTTATCGAGGAAGGCTATAGGCTATATATCATCACGCTAAGACCTACAGGAGCGGAGCAACAATGAAGAATGTTACAAAACGGGGGAAAATTATCACGCTACGGGCAATAGAAGACGCAAACGAGGTTGCGTAGGTCGGCTAGTAAACTATAACACCACGGTAAGCGTAATAAAGAGGTCAGCAGAAACCTCCTTTCTAATGAGAGGCCTAAATCCAGCAGTGGACTTTTAAAATTTACAAACAAACATATTAGTTTAGATTTTTAAGTGTTATTGCATTTATTTATATGAACCTAGCTGATCTGGCGAATTTCGTACCGCCATATTTACATATCAGTCTCAGCTTCGCAGCATAGGCAGTGTACAGTCGTGGACAAAAAAATTGACCAGTCCAGTTATCTTTTAACTTTTATTGTACACAAACTTTGTCCTAACAATAACGACCACATAAAAAATAAAATTTGGTGCAGCCGATCGGAAGTTTTGCGCGTACACACATTTCCACGATTAATTTATATATATAAATATTGATTATTAATTAATAATTGTACCAAACATTCGCACAGCAACATAATGGGATATCTCCATTTTGTTTCGTACGCTCTAATGGAATGTCCGAACGGAAGTAGATCATAACATTGCGTGACCAGGGAATTGAACTCAGGATGTTGTGTCGAGGAACTCAAAAGGATATGAACCATTAGAGATAGTGTTTTTATATAAAAAAATCAGCCTGACTGATTGACTGATGAGAAGATAAACAACTCTTTCTAAATCATATTATTTTAGTGGTATTAAACACATTTTCTCCATAACCAAAATTAAACCTTTAAAAAGCCCCTACGCACCATCAGGTTGAAGTTATCAATTAATTGTCATTTAACGATTATACTGGCACGCGTAAAGCAACTAATCGAGTAATCGTACCCCAAAAATGCCTTACATCATTTTGGAAAAGAGCCGATACTCTTACACTGCTGGACCAATATTAACAAAACATAGCTTAGAACCACCGCAACGAAACTGGCTTTCAAAATGAAAATCATTAAAAAACCCGACTGCGTCAATATCTGTCATCTTTATTTAATTCAGTTTTTTTAAATAAAACATGTAAGTTATAAAATTCTTTATTTTGATATGTACCACACTCGATTTGTTTGTAATTTTTTTTTGAGATTACTTTTTGGCGCCAAAAATCCTTAAATCTGTTTTTTTTTTTTTAATTTTGATATACCAGGTGTCACTCTCACGACTAAGACAAATCTATTGATACCACTTACATAATAAAAAAAAAGTAAAAACTAAAACCCAACTACGACAAAAAACGACGATTAAAAAGTATGAAACAAGTTTCAAAAGCCGTAGTCACGCGTTGTTAAAGTGTTATGGACTATGGAACATTCCTAAGTTTCAAAAGCCGTAGTCCATGTCGTGTAATGTACCATAGTCCACATAACTTTAACAACGCGTGACTACGGCTTTTGAAACTTGTTTCATACTTTTTAATCGTCGTTTTTTGTCGTAGTTGGGTTTTAGTTTTTACTTTTTTTTTATTTAAAATGTTTGGTGCCTATAAAATACTTATTGTTGTGCAAAGTTTATTTCAAATAGGTACCATAGAAATATCACACTTATCGAATAAATACGGACAAAGTCACGAGCAAATGCTAATAGTATATATATTTTTGAAATGTACAAGTAACGCTCTTTCTAATGACACCAAATACGGCATATTTACTTCAAATTTAGTTTTTAATACAGTACTTTATATCGGCTAGAGGGCGCCACATTCGATTCAGTGACACGTCATATAACCTTTAAGCAGCGGACAATCAAGACACTTCTAACGATACCTCATTTGTCTTATTCTGACTAGTTTAGAAAGAACGAGGGAACAAAAAAGCATACCATAGAAATATCACACTTATCGAATAAATACGGACAAAGTCACGAACAAATGCTAGTAATATATGTATTTTTGAAATGTACAAGTAACGCCCTTTCCAATGATACCAAACACGGCATATTTATCTCAAATTTATTTTTTGATACAGTACTTTATGTCGGCTAGAGGGCGCCATATTAGATTCAGTGACACGTCATATAGCCTATAACCAGAAGACAATTACGACGCTTCTAGAGACACCTCATTTGTCCAAATCTAATGAGTAGTTAAGGAGCTAGGAGGGAACAAATGAACATACATACATACATACATACATACATACATAGCCTGTCAAAATCATAACCCTCCTTTGGCTTTGCCGTAGTCGGGTAAAAATACGACAAGCCGCTTAGGCTCTAGGGCGTGCCAAAGAAATATACATATACACTCCTTCTTTCGCAGTCGATATCGGTCGAAAACGACCACAGACCGACTCACACACACAGACAGACAGACATCGACGTCAAAATTATAACAGCCCTCTTTTTGCGTCGGAGGTTAAAAACAGGGGAAAGTTCATTTTACGTTATTTGTACGTTCGAACCCCACGAGTCAGATGTTAGATGTTGACTCTCCCCAGTCGTGTCGGATAGCAGTCCCATAGGATTATGAGAGAGAGTAACGGAACAGAGTGCACCTGTGTTTGACCTGTGCACGCATTCGTGCATAGTTAAAGCCATTCCACGTAACACGCATCCCACGTACACACCGGCTCAACGTCTAAGTTTCTCAAACTTTGGCATTTAACGTTTGCTAATAAAAAAAAAAAAAAAAAATTCAATGATGGTGCAATGTGGTAGGTGTGGTGATGCAGTACCCGATTGTAGTGCTATCTTGTGCAGTGGCTGTAAAAAACATTTTGATTATGCATGTTCGGGTGTCACGGAAAGCGGTTATCGCCGACTGGGTGCAGAGCGTCAGGCCACCTGGAGATGTCCGGGTTGTAAATCACCTAAACCCGTCTCTATTGACCAGGTCATGCAGGAGTTAAACAACATCAAGGTTACTCTTGCGCCTATGATGGATCTCTTGAATGGTGTTAAGGACATCAAGACTGAAATTTCTGAGATGAAGTCAACCTTGGGTTCTTACTCTGAACGTCTGGAATCTGTGTGCCAAAGACTAATTGTAGTCGAAAAAGCCCAAGACAACATTTTGCAACTAAAAGATCGAGTCTGCAAATTAGAAGAAGATCTAAATGAAAAAAACCAGTGGACACGTCTTAACAATGTCGAAATCAAAGGTGTTCCTATGAAAGATCGTGAAAACCTGTTCAACATCATAGCCAGGATTGGAACAAAGATAACATACCCCGTTGAAAAGCGAGACATAAATTTTGCAGCCAGGGTTCCCTCGCGGGACCAAAAAATTAAACCAATAATTGTATCTTTTATTAATCGCTATACGAAAGAAAACTTTATCGCCGCCGCTCGTTCTTGTAAAGTTTTGTGCTCGACTGACATTGACCTGGGTGACAAAGGTCGAATCTACATCAATGATCACTTGACGGTACAAAACAAAATACTACTTACTAAAACAAAAAACCTCGCGAAGGAAAAAGAATTTCAATTTGTGTGGGTAAAAAATTGCAAAATATTTGTTCGAAAGAACGTCCAGTCGAAGATTATTGTGATAAAAAACGAACAAGATCTAAACAAAATAATTTAGTATCGGTTTTTGCAATTATAATAGTGATATTATTTGTCATAAGCTATTTTGTTTTCAATTTTAAACTTAACATTTCGAGAACCACTGTCATCTCATTGGTAGTAGCAAAACATTGGAATTTTATTACATGCTGTGAACTTGTCTTTTGTACTCGCTGGTTCTACATTGTTTACAATGTTTTTATTTTAATACCCACTTTTATGAAATTAACAATGTTACTTTTTCTCATTTGCTTACTACAAACTAGGACTTGTGTTGTGATAATTGCAACCCTAATTTTCTATTTCTTATACGACATACTCATATGTATATTGCCTGCATTAGCATTTTTGTTTATGGGTACATTCTGTAGAATAATTCATAACATTATCTTTTGCACTCACTGGTTCAACATTTATTACAACATTTTTATTTCGATACCAACTTTTATAATATTATCAATAATACTTATTCTCGTTTGTTTACTACGAATTAGGACTGGTGTTATGATACTTGCGACCGTAATTTTGAAAGAAAGAAAGAAAGAAGTAACTTTCTGTTTCTTGTGTGAAATACTCATATACATATTAATTGTGTTGGCATTGTCGTTTAAGGATACATTTTGTGGAATGATTCATAATAACATGGTATGTAATGTACATTTCTTAAGTGTGGCTGTTACTATAGTGAATGTGTCCTATCTATTGGTTTATTTTGTTGATAATAATTGCTTTAAAAATGATTAATATTTATTATCAAAACTGCAGAGGACTTCGATCTAAGACCGATGTCTTCTTTCGTAATCTGTGTACGAGCAATTATGATATAATCTCGTTAACTGAGACGTGGTTGTTGAGTAGTATTACTGACGGTGAACTATTCGACGAAAGGTACTTAGTATATCGCCGGGATAGGGACTACAATTTGACACAGCAGTCTAAGGGTGGCGGGGTTCTGATTGCGGTGCGTCGAGATTATAGAAGTACCTACAGAATTGATTGGAGTTCCTCGGCTGAGGATATATGGGTAACTTTAACTTTACGTAATCCTCATAATAAAAAGTTAATTAAACTTCACATCTGCACCTTATATCTATGTAGTCAAAACAAAGGTAACACGTTCAGTATTCAATTGGATAATTTTTTACATAATTTAACTAATATTATTGATCAATTCAAAGAAGATGAATTTTTGGTAATGGGTGATTTTAATATGAGTAACATTCAATGGACCTCAACAGATTTGGGCCTTCAACCTTCTAATGCTAATAATTTACTCGCGAATAACTTAATCAACGCATTATACGACTGCAATCTTAAGCAATATAATAATTGTAAAAATAGTGCTGGTGGTATATTAGATCTAATTTTATGTAACAGTGATTTGTCTGTCTTAACATGCCCAGATCCCCTGGTCCCAGAGGATTCCTATCACAGATCTCTCATTATTAAGTCATCGTTGACGGAAATGGACGCCCTAATTATTCCTAAGCGAATTGTTCATATGTATAATCGTGCCGACTATGATGAAATCTGTAAGCTTTTTTCGGAAACCGATTGGTCAATTTTGGCAAACGCTGGGTCGGTCGAAGAAGCTGTACAGTTGTTCTATGACATAGTTTACAAAATTAGGGATAACTTTGTGCCAACACGTATGACACTTTCTCATAGATATCCCCCATGGTATAAACCTTCGTTGATTAAAATGATTAAAGAAAAATTTAAAGTCTTTAAAAAATTTAAAACTTATGGTAATCTATCTGATGACTATTCTTTTCGACTACTTCGAGACAGGGTCAAAAAAGCTGAGCACAGGTGTTATAATGAATACATAATATCTGTTGAAAACTCCATCTTAAAAAATCCTAAACACTTCTGGTCGTACATAAAAAGTGTACGTCGGTGTAGCTCCTATTCATCAACCATGAACTATCTGTCTGCCACTAGCAGCTCGACTGAGGGTATCTGCCAGCTATTTAGTTCCTATTTTAGTTCCGTGTTTCTGGTTAGTGACAGATTAAATTGCTACAATGAACTTAAGGAATCAAACACTAGATGTGACGTATCAACTGTTAAAGTGAGCGCTCAGCGTATAAACGAATTAATGAAGTCCCTAGATCTTAACAAGTCAGCTGGGCCTGATACTCTTCCCGCGTTATTTTTAGTAAAATGTAGTAAGGAGCTGTCAGTGCCAGTTTCCATAATTTTTCAGCGGTCTATGAACGAAGGAGTAATGCCTAAGATATGGAAAGCTGCTTTCATTACCCCAATACATAAAAAAGGCTCAAAAAATGAGGTTGTGAACTACAGGCCCATCTCTAAACTCTGTCATCTGGCAAAAATTTTTGAGCGTTTAGTTTTTGATCAGACTTATGAATGTTTAAAAAGTGAACTTATTCTCGAGCAACATGGTTTTATCAAGGGTAGATCAACCACCACCAACTTGGTTATGTTTAACGAGTATTTAACTAGTAATATGGATAACAATAATCAAATAGATGCAATTTATACTGATTATACTAAGGCATTTGATAAGATAGATCACAGAATTTTGTTGCGCAAAATGGCAGGTTTAGGCATAAGAGGAAATCTTATTAAATGGTTTACATCGTATCTCACTGATAGAACACAGGCAGTTGTTTTGGATGGCTGTACTTCCAACTGGGTAGATATCCCGTCGGGCGTTCCGCAAGGATCATTGTTAGGGCCACTCCTCTTTGTCTTATTTATTAACGACATTGCATCTTGTTTTTTAAATTCAAAATTTTTATTGTTTGCCGATGACATGAAAATTTTCCGCATTGTTAATAATGTTCCCGATGCGTTACTTCTCCAGGAAGACTTGAATAGATTAGACATCTATTGTGAACGTAACAAACTGGACTTAAATGTATCCAAATGTCTTTCCATCACCTTTACTCGTAAACGTAACATTTTCACTTTTGCCTATAAATTGAAGAATTTTGAACTTCAGTCAACTGGTGTAATCAGGGATCTGGGAGTTTTGCATGATGGTAAATTACTGTTTGACAAGCACATTGAACATATTATTGACAAAGCGTACAAAGCACTTGGTCTCATAATTCGCGTCTCCAGACCTTTTAGGCATATGAAAACAATAAAAATACTTTACTGTGCCTATGTACGCAGCCACCTTGAGTTTTGTAGTCAAATTTGGAACCCCTATTATAATGTCTACAGTAACAACATAGAAAGAATTCAGAAACGGTTTACTCGATATTTGGGCTTTAAATTCAAATTGCCTCGTCTTGATTACGAACAGCGATGCATTCAACTTCATCTTCTACCTCTTTTTTGCCGTAGGAAAATATCTGATATCTGCCTTCTTTTAAATATAGCGCAGAGCAAGTTAGATTGTTCTGATTTACTTAGCAAAATTAAATTTAATGTGCCCACTAGAAATTTACGTTCCAAAAACCTACTCCACGTACCACATTGCCACAGTAACTATCGGTATAATAGCTTCCTACCGCGAGTTTCCAGGTTGTTTAACGAGCTAAACCATTTGGAACACATTGATCTATTCTATAATAGCAAGTATAATATCAAAAGTCTTATGTCTCATGAACCAGAAATTTTATTTTAGTTATATATATTATGTTATGTTTTAGAGTTAATTACATTCTGATTGTATTTTACAGCACTGTCTTCTTTCTATATGCGGAAGCTTTTAATTGGCATATAGAGAAGCAATATTTTAAGTATATTGTAAATTTAGCTGTAAGCTCCCCGAATAAAATAAAATAAAATAAAAATTCTCCGTTGAGACTGGCCACTATGGCCGAATTCGGCCATCTCTGGTTATTTTGGGACGGACGTATGTGATATGTGTGAAGTTATTAAAATATAATCTCAGCTGACCCTGCTAACTTCGTACCGCAATATTTTTCATTAGATTTTTTTTCTAATTTCTGAAATACGTGTTTTAGTAATTGTGCCAGCCTCAGCTTACCACAGGTAGCGTACAGTCGCTGACAAAAATCTTTTTTTTATTCAATACAACCTTCTTCTAACAATTACGAACAAAAAAAAGAGATCAAATTTGGTGCAGTCGATTGAAAGTTATTAACGTATACATTTCGGAGATTGATTTTTATTTATTTAGATAAGTGCAGATTCTCATAAAGAAGCACGCTAAGTTAATGGCCTCTTCTTCTTTTACTGCATTTCGAAGAATTATACACACAGGAATATGGAATCTTACTAATATTACACGAAGGTTTGTGAGTATGGATGGATGTTTGTTACTATTTCACGCAAAAACCACTGAACGGATTTGGGTGAAACTTTACAGTAATATGGCTTATACATCAGAATAACACATAGTCTACTATTTGCCGCGATAACCGGCATATACGCAGGCGGAGCAGCGGGCAACAACTAGTGAGAAATAATTAACAAAATAAAAATATTAAGCAAGTGTTAGAGATGTAAGACAAGTAAGGGTCGATTACGCAAAACAATAAACTCGTCTTTATATTTCTACAAAAAATAAACAAAAAGAAATAAGACCAGATTTACTACATTCATCTTTTTAAAGATGACTGCAGCATGTACCTAAACGTTGAGAGTGTTGAGACTGGACCTGACCTCGTAATTAAACCCGCCGAAAATAACCTCTAATACATCGCAATAAGGTATAAACAAGGTGTGACTCACAATCACAAAACAATTATTGTCAAAGCAACCTTGCCATGGTTGGATTAGAAATGTCAAATAGAACAATTTCATTACTCTAGCCGCGGTCTAATAACTTAAAATAAAACAATTGTAACAAAAAAATGACTTCCAAGAACTATACCAAATTGAAATGAGACCAGGACCAAACGGGAAGCACCAGCTTTCAAATAAATAAAAAATCATCAAAATCGGTTCACCCAGTCGAAAGTAACAAACATAAAAAAACGATCGAATTGAGACCACCTCCTGTTTGGAAGTCGGTTAAAAAAGCAAACAAAGCGAAAGCAAGTTGTGTACATAATACTTTTTCTATGTCAGTTTCAATTTTCCCGGCTCAGCGGTTGATGCGTTTTGCATAATTTCGCTCTTCAGTAGGTGTAGGCATGGCCTTGGATAAACACAGAGAACGGCCATGGTTTATTCAGTTGGAACTTGAGTTCGCGCCATGCATCACCTACGCAGTGTTTTCGCAAAGGTGGTAGACTTTTTCGTGTTTATTTTTCTTTATCTAATATTATCTAATCAATTATTATTGGGCTATTGCAATGTTTAAAATATGTAACGTGGTAAAACAAGTGTTGTTTTAAATAGGTTATGATAGTTGTTGTAACTAGATATTCAAAGTGATTTTCAGTCATGGTTTTAGGATTTTATTTAAAGTTAAAGTTAGTACGAGAAATGAAGTTTAATTAAGTGACATTGTACTGTATCAGTTAATGATTAATTTTTGACAGAAAATGTAACTCCAACCTTGCTATTTTATCTGTTTACGACGAATTATGTATTGTAAACACAATAGAAATACCTAAATCCACATTTATTATTTACTAATAAAGGCTTTTATCGTACAGGAGAAAGAAGAAAAAGCGAAATTCAAACTCGAATCTAAGGAGAAGTTGAAAGATGAGAAAAAGGAAAAGACTAAAGATAAAGACAAGGAAAAGATAAAAGAAAAAGAAAAGGAAAAAGTTAAAGAAAAGGATAAAGATAAAAAGGATAAGAAATTGACTAAAGTGCCTTCGACAGTGACATCGGGAATACCTTTTGAAGAAATATTTACATTAGGAGGTGAGTAATATTTTTATTTTGACGCGTCACTTAATCGTACACATAAATGATGATTATTTGAATTCTTAATTTACGTTTTTAAATTAGTTTTGAAGAACTAACAGAGATTGCGATGAAGCATAATAAATCAGTATTAAGTTCGTTACCAATATCAAAACCGCAAATAGTATTAATTGTATTCTAGTAGTATTTATATTCGGCTAGTATTTATATCAGTGTAGAAACGTACTTATACAAGGTCTTATATATGTATATACCTAAAGGTTTGAAGGGTGAATAATGACGGAGATTAATTAATAACTGTTCTACTAATTTTATTTCGTAAAAGTATATCAGGGTTGAGAAACCTTTAGATGAATACATACTAATACATATTATAAAGTCGCTTAAGCGAAGCAAAACGTTCGCAAAACGTTCTAAAGTAAACTTACTTAAAATTAAACATTTAATGAAGAGAATTATTAGAAAACTAGCTGAACCCCACGGTTATTGTCGTACCGCGGGAAACGCCGCGGGATAAAGCTAGTCTAAAAAAAGTAGCCTAAGTTACTCCTTAGATCATCAACTATCTGCCAGTCAAAATCGGTCCAGCCTATCCAGAGATTACCCGGAACAGACAGACAGACAAAAATTGTAACAAATGTTATTTTGGTACATGTACCGTATATATTAGGTCTTTACCTATGAAATTGCCGTTTTGTATGCAATAAGTGAAAGTACTTATTTTTTCAATTTTTTTTATTTCTGTTATTCGAAGTAATCACCCATGCAATCGACGCATCTTTGCTAACGCATTGGCAGTTTATTGATGCCCTTCTTGTAAAAATCAGCTGGACGGGAGGCAACAAACTCTTCAAAAGCATTTTGTACTGCCCTGCTACTGAACTAAAAAGTTGTCTAAATTTTGAAAAAAGATTTTTATAAATAAGATTGTACAATATGTGTGTCTATCTAGTAAGTTATCTTCTATGTGATTAATAGATAATATTTGATCGTTTCTAGATCCACCAGTCTTAAGATACTATTTTGCCATCTTGTATTCAAAATAATAATTTATTATTTGAGAAAACGAATAAAAACAAATTTATCAACTCGTTATAAGCGATCTATTATATTGCTTGATTAAAATTCTGATTAAATATTTAAACAACATACAAAGAGATGTTAACAAGTTAACAAATTAGCAAGTTAAGATACTGCTTTAATTCATCATTCAGGTCCCTCTTTAAATCATCATCATCAGTCTATCGCAGTTCACTGCTGGGCATAGATCTCTTAATTCGCTCGCCACTTGGTTCGATCCTCGATCCTTTAATATAACAAATATAAATTTCTAAATCTAAAGCAAAGTTATTCTTAAAATGACAAATCTATACTACTATAAATTTAAAAGTAACTCTGTCTATCTGTCATGCTTTCATGGCTATACCGCTATAACGATTTCAATGATATTTGGCATGTAGATACTTTGATTCTTGAGGAAAGACATTGGACTATTCTTTATCGCGATAACTGACATACACACACACACGGAAGAAGCTATCTAGTGTTTAATAAATAGCAATACACACAAAAATAAGTATGATCAATGTCAAAATCTAAGTACTTATCTATACTAATATTATAATGCTGAAGAGTTTGTTTGAACGCCCTAATCTCAGGAACCGCTAGTCCGATTGAAAAATACTTTCAGTGTTGGATAGTACCTTTTTCGAAGAAGGCAATAGGCTATACATATATCATCACGCTAAGATCAATCAAACTGCCTCGTTGGTCTCGCGGTTGGCGTGTGCGACTGCTGGTCATGAGGTCTCGGGTTCGATTCCCGGGTCGGACCAAATGTTTGTATGATCTACAAATGTTTGTTTCGGAGTTTGGGTGTATTCTATGGATAATATGTATGTATTTACAAAAAAAAAGTATATATGTATTTGTATCAGTTGTCTAGTACCCATAACACAGGCTCTGCTTAGCTTGGGACTAGATGGCGTTGTGTGTTAGATGTCCGAAATATTTATTTATTATTTATTTATTTATTAATACGAGCGGAGCACCAATGAAAAATGATTCAAAAACGGAGGAAAATTATCACGCTACGGGCAATAGCAGACGTAAACGAGGTTGCGTGGGTCAGCTAGTCTGCTATATCAGCTGACAAGTTGCTTTATCTTTATGAAAGGTATATAACCTCGTAACCGGAATATAAACTTATCTATTCATCAAAAAAATCAAGGAATGAGGACGTGAACACACAAAATGAAGCATGTACGATGTTTTAATTCTAGTATTGTAACCCAAGAAACTCTGCAATAATATTCATAAGAGATTCTGGCCAGTATGCTAAACAGAGAACACAAAAGCATATTATACATGTCTGTTGTGTGTACAGCACTTTATTTCTGGAAAGTATTTCTACACCCTACATCTTATGCCGCTCATAGCCCAGTTGCACTCGGTGATTAGAAACAATCACCGAGGGTAAGCAACGACGGCACATTCAGTACCTAGATGGGTGATCGCTAGTGGCATGATACCATGAGCGTTTCCGTGATTCGGAGGTCACGTTAAGCAGTCGGTCCTGGCTGTTATCGTAGGATATGGACAAGAAGTCCGACTGAATTTACGCACACATATTTACTGATGCAGTCGAAACCGTCGACACCTCTACGAAATTTTTTTTGTATTAGTTGCCAAAGTGACTACCCTGCCTGATGTACAGCTTGAGTAGAATCCAGTAGTGGTTTTCATCATCCTCATTGCGAACGTATACAATGCAGCATGGTGAGATGCTTTTTCCCGTTTAAGGGAGTGCTCATATCGGGAGGGAAACATCGCTGGTAGTGAGTCTAATTTTTTTTAGAATAACTTTGCGGCGTTACTCACGGTACAACAATAACCGCGGGTGACACCGCGGGGTTCAGCTAGTTGAAAATATCACCCATCATAGTATATTTCAATTTTACAAATTTCAACGTAACAGGAAAATGTAAAATCGTTTGTACCTCTGCCTGCACTGCTATTTTCGAAAGTCTTAGAATATAAAATTTGGAACACTTCATTATTAAATATATAATTAATCTAACTTTTGTACGCAGCTTTCCATAGCTGTAAAAAGTAGCTTATCGTCGTAAGTCCTTCCTCGAGAATCAAAAAAATTCATTGAAATTTGTGTAGCGGTTTAGCAGTAACAGACAGACGGACACAGTTACTTTCGAATTTACACTATTAGTTTAGATACGTTAGCAATATTTGCTTTAAATGTAAAAAGGACTTCTTATGTTAACATACCTATATACATTAATCTGTCCTGATGCGGAAAGTCTCAATACAATAGCAACTACAATACAATACGATGACAAAACAAATTAAACTAACTGGCTATTTTTACAGTACTTAAAAGCGCATTTTTCCGTGACATGTGCACCGGCATTCATGTGTACAAAGTATTATAGTTATTTATACTTTAAATCCCAAATTGCCGTGTTCAAATAAAGAAAGTTAAATAGAAGATTCTTTGCTTAGACAAATGATAAGAATGTATGTAAACAAGATTTCTTTAGTGATATCGTTGTAATGTGTTAGTCTGTTAAAGATATTGCACCTGTTGAGGCATATTTTAAAAAAAATTGCGTGTGTGATAATGAATCCTTTCCATGTGGACTATACAATAGCCGGTGAGTATTCCGCTAACAATGTAAGTTATGGTTATCGAAAATTTGAGACGGGCAATATTAAAATTAAGCAAAAATAATAATCAAGATAGAAGAGATTAATTTGTAGTCTACAATTTGAACGCAAGCAATTCATGTGCCTACGCTAAAGTTTACAAAGCGAACGCTTTGTGATTGTTTTTGTTAAACGCGAAACTATAAATAAACAGTTGTTTACGATCATCTAAAATTGACCTCTTTGCTCTTTAAATAAAATGCGCCATAAAAAGAAGTGAAAGAATTTCGCTCACGCAAAGCGTTCGGTGACGATGACGCAATTTCCATGATTTTTCAACCAAGAAGTGCTCAACGTGCGTAAAGTTTTCACTTCAAAATTTTCAAAGAGAAATTGGCGTAGAGTTCTGAATGTATGTAAAATGTAATTATCGTCTTCAGTGTGCGGAGTTGACGACATAGTTGATAATATTTCTTTACCCTTCTTACTTTAAAAATGACAAATTTCAGGTAATATATAGCCTACTAGCAGCCCGTCCCGGCTTCGCACGGGGTAGACAATTATTTATTTTTGGAAATTTGGATATAAAAACAGTTTTTCACAAATATTTTTATTCATTAAAAAAATATTATTTATTAATTATATATTAAAAAAAACCCCACAGTTATATTTGTATATAAGTCTATTTATGTTCAATTTCTTTGATGGTTTAATTGGCGGGCACTTAAATAAGTAATATTTACTTAGGATATTTTATACATTTTTACTATGTTTTTTTAAGTAATTAGAATAAACGCAGAGTCGAATAAAATATATACAGTCTAAATTAAACGTTGACAACTTTCAACTAAAAATGTATCTACCTATACATCTAGGTATTTCAAAGTAATTTTTGTCCGTGTCGATAGAAACTTGCCCATCATTATTTAGTATTTACCTTACAAATTTTTTTTTTTTTTGTTTGGTTTTGTTGTTTTAGTTTTAATTTTCCATCTCCAAGTTTTAGAAGTTTTTGTGAGAAATTATTATCGTCATTTTCACTTAAATGTGCTCTCATATTTGTGCGCAGATTAAGAGTTTCAATCGATTGCCATAAAGTTGATGATTTAAGGCAAGCTCGAATAACGTCAGCTCGAGTACCTTTTGTTATAACTGGTAATGTTTGACGAAAGTCTCCAGCTAAAACAAACGTCACGCCCCCCATTATACGGTCTGAGCTTCGGATGTCTCTCAGCGTGCGCTCCACGACTTCCACGTGCGCCCTGTGGCTCATGGTGCACTCGTCCCAGATGACCAGCGAAGTGTCTTGTAAGAGCTGCCCCAGCGGACCGTTTTTGCGGATCGAGCACACAGATTGTTGTTCCAAAGACACAGCCAATGGTAATTTAAATGTAGAGTGAGCAGTCTTTCCATCATTTAATAGGGTTGCAGCAATTCCGGACGATGCCACTGCGACAGCTTTTTTTCCAGTTTGACGTACTTTTGCCAACACTAAATTGGCAAGGAAGGTTTTGCCTGTTCCACCGGGCGCGTCCAAAAAAAACAGTTTACCGCTGTGATTTTCAACACTCTGTACTATAGCATCGAATGCTATTTTTTGATCTGCCACCGGCGCTATGGCGGTTTTGTTTACTGTTTGAATTTTTTAATTCGTAATATCTTTTGAATGGAAAGTCCAATTTAAATAATTTAAAAAGTATTTTATAGGTAGTTAAATGGTCTTGACCATAAAATAATTTATTTGGATAAGGATTAATATAAACACATAAATAGCATGGTTTGGATTCGGTTAGCATTTTCATTAATGTTTAAAATGAAAAAAGTTGTTGTAGTGACATAACTACAATAGTTGGACATATGCTACCGCGGAGTTTTTTGTAGACATTATGATGTTCTTCAATATTGTTGTACATTATTTTGTTCTATCGCTAATAGTTTCGGCAGCGCATTCGACGAAAGACATTTTAAGACTCATTTTTCTACACCTTCGGTTACATTGTTCAAATTTTACCAAGGATCCCTAATTTTTTTCAAAATGAAATGTAGCCTATGTCAAATTGGAAGAATGTAGCATTCTATTGGTGAAAAAATTTTTTAAATCGGCCCAGTACTTTTTGAGCCTATTCATTACAAACATACAAACATAGGTACAAATCTTTCCTCTTTATAATATTAGTGTAGATGACACACACAAGCAATATGACTTTCTGTTCGTAAAATAATTTTCATAATCGGTTCTGTAGATCCAGAGATTACTCCCTATAACCGCACAAACTTTACCTCTATGTAACATTAGTAAATAAAGCTTAACAATAACCAATGATGCATCTGGCAGAGAATATGCAAAATACGTTTCCATTCATCATAGTGACATTTAGATTGATGTGCAATTATATTACGTGCATCTGTGTAGGTGCAACATCACGTAGGATTGTATTACCTTATCCAATCCTCCACAAGGTAACATTAAAAGATGTAGGTACTTATTCGTTGATGACTTAAAACCTTTTATAATTGTATTTTACTTAATAAACGTAGGTTATAAAATATAACTTTTCGGAATTGTTTTTTTTTATTTAGAAATATTATATTAATGTATAATACCTATACTAGAGAACCCGTGCGTGGGACGTTTTTTTTCGACTGGATTTACAAATACTATTATTTTTTATTTAATTTTTAGTTCAATCATAATAAAATATAGTCTACGTGACTCCTGAATAGTGTCGCTTTCTGTTAGTGAACTAATTTTCAGGATCGGATCAGTACTTCCGAAGATTACCCCCTATACAAACATACTAAGCTAGAAACTTTACCTCTTTATAATATTAGTATAGATATGATTTGAAAATACTAAACTGCGAGGTGTTTCGCCGTTGCGGTTCCATTCCCATGATGGCCCAAAAAGGTGTTATTGAGTTTTTCTGAGTGAAGAAATGCTTAATAACAGCCCGGAGTTCAGAAGTTAGAGTCTTGATACCTGTGCCTCGGAGAGCAACTAAAGCCGTCGGTGTCGGTTCTCCGCCTGATTTCTGAACCGGAATTATGAGAATCAGGGGAACGGAGAGCATCCACTTGTGCTCCATAATATCTCCTGCGTAGTTTTGCTGGTCTACGTTGAAAATGCTGTGGCTAAAAATCGGCTAGGAGTACATAATTAATTTATATTGGAGGCAGACATAAAAAAATATGAACATAAAGTAGCGTTTTTCCACTATCAGTAGACTGACAGGTACCACTTACGAAATCGCCCATAGCTACAGCCGCTACAATCACAATGCCAATCAAACTCAGCTAAACCCATTACTGGAAGTTTGGATTTCACAGTTACATAGGCATATACAAACTTTTACATCTATTTTATGCTATTAGTGGAAATTAGGTTTATGATTGTTTTAGTTACAATAGTAGCCAAGAAATATATCACCAAGTTACTAACGTGATCTCATTGTTAGTATTTGTTATTGTTAGTATATCATTTTACATGATACTGCATACAATTTTTCGCATAAAATTATTTACGACGATGTTTTAGGTTAAATACCTAACTAATAAAACCAGCTTACCTTATTTTTGGTGCCATAAAATATGGGTTTAAATAAATGTTGATTCGAATCTTTATAAATTTAATTATAAGTTCTTTTTATAAAAAATGTATTTGTTACGATAAGTGGCCAGTTTCACTAGTTTCTGATAAAGCTTCGGATAGTTATCTGTCATAAACACTTGTGATAGATAAGTTCAGAATAGCCTAGCCTAGTCTAGTCTTCAGCAAGTGGTAAAAAAGGTGTCTTATTTATAAGGGCCGCAATTACTTGTGCAATTCCTTTTTATCTTGTTAAATTTATGTGACTACGGTCCTGAAGAATAAACAGTACTTAACCTAATTCGCCTTATTACCGGAATTTCGAAGTGGCTTAGACTGAAAAACAACGTCTGACCATACTTTCATTCTAATTCTACCTCGTACAAAGTTTAAGTTGATGCTAATACGTACGTCAGCATATGCTGACTATATAGCAATTGCATTTCAGCACATACCGATCTCATTTTATAACTCGCTGAACCCCGCGGTGTTACCCGCGGTTATCGTCGTACCGCTAGTAACGCTGTGGAACAAAGCTAGTCTAAAAATAGTAGTCTAAGTTACTCCCTGGATCATCAGCTATCTGCCAGTGAAAGTCCTGTCAAAATCGGTCCAGCCGTTCCAGAGATTACCCGGAACAAACAGACAGACAGACGAACCGACAGCCTGACAAAAAATTTTTTAACTATATTTTTGGTATATGTAACGTGTAAACATACATATGCATTTATTTAAAAGCAGTTATTTTAATATTACAAACAGACACTCCAATTTTATTTATTTGTATAGATTAAAGGTTTTATTTAAACCTCAAAACAATATAAATAGCTAAATAGAGCTGTGATCAAGTAGTTTGAGATTGGTTCGATGTT
Organism: Spilosoma lubricipeda; assembly: GCA_905220595.1. NCBI lineage: Eukaryota > Metazoa > Arthropoda > Insecta > Lepidoptera > Erebidae > Spilosoma > Spilosoma lubricipeda. The sequence continues at coordinate 9,561,515 of HG992295.1, forward strand.
CGATGCCAACATCAGACATGTAATTATATTTGTGTTGTTCTTCTGAATTTACATTAGTATCAGAGATGTATTTCATTGCAATATAATCTTCTATTGGAATATTGAATAACACGATGTAGATGAATTGTCTGTGTGATCACTACCCTTATCCATTCTGTGGGCATCGTAAGAGGAATCCTAAAAAAAGACAGCATCTATGCAGAACAACATCATTGTTGTTCTGCATAGATGCACATCACACATGTCACACACGCACACACACACACACAGAGTTTTCTTAATAATATGTAAAATAGCATATGTGAATTTTGTATGGTATATAAAGCATGTTTGTATTCTTATATTTAGCATCGCATGGGGTTTGGGACTGTTACTCCTTAATACAGGTTTTTTCAAAACCTATCTAGGAGACAGCGCTCTGACCACTGATTGTACTTACTACCTAAATTGAAGTCTGTGTATTTATTATGTGTTATGTACTACAATTACCTTGAGAAATAAATACTTATTATTATTATTATTGTAAAGAGAAAGAAAACTTAAGATTCTTGATTTGATGTGCGATGAATTTCTATATTCTTATTAACACAAGCAAAGCAGCTTTAAGTGAATATGGCTTAGAACAAAATTGAAACAAACATTATCTGCTGTTTCAGTGGCACTTCCAATATTTGGCGTTCCGCTTCAGCAGTCGGTGGAACGTTCGAGATGTCACGACGATACCAGCTTGCCTCTGGTAGTTAGAGACAGCATCGATTATTTACAAGTAAGTTTGTCTTTTATCATTAAAACATTTTTTTCTACCGTATGTCACGTAACCACATTAATCTTGGAATAGCTATGCTTTAATACAATTGGGCTGACTTGTCTGGACTAACTTGTTGTTGTAACAAGGTAGTAGAGCCACGCTGATTTCAGCACGGTTGGGCTGGCTCGACCGGGGCGATACTACCCTCGCATAGAAAATCAACGTAAAATGACAGCGTTCGTGCTGTCGTGTTTCGTTGGTGAGTACGAGACCGGAGGCCTAATGATGCAGAAGCATCACTAGCCAGCCATGGTGTGGGTCACCATTGTTGCATTGTCTGCATTCGCAGTATGGTGACCACCACTCTTGGATTCTGCTTATGCTTACCATCAGGCAGAGTAAAGTCATTTTGGCTGTGGCAAACATGCAAAAAAAGTAATATTATAGCTTAACAGAACACTGGTGAAGCAATTCTTCTGTTCCCTTTTTTTAACAATTGGTAAATATAGCAATATAGTCTGTTTGTATGTTCGACAGTAGCACCTAAGCTACTAAACCGATTTTAATGATTGACGTGTCAATAGATTCATAATAATGGTCCGGGTGACATAGGCTATACTAATGTTATCTTAAAGTTCATGTAGTCAGGTATAGTTTTTAAAACTACTTTTCTTTAGTTTCATTTATTATGCGGTAACGATAAATTTCAATGTTGAATAAAACTATATAACTTAACTACTACTCAGTTACTATACTATTATAATTTTCACTGAACACTTAAAAAATGCACATCATATATCGGAAACATAAAGAATTACTGATCCAACTACGGTTGGATAAGTATGTTGAACGAGACTCTCATTGACTAATCGAACCACATGTTTCATATAGTGATGGAATTAGGAAGCAACATGTTATTAGTTATTAAATAGATGAATATTTCGGACATCTAACACACAACGCCATCTAGTCCCAAGCTAAGCAGAGCTTGTAATATGGGTACTTATATAATTACATAGGTATATACTAGTTTTATAAATACATGCATATTATACATAGAAAACACCCAAATTTCGAAACATATATTTGCAGATTATACAAACATTTCTTCCGACCCGGGAATCGAACCCGAGACCTCAAGCACTGCAGTCGCATAGTGACTGATAGCAACAGATAGCGAGGAAAAATGACAGGAACTTGTCGTTCAACTCGACCGTGTTTTGGGCCGCCTTTCTCAATGGGGCTGTGAGAATCTGGTCGAGTTCAACGCCAAGAAAACACAGGGGTGCGCGTTCTCTGCCAAAAAGTCTCCTTCCCCCTTCCCACTTTCCAGAACACTCAAATGCCATACCAAATACAAGGAAAGCTCGATATCTCAACCCACGCGAACACGGTGAGAGTGTCACCGAAGCTGCCTCGCGGAAGCTAGGTGTTTTAAACAAGGTGAGACGGTTCTTCTCGCCCGGGCATCTGTGTCTTTTTTACAAGACCCAGGTTCGCTCGTGTGTGGAGTACTGTTCTCATCTTTGCAATGGTGCCGCACAGTACCTGTTTGACGCTCTCGACGGATTGCAGCGGTGAGCAATCCGCAATGTTAACAGTCCCGAAGCCACCGAGTCCCTTGAGCCCCTGCAATTGCGTAGAGATGTCGCCTCTATGGCAGTACTCTATCGCTTGTATCACGCTAAAGAGCTCTTCCAACTGCCCCCCCCCCCCCCCCTTCCACCTTCCTCTACAGGACAACACGTGTCGGAAGTGTCCCTTGGAAGTCACCGCTTGAAAGTGGTAGACATGTAATCTCATTCTCATCGCTTCGGTTCCTCCTTTCTGCCGATCAGTCAAAACCTGGAACTCACTTCCAGCGCACTTGTTTCCCTCCCACTATGACCGGGTCCCTTAAGCGGGGCGTAAAAAAGCATCTCACTAGGCGGCCATAGTGTGGGTCACCATGCTGCAATATCCTTATTCGCATTGAGGATGGTGACCGCCACTCTTGGAATCTGCTCATACTTTCCATCAGGCAGAGCAGAGTGATTTTAACTTAACGTGTGTACGCATAAGTTATATAGTTATTCCGTGCCTATTCAGAGCAACCCATTGTCATATACTGAAAATCATGAAGCATATACTTAGGAAAATTACATACTGCAGATTTTATCCTAACGTCTACGGAATAAAGAAAATGTTACAAGGTCACATTGCTAATCGCAAATGCCTTTCAGTTTCATGCAAAATCTTGCATAAAGTCACGGCTCGTTGGCTTTTATAAGTACCTTTATTTCCTTCCATTGCTGCACTTAGTGGTCATGTTGGTAATTATTTTCCGGTCGGGGAACAATGTCTTACTGCCTCGGTGGCGCAGTGGTAGCGTACGCGACTGCTGTTCTTGAGGTCTCGGGTTCGATTCCCGGGTCGGAACAAATGTTTGTATGATCTGCAAATATTTGTTTCGGAGTTTCGGTGTTTTCTATGTATAATATGTATGTATTTACAAAAAAAAAGTATATAAGTATTCATATCAGTTGTCTAGTACCCATAATACAAGCTCTGCTTAGTTTGGGACTAGATGGCGTTGTGTGTTAGATGTCCGAAATATTTATTTAATGTATGTAGTAGTAACTCTTTGGGTTAGTTAAACCTAAATACAACACGGAACCACTTTTGTATGTTTTTTAAACGCTTCAAACATCTATAAAAAACTGATCCCAAACTAGAGAGAGCCTCTACTTTGATAAACAGACTGTTGATAAATACACTCAGGTATGTAATAATAAATATACACATATCTAATACCTTAAAACGAGAAATTCTTGTAGATATATATATATACCTATATAAATTATTTGAATTTCGAAAACGGCTCCAACGATTTTCATAAAATTTTGTATACAGAGGGTTTCGGGGGTAGCACATGGGTCAAGCTAGGATTAAGTTTTAGAAAATGTCGTTTTATTCGTCATTTCATCTTCATAAATCCACGTCATCCCATCATCTTTAAGAGTACGTCCATAGCTGAAGATAAAACAAGACAAAACATTGCTCATTGTCATTCATTCTTTTATTCCAATTTATATATTGACTTGCAAGCGACTTGCATGATCCTACTACTCTGCTGTGCTGGGAGTGCTTAGTAGTCATGGTCACTACCCACTAAGCCAACAGACCCCTCGAGATAATTAGTTTAACTAGTAGTGTTATAAATCTTCCTTGCAAAGTCAACCTACATGCAAGATGTCATTGTCGCGGTACAAAAGCGAGCATTAGTTATTGTGAAGCAAGCTTTTGTTTTAAATCGTCACAAAGTGCTATTGTCTATGTACCGTATGTCCTCACCCATGAAAATAACGATACTCATCAATTTCAGTTCACAACCGTATTAGCGTGTTAAATTGTTTATAATGGTGTATATTCAAAATGCTGTTGCATGTACACATACTTAGTTTGTAAACGTCAAAAGCAATAATCTGTGAAGAAAATTTCTTTAGAATTCACACATAATGACATCTCTACCATCATATCACTCACACAACACAAATGATAGAGAAGGAAGATCGCCTAACTGTTCGAATTTACCGTTTTAGAGGTCCTATTTCACTCTCCACTTTAATTTGAACTTTACCTGGACTGAATCTAGGCTGCAAATCGGCTCGTGACGTGGTGATGGTCATAGACTTAAAGGATTTCTCTTTTATATAAAACTAGCTGATCCGCTCAACTTCGTATGCGTCTCTCCATAAGAAATATTTTTTACCCATTTGCCCAACATTTTTGGTAGATGCCCTGCTCCTATTGGTCTTAGAGTGATGTTACATAGCCTAAAACCTTCCTCGCTAAATGGGCTAGCCAACAAAAAAAGAATTAGCAAAATCGGCTCAGCCGTTCACGCGTGATGTCGTGACCAAGGCAAATAGGGATTCATTTTTAAATATATAAATATATATCCTATTTATCGTAAATATTATTTACAGGCTAATGGTATAAAATCGACCCAAATCTATCGCTCGGAGCCGGACAAGATAAAGTTGCAACAGCTGAAGAAACTGTTCACAGATAGGGGACCTACTTTCCCTTATCATTGGGATGTTCCTGTGGCCTGTGCTATGCTTAAAAACTTTATTAGGTAAGAAACAATTCATATATTTTAAAAACAAAATATTCATTAAATTGTCTGTATTGCTGTTATGTAGGTATTGTTTGAATTACCTGACGTTTCGATCAAGTTGCACTGAACTCGATTACATATCGACTGTGATCAACGTATTAATTTTCATAAAATCTAATTATGTAAAATGGAACGGTAAAGTTTAATGGTAAGTATTCTCATGAACCTACTATAGGTATGGTATATAATATAACACGAATATACTTTATATACTGTCCATTCGCGTTAAGAAAATAAATTCAAGTGGTGTTTTAAACTCGGTTTTAAAAATAATAAAAATATAACTTGACTCATCTTCATAATACAGAGACAAATGATCATACTAGTCACACAATTGTTTGTCCAGGGTCGGAACGAATTCTCCGTCTTAGTAGTAAGGAACCACTAGTAGAAAATGCCAGTTTAATTAATGTTATTTTAATAATTAATCTATTTTTTTTTTTCAGCGAATTACCAGACTCTATTCTGACACAAGAGCTTCATGGTCAGTTCGAACAAGCGACGGCGATAGCAGAGCCACAACGCGAAACGACAATGTTAACGCTCATTGGTAAACTGCCGCCACCCAACTACAGCTTGTTGGGGTGGCTTATGAGACACTTTGAGAGTGTCGTGGCAAATGAACAGGTATGATAATCCTATCCTACTAATATATAAACGCGAAAATTTGAAGTATGGATGGATGGGTGTTTGTTACTCTTTCACGCAAAAAGTACTGAATGGATTTGGATGAAACTTTACAGTAATATAGCTTATACATCAGAATAACATATACGCTAATATTTGCCGCGATAACCGACATATACGCGGGCGGAGCCACTAGTAATTTGTTAAAAATGAAAATCACAACAACAATACTTAGAATTTTGGCATAAATAAATATTTACGTAGTATAAAATGAAGTGGCTGTCGCTATCTGTTCGCTAAGAATTTTTAAACGAATTAAAAGATTTAAATGCAGTTTTCCGCAACGATAAAGTGATTCTAGAGGAAAGTTTGGATATATGGTAATACATGCATATTAGAGTAGAAGAAATCCGAGAATTTCATAAACTTTCGTGCGAAGTCGAGCCAGATCGTTAGTATAGTATTAAAAATACCTGGACCTATCATATGTGGGCGTCTGAATCTATATTAGGCGGAACCTGTGCTCCTCATTGGTTAGCTCCCGAGTCTGGCCTATCGGGCGTGTATATTACTTAATAACGGCCTGGAGTTTGGACATTGGGGTTTCAACCTTCGTACCTCGTTGAGCACGTAAAGCCTGCGCTTCATCTCCGGTCGTATCACATAGCCATCTCATCGGATTATGTGAGTGAGGGAACAGAAAGTGTACCAGTGGCCACACTTGTGACATATAGTATCTCCTGCGTAGTTGGCCGGTCTCTGTGGACACTGACCTACTACGGCTTGTAGCTACATCATCATTGTCACTAGACTCTTCATTAAAGGACAATAAATGTATATGGTAGTGAAGCGGCTTCCACATGAAGCGCAACAAAAAATACTACAGCGCCATCTACCGAAGACATACCGAACTACGGAGTAAAGTAATCCTGTATCGTGATATAAACATTCTTGCGCCGATTAGCATATATACAACTTTGTTTTTCAGAATCGTTGGCCTGTCAGGCACCCCTTCTGTTCACCTTTTAATAGTAATTGAATAACGTTGGTTTAGTTGTTAGTGATCCTATCTGCTAAGTTAGAAGTCGGGGTTCGGTTCCCGCGATGGCCACGATGTCGAGAGCGCGTTGCCAATCTATGAGACGAGTACGCTGTTTTCTTAAAGAGTTGAAGCTCGTATCGGTCCGGAAACACCGTAAAAGTTATCCTACGGTGTTTCCGGGCCGATACGAGCGACCCAAACGATCCACAGAATAATTCTGCGAGGAAAATTTTTCATTATGTTCATATATTGTATTTAATTACAGATAAATCACGTAAACATACAAACAATAGCAACTACTATGGGTCCTGCACTAAACATGTCTTTGAATCTGCTCACGTATTTCATCAGTAAAGCTGAAAAACTATTCCCCGATGTTCACCTCTCCAAGTAAGTTATCATTCTAATACTTACCTATATAAATGCGTTTATTTATGAGTCGCGGATAAAACCTAGTTAGTTGTTCATCTAAACGAATAAATAAAATTGGAGTGTTTGTTTGTAATATTAAAATAACCGCTTTTTAATAAATGCATATAAATGTATACACGGTACATGTACCAAAATAACATTTTTAAAATTTTTGTCTGTCTGTCTGTTTGTTTGTTCCGAGTAATCTCTGGAACGGCTCTACCGATTTTGACAGGACTTTCACTGGCAGATGGTTGATGATCTAACTAAGGAGTAATTTAGGCAACTTTTTTTAAGACTAGCTTCTCGCCGAGGCGTTACCCGCGGTACGACAATGACCACGGGGTTCAGCTAGTAATTATATAAGACATCTTAATCGGACCTTAGGTGTTGGAACGCCTACGCCAAATACGTTTGAAAAGTGTTGATGACCATGGTGTTTAAAGCCGTCGTGTAAATTCAAATTGACAGCTTTTCACTAAATTCAAATGAAAGAATCACAATTTTGTCTCTCTGTTTGTTCCGGCTAATTTCTGGAACGGCTGGACCGATTTGACGATTTTGACACTGACAAATAGCTGATGATAACTTAGGCTACTTTATTTTCGACTAACTAGCCGCGGTTGTTGTAGTGCCACGGGTAACACCGCGAAGCTGAGCTAGTTTCCACACAATATTTTTGTACGATTTTCTAACTGCGACATACTGCACAGATGGCATAGTGGTTTAAAATGTCACCTTGTCGCTTCCTACTGCCTGTTGTGGATTCCATCCCCACATAGTACGACACTTTATCTTCATCAGCCTTTCACAGTCCTGCCTAGGCCTATAGGCCTCCCTTAGAAGGGAGGTGACACTCTGTATTAAGAATCTACATGGACAACAGTTATTTATTTATTTACTAGCTGAGTACAGCAGTGTTACCCGCGTTCATTGTCGTACGGGTAACGACGTGGGACAAAGGTAGTCTAAAAAAAGTATCGTAAGTTACTCCTTAGATCATTAGCTATCTGCTAGTGAAAGTCCCGTCAAAATCGGTCCACCCGTGTCAGAGATTACCTGGAACAAACAGACAGACAGACAGACTGTTTTTTTTTAAATATATCTTTGGCATTGTACCGTGTATACATACACATGCATTTAGTAAAAAGTGGATATTTTAATATTACAAACAGACACTCCAATTTTATTGATTTGTATAGATATATAGATGTATAAATAAACTGATCTATAAAACAAGCATGTTATAGTTCAATTTACAGTTATAATGATTTTTACACAAACTCAGTTTATATTTTTCATTTTAACCTTTGTTTCAGATATGTACCGCCCCTAGCATCAATACCAGCGGATTTCCCGGACTCGGCTCAAGCGATTAGCTTAGAACTGCGCAAACAAGAGTCGCTACTGAACCAGATACACGCTGAAATGCACGCTGGCTTCATCACGCCGGCCAGGGACCAACAGCTTTGGGAAGCACAGAGGATTGTCACACAACTTAAGGTTCGTATTGGCAGCCATTAATGGTACATGTTTTTTTATGGAATAGGGGGCGAGCAGACGTATCGCCTGATGGCAAGCGATTACCGCCGCCCGTGGACACCTGCAACACCAGAGGCGTCAAGTGCATTGCCGACCTTTGGGGGATGAGGGGAGGGGTTGGCGTATGGGCCTCCGGTATCCTCACTCACTCGGTGTAACACAACGCAGGCGCTGTTTCACCCCGGTTTTCGATGAGGCCGTGGTTTCACTCCGGTCGAGCGGCCCATTCGTGCCGAAGCGTGGCTCTCCCACAATATAAAATAAACTACGTAATAAAAGTTGTAAGAAAAAAAAGCATATTATCCCGTCTAGCCAACGTCGCCAAAGCCCCGTCGAAGGCTCTCCTTCAAGCCTATGTCCAGCAGTGACTGTTAAAGAATGTTAATGTTTATTGATCGATATTGATATGATATGTTTACTGATCGCGGTGTGTGTACGCTACTAACGCACGCTCAACGCAACGCCGAGCGCCCAATGTGTACCTGCTCTAAATCACAAACCACCATGACTAGGCCATCCGAGAAATTAGTGGTTTTACTACTTAGCTATATACCGGAAATAAAATGATTAAATACCGCACTACTAACTTAAAAATCTATACAAATAAATAAAATTGGAGTGTCTGTTTATAATATTAAAACAACCGCTTTTTACTTAATGCATATATATGTATACACGATACATATACCAAAAATGTAGTTAAAAAATTTTTTGTCTGTCTGTCTGTCTGTTTGTTCCGGGGTAATCTCTGGAACGGCTGGACGGATTTTGACGGGACTTTCACTGGCAGGTAGCTGATGCCCCGGGGAGTAACTTAGGCTACTTTTTTTTAGACTAACTTTGTCCCGCGGCGCTACTCGCGGTACAACAATAACCGCGGGTAACACCGCGGGGTTCAGCTAGTATGTAATACAATTTTGGAGATCGTCAGAATGTTGAAATAACAACATCCGATTAACTATGATGTCATAGATTCATAAATAATTGCCATGACATAACAAGCCTGACTTGTTTCTAATAGAAAGTGAAAACTTCACCGTGATTAATTAATTATTGAAGCTTGTCTCGCTGGGAGCTACAGAAACAGTGTTCAATCGGTTTTGAAGAAATAGTAATGTTTTTGATGAGAAATGTTATTACTAATAACATTCTCATTTTGATCACATCGAATATTATGGCTTGAATCTGATTGATTAGTAATTTATAATATGTTATATACATATTTGATGCAACACATTTTTTTTAAAAAGAGTCCTTACAATGTAGCGTTATGCTACGAAACCTAAAAAAAAACTTTGAACAAGTGGTTTTATTTTCTATTATCTATATTTTTATGTATACAATACATTATAAATACAAAAATTCACATCCAAAATGTAAAAAAGTTCTAAAATGGCACTAATAACGACTGTCGCAGACATCAAAATTATAACTCATATTTTATTTACAGAGAAAGCTCCGTTCCGTTCAGAAATCCGTGGAACCTCACTCCTTACAACAACAGCAAATATCTATAGAGGAGAAACAACCGGACGAGGAACCGACCCGAAGACTGTCACAATCGCAACCACAACCACAGCCTCAGCCGAAGTCAACCACACCACAAGACTCAGAGGCTAAAACACCAAACGAACCATTAACAAACCAAGAAGTAAAAGAATCTCCAGACGATCCCACTTTTGAAGCCGAATTCGAAGATAACTTCGATAATTTTAAACCTGGAAAAGAGGTTTCAGAACAAGAAGTCCCTCCAGAAGAACCTATCAAAGAAAAGCCTAAACTAACAGAGAAAGAATTAAAAGTATTAAGACTTGAATTGGAAAACGCTGAATATTTGCAACTAAAGTCGTTATTACAAGCTAAAATTAATTCAGAACAGTTCGAAATCGTCAAACTTCGAAGCGCAGTTGCTTTGAAAAATAAACAAGAAGGAGTACAGTGTACCAAAGACAGCAAAGAGTGTAATGCTCAAGACGAACAGGAACTACGACAAAAGTTAATAAAGGAAAATGCATTACTCGAACAGAAAAGACTGAATTTGATCAACCAAATATTCCAGGAAAGAGTGGCGTGCATACAGTTGAAAATTGATCTCGCTATGAAAGAAATATTGTCTAAGTCATAAATCTATAAAAATACGGTTTGATGACAGTGTCGTGTCATATAAATGTGAATTTTTAGCCAATACTGGTTGCAGTTCTGGCCTGGCGAAAGAACGATTTTTTCAGAAAAGGAATAATAATAGACATTTAAAAATTAAATGATGAAGATACCCCTCTTTTTGCGATTGTCCATTAACTATTTAACAATAAATATTGAAAAAGTTGGTAAAAAAATAATATAATCTTATTCTTTATTGTCTCTCTATATTCAATCTCTTTGGAATAGACTAGTTATAATTTAAGGGATGAGACAATCTTGAAATCTGGGTAATTCTTAATTGAAACATAGCTTGGGTGGTGCCCAAAATCGATTGAACGGAACAGTTTGAAATAAAAAAAATCCCTTATAATTGAAATGCAACGATTAAAAAAGTATCGTAAAAAACCTACTTGAGAACAAACTTATTTGTATTTAAGTACTTGCAACTTATACCGAATATGATTGTTGCTAGGGCCGCGCCCTTCGTGTTATAACTGTTTTATTTCGTCATTGACCATAGATAAAAATACAGCAGTCTTCTTCCTCGAGTATAAGCTACAAGTGACAAAAGCTAGATTTAGTTTAATGCTTCGAGAAATAATCATTCCAATGAGTTTGTACACTTGAATAAATTAAACCCAAAATATAAGGATCGATTATTATGAATTGTATGTTACCGTGTTACGTGTCTGATAGTATTATCCAAGATAATATTGTGGAGATAGTGCAGTTTTATCTAGCATGACATATTGTAATTGCATTAGTAGCGGGGAGTCATGTTTAAAAATAATTTAAGCACTTATTTATTACCATTATGACAAAGTTATATTAAAATAAAATGTTTTAAGAAATTGTTTTTTTTTGTGAACCTTTTAGTTTTAGTAAACTCCATATTTATAGAAATGCTGAGACTACTTTTTTTATTTATTAAACTAAACTGAACTAATTACGTATCTGTTGGTTTCGTGGGATCCTGTCTGCTATGACAAATATTGATTGATTAGCTCTATCATTATTTTTTTTTTCTAGGCATGCACATATCAAATGCATGTATTTAGAATTATGCACGCATTTATAATATGCATGTAGTTATGTATTAGCTGCCAATTAAAGCATAAGTAGAAGCCGAGAGTGTCGGTCACCATCCTCATTGCGAACATAGACAATGCAGCTTGGTCAACCACACTAATGGCGGCCCATCGAGATACTTTTTCGCGGCCTGCTTAAAAGGATAAGGGATTATAGAGGAAGGGAAATAATGGTCTAAAAAAACAAGGTCTCGCATTCCGAGAGCGACTCAGTGTGACGTCACTATCCAGTTACCACTTTATAGCAACATACGATCACGAACGCGATGTTCTTCTAATAGATCGAAATACATGAAATAATTATAGTTATTTATAACATTGCTCAAAAATACATGAATTTCAATTTATTTTTTCTGATATGTATAATAACAAGACGAAACGAATAATAACGATTAAGAATTGGGAAACTCCCACTCTGTCGTACCTACAGGAAGACATAAACGACCATGTAAATCTTCAATAAATAAATCTCACAACTTATTTTAAATATCGATTCAAATTTATACTAATATTATAAAACGAATTATAATATGAAGAGTTTGTTTGTTTGAACGTGCTAATCTCAGGAACTACTGGTCCGATTTCAAAATTCTTTCAGTGTTAGATAGCCCATTTATCGAGAAAGGCTATAGGCTATATATCATTACGGTAAGACCTAGAGGAGCGGGGCACCAATGAAGAATGTTACAAAAACTGGGGAAAATTATCACACTACGGGCAATGGGCGACGCAAACGAGGTTGCGTGGGTCATCTAGTGATGTATAATTTGAGAGTCCTATGTTCAGCAGTGGACTTCGATTGACTGATGATGTGAGTGAGGATAATATTGGTTACACATCGTTTGCACCCTTTAACTATACCTATTGCTGTTCTCGTAATAATCACCTTCAAAAACCTTATTAGCAGATAACAGATGGCAAGTAAGTCCTACGACTCCATTATACGCTGTCGTGTCAATGCCACTCATGACTCTTACATGTTTTTAGCTATTATAATTTACAATTAGCTATGAATTCCTACAACATATACGGGCCTTTAAAAAACATATCTACCGTTAAACAGTTTGATTAGAACAACAGTCGAGGAGTGATATTAACTAATTTAGTAACCGTGGGAGAGCCACGCTTCGGCATGAATGGGCCCGCTCACCGGATTGATACCACGACCTCACAGAAAACCGTTGGGAAATAGCGCTTGCGTTGTGTTTCAACGAATGAGTGAGGATACCGGAGGCAGATACCCCAACCCCTCCCCACATCCCTTTTCTCATCTACTCAGTTCGGTAACACACTTGTGACGCCTTTGGTGTCCATGGGCGGCGGTTATCGCTTACCATCGGGTGATACGACTGCTCGTTTGCCCCCTATAAAAAAAACCTGCCTCACAACGGCGGTCATAGAGCCTGAAACTTACATTTTGTAGTGAATTTTACTCAAAACGTTGACTAATGTCGGACTTGGCCACACCCAAAACAATGAGGTCGCGTGACTTATTCGGATAGTAACCGAAAATAGTATCTATTATGTATTAAGGGATAGCGACAATTTTTTTTTGTATCAGTCAGGAGTCAGGATAGAGTGCCCGGATACAAAAACTTATCTATATACGTAATACATAAACACATCCCTGCTGTAGTTACTTAGTCATCTAAATTATACATATAGGTAGGTCATGCCTTTGATGTCCATAAACGCGATCCAACTAGTTGTACTTATATTATGAAAAATAATATCAACGTACGTGACTAATTATTCTAGAAGATCATATATTATTACAAACTAACTATTTATCAGAGTGCTCCAATTGCATAACCTTAACTTATCACAAGCCTATCAATATTTTATCATGATAACAATATATCGTAATTACCTACAAATTTCTTAAAAAAATAAGTAAGTAGTACCTAAGTATTATATTTCCTGCAATGGAAATTGTCACATGATTTATATAATAATGTTAACTATGGATATGAATGACTGTACGCTTTCGAGAAATTTTCACATTTCGAGAACACAGAAAACATTTCGAGAGTCACACAACTTATTTTTATTTATTTACTAGCTTTGCCTGCTACTTCGTACACGTTACATTGGATTTTCAAGTTATTTTTAATTTTTGAAATCTTCCCTGGACTACGACAAACATTTCAAAACCAAAATCAGCTAAATCTGCCCAGTCATTCTCGAGTTTTAGCGAGACAAACGAACAGCAATTGATTTTTATATATAAGATTTATATCAACTGCTCATTACACTTACAGTTACCCAACACTTGTAGCGAGCCATTACAACATTGGTGTTACAAATACAGCGATTAAAAATAATATTTTACACTATCTTTGATTCATAGTCGTCCGATCACAAGGCGGGCAAAGCCCGCACGTAGGTAGCCAGACCACTGACAAACATACTTCCAAATACATATATATAATAGGTAAATTACTCCCAGACGTGGAACAAATGATGGTGGTCATCACACAAAAGCTTGTCACGAGTGGGAATCGTACCCACGACCTCAGGCGCTCAGCAGTCACGATCACTAACCATAAGAGCAACAGGTTAAAAATTTTGTTTAAGAAAATCATACAAAATCTAACAAATGTACTCAATTTAGTATTGAGTAAATCGACATCCGGATACTGAGCAATCAGGGAGTTTGGCAGTCTAACTGCCTGACTAGTGGGAGCGTATTGTGCCGTACACGTTCGCACCCACGGCGCAGCGAGGAGACGGCAAGAGCATAGCCGGGTGTACTGGTTTGGTACCCATATCAGACAACGGGATTATGAGTTTGCATTATCAATTTTTAACTTAACTTATTTATGTAGAGTTTCGTATTCTTTTTCATCCATCTACCTACTTCAAGTAAAATGGAATCTCGAGATTAAAAATCAAAGTGCCAATCTTACTAAACTACTACATCTATATAATATATAGGTAATGTAATACCTTCACACGATCAATTCTTGTATATATATATATAATCTGAATCTCGGAAACGGAATCTCCAAACGATTTTCATAAAATTTAGTATGCAGGGGGTTTCTAGCTAGGATTAATTTTTAGAAAATTGACCAAATAAAATGATGAGGTCATTAAGATACTATATATCTACATACTAGCTGACCCACGCAACCTCGTTTGCGCCTTATACTGCCCGTAGCGTGAAAATTTTCCCCGTTTTTGAAACATTCTTCATTGTTGCACCGCTCCTATTAGTAGTAGCGTGATGATATATACCCTATAGCCTTCCTCGATAAATGGACTATCCAACACCGAAAGAATATTTCAAATCGGACCAGCGGTTCCTGAGATTAGTGTGTTCAAACAAACAAACAAACAAACTCTTCAGCTTTATATATTAGTATAGATAACCATCTGCCAACACGCATCACATGAAGAAAACAGAACTGACTAGCTCTTCCAAAAAATAAAATTACGTCACGTCTCCTAGATTGTATAATCATCATCAACATAAACCTTTAATAGAGCATTGTTGGCCGTTTATCTCTCCTTAAAGAGGTTTTGGCCTACTATAGATACCATGCTGACCATGTTGGTACAGGGTGTTTCACGCTTTTCTTTGCTTTGCGGCGCCTCTATCCTGTGTAGTTTGCTTCCTTAGTTGGCTCTTATGACAGTCACGGGACAAATAGCAGCCTTAATATACCTATCATAAAATAAATTACCAAAATCTATATAATAAATTACCAAAACATTCAGTACATGTTGCTTTTGGAGTTTCAAGGTACAGTCACCTTGAAATTCCAAAAGCGTTCAAAAAAAAGGTCATAGATAGGCTTACTTATGACCAAAGCATATTAAATTTACTGTGCTACCTTAAAGATTTTGTGATTTGAATTGCTTTAATTTATTGACCATTATTATCGACGTTTATAATTGAAGCACATTATTATATTCGTTTACGGTTTTAGGACTTGTTCTGCATGACTTTGAATGTGCTATACCTCATTAATTTAAAAATTACATAACTACCCACCCATATGGTGGAATAAGGCTAGCACTAGGTGTGTGTACTATCTTGTCGGTACCTCAAGTCTTAAATATACTATATCATTGATTGATTAATTGGTGTTTATAATTTTTGTTCATAACATGAAGTAGGTATCTAGTCGTTCGTGTCCATATCATTTCATGGCTTCTGGAGTCCCCCAGCCGTACCTCACACCGCGGCGGGACACTGCCATCAGGCCTCACACCGTTCTATATGGTATGAGGCACAACGCCGACCCATCTCATCTTCCTAGCCTTTATTATTCCAAAGCTTTTGGGTCGGCTACTAGTTCAACCGGTTTTACCTGAATATCAGTTTTTACACTGAGGGTGAGCTGAATTCGAAGGTTGAACTAGTTGTCAGTATATTTGAGGGCACTGACTTCCCAATAACGATTGCCATAGATGTTCATGACAACCGGGACCGACGGCTTAACGTGCTCTCCGAGACACGGGTGGGACACACCGCTATCTTCCATACTCCGAGCTGCTATTAAGAAATTTCTTATGAGAAAAACCCAACAGCAGTCCAATCCTGGAATCGAACCCGAGACCTCTTGATCTTTATGGGCCTCCGGTATCCTCAATCACTCGGTGAAACACGGTGCAGGCGTGTTTCACACCGGTTTTCTGTGATGACTCCGGTCGAGCCGGTCCATGCATGCCGAAACATGGTTTTCCAACGGTTCTAAGCTCAAAAGTTGTTTGTCCCTGCTACCTCTGTTAGTTACCACAATCGAAAGTTTGTGTAAAGTGAAAGGTGGACCCCTCGTCAAAAGGAAGCCACTCACGAAGAATTTGCATGATAGTAATTACTTGTGAAATTTGTACCAGAGATCCTGGACTAATATTTACACGATGTTCAAAAGCCTTCTGTCTGCCTCTGGGTTTGTTCGTCTAGTTGTCAGTAACCTTAACCATGAAACCGTTGGTCATGGGTTCAATTCCTACCCAGAACAAATAAATGTATGATCAGCACGATCATTTGTACTCATTCATCAATATTATTATGATAGGCACACTAGCATCTTTACCTTTAAGACAAGAGCGTACTCCTTCTTAAAAGGCCGGCAACGCACTTGTGATGCCTCTTATGTTGCGGGTGTCTATGGGCGATGGTAATCGCTTATCATCAGGCGATTCATCTCCTCGTTTGCCGTAAAAAATTACAGTAGCCTATGTCTTTCCTAAGAAATCAAATTATTTCCTGTTTAGCCGTTAAAGCGTAACAGACAGACATACAGAGTTACTTTCAAGATTAGGTATGGATTTAAGTAGGAAGATTTATCAGCAGTCTTGAAGAAATTATAGGTACTTATTCCTAAATTATGGCGTTAGGTACTTGGTGCAAAAATTAGGTATATAGATACTTTTGATCGTTCCAATATAAAACTAGATATATTGTTTTGCACTAAGGCATAAAATAGCATCTAATTAATACGTATGGACTTTGTACATTTACGCATACGTCCATTTGTGGAATGAGTACCTACATTGATATCAAGTTCAGTAAGTATTCTGTTATAATTTTCCTGTATTATAGTTATCCTTGTAATATATAAACTTCCTACTTTACATATAAGAATAATAAACATTTTTTTTTATTACGTTAAAACTATGTTTGCAAATAACTGTTATCTACTTATTATTATTTAAAATTCTCGTATCACATTATTACTCACCATGAACTGCGAAACTATCTAACAAATTTCCATGTTTTTTAATGTGTACTTTGCTGCCGTCCCTAAGAAAAGATAGTTATAATTTATGATCACGTTTAGACCAATAGCAACTGAGCATGATTGAGTAGAAACACAGACGCAGTTGAGTTGGTCAACTAGCAAGCAAGCAAGGACTTTCTTCTGGACTTTTTTCTAAAATTCAATACTTCCTCCGAGACTTGTTTCACAAACTAGATTGAAATCGGCTTTAATTGCAGCGATGAAATTAGATTTAGCAGAGTAGCTGCAATACCCTTTTACTAAACGATATTGAAGTTCTGTGGAAAGACTGTTGTCGGGTTTATTAGGGCTGTTGATTAGGATTGGCTCTGAAAAGGAAACGAGTAGGTTAACAGCACAGACTCGAAAACTGTTTTTCGCGCCTTTAACTTTTTTCAACTGATTAAACCAAATATCGACTCCTCGACTATCAATAGCAATTCCTCTTGTTTTTTTTTGTTACCTAAACCACGACTTCTAAATTTGAAGATATGGCTACGTATTAGAGAAGAAGCAAAAAAGAGAAGGAACACAGAAAGTTTTTAATAAAACGTGGAATCGAGTTTGGGTAGGTATAGCACAAATATTAAGTTTCAAACTAAAATAGATGGCGCATACCTACTCTGAAATATTCGGAACTAAACATAAGGTTGCGAACGTTTTAATTTAAGAAATATGTACAACCATAGAAAGTTAGGAAGCTAATTATTTAAATCAAGAATTTTATCTTTTATTTTACCAAAAACAAAATATTAAAAAGAAAACATTTTAAACCTTAAGTCAAACAAAGTAATAAATTTCTATTTTTTTCTTTTTAAATGTATTTTTAAAAGACATTTTTTATACATAGATAAAATATTACACATTAGAGGTATTCACAGATTATTAGAAGAGCATGATTCGTGTTGCTCTGTTTAAGCCGACTTTGTTTGAAAATTCACTTTAATTTTAGAACACGTTCCACTTATTATAAAATTGCAGACGTTGGTTAGTTAGTGATGCAAACTGCTAATATAAACTAAATGGAAAAAATCTATTTAATTGAGAGAGTGGTTTTTGATAGTTAACTATGCTTAGAAATCATAGTTAGCTATCTATACAAATAAATAAAATTGGAGTGTCTGTTTGTAATATTAAAATAACCGCTTTTTACTAAATGCATATGTATGTATACACGATATATATACCAAAAATGTAGTTAAAAAATTTTTTGTCTGTCTGTCTGTTTGTTCCGGGTAATCTCTGGAACGGCTGGACGGATTTTGACGGGACTTTCACTAGCAGGTAGCTGATGATCCGGGGAGTAACTTAGGCTACTTTTTTTAGACTAACTTTGTCCCGCGGCGTTACTCGCGGTACAATAATAACCGCGGGGTTCAGCTAGTCTAAAATAAGGATTATATCAAAGCGATTATTGCGAATACCAATAGAAATAGGGATTATAGTAAAGTAAGTAACCAAATAATGTCATCTTTCTAGATACTATTTGATACATAAATAAATAATGTAACATTGTGGCTTTGATAGATGGTAAGTACACCTACACAGATATCAGAATTTATAAAATTAAAATAGGTTAAATACATACCTACCTACCTACAGCTGTGCGAGTATTTAAAGTTAATATAATTTGTAAAATGTTATTAAATCCATACTGATATTATTAATTCGAAAGTAACTGTGTCTGTCTCATTTCAATGAAATTTCTAACTCCGACTAAACTAATTCCAGCCTGGCAGCTCTCCCAACGGATTTTAACTAATTGATAAATAATCTTAATTGATATCACGGCAGTTGGAGGTCAAGGTTATGAACAAGGAATTCAGGATAATTCTTACAAGTAGCGATAAAGCAAACACGAAAAATCTGAAAGGAATAGGAATTAATTTATCACTAAGGTTGCTTCCTTCATACTACATACTACAACACATACATATTATAACTAATTAGCTGACCCGTGCCCACTTCCTTGGGCAGTAAATATATTTTTCTCCGACTTCCTTTGCAAATTTAGCTACCACGAAAAAATCTTTCCACTTTTCGGATTATTATATAGCCTATGTCACTCAGAAATAACGTAGCCTTCTATTGGTAAAACAATTTTCAAAATCGGTTCAGTAGATCCAGAGATTACCCCCTACAACGTTACAAACTCACAACGTCTCAGACTCACAAACTTTACCTATTTATATAATGGTATATATAAGTATAGATGAGTAATAAGTATAGTATAGATATAGATTCCTAGCAGTATAGTAACTAAAACATATAAAGTCAGAAGACGAAATTTAAGGATCGTTGACACCTATAGTTCCGGTTGGGTAACCATTAGATTCTAAACACGTATCTGTCCGACGGATTAGTCATACCTTTACGCTAACTATTAGACAAACTTGACTTCTCATTATTATGAATCACGAAATGGCAACCCAAATAATCCGTATACATGCACATACATGTCTACTTCGCAACAATTTACACAAAAGATAATTAAATCTTCATTGAAATTGGCGTACCTATTTAGAAGTACATTATGCATAATGTAACGCTACTTACGTCAATACCTCTGTTGGTAGTAGTATAATTTATAACTTGATATTAAGCTGGTGCTACACATCATCAAAATATAATCCTCAACAGCTTATAAGCCTTAGAAAAGAGGTTTTGGCCAACTATACTACGCTCAATAATCAATTCACGGGCTTTGTTTCAAATTTTCCTTTTCTTTGCACTTTTGCAGTGTGTTGTTCTGAACAGTTTACTTCCGTACTCGGTTCTTACGACATCCATGTTAGGTGATTAGGAGTATTGACACTGTATTTTTAATCCGTCATAACAAGGATGAATAGTATCTATCAGAGCCGCTGAAGACGCAATGTATAAAGATAATCCCATTTGAAGACTTCTAAAAACTCTTGATAGGTGTACATGAAGTAGAGCCACGCTGATTTCAGCACGAATTGGCCGGCTCGACCGGGGCGGTACTACCCTCACACAGAAGATAAAATGACAGCGTTCGTGCTGTCGTGTTTCGTGGGTGAGTGCGAGACCGGAGGCCCAATGATGCAGAAACATCACTAGGCCGCCATAGTGTGGATCACCATGATGGATTGTTGCATTGTCTGCATTCGCAATGAGTAGGTAAAGTGACCATATCACTCTTGGATTCTGCTTATGCTTTCCATCAGGCAGAGTACAGTCATTTCGGCAGGGTCATAGGTACTTATAAAAAACCTATAACTTTAATATGTATCTTTATATTGGAAGGAAAGACACTATTATATCATATTGTGTTATAAAAATATTCATTCAATGAATTGCAACAGTATTGTCCTGTATGGAGTTTGGACGTAGGCGTGAACGGCCAGCCATGGCCACAAAAGCAGAGGCCAAACCCCAAATGTGTATGCAAATTAAACGTCAATGAGATCACCGCATTGTTGGACTCCTCGACCTTCGCATTTTACCACATTATTCATATCAGTAATGCTTGACATCGCTTTGCTTCGTAGTTTAAAATTCTATGATTTGAAAATCGTTTATATATTCAATAATACTTTGGTCATGCTATCTACGTTTAAGTACTTTATCTATTATCTTTATAAACCTTGGACGTAAATGCATATAGTGATACGGATATAATAAGTATTACCTATGTACTATAGGGTTTTATATTAGGCAAGTATTTGTATTTTTTGTATTAACATTTAATTAGGTACTTATACAGGTACATCCCAAACCAAACTTTTGGAAATGACAGTAGGTATTTAATATGTCGAAGCATGTATGGAAAATAATTGTTCATCTTTGCAAACATTAAAAACATGTAGATAGAGTCGTTTTCCTGAAGTTAGACATTCGATTTAAAATTCGATTGAAAGAAATGTATGTATTTGTTTTATTTTGTCGCCATAGAAATGTTGCATGTTTTGTAGTTAGTTTATTTTTTCAGTTCTCAGTCGTTGTGCCCTTATTATTTTATTGACAGGACGGAAAATCCCTTTGGATCTCCCGTTACTTGGATATATTATCCTTACGATGCAGGAGCTAGGAGTATAATTATGGTGTTTCCATTTAAAAAACCATCCTGACGGCGCCTACTCTGGCAGTCGTTGCGGCTATCATTCCTAGTAAAAGGTAAAATTTGTAACGATTGCAGGTTTCCCTTATACTCTTAGAAAACCTACCTTACAGTTAAACAAGGAAGTAGGCAGTAAATCGATAAATAATATTTCAAACCTTGAAGTTTTTAGGATATAAATCAGTTTAAGATCATTCAGAGCGTTGTTTTTAGGTACACCGGTTTTTTAATTTATGGCCATGCATTGATCATTTTTACCAAAAATATCAAACTAATAGGGAAAACTTTTAAAAACTAGTTTGTATCGATAAAAGTATAATCGGAAATGTAATCTAATAATAATTTATCACTACCAAGAATGTTGTCGATGTGTTTACCGTCGCGTCGTTGTCTTAATGATATTACTATTTAGTTATTAAACGAACCTAATAAAAGAATAACTAACTCATTACCACAGCCATGTGAAGATCTCTACGACTATGACTAATGCACGTTAGAGCTGCTCTAATCTCGTTCAGGGTCTCATTAGCACAAGTAATTAATCAATTAACTACTTCTTTACAAAACAAAGTGCCGTTGTTTAAAAATATTACACATAAAACAATGGAAAAGAGTACATTAGAACAAGTTGCAACATTTCCAGTAGACACCAACACGACTAAATGTAAGTAGGTGAGGAGAGTATTACTTGCACAATGTTGGATTATTTTCGGATATCCGCGGGATCGCTCGGTCTTCTATTCTCATTTTTATAATATGTTGTTTCATTTTCTCTGCCTTAGGTATATCATTTGTTTGAAAAAATAAGACAAAAACTGTTATTGTTTTGTCATTTTCTACGAAGTTTTCACTAAAGCTAATTGGTCAGCTCCTTCTCGAAGTGGAACTAGTCACAGCGAATTCATTAACATAAGGTCAAGCGTCAACCTGTTCACCTACATTCGTTGACATGTACATAGGTACATGTTGTACGAAATATTATAAAAATATACAAGACGTTTGTTTTTAGAAAGAAATATCTACAACTTTATCGGCTAATTTACCAAAGTAAACAAGCTTGACAGTGTCAGATTCTACTTACTAGAAAATTGTTTCCTGCCTCGGATAATGCCTTGCAATAAAGATCATAAACCAATCTCAGTTTTGGCTATATCATTGCTGTTGACAATTTGAACATCACATGACTCAGCAATATGACTTAATTCAGTTTAAAGCTACAAAACTCGTAGCTGCAGTTGTTATCATATCACAACTGCATCAATAACTGTATTTGTTTGCTTTTAAGGTAGATACATTTCTTAATTTCAAATGAATATGCGAATAAAGCAATTCGATTGGAAAGGTAATTCCAAAGTGGTAGAGTCCATATTAAAATTTTCTAATACATTTTCTAGGATTCATTTTTGTTTAGGCACCCACTATCCGTATGAACATTTAGTTTCTTCTAACGAAATAGAAGCTAGTAAACTAGCTTTTCTTCTATATAGATAATAATCTAAACAAAAAAAAAACAATTATCTATCTAATGTTCGTTGAATCAGAGCGAAATTCTTCAGTTTTAATTAAACTGCGCATACGCTTCTATCGTACCATGAACCCGTCTAAATTTAGCTGAACATCTATTTTAACCCCGTCAAAAGTGAAGGGCTTAACCTTTTGTGTGTGAGTTCTTATTTGTTTTTTAAACTCAAAGGGATAATATTGTGTTGTTTGTTTTGTTGTATCTATTAATCAGCGTCAAGAATAAATATCTAAAAGAGAATTCTAAGAATTCGTTCTTAAAGAAAAATCTATCGTGCATTAATAGCGTTGTGATTCACGTTGGAATTAAAAAGCTTTTGATTATAGCAAAAAGTAGAACAGAGTTGAATTGTGTTCTGAATTCATTGTATCGTTCAAAATATTTCTCACCGCGAACGCAAACAACTTCAACAATTTTAGTTCTAACGGTTCTTTGAACGAAACTCGTGTGAGGTAAACATATAGACAGCCAAACTGCATTTGAGTGTGATCTCTAGGCGAGTGCAATACTTATAAGTTGTACATTCAAGACGTGTTATATACTGTGCTCGTAATCTGTGTATATCTTGTAGGGAACAGTAATCTCGTTGTTTGTGAGAATCGGGTTTCTTTTCAGTTACCAATTATCTAATGACTGTGAATTATTAGTGATAAAGACTATTTAATCTCTGAGTAAACATAGACATTATCAAAGTACAAACAGTTTGAATACACATATTGGCATTCGACAAACTATAACAAGAGTGTTAAGTGGTTTCAACGAATTTAGGACATTTGTTTTAATATTCATTATATAATGAGGCGGTCGGCGATCAGTTGCTGCCTCGCGCGCTTTCACTCGGTACGCTATTAATTACGTACACGATTGTGTTCAGTCGGTTATATTTACTCAACTGTTTCGACTGATGAAAGATAAAGAAATAGCTAAAGTGGCGCGGTGTACGACGCCCGTATCTTATCGAATTCACTCTATTGATCACTCGACACATATCGCGAACGGCTCGCCTTATGCGGACGACCGTGCCACCTTTATTGTCCAATTTAACATATAGAAGTGTACTGTTATAGCCGCGATGTTACCGGTGAAGTCATAATGTGCGTCGTACAAAAATAGAAATACAGTGTTTACAGGAAAATAGTATCAATAACAAAGTGTTGCGGTTTGTAATTGAACGGAAATGGCGGCCAAATCGCCTACGATGAGTGTGAAGTCGCGGGAAATGATCGGCGTGGATCAGTTCAGTCAGCGACGCGAAGTGTTCGACAAACACGACACTGTGTTTTTGCCGCCGGCGTCGCCCACTAACTTGGTGCCGAGCTATAAGGAAGTGGAACCGATCATTACCTCCAACCACGGTAAAACGACGTCCAATTTCAAACGTAATACTCCTGGGTACTCCAGCATGAGGGAATCAAGGACGGACGAACGAGATTACGAATTTCGACCGAGAAAGTACTCCGATAACTTTACGTCAGAGTTGAATCAAAGTGACGATGTGGAATACAGACATACCATGACCGATAGGACCCGGCGTCTTTCAAAACTTCGGCGGGACTTCATGACTTCAAATTTGCACGAACCAAGTCCAACTAGCCCTTTCAACCGCTCTGGAACACGGGCTTCGATGCCGGTCAACAGTACACCTGTGAAATATAAGATTGAGAACCTCAATATATATAAATTTCCCTTCGCCGAGCCCTACTCGACTCCGACACCTGTACGCAGAGTGGTTTTGGATCTAGGTCCGTCAGAAACGAACGGTGTTGAAGGGAGTCAGAGTCCGGAAGCGACGAAACACCTAAGTCTTACGAACAATAATGATTCCCCAACTAAAATTGACCAACAGAAACTTTTCGAAGAACTTCTAAAGAGATATTCACCTCAACGTAAACCCATTGACTGGCAGTTGCCTCCAACTAAGCCCAGAGTTGTAGCATCTGTACCTAAATCTAGTTCTAGTGTGGCCGACAGTATTGATAGTGCTGATAAGAAACTTAACGATGACAAAACTGAGGATGACGTGTTTGAAAAGAAGGAGGATGTTGAACCGGTTCCCTCTGTTATAAATGAAAATTCCGTGGAAACCCACAGTGACGGACCTGAAAAGAAAGTTGAGGAGACTAAACCGGAAATCGTAGAGAATGGAATTGATTCTTTAAGTGCGGCTGGTGTCTCAAATGAGAGCGATTCCAAGACATCTCAAATCGAATTAGAAGAAAAACAGGATCAAGTCCCTGAGCTGTCGAATATTCAGAGACAAATAAGTAGAGAATCAACCAAGAAAAAGCCGATAGAAGTAGACTTAAGAATACCAGAACTGATAGAAAAAATGACTGCTGAAGGTGAGAATTTGGAGAATAACAAAAAACCCAAAAAAGTGAAGAGAAAACGCAGTTTCCTTGACAAGTTGCTAGGACGTAAGAAAGATAAATAGTATACCGTATTGTAACATTGATGTGATATTGAAAACAATTCTGCAAATATTGCAGACTAGCCAAAGATTATTAGAAGAATGATGTCATTTCTGTAATCTTTTGATACGTATTTATTTCTTTATGTTGGAAAGGAATAAACCGATAGATTTATTTATATCAATATAATTAAGGCCAGTCTTCCTCTGTTTTTTTATCGTTATGCATTGGTTGGGTTATCACTAGCTGATAAAACTAAGTGCCATGTGACACTCCCTATCTGCCAAATTCTGTTACAAAATAATATAACTTGTTCACCAACTCGTCAATAAATTAAAAATTAACCTGTAGCTATTTCTTCTAAGTTTAATTAAAATGTAAACGATCATTTCATTGTTAATATTTTTTGTTTATTTATTTGTATTATGTAATATATGTATGTAAAACGTTATATAACTAAATCTATAAGTTACAAAAAGATCGTTTACATATTGATCGTGATACCTACTTGTTAACGAAGCTCTGTAAACTATAGCAATTTATTATTTCATTATTATTCGCTTATTCTGGTATTGAGAGATAACACATATCCTGTAAATTTTCCTTGCCGGCAGAACCAACATTATCCCATTATAAATGAAGTCATTGCCTACAAATAGTATTAACTTCAGCATAATAATAGTGTCATATATCCTATGTAAATATTATAGAAAAGATACGCTAGTGAGCCTAGAAACCAAATATTTTCTTAATAAATTTATTATGTTTTGAAAACTTTGTTTTTATTACCGAACAAATAAAACAATGCGTTAATAACATATTTTAATAACTTTATTAACTATTAAATATCACAGTGCTTTATGTCGTTATTAAAAATAATTAAATATATATTAATAATACACTCGAGTTAAGGAATTTGTTAGCCGACATTTATTTATTAGACAGTCATTTAAAATTATATATTTTAATATAATGTTACAAATAACTAATAGCAAAATTAAATACAGTGTCGTCCACATCGCTTTCTAATGTAATTATAATAGATATTAATTACATTTGATAGATAAAGAAACTAGGAACATTAAAATGGTAACAAGTTTGTCGCCTCATTGGTGACAATTAACCTACCTTGTTGTGAGACATTTTAAACAACATAAAATCACACAAAGTACTAAGATGAATTAGAACAACAGAATTAGTAACGCATAGTTACAATCATTCGAAATAAATTATTAGCCTAACCTTGGTGGTAACAACCAATTTTGTAAATGCCTCATATTTGAATTTCAGATTTATTTTATTAGTCTCATAAAAATCCAAAAACGTTGACCGGTAACATTCATTTCATTGTATCTATATTATTTGCGTAACTGAGACTAATTCAATGACACCTCTTTGTTAAAACTGAGTATAGCAAAACAACGCTATTATATTGTTATACATTTAATATTTTTAATCACTTTTATCTTATTATAAACGCGAATATGGGTTTGTTTGTTACGCTTAACGCCTAAACCACTGCATCAGTTACAATTTTTTTTTTATTTGTATAAGGAATCTGAACCACTTGCAAATGCGGCATATTTACTTTGTACTGTAAAACTAAAAATACGGATAACAATACATACATACATATAAAAATATTATATCATTGAAAAACACAGATAAAACATTACACATAGTTTCGCTATTGCAAATAAACATTTATTTGTCATACAAATATTTGCACGAAAGCAAGCAATCGAACTTATCACTATGCAATGTGTATCAACTAAAATTAACCAATGTTCGACAGAAGGAACTTAGGGAAACTAAGAATAACATTTAAACAATTAAATAGACAGGCTTGTTCGAAACCTAACGCACTACACGAATGAACACAATTACATTTAGTACGTTCGGTTTCGAACAACGCTAAAGACCACATATTAACAAATACGTGCTGTGGACTATGAATTCAGAGTGTTACCACAGAAAAAACCTCCTTTCTAAACCTCTCCTTAAAAAAAACCTTTTTTCTACTATTACCTGCATCTATGGCCTGCAATGGTTTGTCAAAGCCTGCTGACTTTACCACAAAGACAACCATCTAAGTAGGTTTGTATATTTGTAAAAGCTTCTTTCTTTCTTTTTAAAAGACAACTTCCGCATTAGGAATATACATCCTGTAACGCGGATATATACACGCGCGCAAACACTCTACAAATATACATGAAACGGACTCAAAGAGCATCCAGACTCAGAACAACAATTTGTGGATCACAGAAACTGTTGTCCCATGTGGGATTTGAACCCATAAAACTTGACGTAGTAGAAAGCGGCATGGTGAACGCTTAAACCACCACTACTAACCAACCGTGCAGTCATTTACTAGTCACAGGATACATAGCATTAGTTACATACAAGGTTACGTCATTAAAAATAAATAAAAAGTTAATGTCAAACCCCTGTAATGACATATTATATTCAGTGTGACCTTGACAATGTCACGATACGGCGTCGACTTGTCTTTGGATTTGGAAAAAAATCTCACTATCATTACATTATGCAAACAAGTCACTCAACTTAGAAGCCTATTTTGAATTTTAATTAAATAAATATAATTAAGTAGACTGTAGACTAAAGAGGTCGTGATATTTGGCAAAGACATTTAATGTTTACGATGCCATGAGAACAGAAGCGTGGGTCAATGACCTTGGTTTTACACGAAACTGTAATGGATTCATTATTTAATTTTAAAATATTACACATTATTTGACATTGAAATACTGCGAAAATAAACAATCCGGCAGAAACTTCAAATGTAAATGCTTCTAGGACACTAGGTACAGGAAAAAATGGTACAAATTACACAATCAGAAACCTCTACTTAATATTAAATTGTTTGTCAAATTTACTTAGTGCTAAATTGACTATTTTTAAAATGGTAAATAGACAATTAAGATAAAGCAGCCTTTGTTCTAGAAAGAGTCAATGACTCTAGACTTAAGTCAGATCAAAACTGCTACCACACGTGAATTGTTAACAAAATATTTGCTTTGGTTTCATAAATTGTTTAACTAAGTTACAGAATACTTCTAATGTATTAGACAAACAGACAATATAATATTGAAGTGTTTTTGGTGTTTAAAATAACCTCTAAGTATCATATAAAAAATCGGCAAAGCGCGAGTCGGACTTGCACAAGCGTTAGGTATCATTATCTATACATTTTAATTTAAGCGTCTACCTGTTGCCGTTATCAATATTGAGCAAAAATGAGCTAAAAATCACATTTGTTATATGTGAGACCCTTAAATATTTATTTTATTCTGTTTTTTTACTATTTATTGTTATGGCGGCAACAGAAATACATCATCTCTGAAAATTTCAACTGTCTAACTATCACGGTTCATGAGACTGTCTCTCATGAACCGTGATAGTTATGGCGACAGACGGACATCGAAGTCTTAGCCATTGGGTACGGAACCCTAAAAAGAGGGTTTACGTTTTACCCTTTTACACGCTTTTTATTAGCTTCATCTGTATGTGTGTAGGTTTGTTTGTAACCGACTCCTTTGGATTTGATTTTATCCACTTCAAACAATCAAATTTCATTTAAAATTATTTAACAAAAAACACGCTTTTATAAATAAACCAAACTGAAAAGTAGTTTATTTTAAGAATTTAAAATAAAGATAGAGTTATAAATAAAAGAAATAATTTTAATATAAGAAAGCGTGGGTTTTTGAAAATATTTCGATAATGTCGCCCCACGCTCTTACAAAATAATTTCTTTTTAATATTTTCTAATTTGAAGTTTGGTTTATTTATAAAAGTTTTTTTTTCAGTTTTTATTCAACTATTATATATTATTATTTACAACAAGACAGACATGAGGTTTTAGTTTTTCTGATTTTTTCACAATTCTTGTTGTGCTGCGTTCCAATTTCCGAGTTGAGATGTAATGAACTGGGTGGTGATTATACAGACACCCTCAAAGTATTATTGTTGCATTCATGCTGATATTATAAATTCGAAAGTCTGTCCGTTACGCTTTTGCGGCTAAACCACTGCACCGATTTCAATGAAATTTGGCATGAAGACACTTTGATTCTTAAGGAAGGATATAGGCTACTCTTTACCGCGATAGCCGTCGGAGATGAGTGCGGAGCTGCGAGAAAAATCTATATGTGTGTAGAAAAATGTTTGTTATATTTTGATTTGTTTAATCTAGTATCCAGTATGTAAACTTACTAACATTAATATTATTTACATAATAGCGCACAACAAAATAGTACATTTCACTGTATCGATTCAAAGAGTGGGTGAGTTTCCTTTTTCGATTTCTTTTTGCAAATCTTAAATATTAAGAAACGAGAACGCATTTAAAAAGAAAACAATGGGTTGCACTCCGGGAGTGCCTCCAGAAGTGAAAACATGAACATTAACGTTGTGCATTTTTATTTAATAATTTCCTAATATTTATTAAACACAATGAATGATGCTATACAAATCTATGCCTTGCTTTGCCTTTAATAATCCTTGAGCACCGATAACTACAGAAATGCTTACTGTGATTTTATAAAGATAGTACACGAGCGAAGCCGAAGGTTTACATATACGCACGAAACAGCAGGAACAGGCATACATTTTCGCCGTGCGGTAGAAAGAGAGGGGATATTACTTTCTCTCCTACGCCACGCCTACGTCTTACGAATATTCGATCAGGTCACGTGTCCTCATACAGTTTCTGACGCGAGTTTAACATTTTTTACCCATCCCAAAAAAGTGCACAATGCCAATAAGAAGTTTGTACTTCATAAAAATTAGATTAATCGATTTCTGATGACAGTGTTATCCACCAGATTTAGTAAAAACGGACAATTTAAAGCAATACATATAGATTTCCACGATATAAACATTTTATATTATCTTTAAGCAATTGTAAATAAAAATATGTACGAATCTATAATTCATGATCGATACGCCGAATTGCTTCTTCTAAGGAAAAAAGATGTTCATCTATAACACCAGGCGCTATTGATCTCATGGCAGCTGCTAGATTGTACACATACTCCTTATTTGTACCACTGGGACCACTACATGATACAACTTGCTTAGCTATATCTTCTGTAGATGCTGGACCTGTAAAATTCAAATTCACGTGTGAACATAAAATTAACTATTACAAATAAAATTTACTCAATTAATTAGATTGTTTAGTATTTAGTTTTTTATATATATTAATGAGCCTGCCAAAGTGAGTCTACTCTGCCTGATGAAAACCATGAACAGAATTCAAAAGTAATGGTCAGTATACTCATTGAGAATGCAACAATGCAGCATGGTGACCCACACTACGGCAGCCTATTATGATGCTCATTTGGGCTCCGGTCTGGCACTCACTAAAGTAACACAATAGCACGAATGCTGTCATTTTAGGTTCTTCAGTGAGCGTGTAGTACCACCCCGGTCGAGCTGGTCCGTTCTTGATGAAATCAGCATGGCTCCACTAGCTTTTATCTTATTTTATGAGATGTCTAAGACTTATAGGTAGTACGTTTATTGTATTTTAATAGACATTCTGATTTATTTATTTTTAACATTGCAAGTGATAATTGCAAAAAAAACCCTAATTTTTTGTCATCAAAAAGGGCTATAACTGGTTTTGTATTTGGAAACTGCATCATTTTTGTATTTCTTCATTTTGTACCTATATGTTATAACTAGCTGTTGCCCGCGGCTCCGCGCGTAGCTTGGTACTTGGTACTCCACGCCCTTAAGGATCTAGCACGATTCTTCTTGTAACCCTGTTTACGTTATACCCCATACAAATAAGACCATTATAAAGAAATGGGTTATTTATTATTTTAAGATTATTAAGAAAATGAATTGATAATAACAAAATTTTGATCACAAGACAACCGTCATATGGAGCTTAGCAAACATACATACATAAATGAACACAAAGAACATCCACCCACAACTTTCAGTATAATAGGAAGCAGCATGGTAACGGTTTAAAGTACTAAACCCTAGGTGTAGTAAGAATAATAATAAATTTGTTTATTCAAACAGAGTGTTAGTTTAAATTTTTCTTAATCTATGTTAGTAGTTTACAGTGTTACCATTTTTTATCTATAAAAATAAATAAAATTGGAGTGTCTGTTTGTAGTATTAAAATAACCGCTTTTAAATAAATGCATACGTATGTATGCACAATACATGAACTAAAATACGTTTTTTAAATTTTTGTCTATCTGTCTGTTTGTTCGGGGTAATCTCTGGCATGGCTGGTAGCTGATGATCCCGGGAGTAACTTAGGCTACTTTTTTTTACTACTGCGTGCAGTTGTTGTAACACCGCGGGGCTCAGCTGGTATTAAAATAATATCCTTAATGTTACTATAATATAATGACAAAAAGGATATAAGATATTATCTTACCAGCAAATGATTCATTCTCTTCAGTAGCAACATACAGAGTCAACTCAAACGGTTTGTGATTTACATCTTGTGGGTGGAATGTAACAGTTCTCTTTGAATATCCATTCTTTTCTCTAAAGTCTAAATGCTTAGTGACTTCATTAATGTCTTCTGTCTTTATTTTGTAAGCTACGCCCCATACTTTGCTGTCAGCATCACTGCTTTGGATGAGCGTCACAACACGGCCGGGCTGGAAAATTCAATGAACTCATGTTAAAAATTAAAGAGAAGGGTATATTTAAGTTTCGTTTATTATCTACTGTACCATTGCATTTCGCACTGTTACAGTAGATATGTTGTGGCGTGTGAAGTTTCTTTTTGATAGTTGTTCATTTAATATTTGCAAACTTCAAGGGTTAGCAACACGCTTGGGATCATTCTATTTCCTTCGGAATTCATTTTTTCTTCTTAGTGACATGGTGAAGGTCACATTACTTTTTAATTGGGAGTTTTTTTATAATCCGACGACATTTCTATAATCACAGGGGTAAATGACCTAGTGACTCGACGGATTGTTGTATTTTGAATTAGTTATGGATGTTTTTGACCCATTTTGGTAAGTTTGTTTGAGAAAACCATGGTTTAAGAAACTTTTTTTTTGAAGTGAGTTTGTTAATTGGTAATTGTAATATTCAAAGGGAATCGTTTAAGATATATTGGACAATTTTATGATTTGTTTACTGTTAACCCTGGTTATTTTATTATTATGTTACACAAGGTAGATTGGATGATGTCACATGTTGATAAAGAAATTAATCAATTAAATTTGTATTTGTTCTAGCATGAGTGGGGTTTTTCTTTTAGTTTATGTTTCAGTTTTGTTTTGCTTTTGATTCCTTTCATGGCAAATGAAAATTGTTTTAATTGTAAAGCCATTAATGTAATTAAATTATTGAACTTTGTTATTGGTTTAAATTTATTAGATTCCATTCTATATAAAAGTAAAATCCTTTAAGTCTACGACAATCACCACGCTACGACGGCGAGCCGATTTGCGGCCTAGATTCAGCCCGGCCACCCTTCAAGCAGTCAAACAAAGTTATTTAAATTTAAATAAATTAAGGTAAAAAGATTGCAATAACAACACAAACAGAACCATGTTAGGACTTCTTCAGTAGAAAATTATTTTTCTAATTAGACATTTAAAATATATTGTAACCTTCTGACACTACGGGATAATAAATCTGCATCTAATCAATTAAGATCTGATTCCTTCATTAGTTTCCCCCCACCCTAGATTAAAGGTTCAATACTAACAGAGTTACTCCAGGTATTATTTATTGTTATTGGATTTAGTTGTTTCTTAAACCGCCACCTGGCGCCCACGAATATTTTGGTTTATTAGATTTTTTTGGCACCGGACCAGTTCAATTTTATTGAATTTAACATGCAGTAGCAATATTATTTAACAACAATAAACATATTTTTTCTTATATTACACTATCACAGCTCTTATTTATATGACAGATTTCAAATTTCTAAGTGCATGATCTACACTCAAACATATTCCATATACAACTTTTAACATCATACTCAAGAATGAAAATTATCATTGTGAACTTACTGGCTAAACAATACTTTTCTTAGTAAATCATCATCATCATCTCAGCCAAAAGACATCCACTGCTGGACATAGGCCTCAAAGAAGATTCTCCACAACAACCGCTCCTGTGCTGCCTGCAACTAATGGGCAACTAAAAAAAATTTTATTTTTTAACAATCAGTTTTCTATACATCTATACAAATAAATAAAATTGGAGTGTCTGTTTGTAACATTAAAATAACAGCTTTTTAATCAATGCATATGTATGTATACACGATACATATAACAAAAATGAAGTTAAAAAAAAATTTGTCTGTCTGTCTGTTTCTTCCGGGTAATCTCTGGAACGACTGGACGGATTTTGACGGGACTTTCACTGGCAGGTAGCTGATGATCCGGGGAGTAACTTAGGCTACTTTTTTGACTAACTTTGTCCCGCGGTGTTACTCGCGGTACAACAATAGCCGCTGGTAACACTGCGGGGTTCAGCTAGTTATAGAATATAATAACAAGAGTCTATGGTTACTCTTCTTATTATATTCATATCTAATGAAATAAGAAATAGTACAAGATTGCTAAAGAATATATTAAATAATCAAATAACAAGGAAAGATAAAGCATTTATTATATACAATCATACTAAAATAATTAGCAGCTAAATCTGTAAGTTAAAATAAAAAAATAACAAATGTTTTTATTTAAATAAAATAAGACAGATAGAAGAGACAGACATGATAAACTCTCAAATTTTGCGAGTTTGTATAATGCAATGTAATTACTAAGTTGCAATAAAGGGTTGAGGATTCTCTCTTCCTATAAGGCCTTAGGGCCCGTTTTCTCTATGATTAGTGCAGGTGTGAAGTGCAGGTGATGGTAAGAAATATGTGTCCACAGTGAATTTGCTTTGCCTTAAGGCCTTATAGGAAGAGATAATACTAAGGCCTTAAGAAGGGTTTTTGTAGATTAATGAAAATTCATTATAGGTGTTAATATTTTTTGCTAAATATTTACAAGCAAAACATATTGTTGCTATTACGTGTGCTGACTTTTGACTTAGTCTATATCAGAGATGGTCCACTACTGGGTAGAAGTAAAAATTTTGCAATCAATTGAAAACTTTAAATTGCTGAATGTATAAAAAAGGGCGAGTTATACCAGATAAAAAGAAAAATGAAGAACAGGTTTATTGTTTATGGACATTGAATGAAGATGCATCTTTCCATAATCGTCAGCTGATAAAATACTAATAAAAGCATTCATAATTTGCAAAAATACTTTTACCTTCTCCGGAATTCCACGGTGATCAATACTGTGTTGATAGAATCTTCTAAGATAGCCATTAATATAGCCTACGAGTTTACATTCATACTTAAAATCTACTTTCCATATTAAAGACCCATAGCCGAACACCCACATCTTAGAAGGTACACAAACAGGAACTTTTGGTATAAAAGATATTTACAATTTATTACATTACTATCTTATCGTTGGAAGAAAAAAGCAAGCTACTATAAAAAACAAATTTAGCAGTAGAAAAATCATCTGTGTATTGACATTAATGACATTTCACGGGATGTTAAAAAATAATCGATTTTTGTTAAAATCGATTTTATTAAAAAAAAATTTCGACTTTATTAAAAAAATTACCACCAGTAGGTGCATTTGAAAACTAATTCACGTTCCAATTAAGCTTCAGCATAATTCAGCATTGTGCGCCAATGAGTCGCATTATGCTCTGTAATTGGAAAACTAGGAGTGTTTCCCTATCGAGTCGATATTACTAACAAAATACGAAAAGATACAGTTTGTCCCTCACAATCAGGATCAAAATTTATGTATTCAAATTATTTACTAAATTTTAATTATTGACTATCTTAAATAGATTATAAAATCTTCCCAAAAGTACAAAATTTGAGAACCAGCGATTGTGATGATGACGTCATCTCGTCCTCTCTGTATCTCGGAAAGGCATACCTGTATTTTTATACAATGAAAACTGAATATTTGCATTGAATATTTTGATATTTGGTTAACTTATTCCTTACTTTAAAAAAATCGTTTTTTACAAAAAAACGATTTATTTTTCATTTAAATCGATTATTGATAAATCGATTAATATTAGAAAACGAAAAATCGATTTTTATTTAATCGATTCTTTTCTATTAATCTCACATCCCTCTTGAGCAGTGAGCTCTATGATGAGCTCGTGAGCATAGGATTATGGCTACAGAACTATAGGAACACTTTTAATCAGAGAGGGAGAATTTTAGTGACGCGCAAAAGTGATGGGCAAAGCTATAAATCATTTGGCTATTTTAAAACCTAAAGGATATAAACCTGGAGGGGCAGCCGAACCAGGCGCGGTTCCAAGGGGGGGGTCACAGGGGACACGACCCCCCCCAAAATCGTACACATGTAGATTTTTTTAACCTTATTTTTTTTCTCCTTACTTTCCATAATTGTTAAATCGACATAAGAAATCATAGGATAAGAATATTTAACACCTATAAATTAAAACAGTAACATAATGTGGATAACAAAACTTTACCCTCCAAGACTTGTGATTCAGGCTTGCTCTGCCATAAAGACTTAGATGACACTACTAGTCTGGACCAGAGTTTCTAGGAAGAGTGCCAGACAGACACGCTGTTTTCAAGGACTATCCCCCAATCCCTACGACGCAATCGGAACCGGCAACTCTGGTCCGACGTATGTGAGGCATTGGAGGGAGAGCTGGATCGTGCCGTATAGAGACTGGCTTCCCGCAACACCGCTCCTGGACCTGATGGTATTCCAGGTCGGTGCTGGGAGACAAACTGAGGCAAATTCTCACTCAGTGTTTCGGCCTCGGTATTTACCCCCTCGACTGAAAAGAAGCGAGACTGCTGCTCCTCAAATAGTAAGGTGAAGATGTTTGCGTTCCAACTTGCCTGAACGAAACGGGGAACTCTTTGAAAGAGTTATCTCTGACCGT
This sequence comes from Spilosoma lubricipeda, assembly GCA_905220595.1. Lineage (NCBI taxonomy): Eukaryota > Metazoa > Arthropoda > Insecta > Lepidoptera > Erebidae > Spilosoma > Spilosoma lubricipeda. The sequence goes on from HG992295.1 coordinate 9,598,009, forward strand.
ATCAGCGGGCACCTGTGATCGGGAGGGTCGTGTTGAGAGTTAGGCTTGATATCGTTAACGCTTTCAGCATTTCTTGGCGCGCTATCAGGGCGGCCCTTGAATATCACCGTCATAGAGGCCTGTCTGCGCGATAAGGCAGTGAAGTTTGTCGATCTGAACGGAGTGGCAAATCAAAGGGAGGTGTGTTGTGGGGCTCCCCAGGGCTCTGTATTGATCCCATTGTTATGGAACCTCGCATAAGATGCGGGCCTTCGCATTAGTCTGCCTCTGGCCTCAGTGTCGCCTGCTATGTAGACGATATAATAATACAGGCTAACGCTTCGGGGAGGTGCTTCTGCTCGCCGAGGAGCTTGTGTTGTTCATAAGACTCATGAGTTAAGCCTGAAGGTGGCGCCTCCATGGCTTATGTAAGTGACAAGAACCATCCAGCCCATGCCTGCTAGATGACATTGACAGCCAGGTCAGTACACAAAGTACCTAGGCCTCATCCTGGGCAGTCGGTAGAGCTTCGAAGAGCATTTCGGGCGGCTAGTCCCCCAAGTACGAGTGGTAGCAGGGGCGCCACATCGTCTGCTACTCGCCCAGGTTTGAGCCAGCCAACGCGCTAACGGAGCCGTTCTGACGAGCTTCGAAGCTTCGATAGAGATAACTGACTGTGTCACCTACCGACTCACTCAGATGCTCACCGGGTACGGTTGCTTCGGTAAATATCTGAACAGAATCGGACGTGTGGTTACGGCACAATGCCATCACTGCGGACAGATGGGATGAAACCTGTCACCAGCATTGATCGCGGCAATACTGGCAAGTAGTGAGGGATGGGAGGCGGAGGGCTCCTTCTGTGGAGACGTTATGCTCCAGAAGGAGTCCGCAAAGCGTGATCGGGAAAGGGCCGATCCCGCTTGAAAGAGGCGATGAAGAGGGCGTGGTAGAAGCCGCTAGCTCCCCAATCATCGGTTCAGGGTCGTTGTGGCCACTACTGGTCCTGGTCACTACAAACGACCCGAGAGCGGTGACACCTCGGTGCGGCCGGGGGATGTCGTCTAAGGCAGGTCGGTGTTCCGACTCTTACTGCGTAGAGCTATGGGAGGTTCAATAGCGACCTGCCACGGGGGTGAATCTAATTACCCTGGGATGTACCTGCAGTGCAGTGAGTACTCTAGATGCCGCTGATGTGTTTCTGGAGCTCCTCTTGACAGCCGAGTTAGGCCGCCGCGGGGTTTAGAGGATAGACTGATTTGTCCCGAGTCCCACACAAACCCTTCGTGTCCCCCCCACCTCCCCCCATGGAGCTAGGTCCTCTAAGTATTCATTAAGAGATTGTCCCAAACGTCTCAAATATTCAAATATTGTCATCTCAATAGACTTACTAATAAAAACAATACATATCGATTTGTTTCTAATGTGTGCAATAAAATTGAATATTGTGCAATAAAGTCTAATTTACTCGACTTAAATTAATTATTAGTGACCCCCACCAAAATTTCAGGCTGGAACCGCCCCTGAGCCGAACGGGTGGAAAGCGCGATCGGAGTAGAGAGAGATTGAATTTGGGTAGTGTCTGTATAAGGAGCAGTGGCGTAACTATAGGGTGGCAAGGCTGGCAAAATGCCACGGGCCCCCGACCTATGAGGGCCCCGGTCCGAGACGCCGTTAGCTCAGAAGTAAATTTTCAACAATGTACATCAGTTATTTATATAAAATTTACTTTAGTAAAAAATATAAGTATCTATTTAAAATACATTAAAGTGAAACAACTAAATAGTCCGGTCAATTTAGACATTCGAAGTTACCTAAATTCCCACCAAGCTGAAAATCGGTAAGATTGTTTAAAATATAATTAAAAACTAAATTTGAAAGTTCCCCATCTTTCCCCTGTAAGGAAAAAAAAATATTCAAGGTCAAAGGTCAAAAAACGAGTTTTTCGCAATTTACAGCAAAACGGTAAGTTTTATCATAAAAATACCCCATACAAAAATTGTAGATCATCAAAATTATCTACAAAAACTTATGGATACATTTTTTCTACGAGCCACTGTTTTTGATATAACTATTCAAAAAGTTGTAATCGTCATAATATGCACACGTTTCCTCTCCTCCTATGAGGTAGCGTACTTAGCGCGTTTTTATTAACGTGGTTTCCCCAGTAGGCCTATTCCAAGGGTCAGTTTTGATCCTGTTTAATTTGAAACTATTGAAAATAATGGATTTTAGCAGAGATTGAAAAGATAAAAGCAATTTAAGTTAAAAAAAGTAGTGAAATTTAATCGTCCGAGTCGTGACTTTCAAAATCTTCTTCTAGTTCTTGTTCGTCTTGTTCTTTTTCTTCTTCATGCATGGATGTAAACTGCATTGCCTCGTTGGAATCAAACGAATCCTCTACTGTTGGTGATTCAATATTAGAGCACAACCAGCCTTGAAAATGTGTACATGCCGGAGAACAGAACAGTCCGACTTTTTTGCAACCACATTTAGCACTGCATCCCCCTTTTTGCAGTTGCTAAAATCGAGTTTAGCAGTTTTTCCGGCGCAGGTGCAAGTAATGTGTGCACTGGTTCTAATGAATTGTGGACCAACCAATGGCATATAAATTAAGGGACTGGGTTTCATTTTACCTGATATTCTTATAGTTATAACTTATCTATACTTATAAAATAGTAAGTCCTGACTGACTGATTCATCATCGCCGAGCGTAAACTATGATAGTTAGGGCTATGAAATTTGGTGAGTAGGATCCTTTTACTGAGTAGACACCCACTAAGAAAGGAATTTGGGAATTTCTACCCCTAAGGGGGTGAAATAGGGGTTGAAAGTTTGTATGAAAGTCCGTCATTTTTTAAGTTAGAAACCTGAAAAGTTATTTTTGAGCTGCTGATTAAAAATGAGTAAACACGTATTTCAGCGTTTCTGAATATTCTACCCCTAAGGGGTGAAATAGGGGTTGACATTTCGCGTATAGGTTAGTCTCGAAGTTCGTCATTTTTTAAGTTAGAAGCAGGAAATTTTATTTTTTGGCTTCTAATTAAAAATTAGTAAATACGTATTTCAGCGTTTCTGAATATTCTACCCCTAAGGGGTGAAATAGGGGTTGAAAGTTTGTATGAAAGTTCGTCATTTTTTAAGTTAGAAACATGTAACTTTATACATGTGCTAAAGATTAAAAATGAGTTAATACGTATTTAAGCGTTTCTTGATATTCTACCCCTAAGGGGTGAAATAGGGGTTGAAAGTTTGCATGGAAGATCGTCATTTTTTAAGTAAGAAGCATGAAACTTTATTTTTGGGCTACTGATTAAAAATGAGTAGATACCTATTTAAGCGTTTATGAATATTCTATCCCTAAGAGGTGAAATAGGGGTTGACATTTCGCATATAGGTTAGTCTGGAAGTCTGTCATTTTTGAAGTTCGAAACATGAAACTTTGTGTTCGGGCTACTGATTAAAAATGAGATAATACGTATTTAAGCGTTTCTTGATATTCTACCCCTAAGGGGTGAAATAGGGTTTAAAAGTTTGTATGGAAGTTCGACATTTTTTAAGTTAGAAACATGTTACTTTATTCATGTGCTAAGGACTAAAAATGAGTTAATACGTATTTAAGCGTTTCTTGATATTCTACCCCTAAGGGGTGAAATAGGAGTTGAAAGTTTGTATGGAAGATCGTCACTTTTTAAGTAAGAAGCATGAAACTTTATTTTTGGGCTACTGATTAAAAATGAGTAAATACCTATTTAAGCGTTTATGAATATTCTACCCCTAAGGGGTGAAATAGGGGTTGACATTTCGCATATAGGTTAGTCTGGAAGTCTGTCATTTTTAAAGTCCGAAACATGAAACTTTGTGTTCGGGCTACTGATTAAAAATGAGTAGATACGTATTTAAGCTTTTCTGGATATTCTACCCCTAAGGGATGAAATAGGGGTTGAAAGTTTGTATCGAAGTTTGTCATTTTTTAAGTTAGTATAATGAAAATTTAATTTTGGGCTACTGATTAAAAATAACTAGATATCTATTTAGCGTTTCTGCATATTTTATTAATAAGAATATATTTTTTATACTTATACTAATTATTAATACATAACTTTTTATGAAAATCTGTCATATTTAACTTAGAAACCTGAAACTTTACTTTTGGGTTGCTGATTGAAAATGAGTAAATACGTATTTCAGCGTGTCTGAATATTCTGTCGCTAAGGGGTGAAATAGGGGTTGACATTTCGTGCATAGGTTAGTCTGGAATTCCGTCATTTTTGAAGTTTGAAACATAAAACTTTATTTATATGCTACTGATTAAAAAAGTGTAGAGACGTATTTAAGCGTTTTTTGGTTATTCTACCCTTAAGGGGGTGAAATAGGGATTGAAAGTTTGTATGGAAGCTCATCATTTTTTAAGTTAGAAACATTAAACTATATTTTTGGGCTACTGATTAAAAATGAGTAGATACCTGTTAAAGGTTTCTGGATATTCTACCCTTAAGGGGTGAAATAGGGGTTGCAAGATTGCATGGAAGTCTGTAATTTTTTGAGTTACAAACATAAAATATTATTTTTGGGTTACTAATTAAAAACGAAAATATGCATATTTAAGTGTTTCTGGATATTCTACCCCTAAGGGGAGAAATAGTAATTGGCATTTCATGTATTTGTTAGTTTGGAAATCCGGCATTTTTTTAATTTAGCAGCCTAACAACTTTCGTTTTTATGTTTCTGATTACAAATAGATGTATACTTATATCAGTATTTATGCGAATTCTGCTCCTAAAGGGGTTGAAATATGGGTGGAATGTTTGTATGAAAGTTCTTTTAAATGGGTTTTAATTAAATGCATATAATCAACTTCCACGCGAGCAAAGCCGCGGGCAACAGCTAGTGTATCTATACAACTAAATAAAATTGGAGTGTCTGTTTGTAATATTAAAATAACCGCTTTTTACTAAATGCATATGTATGTATACACGATACATATACCAAAAATGTAGTTAAAAAAATTTTTGTCTGTCAGTCTGTTTGTTCCGGGTAATCTCTAGAACGGCTGGACGGATTTTGACGGAACTTTCACTGATAGGTAGCTGATGATCCAGGGAGTAACTTAGGCTACTTTTTTTAGACTAACTTTGCCCCGCGCCGTTACTCGCGGTACAACAATAACCGCGGGTAACACCGCGGGGTTCAGCTAGTATTTTATATTAGTAGTGTAAGTTACAATGACCGATAGAAAAATATTTTAACATATATTACAACTATAGATATGTACTAGCTGACCCACGCAACGTCGTTTGCGCCTTATATTGCCCGTAGCGTGAAAATTTCCCCCGTTTTTGAAACATTCTTCATTGTTGCTCCGCTCCTATTAGTAGTAGCGTGATGATATATACCCTATAGCCTTCCTCGATAAATGGACTATCCAACACCGAAGGAATTTTTCAAATCGGACCAGCGGTTCCTGAGATTAGCGTGTTCAAACAAACAAACAAACAAACAAACTCTTCAGCTTTATATATTAGTATAGATATATACGTGGCGTACTCATGCATATTATGACGATTGCAACTTTTTGAATCGTTATATCTCAAAAACGGTGGCTCGTAGAGAAAAAAGTATTTATAATTTTTTTGTGGATAATTTTATGATCTACAATTTTTGTCTGAGATATTTTTATGATAAAACTTACCGTTTTGCTGGAAATCGCAAAAAACTCTTTTTTTATCTTTGACCTTGAATATTTTTTTTTCCTTGCAGGGGAAAGATGGGGAACTTTCAAATTTTATTTCTAATGATATTTCAAACAATCTTACCGATTTTCAGCTTGGTGGGAATTTAGGTAACTTTACTCTTATTTTTGGTCTAATTTGACCGGACTATAAAGACCATACAAATTTAAGTTAATTATTAAGGATTTCAAAAAATCATAAACAAAAAGATTTTGATTAATTTTAGAACTCATCCATTGCTTTCTAAGCGCGGGTGAACATTGACGGTTTATAGTGTTGAAAACCATGCGGTAACAACCGCTTTTTACTAAATGCATGTGTATGTATACACGGTAAATATATCTAAATACAATTTTTATCTGTCAGTCAGTTTGTTCCGGCCATAGAACAAAAAGATAAGTAGAAATGGCTAGTAAGCGTGATGCGCGTGTCACTAGTAAGCGTTGCAACGTGTACCTTTATGAGTTGTAGGTGTTTTGTATCATAGTTGTATTACAACGTTGCGTCGAATAGATCGTCCATTGAAAGTTCTTTTTTACGCCACAATGCCGTTCTGCTCTGTTTTACAGTGTAAAAATGATAGAAGAAGGAAAAACATTAATAATGGAGGTGTATCTTACCATCGGTAGGTACATTTTTATATATTTAATCAATAAATGTTAAAATTTTATTTAACTGATAATTGACTAGAGATTTAAGCTAAACAGATCCTTATCCCATTCACATAAACCTCAATCTGGTATGATAGGGTCTTATCAGCTTTCAACGTTATTCTCGAATTTTCTATTCTATTCGGTTAGTGATGCGGTCAGGTAGTTTATTGGTTTTATTGACATGCATACATTTAAACGTGTTATTTGTACTTACTATAACAATTACAAATATTAAATTTAGCTTGTTTGTTTACGTGGCTTTGAAAGAAAAACACTTGTTTTAACCATTGAATATCTATACGAATAAATAAAATTGGAGTGTCTGTTTGTAATATTAAACATTTATATCCGTTTTTTGATTTCCCAAAGACAATGTGATGTTTGTGTAGGAGCTTTAGTGACGCATCATTTTCAACACTTTCATAAGTTTACAATTGCAAGAGATCAGGGTGGCTTGCTTTATCCTTCACCAGACGTTATCAAAATATGCCAAACGGCAGAAACGTTTTAAAAAAATGTTAGTGTAAAATAAATAAAAATAAAATAAAATGTAGTTATATTAGTTACAGATAAATGATTTTGTCCTGGGTGGGAAAATAACCCACGAACTCTGACTCAGCAGTCAGGATCGCTAAATACAATACCAACGGCCGACAATTAGACGTATTGCATTTTTGTTCATTGTGGTCAATTTATGATTATTGATACTATATATTTCCTAAAAAATAACAAGTAAAATTTTAAGAAAAATTAAACCGACTTCAAGGTTTGACTCGATTTCTCTTGAATGCCATCATCAGATCTTAGTGTCCTTATCATGGTACCACCGTTGGGATTTCTCCTTTCCATTAAAAAAATAATAATCAAAATCGGTTCATAAACAACGAAGTTATCCGAGAACACACATAAGAGAAAAAGGAAAAAAATATATGCGGTCGAATTGAGAAACCTTTTTATATCGGTTATCGCGGTTATTAATAGTAACCTATGTATTATTCCCATGTATAAGCTTGTCATTGTAAAGTTTCATCCAAATCCGCTCTGTAGTTTTTGCGTGAAAAAGTAACAAACATCCATCCATCCATACTTACAAACTTTTGCATTTATAATATTAGTAGAATTATTATTCTAATACAGGTTCTTAAAAGTAATAAACATTATTATGCAAGTACTTATTTTTTAGCTTCCTTACCTTTATAATGTTACCTTCTCAGATATCCTTCATTTCATGTTTTTTATTCTGCTCTGTCCAAACAGAAGGAATTAGGTATCGATGTTATTGATAACATTCTAATATGTGCTACAACACTAATCGAATAGCAGTACATGCCGAAGAATGACACAAATATCGAATTTATTCCAATAGAGATTAATGTTATAATTGCGTGCATTTGGAATAACGCCATCTGTTATTGAATAGCTTGCAATGAAGTATTCTTACCTTCAAGATTACGAAACGTTGTAAGTTCTTCTTTTCTTACGGTAAAATCACTCTTAGCATTACGCGAGAAGAAATATTATTAAACGTGCGACTTGATGTATTGTAGGCTAGTTTTGAGCAAAATAAAAACATCAAATGAAAGCAATTCGTTATTAGTGTGCAATAATAAATAGTCCTTTCATTTGCCTGAGTTAGGCGACAGTCGTTCCACTGTAAATTATGACACACAACACTTCTACCTATCTTTCTGTTTTGTGGTTCCGGCTAATTTCTGGAACAGCAGGACCGATTTTGATAAAAATTGCCCTGGCACATAGTTGATCATATACAGTTTAAAGTAATATAGTTGTAGGTACTATACGTTATATAATTGTAAAAAGAAACCTCGCGTTGGGGGACGCTCCTACTTTTTTAAAGTCATTGTTATTGTGTAGGGGGTTTTTTTAAACTTTAAATTTATTTTTATTTTATACTTTTCATAGGTACACACTTATTCATTATAATGTAGATTTTATAAAGTTGTTAATACATAGATTCTTGTCGAAATTTTTCAAATATATATTTAAGGTAAAGATTACATTTTAGGTCGAGCTTGTTCGCTTTTATTTTACTTACTTACTGATTACTATATTTTGTTTCTTTATATTTCTTTCTTAAATATTTTCAAAATTTTTGAAAACTTGGTTTTAGCAATTATGCTCGCCTCAGCTTCCCCTGGGTAGGGTGCAGTCACGGACAAAAAAAAACTTTTTTCGTTATTTTTAATTTTTTCTTGTACACAAACCTTGTCCTAAGTATAAGTAACACATAAAAAAATATATAATTTGGTGCAGGCGATCGAAAGTTATGCGCGTACAATATACATTTCGGCGATTCATTTTTACACTTAAGATTTGTTCACTGTGGCTCTACACACCATTTATTCGACATTGTAATTAATAAAATTACAGAAAACTGATGAAATTCACTTAAACTGCGCTGTTTTGGTTTGTTGCGGCAAGCGAGTGAATTTGTTTACTTGCGTGTGACGTCACGCGTCTCATGTGACCAGCGCCATTACAGAAATATCTTTTTTGTCATGGTTGTCAAACTTTAACTTTATCATAGATTTAAATTCATAATACAGTAGAAATTCCGCAAAATATGAACGCAGTGTGCTAATAAGTAATAAAGAATAATTTAAAATGATTTCCAGAAATCAGTCAAATTGCCTATTTACATAAATTAAAAGCATGTGACAAAATCCTAGCGCCATCTATGAACGCCTTCGAGAACAACATTGTCGTATTACGATAATGTTTCTACAACGACTCCAGGCTTCCTTAGTCTATCTTCCGAACAACAGGTGTCGCCTTTCACAACTTTGACTATCCATAATACCATTTATATTGATAAAATAGCTAAATCCTAGAAGCGATGGAATTTCACAAAGTTGTAATACAAAAGTACACCAAATTTCACGTCTTTTAACAAATTTTATTATTTTTTAATTCGCAATGAAATATGAGTGAAAAGTCTAACTAATCCAATCCAATGCTAATGTAATAGGTTTTTACCTATGAAATTGCCGTTTTGTATGCAACTATCTGACCCACGCAACTTTCTTTGCGCCTTATATTGCCCGTAGTGTGAAAATTTCCCCCGTTTTTGAAACATTCATAATTGTTGCTCCGCTCCTATTTGTAATAGCGTGATGATATATACCCTATAGCCTTCCTCGATAAATGGACTATCCAACACCGAAAGAATTTTTCAAATCGGACCAGTGGTTCCTGAGATTAGCGTGTTCAAACAAACAAACAAACTCTTCAGCTTTATATATTAGTACTAACCGACCCACGCAACCTCGTTTGCGTCTTCCATTGCCCGTCGCGTGATAATTTTCCCCCGTTTTTTAATCATTTTTCATTGATGCTCCTCTCCTATTGGTCTTATTGGAAGTTATTGCCCTCAAATATGTTAACAACTACTTAACTTTCGAATTCATAGTGTCCTCAAAGTTGTGAAGTTCCAATGTCATAGTCTAGTCGCTCCAAAACTGATTTTCAGGTAAAACCGTTTGAACTAGTAGTCAACATCTAAATAATCTTGAAATAATAAAGGATAGGAAAATGATGATTCAAAGTATCTATACTAATATATAAAGCTGAAGAGTTTGTTTGTTTGAACACGCTAATCTCAGGAACTACTGGTCCGATTTGAAAAATACTTTCAGTGTTAGATAGCCCATTTATCGAGGAAGGCTATAGGCTATATATCATCACGCTATGACCAATAGGAGCGGAGCACCAATGAAAAATGTCTCAAAAACGGAGGAAAATGATCACGCGACGGGCAATAGGAGACGCAAACGAGTTTGCGTGGGTCTGCTAGTATTATATAATAAGCTCTTTTCAAAATATTTTCACCCATACTTTTGTCACAGACTTTTGCCATTCAATGGAAATCTAACAAGTAGGTATCTAACCTGAGAGAGCTCTTGTATTTATGCCATTTTTTTGCTTTGTACATATTTAAGTAATATTTATTCATTTATAAAAGTGCCTTTGCACAAACTTTCATTCAAAAAATGGAAAAAAGTTATTTAAGTTGTTATAAAAGGTAGTTTTTCAGGATTTTTCTATGTAGTTTTTGGTTCAGCCTTAACGTCAATGTCAATATTATAATGTAAGTACTTTATTTTTCTATTAAAGTTACAACAAACAGGTTAACCCAAAATCATGAATAAAAGACAGGAGATGAGCTTTATAAGTATAAAGAAATACTTGTAAAAACTGTGAGATGAAGTGAATGAAGTCTGTTGGAAAACATCGGGCTCAATGTCTTTTCCGTACAAACTAGACGTAGAGCCTGGTCTAAAACGCTCCTCTCTGTACTCCCGCTCGACGATTTCATCACGAGTGTCACGATACACTGCTTCAACATCAGGTAAAAAAAGCATAATTGTTCCAAGAGAAAGTAAAACTGGTAAAACTAAACAATCGTATATTGTTGATAAAGAAAAAGTACTGAGCAGTACTATCAAGCAAAGACACAGCATTCCTAATAAAAATACAAAGGAACTCGAAAACGATGAAAGGAAGAGAAGGAATAGGTATATAGAAATTGGTATCAACACCATTATAAGTGGACCTTTGCAATGCAACCATTACTTTCTACCGCATGTACGTAAACGACATAGTTGTGATTGTAAGTATTCTTTTCATAATGATAAACGACGAAGCAATTGCAAAATGAGGGCCAAAGAAATACAAGTCATCATTCCTAATAAATATTTTTTGTCTGACAAAGCGTGTTCTCAGTGGATTGAAACGTCAAATTGTGGTACACAATTTTTTGAACAATACCTTTCTCCTTTGAAATCGGTGCTTGACCCCTATGTTATCACGGATGATGTCCAAACACCGACGTTCGGAGCTGCTAATATAGAACAGTTTTCGGTTGAAAATGATAAAATGTTCAGCGGTTCCAGGGTTGAAACGCTTTCGACTGCACCTATGGATAAAGAAACTTCGATGTCTGCTACCTATAGTGATAGTGTGGAAGATTTGTTGTCGCCAACTGGATTTAATACTATCATTCCTAATCGTTGGGCCATTTCGCCGCATTCTGTTTGTGGGCCTGACTTCTAATATTTGTTACTACTCGTATGAATATATTTGTAAAGCTTATATGATTATTAAATTAAACACCTTTGCTTCTGTCGCTTGATTGCCGAAGTACCTAAAAAATATACTATTTACACGTTGAGTTACCAATAGTACGCTTACATTTACTGGCTCCTACAAATGAGCCTACTCGCTAGGACTATAAGTTATGGTCGCAGAGTTGTAGTTGATTTTGTGAGTTGGAACTTATATAATACAAAAACAAGCTATAATATATATCTTGCATTGCAGGCAGTATTTCACGTAGTATATAGGCCAAGATTGTTTCCTCTACCCCTCGTTTGCCGTAGAACTGAGATAAGAGACAAAAAACTGGAAGATAGGGAAAAGGAGCAGAGACTACTGTTAAACTACCATATTCAACACTGCGGTCCCATGAGACATATATCCATTACGAGAATCGTAATAAACTCCTACAATGATAGCCAAAAAAATTTAAATTCTTCATTCAATCATTTAGATCTGAATATTGATAGATAACATTTATTTCTTTTTCAAACTCAAGGACAAGTCATGCTTTTTCTCAGGCTATCTAAGCTCTGTTATTCTTAGATGTTAATATAGAATACCTATTGTAATACTAGGTATCGACATATCGAGTGAAGTCTAGTTTCGTGGCCATTTGGAGGGTAACGCCAAATTGGCCTCGAAGAAGCTTGGTGGACTCTGCAGATCGAGACGGTACCTATTTCACTCCGGCCTATCGCCTTCTGCTTTATAAGGCGTAATTTTGGCTTCATGTAGTATACTGGTCTCATCTTTGGGCAGGGGCATTCAACGTAGAGCAAGCCGAATAGTCGACTACCAAGATGTTTCAAATCAGCTAGACTCTCTGGCTCTACGTAGAGATGTGACCTCGCTATGCATCTTCTGTCGCTTCCAATATGGGAAGTGCTCCTAGGAGTTGTTCGAACTGATCCCTGATGCCTGTTTCCGCCATCGTCCTACGCGTCAAAAATTTCATCCCCACCATTTGGAGGGTTGGCACTTGACAGTACACAACTGTGCGCTTCTCTAGAAACTTTCTGCCTCGCACAACCAAACTGTGGAATGAACTGTCGCCTGTGGTATTCCCGGACCAATGCGACCTTCAAACCTTTAAGAAAAGAGCGTACTCCATCTTAAAAGATCGGCAACGCACTTGTAACGCCTCTGGTGTTGCGGGTGTTCAGGGATCCGTCTGCTCGTTTGTGCCTACCCCATAAAAAACCAGTCTTATCCAGTAGTATTAAAGTTTAAAGGCTTAGTTGAATCATGTTTAACAAGTACCCAGAAGTTACGAATGTTAGGTAAATAGAACACAGTAGCAACCAAAAATGAAACAAAAACGTTTGAAGTTGGAGAAACAACCAGCCCATAGGCTTTATTTTAATGTGGTTGAATGAGATTCGCTTCGTGTTACAGAAATACTCCATTCCTTAACTATCATAGTCAACAGGTCACGGCCGACTAGAGGGAATCATCAATTTAGTCACAAAAAAAAAACCTGAAACGGACATCTCTGAAAACTCTCTTTTGAAAACTCTGGTAGATGTTTCGGAAGACGAAGTACCCGCCATACATGATCACCTCACCTGATGATAGATTCTCTCTTTGTGTTAGAGGTACATCACACAGTAGTGATCCCGACGTGGTTGTAAGCGGAGCAGTCTTAAAAAAAGCAGATCAGCAGCAACAGCATCATCACCGAACTTGTATGAACTCCCACAGCGATGAGCAGTAATCAAGTCTCAGTTACCCAGCAACCTCAGCTTCAACAATGATACCACACGCATTTGGAGACTGCCAGTTTAGTTACCCGTACATTATTTTCGGTCCACACAAGAAGACTGTTTGACTAAAGGCTTAAACTATCTTTTCACTAGTGTTGAGTCTAGCCTCGATGGATCATCGGACCACACTTCAGTAGTCCTAACAGTATCTTCAACCGTAGTGAGCTGTGAGGGACCCATGTTACTACACAATAGAAAAACTGATTGGGAGGGTCACATATCTCAATGAACATGCGGATGCTGTTGAAAACAACAAATGATATTGAAGAGGTATGTAAACATATATATACAAATAAATAAAATTAGAGTGTCTGTTTGTAATATTAAAATAACCGCTTTTTACTAAATGCATATGTTTGTATACACGTTACATATACCAAAAATGTAGTTAATTTTTTTTGTCTGTTTGTTCCGAGTAATCTCTGGAACGGCTGGACGGATTTCTTCATGTGTCTCAGCATCTAGCCTTGGCTTTAAGCACATTGAGAGCAATAACCAGGAAACAGATTTGCATGCCATACTCAACCAAACCATCCAACTGTATCTACCTATCAAGTCAATATCCCCGAAGGAAATCACTGCAGAAATTAAATTACTCGATCCGAATAAGGCCCCTGGTTTTAACTTGATAACCCCACGAATACTTAAAGAACTTCCTAAAAAAATTATCACTTTTCTAACCTGTCTGTTCAATGCCACGTACAGAGTTTCATATTTTCCAAATTTATGGAAAATGTTTTAGATTGTTATGATACATAAAGATGGTGTGTGTGACACGAGTGTTCGTCATACCGACCTACCGGCCTTACTCCAGTTATCTCGAAGGTGTGGGAGAGGGTTTTGCTCAAAAGACTCAGTGGAATGATCAGTGCACACAACATCATACCCGGGCACCAATTTGGCTTCCATAAGGCTCACTCGACTATTGAACAGGTGCATCGTGTATAGCATTGCATCAGACAGAGATTCAAGAACAAAAATACTGCTCTGCTGCTTTTTTTGATGTACAACAAGCGTTTGGTCGAATCTGGCATATAGGCCTACTTTGTAAAATTAAAGAGAAATTACCACACTCGGTATGTCACATCTTGGAGTCATATCTCTCTGACAGATTGTTCCGGGTCAAGCAGGGGGATGCCAGTTCCTCCTTGTTTCCTATTGATGCCGGAGTGCCCCAGGGCTCGATACTTGGTCCAGTGCTATACAATATCTACACGTCAGACTTGCCAACCACAGATGTTTTGGTTGCCACCTATGCTGATGGTTTTGCTCTACTGGCTGGATAAAAGTCCCATATCGGCAAGTGAAAAACTACAACAGGTTCTCGATACTACCTCTGACTGGCTGGAAAAATTACGAATTAAAGTTAGTTTACAGAAATCTACGCATATAACATTTACTCTTGGAAGGGAAAGCTGTACCCCGTTTTGCTTGATGAATAACATCCTCCCTGAACCCAACTGTGTGAAATATTTATTTATTTATTTATTCACGGAAAACTTACAGCTAGATATGTTAGTAAAAACAAAGCAGATTAGTCATCAGACAGCCAATAACAAGTTTTCACTTCTAGTTACAGACTAATATAAAATATTGAGAAACAAACAAGCTGAACATAAGAACAATAAAAAAAAACTGACTTGCAAAAAGTGGATGCTTTTTGGAAGTCAGTTTTTGGCTGCGTTGGCTCAGAAGTTTGATTTTTTTCCCAGCTCTAAGGGACAGTAGACCTAAGTATTTGATATGAATTTCAGCTTGATACATGATGACACATTCCAAAAAAGGGTTTTAACATCTGTTAAAACCCTTTTTTTAAATGAGTAGGTCCCTTGTAGGATCACTGTTATCCATCTGGACAACAGTGATCCTATAAGGGTTCCGTTTTTTCATTTTGAAGTATGGAACCCTAAAAAGTTTTGGACATTAAAAATGTATTGCACATGGCAGATCACAAAGTACTGTGTATTACATGAAATAATTATAACTTCTGTATTTTAAATTCCAATTGTATTTAACAACTAGTTGGGCCTTGCATTACTTAAGTTACTCATTATGTCATTATATACCAGCTATCTGCCAGTGAAACTCCTGTCAAAATAAGTTCAGTCGCTTCAGACATTAGCGGGAAACTGTTAATATGAAGTTACAGACACTTTAATTTTATTTGTATGATGTATAGATTGAGTAGATGGTATTATTGTATTGTCTAAAGGGCAATAACTACAAGGCTATTAGAGAATAAAAAAATGAACCTTTTGAATATGGAAGACCTATTTATAAGCTGACTTGACTGTGTAGTTTAAGGTTATCCCACTTTTATGCACAAAATATAGATACAAGCCTATGGGCAATAGGTTTTAAGGGTTTTTAAATATAAAGAAAAACATTTCAAATGATAAAAAGATTTTATTCCTACTCCACTATGACTGCATACAAAATTAGTGCTTTCATCTTGTTTTGTACCTAAAAATAATACAATAATGTGTAAGAGTCAAATACATAATATTTAAAAGGCAAAATTTCATCAGTACATTCATAAATTTAATAATTATAAATATCAATGGATATGTCAGTAACATAAAATTAATTATTGCAGTACAAATCTGTGGAATATATATTCATTATCACAGACTTGTACCATTCATATTAAAATCATACAGGCACACTATACACAATAACAAAAAGTAGTACTTATATTTCTTAATACTATATAACCAAATAAGAAAATGGAGATCCATATTGAAATTTCAAGAATTTCCTTATGGACCTTATTATGATAAAACTTTTTGAACACTATCAATGCACAGCCAGTGACATTCTTATTTTCCTATTAATCTATTCAAGCTTATTGTAAAAAGAATATTGCTTGTTAGAGAAATTATTGGGAACATCAGTGCACCAAGTCTTAACTTTGTCAAGAATTAATTTTATATATATATTTAAAATACATTTTATGCATCAACAAGTTAGAAGCAGTGATGCTTGTACTAGCTATGTTTATGTATAAAACTGCACTACTTAATGTATATTGTCCACAGTGCGCCTGCTCCAGAAAGTTAAGTCTCACATGTTTTGTGGGGCTGGACTGGCCGGTGTGGGCTGAGCTTCCAAATTCTTAATGAGCTGGGCCAACCAGTGTTTAGTTGAGTTATCTTCCTGAAGACATGCAGCAAATGTAGAGTCCCTCAACTGGTCTGGTAGACACTGCCTTAACGCCTCTCTAGCTCTTGGGTTGTCCGACAGCCGCAAGTAGCACCTGACAACATGCTTCAACAACCTCGCAGATGGATCTTTAGCAAGAGATAAAACCATTTTTCCTAATATCATAGCCACGTGAGAAAATCTGTCGTATGTTTGGCATATATAACAGAGCCCACTATCGTCTAGCAATATCTTTTGTAAAATGAAAGTGGCAACAGTCTTGGAGAGTTCAGATCCGTTTTCCATAATGCGCAAACACAACGGTATTATTTCAGTGGTAAGCAAAAAAGTAATGACTTCCTGTTCATCAGTTTTAACTAGGGCTCCAATCACTCCAAGGCTAGTAAGTCGTAAATATTCGAAAGGACGTGTTTTGGATACCGTGTGAAGGAATGGATAAAGGAATAACGGAACGTGTGCTTGTAAGAAAGCCGAACGCGTCTCAGGGTGCGACGCTACGCATTGCATGAGCGCCAAAGCGTTACAGACCCTGTTACTTTGGTGAGCTGTGAGAGTGGGCGGAATCATAGCCACGTAGATATTGGTAATTTCCTGCAGAAGCGCAGCAATGGTACCAAAACTGTGCCACAACATAGGTGCTAAATCCGGTACATTCTCACGTTTTTTGCTGAGCTCCAGTAAAGCATTTTCCCTAGTCTCAGGGTTGCAAAGCTCCAGGATCCATGTAAAAATCTTTTCTCTGTCCACGGACTGCATGTTCGCCGGGCTCTGCTGGGCACTCATGTTAATCATTGATCTTGTTTTAAAGCTCTGGCACTGGCTTCATACAATACACGTACAATACGTAAGGGGTTAAATGCATGGTATTTTGCTTGAAAACGTTAATATTGTCACCAAACCATGTGTTACTTTACAGCTTGATTGTTCAGAAATATTCTTTTGAAACTTAGTTACGAACAACGAAACCCCACCGTCGGAAAACAATTTCTCGAAAGCGTCGGATGAACGACGACATTGACGTGAAATTTGACAGACAAAGAAATTCTCATAGATTATTAATGGTAGAGATGCATTTAAAAATAATTGTACTAGGATCTTGAGTTTATGGTAAAAGGCATTTGATTATAATTTTGATTGAACAATTCGTAAAATTGCAATAAAGAGAAATAATTAACTGAAACAAAATATAACATTCGACAACATATGTGTAGAATTTATTTTGTGTCTAAATATTTTTTGTTTCGCTTAATTTTATATCCATCTATTGAAATAAATAAAATTGGAGAGTCTGTTTGTAATATTAAAAAACCGCTTTTTACTAAATTCAAATGTAATGTGATATATGATACGCGGTACATATACAAAAAATCTAGTAAAAAAAAATTATGCCAGTCTGTCTGTCTGTTTGTTCCGGGTAATCTCTGGAACGGCTGCAGTCCGTACCGATATTTACGAGAATTTCACTGGCAGGCTGCCAGTGAAAGTCCTGTAAAAATCGGTCATCAGTTACCTGCCAGTGGCAAGTAACTGATGATCTAAGGAGTAACTTAGGCTACTTTTTTTAGACTAGCTTTGTCCTCATAGATATAAGTATGACGTTATAATAAATAAATAATAAAGTTATCACTTAAGTTCTCTGGTCTAACGAATATTAAGCACAATTCAGCACCTAAATACAGAACAAATGATCATATTCGTCATACTACCTACGTTCTTACAAACAGACAAACAAATTAACAAACCGATCATTTTGTGTTAACGAGTCGATACTTTGATGTCGATTATTTAGACATGCCTATTTTGACAATTCACCTTTTCCTCTGCTGTTGTTCTTGTTCTGATGTTCAGTCAGTTGTTCAATGTGAAGTATAGTGTTTAGTGCGAATAAAAGGAATTGTGATATTTATGTTTGTAATGTTTGCAAATTTTACCATAGCAATTCGTACTGTTATGCAAAAGTTACAATATTAATTTACGTTTGTGTTTGAATGCTTTACAACTCTTTTATTACCGTAATTTTATTATGTGAAAGCGTGTTTCGGACAATTAGGAAACTCTTTAGTTGGTTTGTAGTAGATTTTTTTTCTCATCGTCTTATTGGTGCATTACTTTATTAAGTTATTTATGAAATCTTTTGCATGCCAGACCGGTGACCCTGTACTAATTGTACATTAATATTAGTGTCCGGTTGATTCATCGGGAGTTGACGCCATTGCCGTGTTTCAATTAGTTATTATAAACAAACTGTGGTCTTGTTACTGGTTTACGGTAGTTCATTCCCTTACCGAACTATGTTCCTTATGATGCCATATGTTTGTCTAAAGCAGAACTAGCTACTCCGAATGTGATATCAATTCTGAGTAATGTTTTAAATCAGTAAATTTATTTGATACAGTAAACAATTTTTCTAGAAACACGCTTTTATCTTTATTACATGACTTTTCCATAGTAATAATGTGTTGTGGTTTAATTAATAATAAATAACATTTGTTGTTGTAAAGTCCCAGTGACACAGGATGTATATTTCTAATGTGGGCGTTATCATAATTATAACACAAAATAATAATATTTAAAAATACATCCAAGCTCCGAAACAAATATTTGAGATCATATGAACATTTGGTCTGACCGAGAATCAAAGGATTGAGGACTTGTAATCAATAATATCAGCCGTAGGAAGTCCACTGCTGAACGTAGGCGTCCCCCATTGACTTCCATTGCGACTGGTCGGTAGCGGCCTGCATCCAACGAGTCCTTGCGGTCTTAACTAGGTCATCCGTCCACCTTGCGGGAGGACGTGTAATACCTAACCAAAATCGTCAGTCATTTAGTAATTCTATTCAAATGACTTATAAACAAATTATTATTTTATAAGTAATATTAATGTTATGTAACATTTGTGGTAGAGAAATATACATTTATTATAATTATTATTACATTGGTGGTTAATGCCTATCATTTATTTCAGAAAATGGAGGTATCACATTCACTAACTCTGAACGAGTCAGCCCTACAGCAGTTGCCTGATGATAAGAAGCCACATTTTATATTTGAGTGGCTCAGATTCCTTGATAAAGTGCTTGTTGCTGCACACAAGGTAACTATCCTATTTCTATTCTTCTATAGAAATAAATAAAATTTACTTAAATGTGTGTTTTTTAATTAAAATATCAAATGAACAGCTTTTCACTTTTAATTATACATACATCAAAAAAAATCATTCTTGAATATTTTAGCTTTCTATCTGTCTGTCTGTTTCGGCTAATGTATCGAACGGCTGAAGCGAGTTTCGGATTTTACTGGTAAATAGCTGTTGTTATAAGGTGTAACTTAGACTACTTTATAAAAAGAATAGTTATGTGAAAACTAATGAAGTAGTTACAACATCAGAATCAGATGCAGCAAAATCTGCGAGGCGAAGCCATTTTGTCTATAGATATTCAAATGTTATGTTGGTTGGTGAGTTCTGAAAATCTCTAAAAGTTCTGCACTGATTAAGCTCTAATTTTTACACAATATACATACAACATACTTCAGAGATCTTTTTATCTATTTTTCATGTAAATTTTGATCCTCAATTTGCTACAGCAAAGCAAGCCAGGTTAACCCAGTACTCTATAAAACTGTTAAGATAAGTAGTATAAATGTGTAAAATTCTTCTTAAAATTTCTAATTTTACAATAAACCAAAAGAAGGTGATTCATAAATATTTTCTGAACATACCAGTGAGAGCATACATACATACATTACCGTTGGAGAGCCACGCTTCGACATGAATGATGAATGATACCATGGCCTCACAGAAAACCGGTGTATAATAGCGCTTGCCGCGGTGTTTCACCGAGTGAGTGAGGATACCGGAGGTCCATACCCCAACCCCTCCCCACATGCCTCTCCCCATCCTCCAAAGGTCGGCAACGCATTTGTGACGCCTCTGGTGTTGCGGGTGTCCATGGGCGGCGGTAATCGCTTACCATCAGGTGATACGTCTGCTCGTTTGCTGACAATACCATAAAAAAAAAACACTATTACTACATATTATAAAACAAAGTCCCCTGCCGCATCTGTCTGTTCCCGATGAACTCAAAAGCTACTGCACGGATTTTTATGTGGTTTCTACCAATAGATAGTGATTATTGACGTATATGAACGGTCGAATTGAGAAACCTCCTTTTATTGAAGTCGGTTAAAAAGTTAATGCAATCAATGTATTGTTCAAAACACATTATATCAGTACTACGTGCTACTACTACGCCCGCGTGTATGTCTGTTATCGCGGCAAATAATAGCCTATGTGTAATTCTGATGTATTAAGCTATATTACTGTAAAGTTTCATCCAAATCCATCCAGTAGTTTTTGTGTGAAGAATTAACAAACATACACGCTCACAAACTTTCGCCTTTATATATTAGTGTGAAATGTATTTACTATTTGCACGTTTTGATTATATCAATAAACAAATACACTACAAATTTTATAATATTACTATCCAAATATAAAGTTTTTAATTATATAAGTAATTTATGTAATTCAAATATAAAATATATACATGCTATTTTTTATAACTAAACGACACATATGTGATGTGGATAAAAAAAAATACAGTTTGAGACGCCCTATGTTCCTGACGATTCATAACGAGTGTCCCTGGAGTACCAAGGTAATTAGCCTAGTATGCTGCAATCCCTCGAAAATTCCTTTGCAGTGTGTAGCATCTATGCTCCACATAACCAATTATGCTGAGTGCTATAGATAGCAGGAAAGTTTGTTAAAGAAGTGTCCATGTCCAGTATAGCTGGGCTAGCTGGCTGACGTTTGTCCATGCAAGACGACGACAAGCATACGAAATTGTGATGGTCCAGTTGTGTGGTACCAGTACTTGCGAGTTTTTCGAGTTCTAATTCGATACATTGCCTTTAGTACGCGCTCTGACTTTTATACAACGGAAGGTTACGTTATTAGCTTCAAATACGAGTATGTTAGGTAAACGCTGCAGCGTAGCATATGTTATGGCATAGATTATAAAGGTCAATTTTGTTGTTTAGGTTAAACTTTATACCTAGTGGGTATTTGATCAATCGTTTGTTACGAGAGATCTTATCAGTTTAGAATTCTGAGATTTTATATCCTAAACTCCGCATCTTTACATAAATGCATTTCGAATTCAATTGCGTTGAAATTTAGTTAGTTATAATTATGCGGAAGTTCTTCAGATGTGAAAGGGAAATCATACTTGTATTGATTTTGTTAAAAATGCCTTGGTAATGATTTATTATGGCCGTGACTAAAATAATTGTTTAAAAAGACTCCCCAACCCACACTCGGCCAGTGGATAAGGCTATACGTTCTCAACCCTGTCTTGAGAGGAGACCCAAGTAAAAGAATGGGATATTATGGGTTGTTGAAGTATAAAAAAATTGTCTTTAGCTATAATAGGTTTAGTTTCACCTTGATTAGATCAATCGTGTAATTTTTAGAGTGTTTTAGCATAATGACTTATTCCCCTATTATATTTTATTGAATTGCTGACCAATTTTTGTTGTTACTGACTGTTAAAACTACCTATAGAGATTCTCTTTGCTGAAGGAGTTAATCTTTAAGTTTCTATAATTATGATAGATGTTAACAACAAAATTTATTTAAACAGTCTGACATCAAAAGCTGCCAACAGAAGCTAGTAGCCCAGTTAGTGAATCTCCTACGAGAAAACCTCGGAGCACCTGCAAGAAGACTTCTGGCAAGGAACTTGGCTACACTCTTCTCTGTTGGAGACACCTTCCTTCTGTTTGACACCGTCAATAAGTGCAATGATATTATCAAGGTTAAAGATGATTCACCATCATATCTGCCCACTAGATTGTAAGTATTTTAGTTATATTTGTCTGAATCAATCAATGTAACTATGTATAAACCTCCTTGCTAAGGTGAGGCTTATGAGTTTATGACCGAAAGTGGACATACCTATATTTTATCTATACAAATAAATGAAATTGGAGTGTCTGTTTGTAATATTAAAATAACCGCTTTTTACTAAACGCATATGTATGTATACACGGTACATATACCAGAAATGTACTTAAAAAAATGTTGTCTGTCTGTTTGTTCCGGGTAATCTCTGGAACGGCTGAACCGATTTTGACGGGCCTTACACTGGCAGGCTACTTTTTTTTAGACTGACTTTGTCCCGCGGCGTTACTCGCGAGGTTCAGCTAGTTTTATACATAAACCTAAAATCATTCTCTTTCTATTCTTGTCTTTACATATTGTTATAAAAATTATCGTGTCTGATAATACGATCAAGATTTAATCTAGTTAAAAATGATAAGTGAAAATTATACAATTATATAATAATAATTTAAATTTTGATTCATTGCCACAACTGATTTGTATGAATAACTATTTAATTACTTGAAATATTTATACCTGAACATTTACACAAATGTTTCATTTAAAATTGATTCAAAGTATAATAATAAAATAAGTTATGCACATGATACAAATTGACTAGGAGTCTTCTGCAGTACAGAATGCCCTCATAACGTCTGGACAGCCATTCAGGTTAAAATTAGTACCTATTAAACATTTGGCATAAAACTAACTAGTACATGGAAATCGTAAACTTCGTAAACGTATATTAAATTGTTTCGCGGTATGTAATGCTAGTTGCGCTACAAAGATCTCTTTACTACTGAGTTTGTTAACAAGAATACACTGAAGATTTGCTAAGAAGAATATTGTTAAAAAAATCCTTTAGACCAGCGAAGTCAAGGGACTTAAGGGACTTTCAATTTTAACTCTTTACGTGACATAAAAAAACTAAAGTGAAATCACTGGTTTAAAAGACCTCACTTTCGTTTATGGGGGTTTTCGCCCAACCACCGCGAACCCAAAAGGAAGGGTTGTACAGATGGCAAGTTCAGACTGTCTATGCATGTATCTGCTGTCCCACTGCAGCGCTTAAACTACTGACCTGATTTCGTAAGGTGTCAATAGATTCGGAATAATGAGCCGGGTTACATAGACTACATACGTTAATTTCATCCAAAGTTTTACATGGTAGGGTTATAGTTGTTGAATTTTTTTTACTTTATCTATACAAATAAATAAAATTGGAGTGTCTGTTTGTAATCTTAAAATAACCGCTTTTAAATAAATGCATATGTATGTATACACTATACATGTACCAATATTTTTTTTTTTAAATGTCTGTCTGTTTGTTCCGGCGAAACTCTGGAACGGCTGGACCTATTTTGATGGAACGTTTACTGGCAGTTACTCGCGGTACAACAATAACCGCGGGTAACACCGCAGGGTTCAGCTAGTCGTAATTAAAATTGAAGTTACTTACAAATCCGTTTAGCTGTTCCAGAGATTACCCAGAACAAACAGACAGACAGACGGACAAAAAATTTTTAACTACATTTTTGGCATATGTACCGTGTATACATACATATGCATTTAGTAAAAAACGGTTATTTTAATATTATAAAGAGACACTCCAATTTTATTTACTTGTATAGATAGATAAATACCATATTTCAATTAGAAAGTGCGAGTTTACACATTGTAATGTAATCTCGGGACTTTCAATTGCATGTTTAAAAGTCGTAATGACAGAGATAAATGTATGTCAATGATATAATAAAGTAATTAATTCTTTGCATAATGTATGCACAGTGAACGTTGAGACATTGCCTAAACTGTTATCATAGAGCCTTATACACCTACACAGCTTTTTGTACCATATTTAGTTTGGGTAGAAAAGGAATAACAAGATAGACCTTACAAAGTGTACTTTGTTTTAGTGGAAGTCATTGTGGTGCCCCTAATTTAATTAAGCCCATATACGATAAGTAAGGCGTTCATTACCCGAAATACTCCAAAGCTGTCTAACCACGTATGTTGATATATCCACAATACATTTATGACTACATTATGACATCACTTTTATTATAACATGCTAGCGTTCGCTACCATGTTATAAGCATTAGCTTCTAGTCTTCTATCGATCCTATTTAATAGACTAGCTGAACCCCGCAGTGTTACCCGCGGTTATTGTTGTACCGCGAGTAACGCCGCGGGACAAAGTTAGTCTAAAAAAGGTAGCCTAAGTTACTCCCCGGATCATCAGCTACCTGCCAGTGAAAGTCCCGTCAAAATCCGTCCAGCCGTTCCAGAGATTACCCGGAACAAACAGACAGACAAAAATTTTTTTAACTACATTTTTGGTATATGTATCGTGTATACACACATATGCATTAAGTAAAAAGCGGTTATTTTAATATTACAAACAGACACTCCAATTTTATTTATTTGTATAGATAGAACGGAGGTATTAAAATATGGCTGGTATCTAGTCTCAAATTTTGCCCGAAGTATGGTGTAGGCATTCTTTTAGAATTCGCTTAACTTGTCCAAGTTAAAATCTATACTAATATATAAAGCTGAAGAATTTGTTTGTTTGAACACGCTAATCTCAGGAACCGCTGGACGATTTGAAAAATTCTTTCGGTGTTGGATAGTCCATTTATCGAGGAAGGCTATAGGGTATATATCATCACGCTACTACTAATAGGAGCGGAGCAACAATGAATAATGTTTCAAAAACGGGGGAATTTTTCACGCTACGGGCAATATAAGGCGCAAACGAGGTTGCGTGGGTCAGCTAGTCAATACATATAATAAAATCGTAACTGGTCGCTGTCTATATATACATATACATAGAAGATGTATAAGGAAAATTATTGTAGGGGGGCATTATGAACGCAATATGAATCAATTCAATGACTTTTAGGATTTTTGTCTGTTCGTCTGTACGTTTGTGCACGCTAATCCCAAGAATGTCTTAACCGATTTGATTGCGGTTATCTCTAATGCGTTGCGGTTTGCTCCACTTAACATTAAGTGTTTGTTTAGTTTCTATCGATTCACAAATAAAAAAGCATACCTTTTCTATTTGAAGAATCACCGCGATAACTGACCTTTACGCGGGCAGAGCCGTAGCCCGTACTCAAAAGCTAGTAATGTAATACTTCTAATCCATTTAAGGTTATAAGAAAAAGTTTACTAATTTTATTTTATTTATTGTATACACAAATTAAATTAGTACAACAAAATCTGTTACAAAGTATGTTTATTAGATAGTAGGTTAAAATATATAGTAATGCTTATGTTTCAGAGCTGCTATATGCTGCTTAGGCAGTATGTACGAGAAACTCGGCAGGATGATGGGTAGGTCCTATGAAGAAACAGTCAATACTCTAGTCAAGTCTTTGAAAAATGCCGAGTCACAGACGCGGCTAGAGATAATGAACACCCTTGAAAAGGTACGTTACACAAACCACTTTTTTTTTTTTGTTCTTTTCTTCGATAAATATTGCAGACATCATGTTTTTTTTACATTGTATAAAATGAAGGCGCTTCTGCTGTTCACTTAGAACTTTTAACATACTCAACGGATTTTAACATAGTTTTCGCTTGTTTTTAATAAAGGCGAAATACACAACTACTTTTTGCTAACCTGCCCCTTTAAGTCAAGACACAAATGTTTCGCGTCGATTCTCTTTATAATCGCTAACGCCTGTTAATCCCTTATATTATTGGGTAATATTTTGAATAATTTTCTCCTAGCCGATAACGGCCACTTCGGCAAGCCTCAACGGACCAGCTAACCACGCAGGAGAAATCATAGTGCACTTTCTGTTCCTTATAATCCGATGGGACGGTTTGAGAGATTTGGATGCGTTCAGATAACGGCATTTCCATACATTTGACAGTTTTTTCAATAATGTTGTCATTTGTAGAATGTCGATTTGGCTAGGGGAGCATAATTAAGAAATGTTTACCTGATAAGGGGCTATTGCTATTAACTTATGAATTATAGATGGTGATATCGGGAGTACATTGAAAAGATGGATACGTAGTGCATAGAAAAAACATAGGTTAAGCGGGTTTATAGGGGAACATAAGCTAACTTCTATCTTTATGGTTACAATGTGTACGCGCCCTTGGCTTTTTATACCATTTGTCTAAAAGTCAAGCGCGCCCTTGTTGACATTTCTGTAACGGTAAAGTTTAAATGTTATATTTAGGAACCTATAGAAAAGATATTTTGTTGAACAAACTATGTTCAACAGTAGTTATTATATACAAGACCGTACGTTATATACGTACGTAGTTATATATACAACATCGATTTAACCGTGGGAGAGCCACGCTTCGGTATGAATGGGCCGGCTCGACCGTAGTGATACCACAGCCTCACAGAAAACCAGCGTGAAATAGTGCTTGCGCTGTGTTTCACCGAGTGAGTGAGTGAGTATACGGGAGGCCCATAACCCAAACCCCCTCCCCCTATCTCCCCATCCCCCAAAGGCCGGCAACGCACTTGTGACGCCTCTGGTGTTTGCAGGTGTCCGCGTTGGCGGCGGTAATCGCTTACCATCAGGCGATACGTCTGCTCGCTTGCCCGGCTATAAAAAAAGAATACAAAGTTGCTTTTTAACCGCGTGTTCAATTTTGATGTTGATGAAATTAAAAAGGTTGTATCATAAATTCGGCACCATAGAAGTAGAAGTAAATAGGTTTAATGATGTTTTGAATTCACAAACTTAGTGCACACAATGTTCGAAATTCAATTTACTTTATCCTCTAGCTAGCGGATAAAAACTGCTTTTGCACTCGGGTATCGAAGAGCTACTCAACTACTCTTTACAAAATTGGAGGATGAAAAATAACTTTTATAAACTTGTGTGGTGTGCGATGAACATTTCAAAAATTATTATTAATCGATTGAAACTAAAAAAACGATCATAGTACCAGGTTTCCTAGTGGTGACGGATTATAAATACGGAGTGTTACAACCTAGTCATACCATGGGTATCGTACGAGCCGACTAAGGGAAGCAAACTACGCAGGACAAAATCACTGTAAAAAGAAGAAAACCAGATACAAACCCTATAACGAAGCTGCCCGGCCAGCGTAAAGTAGGTCAAAACCTTCTTGCTAAGGAGATAATTATGATTACCAGGTCACCTTTGCGCACCTCTTTTTTTACGTATCCCAATACTGACCTATCGCAATGTTACCTAGATCTGCGTAGGCATGGGCACTGCCGCACCTGTTGCAGTCCGGGAAGTATGGCGTGCTGCCCGCAACTCTCTTGTGTCAGAAAGGGCTCCAGCAGTACGAGCGGCTGCTGCTCATACTCTCCGACATCTCTTACCGTTGATGCGGTTAACAGTTGCGGAGTTAGACGCTGTTGCAGCTGCTTGTCTTAAGTCCGGACATCCCAGTGACTATGCATTAAGGTATGACTATCTTCGAATATATGAGTTAAAGATTTTGTTTTGATTTGGAATGTAATGGTTTGAGATCTTAAGTTTTAGGAAATTAGAAGGTTATTTGTTTTTTTTAGAATCAAACTAAACAAATATATAAATAAAGTCCAACTTCAAAGGCTAGTTAGAAAATTTTTAAATGTTTATAATTTTTTAAGTGAGTAGGTATTTAAACTTCAATGTTTATAAACGTTTTTATAGCAAACCTCTTTCTGCACCTGGAGTGATTAATAACACTTTGTGGTATTTCCATGTTTAACGTTGAATATAGAATCGAAAAACACATGCGTAGATCTAGTTACAAATACGTGGGATAATTGCCAGTTTTATGTTATAGCAAATAAATTGTAAATAGCTTGTCAGACTGTTAAACGACTGTACTTAGAAATAATTAAATCTTCTTGTTAAAAAGTAAATCTGACACAAAGCGTGTGTTGGTTTTAGTAGGCCGAAACCAGAGGAAACAAAAGCTGCTGATGAAAATTGTGATGTTTTAGTAGCCAGTGAGTACTACTGCTTAACGTGGCCTCTTGCTATCATAGGACAACAGTCGTGAAGATTAGTTTGAACCCGCACTTGGCCAGCGTGGGGACCTATGGCCTTAACCCTCTCCTGAGAGGAGACTCGAGCCCAGCAGGGACGTTAAGGGTTGTTGATGAGTACTACTGCCCTACTTTTTTAAATATATGAGCCTGCCAAAGCATGAACTGAATCCAAGAGTAGTGGTCACCAAACTCATTGCGAATGCAAAAAATACAGCTTAGTGACCACTAGGCGGCCTATTAAGATACTTCTGCATCATTGGTCCACTATCATTATCTATTTTTTGACTAATTATTATAGCATTATCGAACTTGGGAACAAAAACGGTGCCTCGAATATCTCTTCATTCCCTGATGATATAAAAGTATTGAATAACATATTATAAAGCTTGTTTATCTCGCACGGTTGATTCTGATTCTTGTTTACATTTTAACAGATGCGCTATAGCGGAGTTGTTTGGTACGATGATTGCGATTACACAGGCTGGCGAATTGACTAATATGAACGCTAAATTGAAGACACAATCAGGTATTATTTTTAATGAAGTATTAGATTTGTTCAGAGTTGTTCCATTAACTATTACGTGTATATTATTATAACTGTGGTAAGCCATATTGTTGACAAACAAAAGTAAGATATTTTTACCCATTCACTTAGTGTTAGAGGATTAGGTGTGTTACTTGTATGTAAGCTACCCAAATTTTTTTGAAACAGAAAATCCGCTCTGAAACTGAACTGAAACAGAAATCCGATCGCCGTGAGGGATAAGTAACATTTGCATATTTTGTTTTCTTTTTGTAAATTTTGTATGTATACAGTAAATATATAAATATATTACCGTAGATAAAACTATATAGAGTACGGAAAAAATTAGATCGTTAAATACAGTGAAAATTATTACAACGGTTCTGCAGCGCAATAATGGCAGAAGGAAAGAAAAAAAGTGTTGCCAACCTAACACCACAAATACGGTTGGACCAACTTAACTAATAAAGGTTGCGTTCTCAAATACCAACAATAAATAATGAAATAATTTTACTTTGTAGAAGGATGGAATGACCAATATATTAATGCCATGAGGCATTCTCTGCCAGTCAACCTTCAGGTGTTGTAGAAATATGATGCGGTAGATGCAAAGAAAAAAACGGATTTCTTGATCAATATATATATTTCTTTTCAACTTTAGACAACTTTGCGGCATTAGGTTATTTTATAAGAAAAGGAAAATACTACAATACTGATATTTAAATATTTAATAGATTTCTGGTTAAGTTACGACAAAAATATAATAACTTTTTAGTACAAACCAATCTGTATTTTTACAGTCCAGCAAAAGAAAGAACCTCCCAAGAATGTAGTATCGTTAGACGAAGCATTGAACTTGCTAATGGGTGCGTTCCTCCGAGGCGGTACGTCGTTCCTCAAGGGAGAGATCATCAAATCTGGTTCTGGAGTCAACAGAGAAGTCCGTGTTTGTGTTACGAATGTAAGTATATTATGTAGACTTAATTTGGATTATTTTAATCTAACCACTCAATAGCCTGTTGTCATTCTCGATTCCTCATTTTGACAAAAATAATAATAAAAAAAAATCCACATGGGACAAAACAATGTAAGATCTACAAATTGTTGTTCTGAGCCTGGGTATTCTTTGAATCCGTTTTATTTAAGTTTGTAAACTCCCCCGCGATACAGGAATATTCCCACTGTGGGAGGTCTTGTTAAAAAATATCATAGCCTACTGTCATCCTCTATTTATCATTTTGACAAGATTAAAATAAACGTAAAATAATATAAATGAAAGAAAAACGCCCAATATCCATATTGAGCGTTGTTCTTATGTTTGTGTTATTTATTGTGGCGACTTCTACATATAGCGCAATCTACACAACAGCGCAATAGGGATGATGAACAGGTACTCTTTATCATTTGTCAAAACGATTACTTTGTATGAGAAATGTTCTAAATGCACACTTATGACGTCACTGTTGTAGGCTACTCAATTGTGCAATATATTTCAATGTTTATTGGATTAAAATTTGTAATAGAAATAAAAAACTGTAATAATATTTTTTTTCCGAGATATTTTGTATTGTTCGCTTTAATGAAGGAGACATTGATATTTATTTACGATACAGTCTTCTATCTTATTTTGAGATCCAAATGAAAGGCATAGTAAAAATAATATACCAGTTAACTTAAGATACCTGGTTCCTGTACCATTTATTTTTTTGGCAGTGTAAATTGTACTATTGTTCTAGGCCTACGTGGTGTTCGTTCAAAACATGGGAGGCGTGTGGTTGGAACGAAATATGACCACATTTCTGAATCACGTTTTGGATTTAGTGGCCAATCCCAAAGCCGCTAGTTCGCACGTCGATGCTGTGTATTCAAGGTATAGTTGAGCTTGCCTTAACATTTATTTAAAAGTTAAACGTTTAATTCTCTTCCTCTCTTCCTTACGTTTATTCTAGTAAGGTTCATTATCGTGTGTCACAATACATTATTATTTGAACTTATCTAGAATTTGTCCCGCCAAACTGACAGTCGCCGCTTTCTAGAAATTTCTCAATGTTTCGTAACAGTAACGGATTATAAGAGAAGTCCAGGATTGAATAACTCATTAAAAATAATATTTACAGAAAATGCATAAACTTTATACTTCGCAACACACTTGGCAAGATGTTGGGCGAAAAGGCTCAAGCGTCCGCCTGCAGAGAGATTATACAAATAGTTATCAAACAGATGAACAGCATTGATTTCAATCCGGAGAATGCTAAAGATTACAACCAGGTAACAAAAAAATGATATCCATTTTAATTTACTAAATTAATTAAATAAAAATACCTAAATTGAACTATCACTTAAAGTTTTAAGTTTTTAAAAACGACTTAATACATTTGATGATTTGTTTACTACATTGGATATAGTTTTGAATTTTGCATTCAGTGCAAAGATTTGTATGGACGAATGTTTACTTGCATTACTTTGTATGTAGTAATGGTGTTTATGTATGTAGTCATGAAATAAATATTTGTATGATAATGTTCAGTGCACACCTGTATTCATTACCCACTATTTTGTCTTTCCAGGAGACCCTTTTCAGCCAACACCTATTGGTATGTGCTTTGATGGAAGCTGGAGAGTTAGCACTTCAACTTGGAACCTCAGTACAAAACCTTGTGTCGGATACTTCTTTGAACATGATCGACGCTATTTGTACGGTGAGTTACGATATCCTAATGATATGTTAGGCCTCAGCTTGGCTTTTCCAACGTATACCATAAATAAGTCAAAATATAATATTTTTTTCATCTATACTTTATCTATACAAATAAATAAAATGGGAATGTCTGTTTGTAATACTAAAATAACCGGTTTTTACTAAATCCATATACATATATACATACAGAAAATGTAGTTAAAAATGTTTTTGTCTGTCTGTCTGTCTGTTTGTTCCGGGTAATCTCTGGAACGGCTGGACCGATTTTGACGGGACTTTCACAGGCAGGTAGCTGATGATCCAGGGAGTAACTTAGGCTACTTTTTTAGACTAACTTTGTCCCGCGGCGTTACTCGCGTTACCACAATAACCGCGGGTAACACCGCGGGGTTCAGCTACTTCAAATATGCATGAAGGTATATGTGTACGATGGTAGTATACATTGTGCTTGTAAGTAAATTGAAGTTTCTCTCAATATATGCCTATGGTTATACAAACGAAATTTGTAAAAAAAAATATTTTGACGTCTACAATCAGTCTTATTCAAGTAATGGTTTATCGTGTAGGTGTTAGAACACCCATGTGTGGCAGCCCGCTTGGCGGCTGCGTGGTGTATCCGGTGCGTGTGCGTGGCCTTACCGTCGCAGATCACGCCGCTCATCGACAAGTGTGTGGACGCCTTAGATGCTCCCAGACCTACTCCGCATCACATCTC
Source organism: Spilosoma lubricipeda (assembly GCA_905220595.1). Taxonomy (NCBI): domain Eukaryota; kingdom Metazoa; phylum Arthropoda; class Insecta; order Lepidoptera; family Erebidae; genus Spilosoma; species Spilosoma lubricipeda. Next base: position 9,630,237 of record HG992295.1, read on the forward strand.
TGGTTGGTATCCTTCACTAATGTCTTTTGAACAATGCACAATAATGCAGAAGCATCTCGATAGGCCGCCAAAGTATGGTGACCCCTAATCTTAGATACTAATAGACTCACACATAAAAAAAAAAACTATCCATACCATTCATACTAGTATTATAAATTCAAAATTAATTTTGTCTGTCTCTAAGGCTTTCACGGCTCAACCGCTGTACTCATTTGAATAAATTTTGGCATTGAGATATTGATTCTTGAGGAAGGACATAAGCTTCTCTTGTCTGTGATAACCGACAAAAACGCGAGCTATATACCTAGTTACTTTTTAAACTTATTTATTTCAAGAAAATAAAAGTTTTTATATCTTCTGTCTTGGCGGTACAGTGTCAGTGTATGTGATTGTTGTGCTGAGTCCTCGGGTTCGATTCCCGGGAGTAAATGTTTGTATAATCTGCAATTATTTATTTGAGTCACCGAAGGGGTAGGAAAAGGCGATTTTTCAACATTTTGCGATTAGTCCTTCATAAAAAAAGAAGATAAAATCGTATCTTCAATGAAATTGTGGGGGACAGGTGTGTCATGTCCCACCAACACAAAGGGAGGATCCTCCAACCAGGCGAGGTGATCATGCCTGGCGGGCCACTGCCCAACGGTTGACGTTGGGATTTTTCTATATATGTTAATCGGCGCTAGAACTCTTATTGCGCGATGCAGGATTGGTAATTTCTTCGTATTGTATGTTACTCCGTAGTTCAGTGTATCTTCGGTAGATGGCGCTGTTGTATGATTTTGTTGCCGCTGTATGTGGAAGTCGCCACATCACTCCCCTCCAAGACTGGAGGTCGATATATGTTGAGTCAGCTGTCTGTGCTCTGTTGCGGAGCTTGCCAGTGCCAGGAGTGAGCAGTTCCAGTGAGTCGGAACTGAGTGCCGCAAGTTCCAGTGAGTCGGAACTGAATGCCGCTAGTCCCCCCAGTGAGTCGGGACTGTCGTCCGCTGATCCCAGTGAGTCGGGATGGCGTGCGGTGCGCGGTGCTGCGGTGAGGTCCCCAGTGAGTCGGGGCGGTTGCTGCGTAGTGGCTGGCTGCTGCATAGACGGGAGAGATATGCTCTGCTTACACGAACCGTAGCTGCAGTGTGCTGTGCCTAGACGCTGATGAGGCCGTAGGGGTAACCAGGCTGGAGCGGTCGCTTCCTGCGTGTGGTGTATCCCTGTTGAGGCCGAGGTTGCTGGCTGGCTGAGACTTGCTGTGGGAGTGAACAAGATGGTGGCGTGTAAATGCTGCTGCTGAATCTGCTCCTTCGAAGGCTGCTTCCAATCACGTCGGGGTCACCACTGTGGGGGACAGGTGTGTCATGTCCCACCAACACAAAGGGAGGATCCTCCAACCAGGCGAGGTGATCATGCCTGGCGGGCCACTGCCCAACGGTTGACGTTGGGATTTTTCTATATATGTTAATCGGCGCTAGAACTCTTATTGCGCGATGCAGGATTGGTAATTTCTTCGTATTGTATGTTACTCCGTAGTTCAGTGTATCTTCGGTAGATGGCGCTGTTGTATGATTTTGTTGCCGCTGTATGTGGAAGTCGCCACAAAATCCTTTTTTTTCAAAATCAAAAAACCTTTTATTTCAAGCAGGCCTTTTCATGCACTTTTGAAACGTTACATTAATGAATCTAGATGCCGTTCCGAAATCTGATTCCTATGGAGAAGAATCGGCAAGGAACTCCAGAAGTAGTATTTCACAAAATTTTACTTATATTTACAATATTTCAATATTTTCATTTTATCTTTCAGGGTATTCTGCTGCTTTAGCGGCTATACTAGGTGCAGTACGCCTGTCTCCGCTCGGCGTGCCTCACGGACGGGGGAAAGTGGCTTTCAACGCCGCTGAACAACTACTGAGGTCTGCGGGACAAAGCAGTCGACTCACTGCGGCGAGAACTAATGCCGGTTGGCTTATAGTCGGCGCCATATGTACGCTAGGTAATACAGTAATGGAATTTGAACTTATTATTATTATTTACTAGCGGACCCGACAGACTTCGTCCTGTCAAAAAGATTAGTAATGTGGCAGTTTTTTGTTCAAATGGTTTTTATAATTGGGGCAAAAAATTCTCCTGAACAGAACCGTCACCCTGGTGATAGGGCGTTTTGAATAAAAAATAATTAAATAAAACTTATTATATAAGGATTTAAAAGTAATCGCTGTATTGTTAATCATGTGAATCATAATTAGTTAGTTAGTTAAAATAGTTTTATTATCATTGTAGTGCTTAATGATATACGATGTTTTTTGTTTGATTGCCTGACGCATAGACAAACAAATCTGATGGTTTTCCAACACGGGAACAGGCAACATACAATTGACCATGTGAGAAACATATAAAATAAATAAATACAATAACTTAATGATTGCCCCTGGGACTTGTTTTTGGTCATAGCAAAAGCAAGCCGCACTGGAAACTGTAGTCGTTTAAACTGAAATGGCACATCAGTCGGAATCATTGGGATGCGCGGTATGAGAACATCTTCTCCTTTATACTTTCCTTTGAGTATAGTTGCTTCTATCTATAGTATTTTTTTTGTCGCTAACCGTGTTCCGTTGCAAAGACGCGGTTGGTTGATATTTCGCAACATTATAACAACCGCTCCAGCCTTTAATTGAAGATTGTGAGGTGGCAATCTTGGCAAGTCCAGCGAGTTTAAAAATTCCGGTGGATAGTTGACTACATCATCTTGGTTAGTAGCCGAATCAACTGATTTATATATCCTCGATTCGCCTCTAATTTGTTCTTGAATTTTGAAATTTAATTCATTTACATCAATGTTTTTTGCAGCCAATATAGCTCGTTCGCTCAACCAATCATTGTTTCTGTAATTTTGAGAAACATCTGGAAAATACCTTCTGAATGAGTTCATCTTTTGATCGAGTTAACTGACAAAAACTTTGAGGAAAGTTAATGCAGCCAGTCAACGTGTCTATAGGGAATTTGCCATTACCAATGTCAATGAGTTGTTTAGTGAATATGTTGCCAGATTGGTCATTTTGCAACTCGACACGCATATTATTGCTTAAATGAAGTACTTTGACATGTTTCCACAAATTGGAGGACTTTAAACATGCATTGAGTTCATCTGCTGGCGTTGATCGTGGAATCACTGGCAATGTTTGACGAAAATCTCCTGCTAATAAAATCAACGCACCACCAAATCGGTTATAATTGCTCCGTAGATCTTTTAAGGTTCTGTCTAAAGCCTCCAAAGATTTTTTATGTGCCATCGTGCATTCATCCCAAACAATAATTTTACATTGCTGCAAAACATTTGCCATTGCAGAGTTCTTCGAAATATTGCAGGTTGGAGTTTCATTGCTTTGCATGTTTAATGGCAATTTTAGTGCTGAATGGGCTGTTCGACCACCTTCAAGCAAAGTTGCTGCAATTCCCGAGTGAGTGCAAGTGCAATTTTATTTTGTGAGCGAATTGTTGCTAACATTATAGAAATCAAAAAAGTTTTTTATTTTGTTCATTCAACAGTGGAAGATTTGTTTGATTAATTCAAAGTGTTGAGATCATACAGTTTTTCTGGATGCAACTCTTGGTTAAAAGCATCATGCATTGGACAATTAGGTGCGGCCAGACCTAATTGAATTAATAGTTTGTTTGATATCATCAAGCACCACATGTCCTCAATTGAAATCAATGCTTCATTGTAAATTTCTTCACTGATTTGTATATTTGGATTTACCATTCTATTCCGTATTTGATACAAAATATCATCACATATATAATCCTTGTACTTGATCCACAAATCAATTGGGTTTGATGGGAAGCATGTCGATATGATTATTGAAACAATGTTGAAATTTTTGTTAACGCGGTTTGTATTTGACTGATAGAATGACGTGAAAACTGATGCATTTTAGGTCGCGTGCCGATAGTAAAACGAAAGAAATTTAATATGAACTTTATACAATAGCAATAAAGCTCAAATTGACTACGTTTTAGTTAGAAAACGTTTGTATGGGAAAAAGAAAAGGGCTGTTTTAAGGGTTTTTCCGGCAATTATTCGATTTTTTCTCGCCGTAAAAACTATCATTGAACTCCAAGGAACATTTAAAAAAAAAAATTGGCCAAATTGGTCCAGGCGTTGTTGAGTTATGCGCTTACCAACACATTTTGCGATTCATTTTTATATTATAGATTTACGTTGAGAGTCGACCGTTTTAAAAATCTTTATTCCATATTCATACTAATATTATAAATTCGAATGTAACTCCGTCGGTATGTTACCATAGATTGGACTTTGAAGAAGAAAATAGGCTATTTATTGTCGCGATAACCGATATACATGCGGGCGGAGTAACGAGTAAAAGCTAGTAGTATTATAAAAAAGCAGTTAGAAAGGAAAATTACGTCTTCTATTTACAAGCACTGGATTAGAATGGCAGCCTGACTCTTTCTATGATCATTCGTGTCGTATTATTTTTTCTTTGATTGGTGTCTGTTTTTCGTTTTTTTTTGTGATACCCATTGTTTTTATTTTTTCCTTAATACCTAATATAATGTAGCTGTGAATTTTGTGTTTATATAACAACACAACTAATTCAGCCTTCGAATTCAGTTAGGCCTCAGGATTGCGGAAGTTCGATACCTGTTGAACTAGTAACAGACCCCAAATAATCTCGATAATAATAAAGGCTAGGAAAAATAATAAAAGTTTATTATTATAATTATTTAAACATCAGTATATTTTTTACTAGTTATAGAGATGGCTATTTTAGATAAATAAACATCCAATAAATGAGCATTGTTTCTTTAAGGTGTCCCGGTAGTACGCGGTCTATTGCCACGCATGTTGCTGTTATGGAGGAACAGTTTCCCAAGATCTGTGAAGGAACTGGAATCTGAAAAATCCAGGGGAGATGCTTTTACTTGGCAGGTGAGTTATTAGCAGATGTTATTACTGCAATTGTATTATTTATAGGGTGAAGGTAGATTTACTTCGAAGTTTCGTACGATCACTTTTGATATCCTGGGTGTTCCTTGTGTCCGTTTCATGTATGTTTGTAAAGATACCGCCACAATGAGTGGCAAGAGTTGTCTTTAAAAAATAAATATACTAATCGACTACATTTTTTATGTACTATTGCGCCTTAACTGGAAGTCTAGGTCTTAAGTCATTGAATCAATTAGAAATATATTATAGAAATTGCCTATATACTATAAAAAACTTGTTAGATATAAAATTTCGTTCGGGACGCCCGACTGAAGTGATAACTTAAACTAATCTAAGTTGAACTACGAAATACGGCTACCGCTGTAGTTTAGAGTGAGAGAGGAGGAGCCTGCTTACCGCTGCCATATGCGTGAGAGAAAGGGAAGCCAAATAGATGGCGCCGTAACGCGTTACGTAACGAAGCGGTTTACCCTACTATAAGAAGTGATACTTCAAAGTTAATGCATTTTCTTGTCAAAGCGGTAACAAATGTGTATATTTGCAGGTAACCTTAGAAGGACGGGCGGGTGCATTATCAGCGTTACACAGTCTACTTATTCACTGTCCGTCGCTTGTAAACAACGATGACACAGCCAAACGACTGACGCAACCCATCGACGGTGCTATCGCTGTTCTTACCAAGTAAGTAGCACTGTATATTACAATGTGAATATTAAACTTTTTTATGTAATAGAATGTTGAGAGTCTAAACTTTAAATATCTTTTAAATGTAGCTCTCAACCTTCGTGTTTAAAGACTTTTTGTATCGTAATCTAAGTAAAATTTAAGTAGTTGTTACTTCATTAATTACCGGACATAGCCCTCTCTTAGAATCATAGCATCATAGCAGTGTGCTGTCCTTCTAGTTTACTCCTGTATTTATATAAAAAATAGGTGTTTAAGTATTCTATCAGTCAATCTGATTACTATAGTACAACCTATAATAAAAATAATTTATTTGTAAACAAGATTAACAATTATCGTTAGCTACACATAAGCCTCTCCCATTTCTCTTAAACTAGGACATAATTTTATAAATTGTTAAAAACGATAAACCAAAGAATAAGAGGATAATTAACTGTGTTAAAGCAGCTAGAAAGTCGCTCGCAGCTCCACTAAATTGTAGTTAGATGCTGTGTGTCAGATGACCTAAATATTGATGTTAAAAAAGATGATGATGATGAGATAAATGTGTGTGTGCAATATTGCAGCGTGAGCAGCGTGGTCCGCTCGTACGGCGGGGCTCTGAAGGCTCCGGCAGCTCTCCTGAGGCTGCGCCTGTACCAGGCCTGCGCCGCGCTGGGCGGGGGCGCCGCCCCACCAGCCCCCCTGCTGAGGCTACTCGCCGCCGAGCTGGCTGGCTCCGCAGACCCCAGCGGGGCTAATGTTGCTACCGGTGACCACTTTACACATAAACATAGACATAGCATTTCTGTTTAATATAGGTCTAGAAAACAAACTGGAATATATATTAACTGTTCGTATGCTTGAATTAGAAGGCAAAAAATATAATAAAAGTAAAGCTATATTGTAACAGCTTCATCTTCCAAAGTAAGTTTTTTACTCGCAGTGTTCACAAAAACTTAATAGCCACTTTTTTAGGACAGTAGAAAGTATGCCTTAGTTTTGATGAGTATACATTATTTTATGGAATCTGACGTCCACATTACTTTTACAGCGTAATATTGTCAATCCGTCATCTATACTAATATATAAAGCTGAAGAGTTTGTTTGTTTGTTTGTTTGTTTGTTTGTTTGTTTGTTTGTTTGAACACGCTAATCTCAGGAACCGCTGGTCCGATTTGAAAAATTCTTTCGGTGTTGGATAGTCCATTTATCGAGGAAGGCTATAGGGTGTATATCATCACGCTACTACTAATAGGAGCGGAGCAACAATGAAGAATGTTTCAAAAACGGGGGAAATTTTCACGCTACGGGCAATATAAGGCGCAAACGAAGTTGCGTGGGTCAGCTAGTCAGTAGATAAAATTGGAGAACTAACTCTATTATCTCTCTATTGGAGACAGAACATAATTAAAATAGAATTTAATTTTAACAATGAAGCTATTTTATATAATTATAGTCTTCTTTTAATGCTGCGAGTCTTTTATTTGCATAGGTTACTTATTTTTTACGGCATAAAACTGGTGAAATTGAGTGCAAATAGCACAGAGATCAAATCAAGTAAATTTTTTTTTCGAGAGTAGACGTCTATTTCCTGGAGTCACAAGTCTTTTCAATATACATTTTTGGTATGATTGCATTTTCTATATTGTGAATTTCTTTTTGATAGGTACATTGAGAAGCGCTATGCATCCACGGGACACCATACTTTTGGGTGAAGAAGGATGGATTTACGACACAGATCAAGCTGAAATCGAAGAGCAGTTAATATCTCCACTGAGCGCTAGTGGGTCGGGGGCCCTGGAACATGACCCCTGCTGTCTGTACCGCGGGGTCACGGGGGCCCAGCCTCTTGGGGTCGCGGTTATTGACGCTTCGGTGATGCTATTCCCACAGATTTTCTCAAGAGCCGCTAATAAACATAGGTGTGTATAAGAACATCATCATCTGTCTCTTTTCAAATATACTATGTATACAAATAAATAAAATTGTAATCTCTGTTTGTAATATTAAAATAACTGCTTTTTATCAGTAATAATGCTATGTGACAATTATACTCCGAATAAAATATTTTCGATCTTTCACACCTGGCAGACGCACCGCGATTTCTATTTTTTTTTAATTGATTAATTTCCACATATCTTTTAAAAAACCAAACTCAGTTCACACAAAACTATATTTAGACAGCAAATTTTTAACAATTTAGTTTTTATCGCTTCTATATTTCAAGAATATCTTTACAGACAACAAATGCTTGAACATTTCACTGAAAGCATCAAGGTCTGCAAGGGAGCTCGCCAAGAAGCTATACAAATTAACATATACACAGCAATGCTATTGGCATTACGAACTCTAGCTGAATTGAAGAGCTCACTCGGACAAGAAGCTGTTAAGAATATTGCTACTGAGCTTGTTATTGTGAGTCTTATTTATAATACGTTAAAGTTTATATTCAGAATGAGTTTGAATGACACTATGACCTCTGTGGCGGTATTGCAATGAACTGCAATGCCAGAACTCGATCTATCGATTTCTAATCAAGTGAAATAATAATCTGTTTATTTGCATTGGATAGGGTAAAAAATAAATAATTAAATAGGACCACACGGGACGAACTTAAAATAAGGAGGAGTTTCTCAAAAGGGTAATACACCCATTTTTGAAAAATGTCTTAGTTAGATTCTATAGTGCTATCAAACCACAGAAAAAAACACAATATTTTTATTCAATCGATAAGTGCCATTAAGTGCATTAAAATTTTACATTTTCAATAATTTGTCAAAAACGCAGGTCGCAGTGGATGCCATATTGCCATGTGGTAATGACGTCAGTTCGCTTCCTAAAGAAAAACAAATATAAAGCATACGCTGAACAGTTGTCATTTGACACTTTAGCTTACAAAGCGGTATGATGTAATAACATGGCGGCTACTAATCATTATGTTAAAGATCAGATTAAAAAAACTGAAAACTGAAATAAATTAAAAATATATATTTTATTATTTCATGAACTAAAACTAATATTTCCCGTCAGCTTTTTGCCGAACGTATCTCATTAATATATTTTTAGATTTTTTTTCATATACAGTAAAATACCCTATTCGACTGTATTTTTTTATGTTTGTTATCTCAGAACTTTCGACTGGGTGAACCGATTTTGATGTTTTTTGTTATTTGAAAGCTGGTGCTGCTCGTGTGGTCCCATTTCAATTTGATCCAGTTCTTGAAGTCATGTTTTTCTTTAAGTGAATACTTCTTTAACTTCCACGTTAAGCACTTTTTGATCGGGGAACATGTATGAGTTCGTGTGCCCGTCAAGTTATAAGTTTTCACTTCTATCGAAAGTCCTTACGAATGCCATTTTTTTTTATTTAATTTACTTATTTATTTTATTTTCAGAACGGTTTATCAGCAAATAGTGCAACAGTCCGAGCTGCGGCCGCTTCGTGTGCTGGTAGATTGTGTGGATGTATCACTGAAGGAGAGAGTCAAGCGCTCAGCGAGAAAGTCATTGCTCTTGCGAGGACGGCCGTCAATAGGTCCGTGCGGGCAGCCGCTGCAGCCGCTGTAGGCGCCGTGTTGAGAGCGAGGGGCGCTACTTCAAGCGCTGCAGCGCTGCCTGTGCTAAGGGCGTTGGCGCAAGATACAGCCAGTGTTGAGTTACAGGTGGGTAATTGTAACCATTTGGTTATATTAGATAGATAGAAACAATTAAAATCTCGCTAGGTAGATTGTAATCTGACAGTATACATTACTATGTTGAATAAAAAAACAATCTTAGACTTATTTATTTTATTTTTAATGGTTACATATTTATTTGTTGGTGGTAACATTAAATATTAATTGATTATAAAATATTAATTAATTTATTTAAAAAATAGATCATTTACTTGATAAATACATTTTATATTATTATAACTTATGTTGTTCGTAAGTTATCAATGGTGGTGGTAACCAATTTCTATTGTTATATTTTTTTTAGGTGTGGTCTCTCCATGCACTCTCTGTGCTGGCAGATGCGTCAGGTCCAATGTTCCGAGGTCACGTGGAGTCTACTTTGAACCTTGCGCTAAAACTTTTGTTCAGCGCTCCACCTTTCCAAGAAGATTTGCATCGCAGTATTGGAAGACTGTTGTCCGCTTTGATTACTGTCGTGGGACCGGAGTTGCAGGGTTAGTAATTTCTGTCGGCATAATAATAAGATTATTTATTTATTTATTAAATAATCTAATCTAAATATGTTCTAGGTATTATTATAAAATCAAATTAGGTTTTTCGTATTACCTTGACCCATAAAATCGATCTTCTTTGAACATGTAGTCAGATTTAGAGGAAACTACTCAAGACAACATCAATGCTAAAAGAAGAAAACCTTGAAATAAACCCCACACAAACCCGTCAGAGCATGGTATGATCGGCCAAAAAGTTAGCAAAGGATAAACATTTTATGTTAATGTAAAATCAAGTATCTTTTCATAGTATAATGTGAAGTCACTTTCACTGTCTTTTAAATTACTCAACGAATTATTATACAGTTTTCAGTAATACATGATGCGAGAGGAAGGTTTATATATGTAATACACGCAAATTATAGTAGAATTAATCCGACAATCAGACTGCCGTGTGAAGCCGGGCCGGGTCGCTAGTAATATATAAATCATCATAATATGTTGCAGTGGTGGCAGTGGGTCGGTTCGTGTGTGCGTGCAGTGCGTTGAGTGAGTGCGGGGGAGGAGCACGTGCAGAAGCCACGGGCTGTCTGCAGCAACTGCAGATGTTCGCTCCCGACCACATCAACCTGCACACCCTCGTGCCAAACCTCTGTGTGAGTATATTTCATGCCACAAATGTGTGAGTATATCTCGTGCCACACCTGTGTGCATACAGCTCGCGCCGCATCTCTGTGTGATATCTCGTGGCGCACCTTTGTGTGACTATATATCGTGTAATATCTGTGTGTAAGTATATCGACTATTGGCAATATTGGCCACTTCTGTGTGAGTATATCCCTTGGACACTTCTGTGTGAGAATATCTCATCTCTGTGATATCGTGCCCAAATGCCCCGGTAGTGGTAGAGGGAAGGATTGACTCAACAGTCTACAACCGTATTGTTTTGCATAGTAGGATCAGACATGTTTTTAAAACTACCCAAATTATATTGAACATATTTAATTAATTTTTTTAGAGATACAGTAAAGTGGTTTTTGAATTATTTAATTGTTTTTTTTGCAGCGCGATCTTTCTCACTCGGACTTAACAGTGCGCAGGGCCGCATTATGCTGTCTAAGGCAGTTGTCCCAGAAAGAAGCCGCTGAGGTGTGCAAATATGCGTTTATGGCCAAGGGCCACGTACCAGCTAAACCTTATTGTGGTATGTGTACTAAGAATCTGTTTGAGTATTATTATTTACTAGCTGACCCATGCATCTTCGTTTACGTGTCCTATTGCCCGTAGCGTAATAATTTCTACCCGTTTTCGTAACATTCTTCATTGGTGCTCCGCTCCTATTGGTCTAAGCGTGATGATATATCCTTCCTCGATAAATGGGCTATCTAACACTGAAAGAATTAATTATTTATTATATTTTTCAAATCGGACCAGTAGTTCCTGAGATAAGCGCGTTCAAACAAACAAACAAAGTCTTCAGCTTTATATATTAGTATAGATACAGATTCTATCTATACCCATGCTATAAATCCTCTATAAAAATTTCTGAAACAGCTAGCTTATTGCCAACATTAAAATATCCTGTGTCATAGTAACCATAAGATCATTCAAATGAGTGTTATATTGTTGTACTAAATTTAATAATGCAACTCATTTTTAAATTATCAGAAATTTCAAAAAAAAAAGTATGTTTTGTGTATGCAGCAGCTGCAGTTTTTCAGGTTTTCATCATCATCATGATTATGATGATGAAAACCACGTTGATTATGTCAGTCGTGGTAAATTCCTGTTCATCAATTTATTTTGATATTTTTAGTCTATTATTGTCATCTAATAGCTACTAATAACACAATGCATCCTTTGCCACAGGTGTCGTAATTACCGAAACAGGTTTACCCGGCGCTTTGTTTACATTCCTGGACAGCGAAAGGGATGAAACGGCATTGTCGTATGCGCGAGATACATTGACCTGCTGTCTCTTAGCCGCAGCTACACATCGGAACGTCAGAGACTGGATAGTGCTGGCTAAACGAGTCCTAACTATTCGTCTAGGTATGTAGATCATATTTATATCTTACCCATCAATCCTATTATTCATCCTCGATTCCTATTATCATATCCGATTTAAAACCGATATTTTTACCTTTTTAAGTTCTTGAAAAAGGCGGTGTGAACTGTTTTGTTATTTTGAGTTTTTGTTGTGAAGTAAATAATGCTGAGATTTATAAGGACGTCGCCACGCTGTTTTTAATAATCGGAGTAATTTTTTCTTATGTATACGGACGCCCATCGGACGTCGACAAGTACCGCTGGAAAGATGAGGTTTCCAAAAATAGATAGAGATTAAAGTGCTGGTTGGTCTGAAATAGCACAGAATTGAAAAGAATGACAAATTTTACTGACGAAGTCCAAGACACATTTTGGGTCTGAAGTATGCCTACATGATTTCTTCAAAATTCTTTCTAAATTTCATCTCTCACTATGGTTCATTGTTTTTACTTTTGTGATGTACTTTTACGAGCTATACACATATTAACATTTATCGATATAAAATATGTGCAGAAGACAGCAACAATCCGGAGATAGACTTCGATGGCGAGGGTGACGATGACCAGGCTGAGTTCCACGCCGAGTCTGAACAGTCCACCCATCCAGCTGTGCAGTCCAGGTGGCCGACACGGGTATGTAAACGGAATATATTTAAAATTCGTATTTTACGGAATACTGGAAACTGATCAATAACTTTCATTTGGCAATATTTTTATATTTTTTTTCATTTTAACTAGTTGTAAAATAGTGTATATTGGATAAAATGTTTTTAATTTTCATCTTTGGCACCAATTTGTTCCGTTCCTAAAGGGTAAAACCGCCTGTCTGTCGGTCCGTCCGTTTTTCACCAGGCTGTATCTCATGAACCGTGATAGTTAGACGGTTAAAATTTTCAAAGATGATGTATTTCTGTTGCCGCTATAACAACAAATATAAATACCTTTAAAAGAAATATTTAAGGGGGCTACCATATAACAAACAAGGTAGACACTTGAAATGTATAGATAATGGTACGGAAACCTTCCTGCGCGAGTCCAACTCGCACTTGGCCGATTTATTCAGTTGGTTTTTGGTCTGTTATGGCATACTTAAAATGTTGCCTATTGCATTCAATACAATATGTAAAAATTATGTGAATGTTTCAGTATAAAATGATTATAAGTACTAAATCTGTTAGTAAATACATAAATAGAAATTAAACTTGAAATATGTATTTAAAACGTATATATTTTATTTTCGTTTTAGGTGTTCGCAATGGAGTGTATACAGAAAATAATGGGTGCGTGCGAAGCTACAAACGATGGCGCACACTTCGATCTTGTCAAAGCCAAAGAAAAACTACAAAATAGTGCTGAGGGTATGGTTATAGAATTATTATATCTTTTATTTGTGTCACTGTACTGCCCACCATGCATGTAGAAATACTGATTCAAAAATATTCTAATAGAGTCTACCTTTACACCTATTATGCTTTTGAAATTCCTCTAAAACATTTAAAACAAAATAATCCTAACAATTATAAATGTGAATGTAAGTTTATTACGCTTTCACGTGAAAACTACTTAACCGATCATCATGAAACTTTGTACACATATTCTTGCGAGGTATTTGAAGTAACAGATTACTTTTTGTAAAATGCGAGTGAAGCCGCGGGCGAAAGCTAATTCCCTATATTTATTATCATATTTATACAGGCGACTACCTATCGCTCCACCTGTCGGATCTGGTCCGCATGGCGTTCGTAGGCGCTACGGGCGAATCGGATGCGCTACGGCTGTGCGGTCTACGAACGCTACAGATGATCATACAGCAGTACGCCAGAGCACCCGAGCCTGACTTCCCCGGACATCTACTGTTGGAACAGTACCAAGCTCAGGTATCACTACTCTCTAAACACTCTACTCTCCAAGCACTACACACCATTTATTCGATATTTTCATTAACAAAATTGGAGAAAACTGATAAAATTCACTTAAACTGCTCTGTTTTGTTTTGGTGTGGATAGCGTGTGACGTCACGCGTCGCATGTGAACAGCGCCATTACAGAAATATCGTTTTTTGAAATGGTTGTCAAACTTGTACTTTATCTTAAATTTAAATTCATAATACAGTAGAAATTCTGCAAAATATTAACGCAGTGTGCTAATTATGTAATAAAGAATAATTTAAAACGATTTCCAAAAATCAGTCAAATACCCTATTCTCGGGTTGGAACAAATGTTTGTATGATCTGCAAATATTTGTTTCGGAGTTTGGGTGTTTTCTATGTATAATATGTATGTATTTACAAAAAAAATGTATATAAGTATTCATATCAGTTGTCTAGTACCCATAATACAAGCTCTGCTTAGTTTGGGACTAGATGGCGTTGTGTGTTAGACGTCCGAAATATTTATTATTTATTTATTTATTATATCAGGTGTCTAGTATCCATAATACAAGCTGCTTAGTTTGGGACTAGATGGCGTTGTGTGTTAGACGTCCGAAATATTTATTATTTATTTATTTATTATATCAGGTGTCTAGTATCCATAATACAAGCTGCTTAGATTGGGACTAGATGGCGTTGTGTGTTAGATGTCCGAAATATTTATTTATTTATTATGAACTGTATAAAGAAAGAAACTTTAGTGTCCTGTGATCAGTTTGTGGAAATAACTATCACTGGGGATATTTCAGTATCGATACAACTATCGGTGTTTCAGAATTCAATTAAGATTATCTCTCAGGAGGTTCTCAGTTCCACTGTATTTCTTTTGTTTGTTGCCTCAGAACTTTGGACTGGGTGAATCGATTTTGATGATTCTATTTTTATTTGAAAGCTGTTGATTTCCGTGTGGTTCCAGTTCGAAGTCGGTTTTTTTGTTAAAATGTTCTTGTTAAAATGATAAGTTAAACTGTATATAATTGTGTACAAGGTGGGTGCGGCAGTGAGGCCGGCGTTCGCAGGCGACACAGCTTCGCACGTGACGGCGGCCGCCTGCGACGTGTGTTCGGCCTGGATCGGCTGCGGAGTCGCCAGGGACATCAACGATCTCAGAAGGTTCCATACTATATCATTTGGACTTTTTTTACACCACGGAACCGTCTTGAATTTAACATTTCATATAAACTACTAATCTCTCATCCAGTTACTAGTAATTTCTAGTATTACTGTAGTACAGGTTTTTAATAGATTAGGTGGCAAACTAGCGGACGTATCGCCTGATGGTGAGCGATTACCGCCGCCCATGGACACCCGCAACACCAGAGGCGTCACAAGTGCGTTGCGATGTCTTCATATAAGCCGGATAGTAGTACTTAATACTTTTTACTTAATTAAGACCTATAAAGTTATGTTAGTGTAATAACTTCACGGATTCACTATTACACAACTGATTGTAAGTATACATATATATTTAGATGCATTTATTTCTTATAGAGTACATCAGCTGCTTGTGTCAAGTTTGGACAAATTGAACACAAAAGGCAATACAACTCTAATTTACAACGAAAGCATGGCAACTTTGGAGAAGCTCTCTATATTGAAGGCATGGGCAGAAGTGTATATCGTAGCAATGGTCAGCAACAATAGCGCTCCAGGGAGTTACGTCAAACAACTCGACACGAAGCCTTACAATAATCAAGCTGAACTAGCCAAATGGCGTAATCAATTGCTGCAAAATAACAATCAAATAGATAATTCCGAGCCCCAGACACCTGAAGATGAAGAATATGGAGAATTTGAGTCTAAGGGCGAAAGTTTGCTGAAGTTGGTTGAACCAGAGTTGGAGAGTTTAGGGGAAAATTGGATAGCTGCGCTGAAGGATCACGCGCTACTTAGTTTGCCCCCTGGTGAGTATTTTTCTTTTAATAACGTTAAATGTTGTTACATCTAGGGTTTGGAAAATTCCTGGGATTTAAAGGCTTCTTAGAATAATAGTAGAATCGAGTAAATATCGAGAATAATAGACCGGAGGCCCAATGATGCAGAAGCATCACTAGGCCGCCATAGTGTGGGTCGCCATGCTGCATTGTTGTATTGTCTGCATTCGCAGTATGGTGACCACCGCTCTTTGATCTGCTTATGCTTTCTATCAGGCAGAGTAGAGTCATTTTGGCAGGCCAATACGAAATACATACGAAAACTATACTAAAATGTAGATAAAATGTTTGTGAGTTTGTATGTTTAAGGTAATCTCCGATTCGATTGATTCAGTTTTGAAAGTTCTTTCACTCTTAGAAAGGTAGGTATATGTATTGGTCTTAAGTGTTATATGTATTTTTTTTGAAATGTTTAACGGTTAGAAATGTATAGTAAAACTTTCATTACTTTTAGTTTTACAAAGAAATCCGTAAAATGATATATTTAAATTAATATCTCAGGTAAAATGGTTAGATTTATAAAAATCTAGTCACAACATTTATAAGCAACATAGACTTTATTATTTTCTTTGTATAATGCTGTCAAAGCAACTCTACTCTGCCTGATGGAAAGCTTGAGTAGAATCCAAGAGTGAGGACCACCATACTCATTGCAAATGCAGACTTGTCATCATCATTATGTCAGCCAAAAGACGTCCACTACTGGACACAGGCCTCCGTCAATGCTTCCAACGGTTTCCTGCGACACACGCTTCGTCTGCCAGTACGTGGTCGTCAGTCCAGAACTGTTTGATCCTAATCGTGCTACTCGTATTGTTACATCCCTACAATATATGAGACAACCCTGACGTTATGCACGATCAGCATATATTGCCAGCCGACGGTTGCCTCGGAGTACTCGATCAGGCAGTCTCGCTCCAACCTCGGCTATAGTCACTCGCTCTTTAATAATTAACGTTCAACCAAATAAATTAATATATTTGATTAAAAAAAGACTCGTTCAGTTTTCCGTATATTAGTACGATATAAGATATGTATATGGCGTGTGTTGCGTAGAGTTCGGGTCGCAGCTGCCTCACGGCGGCGGCGCGTTCTACTCGGCCGAGACGGCGGAGGGCTCCCGCCGTCACTACGCGCGCGCCTGGCCCTCCTTGCTCTACGCCGCCTCGCTGCGCTTCAACGCGCACGTAGACCTGCCACACGACAACACCGGTAACTACCTACTCGATTTACTTTATTTACTAGCTGACAATTTACCAATAAAAAATCTTTTAAACAAACCTTATCTTGACCATAACGAACACAACAAAAAATGAATTATTCAATTTGGTGCAGTCGTTCGGAAGTTATGCGGGTACATATATTTCGACGATTCATTTTTATTAATATAGATTTATGTATTACATTACCTTTACTATCATTACAGTTGACCTCATGCGATAGAGAGGTTTACTTACTTTTCTATTGTTACATCTAATGTATTTACAAGTGCACAAAGAAAGAACACATACATCTCATTAAAATACAATCCTCATACTGCTCCACTCCTAATTCTACTCGCGGCGACGACGGAGAGCTAGAGCCAATACTACTACTCCTAAGAGTTTGGATACACACTGCATTCGTCCGCAAATCCGCTTCAATCTTAGCTCGAAACTTTCTCAATAATCTCTTAAATAGAGGATCTTATTTTGTTGACATTATTTTTATTGGAACGAAGTTCCTTATCGCGCGTTGTGAAAGGGGGCTAGACGGACAAAAATCTTACGAAAAGTTGTCACGACACAAATTCTTACGAAAAGTTGTCACGACACTTTTTGCTACAGTAATTGTTGAGTATATACAGGTTTTTTGTACAAAATAAATAATAAAAAATAATAAAAATAATGAATCCTGACAGTGAACTTCGTTCCATTCGGGTGTCCCTTGACACCTCTCGAGTTTTTATTTATTTAAATTGTGACTTTATTTAAGCTGTGATTGGAATTTATTACTACTGACTTTTTACTACTCTTCTACTGATTACTACTCCTAGGGAATTGGATACACGCTCTGTTCGTCCGTCTGCTTCTATCTTGACTCAAAACATTCTTAATAATCTTTTGAATTTCGGATCTTATTTTGTTGATATTATTTCTATTTAAATTACTGGGATTGAAACTTATTTTATTTATCTTTTATTGTAAACGCATATTCAAAAATCATTATTTTGACAAAATATGTAAGCGTCTTGGTACATAAACTATAAGCTTTTATTGTTTAATTAAATTAATGAATTATTATGAATTTTTCAGTAATAAACATATTATAAATTTACTTTTTCATATTTTAAATATATAAATTTTAGATTTCAGTAAACTTTCCAAAATATAAGTAAGTATAACCTTTATCATGTTTAATAGTAGTTTTATTTATTTACAGATAAATCCGAAGCACTAGATAATAGATCAACTAAAACCGAAAATGGAAATTTTGAATTTTTCGAGCCAATTGATGAAAGGTTCCATTTGTTATTTGGTAAGGCATACGTACATCAAAATAATATTTAGAATTTACTTAAACATATACATTAAGCATGTGTTGATGTTTGTTATGTTCCAAGGCTTCAATGGCTCTTCAGGATTGACTTAGTTTATTACGGACTAGCTGAACCCCGCGGTGCTACCCGCGGTTATTGTTGTACCGCGAGTAACGCCGCGGGGCAAAATTAGTCTAAAAAAGTAGCCTAAGTTACTCCCCGGATAATCAGCTACCTGCCAGTGAAAGTCCCGTCAAAATCCGTCCAGCCGTTCCAGAGATTACCCGGAACAAACAGACAGACAGACAGACAGACAAAAATTTTTTTAACTACGGTTTTGGTAATATGTACCGTGTATACATATATATGCATTTAGTAAAAAGCGGTTATTTTAATATTACAAACAGACTCCAATTTTATTTAGTTGTATAGATCACAGTACACACAATGTAGTCGCTTTGAAGCAGAATCAATCTGTCCGTTGGACATCGGAAATTGCTACATCGCAGATTCTAGTGACGTTCCTTAACTTACTAAATAGAGATGCGATACATCACAACAATGTTGTTTTTAGAAGTATGTATTTTTTAAAGTTTCTAAGAGTATTTTCAAACTGTTACAGGTATATGTATGGAGGCTCTATGCGCTCAACGAGACATGAGCGATGAGAATACAATTTCAGTGCTATTGTCATTGATTACTCTACTAGACGCGGCTGAGAACCGAGCTAGACTGCTTAAAGACAGGTAAATAATATTGCAAAAATATTTATCGTTAAGAGCTGGATGCGAGAAGCCGAGGATCGAACCAAGTGGCGCGAAATTGGAGAGGCCTATGTCCAGCAGTGGACTGCGATAGGCTGATGATGATGATGATGATGATGATGATTTATCGTTAACAGTATACTACTGGTTAGATAAGAGCTTTTGGCCTAAAAAGGGTTGGTAAAGTATTTATGTCCAATTTTCCTTCTATTTACAACTAGCTGAACTCCGCGGTGTTACCCGCAGTTATAGTTGTATCGCGAGTAACGCCGCGGGACAAAATTAGTCTAAAAGAAGTAGCCTAAGTTACTCCCTGGATTATCAGCTACCTGCCAGTGAAAGTCCCGTTAAAATCGGTCCAGCTGTTCCAGAAATTACCCGGAACAAACAGACAAACAGACAGACAAATTTTTTTTAACATTTTTGGTATATGTACCGTATATACATACATATGCATTTAGTAAAAAGCGGTTATTTTAATATTACAAACGACACTACAATTTTATTAATTTGTATAGACATCTATTATTTATTATTTATCCTGAATAGTTTGATTCCTTAATCGGCTCATACGACACCCACGGGATGACGAGGAATGGTGGCACTCCATATTTTAGATCCGTCATCACGTCGGTAAAGAAAATACAAATACAAAACAAAAAGATAGTAAAATTGTATAATGAATTCAACGTTTTACTCTGAATCTATATATATATATATATATAAAAGAGGAAGGTGACTGACTGACTGACATACCTAGAGATCAAGGCACAGCCCAAACCACTGAACCTAGAATCCTGAAATTTTGCACTGTCCACATCCTGTAAATGAGCACTAAGAAAGGAATTTTGGAAATTCCACCCCCTAAGGGGGTAAATCAGGTGATGAAAGTCTGCGGGGGCGAAGCCGCGTACTAAAGCTAGTGTGTTATATTTTCAATCTTATACTTTTAATTCTAATCTTAATCTTATCTTTTCTATATCTTATCTTAACTCTTCCAGATCTTTAGCCATAGAACTGTGCCAAATTATTCACCGGACTGGTCTCACTCAAGAGAGTATTGAAGCGTTACTATTGGCTGCTGATGTTCTGAGACTAGTAATTGATGGCGCTAGAGAGCAACTGCATGCTAATATGCAAGCTAAGATTAAAGGTAGTATTAAACATTTCTTTTAATCAATTATTGTCAATCAGCTAAAGGAATTTTATAAAAAAAATAGTTAATTGAAGGCTATAAGAATGATCAGGTTGTTGACGTGTGTTAGACGTCCGAAATATTTATTTATTTTATTTATTTATATTATCTTACAAATTCGATTCGAAATTTTTTCAAATTTAGTTTGGTTACATAATTTAAAATTTGAATAGTGTAAGTTATATATTGCGTTATATGTACATACAAAAACTGAATTTCTCTTAGACTAATGGTTTAATGAAAACCCTAAAATTAATAATAAAATATATTTATACACTTTTTCATCATAATATATTATTTTAACAGAACTAGCCCCCAACGAAACCACAGACGGATCCACTCCTCAGTCCGTTCTAGAAGTAGTCCACACACTCGGCGAAGGAGGTCCAACAGGAGATTTGCCGCCCGGCAAGTCAGTAGTGTTCGCATGTCTCGAAGCGTGCGTGTGTCTCTTAGTCCGTCGACTACCGGCATTGTCGCCGAAGAAACATGGCGGAGCTGTAGGAGTGATTGGCGTGCCTAAAGGTCTTGGTGTTCACGGGGATACGTTGTTGGTGAAAACTTTATCAGCTATGTCGGAATTGCCGAGTTTGACAAGCCCTCAGGGTAAGTAAATCTAGTCTGTTTTCTGAATCGGTTCGCGAACGCAAGATATTATTAGCTAGACACACGATGTAAGACATTTGCTTTTGTTAATTACCCACACGTGTACTAAGTATTTTTAGTGATTGTTGCGTGAGCGGCGGTAATCGCTTACCATCAGGTGATACGTTTGCTCGTTTGCCCCCTATTTAAAAATAAAAAGCAACTAATAGGATATTTCTTAAAAAAAACATTTTTTTTGCGAATCTTTATATTATTGTGACTCCTGCTAAGTACGCGCGTATTTAATAATGAACATCTATTTCAGGTGCCTTATCTATTCTGCCAACAATTCTGTACCTAGCTACAGAAATTCTTCGCGAAAGTAAAGGTGAAGGTGCCGCAGCTGAGGCAGGAGTAGTGTTGTTACAAAGGGCAGCTGAGTGTCGAGTTGTTCGGGTCCATGAACATACGAGACAACAGCATGCACAATTATTACAAAGTGCACTCGCTAAGCTGGTTGAAAGAGTTAAGAGTGGTAAGAACAACATTGCAATTCCTAATATAGTTATATCCTACTAATATTATAAATGCGAAAGTTTGTAAGGATGGATGGATGTTTGGATGGATGTTTCTTACTCTTTCACGCAAAAACTATTGAACGGATTTGGATGAAACTTTACAGTAATATAGCTTATAAATCAGAATAACACATAGGCTACTATTTGCCGCGATAACCGACGTATACGCGGGCGGAGCCGCGGGCAACAGCTAGTCTTTTATAATAACTTTATTTGTCACTAGTTTTTGCCTGCGGCTCCGCTTGTGTAGAGTGCGATTATTGAAATGAAACAAACAATAAATGTTAAGTTTAGCAAACCGCAAAGCATTAGTGAAAACCGCATTCAAATCGGTTAAGCCATTTCTGAGATTAACGTGCAGACAAACAGACAAAAATTGTTTTGGGTTCTCTTGCGTTCATAGTTTTTTTACAATAGTTTTTCTTATATATATCTTTCATATACAGACAGCAACCAGTTACGATTTAATTATATGTATTGATACTGATTTGTAATTACTGTCATTTGCTACACAATAAACACAACTGTACCAAATATTAGTCTAAAATCTCTTTAATTTATAGAAGACAGTATACAGTATATTTATATAGATAGAGTATCAAACATCAAAGTACTTTCTGTTTATTATAATTATTGATGACAGCTAATTTTTAGTTACTTAACAATTAAGTATATTTTGCTTGATGTTTTTATTTTCTAAATACTTTTGTAAGTGTATCGTAAGAGCTTTATTGCTTTTTCCAGATGAGCCAGAACAACGAATCGAACCTGTAATAGGTGCTCGGGGCATGGCGGTCGTGTTGAGCAGAGCTGCGCCTGCGCCGCCATTACACTATCCTTGTATTAATCACTTCAGACAATGCTTGGAGACGAATGATAACGAGGTAATGTTTTTTTACGTAAATATGTCTATACTAATATTATAAAGCTGAAGAGTTTGCTATAGGCTATATATCATAACGCTAAGACCAATAAGAGCGGAGTATCAATGGAGAATGTTTCAAAAACGGGGGAAAATCATCACGCTACGGGCAATAGCTTTGCGCAAGGAGGTTAGGAGGAGGTAGAGGTTGCGTGGGTCAGCTAGTCTATTTATAATGTTGTCAACTCAAGACTCATGATTGTCAAAAATGTCCGTGTATGGTAACCGGGACCGATGATTTCGGCGCGTTTGCCGAAACGTGGAGAGGTCTCAATACATAAAAAAAATACTTGTGTAGATTGAGGTGGCTTGAGTTGGTTAACTTTGCAATGTTTAATCAATTTACTTGGTTTTGTCACTTGGCTATGAGGTTCTTTTTTTTGGAAATAGAGTTTATGTTTTTTATGTGATTTTAATAAGTGTTCCGTTTGGGGTATGGGCCTCCGGTATCCTCACTCTGTAAAACACAGTGCCTAATACAAATTTTGATTGTATTGGTGTGTCATGAAGTTGTATGAATAAAATGAAATAATAATGAGTGTGGTGTGGTGTGGTGTGGTGTGTAGGCGTTCGCGGCGTGTTGCGGCGTGCTACGCAGCGTGTGGTCGTCCAACAGCAGCGCGGCGTGCGTGTCGTGGTGGGCGCGGGGCCTGGCGCCGCGGGTGGTGGCGCGCGCCGCCGCCGCGCGCCGCCCCAGCGACCTGGGGCAGGCGCGCGCCGCCATGGCCGCCGTCAGCGCGCTCGACGACCTCGTGCACGCCGCGCCGCACTCCGCACGTACGTACACGCACACACACCTATACGTATACATACTGTTCACAAATACACGTGCGTATACACCTATATATAATACTACATGAGCGCCGCGGTATAACTTCACCCGCAAGTAACATCGCAGGTCGAATCTAATTTTTTCATTATTTTATTTCCATATTTAGTTTATTAACTACACTAAAGTCAAACTGATTAGAGTGAACTGTTTTAACATGCTTATAGGTATGTAATATCTAATCTCAAAGAGGTCCAAAATATGTTATAATAATTAAAAATAATAACATCTTACATCACATAACCACACATCTCACAGCAAATCAATTATTACACAAACTGTCTAATTTCAAATTAGAATAAGATTTTCAGCAGTTTCGTTACCATAGTACAAACTAATTTAACCAGTATAACGTATACTTTTATTATGTTTTTAAAACAATTCTTAAATTTGATCAACCTAAAAATAATATAATAAATCTGACCAAAAATATTATACGTGTTTTAAATGAAATCCACATTAAAAGCGAATACGAATTTAAAATAATATATCTCAATATTAAAATTATAGTATAAGACATCTTTTCAAAGATCAACACATTATTCAACAATATAATACCAAGTAAATTTAGAAATAGACAGACCGACAGATATGTTCAAAATTTAGTAAATATTTTTTAACTGTTCTATGCTGCGTTGCAGATGATGGTCCGACAGGTAATCATATTTGCAGTTTAAAAATGCTTTTACTTCACATGACTTTATTTAGTCGAATATATTTTGTGCACTTTAAGTAACTAAGTAATTCCATAGTACAGTATGTAAGTCTTTGGTTCTACAATAATCAATATTGAGATGTTATTCACACTTATCGCGACTTGCACAACGTTTGACTTAAATAGATACTAAAGAAAATTAGTTAAACGCATAGACACATTTAGCATAAACAAATTTTGCTCCCTCTTGCACAATGATTACAGCGGGTAAATTTAGTTTGATAAGGGGCCGCGCGTCGGCGCGCAAGGTTAAACACACACCAGGTTAAACAAGCCATGGATGCACATTGTGTTAACCTTTCATAACGCATGTCTTAAATGTATATAAGCTATGTCGTGCAAGTGGCCCTTAAACTCATGTGATTAAAATGTCAAAAGCGCGAAATATACGTCTGAATTAAATGTTTATTTCTTTTCAATGCAAAATCTGGTGCATAGCGTAATTTTGCCATTAGTGTGTAGCCGACATATTTGTTTTGCGTTACATACGCAATGTTTAACTTCTGACTGCAAGAAAGCTGTTTATATGAAATGAAATTATACCTGCAATATTTATCAATTTTCTGCATCATTTTAGAATAAATTATGGTTACATAAACACTACCGCATGTAAATTTTTTTTTGAACAGGTGAGTTTTTTCTTTCCTAACTGGATTAGCTTTGAAAAGAAAGCACATCTCATTTAAAGCCATCGTTTATTTTTTAAAGGCATCATCTCTTGTTTAAGTCAGTGTCTTTTTAAAGACATTGTCTCTTTTAAAGTCATTAATATATATTATATTTTGTTTGTATTCCAGGTATCAAGATGCTATGGCTGCTGGTGCCTATCGTGATCTCGTATCTCCGTGAAGGTGCGGAGCTGACGCGAGCTCCGCCTCACGTCCGCGCTCTGCACGAGTTTGCCTTGCACTGGCTCACACGAGTTGGACCTAAACATCCACAGGTAAACAATTCTTAGAAATATACAACCTCACTATGTTTATTACAGTTTACAGGAATAATATTCGGAATAGACGCAATCATAATTATGCTAATTCAGTATTTACTACTAATTTTGGAAACATAGATAAGATATTATTTTTGATATAATACAGACATGAGTTTAACATTAGCTAGGTCCAAGGACTTGTCTATGTCTATAATGAAGTCCTTGGGAATCCGAATGTTGTATAAATTGATCTCGAAACCACTATTATTTGATTATATTAATTTATTTGTAAATTATTTGGTTTAAAAACTGAAAAATATTATTTTATAGAATGTAATAAAATCATAGAAAAAAAAGAATATTCAGCATTTAAATAGATTCTTGTCTCTTTTGATCATTAGTATATTTTTCTGTTACTGGCTATTCCTTGTTTCTGAGCTTTTGTTGCTTGTGTTGTTTAATTTTTTATAACTTAATTAAGGAGGAGCACGCTAAGGTTTCAGTTCGTATAAACATATTTTCTTCTTTTTAGGAATTCAAAACAATGATGCAACAATCGTCTGAACTTCGCACCAAACTCGAGAACGCTTTAAAAGCAAACCAGGCCAACGCACGGTCCATCCGCGCCTCTCAGACACAAAGGCCTGTATTCGACGCCAAGCCTGCTAAACCCACAATACAATTGAAGACCGATTTTAGTGATTTTAGGTAAAAATATTACATATGTGATGTTTTTCGTAACTGTACTGCAAACAGCATTACTGTGTAAAGCGTCTTGTGGCGTTATGTGTGTAAAGTAAAGCTAGGGAAGAAAAGCATTAAGGGAATGTGTTTGGATGGAGGTTTTCGTAAGAGTTCGAATCTATAATATTTTCCAAAATTAGTATAAACAACTTTTCCGCAGAGAAATATACATGACATAGTGCAATTAGGTGATAAATACACACCAGATCAAAATAATGTTTTTAAGAGGCTTTGATTGCATTTAATTTCGGATTGATTTATGACTAAGTGTGTTATTTGGGAAATAGAAATTTAATTCTCTTCCCTTTGTAATTTCATCTTTACTGTCATGCAAATAAGACTGAAATGATCTGGTGACAAAATCTCATTTTATTGTAATAAATATTTTTATAATTTAACAAAAACTTAAGAAAACACTCATTTAAAAATGTACTAATGGAGTTCAATATGAATAATGTGCGTTTAGTTTTGTTTATCTCGGATAGATGGTGTTGTATCGATTTTATGAATCGCGATATTGAGAAGCCACAGAATATTACTGGCTTGGCTTAAATATCAGCTAAGAAGTTTAAATTTCTATGAACTACAAACACATTTCTTTGTTGTTTATAAAAGATGAATTATTTGTTCTTCGAATTTTGTAATTGTTTAATGTTTTGTTTGTTTTAATGGCTATCACTTTCGTATCTGTTTGTACACATTTATAATTATAAATGACTTATTTATTTCAGGAAAAATAACAATCAATAAGTAATAACTAAAAGATATTTCTATAATAATATGTTGGCTACAACAAGCCCAAGGGTTCATTTAAAGCAGAGGGAACTTCATTTAAAGCGTTGTACAGCTGTTTGGCGATTTATATTATACGGCTACATTTTCGTTGAAACTACGCCCTGTGAGTAATTGCTGCGATATGAAGAATTTACTAATAGTATGACTAGCTACTGCTATTAAGAAGTAATAATGTTAGTGGATTCGTACATATTAAACGGCAAGTTAGACCTCTTGTGAAAATACGAACAAAAAACAACTTAATTATAATGAGTTACATTTTTTTTAAATTATAGTCCTTGAAATTATAACTCGACCTCTATGATAGTTGTCACTAGTGTCATTTTAGAACTTAAAATTAGGTTTTACGTGTGAATTTTTATATTTGGAAACATGTGGTATCTAAAAATTAAAATATTGTTACGTGTTAGGGATCGATGGATTTGAGAAATAAACCTTCTGACGTGTAAAATAGACTTTACTAAAAATATTCTTAAAATCACAATATCACTTAAAATAACAATCCTTTATTTTTGCCGAAGTCGCTAGGTTGATCACTGATATAACTTTGAACGTTCGAACTCAACTACGGCCCGCGGGAGTTCGTTTTTATATCCATTATTACCATTACTAGCGCTTTCGAGAAACGTCTCGTACATACGAAGTCATTCACCGTACTTAGGATGCGACAGCGTCGAAATCGGTGGAAGTAATGCAACAATCAGTCGATATTACGACGACGCATTGTATATCGATATAAGGTTCATTATTCTGTGCTTCAGGAGATCGACGAGAACATTCTCGATCGTTGTTCGCGAATAATCTTTCTCCGTAACAATATGATTGATACATAAGCATGACGCTTGTTCAAAGATACTTCGTCGGTTTCGTTACCGTCTGTTACAGACATCAAGTTATATTTTAAGGACTGTAGTACGATGTTTGTATAGTAGTCTAAACTTCAGTGTTATTTAATTAAAGTTTGATTGGCAAATACCAGTGACGAATAGTGTAATAAAACGGTTCTAAAATCCCAAAGTCATTCTAGATTATAATTTCTAATTTCAGGAAGTGCCTGAACAAATAAAGGGATAATTCTAAAATATTTCCTATATCGAGATATTAGTAAATTATAGGAATAGGTTACACAGGGAAAAATATAGGAATTTTGTCAAAAGGCACATCGCTACTCCTTTCATCGTCTACAAGGCGAATTTATAACGTAGTAAAAATCACGGTATATATATATATATATATATTTAATTTATAAATTTTCTGACTAAAATCACCTTTTTTAAAACTAGAAATCAATACTGTCTCATTAAATGTCGTCGAAAATAAATGTCCTTACCTATACAAATAAATTAAATTGGAGTGTCTGTTTGTTATATTAAAATAACCGCTTTTTACTAAATGCATATGTATACACGCACGGTACATATACCAAAACAAAATTTTATTTTATTGTTGTCTGTCTGTTTAATCTCTGGAACGGCTGGACCGATTTTGACGGGACTTTCACTGATAGCTAGCTGATGATATAAGGAGTACTTTAGGCTACTATTATATATAGACTATTACTATTATATATATATATTACTATAATATTAGACTAGCTTTGCCCTGCGGCGTCACCCGAGATACGACAATAACCGCGGGTAACACCGCGGAACTCAGTTAGTTGATAATAAACATATAAAACTGAGTTTGTTTGTTACACTGTGCAGAAAAGTATATAAGGGACATTTTACCCCAGAAAAGAGTCTTGTTCTGCACTATGGGCGAGTGCTAGTAATATTTGAAATTGAATATATCGCTATTCGTCAGTCTTAATCTAAAAATAACCACACTCCAAATAGTTGGGTGTGAAAAGAATTTATGCGAACAAACTTAAATAAAAGTAAATAATAGCGAACGTTATGTAGCTACATAACGTTTATAGATTAAATATATATTAAATATATTAAATTTTATAGATTTCTATCAAACTAATCTAGACAACAGCTGTTGTCTAGATTAGTTTGATAGAAATCTATAAAATTTTAGCATGTTTAGGTAGTTCAGTCAAAATTGGACCTAGTCAAACTGATAAATGAAATACAAAATCACAAATAAATGTACCAGTGAAGAAATTTTTTTTTTTTGTTTATATTGTTTTAGTTGTTATAAAAACCATTGCTGTTACTAATAATCACTACATATTATCAAACAAAGTTCTCCGCCGCGTCTATCTGTCTGTTTGCGATAAACTCAAAAGCTACTGCACGGATTTTGATGCAGACATTACCGATAGAGTGATTCTTGAGGAAGATTTTCGTATTAATTTGTTATGTTTTTGTGTAATTAGATAAAATATAACGATATTTGATGAAGATGTCGGAAAAAATTAAGCCGTATATCTTCTCGGGGTAACAGCCTATATTATATTTACCGTAAAGAGCACGTGCGAAGCCGGGCGGGTTGCATGAAATAAATTATAAAACCAAAACCCGAATACATAAAAACTTTTGATTAAATTTAAATAGCCTGTGTTACCTGGGTTATTATTGCGAATCTATTCAGTAGTTAGGACCTACGGTGGAACATACATAAACTGCCAAAAACTATTACCCTTCCTTTTGGCTTCGTTTTAAAAAATAAACAGTACCTTATCCTATGTTTGCATACTCTGCGAAAACTAAACAATAATATACCCTGTATTCGATTTAACAAATATCTGTTATAGAAGATTAAATCGAACAAAAAGTATATGAAATACCTTTTATGATATCTTTTACTGTCTATTGATATCGGGAATATTATTCCTCATATCACGTTAGATCAAGAGCATTAAGCTACGATTTATCATATAATTTGTAGCAAGATCCTCACAGTTGATGTTGATTGACTTGTGACGAATGTTGTATGGCCATTATTAAAGAACTATTGTGAAATATCGGACCCAAATATCGTTATAATTTCTCTATATTAATAATCTTATCTTGTTTATTAACTTATATACGTTCTTAATTTATTAATGTTTAACCTAATTTTTACATACCTAACTTCTATATACTCTTGCGTTATTCTAAATACTATATAGCAAAAACTGAATTAAGGAAATAAACTATGCACAATACAAATATACCTTATACGAAATAACCATTCCATAACAATATTTAAATGAGTTTAATTTATTTAAATCGATTAACACTGTGTACACATTATTTTTCACTGTAATAGGTAAATTATATTATAGATTTATATGAAAATGTTAGAGAGAAGCTTAGCGTTCTCTGTGGTAATTAAAAATATTCCTAAAACTCATACGACTATAGAATTATATTAGTAGATATAGATTATATGAAATATTACCATGAGATAATTGAGAAGCTCTTTTCAAAATTATTGATTCATACAGCTCAGATTTGTGTTAATCTAGAGGTCCATTATATTTATTTGAGTTAACAGTTTTATTTATTAACCGTCGTATACGTTTAGTGTGTGTCCACAATATTGTGTTCGGTTCATGTATGTTCATAATCCCTCAGGTGTCACGTCACTTTGACGTAAGCATAGCTTGAGTGTCACTAACAATTACATTATTATTATTAATAATTCCCGACTCGCGGCCATTGACCAGCCAGTGGCTGGCCGGTGACACAATAGACCATGTTTTAATACGGCCAATGAAAGGCCGTGGACACCTTAGGGGATAATGTTATCGAGACATTCTTAATGCGGGGGAGATGTCATAAAAAAAAATTGATTGTGAACTTCCAATAAGTTCTAACTAACGAATATGTGAGTTTAAAGTGAAGTTTCGGTATGTATTTTGAAAGGAGCATATAATATATTAGTGGATTATAAAATGGACCGTTATTATTATAAGCGCTGAAATTATTGAAAGTAATGCTGTGATAATTCCTTTGTACAGAATTAATTTATACAATCTCAATTTCGGTATAACTGTAAATGTAACGCAGTAAAATAGAAAAGTAATATATTTAAAACATTTCAAACTATTTTCAAACTTATTTCGGTGAAGATAAAATTGAATTCTGCAAAAAAATGTCTTATAGAACTTTCTGGTTTTACATCTCTAACGACTGTAAACAAACATTACTATGAGCTTTAAATTCTTTTTTATTTTCAGCACTTTTATAAAAGAGCTTTTAGCAGTGATATATTACTGCCAAAAGTTTTATTGCGTTTCATTTGCAGCAACAACTGTAAGATCGTGTATGCCAAATTTAAATAAATAAATAGTAAAATATTAGAATTATTTAAACTGAATTATGCTTCCATTTTTTGAGATTTGGTTTTAACGACTTTTATGACCAGTAAATATGCTTCTTAACAAATAATAGATTTTTATTGGCTACTATACTGTTATGTTAAAATGACAATATAAAGATACAGAATTCTCCTATGAGTATTGCAATATTACATCTTGATATGTAATGTAATATGTATTAAATGATTACTGAGTTAGGTTTCTCTGCATAATAGTAAAGTAGCAGTTATAGAGACCTGGCCGTCTCATTCATAAAAAAAATGAGATACTTATATTCTTGAGTGCATTGTTGCTTTAATATAGAAATCAATATACGAACATTTTATATGTAGGTCATTCGTGTTATGAAAATAGTGACGCATCGATAAGCCCCGCCTTTCTTACCAATTAGGGTCAAATAATTATAATTTCATACGAGAGCTTTATGAATAAGACGGCAAACCTCTATTTTTAATGTCTCAGCTAATTAATTTTAATATAATTTTACTTAAGAACATATTTATTTTGTTTAAGTTGCCAAATTAATATTGTCATTTATGCTTTTGGTTGAATAAAGTATTTAACATAGAATATGAATGCATTTGATTTAAAACCCCTTATTTCTGAATCTGATTGTGAATTTGAATGATTATGTTCAACCACTCGCTCGTCCCTTTATGCTCTGACCACATTTAACTTATTTATATATTTTAGTACTACATTCTGATACTTATAGCTGCACTTGTCTAATGTTTTTTTTTATTTGTGTGTTTTTTGTTGTTTTTTATTTGAAGAGTGATCTCTATCCTGTAGAGGTGTTGGACCCTGCAAAATTGCTATATTAGCTTGATGCACGGATGGTGTTCTAACCAAGGGTGGGGTTGTTTTTAAAAAACGAAGTGTGAGTCTGAAGTCAGACAACTTTGATTGGTCGAGACATAAAAGACTGGATATTTTCATCAACACATTTATTTATTTCACATTTTACTTCATAGTACGTTCTTATTACCATTTTCTGTGGAAATTTCTTCGGATGTTTCCATTTTCGGTTTCTTTGCCTTACCTGAAATATAAAAGATAAAGCTGCGTTTATTAATTTCACTGAAACTTGCTTTATTTTAAGTACAACTTCCAGGTAATAAATGTAGACCAAGACCAAATAAAAATACAGGTAAACCTAAACTAAATTCACTATATAAATGTAGTTGGCAAAAAAAGCTTTGACTAGTATATAGTAGTAATATCTTACTCCTAGCAAAAACAGGTGGCAACGTCGCTACAGTAAGATATCCAGTGTGTCCAGGAGTGCTCTGAGGCCAGGCCCCTACCACGTAGCTCGTCTCGCTGTTAGGTTTCTCTTCAATTGGACACTCGGAACTCTGAAAAAGAATAATTAATAATCAAATAAAATGTAAGGCATTTGAATAGTGAAAGCTTTAAGTGAATGTGAGTTTTTTTTTTGTTTGGAATTGTATACAGTAAATATAAGATCAATTTGTTGATAAACAGCTGAGAACCCCTCCTAAGAATAGATAAGAATTGAGTAATAATTGTTTGTTATTTGTGCTTGCTAATCGAAATGTCCATGGGATTTATCTTACTGATGACAGTATTGGGTTGTTTAAAAGAATTTTTAAGATGGTTGCCACTGTACCACACTGCAAGTCGTACGTTCGAGGAGGAACGTACTAAGATAGCTATGCTCAATTGCTGAGGTATGAAACAGTATTAGCAACATCCTTGACTGCCTCTGTGGCGCAGTGGAAGCGTATGCGAGTGCTGTGCTTGAGGGTCTCGAGTTCAATTCCCGGGTGGTACCAAAAGTTTGCATAATATCTGCAAATATTTGTTTCGAAGTTTGGGTGGTCAATGTCATATTATAATATTCTACATATTATGATATGTATATATTTACAAAAAAATATACATGTATTTATATCAGTTGTCTAGTACCCATACTTCTAATTTCCATCTCCTGTTTTTCTTCTGATTAATTTCGTTGCGGGTTCCAAGACAGTTATTTTTTTTTTCCTGGGACTTCCCGAGTGTCGTAACTCGGTGTGTTCGTGGGTCACTGCTTTTGATCCTGGTGTAGGAGGAGAGTTATAGTGGTGAGCGTATGGGTGGGATTAGTACCCATACTACAAGCTCTGCTGATAGACTGAGATCCCGGTCATCGCAGACTTGCTAGGGTGATGTTAATCTATACAACTAAATAAAATTGGAGTGTCTGTTTGTAATATTAAAATAACCGCTTTTTACTAAATGCATATGTATGTATACACGGAACTTATACGAAAAATGTAGTTAAAAAAATTTTTGTCTGTCTGTCTGTCTGTCTGTCTGTTTGTTCCGGGTAATCTCTGGAACGGCTGGACGGATTTTGACGGGACTTTCACTGGCAGGTCGCTGATGATCCGGGGAGTAACATAGGCTACTTTTTTTATACTAACTTTGTCGCGCGGCGTTACTCGCGGTACAACAATAACCGCGGGTAACACTGCGGGGTTCAGCTAGTTTTTTTATATAATTGAGAAGTATGAACGCCCACGCTAACTTATATAGCAATCAATACACATGTCGCGTAAGTTTGCCGTAAATATAGCAGAGGTGTTAGTTCCTATAAACTTTAAAAAAGTCCGGGACCTGGGACCGTGTTTGGCCCGTCAGATTTGTCTGGCTTATTGGAAAATATTTTAAAATATTATATACTAGTTGTTGCCCGCAACTCCGCCCGCGTATATGTCGGTTATCGCGGCAAATAGTAGCCTATGTGTTATTCTGATGTATAAGCTATATTACTGTAAACTATCATCCAAATCCGTTCAGTATTTTTTGCGTGAGAGTAACAAACATCCATCCATCCTTACAAACTTTCGCATTTATAATATTAGTAGGATATTATAATCAACTAGCTGAACCCCGTGGTGTTACCCGCGGTTATTGTTGTATCGCGAGTAACGCCGCGGGACAAAGTTAGTCTAAAAAAAAGTAGCCTAAGTTACTCCCCGGATCATCAGCTACCTGCCAGTGAAAGTCCCGTCAAAATCCATCCAGCCGTTCCAGAGATTACCCGGAACAAACAGACAGACAGACAGACAGACAAAAATTTTTTAAACTACATTTTTGGAATATGTATCGTGTATACATACACATGCATTGATTAAAAAGCTGTTATTTTAATATTACAAACAGACACTCCAATTTTATTTATTTGTATAGATGACACAAACTTAATGATATAATTAATTAGATAAAATTCAGGCTTCCTAAAATGACGTTTTTGGACTATTGGTTTGGGACTAGATGTGTGTTAGATGTCCGAAAATATTTGTTTATTTATTTATCAGAACCTAAACCCTAAAAATAATATTTTCCTCAGTCTGAGCCTAAGCTGAGGTATCGCAAGTCTATCGCCTTTGTTATAATTGTCCATAAACCAAATATTTAGATCAAAATTATCACCTAAAATCATTCTCATTTACGTAAAGTACGGTGATTACGCATTACTCATTAGCGATAGGCTGGCAAAGAATGATGAAGCGATGACGTCACCTCATCATCGCTTGGTAAACTAGTAACAGACGTGCATACGAGTCATGAGCCATTAGGCCCATGCCGACCAAATACGTGCCTATACAGGGTGTACAATCGTCGACAAAGTGTGAATTAGAAGTACTTGAATTTAATTTTCGACCATAAAAGTAGTATTGATTGATAAAAGTACTATAAAACGAAAGAAAACAATATAATTTTCAATTTTACAGATTTCCATTATAAAGACCTATTTTTGCAAAACACGGATTGATGACGATAGATTCTACTTTCTTTTTTTTACGATGTAAAATAATTATGGTAAGAGTTAAAAAGAACTAAAAAAATTGATAGCAATATTAAAAAATAAATTGAATATTCATGATTTTGTAGGACCTTCACGGCGGAACACTTGTTAGTGACTTCAATCGATTTCGATACGAATAGATTGCTACGAAATCCGAAATGTGAGATGGCAGAGTTATCTATATTCATAATTTCAAATACATTTTTTTTTATACTGTGTGTCTAAAAGGTTCACGAAACTAAGTAATGAATAATGTTGGTAATGATAGTACGCTTGATGCATCAGGGAGGTCAGGGTGCGGCATAATTAACGATGTCATGGCTGGAGCTTGTTGCATCTCGTCCTTCAAGTATCTGTCAGATAAATTTGATAGCTGTATGCTCAGCCATTTATTTAATATCATTCATTCAAAATTTGAATGAAAATATGTCATTGCCGCAGTGTGTGTGCGCAAGCTTAAATGATATTATTAAATCCTAGATGAAAAGAAGAAGTTATTAATATACAAACAAATCGCAAGTTCACGGTTACCATATGGACGATGCAGATACCACAGACCTATCATTAATGTGACCACTCATTGCGAATGCAGACAATGCAGCATGCTGACACACACCATGCCTTGTGATGCTTCTGCATCACTCACCAACGAAACATGACAGCACGAACGCTATCATTTTACGTCGATCTTCTGTGCGAGGTTGTAACGCCCCGGTCGAGCCGGCCCAACAGTGCTGAAATCAGCGTGGCTCTACCTTGTTTTAATGTATTTTTTCGATGAAATATTTCCTTTTTTGTTGGAACTTATTGACATTTGACAGTGTATTTTAGACTTGAAATTACAGAAATATGAAATGTAGTCGGACTTGAATTCCCTATAAATGATAGAGCTTCTTTCCTGCTTGGTTTGTTCATCAACTAAATTTGCGAACATTGCCGTTGCTAGTAGAAGTGCTATTACACTTCTCATAAATAAACATAAAATTTGTTATGTCATAGTCGGTGCCCTAAACAAAGGCCGATGGCGCAATGCTAGCTTCGGTTGTGTAGTAATCTCGCAAATGAGAGGGGACATCTCTGTGCCTCTACACTCTGTGATTATTCCGCCGCTTGGCGCCACCACAAGCGCCTTGTCATTTGTAGGATGCCTAGATTTAGGTGCTAAGGTAGGCGGTCAGCAAACACCGTATTATATATTAAAGTAAAAATAAAGGTGAAGAAGTGTTGTGTGCTCAAAAAGTAATTGAAAAATTATGGTATGGTCTGGAGATTAGTATGGCTTTAATTCGCATGTCTAAAATTGACCCCTGTTACAATAGTTATTCTATAAAATAGAAAGGCGAAGAAAAATATTATACGATAAAGGATCCTATAATCTAAAAGTCATCACAGGCAATCGTCTATTTTTTTCGCACATACATTTTTGATAAGTTCTACATTCACTTTATTCTTACAGTACTACAATTAAAAAAAAAAAGCTCTCTTGATATTATGTTGTCTAGGTGGGAAAAACAACCAGGATATCAACATCATTAAGCAATTCGACAGTTCAGGCAAATTCACTTCTATTGTCTAGAGTTAAGATTAGTTATGTAAGAATATAAACTGGTACTTCAGGAATGGTAGAGTAGGTATTTAGAAGGCAATAACAATTTTAACATCAATTGTAAAATATTCTGAGAAATAAATTTATCTTACGTACGCGTCGCTGCAGTTTTAATATTCAGAAAAGTCAAAGGTCATTCACCATATATTATTATTTCCATAAAATTTATTCAACTACTTGTGCCGACGACTAAACTCAATCGTCGGTAATAACCACGTAAGTGTATAAAGTCATAATTGGGAACCTTGACAGAATTGTGGCGAAGATTACACTAATTTAACCCCGGCCTAGCAAGTGTCTCGTAACCGCAGATAAACTACGTATAAAGACCTTGGCCTCATCTAAAACTTTTATATTTAATAACTTTAGAACAATATTTATTCAAATAAATTACTCTCGGAGTTTAAATACTAGGATCCGTCACAAAATGTAGCGCGTAAATATTTGCGCGCTTGGTGACTTCGCAATAAAAACAAATTGAAACTTATTGAAAGTGTGAGGGCTTTACTCAACGCAAACAATAATTAACTTGCATTGAACCGGCACATTAACAAAGATATCAAGGCATTAACTGTTGAAAAACAACATAATGTCGAAGGCATCGCTCGATGTTTACGCATGCTCAGGACCGGCGCGCGCGCACGCACCGTAATTACGTAACATAAATTCAGACTCGGAACGCGGTGTGATCGATGGACCGTAGCGTTCCGAAACACAACAAAACCATGTCCACTTGTTACATTTTGATTTATTATATCAACTTTATTTAGATCGGATTGTTAATTTTAGTCTAACCATATCTAACCCACGTTTTATTACGCGGCAGTAAACCCGTCAGGTATGCGTCGAATGTTTTAGATGGAATATATTATAATACAATAGGACACATTCAAATTCACCTCCATCAGTAAACATGAAATAGATAAGCTTTTATACAAAGAAAACGGTCGGCATACTCTCCTAATACAAACGATGAAACGGCCATAAAACCCAGATTAAAACATAAAACCTTCATGCTGTCAACACAGAATTTAACCTCTCCTCTGGATGACATAAACGAAAAAGGAAATAAAATGGTTTTGAAAAAAAAGAATAACGAGCAAAGAGGCGCATTAAGAATTGAGATAAGAGAGATGGACGGGCACTCAGCGCGCGGCGGACTTTATTATTTATTGACACTTAAAATAATTACTGGCCGCTTGGCCCGTGCCGAATGTGGCCACTCGTGTCGAAGACCTTATGTTAATACGTTTGAACTAGAATTGATTTATATGAACGGACCTAACATAAATTGAGGTAGTTTTTGACAGAAATGTTTTTTAATACATATCTCCTTTTTTAGAAATCTATTTAGGTTAGAGCGAGATAAAACTGCTATCATGTTCTGTGTACATAATAGGTGTAACTGATATACTTTAAAGAAAACCACTCTCCACCCAGTTTGAGTACAAAGTTTTGACTAGCGTTTATCTCCTTAGTTCCAATATATAAACGCTCTAAAGCATAAATCCAAAATGCAAATGATCCGACAACCGAAAAGAAACATCGATAAAACGTCACTTGGCTGCCAAAACGGTTACAATAAACAACTGCTATCTCCGGAGCATGTATCTGTCGCCGCCGGCCGCTGACAAACTGACGACGGATTTAGACATTCATCCCGGACACTTATAAATGAGAAATAAATAAAACTTAACAGTAGGATTACCAGGACGAGAATTGGACGCCAGACAAAAGAAGGACTCGACAATAAATGTGTTCTTTTTGAGTAGATCCAATTCAATGCCTTTTAAAACTGATTTTTAGGAAAATTCTATGGTCTTTGTTTAATATGTTTCTAATTTGTTTATATAAAGATCATAAAATAAACATGGTCCTTTATACTTTCAATGCAAATATTCATACAGAAGCCTCTTTTCTTAGCTTTGTGTGATTGAAGCTACAATTTAATTTACGAAATTTTCTATTTCAATAATTTAATCATGAGAATATATATGTAGTTAATACTTTTTTTGTGTTTAATCTTACTTCATTATTTCCTAACACGATATCTATCAAATAAACAGTACAGTATACTCCATCGTCGATTACGGACAATTACATTATTTGATCAATACATATGAAGAACAATGTAAAGCTTTTGCGCCTTTTTGTTGCAGTCAAGACAATACTATACCGAAACCAGATGGTATGTTATCGTTTTGTTACCATAATAGACAATTTATTTATATTGGGAATAGTACCTTTAAATATTTTAGAAGAGACACCCTACGTGTGTAAGATAATCGTAAAAAGCGTCGGTAGCGGTCCAACTCCTTGTCGTTGATACCAAACACGCAACCACCACCTGTAGCCAGCTGGATTGATGTTTGTATTCGAAATTTGAACACTTGTACATATTAAACTCTTTAATGTCACTAAAAGAATAAAAGAAACGTGAAGTTTAATCACTCTGTATAGACTTGCAAATATATTGAAAGTAACTATAGTTTTCTTTTTGACTATAAAATGCACAGACTCAATAATTTGTATTTAAGTAGGGGCTGACTCTGGTATTCATTTGTTATTATTATTATTAAATACATTTTCTACTGAAATTTATTTCTTTGAAAGTTTTACTATTATTTTGGAGAAGCTGATAGGTTCTATTTATGGCAAAAGAGTTACAGCATCATGAACTGCTTCCGAAGAATACTTAAATAAACAGTGCTGTTTATGAGGCATTTCTGTTTAAATATTTTTTGTCTTGAAATATCGTGTACTTAGTCCTTTTTAAATCTGGCAAATAAACATTGTCTACATGTGACCAAAACATAGTGTGGCTGTAATCCCTATCCTCTTAGTCCAGACATGAGTGTAAACACTACAATACATTAAGGTAAAGGAATAATTTTATGCGAAAACATCTTTAGTCATAACTCTCAGACATGCTATCGATAAGGACGATATAATCTCTCTGCGTCAAGACCACCGATACTCGATTACGCAACGATTAAATCGAGCGGTATCGCATATCAATCGAACCATTACGCTACGGCTGTCAATAATAAGAGCGTATGAATCATGATACGCCCGCGCCATCACACACACTGAAATTATATATGAATGTATATGAAAAATACAGTGATGTGCTATGGTTTATTTTAAATTGCAAGTATGTGATGTTTGTTTTAAATTCATTTTAACATAGTAGTATGCCCCTGTTTCTGTTAATTTCAAATATAGTGCCACAAGAAGTAATCTATGCTTGCTCTAAGAATAAAGTAACTCGTGCTTTAATAAAACTACTTCAAATCTCCGACTACTTACAGCGACAACAAAAAACCCCATAAAACTTATTTTGAAAAGCTGTTGTTGAAAAGTAGTTGAAAAGGGAAATTGACATAAATCTTATACTAATCGATTAGGCCAGTGTGGTAAAGTATCCAGAACCTTCTTTCTAAGGAGAAGCTTATATCTAGCAGCGGACTGCTGAAGGCTGACAGGTAATAACTATCAATCCCTTTTTTCCCGTTATTGAACAATTTTACATTAATCATTTTGAGCCTAAAAATCTATATACGTATTAAATATACTAAGAGGCTTACGGTTTTTAATTGGATTATTAATGATAATCAAGGTACTTTAACATTCTGGCTGCTGCATTTTCACGCGTCAAATGCATCTGATTAACTGTGAACACATAACATCGGTTTCCGAAGTGACATTCCACAGAGTCGGTCCGGCTGCCAGCCTCCGCTGACATATACTTTATCACTTGAGTCGCTCGCTTAAATCAGTCATTATCCGTAATGACTCACGGTATTCAATTAAGAGACATTTGACACGTGCGGGTTATAACTACATAGCTATTCACGAAATTATTCACCGCATCAAAATTAAAATATTGTAGCAGCGTTCTTTGCCGAGATATGTACCAAAATGTAGGCCTATGATCGTTTTGTTCGTGTTTTGCTAATGGTAGAGAATGTACTGCTATGTAAGAAAAGACTAAGGGTTAGTTCAGTTCCTGATAAAATTTCAGATAGTTAAAGGGTATGTAATATGTACTACTAGACAGATAATAATTGCTGGTTATTAGACGGATGAGTTCATAATCATAAAAAGGTAGTAGAGCCACGCTGATTTCAGCACGAACGGGCCGGCTCGGTACTACCCTCGCACAAAAGATCAACGTAAAATGACAGCATGCCGTCGTTTTCCGTGACCGGAGGCCCAATGATGCAGAAGCATCACTGGGCGGCACTTGTGTGTGGGTCACCATGCTTGCATTGTCTGCATTCGCAAGGAGTATGGTGACCACCACTCTTGGATTCTGCTTAATATGCTTTCCATCAGACAGAGTCGAGTCATTTTGGCAGGGCCATACATACAAAGAAGTCTATCTGGAACTTTATCAGTAGGTGGTGAAACTATGCTAAATGTATTATTTTGTCATAGTAGGGCAAGATTAAGGTGTTCTCAATGAATAATCCAAGTAGAAAGCAGTCCCCGTAACTTAGAGCTACATTTACCTTTTTTTTGAGTATGTGATAAGAGTAATGCGAATGGCCCATGAACTTCACTAGTTTCTCGTGAATATCTATGCCAATTGTTATTGGGAAGTCAGTGCCGTTACAACCTTCGAATTCAGGTAGCCCTTAGGCTTGCGGAGCTCCCATGCCAGTCGCTCCGTAGAAAGACTGATTATCATTTTGAACCGTAATCAGTTGAACTAGTAGCCGACCAAAGATAATGTTGGGAAATTGATGACTTTTCCGAAGGAATCGCAATCAGGTGTATATGTTAATCAAACAGTGCCATCTAGTTATTACAAGGCAACTAAAATGTGTTGCCTTATTTTTACCTTACCCTTTACCTATAGATAAAGCTTTTTATGTCCGTACAAGATAAATGAAATACAGTCCCAATAACACACACTTTTTCATATTTCTTTTTTTGGATAACACACCTTTATTTTAAGAATCCATATCGGAACACGGCAAAAGCAATGCAATTAATATGATATTTCGACTTTAAACGCTCGACGATCCATCTCGTACTCGATCGTGGTTAAAACGTCCTTTAATTTCGATAAGCACAGGTTTGATTGATACGCTCTTTTGAAACATACCGAAAACACTAAACGTTACCCAATATTACCATACGTATAACAAATTACGTGACATTGTATAAAAAACCATAGACTAATTAGTATGAGCATGTTCGCGTAAGTAGATAATAAAAGCCATGAACTGATCGCCACCGATAAGTTGTGTAATAGTTTAAACTTGACATAGTAAGATTTGTATGGCAAAATATGAAGTGCTAAGGCACGCCATACCAAGACCCCCCGTGGTGCTAATACGATTACGACCCAAGCGATCGATTATCGCCTGAATCGATTGGTAATAAGCCAACGCTTTCACCGAGTATGAATGTCAACTCATAAGTATAAAGTCTGGATCAAAATATAATCCGAAACGAATGTTTGTATCGATTTAAAATCCTTTTAGTTACGGTTGGTTGTTTAAAGTACTTGTTTTGACTTACAAGTATTACATAATTAGCTTTTAAGAGAGTATCACCGTCTTTATGTCTACAGTGTTTGTAATAAACTGCCTTCTTTGAATTTCCATCAACGTTTATGTATAAAAATGTAGAATTTGCCAAGTATATTCATAAATCTGTTTTTTCGAGCGTTTTGGCGTAGCATTTAAAAAAAACCGGCCAAGTATTTCGTATCACTATATATAAAAACGGCAAAAATATCACGTTTTATGTATGGGAGCTCCCTTAAATATTTACTTTATTCTGTTAAAAACAGAATAAAATAAATATTTAAGGGGTGCCGCACCTCAAAAGAAAAAAACGGAACCCTTACAGTATCACTTTGTTGTCCGTCTGTCTGTCATGGATATTTTTTTCTCAGGAACGCTTGTAGGTATCAAGCTGAAATTCATATCAAATACTCAGGTCTACTGTCCCTTAAAGCTGTGAAAAAATTAAACTTCTAAGCCGACACAGTCAAAAGATACTGCCCTTTATGCTGCAAATCTTTGACACTCGCAAGGGATTCAAAACGTACAGGATACTTCCTGTCAACTCAGAATCTTGAATATACTCATAAATACTCAGAATACTCATAAATATATCAGAAATACTAAAATTACTGAAATTGAAAAAAGGAAAAATTGCAAAAACAAAAATTTTTAGAATCAAGGAAATTACCCTTTTTATGAGGGGTTTCATACAAGAGCAACAGGTAATCATCGTAGATTTATACAACTTGTAAGATATCACCATTAAACAAAAACATCTATTCATCGGCTGGATAGTGGGCCAAACGTAACAATTATTTTAATAGATGTAATTCCAACACGTTAAGATAAACGTGTGCACAGTTTACCTAGACAGGCAGATAGATGAACTCTAATGCCCTAATGTTGTGCTACGCTACATACCGATGCGAACCTTGATTAATAACTCATTCACGTGTCAAAAATATATGATCAATAATTATTATGTACTTATGTTACATGATTAACATCGTGTGCCTGTCATAATCATCTATATATACGCTTTTAATAAAAATGACTCTAAGAAGTCTAGAAAATCTAATATTTAAAAAAGTCGTGTCTCGAAATCCTCCAAAACGGCTTGATCGGTCGGTTATTTTTGGAGTCTGGGTGGCTCACTGATGTTTTTTGATTTGGCATAAAAAATACTTAAGAACCTTAAATTTTCACCTTTACACAACCACTCCAATACTAGAATCAATTTATACGGGCAAACAACATTTTGCAGGATAATCTAGTATATTTATAACTTAATTTTAAACAGGCAGTTTCAGAAAGTCATAAGTCACTGAATAACATATGTAATTTTGCAAATAATTTAACCAAATCTACCTAAAAATCTACAATTTTATTGAAATTGGCAAATATGGTGGGCGGTGGCTCAAATGACTATCTTACTCAACTTGGAGACATGGGTGAGCGTAAAAAAATTTTTTTTATGTTGCCCGTGCAAGAAGTCCCATGTATACAAACACTAGTTGTTGCTCGCGGCTCCGCCCGCGTATATGTCGGCTATCGCGGCAAATAGTAGCCTATGTGTTATTCTGATGTATAAGCTATATTACTGTAAAGTTTCATCCAAATCCGTTCAGTAAGTTTTTGCGTGAAAGAGTAACAAACATCCATCCATCCTTACAAACTTTCGCATTTATAATATAAGTAGGATTATATAATATAGAAAGAGTTTTTACTTAACTGTCATTATTTGAGT
Source organism: Spilosoma lubricipeda (assembly GCA_905220595.1). Classification (NCBI taxonomy): domain Eukaryota; kingdom Metazoa; phylum Arthropoda; class Insecta; order Lepidoptera; family Erebidae; genus Spilosoma; species Spilosoma lubricipeda. Next base: position 9,673,458 of record HG992295.1, read on the forward strand.
ATATTGGACCATTTACGGTCGCTCAAAAATTGCCATAGCGGACGGTATTTCACGTCCACACGGCGGGGTATTGGTAAAGTTTTCAACTAGCAATAATCGCACCTCGGATAAACCTCATCGGTTACGATATTGCCTCTGCGCAAAGTTAACTTTAATGTGAGCTCCGAGATAATTTATGCCAGCGGTGGTAACGAAACCATAGCGCGATTCTATTTTTGGCACAGCGCCATCTATCGCGGCTGAGAGAAACATACAGGAGAATGCGTTATCGAAGTTTGTGTAAACGAGATAAGTTTGATGACACTTACAAAATTCATATCTTAAAATATAATCTAAAATATGCAATGGCTTCTCTCTTCTGATGTTCTTCTCCTTTTTTTTTATTGGTGTTTCATTTTCGACTTTGGACTGGCAACTGTAGGTCCATGTAACTGCAGCTTCATGTGAGCATTGAAACATTAAATTTAAGAATCATGATGAATATTATTGAAATAGAGAAAAGCTAACCGCTATATACACTTTTAAATCCCATTTTTTGAGTGAATAAAAAGTTAACTTACCTCTATATAAAAACAATGATAAACCATTTTAATTGTCGGGAGCTGCAATAAAGGTATATTTTGGGGCACATCGAATGCTCATAGCTGCTAAAATAGTTGCACGTAGCCTTTTCTCAGCCCGTTTGTTGTGAATGGACAGCGGTCGAGTCACGAGCATGTATTGTGACGGTTTTTTGTAGGGGTCGTGATACTTTGCCTTCCGTGTCGGAGGTCGTCAGAAATGGGGTTTGTCCATTGGTGTTTTGTGTCGACATTTGGAATGAAATGCTTTGTCAAACAAGTTTTGTGAAGGGTGAGCGAAAGTGATTCAGAAGATGTAACTGTTTCTTTTCATTTTAAATCACGTTGTTAAATATAATGTGGTAAAAGTCCAAACTTAAAAATTTTGTTTAAAATATTTTTAATAATATATCTTACAAAGCTACACGTTCCTTTATACAGCCAGAACAATGTCATGTTGATTAATTAATTTCAGCTTCAGAGTCAAATTTATTGTGTTATGATAATGACAAGGACTATTCCATTTAAACAGTCAAACACGTATTCTAATATATTAATAATTTAATATTCTCCTAAAAGAATAGGTACGTGTCGACACACAATGGAAAACGCCAGGTCGTTGGTCGATGGCGGGCGTGACCTGATGCGCTCGAACGGTCGCGATGAAACCTCCTTCCAGTTCTTCAATGAAAAGCCAGATGCTACAATTACCTCCCTTTTACATAAAGCCGAATTTATAAAAAGTTTTTGGAATCACTCAACAGTCGGCTGATATTTTGATTGTTGTCTTTACCGTGGAATCACGACTTTTTAATCGAAAAAAAGTACGAATCAATTATTTGTTCTGTGTATTTTAGAGAGAAGTGTTTCTGGATAGAAATTATTTATGGACAGTTTTGGATATTGCACGATTGATTCGTTGGAGTGATTTCACAATTTCAATCATTGTCACGAATTGAACTCCTGTTGGTTTTGATATTCATTGAACAAATAAATATTTCATTTGTAAGATGTTCTACCAATATTTTCATTGTATATTTCATTAGATTCTCAAAGAATGGATGCGTTAGAATTCGTTTGTGTTGCTATTTTTTAACTTCATTATCCATATTTATAGGCCAATATCGATATCGATATTGGCCTATAAATATGTTTTAATATTTTATATAAGTTAATGTATATATAGATGGTAAGATAATTATATAGTGTGTGGATATGTATATGTATGTATGTGAGTATAAATATATAAATACTTATAAGATTTAGGTATAAGTTTATTTATAAGGTTATAATATAATAATTTACACAAATGTGCATGTGTATTTAAGTGTAGTAGGTAGGTAGCCTACAAATGTTTTATTTCAAGTTTGCCACAGTAGAGGCATCAATATGTTTAATACTTTATTTTCATGTTCAATCATGTAAAGCGCTTCCTTGACAAACACAGTAGGTACTTACTTAAATAAGTAAAAGTATTCTAACTAATAAGCAGAGAGAGAAGAAAGGGACATTTTATGTAAGACGGGTATCTACATTGATGTCAACCTTAAAATTTGTCTATCCGTCATAATTCTGTCAGAAAAGACGAAAACCGCCGTAGTTTGGACATCGCGGTACTAACAAATGTATATTAAACAAAGACAATTGTAATCGTAACAGATACCCGTCAGATACCAATCATCCTTCAGCGCAATCTCGTCCATACAATATCATTAATCTGGCACTCTAGTTCGGAGACAATGGCTTCAAATGAGATCATTTACTCTGGCGCAACCGTTGAGCTTTTGTTTTATAATAATATGTTTAATGTTATGAACTAAATGATTCGATTCAGCTGCGATTTGTCGTAATATGCTTAATTGATTTCTGTTAGGTCCGAATCAGATCAACTTAAGTGCTTTAGACAAAATCTGTTGTAATGGTTATTACTAGACAATTGTTTTATAGTTATAAGATATTTACAAAGGAATTTTATAACTATATTCATGACTAGCTGAACCCCGCGGTGTTACCCGCGGTTATTGTTGTACCGCGAGTAACGCCGCGCGACAAGGTTAGTCTAAAAAAAGTAGCCTAAGTTACTCTCGGGATCATCAGCTACCTGCCAGTGAAAGTCCCGTCAAAATCCGTCCAGCCGTTCCAGAGATTATCCGGAACAAACAGACAGACAGGCAGACAAAAATTTTTTTAACTACATTTTTGGTATATGTACCGTGTATACATACATATGCATTTAGTAAAAAGCGGTTATTTTAATATTACAAACAGACACTCCAATTTTATTTATTTGTATAGATATTAATTATTGCTTCCTTTTCGAGAATGCTAAAAACCCATAAAAGGCATTCGGTTGACAAATTAAAAAGATTAAGATTAACAGCTTTAATTTTATTTTGTAATAAAATATGTGTAATTATTTATTCGTAGGTATTAGGTATTTATGAAAACAAAACACATATAATATCAATGGACCTATCACCCCTAATTCTGGGTTGCAACGTGAAATTAAAGTTAACCACAAAATTAAACTCTACACACTTCCATCTTTCTATAGAAAAATAAATAAATATTCATATTATTCTTACAAAAAACATGGCAATCCGAATAATTTGTATAAGATCATCATCAATCATCATTGAGCTGCAATTGTCAAGTACTAGGTACATTTTACAAGCGTTAGTGGATTTCTTGAACGTGTGAATCGTTTCCAATTTCCTCGTAACCATTACATTAGTAAATCATACAATAATGACAATCGGGTTAAGATACTATTTATTCGCTGTAGTCTCAATATTGTTTAATGCGAGTGAATTATTGCTAATTGAATTTGGAAATACTTGAGTCACTTCGTGTATATTGTGTCTATAGAATGTTAAATAATAACCTATTGTATCCGCAAAATCATTTATGTTAGCAAAAAGTTAAGGTCTATTCTGTTTTGATTCAGTGATGCCTTAACCATTTTTTTTCTCGACTAAAGAAGTAAGCTCTTAAGGACAACAGTAGTGAAAAAAAAAACAGAAAGACAATTTCAAAAACGAGGATTAGTAGGTCGAAATCTATTTTTAATGAGAGATCATGAGATCTAACAGTGGACTTTAAAACTGTGACTGCCTCGTTGGTCTCTCGGTTGGCGTGTGCGACTGCTGATCGTGAGGTCTACAAATATCTACAAATATTTGTTTCGGAGTTTGGGTGTTTTCTATGTATACTATGTATGTATTTACAAAAAAAAAAGTATATATGTATTTGTATCATTTGTCTAGTACCCATAACACAAGCTCTGCTTAGCTTGGGACTAGATGGCGTTGTGTGATAGATGTCCGAAATATTTATTTATTTAAAGGTTATTGTTGTGAGTTGTGATATAATGTGATTTTTCTTTTCAATGAAAATTTCATTGTTTATATCTGTATGAGCATACATTCTTTATCTTATACTAGCTGACCCACGCAACCTCGTTTGCGTCTGCTTTTGCTCGTACTGTGATAATTTTTCCCCGTTTTTGAAACATTCTCCATTGGTGTTCCGCTCTTATTGGTCTTAGCGTGAATAGCCTATAGCCTTCCTCGATAAATGTACTATCCAACACTGAAAGAGTTGTTCAAATCGGACCAGAGCTACCTGAGATTAGCGCGTTCAAACAAACAAACTCTTCAGCTTTATAATATTAGTATAGATACTCTTAGTGTTAATGATGTATATATCGTAACAATGTATTATTATTTTACTATATCTACACTTTTTTGTTGAACATGTCAATGCGTAGTGAGATTATGCAAATTTTGTAAGAAAAAAAAAGAAAAAATCAGAAAAAAAGGATTGAAAGCTCTTGGTGTTTTTTTTTTCATTACTAGTATAGTCATCCCTTGTTAGAGTTAGTGTTACATTGGTGTGGACAAATTAAGCAGGTGCTTTCATTAAAGTATAAAAATTTCGTTCTATTACCAAGGATCTTGGAAACTAGTTAATTTATTCGAGCTTTATGGTAAGCACATTATCATTTAAAAATATTGTATTTTACTGCAGATGTAACTATTAATGCTATCATAATTTTCATCGACAGCTCATCGCATCGTCTCTTCTTAGAAAGGAGTTCTGGCCTTAGTACGCCAATTGTGTAGTTACTACGCGGGTCAGATAGTTAGGAGTTTGGCTTGTTTTAAGTTGCAGTTTCATAATATTGCAAAGATATTTTGACAGCGCACCAAGTCACTTAAACCAGTTACAAAATAACAAAATGATTGGCACATTTTTGCAAAAAAAGCTTTACGGCTAATTATCGCATAATATTTAACTTCACGCAATACTTTTTAATACTTGGGCAATGTTCGTATGCATGACTGAAGTGTCAGAGCGACACATTTCAATTACAGATACCAAAGCTTTATCCGTATGAACGCTATCAGTTACTGCAAGTCATAAGACTTCGGTTGAGTAAGTGTACAGTAAATTATGTGGAACCTTGTCAAAATAAGAAAACATTAAGAGCACTGCACAAATTGAATGTCATAATTATTTCGAAGATTCTTTCATCTTTATGCGCTGTATGATATCATTATGAAAATACCTAGGAATCAAATTAGTTGCCAAATGATTTATCATAGTTTCAATATTTGGGCTAGTTTGATTTTTGCATTACTTAACGTGCCATTTATTTGTGTAACAGAAGGTAGCAGTGTAGACAAGCTAATAAATAACTTTAAAACCCCCTGCGCCAGCCCCTAATCGAGTAATCATACGCCGAAAATGCCTTACATGATTTTGAAAAAGAGCTCTTACACTGCTGGACTGATATTAACCAAACATAGCTAAGAACCACCGCAAGGAAACTGGCTTTCAAATGAAAAAAAAACCGCATCGAAATCGGTCCATCTGTTTAAGAGCCACGATGCTATAGACACAGACACACAGGCAGCCATCAAATTCAAACTTATAACACCCCTCTTTTTGCGTCAGGGGTTCAAAATAGCTCTTATGTATTGTATGTTTATACAATTTTGTAGAAAGTTTCATGTTCTGGTTTTTATTTCAAATAAATGAGCTTCTAATCTTATCAACACATTATTGTTATAAACAGTGCCACAGGTGTTACTGGTGTAAACTTAATTTTATTTTTAACCGACTGCTAAAATGGAGTTCTCAATTCGACCGTATATATTTATATTTATATATGGATGGATGTTTGTTACTCTTTCACGGAAAAACTACTGAACGGATTTGCCGCGATAACGGACATATACGCGGGCGGAGCCGCGGGCAACAACTAGTACACACAAAAGCCTGTAAACGCCATAAATATAGGTTATACACACAAACATAATCTCAAGAACATGTTTGCTGTCTAAGACAAGAGTAAGTTCTAGCCGTATAAGTTTATAACATAGACCATACTCCAAGTATAGACAATAGAGCGTGCGGTTAGTAGATCGGGGTCAGGGCGGGTCACGAACTGACGGTCCCACCAGTTTTGGGGTCACAACGCTACCATGTCTCCGTCTCTAAGTTTCACTTACTTAGGGTTGTTATAACACTCCATTGGACTGTTGTTTCCTAAAATAATATTGGATAAGATTGGATTAATTTCACAGTAAAAATATTTTTTTTACAAAAATAAAACCGACTTCAAGGTTTGACTCGATTTCTCTTGGATGCCATCATCAGATCTTAGTGTCCTTCACGGTACCACCGTTGGGATATCTTCATTCCATTAAAAAAAAAGAATCATCAAAATCGGTTCATAAACGACGAAGTTATCCGCGAACACATAAAAAAATCGGTGCAGCGGTTTAGCCGTGAAAGCCAAACAGCCAGACAAAGTTACTTTCGAATTTATATTAGTATATGGAGTATAGAAGTTATGTATATGGAGTATAGTGTAGTTTATAGATGTATTACACACATACACAGAACAAATTACAGTGCTCATCACAAAATCACAATTATTTCTCTTGGGTAGGAATTGAACTAACGACTAAAATCTTTACTAAAATATTTACACTTCAAGGATTTCTCTTTATTATTTTGAGTGCTTGGTAAATAACGCTATTCTGTAAAAAGCTTATGCTTGCATTGTTTGGTTAGAATTAATAGAAATTGATTAGATTTTCTTATAACCTATGTTATAAAATTACCTATGTACAGGACGGTAACAAGCTGAATGAGCCTATATAGTAGGACCAGAAAATGATGCCTATAAAAGTGTAGGTAATACATCTCTGCCTATATTGGAATACAGGCGTGACTACAAAAATCCTTTGTTGTTGTTGTTCTTACTTTACTGTTAAGGTGAATTACTTTGCGCACGATCTGCTTTACAAACCGATACTAACTGGCAAAAGTCTTACAAAGTTGCACAATTGAAGAAAGCGTACAACCTTTTCAGTAAAATATTCAATAAATGAATGTTTTCACTTGATTGCAATTATTCTATTCTGATATTTTTTTGTTTTTTTTTTATTATAATATTAACATTATATTTTTTTATTTTTTTTAATATCTCGGACATCTAAACACACAACGCCATCTAGTCCCAAGATAAGCAGAGCTTGTGTTATGGGGTACTAGACAACTGATACAAATACATATATACTGTTTTTTTTTGTAAATACATACATATTATAGATAGAACACACCCAAACTCCGAAACAAAGATTTGTAGATCATACAAACATTTGGTCCGACGCGGGAATCGAACCCGAGACCTCATGATCAGCAGTCGCTCACGCCAACCGCGAGACCAACGAGGCAGTCATCAGTCATATTGGTTTTGAATGGTATTGGATTAGAATAAATATTACCTAATAAACGAATCATACCATTCAAAATCAATAACACCTTATAACTATTAATCCGTTAATCTCATTGACTGGCCTGGAGTGGTAAAATTATGATGAGGAATATAAGTAAGCATACCTCAGAAGGCAAGCATATTGTCATCAATCGAGCAAACAAAGTTAATATCTTGGATAAGGATTTTGAAAACATATGCTAGAGAAAGGCAGATAAGAACTAGAAGGTACGGGCAAAGGTAAAAATGTAGAATATAAAGAATGGTTTCATAGAGCAAGTGAGGGTAGCAACCTGTAAGGGCTTATGCATATGGCGTATTTTCAATACTAATACGATGTGCGTGTCTGGTATAAGATATAAGGATTACGCCTGCGTATGAATCACGTTTAAATCGCGTTTTCAGCGCGTTGTTGTATGGTCAGACCTTTAATTGTTTTTGCTGGTGAATCTGAGCACTACACTTAAGAGTACTAGCGTGTTGAAACTTATATTAACTTAGTCAAAAGAGTATTTCGATAGTAAGACAATCTGTATGTCATTTATTTGTATTTATATTACAACTATCTGAATCCCGCGGTGTTACCCGCGGTTATTGTTGTATATACTGTAACTTAGGCTAATTTATATATATATACATATATAAATTAGCCTAAGTTACTCCTTATATCATCTGCTACCTATCAGTGAAAGTCCTGTCAAAATCGGTCCAGCCATTCCAGAGATTACCAGAGAACAAACAGACAGACAGACGGACAGACAGACAAACATTGTATACAATGCTATTTTGGTACATATGCATTTAGTAAAAAGTGCTTATTGTAATATTACAAACTGACACTACAATTTTATTTATTTGTATAGGCAATACGTCTGGTGACGGATTAACAATACGGAGTACCTATTCATACCTTGGATGTAAGATCCGGCCAAAAAAGCTAACTACGCAGGACAACAGCGATGTAAAGTAAAAGAAAACTTGATACAAGTCCTGTAGGTACAAACTCGACTGGCTAGCGTAGCATTGTAGGCCTAATTCATTCATTATGACTGCCTCGGTGGCGCAGTGGTAGCGTACGCGACTGCTGTTCTTGAGGTCTCGGGTTCGATTCCCGGGTCGGACCAAATGTTTGTATGATCTACAAATATTTGTTTCGGAGTTTGGGTGTTTTCTATATATAATATGTATGTATTTACAATAAAAAAGGTATATATGTATTTATATCAGTTGTTCTAGTACCTATAACACAAGTTCTGCTTAGCTTGGGACTAGACGACGTTGTGTGTTAGATGTCCGAAATATTTATTTATTTATTATATAACACTAACTTTTTTAGCTGAAAAGGTTATTGTTGTGATATGATTTGATTTTTTTTTTCAATGAAAATTTTATTGTTTATATCTGTATAAGCATACATTCTTTATCTTATACAAGCTGACCCACGCAACGTCGTTTACGTCTCTTGTAGCGTAATTATTTTCCACCGTTTTTAAAACATTCTTCATTGGTGCTCCGCTCCTATTGCGTCTTAGCGTGATGATATATAGCCTTCCTCGATAATTGTACTAGTCAACACTGAAAGATTTTTAAATCGGACTAGTGGTTCCTGAGATTAGCGCGTTCAAACCAACAAACAAACTCTTCAGCTTTATAATATTATATATAGTATAGATATTTAAATAACTCTCTCACATATTTCAATCATATTGAATGTATGCTTAACATTAAAATTAAACAGTGTTTTTGTTTCTTTATGTAATCCCCACAAAAGTTTTACTACATGTCGTTATTGTAGTTTGTTATTATATATATAACTTTTGAATAAATAGTTATTTTCTACATAGTAAAGCTTGTAAATAAATTATTACTTTAAAAGGAAATCACATTCGGCCAATGCAATATTTTATTGCATGTGTTTATTAATGGCATTGTACATAATCTAGATCTAACCGTTCTTAACTAGCAAGTAATATATCAAAACTATCCTAATTAAGTCGTTTACTTACAAATAGAACAATTACACAATGATAACATAAACGACGCATTTATTAATGACATTATTTAATTAATCAGTTATAAGTACCGTAATAAATTGCTAGGTGCAACAATTCTGAAACAAATTTACTAAATAGAAAATTATATTTATATATTCATATCTGTTATCCAGGAGAAGGTAGATGGTGCTCTATGTTAGAGGTCGCATTTGACGAGAACAGACAGACATTTCGAGATTACAAATAAACGTTTGCTCTTAAGCTTAGAGACATATCAGTTTAAAATTTCTCTATGCGAGGAATCGGCAAGTTCGCGTATGAAAAAGTTCATGTTGATTCGATGAACTAGCAAATAAACATTAATTTTATAATAATAATTACAAACAATTAAACCCTGACCTGCTCGAACTATTGCTTACACTCTACAGTTGTTACGTATAATATTTACCTCCACTGCATTTCTTTAGAAAAGTTAGGCAGCAGCAACACTTAAAACATTTCTTTTTATTTTAAAAAGGGCTAGCGGAGTTGTAACAGGAGCAAGAGCAATGTTCCCCTTACAGGACAACACGTACTGTCCTTGGAAGGCCGCTTTAGAGTGGTTGATAAACCCTCTCCGTTCCTTTTTATGCCGAGCAGTAAAACCCGTAACTCACTATCAGCGCACATGTTTCCTTCCGTCTACGAGCAATTCAAGCGGGGCGTGAAAAATAATTTCACTGTGCCGCCATAGTAAAGGTCATATGCTGCATTGTCCGTATCAGTGAGGATGGTCACCACCACTACTGGTGGGTTTAGTCATGGTTTCAATCAGGCTCAGTAGAATCATTTTGGCAGCATATTTATATAAAAGTGTGAACGTTCTAATGGATTTATAAAGGTTTCCATGAACTGTGTGCCAATTTCATTCATGCCTTTAAAAGTCCATTGCTGGAGATAAGCATCTCTTTATAAAGGAGTTTTCGGCTTACTATACAACGCTGACTAGGGTTTGTTTCAAGGTTTCCTTCTTTTTGAAGGGCTTCTTTTTGTCAATTCAGTAATATAACAATATTGTCCACGGATATAGATACATCGACCTACAGATGTTCCTGAGCTTTTTAGAGATGATATGACTTAATTGACTTAAGGTCCTATGTCCCCTAGTCCTAGTATCCACAGTGCATCGCCATCCCGTTCTGTCTTGAGCGTCTCGCTTGATTTCGCTTCAGGTCCTGCCAATGGCCTTCGCTTCATCGATGATAGTTCGCCGCCAGGTTTGTTTCGGACGACCGCGCTTGCGTTTTCCTTGGGGATTCCAGTCTAGGGCTTTCCTCGGGATGTGGTTGAAATCTCTGCGGAGGGTGTGGCCTATCCAGACCCATTTGCGTCGTTTGATCTCTTGATCGATCGGGACTTCATCGCAACGATCCCACAAGTTAGCGTTGGATATTCACAGATGATATACTATCAGAGAATTGGTTAAACGCAGTAAGTATAGAAACAAATGTTATACTAAACAGTTAATAAAAAAAAAATCTTTTGATTAATTTAATTACTCAATAACAAGTTAATCAGAGTGCGGTTAAACACCTCCAATCTACGCCTACAATGTTTCAAAGCTCGGCATTTCGTCAATACAAAGACTTTCATATCGTGATCCTTGTATTAATAGCTGGTTTAATTTCTATCCGGTCCACGAATGCCATTGTTTAACTATGGACCAACGATCAATCACAATTACGGATGTGGGGCTTAATCATATTTATTCAATTAATTAATTTCAATGGGCTCAAGGTGAATGGTGTTGTTCGTGTGGGGCTTACAATCGTAATTTTTTGGTTTTAGTTTTGTATGAAATATCGATTAATTTGTGTAAAATAAAGGCATTGGAACTTTTTAGAGGCGACTGCTTGAGCTTACTACGATTAATCATTTAAAAAGATAATTGGAAATAATTGAACTTTTGCATGCGGAATTAATAAAAGGGACTACTCGTTAGTAATATTCTAACTATTTTTTTACCTAAGAATTTTTACATAAAAAAATGTCTCCCGTAATAATAATGAAAACTCTTACATGATGTAATAAGAAAGTGAAGTGCGAAATTCAATAGGCACTTGTAAATTTATCTGAAGGTTTTTGCCTACTAAAGTTGTTTTAGCAACACTATATACCCTACATACCAACAGTATATACCAACTTTGGTAGTTGATAGTTTTTTCAGTGAAGAATATGCTTTTTTAACTGGCTTAGCACAAACTTATAAATAGTTAACTTTACACAGCACATTAAATTAGACGCATAAATTACTTTTAACATACACCCCTTGTAAGTGTGAGCGTCCGAGTGACAGCTAACAAAACGTAACAAAATGTCACATAGAGAAAATAAATCGAGGTGGAAAATAAAGCGTTTCGCCCGTGTCCCCGTTTCGAGGCGGGCTGTGCGCGCGCTGTTTGCTACACCACCATCTTGATACGGTTTCGCGTTCGTGGGAACACTCCTCTCCGGCGCGCTAATTTATTACCTAGCGTTGAACTACATGCGACTGACGACTCTATCCCGCCTGCCATGGCTAAACCTCGTAAATTCACATCGCAAATGAACCAAGCCGAAATACTGAGCTGTCAAACGATGCTACGTTATGGATTGTCTTTAACACTTGCTATGGTTTCAACATTCAACAAGAAGTTTGTACAATGTTCTTGTAATAATTGTTAGCATTAAAAATGTACAGTTTTTCATATTGAATAGAAAACGCATGCTTATATTGTACAATTTCATAGAGACGTGTGTCGTGTTGATTGTATAAAAAGGTACAAAGGTCCTAGAAAGATCGAAGATTTTGGACTATGAGTTAGTTAAGATATTAACGACAGTAGCAAATGCTTTACGCAGTTTTAATATAGGGTCAATCAGGTCTGGATGTAGCTGTGCATCAATATCTCACATTGTAAGTCAATAGGTTAACATAAAGGTTAACGATACTGTTGACGGTTGGTGACACAGTAAAAACGCTGAAATGTGTAAGTTAGATGTAACATATTTCCAAGTTGAATAAGACTGAGGTGCTACTTGATATTTGAGTTCTCTATTGAGATATTTAGATGTAACAACAAAGTTAACGTAATTTTGTGGTTAGGTTAGGTTAGGTTATGTCTCTGTGCGGGCTGGCGCCGGGAGGGGTCCGGAGGTCGTAACACAGCAGTTCCCGGATCTCTCCCTCTCTCAGGCGCAGAGTTGGCACACCGTGTGGTTTTAGTCGGTTCGATTCCGACACACCGCCCCGCCGCCGCAAACCCCGGCGGGGTGACGGCCCGAGGGGGTTTCCACACGTTAAAAAAAAAAAAAAAAAAAAAAAAGGTTATGTCGCGACTCCCCCCAATGTATCCCTACGTTGTCGTCGTGGTGGGGCTTGCGTGGGTCGATGATCTCTGGGGCTATGCCGGTAGAGCCACTCATGCCGGATAGGCCCAGAAGGAGACTCCAGACTAAATGGGATACCAGACGGAGTCTGTCGAGACTGCCGAGATGGGCACTCCAAACGTCTCTCTGCTTTAGCAGAAAGCGTATTGGAGTGCGACTAGAGGGCGAGCTCGGTGAGCACTCACCCTGCCTCCGAGCGGGCAACATAGGAGTTAGTCCTGTGTTGCCCTCGCCACTACAACGTAATCCCAGTAGGTACGTCGAGTTAGGTCAGTGTCTGACTCGACTGGGACCGTGGGTCTTGGCTTAACCGCCCGGACCGCGAGGAAGAAAACCTCTATAAAAAATTACCCCGAATCCCGTGTTCTGGTGTGTGACCAGGGGATGCATGGCTGATGGGTAGTTCAGTCGCAAGCACACCCCCAGCCAGGGACCTGCGGACCCCTCGGTTGGGCACAAATTTACGCTTGCCCGGGTATTGGGGATCTCTGCCCGGGTGGACCGTTAGTTCTCCCCGACTCGTGGGATATGATATGGAGTTGAACAAAGATAAAAACATAAACATAAACACAAAAACGGAAAATCTAACGAACACTGGCGAACACAAAGGAAATGATATTGCAAATAAAAGGAAGGGAAGGCGGAACGCCAAGGGGCAGTTCCGGAGGGCGGACGACTCGTCTACCGAGGAGGAGTCCGCGTCCGGGACGCCTATGGCGGCGGGGCTCCCAGTAGTCAGTCGGACTGCTGGGAGCCGAAGAACCTCGGAGCGTACGCGTTCCCGGTCCACCCACTCGTCGGAGGGCGCGAGTGGGATGGACTTGGAGTTTACGGATACCCGTAAACGCGTACGCTCAAACGATGGAGGCAGTGACGCCTCAGAAATGTTGCCGCCGAAGATCGCGAGCAGCCATAGGGGGCGCTCGCGAACCCCGGTGCCGGGCCCGTCAGGTTCCGCCTTTTGCAAGGCGGAATCGTACAGACGGGCCAGGGCGGAAGGTGAGACGCAAGCGGAGGAGGAGATCTCGGGTCTCCTGCAGAAGATCGGGGAGCCGGTGGACGGGGACTCAGTGCCCCAGACGTCGGCTTCCTTGCAGGAGAGGGCGGACGCGGCGGTGGCCATCATACATAAGGTGGCCACCAAGTCCGTCAACCTTAAGGGCTCCTTCGTGAGGGCCCTTAAGGACTCCTCCTCCGCTGTGGCGGGGGTCGTAGGGACCCTGATCGGGGATATGGCTCGCCTCCAGGCAGCCAACGATCGCCTGACGGGGCAGGTGGCTGAGCTGAGCGCTCAATTCGCCCAATTCCGGGCGGAGCGTCCTGGGTGCGAGGCCCCAGCCCCAGCCCCGTCTGCGTCGCGGCCGGCTCCATCTGCGCCGCGGGCGGCCCCGGCTGCGTCGCGGGCGGCTCCGTCTGCGCCGCGGGCGGCTCCGCCTGCGTCGCTGCCGGCGCCGGCTGCGCCGCGGTCGACCCCCACTGTCCCTGAGGAATCTGATGCTTTAATGCAGCAGATCCTCATCGCAGTGGGGAATCTAGTGGACGGCCGCTTGGCCGGCCTGGAGGCTAGGCTGCCCCCGGCCCCTGTCGTTCGGCCGCCGCTCGCGCCCCCGAGGCCGAAGGTCTTTCCGGCGCCGGCGCCGCTCCCCGTAGTGGGTGGCCGCGTCACCTACGCGGCGGCGACGTCGGTGCCGGCTCCTTCGGCTGCCCAAAGGGCACGACCGGGGGCCAAAGCGGCGGCACCGAAGGTGACGCCTAAGGCGGCAGCACCGAAGGTGACGCCTAAGGCGGCACCCAAAAAGACGGTGCCGAAACAGACGGTGGTGAATACTGGAGCGGAGTTCCCTCCGCTCCCCACTCCAACCGCTGGACCTGGACCCTCCACTTCTGCCCCCTCCAATGAGGGTTGGCAGGTGGTTGGCGGGTCCAAAAAGTCCCGGAAGCGGGCCAAGAAGGCTGCCCAGAAGGCGGCCTCCGGCCCGCAGTCGCCGCCGGTGGCAAAGGCCGCCGCTAAGAAGCCGCGGAAATTGCAGGCACCAAAGACCGCGGCGGTAGTGGTGACCGTGTCACCGGAGGCGGCTGAAGGCGGGATGTCCTACGCGGCCCTTTTTAAAAGGGCCCGGGCCAGTCTCGCCTCTTTCGGGACGCCAGGGGTGAGATTGCGCCTCGCCCAGACGGGGGCCAGAGTCCTGGAATTCCCCGGGGCTGAAGGCGCAAAATCGGCAGACGCATTTGCCGAGAAGCTCCGAGAAATGTTCTCGGAGGCGGATGGTGTGAGGATCGCCAGGCCTGTGAAGTGCGCGGAACTGCGCATTTCGGGCCTGGACGATTCCGTCACGGCCGACGATGTCCGCGTTGCAGTTCAGGAGAGGACGAGCTGCAGCGCGGATAGCATTAGGGTCGGTACCATCCGCCCTGGTCCGGGGGGCCTTGGCGCGGTATGGCTCAGCTGCCCAGTGGCGGCAGCCAAAGTGCTGGGAGATGCCGGCAGGCTGCTCGTCGGCTTCGTCAGCGCCAGGATTACGGTCCTGGCGGCGAGGCCGATGAGGTGTTTCAAATGCCTGTCGGCGGGCCATACTCGCGTCAAGTGCAGCAGTTGCTTCGACTGCAGCGGACTTTGTTTCCGTTGCGGTCTGGCGGGGCACAGGGCGGCGGAGTGTTCTGCCGCCCCTCACTGCCCCATCTGTGCGGCGGGCAATAAGCCCGCCAATCATCAGATGGGGCAGGGAGGCTGCAAGCCCCCTCGGGCTACTCAAGCTTCTCGGCAAGCGTCGGGGGTCAGCCAGTCGACCCAGGCTGCCTCCGGCGTAGCTAATGCGTCTACGCCGACGCCCATGGAGGAGGCTGTAGAAGCGATCCAGTAATGGATCGATTCTCCAGCCTCCTGGTCCAGACGAACCTGAACCACTGCGCCGCGGCGCAGGATCTCTTCCTGCAAACCGTGGCGCAGTGGTCAATAGGTGTTGCCGTGGTCGCGGAGCCATACTTTGTCCCTTCCCGTCCGAATTGGATGGGTGACCGGGATGGCTCCGTGGCAGTCGTCGGCTCCGCGGCGGCTCATTCCCCGCCCTTGTCACTAAGAGACAAGGGTACGGGATATGTTGCCGCCGACTGGGGGGGTATCACCGTTTACGGTGTATACTTCTCCCCTAATCGGAGCCTGAGCGACTTCGAGGTCTTCCTCAACAACTTGGAGGCCTCGATACGGCGACTAGGGTCTGGGCACGTCCTCGTGCTGGGGGACTTCAACGCAAAGTCCATTGCGTGGGGGTCTCCCGGGACGGACGCCAGGGGCGAAGCCGTAGTGGAGTGGGCGGCTTCGGTGGGCCTCTGTTTGCTGAACAGAGGCTCCACCAACACGTGCGTGCGACAGCAGGGGGGGTCGATAGTGGACCTCTCGTTCGCTACCCCCGCTGTCGCCGCACGGGTAAGGAACTGGTGTGTCCTGGAAGAGGTCGAGACGCTCTCGGATCATTTGTACATCCGATTTGAGCTCTCCCGGTCCCAGGGCCCCAGTAGGGGTCACGTGGCGCGGCAAATGTCCCACTTTCCGCGGTGGGCAGTCGCCAAGCTCGACAGGGACCTGCTGGAGGAGGCGGCCATCGTTCATTCGTGGCTGTCTCCGCAGGCTCCGGCCGGGGAGGTCGACGTGGACGTGGGGGCTGGCCGTTTTCGCGATGCGCTTGCGCAGATTTGCGATACGGCCATGCCCCGCATCCGGACTCGTCGGCCTCCTCGGAAGGAGGTCTACTGGTGGTCCCGGGAGTTGGCGGACCTCCGTGCGGCGTGTACTCGTGCCCGGAGGTCCTACACCCGCAGCAGGCGACGTCACCGTGGAGACGGTGGCGGGGACCAGCTTCACGAGGAGTACCGCGAGACGCGGAAAACTCTGAAGCTGGCCATTTGCCGCGCCAAAGAGGTGAAACGAGAGGAAATGCTGGAGAGTCTCGATCGTGACCCCTGGGGTCGCCCTTATCGTGCGGTGCGTCAAAAGCTCCGCACGCCGGGCCCCCCCCTTACCGAGACTCTCCAGCCCAGCTTCCTGCAGGAAGTGGTCGAGGGCCTATTCCCGCAGCGGGCGGAGCACACGCCCCCGTCGATGGCCTACCCGGCCAGGGACGACGGGGACGAGGTTCCGCCCGTGAGGGAATCGGAGGTAGGGGCGGCGGTTCTGAGAATCCGTTCGAAGAACACCGCCCCCGGGCCGGACGGGGTACCTGCCCGAGTTCTGGCCCGAACCCTCGACCATATGTCGGACCGCCTCAGGGAAGTGCTGGACGCCAGCCTGGCGTCCGGTCGCTTCCCTGAGTGCTGGAAAGGCGGGAAGCTGGTCCTTTTGAGGAAGCCGGGACGGCCTGCCGATTCGGTCACGGCCTATAGGCCCATCGTGTTGCTGGACGAGGCGGGCAAACTTTTTGAGAGGATTCTCTCTGCCCGCATCGTCCAGCATCTCAGCGAGGTGGGGCCCGACCTGTCGGACGCCCAATTCGGGTTCCGAGAGGGGCGTTCGACGGTCGATGCCGTGATGCGCCTTAGGGCCGTGACCGAAGAGGCTGTGAGCTGTGGCGGCGTGCTGTTGGCGGTGTCTTTGGACATCGCCAACGCATTCAACAGTCTGCCATTTAGCTGCATCGGGGAAGCACTCCAATATCACGGGGTGCCAGAGTACCTGAGGCGGCTAGTGGCAGACTATTTGAGGGAGCGTACCGTCATGTACGAGGACCGAGAGGGCGTCTTGAGACGGCGGCCCATGTCGTGCGGCGTTCCACAGGGGTCTGTCCTTGGACCACTCCTGTGGAACGTGGGGTACGACTGGGTCTTGCGGGAACGTCTCCCCCCCGGGCTGGGCGTAATTTGTTACGCCGATGACACTTTGGTCACAGCTCGGGGGGCAAACTTCCAGGAGGCGGCGCGCCTGGCCACCGAGGGTGTTTCTCTGGTGGTCGGGCGCATCGAGGCGCTGGGCTTGCGGGTGGCCCTGGACAAGACGGAGGCCCTGTTGTTCCATGGGCCCCGTCGTGGTCCACCCCCCGGCGCCTCGATAGAGGTCAACTCGGTCCTCGTACCGGTTCGGGCCCAGATGAAATATCTGGGTCTGATCCTGGACGGTAGGTGGCTCTTCGACGAGCACTTCCGACAGCTTGGTCCGAAGCTGGTCGACGCTGCCTCTGCCCTTGGGCGATTATTGCCCAACTTGGGCGGAGCCAGCGTCGCAACGCGACTCCTGTACACGGGGGTGGTCCGGTCAATGGCGCTGTACGGCGCACCGGTGTGGGTGGCGGCTCTGACCGCCCTCAACAAGGCCCGCCTCTGGCGGCCTCAGAGGGTATTGGCGGTCAGAGCCATACGCGGATACCGCACGGTGTCGACCGAGGCGGCGTGCGCGTTGGCCGGAACACCCCCGTGGGATTTGGAGGCGGAAGTGCTCGCCGAAGTTTATCGACGGGTGGCTTCTTTCCGGGCGGAGTGTGGCATTCGCCCCCCGCCCGAGGAGGTACGCGAGTGGCGTGAAGCCGCCCGTCGAGCCACGATGGCTCGCTGGTCGCTCCGGCTGGAGACTCCACGCGCTGGCTTTGCCGCCGTGGAGGCGCTCCAGCCGGTCATCCACGAGTGGGCAGGGCGGCAGCACGGGACCCTTTCCTTCCGACTGACGCAGGTGCTTTCCGGACACGGATGCTTCGGGAAGTACCTGCACTCGGTCGCACGGAGGGAACTGAGTCCCGCCTGCCACCACTGCGACTGCAGTGAGGACTCGGCCCAGCACACGCTGGCGGCATGCCCCGCATGGGCGTCGCAGCGCCGGGCCCTCACTGCAGTCATCGGAGGGGATCTCTCGCTACCGGCCGTCATCCGCTCCATGGCCGGTAGCGACAGCAATTTTACCGCGGTCGCCACCTTCTGCGAACACGTCATCTCGCAGAAGGAGGCGGCGGAGAAGGCCCGGGAGGACGACCTCCTCTCGGACCCGATCCGCCGCCGGCGAACAGGGCAGCGGAGGCGCGCTCACCAGCGCCTCATGCCGCCCTGAGTGTGGCCGCGGATGGTCGGGACGGGTTTGCCCTTCCATCCGCTCTAGTGGCCGCCCGCGAGGAGGCGACGTTACGTGTGTGCCGTACGTCGCCTAAACGGAGAGGTTGAGGAGGAGGGTGCCCGCATCTGTGCGGGCTGGCGCCGGGAGGGGTCCGGAGGTCGTAACACAGCAGTTCCCGGATCTCTCCCTCTCTCAGGCGCAGAGTTGGCACACCGTGTGGTTTTAGTCGGTTCGATTCCGACACACCGCCCCGCCGCCGCAAACCCCGGCGGGGTGACGGCCCGAGGGGGTTTCCACACGTTAAAAAAAAAAAAAAAAAAAAAAGGTTATGTCGCGACTATAGTAAGGCGGAATCGTACAGGCGGGCCAGGGCAGACGGCGAACTGCAGGCGGAAGAGGAGATCGCAGGCCTCCTGCTTAAGATAGGTGAGCCGGTAGATGGGGACGCAGTGCCCCAAACACCGTGCTCCCTGCAGGAGAGAGCGGAAGCGGCGGTGGCCATCATCCACAAGGTGGCCACCAAATCCGTGAACCTGAAGGGCCCTTTCGTGAGGGCCCTCAAGGACTCCTCTTCCGCCGTAGCCGGGGTCGTGGAGACCCTGGCTGGAGACGTGGCGCGCCTACAGGCGGCCAATGACCGACTGACGGAGCAGGTGGCGGACCTGATCGCTCAGTTCGCCCAATTTCGGGCGGAGCTTCCTGAGCGTAGGGTCCCTGTCCCATCTGCGTCCCAGTCGGTCCCGAATACGTCCCAGCCGGCCCCGTCTGCGTCCCGGCCGGCCCCGTCTGCATCCCGGCCGGCCCCGTCTGCATCCCGGCCGGTCCCGTCTGCCTCCCGGCCGGCCCCGTCTGCGTCCCGGCCGGCCCCGTCTGCCTCTCAGCCGGCCCCGTCCACGTCCCAGCCGGCCCCTACCATCCCCGGGGTACCAGACGCCGTCCTGCAGCAGATCCTCACCTCGGTGGGGAATCTGGTGGACGGTCGTCTGGCCGGCCTGGAGGCGAGGCTGCCTCCCGCCCCCATTATTCGGCCGCCTCTTGCGGCGCCGAGGCCGAAGGTCGCGTCGGCACCGACCCCGCTCCCCGTGGTGGGGGGTCGCGTGTCGTACGCGGCGGCTACATCGGCGCCGGGCCCTGCCACTGCTCGAAAGGCGCAGCGGGGGACTACGGCCGGGACGGCTGCGGCGAGGAATACGGGGCCCAAGACGGCCAAAGGGGCAGGAGCGGAGTTCCCTCCGCTCCCCACTCCAACACCTCTGCCTGGCTCCTCCACCTCTGCCCCCTCCAATGAGGGTTGGCAGGTAGTTGGGGGGGCCAAGCAGTCAAAGAAGGCAAAGTAGCGGGCCAAGAAGGCTGCCCAAAAGGCGGCCTCTGGCCCGCAGTCGTCACCGGTGGCAGGGGCCACCCTAAAGAAGCCGCGGAAGTTGCAGCCGCCTAAAACCGCGGCTGTGGTGGTCACGGTGTCACCGGAGGCGGCAAGCGGCGGACTGTCCTACGCGGCCGTCTTTAAGACGGCCCGGGACAGTCTCGCCCCAGATTTTGGAGCGTCAGGTGTCCGCTTGCGCCTCGCCCAGACGGGAGCTCGAATCCTCGAGTTCCCTGGGGCCGATGGCGCAAAGACGGCGGACACCTTCGCCGAGAGGCTGAGGGAGGTCTTCTCCGCCACGGATGGTGTGAGGATCTCCAGGCCCACGAAGTGCGCAGAGCTGCGCATTTTGGGCGACGCCGGCAGGCTCCTCATCGGCTTCGTCAGCGCCAGGATTACAATCCTGGCGGCGAGGCCGATGAGGTGTTTCAAATGCCTGTCAGCGGGGCACACACGCGCCAAGTGCGTAAACTGTTTTGACTGCAGCGGTCTCTGTTTCCGCTGCGGTCAACCGGGGCACAAGGCGGCGGAATGCTCTGCTGCCCCTCACTGCCCCGTGTGTGCGGCGGGCAAGAAGCCCGCCAATCACCAGATGGGGCAGGGGGGCTGCAAGCCTCCCCGCGCTTCTCGGCAGACGTCGGGGGATAGCCAGTCGACCCAGGCTGCCTCCGGCGTAGCAATCGCGTCCGCGTCGACGCCCATGGAGGAGGTTGTAGAGACGGTTCAGTAATGGACCACGTCTCCAACCTCCTTGTCCAGACGAACCTCAACCACTGCGCCGCGGCGCAGGATCTCTTCCTGCAAAGCATGGCGCAGTGGTCGATCGGTGTTGCCGTAGTCGCGGAGCCCTATTACGTTCCTCCCCGTCCAAACTGGATGGGTGACTGGGACGGCTCCGTGGCAGTCGTCGGCTCCGGGGCGGCTCATTCCCCGCCCTTGTCGCTTAGAGACAAGGGCTCGGGATATGTTGCCGCCGAGTGGGGGGGGATCACCGTTTACGGTGTATACTTCTCCCCCAACCGGAGTTTGAGCGACTTCGAGGTCTTCCTTAACAGCTTGGAGACCTCGATGCGGCGATTAGCGTCTGGGCACGTCCTCGTGCTGGGGGACTTCAACGCAAAATCCATTGCGTGGGGGTCCCCCGGGACGGACGCCAAGGGCGAAGCCGTCGAGGAGTGGGCGGCTTCGGTGGGCCTCTGTTTGCTGAACAGAGGCGCCACCAACACGTGCGTGCGACAGCAGGGGGGGTCGATAGTGGACCTTTCGTTCGCTACCCCTGCTGTCGCCGCACGAGTAAGGAACTGGTGTGTCCTGGAAGAGGTCGAGACGCTCTCGGATCATTTGTACATCCGATTCGAGCTCTCCCGGTCCCAGGGCCCCAGTAGGGGTCACGTGGCGCGGCAAATGTCCCACTTTCCGCGGTGGGCTGTCGCCAAGCTCGATAGGGACCTACTAGAGGAGGCGGCCATTATTCACTCTTGGCTGTCTCCGCAGGCCCCGACCGGGGAGGCCGGCGTGGACGTGGGGGCTGGCCGTTTTCGCGATGCGCTTGCGCAGATATGCGATACGGCCATGCCCCGCATCCGGACTCGTCGGCCTCCTCGGAAGGAGGTCTACTGGTGGTCCCGGGAGTTGGCGGACCTCCGTGCGGCGTGCACTCATGCCCGGAGGTCCTACACCCGCAGCAGGCGACGTCACCGTGGAGACGGTGGCGGGGACCAGCTTCACGAGGAGTACCGCGAGGCGCGGAAAACTCTGAAGCTGGCCATTTGCCGCGCCAAGGAGGCGAAAAGAGAGGAGATGCTGGAGAGTCTCGATCGTGACCCCTGGGGTCGCCCATATCGTGCGGTGCGTCAAAAGCTCCGCACGGCGGGCCCCCCCCTTACCGAGACTCTCCAGCCCAGCTTCCTGCAGGAAGTGGTCGAGGGCCTTTTCCCGGAGCGGGCGGAGCACACACCCCCGTCGATGGCCTATGCGGTCGGAGACGACGGGGGTCCAGAGGACGATGTGCCGCCCGTTAGGGAATCGGAGGTAGGGGCGGCGGTTCTGAGAATCCGTTCGAAGAACACCGCCCCCGGGCCGGACGGGGTACCTGCCCGAGTTCTGGCCCGAACCCTCGACCATATGTCGGACCGCCTCAGGGAAGTGCTGGACGCCAGCCTGGCGTCCGGTCGCTTCCCTGAGTGCTGGAAAGGCGGGAAGCTGGTCCTGTTGAGGAAGCCGGGACGGCCTGCCGATTCGGTCACGGCCTATAGGCCCATCGTGTTGCTGGACGAGGCGGGCAAACTTTTTGAGAGGATACTCTCTGCCCGCATCGTCCAGCATCTCAGCGAGGTGGGGCCCGACCTGTCGGACGCCCAATTCGGGTTCCGAGAGGGGCGTTCGACGGTCGATGCCGTGATGCGCCTTAGGGCCGTGACCGAAGAGGTTGTGAGCTGTGGCGGCGTGCTGTTGGCGGTGTCTTTGGACATCGCCAACGCATTCAATAGTCTGCCATTTAGCTGCATCGGGGAAGCACTCCAATATCACGGGGTGCCAGAGTACCTGAGGCGGCTAGTGGCAGACTATTTGAGGGAGCGTACCGTCATGTACGAGGACCGAGAGGGCGTCTTGAGACGGCGGCCCATGTCGTGCGGCGTTCCGCAGGGGTCTGTCCTTGGACCACTCCTGTGGAACGTGGGGTACGACTGGGTCTTGCGGGAACGTCTCCCCCCCGGGCTGGGCGTAATTTGTTACGCCGATGACACTTTGGTCACAGCTCGGGGGGCAAACTTCCAGGAGGCGGCGCGCCTGGCCACCGAGGGTGTTTCTCTGGTGGTCGGGCGCATCGAGGCGCTGGGCTTGCGGGTGGCCCTGGACAAGACGGAGGCCCTGCTCTTTCATGGGCCCCGTCGTGGTCCACCCCCCGGTGCCTCGATAGAGGTCAACTCGGTCCTCGTACCGGTTCGGGCCCAGATGAAATATCTGGGTCTGATCCTGGACGGTAGGTGGCTCTTCGACGAGCACTTCCGACAGCTTGGTCCGAAGCTGGTCGACGCTGCCTCCGCCCTTGGGCGATTATTGCCCAACTTGGGCGGAGCCAGCGTCGCAACGCGACTCCTGTACACGGGGGTGGTCCGGTCGATGGCGCTGTACGGCGCACCGGTGTGGGTGGCGGCTCTGACCGCCCTCAACAAGGCTCGCCTCTGGCGGCCTCAGAGGGTATTGGCGGTCAGAGCCATACGCGGATACCGCACGGTGTCGACCGAGGCGGCGTGCGCGTTGGCCGGAACACCCCCGTGGGATTTGGAGGCGGAAGTGCTCGCCGAAGTTTATCGACGGGTGGCTTCTTTCCGGGCGGAGTGTGGCATTCGCCCCCCGCCCGAGGAGGTACGCGAGTGGCGTGAAGCCGCCCGTCGAGCCACGATGGCTCGCTGGTCGCTCCGGCTGGAGACTCCACGCGCTGGCTTTGCCGACGTGGAGGCTCTCCAGCCGGTCATCCACGAGTGGGCAGGGCGGCAGCACGGGACCCTTTCCTTCCGACTGACGCAGGTGCTTTCCGGACACGGATGCTTCGGGAAGTACCTGCACTCGGTCGCACGGAGGGAACTGAGTCCCGCCTGCCACCACTGCGACTGCAGTGAGGACTCGGCCCAGCACACGCTGGCGGCATGCCCCGCATGGGCGTCGCAGCGCCGGGCCCTCACTGCAGTCATCGGAGGGGATCTCTCGCTACCGGCCGTCATCCGCTCCATGGCCGGTAGCGACAGCAGTTTTACCGCGGTCGCCACCTTCTGCGAACACGTCATCTCGCAGAAGGAGGCGGCGGAGAAGGCCCGGGAGGACGACCTCCTCTCGGACCCGATCCGCCGCCGGCGAACCGGGCAGCGGAGGCGCGCTCACCAGCGCCTCATGCCGCCCTGAGTGTGGCCGCGGATGGTCGGGACGGGTTTGCCCTTCCATCCGCTATAGTGGCCGCCCGCGAGGAGGCGACGTGACGCGTGTGCCGTACGTCGCCTAAACGGAGAGGTATTGGAGGAGGGTGCCCGCATCTGTGCGGGCTGGCGCCGGGAGGGGTCCGGAGGTCGTAATACAGCAGTTCCCGGACCTCTCCCTCTCTCAGGCGCAGAGTAGCACACCGTGTGGTTTTAGTCGGTTCGATTCCGACACACCGCCCCGCCGCCGCGAACCCCGGCGGGGTGACGGCCCGAGGGGGTTTCCACACGTAAAAAAAAAAAAAAAAAAAAGGTTATGTCGCGACTAAGGGAAACACGCAGCCGAACACCAGGCTGGCGAGGGGATCCCTAACAGCCCTTTTCAGGGCTCGCCGTCGCTCCCAGTACCCCTCTGTTTTGCAGAGGGGACATGGGAAGGGACGGTGTCAGGGATCGAGGGACGGGTCGGCCCACTGCTCGCGCAGGGGCTGGCAGGCACTAGTGCCACCGTCGGTGAGACAGGGTTAGCCACCCTGTCGCGTTCCGTAACCAACAGGGGCTCAGCAGCGACCTGACTGGTGGCTCCAGGAGGGTACGCTGAGAACCTGTTGGCCGGAGGGCTTGCCTTAATTGGCCGGCCCATGACAAGGATAGTCTATAACACCCGACAGCCAAGTCGTTAAAACCTGTGGATACCGGCCGACCTCCACAGTATTAGGCTTATCCGGGTGCAGGGGGCACCGCCCGGACGGACCTTTTATTTCCCCCATACTCGTGGGCTAAGGAATGGCAAACATAAATTTAAAAAATGATACAAAATACGGACCGGAATTTAAAGAAAAAACGAACACAGGCAAGTTTACAGGACACGATTCAGACGCTAAGAGGAAGGGAAGGAGGAACGCCAAGGGGCAGTTCCGGAGGGCGGACGACTCCTCTACTGAGGAGGAGTCCGCGTCCGGAACGCCTATGGCGGCAGGGCTCCCAGTAGTCAATCGGACTGCTGGGAGCCGAAGAACATCGGAGCGTGCGCGTTCCGGGTCCACCCACTCGTCGGATGGCGCGAGTGGGATGGACTTGGAGCTTACGGACAGCCGTAAACGCGTACGCTCCAACGATGGGGGCAGCGATACAGGCGAGATGTTGCCGCCCAAAATGGCAAGTAGCCACAGGGGGAGGTCCCGAACCCCAGTCCCGGGCACGTCGGGTTCCGCCTTTTGTAAGGCGGAGTCATATCGGCGAACTCGGGCGGAAGGCGAGACTCAGGCGGAGGAGGAGATCTCGGATCTCCTGCAGAAGATCGGGGAGCCGGTGGACGGGGATTTAGTGCCCCAGACGCCGGCCTCCTTGCAGGAGAGGGCGGACGCGGCGGTGGCCATTATTCATAAGGTGGCCACCAAGTCCGTCAACCTTAAGGGCTCCTTCGTGAGGGCCCTTAAGGACTCCTCCTCCGCTGTGGCGGGGGTTGTCGGGACCCTAATCGGAGATGTGGCTCGCCTCCAGGCGGCCAATGATCGTCTGACGGAGCAGGTGGCGGAGCTAAGCGCTCAATTCGCCCAATTCCGGGCGGAGCGACCTGAGCGTAATGCTCCGGCACCAGCCCCGTCTGCGTCGCGGGCGGCCCCGTCTGCGTCGCGGCCGGCTCCGTCTGCGTCGCGGGCGACTCCGCCTGCGTCGCTGCCGGCGCCGCCTGCTACGCGGCCGGTCCCCACCGTCCCTGAGGAATCTGACGCCCTAGTGCAGCAGATCCTCATCGCGGTGGGGAATTTAGTGGACGGCCGCCTGGCCGGCCTGGAGGCTAGGCTGCCTCCGGCCCCTGTAGTTCGGCCGCCGCTGGCGACCCCGAGGCCGAAGGTCTTTCCGGCGCCGGCGCCGCTCCCCGTGGTGGGTGGCCGCGTCACCTACGCGGCGGCGACGTCGGTGCCGGCTCCATCGGCTGCCCAAAAGGCACGACCGGGGGCCAAGGCGGCAAAGTCGGCTGCACCAAAGGCGGCGCCTAAGACGGCGTCTAAGACGGCGTCTAAGGCGGCGCCAAAAAAGACGGCGGTGAATGCTGGAGCGGAGTTCCCTCCGCTCCCCACTCCAACGACGGCACCTGGACCCTCCACTTCTGCCCCCTCCAATGAGGATTGGCAGGTAGGTGGCGGGTCCAAAAAGTCCCGAAAGCGGGCCAAGAAGGCTGCCCAGAAGGCGGCCTCTGGCCCGCAGTCGCCGCCGGTGGCTAAGGCCACCGCTAAGAAGCCGCGGAAACTGCAGCCGCCAAAAACCGCGGCGGTAGTGGTGACCGTGTCGCCGGAGGCGGCTGAGGGCGGGCTTTCCTACGCGGCCCTTTTCAAAAGGGCCCGGGCAAGTCTCGCCTCTTTCGGGACTACGGGTGTTCGATTGCGCCTCGCCCAGACGGGAGCTCGAATTCTCGAGTTCCCCGGGGCTGAAGGCGCAAAGTCGGCAGACGCATTTGCCGAGAGGTTGAGAGGCATGTTCGCGGAAACGGACGGTGTTAGGATCGCCAGGCCTACGAAGTGCGCGGAATTGCGCATTTCGGGCCTGGACGATTCTGTGACGGCCGAGGATGTTCGCGCTGCGGTTCAGGAGAGGACGAACTGCAGTGCGGAAAGCATCAGGGTCGGCACTGTCCGTACCGGTCCAGGGGGCCTTGGT
Organism: Spilosoma lubricipeda; assembly: GCA_905220595.1. Lineage (NCBI taxonomy): Eukaryota > Metazoa > Arthropoda > Insecta > Lepidoptera > Erebidae > Spilosoma > Spilosoma lubricipeda. The sequence goes on from HG992295.1 coordinate 9,700,173, forward strand.
GCGGTGTGGCTCAGCTGCCCTGTGGCAGCGGCCAAAACTCTTGGAGATGCCGGCAGGCTGCTCGTCGGCTTCGTGAGTGCCAGGATTACGGTCCTGGCGCCGAGGCCGATGAGGTGTTTCAAATGCCTGTCGGCGGGTCACACCCGCACCAAGTGCAGTAGCTGCTTCGACTGCAGCGGACTTTGCTTCCGCTGCGGTCTGGCGGGGCACAAGGCGGCGGACTGTTCTGCCGCCCCTCACTGCCCCATCTGTGCGGCGGGCAATAAGCCTGCCAATCATCAGATGGGGCAGGGAGGCTGCAAGCCCCCTCGCGGCTCTCTTGCCTCTCGGCAAGCGTCGGAGGTCAGCCAGTCGACCCAGGCTGCCTCCGGCGTAGCTAATGCGTCTACGCCGACGCCCATGGAGGAGGCTGTAGAAGCGATCCAGTAATGGATCGATTCTCCAGCCTCCTGGTCCAGACGAACCTGAACCACTGCGCCGCGGCGCAGGATCTCTTCCTGCAAACCGTGGCGCAGTGGTCAATAGGTGTTGCCGTGGTCGCGGAGCCATACTATGTCCCTTCCCGTCCGAATTGGATGGGTGACCGGGATGGCTCCGTGGCAGTCGTCGGCTCCGCGGCGGCTCATTCCCCGCCCTTGTCGCTAAGAGACAGGGGTACGGGATATGTTGCCGCCGACTGGGGGGGTATCACCGTTTACGGTGTATACTTCTCCCCTAATCGGAGTCTGAGCGACTTCGAGGTCTTCCTGAACAGCTTGGAGGCCTCGATACGGCGACTAGGGTCTGGGCACGTCCTCGTGCTGGGGGACTTCAACGCAAAGTCCATTGCGTGGGGGTCTCCCGGGACGGACGCCAGGGGCGAAGCCGTAGTGGAGTGGGCGGCTTCGGTGGGCCTCTGTTTGCTGAACAGAGGCTCCACCAACACGTGCGTGCGACAGCAGGGGGGGTCGATAGTGGACCTCTCGTTCGCTACCCCCGCTGTCGCCGCACGGGTAAGGAACTGGTGTGTCCTGGAAGAGGTCGAGACGCTCTCGGATCATTTGTACATCCGATTCGAGCTCTCCCGGTCCCAGGGCCCCAGTAGGGGTCACGTGGCGCGGCAAATGTCCCACTTTCCGCGGTGGGCAGTCGCCAAGCTCGACAGGGACCTGCTGGAGGAGGCGGCCATCGTTCATTCGTGGCTGTCTCCGCAGGCTCCGGCCGGGGAGGTCGACGTGGACGTGGGGGCTGGCCGTTTTCGCGATGCGCTTGCGCAGATTTGCGATACGGCCATGCCCCGCATCCGGACTCGTCGGCCTCCTCGGAAGGAGGTCTACTGGTGGTCCCGGGAGTTGGCGGACCTCCGTGCGGCGTGTACTCGTGCCCGGAGGTCCTACACCCGCAGCAGGCGACGTCACCGTGGAGACGGTGGCGGGGACCAGCTTCACGAGGAGTACCGCGAGGCGCGGAAAACTCTGAAGCTGGCCATTTGCCGCGCCAAGGAGGTGAAGAGAGAGGAGATGCTGGAGAGTCTCGATCGTGACCCCTGGGGTCGCCCTTATCGTGCGGTGCGTCAAAAGCTCCGCACGCCGGGCCCCCCCCTTACGGAGACTCTCCAGCCCAGCTTCCTGCAGGAAGTGGTCGAGGGCCTATTCCCGCAGAGGGCGGAGCACACGCCCCCGTCGATGGCCTACCCGGCCAGGGACGACGGGGGCGAGGTTCCGCCCGTGAGGGAATCGGAGGTAGGGGCGGCGGTTCTGAGAATCCGTTCGAAGAACACCGCCCCCGGGCCGGACGGGGTACCTGCCCGAGTTCTGGCCCGAACCCTCGACCATATGTCGGACCGCCTCAGGGAAGTGCTGGACGCCAGCCTGGCGTCCGGTCGCTTTCCTGAGTGCTGGAAAGGCGGGAAGCTGGTCCTGTTGAGGAAGCCGGGACGGCCTGCCGATTCGGTCACGGCCTATAGGCCCATCGTGTTGCTGGACGAGGCGGGCAAACTTTTTGAGAGGATACTCTCTGCCCGCATCGTCCAGCATCTCAGCGAGGTGGGGCCCGACCTGTCGGACGCTCAATTCGGGTTCCGAGAGGGGCGTTCGACGGTCGATGCCGTGATGCGCCTTAGGGCCGTGACCGAAGAGGCGGTGAGCTGTGGCGGCGTGCTGTTGGCGGTGTCGTTAGACATCGCCAACGCATTCAATAGTCTGCCATTCAGCTGCATCGGGGAAGCACTCCAGTATCATGGGGTGCCAGAGTACCTGAGGCGGCTGGTGGCAGACTATCTGAGGGAGCGTACCGTCATGTACGAGGACCGAGAGGGCGTCTTGAGACGGCGGCCCATGTCGTGCGGCGTTCCGCAGGGGTCTGTCCTTGGACCACTCCTGTGGAACGTGGGGTACGACTGGGTTCTGCGGGAACGTCTCCCCCCCGGGCTGGGCGTAATTTGTTACGCCGATGACACTTTGGTCACAGCTCGGGGGGCAAACTTCCAGGAGGCGGCGCGCCTGGCCACCGGGGGTGTTTCTCAGGTGGTCGGGCGCATCGAGGCGCTGGGCTTGCGGGTGGCCCTGGACAAGACGGAGGCCCTGTTGTTCCATGGGCCCCGTCGTGGTCCACCCCCCGGCGCCTCGATAGAGGTCAACTCGGTCCTCGTACCGCTTCGGGCCCAGATGAAATATCTGGGTCTGATCCTGGACGGTAGGTGGCTCTTCGACGAGCACTTCCGACAGCTTGGTCCGAAGCTGGTCGACGCTGCCTCCGCCCTTGGGCGATTATTGCCCAACTTGGGCGGAGCCAGCGTCGCAACGCGACTCCTGTACACGGGGGTGGTCCGGTCGATGGCGCTGTACGGCGCACCGGTGTGGGTGGCGGCTCTGACCGCCCTCAACAAGGCCCGCCTCTGGCGGCCTCAGAGGGTATTGGCGGTCAGAGCCATACGCGGATACCGCACGGTGTCGACCGAGGCGGCGTGCGCGTTGGCCGGAACACCCCCGTGGGATTTGGAGGCGGAAGTGCTCGCCGAAGTTTATCGACGGGTGGCTTCTTTCCGGGCGGAGTGTGGCATTCGCCCCCCGCCCGAGGAGGTACGCGAGTGGCGTGAAGCCGCCCGTCGAGCCACGATGGCTCGCTGGTCGTTCCGGCTGGAGACTCCACGCGCTGGCTTTGCCGCCGTGGAGGCTCTCCAGCCGGTCATCCTCGAGTGGGCAGGGCGGCAGCACGGGACCCTTTCCTTCCGACTGACGCAGGTTCTTTCCGGGCACGGATGCTTCGGAAAGTACCTGCACTCGGTCGCCAGGAGGGAACTGAGTCCCGCCTGCCACCACTGCGACTGCAGTGAGGACTCGGCCCAGCACACGCTGGCGATCTGCCCCGCATGGGCGTCGCAGCGCCGGGCCCTCACTGCAGTCATCGGAGATCTCTCGCTACCGGCCGTCATACGATCCATGGCCGGTAGCGACAGCAGTTTTACCGCGGTCGCAGCCTTCTGCGAAGACGTAATTTCGCAGAAGGAGGCGGCGGAGAAGGCCCGAGAGGACGACCTCCACTCGGACCCGATCCGCCGCCGGCGAACCGGGCGGCGGAGGCGCGCCTATCAGCGCCTCATGCCGCCCTGAGTGTGGCCGCGGATGGTCGGGATGGGTTTTCCCCACCATCCGCATTAGTAGCCACCCGCGAGGGGGCGACGTTACGCGTGTGCCGTACGTCGCCTAAATAGAGAGTCTACAGCTGACGGTGCCCGCTTCTGTGCGGGCAAGCGCTGGGAGGGATCCGGATGTGTTAATAACAGCAGTTCCCGGATCCCTCCCGTCTCAGGCGCAGAGTGGCACACCGTGTGGTTTTAGTCGGTTCGATTCCGACACACCGCCCCGCCGCAAACCCCGGCGGGGTGACGGCCCGAGGGGGTTTCCACACGTTAAAAAAAAAAAAAAAAAAAAAGTTTATGTCGTTTTATCGTTTCATGTATACATGTGATTATTATAATATTTTTTGTGTCAATTATTTGCGGCGTACGCAATGCCGTTTGCAATGCTCGCCTGAAATTATAGGTTGTTGGTTGTCAAGTAAATTAACTACAATTTTGTGAAGTACACTTTATTTTATAATTTCGAGGTAACAAAGCAAACCAGTCATTACTGAGAAGAGTTTGTCTATGAACAATTGAGGCCAATTGTATTTGAATGTTTAGATATGCAGCAAGTGATTTCAGTCAGTTTTACTCCGAAGTCTAAAGTTTCTTTATGCGTTTTTTATCTTTCTGTTTCTTTATAAAAGTTTATTGACATCAGAAGTATTGTTCGGATATTTGTAAAAGTATATTTACGGTTTTTGTAACTAAAAACAATGGATTAAAGACTTTTGGTTAGAAGAGTAGACGCTACGGCTACTATTTTATCTACCGAATGTGAAGGAGAGCCTTCGGGGAAGCTTATGGGTATGTTGAGATGATTGATTATTACAGTTACTCGTTAGACCCACAATCTTAGACAATAAGGACCCGGTGTTAATATGTAGCTTACTTTATATATATGTAGTAGTGGTTGTTAAAACATGAAACGCCGTATTTTCAAGCACTTTTTTATTAATTCTTCGGAACACATAAAACACCTTCATCTTTACAAAATCTTATATCTTATGAACATCGTACAAATCATTAAACTGGAACTTCACATTGAGTGTTGTTACTTTTAATACTAAAATCAAAATATAAAATTATAAATGAAAGTTTTTTTAATTAATTAACGTTCTACATATATATGTACATAAAAAGTTAAGTTAAATAAGAAGGAGCAGTCAAAGTGAATTAAAAGGCTTTTAGCACTCATATTTTTTCAACAGTTTTTTTAGTAATCGAGTATTAAGACTAATAAGTGTATATATATTTGTATGTGTTTATGAGCATATATAGAAGTAGCCGACCCACGCAACCTCGTTTGCGCCTTATATTGCCCGTAGCGTGAAAATTTCCCCCATTTTTCAAACATTCTTCATTGTTGCTCCGCTCCTATTAGTAGTAGCGTGATGATATATACCCTATAGCCTTCCTCGATAAACGGACTATCCAACAGCGAAAGATTTTTTCAAATCGGACCAGCGGTTCCTGAGATTAGCGTGTTCAAACAAACAAACAAACAAACAAACTCTTCAGCTTTATATATTAGTATAGATGAGTTTACTCAGATAACATACTCTACCTATATAATTGTATTTTATTTTATATGTTACGTGTTGCACAACCGTACTGTAATATTATTTGAAATAGCGAAACTAAAACGATATATCACGGAGCATCATCCCTATAACAGTAAATCAGATTAAGCAGTGGATCGGGTCTATCCATTCACTAACCGGTGGCATAAATAAATACGAACGTGCCAAATGATGCACGAATTCTACTATACGTTAATCATTTACACAATAGTTCCATGTAAAACTGTTTGCGATACCTTAAGGATATGTTCACTGTGACCTGAAAAGCTTTATTAGCACACCTAGCTAGAGTGCCCACATAGAGGCGATGTATTTGTATACCCACATTTATTACCAAATTTCAGTTTATTATACGCGGAACTGTTATGGTAGTCTAAATTACTGTTTTTTCATCTCGATTGTGAAAAAATATATGGAGGATTGGCGTCATGGCAATCCATGCCTGCCACGCAGTCAAACGACCATAAAAAAAGGTAAAACCTTTCAAAATGTTATTTACTTTGTGCTGACTCCAAATTCAATTGGTAATAGAAAAGGAAAATGATGATACTGTGGTGTTACAACTTTCCATACACAGGTTGAGCGAAGAGACTTCACAACTGACTTTTTATGGAAAAAAGTATTCTACAACTCATTTCTGTTACTTTGTAGAGATTTTATAGTGGCCTCGAGAGGTACTTCTGTTACCAAATGATGTCATAGAAAAATAAATTCTCTGGATTAATTTTTTGCCAAAATTTGCAATTAGTTACGGTTAGTTTCGTAAAATATTTTTTTAATTTTATCATCTTCATTTTCCTATTCTTTATTATTTGAAAGCTAGGAAAATGAAGATGATATTCCACGATTTATGAATGGGAATAACCAAGCTCACTTTAGATCGGCTATAAGTTAACCGGTTTTATCTGCATATATTTTTATAATCTACAGACGATATTTTAATGATTAAATTTAAGTTTAAATTTAATACTTCATCGCAAATCTTTTGTTCAGTTGGGCTTAAGTCTTAAGTATGATAACAGCTCATAAATATTGTACTATAGTTCCATGATTGCGATCTGTGAGATTCTGTGACGTAATGACCCTTTCACTGTAACCTCTCAGAGATCATCGCGGCTGAGATGAGAACATTACTCGTATTGTTGCTGATAAATAGTCTTAATAAATACTGTAAAGTACACTTGTTATCGTTGACTGATGGAGTGCTAGAGCCTTTGTGCACTAGTTCAAAAGTTATTTGACTGCCTCGGTGGCACAGTGGTAACGTATGTCTTTGATGTGTTGAGATCTCGGGTTCGATTCTCAGTGGACCTAGGACCAAGTGATTGTATGATCTGTAAATATTTGTTTCGGAGTTTAGGTGTTTTCTATGTAGGTATAATTTGTATGTATTTGAAAAAAAAAGTATATAAGATAAGTATTCTGTCCGTCAATCTAGCTTTCATAGTATAGGCTCTGCTAAGGCTGAAACTATAATCGGCACGAGGGGGTTTCCACACGTTAAAAAAAAAGCAGAAACTATAATAATATAGCGTTGTGTGTCTGATATCATAAAATAAAAATATATAAATATTTACCCTTTTGTGCTTTTTAAACTTTAACTTAATTAGGTACTGATTTTTATTAGATTAACAACCGAATTTTAATAGATTGAGCAAGAAAAATATCAGTCACGCAGAATAAGTATAACTTAATTTTTTTTTGTTTTCTTTAATACTTCTTGTAAAAAAACGTTTGGTAAAACAGCCACAGCAGATTTGGAATACATAGAATCGATTTCCGCACTGAAACTCACAGATTTGTTACACATAGCTTACCTTGACATTCACATTTGCAAGCGCTGTACCAAATTAAGGTGAGTTTATATAGAACTACATAATAGAATTGAACTGTTTTAAAAACTAATTTATTTTATTTATAAAACAAATTTCACCTACCTACTATAAAATTAACATTACTGACTTGCAGTTGATTCATTAGGTATTAGTACAGGTCTGCAGAATGTAGGCGACATTCTCGCTTACTGTACGTAAGATATGTAGAGCATGGCAAAAATATTTTACATCCAAATAGATCTAACCGCAAAAAAAAATTAAAAACGGAGTTGTGCTGAATTAAAATGAAAACCTTTTACAAAGTTTATCAGAAATTTGGACTTGTAATCAAGGATTTATTTTCATTAGTAGTATTTTTGTAATAAGGCACAAGCATAATTGAATAAGTTGTAATTGATTCATGCAGTAATAGCACAGTGCAATAATTTACGATTAAAATTTTAATGAGAGTGAATTTTTCCATCAAGAAAGTAAACTAAATTTATATTTTAGTACCAAATTTTGGATTACCAAACTTGTTTATCAAGCACAACCCTTATCAGTGACAATCAACACTTTCCAAATATAAAAATATTATCGCAGTGTTACATATAAACTAGGCTTTAACACAAGATATAGCCGACACTAGTCGGTATGATTCGGTCCGTGTCGCGCGTGTCATTGATGTAGATGTCGATTCCGACACACGCGTTAAACACAAATACATTTCACATGTTTAGTAATACGAGTCATGTTGGTACGTGGTAGAATAAAATTTATTAAAACAGCTGTATAATATGTAGGTACTCTAAGGTTTTTAGGGTTTAGCACACCAATACAATATCCGTGTTAATTTTGTACAGTAAAATGAATCATTGACACTAATTTTATCATCATGATCAACAGCCTATATACATAAAATATATTCCTGGACATAGGTCTTTCCATACTAAGGAGATTTACACCACTTAACATAGGGTATATTTACAGTTTCCAGGCTGGGCGTAATTTGTTACGCCGATGACACTCATGTCACAGCTCGGGGAGCGAATTTCCAGGAGGCGGCGCGCCTGGCCACCAGGGATGTTTCTCTAGTGGTCGGGCGCATCGAGGCGCTGGGCTTGCGGGTGGCCCTGGATAAGACGGAGGCCCTATTATTCCATAGGCCCCGTCATGGTCCACCCCCGGCGCCTCCATAGAGGTCAACTCGGTCCTTGTACCGGTTCGTGCCCAGATGAAGCATCTGGGCCTGATCCTCGACGGTAGATGGCTCTTCGACGAGCACTTCTGACAGCTTAGTCCTAAGCTGGTCGACGCTGCCTCTGCCCATGGGCGACTTTTGCCCAATTTGGATGGAGCTAGAGCCATACGCGGATACCGAAGGAGGCGGCGTGCTACCGGCCATCATACGCTCCATGGCCGGTAGCGATAGCAGTTTTCGCAACCTTCTGTGAAGATGTAATCTCGCAGAAGGAGGCGGCAGAGAAGGCCCGGGAGGATGACATCCACTCGGACCTAATCCGGAGTGAACTTCTCTTTGCAAGTTTGTAGTAGTGTTATCCTGCATAGTTTGTTCGCTTACGTCACCCATGGGAGGAGTAGGGGTGGTCACACTCCGTATTTTTAATCCGTCAATACATAGATTAATATGTAGCCACTAAGATCTTTTCAAGATCTGTCAGCCTTGCTTTACTATTTACATATAAATAATTTATCATCGACTCGCAAATTTTTTTATTAAATTAATTCAAAACCTTTTTCATATCACTCTTTTGTCGCCTAGACTATAGCGAGTGAATCATAAACAAATACACTGACTATATTATATATGATATTACACTAAGATATAAGTATTTATCTATAAATAATAAGCATAACGCGACGTGTAAATGTCATGGTTATGGCTTCGATGAACTGTTTTATGTGCGTTTTAGATCGTGATATTTAAATTACGTATCACACAAGGGGTTTCAAATGAGATGATAAATGTTATCGATGTATTTTCACTGGAGTATGATGAGGTGTCAGGAAATACAAAAAGATTTCTAGTGTATCTAGACAACAGCACAAACATAAGTAATACTATAATATCTAGATGCTAAAATCTCAGCAAGCCGTTAAGGTTTACTAAAACCTGATAAAAAAATATGTATTCAGTTTGGAGTTGTCTGTTTGCCTAAATCTTAGATTAGAGGTACATGTACGTGGAAGAATCATACTACAGCACATTTGAGCTGGCTGAAAAGAAGCGATACTATGGTATCACAAAAATTCTATGCTAAAGAATTCTGTCGGTGCCTTAAACCAAGTAAGGCTACAGACACTCATTCTAATTCTTAATAGAGAATCGAAGAATGCTATCATATTTGCGTCTTTTGATTTACTGATGTCTTTGGGTGAGTGGCTGTAGACTATTCTGCCGTCTTAGAGCTAAAATGCCGTTAAATACAAAGTGCACTTGTTAAATTGCCCGTAAATACCTAACCTCGGTTAAGTAGAAGTTAAAGAACTTTGACTTCAATAAAGATTACAAACAATATTTAACGGCAATTAAGCTAGGCGACATGTCATTTAAGTTTACATAGAGATGAAGTTAAGATATCATGAGACTCTTTTAAGTCTAGCAATGAAACTTCACAACATTTAAGAATTGAATTTATGTGAAATTTGGTACCGTTAATGGCATATGCTTTTCATATTTCGATCTGCCTGTTTAATGTGTAAAGTTGTATTTTTTTAACTGTTTGTTTATAATGGTATTACGTTAAGTGACGTTACTGTGCAAGAAGTATGTGGTGATGCTACTTTGTAGTCCAGAATTAAACGCACGGCAAGCTTGTGTTTGTAAAGATTTGTGAGACAGCAAATTTTCCAGACCGTTACAATAACATTAAGGTGTACTTTCTATTACCAGCCACTAGCTTCTATTAAGGTATCTGATTGAGAAGAGTAGATTCAATATATCTTTCTGGGCGTTAATAGCCTCGAACTATCGGCTAGACTATTATTTTGTCAAGTTGGGATTTATAGATCGAACCGCGTAACGGTGCGGAGACGTTGGAGCGTACGAACATTTGCCAATGTTTGGTGCCTTATACGGTACCCTCTTAACAACAATTAAACCGTAACTTCGTGACGTGCCACTGTACCTAGATGATCATCTACGCAATAAATATGTCATATAATATGACAATATTATTTAATGCGCTAACAAAACCATTGCAGGTATCCGTTGAATTAAGCCGGAATTGTATTGTCATTACAAGATACACATGTACACAAAATTTGAGTCCAATCGGACACCGGGAAGTTCTTATTTAGCTTCCAAGATGTGCCCCGAACTTACACAAAGTTACGAGTTAAATAAAGGCATGTGAAAATCAGATTAAAATGAATAGTTATCAAAAAGATTTGTGCGTTGGCTTATAGATAGCCCTAACTTACGTCAATATCAAAATTTCCATTCAATGAATTGAAGTTCTAAAATTTTGAATAAATTTGTTTGTTCTAATTTTGTAGAGTCTATTTGTTGTGGAATATCTTACGTAAGAGGTACTGTAAGGTGTAAGAAACGATTTCGCGGTACAAGCGCATCCTTTCGCTACGGCTGTCGGCCCTCGATCACGCCGCCATCTTAGCCGCACATGCGACAGATAAGTTGCGTCACATGTCTCAACAATATAGAGAGGATCGTGTTACACTGCCCTAAATCTTCTTTGTTCTGTGATTTGCATGTGGCGTCTGGCGTATGGTCTCGTCTACATTATGTTGTGAAGCTTTAGACTGCATAAAAGCTAATTTTGAACTAAATTTACAATAAAAAAAAGTGTGAAAAGAGAGAGAGAGTGTGTAAAAAGTAGTGGCTATGATAGGGAAAGTAGTAAGTTACCTAATTTTTTAGAAGTCTTCTTTAGCTTTTATATTTAATATTTTTTATCTCGTCATAAGTGATGAAATTACTTACTGAGTTCATATTTTGTAATATCTTATTAAAAATAAAAAGGTTTTTATTTTATTTTCACGTCTTGGTCCGTGTATTTTATATTACTTTTATATGAATGAAAGAAAAATAAACAATCTGCATTTGAAATTTATATCGTTATTTCATATTGATCACATATATGCTCAGAGCTTTGTCGTTGATTTAAAAACAATATTATTTAAACTATTGAGTGAGACAACACTACAGTTTCTTTTAACAACAGTGGATATAGAAAAGTTTAGAAAATTGAAGTAAACACTATTCAATAAGTTTTAAAATTTTAAAGTCAATGAATCTAATCATGATCCATATACAAATCAAGCATCAATCAGCATCCAAACCAAGTCGGACGGGATACCACAGGGGACAATGTTTGGACACGCGACTGGGGAGCGCAACGGCGACAATGAGTGCGTCCCGATCGCGCGATTAGATCGTATCGCTGCGCACGCGCCGTTGCCCCAGCTCCGGTTTAGATTAGACCGTGAAATTAAATACAATTGATACCAGTAATAGTATATAGATTAATTGTTAAGAAAATGTTTGATTGCGGATTATTGAGTGGTTTGTATAAGTTGGTCAGATAAACCTTATTTACAGGTGCTAATTTAGAGACTACATATTCCAGATGATATGAGATTAGTTTTTAAATCCTATGGGGTTAAAAGTACACCTGATGTTTTAGTCTTGTCTTTATTAGCTGATGTTTAGTCTTGTCTTCATTAGCTTTGTTACAAGTCTAAAAAAGCTAAAAGCATATTAGTACTTGTAATACTATAAAAATAACTAGCTTTTACCCGCGGCTTCGCTCGCATTTAAAAAAAGGTATCCTATGTTACTTCTAATCCCTCCAAGAATATGTGTACAAAGTTTCATGATGATCGGTTAAGTAGATTTCGCGCGAAAGCGTAAAAAACAAAACTTTCACATTTATAGTAATAGATTAGGATAATAATTGATAACCCCTCTTAAATACTAAGCAGTTGGCACCTGTGTAAAAAGGTACAAACACATAATAACACAGTAAAATACCTACAATACCATATTTTTAGGATTTAATAATGAGAATCTATTTTTTTACTGAGATGAATTTTTTAATTGTTAGATGGCAAATAAAAAGACAAGCAAACATTTCCATTAAGGTACTACGTAACTCAATCGAACTACAATCAAACATGGCAGTATTTCTTTTCTCCGCCACAAGAGTGACAACACGATCCTATTTGATTGTGCTGTTCGAACTCTTGACTTGACAGTCGCTAAGATACAGTCAGTTTCACTCTTTATCGATTCACCAATCTTGAGCTCTATTGAATATCCGAGCTTCTCAAATTTTAAAGGGTCCTCAAAACGTGAATTACGAGATAAGAAATATTATTGTGTAAGATTGAAGTGTATATTTGCCTTGTATATATTTAAAAATTAACTATTAACATTTATAAGATATTTTAAAGTGTTATGTATGATAGTAAAAGTATGAGAAACATCATCATAACCATTTTACTTAATTTTGTTATTTCAATTGCAAAAACAGATTTCCTGAATTTTTAAATACATGAGTTTTCACTTCAAGTAGATCCAGAGAGTTCAGCCAAACATTAAACAAACTTTTTAGCTTTATATAAGAATATATTTAGATCTGTTTAGACTGATATGGATATGAGAAGATAACACAATGATGGTGTATTATACAGCAATCAGTCATATCTGTAAGTAATGTGGGAATGTGGTGTGCTTTGTCCGAAATGAGCAGATCTCGGCGCAGCTGCGCAGACGCACATAAATCATTTTAGTAAACAATGCCTTATCTAAATTAGGACAGACGCTTGTTGAGATTATAATTAGAGAATTATGTTTGATTTATTTAGATATCTGTTCTGTACGAACTAGGATGTATTGAGTGTGAAATTACATTAGAATTGTAAATCACGCTATCAAGGTGTCCATGAGCTTAAATACACTGTGTAAAGTACATTTCGTGTTGAAATGCTATTATTCCGGGAAATGCTATTATATTATTATAAATCGTTTCTCCACTGAGCATTTTTGGTAAAGTTAAGTTTCAAGTGCATTACTGCTGAATTTTCATTTTTTACCTAAAGCGACTTCCCTCAAACTCAAACACTAGATTATTGTGGGACTTTTGAGGATTCCAACTACCCGTCACGATTGTCAAAGACGTTTGTAGCAACCGGGACCGACGACGGCGACGGCTTGGCATGCTCTTCGAGGCATGGAGGGGGCTTAATATATTAAGAAATGGTCACCCCCTTAATATATTAAGAATGACCTAACCAGGATTGCTTAAATTTGTAATGTGTTAGCCTACTCGGTTACCACTGAACCACAAGCTACCTATAAAAACACTATATTCAAGTATTGCATTCGAAGTTGTTACTTTAATACAATCGCATATTGTATGGAATAGATATGGCACAATATATAAATATTACAGTTAGTAGAGCCACACTGCACGAATGGGCCGGCTCGACCGGGGCGGTACTCCACAACCCCACAACCTCGCAAAGAAGATCAACGTAAAGTGACAGCATTCATGCTGTCGTGTTTCGTTGGTGAGTGCAAGACCGGAGGCCCAATGATGCAGAAGCATCACTAGGCCGCCATGGTATGGGTCACCATACTGCATTGTTGCATTCTCAATGAGTATGGTGACCACCACTCTTGGATTCTGCTTTAGCCATCAGGCAGAGCAGAGTCACTTTGGCAGGCCCATACATAATAAAATATATATGTATATAATATACATTAGTTAGTATTCTCCCTATAATACTTTAAAGAAACAAAGTACAATGAAAGCGGTTAAGATCCAAACCAATTACTCCACATCGCTGTTAGAAAACAGAAAGCCGAACACACAAGCAGTAAATTTCAAAACAAAGAAAATCTTTCTAAGCCTTTTTAAAACTGAGAGCCTAGATTAAGGCTGCATACAGAACAGGGCCACATTAGGCACACGTAACTTCTCTCATACACTAGACCGGTACAAGGCACCTATCCTATAATGGTGACAGGGCTATTAGGTCCGTTGATTTGCGACGGAGCATCGCTCTCGTTTGCAGGTGGCCTTATTAGGCTTGAATATATAAGAGCGTTGTGTTTTCGAATCAAAAACGGAAGATGTTATGTGTACGATAATCTCTACTGTTTTATTATTTAAAGTGTTGTCCAAAATTGCGAAAATGAAGCACCTCATACATTCTATCTCTGAACGGCACTAAAGTGACTAAGCTGGAGTAAAACTAAAGTCAAACATTAATTAAAAAAATTAGAATAAATATATAATAGATAGAATTAAATCCTTCATTCGTTGAAATATTTTACTTTCTGTTTTATTTGCCAAAATGATTAATATATAACAGCTGGACTGATTAAAAAAAAACTAACACGCACACACGCAAGAATTAAAACTACTACTAACGTACATATTATAGTAGATAGGCAGGTAACATTATGATGCCAACTGACACTGAAAAAGTTATCGTTTGAAATCAGGTGATAGTAAGTTATATACGCCTTTGCAATTAATTTCATTAAGGTTTTGGACTTCATCATCACCTCAGCTAAAAGAAGTGCACTGCTGGACATAAGCCTAATACATAATACTACTTCCTAAACTTAATGTTTTATTTTTCAGTTTTAAAACTTGAAGTTTATGTTACGTAATATCAATTCCTGATCATTAACAGCCTAATTATCTGTAGTATTATATCTAATGCTAACATAAATTGGACCGATTTGAATGGGTCGAACCTTGACCTTATTAAAGACCGGCTGTCATCAAGAGAGAGAGAGAGAGAAGAAAAGAGAAAGACAAGAGAGAGAGAGAGAAGACTTTACTTTGTCTAGTTATTTTTTAAATTTAGGATTGCGAAAAGTAAGAGACGGTGGTTATGAAATATCGACATTCTATTTCATTCCTCTGTTCGGCAAGAAACCCAAAACATGTTTTGAAATCCACAGTTTACTTAGAGATAAACATGACACGAATAAAGCTCTTAAAGTGAACCCCAATAATAATAAACTACTTAAATCGAACTAAAAGCTTGATCACGTAACATTAATCGAAATATTTGCTGCGCAAACGCACGTGTGGTGGAAAATATATTAACGGCATGCGTTTTGCTAAAATTTATGAATGTTAAATACCGCCGTGGGCTAACAAGATCTAGTTTGATAATTTATCAATGTCCAGCTACTCAATTGTGCAGATTGGCTACTTTCAACCTTATCTGTGATACGTTGCTTAAGATTTACTGGGATTTATATACAGAAGGGATATTAGGCGACTGGCTGTCTGCAGTGGTGAATGATTTAAAAGCAGTTGCTGCTAAGTTTGTTAATTTAGTTGTGTTTTATTATTATATTATTCTCTTAGCAGTGTCAAGATAATCATTTGAATTATAAATCAAACTGTTTGTTGAGGGAGTCCGCGTCTAAATTAAATCTAAATCTAGTAAATGACAAATAACAACATTTTCGAAACAAAACAAGTCAGTAAACTTTCAGTGTTATTTAGAAAGGAACAGATTTAAAGTTAATGTATCATAATTGTTTTTTTTTTCAAGACAACTTCCACTTGAGGAATATAAACATTCCGTATAGCGAGTGACTTTACAAACATACATGAAACGGACACAAGGAAGACCCAGATTCAGAACAATAATAGTTTGTGGATCACACAAAGTGTTGTCCCATGTGGGATTTGAACCCACAATTCTCAGCGCAGTAGAAATCGGCGTGACGACCACTTTAATCACTTGGCCAACAGTTCACTCAAAGTAATAATATTCACTGTGTATGTAATCATGACAAATGTGTATGTAATCGTCACTCATCATAAAAAAATCATAATTAGAATGACTTCTTCCAGGTTCCAAGACAATTATTTTTTCCCTGGGACTTTCCGAGTGTCATAACTAGTGGGTCACTGCTGTTGATCCTGGTGTACAGGAGCTACAGTGGTAGGCGTGTGGGTTGGATTAGTCCCAATTAGAATGACTATTTACCTCGATTAGATAAAAAAATATTATCAGATGAGGCCCATTCTAATTTTGAACTTTATGCAAGTCTCACATAATATGCCACGGATATTTCATCTTGGGTGTTTTAAAGTTATAATTTGAAAACTGCGACTAGGAAAAATTATGATGGTAACTTGAACTTTGATTTAATTAATAAATAACTATTGGCTGTAGCGTTTTCTACTTCATACTTCGGTACACCAGCTCTAGAATCTGTATAAATGACCATTCGATTTCTACATTAACAATAAAAAATCAATGTCGAGATAGTGTCCAAATCGATATTTGTGCAATTTAGCTTTAAGTAGCGTGAAGCTTAAATCAGTGATCTTTATCACGTTGAAAGCATCGCAAAACATGGATGTAGTTCGGACATATTCATAAATCACATTAACCTAAATAGGTAAGGCACCATAAGAAAACCTAAGGTAATCGAGTAATGCAGTTTTAATATATGAGAATGGGCATACCCAGCCTTTTAGCTAGATTTAAAAACCATCTCAGATTTTCTCACGGGTGTAAACTTTGTTGTTAGGTACGGCTGCATGCAAAAGAATTTTATCGATAAATCTCATTTTTATCTTATTTTATCGCAATGTTTGCACTTGTGTAGTGTAATGTTGAGTTTGACTACAAATAAGCATGAGTAATGGCGAAAATATGTTAGTTATGTTTTGAGCATAAGTGTTTCATTTTACCATGTAAATTGTATTCCACGTTAATTGCCGAAGATATTTCAATATTTATTAGTTGTTTTTTTTTCTGAAAGAGGTTATGGTAAGTAGTAGTCAGAAAACTGGTGGCATATTTGCAAAGAATTAGTATGTTTTATCGATAATATTAATGTATTGTATCGACAGTCCTTAGCTACCGTTCGCGAAACGTGACCGCTCGCGACAAACGGCGCGCGTGACGTTGCCGAACGCAGCCCGATACGTCGTCGCCGATACGAATACAATTATGACATAGAATTTCAAACCTTACAACACCTATTTTACGAGGTATAATCCTCTGTATAAATCATGGTTCAATAATTTTTCTCTATTATATATGGATAGTACGAAATCTATCTTAAAAGCGTTACTATCGTAATTTTCATAATTAACGCTTTACAGAATTTATGATTACGTTCGAATAAGATATACTTGTAAGTCCGAAGGTTTGTTTTGTTTATGCTGATTTAGTTTTATCTCACAGTAATATACGGTTATAGCGATATTGGTGGTCTGTATAATTTGATCACAGGTGGTCGTCGTAAAAAATATTAGTGCAGTATTGATCTGATAATAGCTTGATGAACGTCAGATAAAAAAAACTCTGATTACTATGTATGTTCATACTGGGTTATCTACATTACTTTATTATTTCTAAAGTTACAGATAACTAGTGGTGTACGTGTTCCGGTATCGTTTAAAAATGTGTTGAATTTTATCTTCTCAAATCATACCTTTTTTGTTTATTTAAACTTTTTGTAAATACCTATGTGTGTGTGTGTGTGAGGATAAAATAATAATATGTGTGAAGATAAAGCACCGGTCTAGCAACAAGTTAGTACGATTTTACTTTTAGTTTTAAGTAATATAGATACTCGCATTTTTACCGGATTGACGTAAAGCTAAGAAGACATAGCATTTCGTAAAAGATGTTACTTATATATTTATATAGTATAAATATAGTTTAAACACCGCTATGGTAATTTTTTCCTTTCTTCTCAATTTAGTGTATAAAATATTATTTTATGATAACAAATTCATTTATTTTTATTCAGTTACAAATTCGGGTTCAGTAGGTTCTGGGCTAGTAATGACTGGTATACTTCGAATAGAATCTTTACTTTAAGGAGGGAGTTTGGAGAACCAATTTTCATCTAACAAAGACCACCACCAACATCACAAGGGCAATTTACATTACGATAGTACAGTTCTCTCTGAATAGCAACTAGTTGTGACAACCGCCGACAGGCATCTGACTAACAATGAGACAATACGGTGTTGAGACTAAGCTCCGTCTGATATCGACGACACGTGGTCCCACCTGGGCTGTAATATATACTGCTTTGAATACGATATCATTCGTTTCTATGTACATTACATATGCTAAAGAAAGTTCCTTACACATTATTACATTATAGTAATACAATTATGGTGTTACTTATTAGAAGTGATAATCTCAATAAAGTAGTAGTAGTTAGTATTAAGTTGCTACTTTACCTCCATTGGTAGCCTATTTCATTCACTATCAATTATAAATAACTGATAGTAGGCAATAAGCTAAGTTTATCTCTTTTATCGAGGACCATAATAGAGAGGGACCCTTAGTATCTCTACTGGTCTTTAAAGCTTGATAATGAGTAGTAGCAACGTTCTTGTAATATATGTCAATCAGTGAAGATTTTTATAATAGTTACTGATTTTTAATAAATGAAATGTAAAGGTGTGTACAAGAACTACACTGAATATATTTTATATCTCGGACTTTAACCTATGTAACGCTTAAACAAAGCAGCTGAACAGACTCTCTAAAATGATTGGTATAATATATAGGTGAAAATATTTACGACCTTTCAAATTAAATAAACTTAACCAACATCGGTTATCAGTTTAAGAGTCACGATGGCGCAAATAGACTAACCTATACACAAGTGAAACTCATTATACCCTTTGCGTCGAGGGTTAATAACTACGAACGCCCAACTAGATAACATTGAACACGTGTGTTTAAAGAACATAAAATAAAATACTCTTCAATACATTTCACGGCAAGCAATCAATTTACATCAATCAATCAACGAGTTTACCTAAGTACTCCCATTTAATTCGAAACACGATCACTATTCACGCTGATGGGCGGGCTAGTACCCCATCCAATTCAACTTTCTGCAACTTCAATCTACGTCACTCGAGAACTTAGGATTGGGCCGTTAGATGAGCGCAATAGGTTTTAAAGTCGATTTATTTAAAACAACCTAAAGAAAACAATTTAGTAAAACTAAAATAAATGACATACTAATACTCATACTCATTCTACATCTTTTTTTTCCTAGTGGGAAAATCCCTTCGGTTGCCCGCCTACTAAGGGGCTGTATGTAGTGATTTCACTAAAATGCACGCCGGCGGCCGGTCTCAAGCGCTCTGCTCTGGGGAATACCCGGACCATGTTATTTCAGGTCGCCCCAGGAACGACGCCGCGTCTAGAAAGACTCGATCCTGGGAGAAGCTAGAACTCTATCTACATCATAGCCCATCAGATCATTGTTACTAAGTCCAATCTGTTGAGCTCATCAAAACAATCCATATGAGTTCAATAGTTAAATTTTCACTCATAACCACTGAAGAGTTCCACTATCTGCCTTCTGTCTACATCTCCCGATCAGTTTAAAAAAAATAATAGGGTATTTTCAAACAATATTTAATACCTACTAAGTTTCATAGAGATACAACATATAGAAATAAGCTAAATGCGGTTTACTTGGTAAGTTACAACTGAACCTAATGAAAACATGTTATTCACATCACAAAGCACTTTGCAAAAATTTGTTGCACTTAAATAGTTTTTATTTAGGAATAAACTAACTACGATATTGCATTAGAATTAGTCGGTTAATCCTAACCGACTGTAAGAAATAAATAGAACAAAGCGAAAACTCGATTTGTATTTTAACTGTGTTTCAAGTTCTAACAGTAAGAAATTTAGGAATACTAGCTGTCCCGGCAAACGTCGTTTTGCCATAACTACTAATAAATTAAAAATTAATTAAAAAAACATTGTCCAGCGGACAAAATTGTGAATCTAAACCATTCCCAGATCCCCTTGAACACACACAAAAAATTCATCAAAATCGGTTCAGTCGTTTGAGAGTAGTTCAGTGACATACACACTCACAGAAGAATTATATATATAAAGATATTTAACAAGTTTAGTGGCCACGCCGTGAAACCTTATGACCCCATTTATTCAGTACTGGACGTTTTGCGTATCTAAATAATCCAATTATACGCAGAATCAACTATGTAAAATGGAAACTCTATTCATATCCCATCATTATAATTCATTTTAGAATGTACACGCTGCTCATTAAGATTAACTTCTAAGGAATCCAATAAATCAGTACCGGGTTATAACAGGCTTGAATTGTTTTTGACTCTACTCTGTCTGTTGGAAACCGTAGGTAGGATCCAGATGAACAGTAGGTGAGATACTTTTTCACGCCCCGCTTTAAAGACCCAGGATCATAGTGGGAGGGAAACACCTGAGCTGGAAGTGAGTTCCAAGTTTTGACTGCTCCGTACAGGAAGGAGGAGTCGAAGAACGGTTTAGGTCGAAAGTGTATGTCTGTCACTCTGAAACGATGACTTCTAAAGCTAGCACGTGTTGTCGTGTAGAGGAAAGGAGAAGGTAGGACCGGTTAGAAGAGCAAATTTAACCTGATTATTAAAGAACAAGAGTCTATAAAAAGATAGTTAAGTCTATACAAGTGCCAAGCGATATTTTGTTATAAGATGCTATTTAAGTCGCACGGAGACTTACAAAATACTCGTATTATAATTTATATCCTTACATCTCAACTGAGATCCGTAATAGATATAATGTACCGCAGTAATTATATATATATCTATACAAATAAATAAAATTAAAGTGTCTGTATGTAATTTCAAATTAACAGGTTTTAAGTAAAAACATATGAAAATAATATACTGTACTTGAAAAAAACACAACTTTTAACATTTTTGTTGTCTGTCTGTTTGTTTCGGCTAATCTCTAAAATCCTTGGACCGATTTGGACGGGACTTCCACTAGCAGAAAGCTAATGATAAAAGGAGTAATCTAGGTTACTTTTGTTTAGACTAGTTTTGGTGTGGTTTTTGTTGTAAAAGTACAACAACAATCAAGGGTATAACCGCGGGGCGTAGCTAGTTTATACATATAAAACCACTGATCTGTCTAATGGCCTTAAAACGTAAGTATACACAGTAGGCTATACCAAGTGATACTGTCAATTATCTGCTCGTTAGTGGCTGATCGATCCTCGACGTGTGCTTGAAGCGGCGTCGTAACTTAGCTGACTTAATGTGTCAGGGAGGTCAGTGTGGCCCAGATGCAGCTATTAGCGAATTAACTGATGTAGATAACTATGCTTTGTTGCTAAATTTAAATTTGAAATTAGAAGTTATAAACATTCGGTTGTATTCGCCTTTAGCCTGCCTAGTGGTTAGCATAAGCGACTGCAGATCAAAAGTCTTAGGTGCGATTCCGGAACGGACTGCTGTTGGGTTTTTCTTTCGAGAAATTCTTAATAGCAGTCCGGAGAATGGAAACATCTATGGCAATCGTTATTGGGAAGTCAGTGCCCTCAAATGTACTGACAACTAGTTCAAGCTTCGAATTCAGTTCACCCTCAGGGTTGCGGAGATCCGATGCCAGTCGCTCCGTGTAAAAACTGATATTCAGGTAAAACCGGTTGAACTAGTAGCCGAACCCAAATCTTGGGAATAATAAAGGCTAGGAAGATGATGATGATGATTCTATTGGTCACGATAGTTGTCAAGCCAAATTTATTCCATTTCAACTAGTAATACATCTTTTTATATTTATATATGAAATAAGGAATGAAAAATATAGAAACAGATAGCCAATACTTAGGATAATTTTGTGAAGACCGTTAAACGATGTGTTAAAACCATAGGTAATTATGTAGGGAGATATCTATATCATCCAGCACAGACAAACTGAAAAACATCATGTCCTATTGAAAACGTACCCCTACTTGATTAATTAATAAGTTTATTTGTTGCCAATACTGCTATTTTTTGCTGCTATACTCTGCTATTTATTATTAATTTCAGTAGTTATGACCGAATTGAAACATCTTAGCTACTTATAGACGATATAGATGTTAAAAATAGAGATAAGTTGTATTTGTACTTCTAGCTTAAGATGTCTAAACTTACCTTTTGTTTGAGGAAAGACAAATCTCTTACAGGAACGGTTCTCTTGCTGACCTTGACCTCTGTCTGCAACACTTCCATTGTAGATACTTCTTGGAAGCCATGCTCTTCAAGGGCAAGGCATGTCCTCTGTACTTGTTCTATGCAAGGGGAGAATGAGCAGAATCTGCCGCCTGGAAAAGAGAATTGAGAATAAGTATTATGTTCATTATTATCCTCAAATTTTAACTCTAACTGAATATAATATCGAAAATAACACATAATTTCGGCCATTGGCTAGCTGTAGGATATAATATGTACCTAAATATTATTTAGAGTACATATAAGTAGGTTACTAACAACCTAAATAGGTACTCAATTGCTCAATGAAGTTTTTATCTTTTCGTTCTTTTAGGTCGTATTACAATGCTAGGGAACAGATAATGTCCAGGGGATTCGCCTCTTAACCAGTTCGAGCTTGTAACAAAGTTTGAACGAGCCAACGGCGATCGCCCTCGCATTACACAATTCAAACAAAAGCAAGACGTCTTACCACTTCATAATGCGCGCACGTAAAAAGACGATCCAGACATAACAAAATGTCGACAGATGTTTTCATTCCCATGTGATAGATATGAGATGGCCGGACGGAGCGTAAGATAGCCGTACCCTTTTTGTTACCGCGATACCGTTTTGAAATTTTTACAAGTCGAAAACGACCAGGAAGAGACATATCGTCTTTTATGTGGCCCGCTTACTCTTATCTATCAAATCTTATCTACCAATAAGGACAGCGGACGTCACTCACTCTGCCAATCTGAAGAGCGCGGGCGCGTCACCGCGGGGGGCGAATTTAAAACTGTTCTATTTTTAAAATGTGTATCGCGTGCCTGGACGGTATAACGCGTGCATTAACATAATGCACTGTGGCTCATAGGCCTTATATGTAGGCATTAAAATATCTGGCAGATCGTTGACACATGGCGCGTCTGAAATCTTGAACGAGATATTAGCAAAATAATAATCCGTTTATAATTTTTATAAATATATGTGTGTCCATATAATATAATAAATATTTTACAGTCACTTTATACACACCAAAACAGGTAAAACCTTGCCAAAAGAGTTAAAATCTCTCTAGTGAATCTTTCACACGCTCTAAAGTAGATACTATCACATTTTCTTGGCAATATTATGTGTTCCAAAAAGTTTTGTGACTTTGTTCACAGTCTGTCACTACAAAAGGTTCTCCTAAAGGTCATGTAGGTGGCGAAATATGTAATATAGTATCTTAATGCATCGCGAGTCACGTCGTCGATGTCGAGGTGACTCGATAGCGACTAGCGCTTTTGAGTTATCTATGCAACCCGATGTATTCAATTAAAGTTAATTAATCACTGATGATGATTGGATTATTTTGAGTAGATATTTCGAAAGTTTATCTTCTCAGGTATAATAGAATTCTATTTTATTTACTTAGAATGTGTTTTTAATTAATAAGTAATGGGGTTGAGAAATTTAAAAGTGTAAATTAGCTATAGACAGGCGATGATGAAGATCTTCATTAATGTCTTCGCCTATTCAAAGGCTGCATGGTCGAAGGGTTTGTTGGACTCTTATTTACTAAAAAAAAGCCCAGTGCTCTTCTGCTAGTCAATAGACTGTTGAGCAAGAATCACAATTTCATTCTTCAACCACCCGTAGCTACTAAGAACTAGTTAATTGACGTAATAAAATTATACTTCTTTTAATCATAATTATTCCTGATAGAGCTTGTGGCGACTTCCACATACAGCGCATCAAGGAAACATATGACAGCACCATCTACCGAAGATACACTGAACTACGGAGTAACATACAATACGAAGAAACTACCAATCCTGCGTCGCGCAATAAAAGTTCCCGCGTCGATTAGCATATATACAACATCCCAACACCGTGGGCCGTGGCCATGAAACATTTAAATTAATTTTCAATTCAAGGGTATTTATTGATCAGTAAACGCTTCCTTCTGCTTGTACATTCATAGCTCATAAACAGCATTAAAAGTAGTATATACAGATCAAAATTACTACATTTCATCATACACATCGTTTGCTTTTTACTGTTGGAGTGTGCTTCACTCATAATTGGTCATTTTCGTTACATATTATTGAAACTAAATTACCCAAATTCATGTTGCCTAAAATTTATATCTAATTTAATATTGAGTGAAGGCTTAGGCAACAAGAGGCTTGTTATTAAGTGACACTGACATAGCCTACGTCCTCAGCAATCTGTCAATTAGGCGACATTCCAGTGCCCTGACCCACAGCGTACGCTGTTGCACAACCGAGGATGACTAACTGTTATACACTTCACCCTGTAGGTCTCTGTCATGAGTACTAAAAAGATGGTTTAATATAACGAAGATGCATATCTATCTAGGTCACGATGATTTTTGTGTCTTTTTTAATTAAATGTGTATTTTCCATATTAACATCACGTTTAGACCAATAGGACCCAAGCATGATTGAAAAGAGACACAGACGAAGTTATATGCGACTGCCTCGTTAGTCTCGCGGTTGGCGTGTGCGACTACTGATCATGAGGTCTCGGGTTTGATTCCCGGATCGGACCAAATATTTGTATAATCTACAAATATTTATTTCAGAGTTTGGGTATTTTCTATGTATAATATGTATGTATTTACGAAAAAAAGTATATTTGTATTAGTTGTCTAGTACCCATAACACAAGCTCTGCTTAGCTTGGGATTAGATGGCGTTGTGTGTTAGATGTCTGAAATATTTATTTATTTATTATATGGGTAAGCTAGTACTTTATAACGTTAAAAGTAAACACATTTATTGTTTTAGCAGATACATTGGCATAGGTGGGTACATTAAGTTCAGGATGTTTTAATAACAGCAGTCCGCCATTTCTTTTACTTCAGACCCAGCGTCGCACACCGTCTGGTTTTAGTTGATTTGGTTCCGCCATAACACTGGGTTCAATTGGAAATTTCTATGCGTCGAAAAAATTGGAAGTTATTTAAAAGGGTAAAAAGTAACAAATTTTCCTTTATATGTATAACATTTAGTATAAACCAGGTTTTGCTATGATAACTTACATTTGTTACTTAACCAGAATATTCTACGGGAGAACTTCTTTGCGGGATAGAAGGTGATTAAATCGTAACAAACAAACAAATCGTCAGTACAAGTAACTTTTAACAGTCCGCTGAAATAGGTTACTTACTTCTTATTTTGAACACCTTTCAAAACATCAAACACTTATTTTTACTTTCGCGTTACGACGACTCTATAGATCAATACTTCACAAATGTCATCGTCTTTAAGCCAGTAATTTGTTCAGTTTAGTTTCGTAAGAGAACTAAAGATGTGAGAGTACCGATCTAAATGTCAAGTCTAGTACAGTGCCATCGACACAAGTCTAATCCTTATTGTAATAATATTGTAGACGTTACGTAACAAGGGCTTTGTGTATAAGTACCCCATTCATTCTTAGAATAGTGTTGTCGAATGATAGTAGTTTAAGTATCGATTGGTAGTTATCGATACCTTTCAGTAAGTTATTATATTTGAAAGCGTATGTGTAGTCAAGATATTGGAATTCATTAACTGATGATACAGTTGTATTCTTTTCTCAATTTTATTCCAGAAAATAAAAATATAATTAATTGCATACGTGCCGCAATAAGAAGGTCATTAACAGTCTTAATTTGTCTTGGCTACTTGGTATGCTCCTTAGCCGGCTCTTACATTGCACATTCGTAAGATGGTGATAGATAAAAACTAGTGACATATACAAATCGTACATTCGAGAGATTCTTACAAAAAGAGGCTCGTTTCTAACATTATTATTAAGAGATTTTCGATCTTCAGCACAGCTCTATTACAACTGCAACAAGACATCACAATAGCTTCAACTCGCGTCACTAACAATACTGGACAAGTCATTGATGTATTAGCAGAGATAACATAGTGAAATCACATGTGTGTGCCCTGCGCGTACGCAATCTAATGAGGCCGCGCAATCCACTCGTGCCCATACCGTATTGTTCTTTCAATGATCCGATTGTAATTAAGTTACATGAGTAACGAAGTTATACGGCATTGGGTAATGCGAAGGTTATATACTAGTTCGTACATATAGAGTTATATACATAAGCCTTTCCTTTAATAGGAAGTTTTATAAATAAGCGTTATTTCAAGGAATTAAAATAATATGATAATTTGGAGCATAGCTCAATGAAATATTTGTAGCTGTCCATCGGGATATCTAAGTACTTAAGTACTGATTGAGACCAATTGCTTAGTTTTATTATTTGGGAAGAAGAAAGGAAAAATCATTTATCCTAACATACAAGGACAAACATGGTCTATGTGCAGAATAAAGAGAATGTACCACAAGTAATTATGAATCCTTGTGCAATGCCAAATAAGGCGCCTATCTCAGCATATTATTGGGACTGCAGCACTGGTATTACGATGGGCCAACGGAGTGTTTTATTTCTGAAAGTGAAGTGTCGTTGCAAGGTTGGGGGTCATCCTTATACTAAAACAATATATTTGGATCTGGATGTTTGACATGGTCTTGTGACAGATCATTTGGATGGATTAGTGACTGTTTGTTCATCAAAACTGCTTTTTTCAAGTCCGAAGTTACGCATCTAATAGGGTTTTTTTCCTCTAAAGTCCTAACCTTTGCCACCAATAGCAATGTTATTCATTTTAGTTTTAATTCAAAAATCAAAAGGTGCATATATCATCGTTTACTACTATGCAGTATTAGTTATTAGTTGAAGAACAAGACTCATGCACCTACAGTATACATATAACAGTTGCTTTTAGTCATTTACTAGTTCTGTACTGAGTAACTTTAGTAAAGTTTACTACTTGAAGACGGGGAAATAATTTAATCAAAGTGTCTGTTGGCAGGACAAGCTTTAGCCGAAAGCAGGTCATATGTAAATATGAATAAATGTAAGGTTTATTAGAAATTGTACATAGTCAAGGTGTTGTGCAAATCCCGCGTGCGGTGTGGGGCGTCGTCGTCGGGGTGGCCCGCGCATGCGTCGGCTACGCCCCTGCCCGAGGCTCAGCGCTCGCGCCGCTGTCTCAGCCGACCACAACTGGCGACTATTATGAACATACCACCTATAAACCAACTATTGTAATTTAATGTAAACAATCATGGGAAGTGGTGAGGATTGTTCTGTCATGTTTGTTTGTGCTCGACATGATATTCATTTATTCGTACATTGTGGGATAAAATTGCGCAAAGGTTTTAGCATGCATTTGTAAAATTGTTATTACTAAAATGGCAAAATAAATACAGTAATTATTAGTATTAAATACCAATAGGTATAGGAAAATGTTGTTTTAAAGTTTAAACAATTCATCCAATAGAGTAATTCTTAAGAAAGAAGAAGAAAATATATCTAATTAATATTCTGGATATCGACAGAGAACAAAGTCCAACTAGTTCTCTTTCGTATCTCGTACTTCCTTTCTCCCTTGTATCTAGAAGCAAAATATTAAATAAGATATGCAGCTGGATAAACAGAACTTGTCTTTAAACGAGATAATAAGAGGGAGCGAGGATTGAAAGAGTAAATCAACAAAAGTAGCGGATGCCTCGGTTAAATGTGAAAATGCAGTCTACAAGTAGTTCTTTGACATTTAACGAGGATTAAAAACGTTTAGAAAAGTATTTAAATACCTAGCCTTTTGATACAATAGGGTTTCCTAATATGATGTTCCAGAAGTTTCTGTATGACAAGTTACGTGTATAAAGACCTAAGCTGGGATGGTTTACTCTGACATGATGAACAAGAAATTATATCAAGAGGCTACTTTCACGAGAAGACGGTGGTTAGGTGGGCATATTTTCAAAGAAATAAAATCTCTACTATTTACGATACTCGAATGTGCTAATGTTCACATTCATCTGAGCATCGTGGATACGATATCCACGATACTCAGATTCACATTAGCAAATTTTATTGAAAAACTAGTACTAATCTAAGCATACTTGCTACGTGCATCCGAGTAAGAGAAATAAGATAACGTAAGGATACGCTACAAACAAAACAGTGTAGGTACTTTATGTCATACTTTACAAGATTTATCTTGGATATAGTTTAGGCACAATCTGTAACTGAAGATAGATACGACGGCATCAAAATGTAAAATATATTGAATCTATAAGCGATGTGAAACATTTTTAGAGCGAAATAATGCACCTGCTGAAACAAACTAAACTATAAGATGTATTTTTAGTTCAAATAAATTAAAGGGTAATACCAAGAAGGCATCCGATCAAGGATAATGAAATTCCAAGTACGATGCGTTCAATTAATTTAAAAAACATTCGTTAATTTTATTAATGTGCGCGAGCCTAAATCTACGATCACCGAAGATGTGATCGCGAACGCCTTCTCATTTTCGAAATTAGCAAATGAATAAAAAACAAAATGTTGGTAACCGCCAACAGAGTGGACAAGATAAAGAAATATACGAAAAGGTGCCTGCGTTCGAGGTTCCAGATAACACCATTAACGCCGGGGAGGCTGGCGGACAAAACAATAGAAAGGGACGCTAAATTGAGCAAATTTCCGAAAAAGTAATTTAATTAAAATCGGACATTCAAAATTGATCCTACTTCCTTAGGCTTAAAGTTGACAAGGCAAAAGAACGTAATGTGACATACTTCTTGGTGTAATTGGGACAAAAGATCATACAACTGGAAGAGTAAAAGGGACGACATATGATGGTATTGATAGTGGAATGAGTGGAGTAAGTTTTTCTCAGCCACCCAGCCAGCAACATAATTAATGGTGCTCGTGTTGGAGACGAATTTATAAATTGGCTTTATTCCATTCTTAACAAAGGGTGGGACATTTGTGATAGGTCTGATACCCAATCTACCTGGATGCGACATAATTAGCAGATCATTTTGATAACTGCAAATATGTCTCCAAGATACGAATTTTATATTATTTTAATGAATGTTATTAATCAAGATAGGAAACGAACTGACTGCGATACAAAAGTTGATGAGTGTAAAATCTTAAAATTCGATGGTAACGTAGCTCAAATTCTAAGGTAACGAGAGAAGTCTCGAACATTTAAATCGAGCAACAAAGGGTGCTGCCAAGTGCGAAATATCAAATAATAATTCATTTTTAAAATTAACTAAGCGTGATCGATGAAGCAATGCGAATTTGTACTTAGTAAAATTCAAATCTAACCTTCAACAAATTTCTTAAATGGCAAAAAACGAAAACACAACATTTAGCATTTAGTAAAATGCTAAATGCCGTGCAATACGATTTTAGGATAAGATAAAACTACCAGACAAAGCTTCAGTATAATAGAATTACAATTTGCTATCATAATAACATCTTGAGGTGAATTAATTCCACAGATTTTATTTAATTTAGTTTCCTTGTTAGGTTACATTAGTAGCTGGTATTAAGAGTTCTTTTAGAGTGCTATAAAGAGTCAAAACTATGTACCTCTCTAAGAAGACTAGTTTCTGAACTTTTGTTCTGTTTTAGACTGATATCTAGGCCCCTTAAAATGCAGCTTAATTTCTATAGAACTTATTTTAGATGTGAATTTTTATATTTGTAGTGTATTGAACTTTATAAAAATGATTCACAAAAATGTATGTACGTGCATAATTTTAATCGACTGCACCAAATTATTTTTTTTATGTGTTTGTTATTGTCAGGACAAGGTTTATATAGAGGATAATTATAAAAAAAATTCTTAGACCGTTTAGTGCTATACACTGCGGTCTTGCGAGAAGTCGAGGCGGACTTAAATTATATAATATAATAAGAAAAAAAATAGTTTTTGGGTAATTTTGAAAACATTGGCGTAAATAAATATATCGGTAAGAAGTTTTTGATAAACTGGCACGTCAAGAATGACTAGAATTATAAATAATTTGCATTTCATGCATTTGCATAAGAAAGCAGTTCCGCAGAGGATGCCTTTTGAGTTGAGATGATGATGATGATGAACAAGAATTTGTCATAAAACTAAAATCAATGAAAATATACTTTACCAATGAGTATATACATACTTTTAATTATGACATCAACACAAATAAATAAAATTGGAGTATCTGTTTGTAATATTAAAATAACCGCTTTGTACTAAATGCATATACCAAAAATGTAGTAAATTTTTTTTGTCTGTCTGTCTGTTTCTTCCGGGTAATCTCTGGAACGGTTGGACCGATTTCGACGGGACTTTCACTGGCAGGTAGCTGATGATCCAGGGAGTAACTTAGGCTACTTTTTTTAGACTAACTTTGTCCTGAGACGTTACTCGCATTACGATGATAACCGCGAGTAACACCGCGGGGTTCAGCCAGTTACTTTATACAAATTATATATTTCTTTAGTAACACTGGTTAACAATGAGCTTTGTTGGTAAAATCTGTGCCATTAAGGCTCCAAATGTTTTAGTGACAGTGAAAATTATAACAACCACGTGGGTAGCAAAAATGATTGCAAAAATGCTATCGTTTAATTATCTACTTAAACCAATAATTACATGTGCCACGTCTGACATAACAGTCTAAATAACATTACAATCCGCACTTATAATCGGTTCAATGTAACAGAAAATATTGATACAATCTCAACTGCGTTCAAATTCCTTTCTCAGCAATAAATAAAAACAAAAATCACAATCCAGCTCGTAAATGTAAGAGAGTATTATTTGCTTCGCATATAATGGCATATTTAGTGGGCGATATCAGTTAATACGAAGAGGTTGGCATAAATCGACGCAGGCGATATCTAACATCGCGGCAGCCCCTCGCCCCGCCTCCCTCACAAGTAACTCACTGCTATCTACCCCGAATATTGTTAATCAGTGTATCATTAGCTCGCAAGCTCGATACACACTGTTTGTTGCAAGAACCATTTTAATTAATATTTTTTGCCAAACGTGTGTCATATCCAACATATTTGTTAATTAGCTAGTGGATCAAGCTACTATAATACATTTGAACCTTTGTAATCCAATTTGATGAAAACCGCATTAAAATGTGTTGCGTAGTTATAAAGATCGAAGGGTACAAGAACGAATACTTAAGTAACGTAAAGATTAAGCAAGAAAGACCATTCCGAGGATCTTATTTTCAAGACTTTCTTGTTTGGCAAAGACTTAAAAGTTGAAAAAACTGCCTGACCAATACGTCCTTCAAACCTTCAAGAAAGGAGCGTATTCCCTCTTAAAAGGCCGACAACGCACTTGTGACGCCTTTGCTGTTGCGGGTTCATGGGTGGCGTTAATCGCTTATCATCAGGCGATACGTCTGCTCGTTTGGCCCCTATTATATGAAAAAAAAAGTTTTGGTGGCGAAGCAGAGGTGGTCGAAAATAATAACATTCTGGGTTTGTTACTGGTTATGTTAAATATGTATGTATAAATGAGACTCAATTGACAATAATAAAAAACTTTCGTGAGTGGTTTCCATATTTTTAATAAATGCACTTTGGAGCATCTAACGCTGCGACCCTGACAAAAAGCTCCTGTTGAGTTCGAATCTAGCCGCATATTATTATAATATAACTAAACATATTTTTAAAAACAATTTAACTCATAATATCAGTCACTTTCATTCATTTGCCGTGTTTTAATTATATTAGTCTGTTCTCTAAGATTGCAAATTCAAATAAACATTATAAAAGTCATCTGAATTTCATTCCGTATGTATCACAGAAGTACACCGAACAGATGACTTTGCGCGCGCTCGATAGCTCCATAGCGCACAGCCGCGATATAGATAAAACTAACGGGGAGGCGTTGCTATAAATTCGAATACGAACAAATGTACGTTGTCCCACTCGTA
The DNA here is from genome assembly GCA_905220595.1 of Spilosoma lubricipeda. NCBI lineage: Eukaryota > Metazoa > Arthropoda > Insecta > Lepidoptera > Erebidae > Spilosoma > Spilosoma lubricipeda. Next base: position 9,732,000 of record HG992295.1, read on the forward strand.
CTAAGAAAAACTCAACTTTTTACTTTTATATCATTGTAATTTTAACCAATAATAACAAACCTATAAAACCACGCGTAATGCTTAATTAATTTAAGGAAATAAAGAATTTTATTGATGGACGCTTTACTGCTACTTTATGGTCCTAAATATCGCTTTGGGTCTCTTTTAATAACTTGACTACAATTTGAGATGTTTATCACCACTACACAATTATTTGTCTTGGTTGGAAATCAAAATCCACAGCTTATATTTGGGAAATAAACCTACATTTGTCTCAGCAGTCAAGCTCATTAACCACTGGACTGTTAATTATTTTTTTGTATCGTAGATTGAAACTATTTGAATCCTAATTATAACCATACCTTTCTGTAACAGCTGAGAATCTGCAGAATCTAAATCTGTAGTGTCCAATATCATATAACGCTAATAATTGCAGATGGGATTCAAATAGGCAAACTTTCTTTGAAAGTCCGGTTCAATGCATTTAAACTTAAAATCCATCAATAAATGGTAAAGGTGTGCGGTCACTTGTATCCGCCCATTTACAATAAAGTATTTTAGTGATACAAGTATTACAATCAAACGGTTTGATCTGGCGTTGCTTTAACCTTATAAATACTGAGCTATTTATTTCTGGAAATCTGCCGCCTCTCACCAATGCTGTTTGAATGCGGGGTTCCCAGAACTTGTGCTTTGTATAGGTAATATGGTGTAATGTTGTAAGATAGTATTTTTTAATTTGTTTGAAGTAGGAGCAGTTTTAGCTTAAGATGTTTTTTTAATTTGTTTGAAGTAGGAGCAGTTTTAGTTAACGATGTTTTTTAATTTGTTTGAAGTAGGAGCAGTTTTAGCTAAAGATGTTTTTTTAATTTGTTTGAAGTAGGAGCAATTTTAGCTAAAGATGTTGTTTTAATTTGTTTGAAGTAGGAGCAGTTTTAGCTAAAGATGTTTTTTTCTTATATCCTTGTAAGTGTTGGGTATAGCCTTCTACTCAATAGTTTTGTAAAACTCTAGTACTAGTAAAGGTAGTCATTGGTCAATCAATTATATAATAGTACTAAAGTACTGTATGTCACTAGTGTAGTACTTGTCTTATTTTATTTTTAATAATAATAAATATTTAGGATACACAACGCCATCTAGTCCTAAGCTAAGCAGACCTTGTGTTATGGCTACTAGGCAATTGATATAAATACATTTTTTGTAAACACATACATATTAAACATAGAAAACACCCAAACTTCGAAACAAATATGTAGTTCATACAAACATTTGGTCCAACCCGGGAATCGAACTTGAGACCTCGAGAACAGCAATCGCATACACTACAACGACTATGCTGACGAGGCAATGATAACTAGTTTCGCTCGCAATTCCGCTTACGTGTATTTCGGCGGTAATCATTTTTCGGGTTAATATACATAGCCTAACATCATCATCATCCACTGCTAGGCATAGGCTTCTCCCATTGCACGCCACATAGTTCGATCCTCATCTTCTAAAGCCTATGACACTCACAAATAATTTGCCTTTTTATTGGTAAACGAGTTTTCAAAATCGGTTCAGTAAATCCAGAGATTACCCCCAACAACTACAATCGTAGTTAAGATAATTTTCTATTTAGCATTGTTTCAATAGGAACGTAACGAATAGCGAATGCAAAAGAAATGCGATAAACAGCGGCAACCGTATATCAACGTGCGTAGTATACGGTAGCGACAAGCGACACAGCCGGCTGGTGTCGCGCGTCGCGCCTGCATGTCCTCGCCTTATACGCAATGAATGGACGCAACTGCGTATACAACTTACACGGTATACAGTGATATAATTAATGAAGGCTTGCTTTATTTTTTATGTTAAAGTTTTAGTTGTAAAATTGACTGTTAATAATAATGGAAGATAACCCGGGTGCTGAATTTGCCACTACAATTCATCACGTTTTAAATATATTTTTTCGTTGAAACTTGAAACTATAACATAAGCTTGCATTTTATAGACGTTTTGTATCAGAGCAGGTCAACATACAGTTTTTTTCCTTTTTATGAGAAACTAATAAGTAGATATTGTATCAATAAGTTATATTTAACAGTGCTCATATACTCGCGACGCTCGCGTAGAAAAGACATCAACGCGTCACGCGGATAAATGCTACGAAATCTTTTACTTAATAAAGTATTATGTTGATTTAGGTGAGAGTAGTTTTGGAAATAACTCATATTTAATAAAGTGCTCAGTATGTCTATGAGATGTGGTTTAGCGATACAATGAAAGATAAAATGAGTGGAAGAATCAACGTCAATAGATCGGTCAAAGTCAAAGTGCCGTATTGAAGTAATATATATGTAACTACTTTATTTAGGGAAAGCGTAAATAACATATGTTAATTCTATATCGGTGCTATGCTATATAAGATTAATCACTTACATAAAAAGTCAAAACTTTACTGTGTTAATAAGTTTTGTTCTAAAGGATATGTCGCATGTATTAAATAGAAATAGGTTAAACAAACATGGTTGTAGTTATCTTAGATTATAATAAAACTTGAATCTTCTAGTTTATTTTGTATTGGATTTTTCTTACACAATGACAAAACAAGAATTTAATGTAATTTTCTTTCAAGTTCTACACATAATTTCTAAGCAAACGCCTACTTTAAGTATCTGTCGTAAATCATTAAAAGACGTGGCAATACCTCCCGCCACAGAAGCCGATAAGGCAATAAAACTCATTCACACGTTCGTCAATTTAATAGACGCCTTATTAAAAACTCGCCGCACGAATTGAATCGATTCAGTTTACGCGATCCATGGATTCGATTTATTCTCCACGTTCCCAATTCAAATTCATATTGACAGCTGCGTTTATGTGCAAAGGAGGTTTAATTTAGATTTAAGAGTTCTAAAATTTTGTTTCAAATCGTACTGGATCGATGACGTTGGAATAGAATATTTCGTTAGAAAGACTAGTAATGAAGTCGTAATATGTCTACATTTATTTTTCTGTAGTAGTATCGTATTAGCATGTCTAACAAATTAAAACCTTAAAACACTTATGTGCAAACTGAACTGCTATCTTAATTATTTAGGATATTCCTTTAAAAACTGTTTCTTTAAAAATTGTTTGCAGCAACATTTCTCCTTATGGGTATTTTAGTTCTTTTTTGTATAGTGGTATACTAGTATTTAGATTTCTGAACTTAATTACCTTCATATGTACATATCAAATGATCCATAGCACGCCATAAGAATAAGTCAACATGTTCAATGGTTTGTATCTATAATGTATTTAAAGTTCAATAGTTGTATGATTGGACGAATATTATAAAAGTGAAATATACAGTTTCTCTAACAAAATGATAGCTGTTTATCACTGAATCATTAAAGAACGGCTAAACACTTAAATTTTTAAATCTTTACGATACATATCTCCGTCTATGAAAGAAAATCGTACACAAATTGGGAGTTTTGAGTGACTCAGTTCTGTCTGTCTAGCATTTTCTGACATTGTGACGTTTGAATACAGCTAATTAAGTAGCCGGTTTCTTAGCTTTGTAGTGGATAGTATTCGGGCTTGGTATAATTACTACCTTTTTAGTGGATAATAAAATAAATGGTGAACCTAAAGTTGTAAGTACAACTTGTATTAGTGTAAAATTTTATAGTATTCCATTTATAAATAACTAGCTAATCCTCGCTACTTCATCAGCGTTGCTCTATAATCATGCTCGGCTTCTATTGACCTAAGTGAGATAGGTACCGTATTTTAGTCAAACTTGCCAAACACACAAATAGAATTAGCAGTCATGCATCAGCATAATGACTGCCGATAGAAGTGAAAACTTATAATGTGGGAAATTAGATATTGCATATGTTTATGATTTTACCCAATCAAAAAGTTCAACTCGGCGCATAAAACTTTGTGACGTCGCATGTCGGTAAAGCGAACCCATAAGATTTTCTCCCACCAAAAAGTGCTCAACCCGGCTAGCTAAAGAAGTCTTCACTTTAAAAACGGGAAATGGGTTAGATAGTACTAACTTTTAAACTTTCGCGTTCTACGATATATTTTTTTTTTACGGGAATCAACGCTATTACTTTAAAACTATTACCTAATCACTTATTTAAAGGTATAACATACCTCAGATTTGCCTGACGTTTCGACCAGGTTGCATTAGCCGCAGCCTGTGACCATGGCCAGTGCAACCTGGTCGAAACGTCAGGCAAATCAGATTTATGTAATACCTTTAAATAAGTGATTGGGTTAGATAGTTTTGGAGTTCATAGTGAGCAACAGCGTGACATGAGAATTATATGTATACTAACTGCCCCGGCAAACGTTGTTTCGCGTAAAAAAAAACATTTAGGAGGCATAAAAATAGATGTTGGCCGATTTTCAGACCTACTGAATATGCAAATAAAATTTCATAAAAATCGGTAAAGTCGTTTCGGAGGAGTATTGAAACTAACACTGTAACACGAGAATTTTATCTATCAGATAATAAATTAACCTATATTTTGTATTATGTTCTTTGGTTGGTCACAGGTTTGTATAATGTATTGTATATATTTAATTGATTATTATTTGTTTATAGGTTTAAAATGGTAACTAGCATATGCAAAACATTTGAATGCTAACTATCCATTCAGTAATATTCGATAGTAGTATTAGTATATAGGAATTATTTATTAAAATTTACAACAAATTAATTCTAAGGTTAAATATAATCTGTGGTCTTGCCCTGCCGCGTGAAATATGCATAAATATTTAAAAGGACCGTAGCAGAGACCGTACAGAAAATGAGCGCTTAGAAAAATCGGTCTAGAATAATTTCATACCAGAAACAGATAGAATATTAGTTATCACGTTATATCACCTGGGTGGTTTTGAAACAGGTTAAGGTTTTGAAGACGGATTGACTTTTAACCGTGAATTAGTTGATGTATGCTAAAGATTCAGCTTGAAATAATTTGATACTTCAAAGGGTCATTTACTAACAACAACAATTTACAATTTTCCTGTTATGATCTTTACTATGGAAAAGCCACGCATCGGCATGAATGGGCAGGCTCGAGCGGAATCATACCACGGTCTCACAGAAAACCGGCATGAAACAGCACTTGCGCTGAGTTTCGCCGAGAGAGTGAGGATACCGGAGGCCCGCACTCCAACCCCTCCCCCACCCCCAAAGATCGGCAACATACTTTTGACATCTCTGGTGTTGCGGGTGTCCATGGCCGTTGGTAATCAATTACCATCAGGCGATACGTCTACTCGATTGCCCACTATGCCATTAAATAATATTATGAAAACAGAATAATATCTCAATATAATACTCATGAATCTAATAAGCAATGTCCTCTGATTCCAATTACAAAAAAGAAGCGACCTGCGCATACTGGACTTGTAAAACTGAGGCATCAGAATGCAATGCTCGTGGGTTCCTGTTTTTAAGTGCATTTCTGTAGTAGGGGTTTACCTTTTAACTGTTCAATCTATCTGCAATAAAACTAGCATTTTGATGAGATAACAAGAATGCACAGTCACAACAAGGTTAACGATTTTGTTCTATTGTCTGTAACGCTTATTTTACAATAGAAAGTATAAGTGAGATGATATAATAACACACTTAGTATTTCCCACGTTACCTGATTTTGGATAATGAATTGATTAATTATTTCTGCCACTATACACTACGTCATATCTGTATAAAGGGTTAGCTAAGAGGAGACAATCATATCACTTGCTACAGTTATTTTTTTAAACAACTCCCGCAGTAGGAATTAATACTGTGTCCCGGGGGAAGTGTTATCTCATGTGAGATTTGAACCCACAAAACTCAACGTAATACAAAACGGTATGACGACCGCTTATACCATTACGCCAACCGTGCAGTTAGTTCTGTCAGTCGAACGAGAGAATATTGCCGACAGCGTGAACTGCAGAATGTTCCACACTGCATACTAATCTCGAGAATTTCTGAACAGAAATCAAATACAAGTTTTCAAGACTAAAGAATCAAATGGCAATTTATGCTAACGGCGAGGTGGAGATCAAATGAATTCATTTTCGACATGGTAGATGCTTTCCAGCTTTTTCGTACTTTATTGAGTATTACAAAACGTAGCGTCTATTTCTAATATCATCATCATTAGTTGCTGTCTTCGTCGTCGTCGAAGACTTCCATAAAAAGCGCCAACTAATCCAGTCTTGACCAACTTGCAGTATTATTATATTGGAATATTATTTATACTTTTATAATATTTCAGTATTTAATGTACTAGGAACAAATGAAATCCACCAATTCGTAAGCAATATTACGTATTGCTATAAGAAAAAAAACAAGCCCAAATCCACCTGCGAGTGTTGGCGCGTGGGAACTCTTCCCTAATTACCCAGGGGTCCAGATAACAAGTCTAATTCGCGGGCACGCAGGCAACGCTCTCACGCACGCATTGTCTTCGGTAATTGCCAATGCTGTTCAATTTGCTCCTTCCCCGCACTGTGATTCCTTTAAGTGGGACTCAATTGGTAAATAAATCGCATGCAAGTACGCAAGCTAAGCGATACTATTTCTCATACGTTGTTAAATGTTAATAGGATAGAATGCCGGAGCTGATTTTGTATGGTCTATAACTTCTTAATGTATATTATGTTCTTAAGTTCAACGTTTTATATTATATTCAGTTTTAGTTGGTTACTAATAAGTGTAGGTACGTTATATTTTAAAATTTATGTTAGATATAATTTCTTACTTCACATTTATGTCGATGCGAATTGTGGGATAATCATTTTCTTTATAACTTAGCATCTGACAAAAAAATCAGAACACGAAACCTTCTAACCCAAAGAAATAAAGTTTTCTCCTGCTTTTTAAATAGTCATGGTGGCAATGCTACACACCATCGCAAAACAAGCATTATGCGGTCGCCATGCCGTTTTCTACTGCGCCAAGTGGGTTTAAATCCCACATGGGACATCACTTTGTGCGATCCACAAATTGATGTTCTTATTCTGGGTGTTCTTTGTTTCCGTTTCATATATATTTTTAAAGTCCCCCACGACATAGGATTTATATTCCTAATGAAGGAGTTGCCTTTAAAAAAAGAAAGACAGAAGAATGCCACTCAAGTGGGGACAACCACTGGGTAAATTAAAGGGTTTATCTTACAAAAGAATAAAGGTTTGCGTCCATCATTCACTTTGATCCTGTCTGGAAAAACTTTTCTAATCCTTAAATTCAAATTCTAGCTAGATAGGAGGTTGTATATTGCAAGAGAAACTTTGGTTCAAATTAGTTGTTTTGAGTGCATGAAATTACAATAGAAGCACAATATTGGCGAGGAAAGCACAAAAGCTATGTTAGGTGAGCAAGCGCAAGGCGTTACGCCCCCAGGCGACTGATGAAGACATCATGCAGCGCGCCAATTGATTAGTTGCGCGACGGCCGGCGGTGTTACCAGATGTGTTATTATGCGACGTTAGACACGCGTCCCCGATACGGGGATGATGCTAGAACGTCAAGAATTTATGTGAACGATGTTAATTCGACAAGTTTATAGGTTATAGGCCTAGTTTGGGGGTACTTTAATGTGACAGGACTATGTCAAAACTGTTAGTAATGTTGGGCTGGGGATTTTTTCTTGGGAAGTCGATTTTTGAAAAGTGTATTTATGATCTGATACAACAGACACAGTATGAAGTATTTTATAAGTCTTATCATTTCAATGTTTTGTCTGTGTATACTCAGCTTTAGTAGGGTTGAGGTCTTTCTTAATTGAACAACGGATTGTTTTACTGTTTTTATATCTGCGATAAGCTTGTGTACAACTGTACAATATTTAATAGCATAACAACGAGTTTTGCGCCTTTTAATATTTTCCAATAAGTGGTATAACTAAAGTTTATCAACATCGTTTCCGTTTAAGTTACAGGTCAAGTCAATCTGGCCTCATTTAATTTGCATTAAGATATAATCCATAAAATGGGCACTTAACCAAAATAATTGCGCAAAAACCATTAAAATTTAATGACCCCTGTGAATAAATCAATTTCCATACTGTTGATAGAATTAACCTAATTTTATAGTTTTTCCCTCCGTGGTTTTAAGTTACTAATGATTATTAATATTTATTTGCAAGAATGACTCCGTTGCATGAAGTCACACCGCTGTTACCTGCAGCTTTGTAGATTAATTTTGATTTTATAAATTTCTTATGAAAGGTAATCTTTATTTCATGACGGTCGGTTAAATAATTTTAACATTAACGCCTTAAAAGAGTACATCAATAAAATAGACATTAAACAATTTCAGATTTATAAATATTAATTTTCAAACTTTCCCTTGTGTCAAGGTATTTTTATTCAACTTGCTCTATAGAAATCATCGTTAAATTCTATTTTGTGAATTTAAAGCGTTCCTTTGTTCTGTTTACTATACTATACAGTTCCCACAGAATAGGCACAAATAATCCGCACTATTCATTAAATTTTCCAAACATAAAACGATTCTAAAAGGCTATTTATATTCAAGTGTATTATAAAGTAAGAAACTCAAAAGCAAACAAGTGGGAACGGGCGTAGATATAAACTCATTTAACTCGCCGAGGTAACAGTTCAATAGGGAATTATTGCTCGAATTACTGTCTCTAATCGATAGTCACACGCATTTGCGAGTTGCCATAGAAACTGAGTCAATCGCGTTTAGCGGGAACCTTAGGGTGCTTCAGCAATGAGCAAAATGTATGCAGCAAAGAGTTTGCTTAATTAATTTATTTTATAACCGCTGTATGTTTATTAGAAAACTTATTGCGTTTTAGTTGGTGTCATTCATGGGCAGAAACACTTACCTAATTACGAGTAATTATCTTAACATAGTATTGCCTGCTTGCAATACTATAGTATAATAATCCCAAACTCGATCCTCTCTATGGTTTACTTCAAAGCTTCTAAAGCAAATTTAAAAGCAATTTATATTATTTTTTTATGTTACAGGGGGCAAACAAGCACACGTATCACTTGATGGTAAGGGATTACCGCCGCCCATGGACACCCGAAACACCAGAGGCGTCACAAGTGCGTTGCCGACCTTTGGGGGATGGGGAAAGGGATGTGAGGAGGAGTTGGGGTACACAGCGCAAGCGTTATTTCACACCGGTTTTCTGTGAGGCCGTGGTATCACTCCGGTCGAGCCGGCTCATTCATGCCGAAGCGTGGCTCTCCCACAGTATCTCTGTTTTTTCTCCTTTTGTTTTAAATTTTCTATTATACAGTTTTTTTTTTTTTTTAAAGACAACTCCCGCATTAGGAATAAATGGGATAGTTATCTTTTAATAACTAACAGTAATCTATATTTTAAACTTACCGTTTTAAATGTATATATTAAGTATATAAACAGGTGTAATAACTAGCTCAGTGCATGAAACTGTTTCATACATTATTGTTCATCGGATTTGCACAGAAGCTGCAAAATCTAATAATTTGCTTAGTCTGAATATGCCATTAGCGAGAACCTTGCGCGTTTATAATATGTAATTAAGCCTTTAAGGATGCAATACATCCCATCTACTGATAATTAAGGAGTTCAACAAACGAACAGTATTTTGCGGACGACATTTATTACGATACGCTGATAAAGACAGATAGTGAGCCCGCGTATAATACTACATTGTTAGTAATTGACAGTTTCTCGTTAGATCATGAATTATGGTACGCGAAATATGGAATTAGACGAATAAACAAAGGGCATAGTTTTGGAGTCTTGAAATTTGATCTTTGACTTGAATGGGCATCAAAACTCTGATTTAGTTTAAAAAAAGTGCGGTAGCATGATCGCTTAGATGAATTTTTTTTTATGTTTGGATTTGCGAAAATGACTTTCTCTGCCTGGTGGAAAGCAGATTCCAAGAGTGGTGGTCACCATACTCATTGCGAATGCATACAATGCAACAATGCAGCATGGTGACCCACACCATGGCGGGCTAGTGATGCTACTGCATCAAACAAAATAATCGTATGCCGTCAGGAAAAAGGCATAAAAGATCGCTGTTAAAATTGATGTACGGGATTAGCGAAACGTCAGTGATACAACACATGTCATTTACAAACAATAAACAAAATGTGCAATAATTGTCAGCCTGGAATTAATGCTTCTCTACAATCTTATCATCATAATCATCAACAGTTTTTAATAGTCCACAGCCGGACATAAGCCTCGCCTTCAAAATCTTATTTACATTACACTAAACTCTATCATTCCATTCATTGCATTACCTAATTGGTCAACAGGCAGAGAATGCCTTATTAATACATACATCGGGGAAATTATTTTATTAAATCCTCCGGTCTATGTATTATTAAAATACTTAATACCAACAGTGCATAAATTACTTAAAAAAATAAAATGGATGCATAAATTCAACTGATACCGTAAGATGTAAGTACACAAGACACAAGAAACGAATATTTATCCCGTCAACTTTGTCTAAACAAGTGGTTCTTCCACCTCCTTCATCAATCATCATCACACCTTAAACATTACGCATTCGTAAATCCAAGTATGACCGATGATTGCCGAGGCTCATAATTATAATAATATTCTACTATATTATTAAAGACCTTTTTGTTGTAATCCGTATTAGTTAACCGTCACTGGCTCTTAGAATAATGAATGTAATTGTAATTTTTACTTATTAATACTTTTATATATGAATTTAGACTTTATATTACACTCGTTAAATTGATACAAGTATGGTTATTAAAGATATCATGTTAATAACTTGTTTGTTTACATATTTATATATTTTTAGAAGTAATTTAGTAGTAATAATTTTAGGTCATCAAGTCATTAAAGAGGTTTAATTGATTCAATATATAATCTCCAGATAAAAACAAAATACTTGCAAATGGAGTAACGTAAATGGCAGAAGCAGGCGTACAATTTTTGTCAGGATACCCGCCCGCTTGTTTGTCCGTGTAAAGTGACAATGTTGCATGAATGAGTTATAAATGAACATTACTTTAACTTTTTAAATCTACTCATAAATAGGTATTGCGCTGGTGTTGACAGTGAATTCTGTTCGTAGTAGATTTCGGAACCAGGGCCCACACAGGATTTTGGAAATCTAAACCTTTTATATTTTTTTGATATTGCAATTGCCTTAAAGATTGTTGAAATTCTCAATAAAAAAATACCAAAAAGTAAAAGAGAATTTTAATAGCAGAATTATGCCCATACTTTCTACCTGTACTCGCATACAATAAATGGTTTTCTAAATACTAACGCTAAGTTCTCATACGAATCTCAATATTAATTATGTAAAACATTTGCGGATAGCGTGCTTCTACCCATTTGGCATATTCAAAGCGCAGTATGGGCCGTAGCCCCAAGGGACGCTTCGAAAGCAGGGAAACACCAAACAACGGGTATTAATTGCCAACATAAATGTATTAAATGTGAAACATTAGCCAAGACACTCAATAAAACTGTGTATTATACGCTCTAGGATTTAATTTATCGTATTTATTGAAAGCAATAGTCATACATAATTATCTTGTACACGAAGTGTAGCTTTCTCTAAAGGCTAATTAAAAGTATGGATTTTCTGATTTCGATAAGGTTTCAATCTTTTAATCACATATAGTTCAATGTAATTACAAGATTAAAACCAAACCAATTATAGTGATTGAAACCTGTATACACTCAGTGAATAAGTTAATATTTTTATATTATATTATGGTATTAAGAATTTCTTGAAAGAAAAACCCAACATGCTCGACCGGAGTTCGGCCCGGGATTCGAACCCAATATCTCTTGATCTGCAGTCGCTTACGCTAACCACTAGATCAACGAGGCATTACTGTATTAATTACAGTAATGTAGCTCATATATCAGATTTAGTATGTTTTGCTGTAAGACATTAAAACACTTCTACTACATTTATACGTATGCGGATAAAACTATTTACGTTTTGATATTTAATTGACTTCCAGTAATAACCACTTGATAACCATAGCATATCCTTCTTAGCTAATCTAACAGTCAATCAACCATCAAATTACACACCTTTAACAAACCAAAGGTCGTAATGTTCTAACAAGAAAAATATCGATATATTACCAGTAATGTATTGCTTAACATTAAAATAAATTCCCTTGCAAAATCATTAAGTTTATTACATAAACAGTACTATAATAAACAAGGGCCAATCGGTATAAATTAAGCGGTGGTCGACAGTCGCATTTACACCGACGTTTGCGCTTATTGAAAGTAAATCATTTCAACGTGACCCGGGTTGTACCAGCAATGGAATCATGAAAATCCATGATATACATTCTATTGTACTACTACCGTATCTTTCTTCCCGTATTCAAAACAAACGCAGCAATGGATATTGAATTGTCATTTTCAAGACCTACTAATAAACACTCTGAACTAAAATACAAATGGCATCGGAAATGAGATTTGATTAAAAACTGATTATAATTTTAAAATAATGTATCCGGCTTACCGCTTGTTTGTAGTTGTTAATTTATTTGATTTAGATATCACGCTTTCAGACCTCGGATAGTTAAATCTTTAATGATAATATCTATCTAAGTATCTTACTATTCAATTGTTCATTAAATACATAACATGACAACAAAATTGCCATTGCAGCAAATCATTTCGCTTATTAATTATAACTTTGATTATATCAATTTGAGTACATACTTTTTCAATTGCAGATCAGTGGTATTATGTCAACTATTGATTAGTTTGCATAATCATATTCTAAATTTAAGATTATGATCTAAAATTTGAATTCTATGGGCGGGAAACATTGTGTAGGACGGCCCCCTACTAGGTGAGTGACGGCTTGGCTCGAGGGACCATCAGAATGGAAGCGGTCCAGGGTCAATTTTTTCCGTTTTAGTTCATGACTTACTTTAAAAACCCTAATGTATTTTGATAATATGCTATCTCTTGGTTAGTTTTACAACAAACGATTTGGAGTTAAAGAGTCAAATAATTAAAATTTTCGATACGTATTAAAATTAACTTTTGCTAATTTAAAGCATATCCCAACTTCAAATCTACAAATACCATCGATCTTATATCCAATCGATACACAAAGTCATAAAGTTATTTTAGAAAAATCTAAGTAGGCAAACAAGAATCATCACCTGACAACCAATTCCCTACATATAAAGGTTCGTAGGATCAGTAATGTGTCATAGACAAATTAGCATCCAACTCAAATAGGTCAAAGCCGCGGTATTTGACTGGAGGTTAAGAAGTCACTTTTTTATCTAATTATTATTCATATTACGTTCGAAGATCAATTTTCGACTTCACTTTCCCTAGTTTCATACAACTACTTGATAAAACAAACAAGATTAATGTACATACTTTCTAATTTGTAAGAACTGTATTAAAAAAATATTACAAACGGAGGCCTACTCTATCATAACTATAACAACAGATCATAATTAAAACAATGTTAGCTATATAAAACAAATATAGTGCGCGGGCACAATGACGTGTGGTTCGGTATGCGAGCCGCAGGGCGCGGCGAGTCAAGGTAAGGGGTCAAAGAGAGAAAGGCACGCCTAATGTCTGTGTTAATTTCATACTTTACTTATTAATAACTAGGGATTTGTTACAGTTTTTAATTTGACTGATTGTGTTGGCATTTAGCAAGTATGTACTAACATATATTTTGGAGGTAAGTGACATTCTGTTTGTTAAGTAAATAACTAGTATTAATATTCAGCATTTATTGTTATATTCATTTAGTACTTAGCAATAATTTTATATTCTTTAAAAGTCAATTCACATTTCAATTTCTGTTCTTCTGCCTCTACTATCTCTATATTTTTCTCCACAGATATTTTTATTTTGAGTGGTCATGGAATCAGTATCCTTAATATTTATAGTCAGGATCTTCGTCGCTGTTACCATCATCCCGTAAATGTCGTACTACGTAAGAACGTCTGACGGTGACAATTGTGGCATTCATAAAAAGTCATAGATAATTGACTGTTACGAGTAAATGTTACGCAAAAAAAAACTGTTACCACACATTGACAAAAGAGTTGGGAGTATCTTGAATGTTAGGACTAAATACTTACTTTATTTAAGAGTGATTGTGATGACTCATGAGAATAAGATGAAGTATTTTAAACTAAATGTTTCGACCAATATAATGTCGTTAAGATTTTTCTTACTCGGTTTTATCCTAATTCTAGCTCTGAAACCTTCAGAGAAGAGGAGATTTGGACTCCCTTAAATTTAAAAATACTGTGTCCCCTAAAACTTTACTGAGTATTGTGCATGTATGTTTTGCTGCCTGTTTTTTTAGTATATGTATGTTTATATCTGTATCTAATTTACTTATGTATCCATGTATACTCTTAGCTACTACGCCTGTTGTTCCTATTACTATTGGGATTGTTTCTGCTTGTGTGCTCCATAATCGTGATATTTCTGTGTGAGTCGACCAATATTAATATATTCTACTAGCTGACCCACGCAACCTCGTTTGCACCTTATATTGCCCGTCGCGTGATAATTTTCCCCCGTTTTTGAAATATTTTTCATTGGTGCTCCTCTCCTATTGGTCTTGGCGTGATGATATATAGCCTATAGCCTTCCTCGATAAATGGGCTATCTAACACTGAAATAATTTTTCAAATCGGACCAGTAATTCCTGAGATTAGCGTGTTCAAACAAACAAACAATCTCTTCAGCTTTATATATTAGTATAGTTTTTATTTCCCAGCGCTTTCTGAATATTCTTAAAATTTATTATCTTAAAGATCACCGCAGACCAATCATCAACTTACCGTTAAGTTGAATTTTAATTCAATTCAGTTTCTTACAAAATTTTGTTCTTTCAACAACATTTAATACACGATCTTTTATATCTGTTATAAATTATTATTCTCTCATATCCAGGAAATGAAATTACATGTTTTCCACATTTATTTTTTTACGCAATATCTGGACGTTGACATATCTCAGAACGATGTGAATGATTGTGTAAGAATAGAAGGTGAGTTTATTACTTGATAGTATAGATTTCTAAGTTGATCTTAACTACCAAACATAAATTTAAGTCAATTAAATTACTCGATGGGTTAAATCAAACAATAAATGATAATCTATTTGACATTTAGTCTGACCATAAAGTTTTGCAACTACTAATACTTCCTTCAAATAAGAGTGAGCCAAATTGAGCTGGTTTACGAGAAAATTACGTTTGCGTTTAAAATAATTACGAAAGTTATATTGTAAGCACAAATTAGGACTGTTAACGTTTTAGAAGGGCAATTTCTGAATTAATGTTTTGGAATAAATCTTGGACTTTATTATATGCGAGTGCCATGGCGATAAAGTTACAAAATGATAGAGAATTTTATTTGGCGACATTGCGCTTACAAAAATGGGTATTAAACTAAAACTCCTTTGTCAATTTTTAGTGAGTTAAAAATCTAATATATAAAATTCTCGTGTCGCGGTGTTTGTAGTTAAACTCCTCCGAAACGTCTTGACCGATTCTTATGAAATTTTGTGTGCATATTGGGTATGTCTAAGAATCGGACAACATTTATTTTTCATATCCCTAAATGGTAAGGGTGAGCCATCCTTTATAATTTTTTTATGGCAAAACAACGTTTGCCGGGGTCAGCTAGTATTATATAATAATACAACGTTGTGATCGTATGTGAAAAGTCAGTGGTATACATGTCAAACTAATAAACCGATTTTCGCAAAACAAATTTACTTTTTCGAAATTTATTTATTCCATAACCGACTTCAAAAAGGGGAAGGTTCTCAATTCGGTTGAATAATTTTAATAATATGACACCTCAATTTTCAATCGTTTACGAACTTGTTAAATACTTTTTGTTTTGAAAGGAATACTTTCCGTTTCATAACAGCTGTTAATAGTCCAGTGCTGGCCATAAACCCCTCCTTAGAAAGGATAATAGGACTTTCCATTTGATTCCGTTCAAATTAGAAGAATAAAACTTATTACAACAGTTCATCATGATATAGTTAAGCGCAATGAAGTTGAAAACCTTTTTAAAAGGTTCATTTTAAATAGAACTTATACACAGGCTTTTGACTAGTATTTATATTTATAAGAAAAATATAAAAATAAGACCATAAAACGTCTACATCTTATGATTAATCTCGAAATTGGTGGTTATCCACCGCACCTTTTGGTCAACACCTACAAGGCTGGGGGCGTGGTTATTGCCACACCAATTACCCTACCGTGTCATTAACGCTATTCGCAGTGTCATTACTGAATATAAATCATAGTAATGCATTTTAAATTTTAATTTGTACTGTGCTATACGAATTAATTAAATACGAGTTTACAGTAAATACGCCCGTACAGAACTTGTGCATTTAGTTCTAACAGTTAAAATTCATGTGCCTTTTCAATTTTACAATGAAAAAATGTTACAAAGTCTATAGGGGAGACGAAAATAACACGTGAGTTATGAGGAATACGCAACTTTCGAACAGCTGATGCGATAAAAATTGTCGAAGTGAGCAACTGTGCCATTACAACCAACGTCATATCATCTTATGATAGTACCCATATTAAATATTTTACCTTTTTTATAAAATTGTGTTTTTCGCATCACTTTGTATAATTATTGTATTATATTGTTAATAAAAAAATTAAATTAAAAAGCTTTTTAAAAACAAGCTTTTACTGGAATGTCTCGAGACGAACCCAACGAGTCCAAACTCGATGATGTTGCGACGTTACTTTACAGAGTTCCTATGGCCACTTTCCAGCCCCAGCATCAGATCAGCTCCATGTCATTATAATATTGTATTGTCACGTTGTATATATATGCTTGCAAAATTTCCGCAAAAGCAGTTGAAGATATCTGCTTCAAAATTGAGTTCCACCCGAACATACAAGCGTACATACATTGCAAGTTAATAAAAAGCTTGTGAAAAAACTAATTTAATTTAGCGTTTACGAAATATCTGATTGCATGGTTGGCCTAGTGGTTTAAGCGGTTGCCCCGCATGGGCGTCGCAGCGTCGGGCCCTCACTGCAGTCATCGGAGGAGATCTATCGCTACCGGCCGTCATACGCTCCATGGCCGGTAGCGACAGCAGTTTTACCGCGGTCGCAGTCTTCTGCGAAGATGTCATCTCGCAGAAGGAGGCGGCGGAGAAGGCCCGCCGCTTTTTACTGTGCTTAGTATGGGTTCAAACCCGACAAGAGACCGCACTTTGTATGATCTTTTTTAGGCATTAAAGTTAATTAATTGTGCATTGTATAGGTATGTGCTTACACTTTCCTGCAATCTGTGAGAGTGATTTCTAATTATAAGTGATACTATATGATTTGACTAATTTGAAAGCGCTCAGCTAGCCTTGGCCGTCACATGATTAGACAGATTTCATGTAGTAGGTACGCATTATTCGACTATTCTTAACTTTTAAAAGAATATATTTAAAAGTCCTAAAATTACGCCAGTAACAATTGTCACAAGTCACAGATATCAAGCTACATTAACATTTTAAATGTAATAATATATTTTAATCACTGATTTGCACACAATACATAAATTTAAACTGTTACGACATTTGGATTTAAACAGTGTTATTTTCCATGTCATGTATGCAATTTATTATATTATTTAGTCATATATGTCCTGGCTATATAACACTGCTTTACACTATTCATTTTATATCCGCTTACAAATGTGCTCTAATGAGACTGTTTATTACACTACTATTATTAAATAAAAATCCGACTGCATAATATCTTTATTAAATTCTTTGTCTTTTTTTTAAATTTTGATATACCCAGTGTCACTCTTACGACTAAGGCGAATCTACCACTCACATAAAAATACGACAAGCCGTTTAGGCTCTAGGGCATGCAAAAGAAATATACAACATACATAGATACACTCGAAAAACATAATGCTCCTTCTTTCGCAGTCCAGTAAAAAAATGTATTAAAAATTATACAAAATATTGAGTAGATATATATTTTACAATCTGTAGAGCAAAATCATAAATCATGAAACGCGGGGACGCATATCATTCCATACATACGTACATATAAATAAAGTTTAGTTTGCAATCAGATATAGTATAAGTTATTATATGGGGCATAGCTTAGTCAAACTGGTCTCGAATGTGGATCAAAGCACAATGTCAAACAGCTGGTCAACTTGGCGAGCTTTAGTGCTTAGTATAAAGTTGAACGTAGTCTTTAGTATTACATGTATGTATGTATATCTACACGTTCAGTAGTTCTTCAATTTTGTATAGGATTTATATTTTTATATGATTTGTTAAATACTTTACTTGTTAAACAAATAATATAGGGTAATTTGTATTCTAACAACTTGTACTTAAAACATACTTAAAGATTCCAAGTGTAATGAAAGCAGCGCAGGGACGAAAGAGTAGATCAATTACTGATTAATTGACTGCCTCTGTGGCGCAGTGGTAGTGTATGCGACTGCTGTGCTTGAGGTCTCGGGATCGATTCCCAGGTCGGAACAAATGTTTACATGATCTGCAAATATTTGTTTCGGAATTTTGGTGTTTTTTATGTATGATATGTATATCAAATGTCTAGTACCTACCCATACAAAAGCTCTGCTTAGCTTGGGGCTAGATGTTCTTGTCGGTAAGATTTCTGAAATATTTATTTATTTAATTATACTGGACTTATGTTTTTATAGAGAGGTGTGGCAATGGATGCGGGAAGCTAAGGATCGAACCAAGTGGCGTGCAATTGGAGAGGCCTGCACTGGACTGCGCTAGGCTGATGATGTATCAATAGCGTATTCATAAGCAGTAATAAAGGGTAAAACAGGTGGTTGATTGTACTAAAGTCTAGAGCTGTGGTTCTGTTAAACTACCTCGACTATGCTTGCTCCCTTCGGAGCAGACCGGAGCAGAGAAGAGATGTCAAATCCAATTAACATATGACAAGTTCCATTGACTATTTTACAGAAACCTTCCTCTAACAATTTTTTTAGTAACAACTCAAAGTAGGTGTTAATTTATTTCTCAATTTAAGTAATAAAACTGATAAACAGTAATTTGAAGACAACATAATTAAAGCTCTGATAGAATTAAAAGCCATTGATTTGTACAAAAAGAATGAAATAATACGCAAACATGTAAAATATTAAAAAAAAACATAACCAATGGATAACTACGGAGCCTTATTTTATGTGTGGTCTGATAGGCACTTGGCTGGTTTTTTACGATTGTTTGCTATAACCAGAACAAAAGGATTGACCACCATTTTTTACAAATAAAATACAATTAAATCATCATTATGACTTTACAGATGGAACGCACTCCATTTAACAGTTATGAGACATGTAGCAACAAATAAATTTATAAAGCCATGATCTAAGTCAACAATAAATACTATAACAATATTATTATGCAATTTAACGATAAGAACGGACAAGACTATAAATTTTAGACTTCATAATAATAGTACATGATCTAGTGGACTTGCACGCGATCGAGTTCTATCGACACGGTAATCCTTTATCCATTAAACACTTAACAAACATATTGTTTCTTAATTAAGTTAAATGCAAATCGTTCGTAAATTAGTTAAATGCCTTCGTCATGCATAGCAGCATTCCTAAACCTAGTTCTATTTGAATACGAATAATTTCAGGGTGAAATTATAAATGCAACGAATAGTGTCTAATTACTTGTAGCTATTTGGTTATATTGGTTTTTATCTGACTGAAGCTTATTGCGGATATCCGCAAGCTTAACTTAACCTCAAACTCTTTGTTGTGCATAAGTTTTTTTGAATACACGTATTTTGATTTCTTCAAAGTGTATTTAAAGTAAACTACGTGTGAATTTCTGTTATTACATATATCATTATTTGAATATCCATGTTTACGTACAAGCACTACGGATTTCACAGTACTTTGAAAACAGTTAATTTGAATACTTTCCTAAAGTTTTAAACTTTCTAGATTCAAAAATTAAAGAATGAACGCATTCGACTGCTTTTTCCCATGTTTACTGTGCTTGCAGAGCCCGAAGTCCCTAACTCTTGAGAGTTATATTACATTACGATGCCCATAATGTTCGCCTGTGCCAAACAGAATCTCTGAATGGAGTAATTTACATTACTGTAAAACGAAATGGCAGAAAACATAACTTGTAATAAAACCAACTCTCGCTAGTCAGTTCTTCTACTGTAAAAGTTGCGAGATCCATGTTATACCAAGTCCAATAAAGATATTGATTTGACCGCTATAGAAGTCAAAAAATAAACGTGATTGTGACCTTTGTTAAGAATTCAATACTTACAAAGCAACCCGCTTCCTGAAAAACAGATTACGAAAGTGGTCTAAGCTAAACTCTAATCTTTCTTGATTTAGTATCAAAGAAATATTTGTTGGACACAAAACTTTGTACCAACTTTGTTTAAACAGTTAAGAACACAACCCAACACCTCTGATATCAATAGGGCTTTCGTACTACAAGCCCAGTTGTAATTCAGTTAGACAAACAAAATGCAGTATTAGTCATATACCTATTGTCCATAGCTGTCGTTCGCGCCCGCTTTATCTTAATTGACTGCCATTTGATTTAGTAGCCCAAAGATTGACCAACACACATTTGGCATACACCAACATAACTACACTAACCAAATTTATTACCAAATATATTTTACCAACGGCATATACAAGTTGGTGCTTTAACGCACGTGCCAATTTGGTAGTACATTTCTACTAATGTGGATCATTTGAATATCAATCTTGTTTTCATAGACATAGAGATCTAGTTTGAATAATTTGGGGGAATTTATGAGGTTGTCAAAAGGCATTGTGTGAGCAACGCCTAAGGGGACACGTTATGTCACACTACTATTTCTTGTACGACACGTCGGGTAGGAAAGTAAAGTAACAAGGATATAAGACATGTATCGCGTTATGCGGAATTTGATTGAAGTTCAGGGGGCACAGTCTGAATACGAAACCAATTTAGAAGCAATACAATTTATAATGGGTTAATACGTGTCAATGTTATTGTGAAATTAGAGTAAGCGGTTTTGTATAGCCTCTGTAGAGATTAAGGAATTGAAGTGTTGTTTGAGCGTAAGTCCACTTTCCGTTTAGATTTAGTTTGAGAAGCACTGTTGAACCCAGTACTTGAAAACTTCTTAAACGATTGTTGCATACACTTTGGACTGAGTTACAGAAACACATGCTAACTTATAATTAGGCACATTAAGTAATTTGAAAGAAACTGCCTAAATAAATTTAGTCGTCCTCTGAATTAACCCCTAGTACCAAATGTAGGGCAAATCACTGACGAAAAATATTGTTATTGCGCAAATCAAGTACGCACTTTGGAATTTTATTAAAGAAAATTATAACATACCTCATATTGCACGAAAACATGATGATGTTCTCCTAGCCGAATACGGTCTTGCTGGGCAGTCTCAAGGGAGACCAGCCAACTACGCAGATGTTATAGTGCACAAGTATGTGCCTTAACACAGGTGCACTCTCTGTTCCCTCTCTCTCAAAATCCGATGAAACCACACAAAAACACACGACCGAGGAGAGATCAGGCGCAGGACCGACAGCTTTACGTGCTTTCCGAGGCACGAAGTTCAGACCCCTACTTCCAAACTCCGAGCTGTTATTAAGTATTTCTATAATCAGAAAAATTCAATAACACTTTTGGCCCGTACCGGGATTCGAACCCGAGACCTCTTGATCGACAGTCGCATACGTCTTCCGATAGACCAACGAGGCAAAACGAAAATATGTGTAGATAGAAAAGGGGGAATAGGTAAAGGTAAACAATGCTCAACCAGATCAGAGTCCCAAAGCCAATAATAAGAAGTCAAAACTCTTTGCAATGTTAAGCGTTGCGCAATCATTATCATCATAAGCCTTACGCAGCTCACTGCACGTCACTTGGATCGATCCGTTACGTTGCGCTGACTCCAAATAAAATTAGGAAAAGGGTAATGAAGGTGATTAATCTATACAAATAAATAAAATTGGAGTATCTGTATGTAATATTAAAATAACCGATTTTTACTGAATGCATATCATCATCAATTTTTGTCTTTCTGTCTGTCTGTATGTTCCGGGTAATCTCTGGAAGGGCTGAACTGATTTTCACGGAATTTTCATTAGTAGGTAGCTGATGATCCAAGGAGTAACTTAGGCTACTTTTTTTAGACTAGCTTTGTCCCGCGGCGTTACCCGCGGTACGACAATAACCGCGGAAAACACCGCGGGGTTCAGCTAGTTAACAATAAAATCCCCGATGTGTTAATAACAGCAGTTCCCGGATTCCTCCCGTCCCAGGCGCAGAGATGCACACCGTGTGGTTTTAGTCGGTTCGAATCCGACACACCGTCCCGCCGCAAACCCCGGTGGGGTGACGGCCCGAATGTGTTTCAACAGGTAAGAAAAAAAAAGGAAAAAGATAACAATAAAATCAAGCAAGCAAGTAAGCTTTGTAAGAACCGCGTACGCATAGTGTAATAGGTGTGTAATATGTCTACATAAATCAATGATTGAATGAAATGTGCGTACAGTTTATTTCTTGATCCTTATCAGAGACGGTGGTTTAGCAAATGAAACTTGTCAGTAAATAAATTTATCACGAGTGGCCCGATAAGATTTGTACTCCTGTTTATTAACCGACTATTCAACGTATAATATAAATATATTTCCAAACAGGTTCTTAGATATTTGATGAATCATTGATATGATAAAGTTCGTGAGAAAATGTTAATGTTTTGATTTGACCCTAGAATAATACATAGGTATTATAGTAGTAATTTGATGTTGTAATGATTCTAACATAAATATTACCATTTATGGTAGAACTAACAACGGTATCGACTATTAGTAGTGTAACATTTGTATAATCGAGTACCTACGTCCTTTTTCTTCTTATCGTATTGATGGCAACACTTCACGATATTGGCCCGTCTTGCGTTGCAGAGCACTGGGCCATAAGCAACTTTTCAGAAAATTTTCATTTGCAACTTTCAGAAAATCGCCAACTTTTGTTTCCATTGTGTTTACAACGAGTCGCCAACTACTCGCTGATCGATTACCAATTCGATTGATTCATTCGTCCATGTGACAGGCATGTTTCTTTTAGTTTCCAACTAAGCATGTCCATAGAGACAATTAATATCTGCAACAATCGTATTCTTTTGATGTTTACCGCCAACACGATTCCCAACATTTGTTTGCAATTTTTGTTGCTAACACAAGGAAATTACAGACACTTTTGTCAACAAGACGTGTTGACAACACCTATGTAGGCACCTTTTGTTCGGTGGAGACTCGGCTTAAAGGCCTTCCGTATGTCCAACAGTGGACTATTAAAGGCTGTTAATTATGATGTAAGTATCAATATAATAAGACACAAAAGTTTCAAATGCTAAACAGTACTATAATATTATATGTGCCATAATGTCAAGATAATAAATGTACAGCATTAATATTAATCAGACTTTAGATGTAAATTAGGTTTCTTTGTTTATTAAGCTGAATATTACATGGATGAATGATTTATGATAAATTATAAGGTAAATGCATTTAAATTTATTTTAGTAATTATTAACAGTCTGCTTAACGTGTAACAGAGTAGTCGAAACAAAGTAATTGAAATAATATTGAGAACTTTAAACGAAGAGTCTGTAATAAAGTGTAACCTCCGCTCTCATAGAGAGTATGATGTGATGACGCAGTTGAATTTGTTACAGTCGATTTCGGTACTTACTCTCTATGAAAGCGGTTAAAATTGGTTCAGCCGTTCCAGAGATTATCCGGAATAAACAGACAGGCTGTCGAACAAAAAATATGAAACCTTGCTTTTTTAATGTAAAAATGCAATTAGTGAAAAACTATTAATTTGAAATTACAAACAGACATTTTAATTTTATCTATTTCTACAGTGTACATACATTAGTCACAATATCGTGAATGTAACACGGAAGGACTTCACCTGCCATCATGATAAATGCTAGACAACGCTTGTAAACCTTTAATTATTGACATATTTATCACTACCGAGAAACAATAATTCAATCAGAAGATAATAAGGTCACAGCCTAAACCTTTACTGCCGTTAGTATTCACACGATGCAATTAATAGCCAATTATAACGCTGTTTAAAGGACGCGTAATTACGGATGTATGTGAATAGGATTGAAATATAAGTTTTATTCTTCTTCTTTTGTGATTGGGATAAGAAGAGAGTGCAGATTATAAATGCTTTGATTGTAATAAATTAGATAAATACTCGTATGTATATTTGTGGCGACTCCCACATACAGCGGGGATAAAAATGACAGCGCCATCTACCAAAGATACACCGAACTACGTAGTTACGTACTACACAACACTACTAATCCTAAATCGCGCAATAGAAGTTCTCGCGCCGATTAGCGCATTAATAAATATCACATCCCAACATCAACCGTTGGGCAGTGGCCCGCCAAGCATGATCACCCCGTCTGGTCGAAGGATGCTCCCTTTGCGTTGGAGGGACATAACACCCGTTCCGACACAAATAATAATTTAAGACAAGTCATGGTCATCCGATCACAAACTAGGAAGACCCTAAGCCAAACACATAGGTACTTCTATATTACTAAATACATAAATACATATTACAGACAAATAGTATTCTGAAACGTTATGAATGATTGAGGTCATTACACGAATATTAGTCTTGAGTGAGAAGCGAACCAAAACATCTAGACCAGCAGGTAAGAGAAGTGTGTCAAATATATAAATTATGAACGGGTACAATAAATAAATCTATTTAGTAGTCTTGCTGACTCTTAACTGATGAACTATCAAGAAGTTTTGACATTTATCTTAGTTTGTCATTCAAGATCTAACGTTACATACATAGTTTATGCTATACGCTGTATTATTGAAGTATTAAACTTTGACTGAGAATCAACCTCTCAGTAGAAGAAGTATCTAGTTTCTAAGCCCTCCAAGATACCACTATTTATTCCAATTCAAACTGAAAAAGTCTACAAACTATTGCATAATATTCCTACCCGTAACTAACGTACTTTCCGTTATTGTTCAACTTGTTAAACTTTATTTATTACACGTCACTCGCTGTCCAAATATGTCCTGTTTATACATAGACCGCGAGTTTTAAGCAACAATAGCCATTACAAATGGATGAGAATGTACGAAGTATTCTTCTTAAGTTTACTAATACAACTTAACTGTTGTAATGTACGTAGATAAATGTTCCGTTATTACTATATTCATTTAATAAACTAGACTGATACACGAATTATTTACTTTGTTGACTATATTTGTCATAAATTTCCTTATTACGTATTTGTCATCTACGATAAATTATTAATTAATCATTTTTTCGGTTATGTTTGATTACCTTTTATTTGAAGCAGTACGATACGAAAAAAAAATGTGATTTGTTATATGCTATTATACTGACTTTCTGCGTAATATATTTGAGCTTGGTCGAAATATTATTATTTTTCCATTCAAAATTAAACAATGTAAAATGAACTGTAGATTAGTAATAGTATACCTTAAATAGGCATGGTAAAATACCAAAATTCATGACATTGCTTTATAGGTATAGGTTGCATGTGTGTTTACATAAAGCATTTTGTACCGAAAGTACATTAACATAAGCTCAAACACAATGTGAACATTTATAAACAGTAATAAATGTCGGACAGAGTACCGTGACGTATCTCGGCAGAGTCTGTAACAAAAACCTCTACCCGGTGGTCCCGCACAGAACGGACGAAAGTCTAATAAGACAGGCCTTTAGCTCGGCTGTCTGACTTAGACGTTATCTAGAAGTGAAAAATAGTGCCCTTTGTGGATTACTTGAAAGCTCGCACGATGGACTGGAAAAGTAGCGTGGCATTTAAAAATCTCAGTACTGAATATTACTAATGTTTTACATACTAAGTGGTTTAATGTATTCGGAGATAAGATTGGAACTGTTTCATGCACTGTAATTTTAAGTGTTTTAGGATTATATAGGTATAAACGAATATCGTGGTTGAGATGAGTAAAAATATTGCAAAGTCTTTTAAACGAACAAGTTCGTTACATTGGTCTTTTAATCTATTTGAAGAATACTGAAGAATACTGGTGGTGACGTTACTGAATCCAAAATTCCTTTTCTCTGATTCTAGGAAGAGTGGAGTTTGGGATTTGGCAACCAAATTTTTTGGCAAAAACAAAGGGCGACAACACGTATCTGATTTAAAAGCAATCTAAATAGATGCAACTTTTCATAGGCACTAGTGGCTATTTACCTTTCATAACAGGTAACCCATTTTTTCATTTCCTACATTCTACCGTTAAAAACTGAACTATATTCAATCGACAGAATCATAGTATGGACAACATTATGCAATTACTCGAAACTCGATACTAATACAATACAACACTTATGTTAAAAAAACAATTATCAGTATACAAATTTTTCTCCTCTCCTCAAAAACATAGGTACCAAAGCTAACAGAAATGTAATGAAAAGGGCTTAATAGGTGACCATGATTTAACTCAAATTGGGTAACATAAACTGGTCTACTGAACAAGAGGTTAAAATCACCAATCACTTCAAACAGTATAATAACCGATACGCTCAATATCTTAAACATCTATTACCTGCAAATCGCTCAATTATTAGCAACATCTTCACAGTACATATCGTAGTACTTATAATTTACCTTACACAACGATTACGTCAACCGCATACTACGTTTATTTGCCTGCATATATTTGTATACGCAATAATAATTATATCTATATACGTCTGTAACATGTTTCAAATACGTCTATTAACGTTATTATCTGCTATTGAGCGTATAATGACGTAGGGAAGTCTTTCGGTCGCTTATGGAACTAGGCCCGTGGTACGTTGAGAGAAGGTAGATTAAGTTACTTAAGTATATTGGACGTAATTATAGTAATAGTGTACAAAATATGTGCATTATAGTTAGATTGGTTTGTGTGGAGAAAGATCTTACGATAGTTATACTGTTTATCGTCAACGTGTAGTAGTGTAGTATGACACACGTCCACTAGTTTCTCGATTAAATCTAATCGATTCACCGATTTAATCAATTTTGATTATAATATCTACACAGAAAAATACGATTATTTAAAACCTATTACTTCTCTAGGGATAAATGATGTCCTTACAAACCGCAATCTGGATTTATTTGCAAGTACGTATATCATGTATTATATACTTATCATTATACTGTATCATTATACATGACTAGCTGACCCACGCAACCTCGTTTGCGTCTCCTATTGCCCGTAGCGTGATAATTTTCCCCCGTTTTAGAAACATTTTTTTTGGTGCTCCGCTCCTATTGGTCTTAGCGTGATGATATATAGCCTACCTATTCCTTCCTCGATAAATGTACTATCCAACACTGTTTTTTTTTAATCGGACCAGCTGTTCCTGAGATTAGCGCGTTCAAACAAAGAAACTCTTCAGCTTTATATATTAGTAAATAGATATAGGAAATAATTCGATACGATAACTACTGACTATATAGTCAACTGTAACATTTGCAACTTCTTTGTTATTCTTGTTTTTGTTGTCTTTGTTATTTAGTGTATTTTCTATAGGCACTGATGATCTTAATATTTATAATTTTCAGAAGTTAGTTATTATTTATTGTTCGGACTAATCCCTGCCGCCTCTTTCCGCCATCGTCCTACGCGACAGAACTTTCATCCCCATCATCTAGCTAGATGGTTACCAGTCCACAACTATGCGCTTCTCAAGAAACGTTTTGCCTCACAGAACAAAACTGTGGAATGAACTATCGCCTGCGGTATTCCCGGACCAATACGACCTGCAAACCTTCAAGAAAAGAGCGTATTCCTTCTTAAAAGGCCGGCAACGCACTTGTGACGACTCTGATGTTCATGGGCGGCGGTAATCAATTACCATGTGGTGATACGTCTGCTCGTTTGCCCCCTATACAATAATAATAATAATACAGGTTGGTCTAAATTATTTGCTTTTTTTTATCAAATACATATTACATAGGTGTATAGCATTACGTAAATATTTATTGGTGCTTAGTAATAGAGGTTCTGAGAATGGGGCCAACCTTTTTAGCGGCCCACGGACATGACAATGGACTGAATTAAAAGCAATTCAAGGATAAGCTTGGCAACATTATTGTGTTTGTCGCGCGACCACTTAGCGATGCGTATCTAACTTAGTTATGTTATAACGTATCACCAATTAGTAGAAGCTTTAGGGTTAGCAAGTTTTGCTTATGAAATAGCTTTTAGCCCTAGCTCCACCCGCATATTTTTTGGTCATCGCAGTAAAGAATTGCATATGTACTTCCCTAAGAATCAAAGTATCTTCATGCCAAATTTCACTGAAATCAGTGCAGCGGTATGGCCGTGAAAGCGTGACAGAAAGATAGACAGAGATACTTTCACATCTAAACAAATAAATAAAATTGGAGTGTCTGCTCGTAATATTAAAATAACCGCTTTTAAATAAATGCATATGTATGTACACGATACCATATACCAAAATAACAAGTTTTTAAATTTTTGTCTGTCTGTTTGTTCCGGGTAATCTCTGGAACGGCTGGACCGATTTTGACTGGACTTTCACTGGCAGGTAGCTGATGATCCAGGGAATAGCTTAAGCTACTTTTTTTTAGACTAGCTTTGTCCCGCGGCGTTACCTGCGCTTCAACAATAACCGCGGGGAACACCGTGGGGTTTAGCTAGTTTGTAATATAAGTATGGATTGAGTGGTTCAGTTGCAGCACCACCTTGCTCTTTAGAGAAGGAGCCTCCAAAGTTAAAATTACCCTGAAGCTGTCCAACCTCCAATAGGAGTGAACTATAAGAAGAAGAATTCAAGACTACTTTAAAATTAGACCTTGGATGGAATTTAATTAATTTTATATAAGTTTTAAGACCTCTCTTAAATTTTGAAAAAAATCGAGATCAATGATTTTTATTAGACGCTAAAGTAGTTATTGCGCAAATTGTATTACATTGAGACAATAAATCCATACTATAATATTATAAAGCTGAAGAGTTTGTTTGTTTGAACGCGCTAATCTCAGGAACTACTGGTCTGATTTGAAAAAATCTTACAGTGTTAGATAGCTCATTGAAAGGCTATAGGCTATATATCATCACGCTAAGACCAATACGAGCGGCTCACCAATGGAGAATGTTTCAAAAACGGGGGTAAGTTATCACGCTACAGGCAATAGGAGACGCGTGGGTGAGTTAGTAATAAATATAAATTAAATTAAATTATGAGGCTGTTTCAATGGTTGTAAAAAAACACGTATAAAGACTCATACTTACGTAAACAGTTATACACTTAACAGTTTAGAGAAGTTCTTATTAAGACGCATGGTAGTGTTTTTATTTTAAATAATCATGTTTTAAATGCATTTTTTAATATCTACACATAATCTGACAGTTAATTTGACAACCCTGTACAATGCCAGGAGTTCAACCACTTTCAAATGTATTTAGTCGATGTAGAGATATAGAATTAATTATCTGTACTATCCAGATTAATGAATAGAATCGAATAACTTACACACGGATCCGAATAATCGACACGGTGTAATCTGATCGCAATCTGTTTCACCGATTTATAAGGATCCGTCCTTTTCCGCTGGAGTCAAACGATCTCTTATCGGACTATCGAGAAACCATTTATAAATTATTTGATCTTGTGTACTCACAAATAGAACTATAACTCTAGAAGATTAATAGTGGTGGAGGAATATATATTGTCATCTAACTTTATTTATTAGATGATGAAAGAAAAGAACACGTGTTCGTTATAGATGCTAGACAATTTTACTTTTAACCAAACTGTAGGGAAACTTATAAGTATCCGATTGGAAAATCAAAATGGTCATGAAATCGATGGGAAAACACGAGGGACAGAGGGGTTTCAAAGTGTTCACAGACGGGTACTTATCCATAGATTAATAAAATAAATAAATATTTCGGACATCTACCACACAACGCCATCTAGTCCCAAGCTAAGCAGAGCTTGTGTTATGGGTACTAGACAACTGATACAAATACATATATACTTTGTTTTTTGTAAATACATACATATTATACATAGAAAACATCCAAACTCCGAAACAAATATTTGAAGATCATACAAACATTTGGTCCGACCCGGGAATCGAACCCGAGACCTCACGATTAGCAGTCGCACACGTCAACCGCTAGACCAACGAGGCAGTATAGATTGTCCTGACTTAATGAGGCTTTAGTTACGAAGTGATTATGTTGCCCTCATATATTTTTTTTATGTTTTCGCCGCCAAAATGATTCTGCTCTGACTGATGGAAAGCAGAATCAGAATCCAGGAGTGGTGGTCACCATCCTCCATGCAAATAGGTACAATGCAGCATGGTGACCAACACTATGGCAGCCTAGTGAGACGCTTTTGCTACGACTGAAATGAAAACTATGAACTATTTAATATATACGTACTTTTTTTTAAAGTGATAGCGGGCAAACAAGCAGACGTATCGCCTGATGGTAAGCGATTACCGCCGTCCATGGACACTCGCAACACCAGAGGCATCACAAGTGCGTTGCCGGCCTTTGGGGGGTGGGGAGGGGGGGGGGGGGGGGGTGGGATGGGAGGAGGGGAAGGGGTATGGGCCTCCGGTATCCTCACTCACTCGGTGAAACACAGCGCAAGTGTATTTATTATATCTTACTACTAAATTGCAATTCTTGACCTCATTGTTTTTTTTTGAAATAGACATGACAAACGAGCACAAACGCTACATCACACCGGTATTCTGTGATGCCGTGGTATCACTCCGGTCGAGCCGGCCCATTCATGCCGAAGCTTGGCTCTCCCACGGTCTAGACTCTTTAGCTTGTATAGTACAGTGTTCTGGCTTTCTCCAAGTAGGGGAGAGCGAGATAATAAATAATATGAACATGATATACGTGTTCAACTATGTAACAAATTGAGCAGTTGGAGGAACCAACCTTACCAATTAAATGTGCAAAGCTGTTTAGTGAGATAGTTCCAGAACGAAGTCTAAAAGCTATGACCATGTCTGACCCGCTCATATTTTTGCTAGATCGATCCAGAGATGTTTCATTATAGTAGGCTGAATGGTTCGGTACCTAAACGTAGTTAGAGTAGTACGAATAATAATCTTACCTTGATCTTTAATAGCTGCAAGCGCATGGGGAACACCAATCCATGGACTTGGCAGGTCAAGGAAAACTGCATCAGCTGTGGTTTTTAATTCTTCACCAAAACCATCAGCCAAAACGTCGCGATGTTTTGCCTAAAAGTAGGTATTTCAGTTTAATTCGATGTCGTTTTCAAGGTTTTTTAACAATTCGAAAAAGGAATGAAAAGGTCTATAGACTTCTATCGCATGCAACATTAGAGAAAGGTAACTAACGAATACAAGAACAAACCTAATTTATTGAAAAAAAAAAATGTTTTGTAGTTATCTATACAAATAAATAAAATTGGGAGTGTCTGTTTATAATATTGAAATAAAGGATTTTTACTAAACGCATATGTATTTATACACAGTACATATACCAAAAATGTACCTATCTTTTACAATTTTTGTCTGTCTGTTTGTTCCGGGTAATCTCTGGAACGATAGACAGCTGATGTGATAGGGAGAAACTTAGGCAACTTTTTTATATTAGCTTTGTCACGTGGCGTTACTCGCGGACGACGATAACCGCGGGTAACACAGCGGAGTTCAGCTGTTCTATATAAATAAAGAAAATTGGAGAGTCTGTCTGTAATATGAAAATAACCGCTTTTTACTAAATGCGTTTGTATATACTATACACGGTACATTGAATACTTATTTACTTTTTTTTTGTACATACATACATATTATAGATAGAAAACACCCAAACTCCGAAACAAATATTTGCAGATGATACAAACATTTGTTCCGACCCGAGAATCGAACCCGAGACCTCAAGAACAGCAGTCGCGTACGCTACCACTGCGCCACCGAGGCAGTCGAATGTCGATTACCAACACAGTTCCGTGATTCCAAATGCTACAGGACATGTTCTAAAAATTATCAAATATTTCGGAAATAATTTCGTGCATGCTATTCAAATTCAATGCAAAGTGACAAGTATTCGATTTCAGATAGTGTACTTATCTGGAAAGAATTAGAATATGTACTTTAATGAGTCGCAAAGTTTTTACTTTCCTTGTTAGATTTTTTAGAAATATCTTGATTTTTATCAACCCTGAAAAAGAAACAAGAATTCTAGAATGAGGCAGTTGGGCTAGCTGCTTGGGACTATTTCAAATCCTAACGATCAATTAGTTCCAATTCCATTTTTGCCATAAACTAAAATAAAGAATCATATATTCTGTTTGCAGCATCTACATGTAACAAAAACTAAACTATCAGAAATACTTTTTATAAATCTTACACTGACAAAATCCGCTAACCCGTGCGCTTCAAATTCCTCTTGAGCAAGTTTCGCTCTGTGCTCGTGGAAGTCAAAAGTGTGCACATGTCCATGAGGCCTTACTCTTCTTATTAAAGCATGGGTTAATGAACCGCTCCCAGTACCTGTGATATTATTTATTCAGAAGTGAGATTTATCATTCATGTTGCCAGTAATCATTGGATAAAAATAGGAATTTATTTATTTATGGTTTGCTATAAGTTGTAACATTAGGCTAATGTACAACCACTATCAAGAAAACAGGAAAATATATACATAAGTAATATCTATTAGATTACTACAAGAATAACTGGCAAGAGGGTGGAGGTCTTTAACCAAAATCATCATCAAATCATCTCATCGATTATGTATAACAAAAAATAGCATCTTTATCTATGGCTAGTTGAATAACTACTGCTTGATGGATTTAGATATGAAACATTCAAGGCAACAACAATAAAAAAAAAAGATCTTTTTGGTAGATATATTGTGACACCTTGTAGTTTTAAAAATTTAAAAAATAGCAATTCATATAAGACTTGATTGTTTAATAGCATATTATGAAAAAAAAAAAAAATTAAAGTTACACTTAGGAAGACAATGATTTTCAATATTTCTTCACAATTACAACTAAATACTTTTTAAGAATAGTCTTTACCTGCTTCAATGACAACCGACCCAGGAACTAGATCAAGTTGCAATAGAATCATACTGATATCAGGTGTATATATAATCTGTGTCCGATGTGGCAAAGTCAAAGACCATAGCTCAGGAGTAGGCTGTAAAACATGCCCCCAGCCTTTCGACAGCTCAATCTAGTAAGACAATTGGATGAATTTAAGAGAAAATTATATGTAGAATGAGTATTTATAAATTTTAAATTGTTATTTTATTACTCAGAAAAGGCAACTGTGCTTTTAGTATAAAGATATTCGAATACTAAAGAAATAACTTCGTGTAATTATATAGGCAATGCAATAAGGTTAGAACTAATATTTCTTATGTAAATTTTACTTGATACTGAATGGTATTACTATTCGAAGACTTACTCGACTTCCATAATCCACTCCAATTAGAGTTCTGACTTTCAATGCACCAACGGGAGATTGAAACACATTATCTACCAGTTCACCCTTTTTATTCTTTATTTCACGTTGTACTTCGATTGCATACAGGTTATTACTAAGATACAGAATAACTGTATCTCCTTCGTTTATTTTCTCTTGATAATTTCTGAAACTCATTTTGTTAATCGGAAGTTTTATTACTACTGTGTGTAGCTAAAGTTTGTAAACAAACCACCACGACACGAGGGTTAACTTTATGACGCTGCGTTTTGAAAGTTGCAAGTTCTTTACCTATAGTAAAGAAAGAGATCGAATTTCAACTTATTTGCATACCTCATTTTTCGTAAAAAACTATTATAAAACCATTATTTTTATGTAAAATTACTAATGAAATTTTAACATCAATTGCAATAAGCATTTATCACTAACATCAACATGGAGTACGTTACCTATCTTGCAATAACTAAACGTTCAGAGAATTTTGGCTTTGTTCTCTGCGTTGGAACCATCTTCGATGACGTCTACGCTAATTGGTCATTTTATTGAAATTTGGTGTCAAGTAGCAAATCATATGATTGTCAAGAGGTTGTTGCATTCATTGCAGAAGACTTAAGCCGTGCAAAGAAAACAAACCAGCTAAATGTAAAGTTGACGTTGCGATACCTGCGAATCAAAAGCGATACGTACGCTTTTGTAAAATATTTAATAAGCATAATGTGAATAGAATAATCAATAAAACTAATATCTACTTTAAGAATGACTAAGTGTTGAAGTGAAATTACGATTATTTATTTGTATTAAATAGTTAAATCCTATGAAAATATGGTTACAATGGATGCTTCGAAAGTTACAAGTAAAACAAGTTCTCTGAAGGCTTTAATCTTAAAAGCTTGGAGAGAACGATGGACGGATATACAATGGGGTATCAATATTAAGACAATACTTCCAAGAGGAGTCAGTGGCGATCTGTATAACCTCGCTGATTGTATTCTTCAGCAAGCTATGGTCGGCTGTGGAGCTAATCAACTGGTAATATCTTACTTGAAGCACTCCCTGGCATCACACTTGGTATCCTACGCTGCAGTTTTACAACGGATTGCTAAATTTGATGCATTTCACAAACCCCATTGCATTCTCAGTCTACTTGAGTTTATGGAAAGTTTTCTTGATGGTATAACATGTCGGGGTAAAATGGAAGAGGAGGTGTTGGCATTCGCCGTCTCGTCTATAATATTATGGCTATTGCAAGTGTATCATTATTCCCTTAGTAAGTATCCATCATCAAACCCTATTCAAACTCAAGAGTTACTAGAAAAGTCTACATTGTTACTCAACTCTATAGTAAACACAGACTTTTTGCTCGCTATGTTCTATCTTGCTAAACAGAATGACCCTAATGAGTACAATGAAGTAACAAAGAAATGCCAAGAGATTACTGCATTCATGATGATGAATACACAATTTAAAGCGCCGGTTACTATACATGAGACTCTACAGAAAATTTGTAATATGGACATTGACAAAATAGCACCGCTGAATACTAAACCAGAACCGATCACCCACTGTTTACAAGCTTTGATAGCTATTGATGTACTTGCCAATCCAAGTGCTGATTTGCAGACACTATCCAATCAACTTCTAATGGTACAAAGAATCAAGGGATATTCTCTATCGAGGCTATATTGTGAACTGATTAGAGCCTGTTTCATTTCTTTGAATGATTCGAGTAAGGACTCCTTAAAGCAATCTTTGTGGGCAGCATTTACTTTTTTAAAGATACCACAAGTGATTCACTATTTACATAACACCTGTGGGAAAACAAATAAGGACAATGAGTACTCCATCGAGGTTGTTGACGCATTTGAAAAGTTGTTGCAGGCCACCCCACTGCTGGATATTGTTGACACTAAAAACTCATGTAATAGTGTCATATCATTATTAGAACCACTAATGAAATTAAATATTGTAACAGAAAATCATATGGCATACTTCAGACAAAAAAGAGAAAACAAAGATGTAAAATTACTAAAACTGGAACCAACAGGGCTTCAAGGCTCTGTACCATCATTCATCACTAGAGCTGAACCAACCTTAGCTGGTATCCTAAAGACAATGGGTGGTGAGTTTCATAAAACACATGACTCTTTATATGCAATGCTTTGCCAAATAGTTGGTGGTGCTACATTAGACACAATCCTAGCAGTCGCTATAGTCGAAGGTAAGATAAAACTAATTGTCTCAAGGTTGATCAAGTTTAACGAGTTTGCATTATTAGCTGCTAGTGAGAAAGGAGCTTCCCAATCCAAAGTTAATATCTTTGATATTTCATTTCTCATTCTTTGCTCAATAGTACAAGATTATGGAGCAGATGCCGTTCTTGATGAAAATGGAGATTCATTTTTTGAAAAATGGGTAAGGGAGTGTATGGTTTACCAAGGAGTTCACAAATCTCCTGACCAAATTCTTCAAAAGTGTGATTCTCAACTTGTAGATGTGTTCATTCATCATTTGAATGCTCCTGACTTTGATTTTAAAAATACAAATATTAAACCTCATGATCTTTGTATGAATGTAAGTGGAGTAGTTAAAGAAATTCTTTTTGCCTGGGAGAAAGGCTCACTTTCATCAGCAGAAGTTAAGTCTATGTTGGATTCTCTAAGACAAAAAATGCCATCTCTAGCAGTATGTGCTGCTGTGTGGTTGTGTTCATATGTTAATGTAGTTCACCAAGATGCAGTTTTGAAGCCTATTAATATGATACAACAGTTCTTAGTGCCACCTAGTGAGGTTGAGGTAAAACAGTTAGATAATTTCCAAGAAAAAAGTGTTCTGATGGTTCAAATTATAAGAAAGATGCAGTATGATATCCACCCTCTTCCACTATCAAAAGCTAAAACATTAGCACTCTCACATACCATTATTTCAAGACATCCTATTTTAGAACAACTTCAAACTGTGTGGGAAGATATTAAAACTAGGGGATACCTACATATTGATGCTACCCACATAATAGAAAGTGTTTTGAAAACAACTGGACCAATCTGGTTTGTCACAAACTTAGTGAAGGAAACATTGAAGTTTCGCTACCAAGATGATTTAGACAGATCAGTGGATATTGTTATTGCTATGTTTCACTTAGATATTGAAAAATGTACTGAAGCTTTGATTCTACATGTTCTACCTCAATATTTATATAATGCAAAACTAAGCGAAGATTTGGTAGAGCCTCAATCTGCAATATTGGCCAAACTTGTAGTTTATTCCATTTACGCCGCTCTCGAACATAGTAATTCAAACAAAACTCCACCAACCAGAAAACGTCGTCACGATGACTCCGAGGATTTAGAGCAGCATGGTTCAACTAACAAAATGAGACGGATGAATGATAATTCGAGTGATAGCACCATGTACTACTCCCAAGGAAAGAGTATTTCTGGAGTCACTTTAAAGGAGCCCTTACTATCTGCGTTAGAAACTCTATTTGCGTCGTTTTCGCAATTAGCAGGAAAAAATGGCGATGTAACTCCTCAAACAGATTTAATTTTACAGTTTCTCATATATGTGGTGCAATGTGGACAAGATAGAGCACAATTAGTTTTGCAAAAAATGCCTAGTGAACTTGTTCCAACTTTGATTAAATGTCTTCCTGGCGGTTTTAATATAGGATTAATACTTAGATTGTATGATCTATCCACTCCTTATGGAAGAAAAGATACTGCTCGAGATTTATGTCTTTTGCGGAACATGCGGCTCAGACCTGAGTAACCAGTATTGTATAAGAAGTAATTGTCGGTTTTGCCAATGTAATTATTTTAAATAAATAAAAACTGTTCCAGTAAGTTTATTTTTATTTTTAACACATTTATCGAATAAAGAAAACAAAATATTCAAGGTCATAATAATCTTTACTTCACAAAACGCAATCAACAAAAAAGTGATCATAAATTAAAAACTAGATATGTCTCCTGTTACAAGAATTTTTCCTGTTTAATAATTTACAAACTATTTTGTACAATATACCTAATTCTACGAGTTCCAATACTGGACGGAGTTACACTTATGGGTTGGTCATCAAGGAATCAATCTAGCTTTTTCAAACTAATTAAAATACTGTCAAGGTACCCACAGTACTGCATTTGATTGCGAGAAAAAAAATCTCGAAATGTACCTATTATAAGGACAAAACAATGTACGTAAGAATATTTTATTTCGGATGACATTTACGTCTTTCTGAATTAAATAACTAGTAAAATATGTTGTACATTTTTAGTAGGTACATATTTACTTAAAAGGCGAGATGTATTTGAAAGAAACATTAGACCTAGTTAAACCAGAATGTTATTGTTTTATTCAACAGGGAGTTTCAGCGTCGTAATTATACGATATTAAAAGCATTTGTGTCTCTATAAACATAACTGGGAATATCTAATACGAGGAAACAGTTGGACGGCATCAGAGTACTTACCTACTATAAACTTAGGTACTAAAAATATTTACAAAAATAATACATTTCATTCACACAACACATAGTATGAGAATGGGATACCTAATACTCTATTACATTAAGTATTTATCTAAACACTATTGTATTTTGTACAAAATCCTCGATAGTCGACAATATATATACAAACATTTTATCATTTTACAATAAAATCTTAATAACGCATAGATCACAGGAGAGTTCCAGAGCTTTTTACTAATATTAATAAAATTTATTATTACAAGGTAACAAATTATTTATCTATATATAGAAATTACATGTAGGTAATTATTACTACGGTTATAACGCAGGCTTTTTGGCATCCGGTGAATCTGGATGTGGATGATCTAAAACAATAAAGAAAAGTCAACGTTAGTATATGTTGGCAATTTATCTAGTGTTGGTACTGTAGAGGCATTGCTGCTGCGCATTTATCTTGCTTTATTTATGTATCTACAATCTGTGCACTCCGAAACAGATTCCAACTATCTTAAGATACGAAATATTGGTTCGAAAAGTAGATACGATAACTGAAAATTCTATTCATTGAATTCAAATGTATGTAGATACTTACCAATTTGCCTTCTAAGCGTATCCTCCCTAGATGCATTATACGCTGGCGGTGGAATACTGACCCTCATTGGTAAACTTATTCTATTAGGATTGGAGTTCTCATCTATGGAATTATCCGCATTATTTGCGAACGTTGTTCTTTGACTCCTATTCCACGTCTGTTGATAGGAACTTTCTGTAGTTATAGTATTACATCTATTATTAGTATGAGGAACATATTGTTCTGGAGACCAATCGAATACGAATGTATGACTATAATTATTATGTGTATAAGCTGTGGGTGTTCCAGAGGGGGTGGGAGGTGTTGTCGTCACGTAAGGACTTAAGTCCTGGTGGCAAACGTCTGGCACCTTTTGTAAAGCTGATTCTGACCACGTGGGACTTGGATTCCACTGATCAACCATCTCTGTTTCTGTTATATTGAAATTCTTCGATCCTGGTCGCCTACTTGCAATTGAGCCTGCTGAAACTGCTACAAGTGTTTCTCCGCCAGATGTAACTGTTGAAGGTGTGCAGCGAGGAGACATATTTGAAACTGGCGTATTTGGTTTTTCATCTACATTTTTTCCTTTCCGTTTAGCATTAGGCTGGATCCTCGTATCCTCTAGACGTATATTGTGGTATCTGGAATAAGAATCTAAAGTTACACATGTGGGGTTTCTTTGGGTTTAAATAAGGTGGATTGTCACAGTCAATCAAAGAAACTGTATACAGACGAAACTAATAGCTAAATACACATTCCAAAACAGACACTTTTGATGGACGGTATTAGGTCAGAGTGCAATTAGCGAGATCTAGGCCATACTCTATAACTAAACATTCCAATGTTAGGTGAACTTACTGTTTAAAATTAATAGAATTAAATCTTGAATAATTTATTTCATTTGCATCAAATCAGAGAGTACAATATTTTACCTGTTTTCTTGCAGCGAGACTGAGTAGTCCACGGGCCCAGTATCTGGCCTTTCATAGGCGTAATGCATTGGCGCTAAATGTGGTGGGGCATGAGGAATATGTGGTTGGATACCCGGATTAGGCATCATGACGGGCTGGTTTCCATTAATACAGACAGGTGGTGTAGATGGATACTGCATTGTTGGAGGGTAGACTTGAATGTCCGGCGGAGGAGGCCCATACATCCTCGTAGCTGCTTCATATGCTAGACCGTAATGCAGCTTGGACTGAACTGCGTAGTAATGGTAAAGCCAAGGGTTGGCTTTCATCACGGTAGCTTCTTGTTCACTGTTGACAAAATATTTGAAATCTGTTAATGTTACATTTTTATCAGACTTATACATATTATCACAACTAGGTACTGTGGTAGAAAAGAAATTTGAGGATATCGAATGTGTTATATTTCATGAAACGTTAAATCGTAGTAAATAAATATGCAGTCTGTTTAGTGTAAAAATAAATTCTAAGAAATGGGCTTCTGGATACCGCCAGATGCCTGTTCTTAGGGTTTTTTGATTGCTTCCACGGATAATTTCTTTTAAGATTAAGTTTAATTTTTTGCAGCCTTAAACTTTTTAGGGGACCAACTAGGTTAGGTACACTAAGATACTGTTAGTATAGAAATCTGTAATTTTGCATGGGCATATACATTATTCACGTTAACATAGTGGTTAAATTAAAATCGAAAATATTTATGTACCTATATCAAAACAAGAGTGAGTATTTTGAAAAGTCGCCTTCATTCGTCGAGGAAGGACTCGATACAAAATTATTTGAACCGCAATGTACAGTTTTTTTGGCAGATTAGATTTTGCAAATTCGTGATTTTGTAATAAATCAGGTCTGACATCAAAACCTATCTAAAATTAGAACTGAAATTTTATAACTCTCTGTCTTGACCCTTGTAGGTACTAATAGATAACTTTATATTGTACTAGCCGACCCACGCAACCTTGTTTGCGTCTCCTATTGCCCGAAGCGTTATAATTTTCCCCCGTTTTTGTTATATTCTTCATTGTTGCTCGGCTCCTGTAGGTCTTAGCGTGATGATTTATATCCTATAGCCTTCCTCGATAAATGGGCTATCTAACACTGAAAAAAGTTTCATATCGGACCAGTAGTTCCTGAGATTAGCCCGTTCAAACAAACAAACTCTTCAGCTTTATATATTAGTATAGATATATATTTATACTAGCTGAACCCCGCAGTGTTACACGCGGTTATTGTCGTACCGCGGGTAACGCCGCGGGACAAAGCTAGTCTAAAAAAAGTACTACCGTCTTTTACTAAATGCATATGTATTTATACAGGTAACATATACAAAAAAAAAAATTAAAAGAATTTGTCTGTCTGTCTATTTGTTCCAGGTAATCTCTGGAATGTCTAGACCGATTTTAACGGAACTTTCATTTTTTTTTTCGGACATCTAACACACAACGCCATCTAAGTCCCAAGCTAAGCAGAGCTTGTGTTATGGGTACTAGACAACTGATACAAATACATATTATACTTTTTATTTTGTAAATACATACATATTATACATAGAAAACACCCAAACTCCGAAACAAACATTTGGTCCGACCCGGGAATCAAACCCGAGACCTCATGATCAGCAGTCGCACACGCCAACCGCTAGACCAACGAGGCAGTAATTGATAGGTAGCTAATGATATAAGGAGTATCTTAGGCTACTTTGTTAGACTAACTTCGCCCCGCGACATCACCCGCGGTACCACGTGAAACGCGGGTAATACCGCGGGACTCAGCTAGTATATCCAAAATCATTTTATATACACATACATACATACACATATATACAATCATTTACATAAAAAATCTTTTTTATGTAAATACATACATATAGAAAACATCCAAACTCTGAAAAAACTAAAATGTGCATATCATAAAATATATTTGATCCGACCGAGACCTCAAGAACAACAATTGGCATACGCTACCATTTTGACACCGAGGCGTGAATCGTACGTTACGGACGTTTTTTTGCCGGCTAGGGTATCCCTCCGCAACGCCCCTTAAGAAACTTCATTCCAAAAAACGTCTAAAAGTATCCTTAAATGCAAAGGAATTAAGTGCATCTATTTATATCTTCGAACTCACGGGATCAATACCGCTACAATATGTAAAGTGTGAGTTGTTCAAGTCAATAAGAGCCTTGAACTCGAAGTAGGTAGTAAATTATGAGCGACGAAAATAATTAAAATACCTTTAAACAGGCTATTGCATATAACTTGTAAGAATTAGCTTCAGTCTATACGACATTGCTACAAGCTTTAGCCATTACTAGCAACAATAAAGAGGAGCAATAAAGTTGAATGTTTATATTCAGTGCTATTTCTTGACCATATTAATTATGTACCGAAGCAGTTTAGGGATTATTCCATTACACTAATAGGTATCTACCACGTTAAATTATTATTGTATCTAATGTTTCTCTTGAAAAAGTGTGTTGTACAGAAAAGAATAGAAGTGACTTAAATGCAAAGAACTAGATATCTATACAAATAAATAAAATTGGAGGGTTTGTTTGTAATATTAAAATAACCGCTTTTTACTAAACGCATACGGTATGTATACACGGTACATGTACGAAAAATGTAGTTAAAAAAAAATTTTGTCTGTTTGTTCCGGGTAATCTCTGGAACGGCTTGACTGATTTTGATGAGAATTTCATTTGCAGGTAGCTAATGATCCAGGGAGTAACTTGGACTACTTTTTTTTAAACTAACTTTTCCGGTTTCACTTCAGATAGTCTTGAATAAAATGCTACACGTAACGGGTCGGTATGCCTCTTTTATAAGGAGACTAGTTGCTCTAGTTTCATTACTAAACATAATCAAAATCCTCGAAGAGGCTTCGAAGCGATCTGCCGTGTCTCTGAGTGTACTTTAAGATCGATAAAACACGAAATGACTTAGCCTTTAAAATATAAAGAAATTACTAGGATTCAGTATCAAGAATGGGATGTTCATTCTTTCAAAATAATGGACATCCCATTTTTTGAAAGATTTGTATGTTTGTTGTGTTATTGTTAA
The DNA here is from genome assembly GCA_905220595.1 of Spilosoma lubricipeda. Classification (NCBI taxonomy): domain Eukaryota; kingdom Metazoa; phylum Arthropoda; class Insecta; order Lepidoptera; family Erebidae; genus Spilosoma; species Spilosoma lubricipeda. Next base: position 9,774,659 of record HG992295.1, read on the forward strand.
ATAACTACTTTTATTTTGTTACGTACAACTCTTTTCACGCTAGTCCCTACACTTTTTAAGTTACAGAATAACCATGATTAGATTCCTTATAATAAAGTTTGGTATCATCTTCAGACATCACTGTTTTATCAAAGTAAACGATTTACCAATAAAGTTAGTAAACAACGTACTTAATGACTGCTAACGAATTACAAACATACATGTATGTTATCAACGTCATACATCTCCGATTGTAGACAAAATGAAGAACATTTAAACAAACAGTTTGTAATGACTGTGGGTAAGGCAAAGAGTACACATAGTATTGAATTTGCAGCTAACGTAACCTTTCGCGGGAGTTCAGTTAGCGTTTGTGTTTGCAACCTTTAGATAGTAGATGCAGGGAAATGTCACATAGTTGGACTCAGCTCTGGACCTACAAAAGTACAGAAGGGTACAAAACGTTTCATCACCAGGCTAACAGGACACAATAATGTAACGTGTCCCGAAAACTTGAGTAATTGAATTTAAATTACAACACAAGGTGGACAGTGCCTATCGTCGCTGTCTCTAAACCATATCTGTCTTTTCAAGTCTTCTAGTATAAATAGGCTACCTTCACTTATACCTTCACTGCCTTTAACCAGGACTGCGGTCTATTATATTATATACCAAATTTTTCTTAAAAGTTAGTTTGGAGGCTCGAAAAAATCGTAGTAGGTACTTATTACTAGTTAATTACGTCATATTCTATTAAATTACCAAGGTAAATTTACCTAAACTATTTTTAGTAGCAAATGATTGTACTATGGGGCGAAACTGGTTCCTAAACCGAATAAGCTTTTGATGCTAAAATATATTAAATACTTTTGCCCAAGACAGTACATCAAAGTTTAGATAGGTATTGGACGGCGACAAATCGGTTTTGCATTCCCATTTAGAGGGAAAAGATATCCTTTGTGAAGGGTAGGAATCAAAAGGGCGAACGGATAAAACGTTATCTTACGCTGTTTACACACGTTCTGCATAATTTGAACTTGACCTCACTGAACTAATGCTGATTTATTGGAAACATTTTATGTTTTATGTTAAAAGCTTTACGACTGCACGTCTAGATATCGTAGAAACAGAAGTAAATTATGCACATTAGAAGCAATTAATTTTATGTTTGTAAAATACAAGTTAATTATAATTTAAAATATTGAGGTTTCAAAAATAACAGTTTAGTGTCAAGGAATGCATACGAAAGCAATTTTGAATGACACGCTTACAAGATTTTGTTGGTGTTATAAGTTCTTATCTTGTTTATGCTGTGAATTGCTAAACCAAAACGTTTATTTATAATCTTCTCCTATATATATGAAAATGAATCGCCGAAATGTATGTACGCGCATAACTTCCGATCGGCTACACCAAATTAAATAATTCTTTTTATATGTTCGTTATTGTTAGGACAAGGTTTGTGTACAAGAAAAATTAAAAGACAACGGGAACAGATATCTAAGTAAATATGGCGGTACGTAGTTCGCCGAGTCAGCTAGTAATAGATAAATAATAAGTGTTTTTTTTTGTTATGCTAAGTTCATGGAGTATTAATAATGATTTATTTTTAGTCGTCTTAGCATCAGAAGTTTTGCCACGTTTTAAGTTTATTATAATGCTACAAATCTCTACTGACAACTATAAAATGTCGTAGGTAGATCCTAGTTAATGCTAAGATCCTTAAAAGATAATTTTCAAGGTTTCTTTGCAGTCTAGTTAGTATTTTTTATTATCTACATAATACGGTGCTTGTTATGCATAACTAAGTTAATGGAATGTTGGAAATCAACGTATCCGTCCCTGTTCTCAGTTTCCCGCCAATTTGTGCGTCCGCGCAGCCCGAACGCATAAATCTCGACGACATGATGTAGGCGGCCGACATGTTGACAATTTGTTGTCGTTCACCATATCACAGATAGGTACATAGCATAGGTGTTTATAAATAAGCGTGAAATTGCTTGTACAAATGTTCTTTCAACAGCGTGAGGTTTCTTTCGATCAATTACATTGTGGTCACAATAAAAATCTACACTGGTTCTCTATTTGATAGATCGGTTATTACATGTTCTATGTTTTCACATAGGTACTAATTAAAAATGAAATACTTTTTTTTTTATTTATATACCTAATCTTGAGTCGTTTTAAAGCTTTGGAAATTGTTTTCTTGAATGCAACGTTTAGAAAGAATATAAAGTAAAGCTCTCCGGTATTAAATTTGTTATTCACGTAAGCTCGGCTCATTATTAAAGGAACAGTATTTGTGAGAGGAGAGCACGAAGTAACATGAGTAGGTTGCGCAAGAGCATCAGCGCAGAAACGTGACAAATGACGCAATCCCGCGAACAATGCAACTGAGCTTGTGAGCACAGCGGATTTATAGCCACCACCGTATGAAATTTGGTTCAATTTATAAAATAAAGCGACCACTTAATGGTTGGTTGTAAAATCTAATTGGGATTATGAATGATTGTGTCACTGGCCATATTTATCCGCTAAACTTGCACGTGTTTAATAAGTAGCGATTATAATGAAATGTTTAAATTTTGTGTCAAATTCATATTACATCTGAAAGATTTTTTGTTTTATTCTATATATGAATATAAAATTTAAGGTAAACTAAGTACGTTATTAAAACGAGTGAAAGTTCTTCGTTTTGTTATAGAAATAGTCATAATTATAAATTGCATTTAAATTCGAGAAATTGTTCGAAACCCCTTAATAACTTCTTCATTTGTCTTATTCCTAAAGAGACAAATTCATAGTAAAGTTATTACCTATTGGATATAGTTAATATAATATGCTTGTAACATGCACCGCTGTTAACAAGAGCTAAGTGCTTAAGGGCCGCGCCACCGCCCTTTGTGCCCACTGATTGTTTAGGTCAGCCGGACTGTCACCCACTCGCCTTTGAAATTAATTTAGATTTATTATCTAAGGCTTTCACAAGTACGGCGACTTTTTATGCCAGAAACTGGTGATACGAAAATTTTGCTTATGGAGTAGCAGGCTGGTAGCAAACTATCGAAATACTTAATCCGTTAATGGTGATTCCATATATTTGAATTAAGCGTTACGAATTGTAGATGTCACGGATTTAACTGTTGATGTCCGAAAGCCAAGTTCCAAAGGTCCTGCAATTTAATCTCTTAAATAAAATATTGATATAGGTGTATACTTCATTATTAGATTCTTCGTACACTTCCAGAATAGAAGCTTGAATGCACACAATGTACCCAGATTCTTTCTCAACATCTTCTAACAAAAATATACGTTCTTATATTTAAAACTGGCACGGCAGTACATACATGCTTAGCAGCGCCAGAACCGACATTTGTATCAGACCCACCATTAAAATCCTAATTACCTTAAAAACTTGGTTTATACCTGTCGACACCGTATCCTGCAGTTGCTATAGCAAAATCAACCGCCATTAACCGATACGCAAGAGAACTTTCATTGTACGATGTAAGAATAATAAATAATTATTTACTACATAGCTTAGGTTATCTACACAAGATTGTGTTAAAGTATGTTTTACTACTCGTGGAAGATAGCTAACATGGATAGGAAACATGGGAATTTAATGAGAACACAAATTAATTTGTCCTCTTCCTTCTACAGCAGTTCAATACAGTATTGTGCAGCAAAAACAAACTTCAAAAAGCTGTAAGTGTGCGGAAGCCTTAACCAGAACCTATCGTGGATTATTATGAATAGCTCTGTGTCATAGTGGGCTGAGCTTAATGACTTTGTTCACGCTGATTATTATCTAGATGCCAACTCCAGCTGCTGAATGGTGTTAAATTTAGCGAGCCAGCGCAAAATAGCCATACTCAAATGAATTTAATGCAGATATAATCTTATTAGCACTTGATTAAAATATATTAGAATCTACTTACACTTAATTGATAGTTATTTTAGTGAATGTAACCTGAGTCAGTGGTCCCACCGTCGACGATCGACGAGAAACGAGCAGAACTAGAAACTATAAACGATTCGGCGAACAGCGGGCAGCGAGTGTGTAGTTTCGATAGTTTTGTCGCTGGGCTATTAGCGAGTGTTCAAGTGCGATGAGCGATTACTCGCGCAAACATCACATTCCAAGACACTATGGATTAGTTTTTTTTAATGTGTCCGACAATATCTCTATGGTATAAATAATGTCGTAAAATACATCATCGTCGTCGTCTGAACTAGACAACCATGAGAGTTGCAATGATTTGTTGATATCCATACGTATGTGTACTTTCAAAGCCGCACTATATAGAAATGATCTAGTGAGCGAGTTTATCTTTGAAAGCTCTTGTGGCTCAGCGACAAAACTAGTAAAGCGAGTCGTCGCCGGCAGTGTGAAGAGTCGGAGAGCAACTATTAATGTATGCATCTCTTTCTTTCATACGGAATTTATATTTATGGTACGTTTCTTGAGCGAGAAAATCGCCGACAGTTAGTCGTTTTCTCGCCGGCAGTCGGAACACTGCCTAATCTACGAGTTTCGTCTGAGTTCGTGTTGTGACGGGTTAAGAATACAGTGTCACCACATCATCCCTATTATATACCGCCTATGTCTTTGCTAAATAATTAAAGTGTCCAATTGCCAAATTTCAATGAAATCGGTGCAGAGCTTTAACCGTGAAAGCGTAACAGATAGACTGGTAGACACATAGAATTTTCGAATTTATAATATTAGTTTAAGTAATTATTTGGTAACACTTATTTTGAAGTGAGAATTTCTTTGGCGGCGTAGTGCAGTTTTTTGGGATGGATAAAAAATGTTAAACTCGCGTCAGGACACGTGACTTGATCAAATATTTGTAAGACGGAGGTGTGGTGTAGGAGAGGTAATATCCCCCTCTCTTTCTACCGCGCGGCCAAAATGTCTGCCTGCTCCTGCTGTTGCGCAAGTGAGCGTGTGTGTTAACCCGGCTTCGCTCGGGTAATATGTTTAGCATTAACCTATATTTTAATAACATCACAATAAGCATTTCTGTAGTTATCGTTTCTCAAGGAATATTAAAAGCATGGCATAGATTCGTACAGCATCGTTTAATAAATATAGGAAATTTAAAAAAAACAAAAATGCACAACGTTCATTTTCAAGTTTTCATTTCTGCCGACGGAGTGCAGCTCATTTTTTTCCAATCTTTTATCCATACTAATATTATACATTTGAAAGTAGCTCTGTCTGTCTCTCACGGCTAAATCGGTGAATCGATTTGAATTAGTTTCAGTATAGATATATTTTGAACTTTGGAGAAGGACATAGACTACATCTTGTCGTGATAACCGACATAACGCAACCGAAAGATAAGTTAAAGTGTAAAAGGTTACGATTCAATAATAATTGTTTAATTTTATTTTCTTTACACCACTACTGAGAGCAGAACTCAGGGCATGCATCTTAAGCAAATTTACAAAATTAGCCACAGTTTTCGTGTATTTTCGTGCTATAAAACATAGACGGTTGTATCCGCCGGGCCATCGATCAAAAGCGGCGCTTGTTATACACCGTTTCTCACATCACAACAATAGCCCTTTGCAGGCATATTTCAAACCATCCCGATAGTAACATCGGCCGGCCGATCGGCTTGCAAGCCTCGCCCCGACTCAATAAATCACCCCCTTACAATATTTATTCTCTGAGAAGCTTCACTACGATACCTCTAATGTTTTACGATCGAGTTTTAACACTCGATTTAATGTGAAACGATTACTTGATAAAGTTATAGACAGCTGAATTAGTGCTCAGGATCCGTGAACTGACGTTGCTTAACATGGTATTAGTTTTAATTTGATACTTTTTCATGGTACTTTGGGAACAAGTTACAAACAAAGTAACAATAAATTATGGCCTAATATCGATTAAAATAAGTACGTAGTTGCTATGAATATCGCGCAATATAGGCATATATACAGGTTAGTTCTTCAATAATTAATAGTTGCAAAATATTAAGGAGCATGAATGCGTGATCTCGTTGATTAATATGGTATTTACGTAATATGTAAAGCAATAGAAAGTGTAATTCAAATGTAGGGTATTCCAATCAAGTCGTGTAAACAAAATAGAACATAATTGGCCTTCTAAAATTGCATTGGCCATGATTGTATCCATTAACGTCAATTAACAAGACATACAAAAGTTACGCTTGACTCATGAGTAGCCAATTAAATGGATTTTCTTTTATATTCAAAAATTATAAAGTTTTTCTGTCTATATTCTTATCGTGAGTTAGCATACAAATTCTTAGATTATTTTATTGTTCATGTTTTCGGTTCCTAAGCCAGATATGCTTCTTTCGATTGCCATAGTAACATACTTTAATGATTTATGTTTAAAATATATGCACTGTAAAATGATTTAAAACCTTCAGTAAGTACTTGTAATCTTTGACGATAATATATGAAATAAAAAAAATATAATTGTCATGTACATGATGTTTATTGGTATTAAGAAAAACTTCATTTTCAAAAGTTTTCAGTTATCAGACTTCAAATAACAATAAATGCACATAGAAATATGCATAATCATCATCATCTATTTGATAGTTTACTGCACATAGATTTTACAGTGGGAGAGCCACGCTTCGGCTTGACCGGAGTGATCCCACGACCTCATAGAAAACCGGTGTGAAAAACCGTTGCGCTATGTTTTACCGAGTGAGTGAAGGTACCGGAGGCCCTTACTCGAAACCGTCCCTCCATCCCACTCCCCATCCCCCAAAGGCCGGCAACGCACTTGTGACGCCTCGGGCGGCGGTAATCGCTTACTATCAGGCGATACGTATGCTCGTTTGCCTCATAGATCAAAAATAGACATAGTATGAACACTTCCCCTTAGAAAGGAAAAAATACCCTTTTGAACTAATATTTTCGGCTATTACAAAATCGTGTTGGAAGTAAACGTTAGTAGGGGTTGTGTTTACGCGAGAGGCGTACGTCGTACGACGTCATCTAGTATTGATATCTCAATAGGGAAGTCTGTAAGTGACCGCGTTAAGTTATGGCCGTAATTTTTCAAAGTCTGGCGCACCGTGGGCCCGCGGAATTATCGGCTCGGTTAATAGTGTGGCTTTGGGCTCAATTAGTTGCCAACTGTATTGGAGATATGTGAGTTTATTGTAACTGGACGCTTTTCGAAGAAAGGAATCCTTTTGATATTTTAATTCTATACAATAAAAAAAAAACGATGTAGCACGTTTAGTTTAAAAAAAAAGGATTTATTGAAACATAAATAATTTAGTGCAAGTTTAGCTAACTTGAAATTGAAGTTCTTTATAAAAAAATGTCACAGTGTACACTCCTTATTGTTTAAAATTATTAGGTTATAAACTTTTTTAAACTTTCTTCTTTTTTAGTACTCCTTTTTGTTGTAGTACACTAGTAAGTTATCTCGTGTAGTAAGTTATATAGTATCTCGAGTGTTACAAGAAAACCATAACAATAGTAAAATTGGCGGATGTAAAATACTTTTGGTTCATAGAAACGGCATTTCTTTTTAATTTACAGATGTTAAGTAGTGTATATTCTGCTGTCTACTATTTTATTTTCTTAATGTCGTATAATATTTTATTTATGACTTACCTACATTTTCGCGCCTTAATTACTTAGCTGACCGTCATCAATCCAGCTAAATTTACATATAGCTAAAAGGTACAAAATTGCCATTAAGTACTGTTATCACATTCATATTCGCGAAGCTAAGGGCCATACTTTGTACTTATTAGAAAAACGTGAGCCATCACGAGACGCCTGACAGATGTGGAACATCGCAAATGTATGAGCTTAAACAAAAGTAAATCTTGTAAAAGTATGTAATTACAGTATAATTTATAATTGCGAGGTAGATCGCACAACTACTTACATAACTATTATTAGATAGATACTGGCCACTTTACGATAAATATCACTCAGTTTAATGGCGATTTATATGTTGTTGATAACACAGCCTCTGGGTCTAAGTAGAAGTGCAACAATGTTTATGGAATATTTTAAAAGTACGTTTGAAGGCATTTGTGTACGAAAGGTTGTTTCATTTGTTCATTAAGGGCACGGTCTAGTAAAATACTTTTCGGATGTTTTCGAAATATATAAAGACGTCTCATTAAAAAAAAACATAATATAAGTCTTTCATAAGGTAAAGGATGTTCTTGTATTAACTGAGTAAGTAGAGGCTCTATTAGTCTACATGTAAATCGTGTTTAGCAATTTTTATTAAGTAAATAATAAAAAAGCACTCCAAATGTATATCACCCTCTGAGACCTTTCCCTACCAAGATGAGGTTAGCCTTCAGTCTATTGCCGTCTTATCTCTACAACCCAAGAACCTACTAAACGATATTTTCATGATTATTACACTCAAGTTTTAAAGTCTTTAAAAGTTGTGAACTTGGACTGATATGGGAATTCTAACAATACAATTAACTTACTTACCCGACTGTGAAAGAAGGAGGGTTATGGTTTTTGAGTGTATATATGTATGCCTATTTCTTTGACTTTAAGAGCGTATTCTCGTCATAAAAACTGTTAATGCATTTATTTTTTCATCAATCAATAACCTCTTGACCATTATCGGGTGCTCCTAACTGGTCATCATTTCTATCCACATTTTTTTAAATACTTCAAGCTACTAGCGATAGCTACTAGCTAATATTATACTTCAAAGCTGTAGGATACTACAGCTTTGAAGTATAATATTTTTGGTATGTCTTGATAGCTTCTTTAAGGATTACTTATAACTATTTCTGCTTATAAATATCTGAATTTCTAACATCATTGTGGCTTGTCAGTAAGACTACCATTATTTTTTTTCTAATTCATTTATTGTAATTAAATAAATCATTTGCTTTGTCAATAATTAATTGCAGTTCAATTGCTGTTATGAAAAAAGTGGTGCATTTAAAACAATAAATTATAGAATTCATTTTTAATACGCAATACGCCACTCTACTTTCGACGAAATAGTATTAGCTCTGATCGAGGTATGGAAAACATCAGAAATATAATTTAAAATACTTATGAACCACAATTACATACAAATTCTTTAACATACGATGCGATCACACCTCTTCATTTGTTAAACCAAGGTAACTTCAATGATGATTTATATGATTAATTAAAGCAAAGTCATTGTCGGAAGCAATAACATGTTTGATTTCAAACAGCAATTGTAATTAGTTGTAATTTTTATTACTAAGATGTTAGCATTGATCAAATATTGTCTAGGCCAGCATTTCGCAATAAATGCAACAGTTTCAATACGTATAAAATTTTATTGAAGCCATGGACGTACGATGTTTATACAGCTTCGACAAAACGCTGTGTTAAAGATTTGTATCGACTTTTACGATCGACAACGCTTATTTAAATGGAAAACTCCATTACGGTTTGGTGTGTATAATATAATTTGTAAACTGTGAAATATTAAATGTGATTTACAGTAAATAATTAGCGGCAGCAGAACGGGCGCGATTTGAATAATATAAGATGTGTTTATTTTATTGATATAAGGCAACATAATACTCGTAGCATTAAAACTATTTCAAAATTCGTTATAAGGCTGTCAGTAAGACAGTGCTATAACTAACGCTACTTATAGAAAAATACTGATTTCTACTGTCACTTTTTTCTATTTTCCGATTAATTAAAATAATGCAATAATTGAAGGCAATTATTGCATTATTTTAATTAATCAGTCGGGAATCAGCAATCACATTGTAGAAGTAATTGTGATATCTAGTATTACGTAGTCTTTAAGGTCGTTTACTGTTTGCTATATAAGTAAATTTTACTTAAATTAAAAAAAAATGTTTAGAAAAGTGGCTTTTATGATATTACAAGTCCTCATGTTTTTCGGTTATCACGATGCGTACGCTACGCCCTGCCTCAAGAATCAAAGAAGTGATACCATGGCCTCACAGATAACCGGTGTGTAATAACACTAGCGCTGTGTTTCACCAAGTGAGTGAGGATATCGGAGGCGCGTACCAACAACCCCTCCCCTCATCTCCTTCCCCATCCCCTAAAGGCCGCAACGCACTTGTGACGATTCACTCATCATCAGGTGATACGTCTGCTCGTTGGCTCCCTAGTTCATAAAAAAACATATCTCCATTTCAAATTTCATTGTAATCGGTACAGCCGTTTAGCCGTGAAAGCGAAATTCGACAATTACTCTGCCTGTCTATTAAGACAGGCAGAGTAATTGTCGAATTTATAATATTAGTGGTAATAGTAGTTATAGTAACCAACCAATCAGGATAAGAAAAGACTGGAAGCCTTTGAAATGTGGTGCTGGATAAGAATGGAAGCAATTAGCTGGACGGAAAAAAATACCAACGAAGAAGTTCTAGAAAGAATGAAAGAGAATAGGCTACTGATATCTATTACAGAAATTAGAAGAGGCAAGATGGCAGCCCACCTTATACGTCACGATACATTCTTTTTTTTTATGGAATAGGCGGGCAAACGAGCAGACGTATCGCCTGATGGTAAGCGATCACCGCCGCCCATGGACACCTGCAAACACCAAAGGCGTCACAAATGCGTTGCCAGTCTTTGAGGGGATGGGGAGGGAAGATAGGGGGTGGGGGTTTGGATTATGAGCCTCCGGTATCCTCACTCACTAGGTGAAACACAGCGCAAGCACTGTTTCACCCCTGTGAGGCCGTGGTATCACTCCGGTCGAGCCGGCCCATTCATGCCGAAGCGTGACCCTCCCAGGTAATTAAGTAATTAATACATTTTTAAGTAATATCATAGAAGGAAAAATAGAAAGAAAGAGAGGAAGAGGAAGACCGAGGCACAGTTATATAGACTAGATTATAGAAAGAGTGGCGGTTGCGACGTGTAAGGAGGTCAAGGAAACGGCTCTTGATAGGGAGAGCTGGATAAAGCTGCATCGACAAGAGCGTAGCTCTTAAGTTAATGAAGTTATGAATAGTATTCCAAGAAAAGATAAGATTCTGCGAACCTAATATTGTAATCAAAACCTGCAATAACGTTACGATATTACATTACTTGATCTTCTTAAAGCAAGTTTCGGAAGGTATTACGTATCTTATTCTATTTTAAAATTATAAATTACTAGCTGTTGTCCGCGGCTCCGCCCGCGTGTGTTCGATTATTGCTGCAAACAGTAGCCTATGTGTTATGCTGATGTATAAGCTATATTACTGTAAAGTTTTATCCAAATCCGTTCAGTAGTTTTTCCGTGAAGAAGCAACAAAGATACACACTCACAAACTTTAGCCTTTATATAGTAGTGTGATGTGATTATTCAGCCAATGTCCTGAGAAGATATTCATATATATATATATATATATAAATCAAAGACTTATTAAATCACGTTACGAAATGTTAAAGTTCTAATAAAGATCAACCATTTTGCACTTATAAATCACTATTACAAAATTGACCATTTGATTTGTTCAAATACATAATAATTGCGCGCGTCCTACATGATGAAGTGATCACCCTTAATTGGCTCATGATTGTGGCTTATTTCTACGTATTGGTGACTAGTAAGATACTTAATTATGAACCATTACACAGTACTGGTGAAGGAATTTATTGTTTGGTTAGCTGAACCCTGCGGTGCTACTTGTGGGATGAAGATGGTCTTAAAAAAGTAGTCTAAGTCTAATCAGATATCTACCAATGAAAGTCTCGTCAAAATCTGTCCGTTCTAGAGATTAGCCAAAACAAATAGATAGACAGATAACATTTAAAAAAATACTTTTTATGTAAACCACCATATCTGTACCATATCTTTGATATGCATTTAGTGAAAAGCTGTTAATTTGAATTTACAAACAGACATTTCAATTAAAATTATTGGTATATATATCAAGTAGGCCCATCATGTCTACAAGTGTAAAAGAACTTTTTATAAAAGTAAGAATAAGAGTTAAGGTAAAGTAAGAGGTAAAGTTTATGCGTGTTCGCGGATAACTACGTCGTTTATCAACCGATTTAGATGATTCTCTTTTTAATGGAAAGGATATATCTCAACGGTGGTACCGTGACAAGGACACTAAGATCTGATGATGGCATCCAAGAAAATCGAGTCGAACCTTGAAGTCGGTTTTATTTTTGTTAAAATTTTACTTGTCTTTAACAAAATATATTTTTAAATCATAGTCCATCTATTTTCATTCTTCCAGTTCTAGTGGCTTTACCTAACAGACAACTGAAAATTTTAGGCTACTTTAATTCTGTTCATTATTTAGATTTAAAGCTCCACGCAAACTATTACACTTATACGTAAACGAATTCGCGGCGGGTACAAGTAGTCGTAACTAATATGATAAATGTAAAGTTGTATTTGCTGATTTGTAACTCTTTCATGTTTTAATTACTCCTTGGGAGGTACTTAAAAAACGAAGTTTTTCAGAAATAAAGTGTTGTAAAGTAAATAAATATCAGACATGGTTACGTTTCGTAAGGAAGTTGACAAAATATAACATTTTGTTGTTTATTTTATGTTCCCAGAATAAAACAATAATTTTCTATATATCGAAATTGTAGTGTATCGCATTTTACTTACAAAACAGTCGTGTGACACGTGCCACAAGATAATTGTTCCAATCAAAAATGTTGAAAGCGCCTACGGCTCTTATGAATAATAATTAATCAATTTGACGCAGCCTATAATTTCATTAAAAATCTACTTTTACGCATATTTTGCTATTAAATATACATATGTAATAATTAAAATTAACGATGATTATTTTAATGTTATTGTCTTTTAATTGGACTTATTAGTATTGCAATTTATGCTTTTAAGTTGGGAAGAAGCTCTTTTACCTATTATTGGTAATATTTTAAGTAAATAACCAACTACGTTAATGTTTAATAGGTCTTACTAGTGCGAAGGCATTATTTCAACTCAATTCCAACATATTGCACGATTCACAAGAAAAATAGTCAATCACCCTCATTGCCTAATGCCTGATTAGTGTATTTTATTGATTCACACATTCGAAATAATATTCAGTAATTTACGTGAGACAATAGCACTAGACAATAGCAAGAAGATAAAAACTTGACGCAGAGTCAATATTAACCCAATGACCAGTGTAGCAGTGGATCAAAACCTTAGTTTTAAGGAGAGACCAGTATCTTGCAGTGAACTATTAAGTTAGTTTAGTAAGTATCTTTAATATCTTACCTTAATACTTGGTTAGTGCATACGATGACAGGTCGTTGTGAGTTTTCCAGGTTGTCCTTGAGCTGTAGCACTGCATGTACCCAAAGAAACTGGCCCGAGCGTCGCTGCAGTCGTAATAACGCTATGCAGGAACGTTCTTGTTCTGATTGGGTTACTGTTGAAAAATATATTTTTTAGAAAAGCTAATATGATTACATACGTACGATACATGACGTTTCTGTGTAGTGACGAGCTAGGAATACGGAGTAACACTACCCTTATTTTGCATTTATTTTTAATTTTTAGTAAGACAACTCCCGTATTAGGAATATACATCCTGTGTCGCGGGATATTTTACAAACATACATGACAATTTGCGTATCACGCAAAATGTTGTCCCAAAGGTAATAGAGCCACGCTGATTTCAGCACGAACGGGCCAGCTCGACTGGGGCGGTACTAACCCCGCGTAGAAAATCAACGTAAAATGACAGCGTTCGTGCTGTCGTGTTTCGTTGGTGAGTGCGAGACCGGAGGCCCAATGATGCAGAAGCATCACTAGGCCGCCATGGTGTGGGTCAACATTCGCAATGGGTATGACCACCAGTCTTGGATTTTACTTCTGCTTTCCATCAGGCAGAGTAGAGTCATTTTGGCAGGCCATACAAAAATAAATAGTACCCACAACACTTGGTGCAGTAGAAAGCGGCGTGGCGACCGCTTAAACCATAAGACCAATCTATAAGTTATTAATTGTGGGTGTCGTAAGAATCGACTAAGGGAGCAAATTGTACACGAAGGCAACAGTGCAAAGAAAAGGGAAGCTTGAAAGGAACCCGATACCAATCTGTCTTGTCAGCGTAGTATAATAACCCAATATCTATACTTAATATATAAAGCTGAAGAGTTTGTTTGTTTGTTTGTTTGTTTGAACACGCTAATCTCAGGAACCGCTGGTCCGATTTGAAAAATTCTTTCGGTGTTGGATAGTCCATTTATCGAGAAAGGCTATAGGGTATATATCATCACGCTACTACTAATAGGAGCGGAGCAACAATGAAGAATGTTTCAAAAACGGGGGAAATTTTCACGCTACGGGCAATATAAGGCGCAAACGAGGTTGCGTGGGTCAGCTAGTTTACTTTATAAAGAGAGGTTTATATCCAGTAGAGGACTACTAAAGGCTGTGAATACGATTTCAATTTTTCGGTGGCACAGTGGTAGTGTTTCCGGGTCGGACTAAATGTTCGTATGATCTGCAAATATTTGTTTCGGAGTTTAGGTGTTTTCTATGTATAATATGTATGTATTTACAAAAAAAAGTATATAAGTATTCATATCAGTTGTCTAGTACCCATAATACAAGGTCTGCTTAGTTTGGGACTAAAGGGCGTTGTGTGTTAGATGTCCGAAATATTTTTTTTATAAATTTATTATTTATAATGATTACCAACACAGGTACTGTATGTCCCAACATAAATACTATAAATTCATTTTATGGCTCCTTTTGATGTTGGCTGTACCGTTTTTAATATTTACAATGGAAGGAAAGGAAACTCGAAAGTAACTCGGTTTGTCAGTCTGTCATGCTGCCAAACCGCTGCACTGATTTCAATAAATGGCACGAAGATACGTTGATCGGATTTGACGGCAAGATCACGTAGCCACAACGTTGTCTTGCCAGTCCCCAACCCGCACTCGGCCAGCGTGAGGACATATAACCTTAACCCCCTCTTGAGAAGAGACCCGTGCCCAGCAGTGGGATATTATGGGTTGTTGATGATACTTTGTTTCTTGAGGAAGGATATATGCTACTATTTACTGCGATAACCGACAAACACGCGGGCGGATTCAAACGTAAAAGTTAAGATAGTTTTTTTATAAGACAATGGTAGTGGTGGTAGTAGATAACATAGAAATGAAATCTTATCAAAGAATCTTATCTCAAGAAAAAAACGAGCAAGCCTTAGTAGTGACATAATATGATGTTTACAATTCAAGGAACTACTTTGCAATTTTCGGCTGCCAGTTACACACTTTTGCTTCTTTTTTCAAATACAGTTTTGTAAAGATTTACAAAAAAATATTGAATCAAACATCAACAAAAATAATTAATGATAATCAATGTTAGTGGGTTGTCACTAGCAGTCATCGTAAGACAACGCTTTAAACTTCTATCAAATTTCAGATATGAAATATACAGCGGCAGGTTCATTCATAAAAGAAAGTTTTTTAAACTATGTATTAAATATCCGTTATTTCTAGTTAGAAAAACTATAATGATATGCAGTTTCACAATATAACTTCTCGAGTCTAAATAGTAATAGAAGTATTTGTATATTCAGCCATCGGTTGTCTAATTAATCAAAACTTCTGACAGTCCGTCAGAAATACAGGAAATAAATTAGACTTCAAAACGCAATTTACATTATGGCTTAGGAAGTTAAGCGTACGCACATATTTAAGGTTAAATATACAATCACTAGCTGACCCATGCAACCTCGTTTGCGTCTCCTATTGCCCGTAGCGTGATAATTTTCCCCCGTTTTTGAAACATTCTTCATTGGTGCTCCGCTCCTATTGGTCTTAGCGTGATGATATATAACCTATAGCCATTCTCGATAAATGTACTATCCAACACTGAAAGACTTTTTCAAATCGGACCAGCGGTTCCTGAGATTAGCGCGTTCAAACAAACAAACTCTTCAGCTGTATAATATTAGCATAGATTTTATAAACCAAGTAATTTCAAGGGTATAATATTCGTAAAAAAAGGAGAATGAAAAGACCAAGAAATGTTTAAGTTCCGTGGTGAGCTAGTCTTTAACTATCAAAATCTCTGGGATACTTTATTAATTTATTTACAACTTTACGCATTTATGTAAATCGGCGGACAAAAGGCATTCGCTATCAGCCAATCTTTGGGGAGTGTAGAGATCTAGTAAGGTAGGTGCATCGAAGTTAAAGTTGTAATCAGCAACAGTAATAGATAAAATTGACATAAACTAACAAACAGTTTACAGAAGTAAGTTATAGCAAAAGGCCTTGTGGGGCCCCGCGTCCACACGACATGCAATATTTTTAAAGAAACTTCTTGTAAGAGCTTCAAATTATTTTGTCAGCTATCTTAAGTGGGTGTAAGTGTTTTTATAATGACTTATTATCATCTGATAAGTGTTGACATCTATCGTGAACACATAATAAAGTTCATGACTTGAAGTCCTAACTAAAATAGTACATAATGTAGTGTCTAAGCCTAAGAAAACATACATACGCTAGCAAATGATCTTTGTGCAAATTACAAATATCAGTCTTGCGGGATAATAACTAGAAAGTTATCTAGTGTACACTTAATAATAAATTTTATAGAAACTACTTCATGGTTATTTTTAGAAGCCCATTTTCAAAAGAAAAAAAAATGAGAATTAAATCATTAACATTCTGTAACTGACCTCACTATGGCCTTTTTACTTAAATTAATCGTAGAGTCTGCTAGTAGAACTTTTTTTATAGAAACATACATGTGTAGCATACGCATGATTTAGAATTTAAAAAATACACGAGAGACACTGAGACACACGGAGGACCTTAACTCTACTTATCAAGATTCTAAGTTAGCGAAAATCGTAGTAATAATTTCTTCTTATCCTAGGTATTTTCATATCATGAATAATGAATGAATTTATTACTACTACATATTTTTCCATTGATTCATCACATTTATAAATTGATACCTGTTATGTTTTTACCAAATAGTTTTTATACATATAACCTCTAAATAAAATCTTGAAATTATTATGATAGCATATAAACAAAAAACTATTGTTGAAACGATTTAACACACTGGCCACTAATCCCGGCGTGAATTGCTGTAATTGAATAGAACCGAAATTAGAATGATGTTAATTTAAAGATTATTAAGGCACCTCTTATGCATTAACTCTTCAATATTCACAAGTCACAAATACAGAACTTTTGTTCCTGCAAATTAAACTCTAACACAATTACAGAGAGGTTATTTTGTCAACGTAAGTCCAACGATTATACAAGGTGTTTGACTTTGACAATGATGTTATAATAGTAATTTACATGTGCCAGGAATGGAGAGGGCGATCATACCGGGCGTGAGTCCCATTTCCGTATAAGGTATCAGTTCTTCGTCCGACGAATCATCATAAATGGTCCGAGTTTGGTTGTCGATCATACCAAAGATTAGTTTTGAGTATCGTTTCGTATTACCGATGTTTACGCAATCAGTTTGCTGTGTTTATCGATACTAACGATGCTAATGCGAGCATCGCTTGTTAGTTTTATTTATTTATAGTTGGTTTTATTGTGTTTGTACAGCTTTCTCGTATGAAGTTATTCATAATTATCATCTAAACGATTTAATCGATTCAATGATTACTTATTGGTTTTTAATAGTCGTTCGCTCTTTATAGTTTCAAAAGAGGCAAATTGTGATTTTGTAATTTGAATATATTCATTTTAAATAGGTATGTAAATAAATACGTTTTGGTTTGCTTTCAAAGCGTTTGTAACTGTTTACGTTAATTATGAAGGTAGGGTATGCGGGAGGTCTTTGAGTATCGAACTATAAGTTCCTACGAAAGAGAACCAAGAACATCGACCGTCGTAGTAAATATGGTTTAAGTAATTAAAAACAATGTGACCAGTATTGATGTGACTAGTATTGATGTGACTAGTATTGATGTGACCAGTTTTGATGTGACTAGTTTTGTGACCTAAGTGCCATAACATTGATTTTAGGAATTGCTTGAATTCTACTTAATCTAATATTCGTATAGAAATAAAAGATAACGCATGTAGGTATATTGATAGTCAGTGTGTATTTAAAACTGTTTGGTTTAGTCACTGAATTATTTCCATACTAGTTGTTGCCCGCGGCTCCGCCCGCGTATATGTCGGTTATCGTAGCAAATAGTAGCCTATATTTTATTCTGATAAATAAATAAATAAATAAATATTTCGGACATCTAAACACACAACGCCATCTAGTCCCAAGATAAGCAGAGCTTGTGTTATGGGGTACTAGACAACTGATACAAATACATATATACTTTTTTTTGTTGTAAATACATACATATTATAGATAGAACACACCCAAACTCCGAAACAAATATTTGTAGATCATACAAACATTTGGTCCGACCCGGGAATCGAACCCGAGACCTCAAGATCAGCAGTCACTCACGCCAACCGCGAGACCAACGAGGCAGTCAAATATAATAAACTATATTACTGTCAGTTTCATTCAAATAAGTTTAGTAGTTTTTGCGTGAAAGAGTAACAAACATCCATCCATCCATACTTACAAACTTTCGCGTTTATAATATTAGTATAGATTCAATTGTGATATGCCTAAAATGATAATGTCTCTCAATTATTGAGCCCAATGGTTTGCAGGTGTACACAATAAATGCATACTTGCACTGTACTGCGTATTTAATTGTACATCCAACCATTAATATGAATGAAGGTAAATGTAGCTAGGTGTTTGTCTAAGTCTATTATTTAAAGCTCTCTACTCTACTCTACAGTTTAATCTACTATGTGCATATAATATTTAAACTGTTTTATGGAGTACGATCGGTTATTGTTGTATGTTCTCGTGTATGTTACATGGAGGTCATTTTTGCAATATACCTAAAGCAATTTTATGAATTGTTATTATAAACATTATATAAATTTATTTTATGGAAAAGTGGCTATCTAGTCGAGGTACTTTAAGGTTAATCGATTTGTTCAAAATAAAAGAAAAGAGCATAACTTTTGCGCTATTTGATTTTTCTGTTTCAGGTTATTTAGAGATTTATTTGTTACTTATATTAAAATACAAATGTTTTATTCAAAATTTGAGAAATAAAATATTGTGAAACTGTTTATGAAACATCCTTAATTTAAATATAATTGGTTTACTGACCAAAGGTCCGGTTAGCAGATCAGAAAATACTTTACGGTGCTGTTCCATTCATTCATCAATATGTACATATTAATTGTTGTAAACAATTAATGTTGCTATCTCAATATCTTATAGCCTGAATTCATAAGATCCGTTTTAGATGCTAATAGTTGTATTTCATTAACTGCCTCTGTTCCTAAAACCGTTGACATGCCTTAAGATGCCTGTTAGGGATTTGTTTTTTTTTTTTTGTTTTATTATTATAATTTTTTATCTGCTTTCAGCTGTTATACTTATGTTTATTTATTGGTGCATATGCACAAACATGTATCAGCAATGTAAATATAATATTGAAATATTGTTAACATGAATAAAATAAAAATCACCTGTATCAAAAGAGTTCATAGAGTTTCTTGCTGGTTCTTCGCCATAAGAATGCCATTTTAGAACCGCGTAACTAAATGTAACGTTTCGGAAGTGTCTGAAAAGGCCTACTTGAAATAAAAACTATTTATTTTGGTGAGTCCACGGCTTACATTAGTCTCTTCTTAGAAAGGAGGCAGCCTACTAAATTACCTACAAACCATGCTGCCCAAAAGAGTTGGTATAGGATTGACTTAAGTTTTGCTCTCCTTAACAAAACTCACAGAATAAATAAATAAATATTTCGGACATCTAACACACTACGCCGTTTAGTCCCAAGCTAAGCAGAGCCTGTGTTATGGGTACTAGACAACTGATATTAATAAATTTATTTCGCTACTTTATTGTTTGGTAGCCAGCTATCTATAAATCCCAGTTGTCACCTATATGTCAGAAATGTGCGCTCCATGCGGCTCGATTCCTGTAATACAATGGAATATTGCAACAGGAATTAATGTTTGGCTTACAACCATTTGACATCATCACCGGCTATAGCGTGCAATAATTTCAAAGAGTTATTATGTTAATGAAATATTCAAAACGACAGTAAATGGCCGCTCTCTGACAATTAATAGGCAGACATGTATATCTGATTGCAATAAGTAATAAGTCCGTAGTGTATTGTGATACAGAATTCTAATGAATATCTGTATCTCGCAAGATTATCTAAATTAAATTAATTTAAATTCTGCTTAAATAATTCAATTTGCTTTCAAGAATTATTTTTAAAATAATATTTTACCTAATATTGTAAGAAATATTTTAATCAACATTTTACATATATATGTTTGTTACAATTTCATGACCTCGTTGCTCAATCGAACAAAAAAATTGCAAATAAGTAGCCAGTATTCATGAAAACTTGGTGAAAAGTTCACGAAGAAGTTGAAGAAGATGTTCTTTTTATTCCTATTCGAGAGATTGGCGAAATGAGTAACTGTATGGCTTTCCGACTGCGTCAGAAAGGGGGGTTTTTTTCATATCTTAGCATGGGTCAATTATCAAACCCAAATAGTTCTCAGATCGATCACATGACCAAAATTGGTTGAAAGCCACAGCCACGAGATTTGAAACCTATACATTGATATTCGAAGAACTTGTCGGTTAATTAAATTAAAAAGTTCGAAAAAAAAATTACAATAACAAAAACTCAAATGTTTAAATGTAATGAACTGAAGCGAGAAAAACAAGTATTACAATATATGTACATATGTAAATTTAAAGTCAAACTAAATACTTTATGGAGCTGCAGGGGATAAAAGTACTTTGTTACCTACAGGCAATGAAAGATCTGATAAAACTACGTTTGTTACCGCTTGTCTTCTTATTTGTTTTATGTGGTACTAAACATTGTTATTTTAGATAAATAAACTTTTAAATTTAGTAGGAATGCCGATATAAGAGTCTCCCACGGTCTCATAATATGAAAAACTGAACGATCTAATGCAAGCTCGAAGAAGTGATTGAAAACGCGTTTACCAATCCTGATTCAAGAGGACAGGGACATCAACTGCCCTATGCTATCCTACTAAATTAAAATGTTTATTTGTCTAAAATAACAATGTTTAAACAAGCTTCATTAAAATTATTTTATTGACTTTATTGTATATAAATTAAAGAGAATTGTGGCGAAGACGATGTAATTAAATTACGCTATTTTATACGCCATTATATTTAATTTGCATCTCCCGCTGAGAGTTTACAATACTAAACGTTGTTACTAGATGTTGTGTTTGTCTGGTTTTGAAGAAGGGATATATAACATAATATTTACGAGGAATCGTAGAAGTGGACACCGACAATAAAATTGATGTTATTGGGTTTTACACTACAATTATTATGTAACCAAACACATAGTATAAACTATGTGTTTGGGTAATAATTGACGGTTGTAATAATATTTACGACTGAAATTGAAATAATAATTCGAATACATAATAATAACTGCTATAAATATGTATTTTTATTTTATGTTGTATGTGTATTCAAATTTAATGTGGCACCCGATATAAATGTAGCATACAACCTACAGGCTACTTCACCGTTCCATATAATTTTGGCAATTTAATCTCAATGTTATTTATCACCTATTTTAAGAACACATACTTTGATACTTGACCGATCATTTTATTATTATTTTGTCACAATATGTCCTTAAAAGATATAAATTTTATTTAATGGAGTTAAGAGAATGAAACCTCAATGCTTGAAACAAAGACCATGTACAGTATGGAAGCATGTGCCACTTTATTGATGATCACGTTAAAATTGTTTAGAATAACCTATGTTTCTATCTGCAATATCAAGCATCGATAACAAAAAGTAATAATATAATAATCAAAGCAGTCAAATCAAATCGAATATAATTTCCAAAGGTCACCGCACACAGGCAGAAACCCGTCCTTATCATTACCGATTATCGAATCACTCGAATGATGACTCAAATACGATGCATTGCCAAGTACGTTTCCAATTTGACAACCTTAGTTAGTCGATTCTGTCAGTCGAATATACATCTTATGTCAAAGTGACAGGTAAATAATTTTCTGTTTCGAACTATGCTTGTAGCTTTGCTGAAGAGTAATGAGGGTTAATGCCAGGCGATTATTTGTGCAATCTAGACTGTTGGTTTTAGAGAGATTGACGACTGCTAGGGCTGGGACTGTAAGTCGGCCAAATATCTATGCACTTATTCTTGGTCTATGTGTTTGGCTCAAGTGAATTTGATTTGCTGTTTGTATTTCAAGTTCTGCCTACGTACGGTTTAACGAAAGGCATAATGATATGAATGTAAATCGTCGTAATTCATAATAATTGTAACTTGGAATAGGCGTGTCTTTAGGTACACTAAATGTTATGAAACTCACAGTTTATCAACAGTTTCAGTAAAGGGTTTTAATAGGTCTATTAATAGGTCTATTAATAGTTATAAATGATGTGTAACCAGCTTTTGTATAAAAAACGCTTGTTACATACATCAAAACATGAACATGGCAAAACTAGCACAAATGTACCATACTTGCTTAAGCCATGTTGCAAAAGATAATCGACTAGGACATCGCTGGCGATCACTTGATAGCCGACAGTACAAAAGCGTTTAACGCGAACTTATCTAAGTCAACCCTACACGTTAGAGAAAGTCGAGTTGACGACGACGTGTGTGAAATGATCGCAGCGTTTACGTGACCGATTAAATTGGCTTAATCTTCACTGAATTAAGAATTATTCACAGGATGAGTATTTCTTGCGATTAAATTGCTTATGAATTAAAATCACTTCATAACGGCTAAACTTTACCTAAAGTGTTTCTCACAGCTTCGTCAATGCTATTGATTAAATTTAATTGTACTTATACTTTTCCGTATTTCGTCAATGTTATTGTTTTAATTTAATTCAAAAATAATTATTCAATCCCATCACGATTGATATTGAATAATGTTATTTTTCAAATCTGCTAAATCTATTTTTTTTTTTATTTATTTATCTTTATTGTACACACATAATAGACATAAAAAAAGAGAATAACAACATACGAACGTGACAATTGGCGGTCTTATCGCTCATGGCGATGTCTTACAGACAACCTTTACATGGATAAATAAACAATGAAAAAATTTAAGGTAGAATAGTAGGGTGCACAGATTTAAAATTTTATAGCAAACAAAGATAAAATCATTAAAGTTCGAAAATTATAGCATTCACACACAAATAAACATCTAATCACATTACACATATAAAATACGAATACATACATACATAGACTAAAATTTAAACAATATTTAACAAATTATTATAATGACAGATAATAATCCTTCACTAGCTTTTTAAACACAGGTAAGGTTTTGGCGCGACGGATTGTTTCGGGCAAATTATTCCAGAGTCTTACTGCTTGCACAGCAAAGGATTTATCTGAAAACCGGGTGGAATGTTTTGGCACTTCAAGTTTTAAATTCTCCGATGATCTCAGGTCCCTACAGTGAGTGTTGTGTAAGAACTGAAAGCGTTCTTTGAGATATGAAGGAGTGTGAGGAAGAAACAGAATACTGTAAAGAAGAGAAAGAATATGAACATTCCGGTGAAAGCGTATTGGCAGCCACTTGAGTTTAGAACGAAACTCGGAGATATGGTCATATTTGCGTAATCCAAATATGAATCTAATGCAGAGGTTTTGGAGTCGCTCAAGTTTATTTTGTTGGTCTTCGGTGAGATCCAGATAGCTGACATCACCATAGTCAAGGATAGGAAGAAGAAGAGATTGTGCGAGCGCAATTTTGGTATTTGTGGGAAGGAAGTTACTTAACCTTCGCAGAGAACCCGCTGCCGCAAATAGTTTGCGGCTGACCTCCGCAATCTGGGAGCCCCAGGATAAGTACCTATCCATATATATCCCCAAGTTTTTGACTTTCTCACTGTATGGGATAATCGAGCCATTGCAAACAACGTCTGGTATTTGTTGAAAATTTATTCTACAGTGCATACCAGGACTTCCTACTATGATGACTTGTGTTTTGGTTGGATTCACACTTAGTCCATACTTCCTACTCCAGTCACATATTCTCATTAAATCTTTATTGATGATATTCACTGCTTCTGTTAAATTATCTGGAGTACCTTGTATATAAATTTGAAGATCGTCTGCATAAAGATGGTAGGAAGAAAGTAATTGATTTGTGATTGAGTTAATAAAAACTAAGAAAAGTAAGGGTGATAACACGCCGCCCTGAGGTACGCCCGCAGATGTAGTGCACCAAGAGGAGTAAACATTTTCAATACAAGCACGCTGCTGGCGACCATACAGGTAACTACGAAACCAGTCAATTGCCGATGGAGATATGTTAAGAGAGCACAGTATACTTAGTAACACATCAAAATCCACAGTACTGAAGGCGTTGCTGAAGTCTAGCAAGGTAAAGATCGTTAGCTTTCCTTTCTCCATACCCGATCTAACATCATCCGTAATATGGACTAGAGCTGTGGTAGTACTATGACCTGGGCGGAAACCTGATTGGAGAGGATTAAGGAGACAATTTCGGGAGAGAAATGAGCTTAGCTGTCTGTAAGTCAGACGCTCGAGGACTTTGGACTTCGAAATCTATTACTGTAACCTAGAAGTTAACTTAAGCGATTGTTTGTAATTTCAAATTAACAGTTTTCACTAAATGCTTTAGGAAGATTGTATGTAAAATGTTTGTCTGTTTGTTCCGGTTAATCTCTGGAACTGGATTTTGACGAGACTTTCACTGGCAGATAGCTGATAATATGAGGAAAAAATATTTTTAGACTAGTTTCGTCCTGCAGCGTTTAGCTCCGGGTTCAGCTGGATGATAAATAAAATGCTGGAGTACTTACTTAATCGATGCTTGCTTTGCGCTTCCTTGCAACAGTCAGGATGTAGCAGATGATACCAGCTGACACCATGTAGTGAACTCCGCTCCCATCCCAGATGCCACTCGCTACTAAACATAGAAAAACAATGTTCATTAGATCTTTCAGCCTTTTTCATCTTGAGTGACGAATACTATTTTAAATTCGGTTTGTTAGTAAAGATTCATCATTGATTCATTCATTGATTAATGAACAAGTTCAATCACATTCAATCACGTTTCAGTATAGCATTCGGTCCAAAAGGATAATTAAACTCTATTTCTAGAAAATGATGAAAAGGCCTTCAACATATTTTATACATACAAAAGAATAACAATAATTTCACATACATATATCATACACTTCAGTCTGGTCCAAGATAAGCCAGAACATGAGCTATGGTAACAAGACTATTATAGACAAATAGGTGTACCTGGTACAACTAATGATGGTGCTCAGCACACGTTTATTTGGTCACATTTGTATGTGTATGTATGTGTTTGTATGTATGTGGTTCAGTGTATGTGACCTTGATTGTTCAAGGTCACACACACTGAACCACATGTGCAATAAGGGCTACCATTTCATTTCATATCGTGGTTCTTAAACGTATTCTAGGCTTGTACTGTAATTTTAAAAGTAGTTTTCTTTAATGAAGGTATACGGTCAAATATTTATTGTCTCATTTTAGACGGTATTGTTTTTGGTCTAATAGTGTGTTACTACCCTATTTTATTATGATTGTTTATGTTTATAACGCAGATCAACGCCTATTACGCAGATGTCAAACGATTATTATTGCCTAGCATGCTAAAACAAGGTTTCTAAATACAATCAATAAAACGCAAACATTTAAGTTCTATCAAAAAGTGAATGTTCCAACTATAAATAACATAAACAATTTTATTCCTAACATAACGAACTAACAAAAGGAATAATTAATATATGAAATAAGGCTAGTGATTATGCAAACATTATGGAACGGAATCGAACCCACTATTGTGCCGTTCAAGGTTACTGTGATTGATAGTTGCGATGACCTGAACAGATTGTGTTGTGTCAAGTTCATATTAGTTTTACTTTTAATCTATCTTACGTTCGGTCAATCGTTTGTTAGTTAATTTTAACCTTTCTAATGTATTGCGTCATTAATTTAATTCACAAACTTATATAGGTAATTGGGAATAGACCTCATTTATTAAAAAAAGATTCAGGTATACGTCAGCCTTTTATTTTTGAATGAAAATTAAGGTTATAGGTAGGATAGATCGTCACTGAGTAAGAAAAACTTTTGTTCTCTTAATTGTCTATAACATTATGGGAAAAAAATGAATCTAAAGGTTTTGTGTGTAGTGAAGAAATAATTAGAACATTAAAGGCCGCAAATGTTTTTTAAAGCTATTGTGTTTATATATAAATAGAGTACTGTGTTTTGTTTATATTTTGCATGTATTGGATTATAAGGGCACTGGCAGCTAATAAGTACTTACTCATATACGTCGTGAGAAGTTTACCCAATAAAAAAAATCAGATTTTCTGCATTCATTACCAATTGTTTCTCTACTATTAATCTTTGCTACTTTTTAATAATATATTTAAATGAACCCCACAATGCGACAAAGTTAGTCTAAAAAAAAGTAGTCTAAGTTACTCCCTGGATCATCAGCTACCTGGTAGTGAAAGTCACGTCAAAAACGGGTCCAGCAGTTCCAGAGATTACCCGGAACAAACAGACAGACGGACAGACAAACATTTTAAAAATACATTTTTGGTATATGTACCGTGTATATGCATTTAGTAAAAAGCGGTTATTTTAATATTACAAACAGACACTCCAATTTTATTTAATACTCCATTCCAGTCCCTAGTACTTGGTATTTCAAAACACTTTAAACCACAGTTTCTAGTTAGTTAAGCAAAAATAAATTCCAATACCACGAGCCTACAAAAACATAGTAAACAAAGTTTTTATTGCAATATGAAATGAGAATAAAATTTCTTATCATATCTTTTAATGAAATTGAGAAGTCTATTAAACAGCTAATTATGTTATTATCGGGTTTCATTTCATATCAAAATATATCTGCCGTCAATTTTTAGAATGACAGAGGCAATTTTTATATTTAGATAAATATAATGAGTTAATAATACATCAACTAGTAAGTTGTCAATGACCTACTTTAAAAAGAAAACTCTTAAACTTAAGTAGCCACTTGACGGCAAACAAAGACGAAATAAAATATGAATTTAAAGATTTCAGACCTTGGGTGTAAAACGTAAGGTACTTTATTCCATGATTCTCTAACACAATAAAGTAACACAACTACTAGACAAGATTCGTGACATTTAAAAGAACATATGAACTACCAAGTGTGATGCTATAAGGTCAGGTTATAATAGGTCTTTACCTACGAAATTGCCGTTTTGTATGCAATAAGTGAAAGTACTTATTTTTTCAAACTCTTTTGTTTCTGTTATTCGAAGTAATCACCCATGCAATCGACGCATCTTTGCCAATGCATTGACAGTTTATTGATGCCCTTCTTGTAAAAATCAGCTGGACGGGAGGCAACCAACTCTTCAAAGGCATTTTGTACTGCCTCTCGGGAATTGAATTTTTTACCTAGTAACTAGGCTACAGTTAGTCTAAAAAAAAGGAGCCTAAGTTTACCTTATATCATTACGCAAAATAGGCGCAACAAAATCGTCGAGTTGCGGAAACCCAGCCCGTGAGTACCTTATATCATCAGCTATATGCCAGTGAAAGTCCCGTCAAAATCGGTCCAGCCCTTCTACAGTTTAGCCGGAATAAACTGACAGACAGATAAAAATTAAAAACCTGTTATTTTAGCATATGTACCGTGTATGCATACACGGTGCATATACCAAAATAATAGGTTTTTAATGCATTTAGTAAAAAGCGATTACTTTAATATTAGAAACATACACTCCAATTTTATTTATTTGTATAGATATTTAAATTTAAAAAACAACCATTGAAGATTTTATTATCATAAACAAATCAACGTTGTCAACGTTACGGAGAAGATTTGAATGTAACCTTTTAACTGTAGACTTTAACAAGTTATTAAGTTAGTAGAGAACTCAGAAATAATAAAGTTTTGCAACTAATGTATTTCTTATTCCTGTAGATCGGACTTGTATCTATAAATTTAATGCAGTACTTAGTACTTATTAAACAGTGTATCGTCGATTTACACGATATTAAATGCATGATTACAAGTACTTAGTAAATAGGTCTTGTAAAGTAAACTATGTTGTTATAAGACATGTCAAGAGAATCACGTTTATGTATATCTTACAGTGTCTTTGTACATATGTATGATAAGTATTTAATGAACAAATAGGGTTATAAACTCGTACCTAAGCCGCATAAACTAACATAACGTATATCCACATATGAATACATGTGACTATAAAACTAATATTATTTGTTTTCATCTTAATTATGATAGTGATCAGGTGCGTTAGCGTAACCTAGGTCAGAAAATCATTGTTTTGTTAAGTTATGATAAGAAATTAAATCTACATCGTTAACCGCCAAGACTTTCTAGGTATGTGTCTCATATTAATAAGGAGGCCTTTTTGGTTTCCCGATAGGTCACATTTGATTCAGAAGCGTGCGAATAATTAATACACCTATAATTTTTACATAATTATGTTTGTTGTATATTCTATTGTTTATCTTTACACCTCACAAAGTCCGATACGTTATTCAGAAGCCACGTTTCTTATTTTTTAGTAAGTGGATGCCTTGGAACACATATTGAGAAATAAATTAATGCAAATACGAAGATATAGATCTCCATGGTAGGCAACAGAATTGTATTAAAATAGTACTACCACTATCAAACCTCCTATTTGCTAAGTATGACGTAATATAACGAATAAAATGTGCCTATTGAAATGTTAAGCAATGTAAAATAAAAGCAATTCATGATAACATTATAACTAACTCAAGATATTTACTTCGCTAACCGACTCATAGAAATCTACATAATGTGTCTAAAGAGGACACAATAATGTTAAATACTAACAGACGCAAATCACCTTTATGTATGAATATGTTAATGTTGTTGTACAATTATAGGCTCTTGATATAGGACGTAAAATGTTTCTGTGCATCCTGGGTAATAATTTCACCAATTTTTGAATAAAACTTGTACACTATAGCGAATTTATAGGTATGTAGAATAACAAGCAACGATGTAAGCAGTATTTATTACGAGGGAGCTCAGGCACCCTACTACTCTAATGTTACATGGTAACGTATGGCTAGTTATACTCACTTACAGCTACATTATATATACTAAAATCTATCGGTACAATGCATATAACCATGTCTTATTCTCGACGAGATAAAGAATGTCTAAATACTATGTGATCGATAATATACTCTGTATAGTATAATGCTGATATAGCTGGTTAGGCTTAGCTATGTATAAATTCTATTAATTTAACAATACATGGCGTAGGAATATACATGATGCAGTGTTGTAGCAATTGGCAAAATCACACTGTTTAATTATTCTCTAGGAAGGTTGGACTGATATTCACTGGACTTTCACTGACAGATAACTGATATTAGAAGAAGTAACTAAGGCTACTTTTATTTGAGAAAAAATAGGGTTGCGCATAAACAAACTTAAAATCATGGGATGAGCAAGATACAACAACAATCGCGAGTAACACTGCGCGTCTATTGTAAGTAGTATAAGAGATAAATGCATTTATTGTAACGCATTCATGAACGTGATTCCCTGTACGTATGTTGTAAAGTCATGGTTTAGTTTATAAGACATATCTATAAGTTTATAACCCTGTTAGATCGTTAATTACGTGTCATCGTGCATTTAATGTCTTTTAAATCGTCTATACACTAATTATATATGAGTGATATACTGCTTTAAAACTGTCGTTAGAGGTAAGCTATAAGTAAGGTTCGGGAAGAAGAAATATGTTGGTTGCAAAAAATTGTATGGCTAAGAAGTCATAAGCTAGAGACTATTGGTAATGGAAATAAGTTTCTGGACTTAATATCTGGGCTGAAAGTTAGACACTATATCAGTAGGAATTAAAATTGCTCTTAGTATTATAAATTACTTTTTGAATCGAGAAATCTATATTTTAACATTGATAATGTTTTTCTACCATAGTGAAATTTTGCCTCACTTTCGTGAGGTTTAGGGTAACGTGAATGATTGAGTGTTAAAAGATGCCTCTCGGCGGGAGTTATAAGATGGCTAAATGATTTTTTTGAGAAAGTCTAAAAATAATTTAAAAAAAGCAAGAATGTCGAAACATGCGATAAGTTTTCACGATCGATTCGACGATTTCTCGAAAACGAAAACCGATATCTAAAAAATTTAAAAAGCCCTCGGGGTATTGAGTGGTTCAACGTTATGAAAGAAACTATTACGGTCTAGGCGGGAAGGTGCCCTTTAGATGACGTGAATTTAGTTTGCGCGCGTAAGTGAGCGCTTGTTCTGTATTGTGACCCGAGTGTTGCGTGTTTTAAACATGGTATTGTTTATTTAAGATTGTTCTATTTATTCAATTTATGAAAGTTGATATAACAAAATAAGGCAAATTAAAATGATTAAAAAAAATGTTTTGTCTATATTCATTTTTATTGTATCCAAAGGTTGTAAGAGGCACGAGATCCGTGGATTTTGCTAGAAGAGTGAAGAAGTTATACTGGAATACCTTTGAAATTTTGCTTTACAAGTAAAATTTTAACAAAAAAGAAACCGACTTCAAGATTCGACTCGATTTCTCTTGGATGCTCCATCCGATCTTAATGTGGTTATCATGGTACCACGGTACCACTGTTGTGATATTTCCTTTCCATTAAAAAAAATATTATCAAAGCCAGTCCATAAACGACGAATTGAGAACCTCCTCCTTTTTTTAAAGTCGGTTAAATAGAGCAAAAAATGTCATTAAAGACTGAAATGAAGGTAAGTTGTAATGAGTCTTAATAACAAAACAATGATATCAATTTTAAGAAAGCGTTGTCAATTTTTCATTTGTTGAAATTTCTCATAATACTCTACTGATTACTGCGTAGTATACAAGTAAATACCAACTAAATAATGAATTGCGCAAGGTATCAAAGGTCTGAGCTCCGCTCTAATATAAACTATACAATGTTTCACAGAAGCTTGTAACGCTGTCATTGTATGCAAAGTTCCTCCGGCTCTAAGCAGGTGACGGTTTATGTTTACATTTCAACACTTGGACAGGTATCACGGAAATATAGTGCATTTGAAACAGTGTTGAATAACTCTCGCGATATTATGAAGGTTGTGAAAAAGGCTTGACTTTTTATCTAGCACCTCCAATGTTTATTTGCAACCTATTTCTAGCTATTACCTGTCTCTCTTCTCATTAACTTAGGACTGACTCTCAGAAAATCTCATTTTCTACAAAATATTTCTTCTTGATAACTCGTTTCACAAGTGCGCAATTTTCTTATTAAAAAAAAAACTAACATCAAATTTTAGATTATCTAGAGTAGTTTAAAACGACATATCGACAGAGTCGAAGAAATATTTACTAAATACACTTAAAGAGCAATTCACCATAAAAATTTTAACAAAAATAAAACCGACTTCAAAGTTTGACTCGATTTCTCTTGGATGCCATCATCAGATCTTAAAGTCCTTATCATGGTACCACCGTTGGGATATCTCCTTTCCATTAAAAAAAGAATCATCAAAATCGGCTCATAAACAACGAAGTTACTGTCCAATTGAGAAACCTCCTCCTTTTTTTGAAGTTGGTTAAAAATAAATTTGTAAAAAATAACTTCAGACATTAATAAATAAGTTTAGTGGTGTTACGGCAAAGGAAATAAATAAAGAGCTTAAAGTTCATAATTAACATTTTTATGGTTTTAATAACTTTTTAAGTTATCATATTACGATATAAATAGTTAGGTATTAACTCTCGTTAAAACTAAACGTCGTTGCGGAGGTTTATCAATTTTTTTTTTTTTTTTTTTTTTTTTTTATGTTTGGCCCTGCCATAATGACTACTCTGCCTGATGGAAAGCATAAGCAGAATCCAAGAGTGGTGGTCACCATACTGCGAATGCAGACAATGCAACAATGCAGCATGGTGACCAACACCATGGGGGGCTAGTGATGCTTCTGCATCATTGGGCCTCCGGTCTCGCACTCACCAACGAAACACGACAGCATGATCGCTGTCATTTTACGTTGATTTTCTGTGCGAGGGTAGTACCGCCCCGGTCGAGCCGGCCCGTTCGTGCTGAAATCAGCGTGGCTCTACTACCTAGAATAGCATAGAATAGCATTTTGAAACGTCATTGACTGTTTTGTGCAAATACAAGTTTGATATTTTTTTCATAGCGACTAGCGTCTGAATACTTTTTTACACATAAATACATTGCAACCAGACAGCTGCATAAAAATGTCAGATTATTTGTACACACCTGAGACCTCTTTACTATTGCATATTATCGGTCTTGCCTTATTATTTTGTGGCATTGAGTCGCCTGTGCGAGTGACGACACGCATGAATATGAAGATTTTCAATAGAGATGTTGTCATGCATCTGTCTCCCTTGATGGACAGTAGCGCTGTGTGACAGTTATGTATAGTACCTATTGTTTATTGTTTACACTGACTTGCATTAGTGAGAATTATGTGGTGCTTGTTTTAGTAATACTGATCTATTTTTACCATTTGTGATGAATATTTTAGGACTTCATTTAGGATTTTAGGATCTGAAGCTAAAAAAACCCAAGACCCTAAAACATTTCGAGCTTCATATTTCATCCCAGGTCTTCTCTAAAAATAGTAATTGAGCTCAGATTATTTCATTTCGTCTTTCGGTAGGAATATTACTTTACCAGGAGGACTTATTCCGTACTGTTAGGAAGTAGGTGCGTAGGTAATTTTATTAAATGTTATTTAGCGCGTGGGAGTATAAGCTTAGTAGGTTAAACAGAGATGGCTGAGTTTCTTATCTAAAGTCAAAGTATGATGTCGTGTTGTAGATAGGTTTACACTATAAAGTGAAAATGTTGTCTTAGAAAGTTAATACAAAGATATTGTCATTTTGTCTGTTTTGTGCGTGAAAGGAAAAAGAGAAGTACGTTTTTTCTCGTAGAAGTATAGTCTGCAAATATGATAAAGTTCTTAAGTAAAAGTAAAACTATTTAAGTGACACTAAACTTAGTCTTCTTCAAAGCACGGCCTTTGCCTAAGTGCCTTGCTTGGAGGAGACTTAGTTATCGTATCGTGTGGTTAGTTATAATGACAATTCATTATCCATGCCCCTTATGTATAATTTAGTTACTAGGCCACACTTTCTAATAAATAAATTAATATTATTGTACGAGAACTGAATCCACTTGCTTCAGATTTTTTTTAATTGGTCGTCAGTTTAGACTCTCAAGCTATTCAGACAGGCTTACAAATGAAATATTTTTATCGAAGTCTTTACTCTCGTTGAATTTTAATCTACGTTAAAAGAAATACTGGCTTGACCAACCAGCAAACCTACCTTATATACACTTAAACCTTTGAATGTAGTGACCAATTTCAGAAACATTTG
The DNA here is from genome assembly GCA_905220595.1 of Spilosoma lubricipeda. NCBI lineage: Eukaryota > Metazoa > Arthropoda > Insecta > Lepidoptera > Erebidae > Spilosoma > Spilosoma lubricipeda. Next base: position 9,808,143 of record HG992295.1, read on the forward strand.
AAGCTGAAGTTTTCAAAGATGACATTAACAATGATGTAGAACAAACTTTACATAAAGGAAAATATTGAACTGAACTTACTTGCTGTCAATATGCAGAATCTTCATATCCATGGCGTGTACAGTAGTAAAGACGTTAGTGGCGCCATGCACAACACATTCGCGTGTCTCGGGCATAGCGAGGGGAGTGCACATGCATAAAAACACCGGTTCGTTTCGACTGCACAGAGGGAGGTACGATACGTAGTGACCGCGTACTAATATCACCTGAAACAAAATTGAAATATGGTAAGAAAACATAAAAAACTAAAATATGTTATACACCATTAACAATTGATAAAGGCTATGAGCATATAACATCATGTTAAAGTTAACAGGTACCGAGTGCCAATAAAAAAAATATGAAAAAAATTGGAAAATTTATCCGTTCTAAAAGATGAAGACAAAGTTGCTATAGTCAGTTAGTTGTTACTAAAAAATGTCCAATATTTTTTTAAGGAGAACTAGAAGATAATTCGTTATATCCCGATCTAACATTAGAACAGTTTTTGAGGTCGCAGAAAAATTGAAAATTGGTTTAGCATAGTGATGAATGTTTTTGTTTTATGCCCCTGTATCTTGCTAAAAAAGACTCCTAGTGGTTCACATGACCCATCAATTTTCGACACGGGCCCTTAGTCAATAAAAATCGATTGTAAGTTTGTAATTTGTTAGTGAGTGCCAGTGTTCAAAATATAATTCAGAACAATGTTGTCATAATAATAACGGTGTTCTATATTTAAATGAGATACAATCTGACCTAGAGGCCAGACATCATTTAAATATATCTTGTAAAGCAGATTAAAGTTTTTACGCAATCATATTGCTCTATTTTTATAACCTATTGTTTCCTTGTTGATAGTGATAGATACATTGTCTTGAAATTCAAGGAAACTGCATATAACATTCTTACTGTGGCAGTATTAAATCTAAATCTATTCTTATATTATAAAGCTGAAGAGTTTGTTTGTTTGAACGCGCTAATCTCAGAAATCGCTTGTTCGATTTGGAAAATTCTGTCAGTGTTAGATAGTCCGTTTATTGAATAAGGCTACTAGGTATATATCATCACACTAAGGTGCAAACGGAGCAGAGCACCAATGAAAAATGTTTACAAAACGGGGGAAAATTATCACGCTACGGGCAATAAAAGACGCAAACGAGGTTGCGTGGGTCAGCTTGTTTTATAGATAAAATTTCCCTTGTTTTATATTTATACCTAAAAATAAACACTAAATTGTCTCAACACATATGTTTACTGGTCATGATTAACCTTTCACGCAGGCTCTTTACGTAACTTTCAATAGGCTTCATCTAGTTGATGCTGCCGTAAAAGATACTATAATATCTAAAATATAACACCATTTACATTATTATTTGTGTTGTTAAAACATCTATATCTGTATCTATACTAATATTATAAATTCAAAAGTAGCTCTGTCAGTCTGTTATCAATTTCAATGAAATTTGGCATGAAGATATTTAGATTTTTGTGGAATTGCATAGGCTTCTCTTTACCGCGATAGTCTATATAAATAAAAAGTAATCGCCAAATGAGTTGCTGAGCTTAAAACCACTCGACTAATTCAGTTATTTTTCGTTAAGGCACAAATAAAGTTTTTATGAAGCGGAAAACGTAAAACTTGACTTTATTTCTTTTATCTATTTTTTTTTATGTTTGGCCTGCCAAAATGACTCTACCCTGCTTGCTGGAAAGCATAAGCAGAATCCAAAAGTGGTGGTCACCATACTCATTGCGAATGCAGAAAATGCAACAATGCAGCAAGGTGACCCACACCATGGCGGCCTAGTGATGCTTCTGCATCTTTGGGCCTCCGGTCTCGCACTCACCAACGAAACACGACAGCACGAACGCAGTCATTAACGTTGATTTTCTGCGTATTGGACTGCGACAGGCCAATAACTTTTCACAGAACCAAGTCTATCGGGGCAGCTATAATTAATAAAAAGATATATCTATACATATTTATGGGAGATAAAGTTTAAACAATGTCTCTGAGTCAGAGTATCATCTATAACGAACATGAAATCAATACTATGAACAGCGATACAATAAAATATCGTCCAAGGCCGACAGGATCCGGATCGAAGACTGCCGCGTCAGTGAACGCCTGAACTATGAACTTATTGTAATAAAACTATTGCATTTAAAAGTTAAAGGAATGTCATAGAACCACGCCCTTTACTTTGACTGTGGGTTGCGCTTGATTTGACAAATACTTTTTTCATTTGGCCTTCATTTTACATTCCACATTTAAAAAGAAGACGCTTCAATAACTTGGGGTTATTTTATTATAAACTATCTAATTAATATCAGAGTAGAGTGCCAGACATCGTTTTTAGAAATCTTATCACCACTTGGTAATGAGCATTGCGGGACGAAGCCAGATGTTTTTTAGATATGCCATAGCAATGTTTAATAGAGCTTTCTGAGATACATGCTAAGCTGCGTGTCGATATTTTTTCATAGAATAGGGCGCAAATGAGCAGACGTATCGCATGATGATAAGCGATTACCGCCACCCATGGACACCCGAAACTCCAGATGCGTCACAAGTCCGTTGCCGGTCTTTGGGAAATGGGGAGAAGGATGGGGGGAGAGATATGGTCCTCCGGTACCCTCACTCACTCGGTGAAACACGCCTCTAGCGCTGTTTCACACCGGTTTTGTGTGAGGCCGTGGTATCACTCCGGTCGAGCAAGCTTATTCATGCTGAAGCGTGACTCTTCCATTATTTGGCCCTCTACTTATTTCCAATCACGTATTTTTTTATGATAAACTTTGCAAGTAGCATTATTTTGTTTATTTGAGGGGCTTGTTGGAGTGGTTTTGATCCTGATTGCCACATCAGAGATCGCGGCTTCGATTCCCACCTAGGGCAAATATCATGTGATTAGACCAACATTTGTTCTGTGTCTGCGTGTGATTTGTCCATAATATATTAATGTATTTAGAAATATATAACTACCTACATTTATCAGCAAATTGGTTACAATAGTAAAGGCTTTGTTTGAACTGAAATCAGACTGCCGTGTGTAAGAAGTATTAAGTTATTATTATTTATTTACTTCAGTCAATCGATACAACGGTCTTGGGTCCGATTCCCGGGTCAGACCAAATATTTGTATGATCTGCAAATATTTTTTTCGAAGTTTGGGTGTTTTCTATGTATAATATGTATGTATTCACAAAAAGAGTATTATGCATTTATAGCAGTAGTCTAGTACCCATAACACAAGCACTACTTAGCTTGGGGATGAAGGCGTTGTGTGTTAAATGTCTGAAATAATTATTTATTTAAGTGTATAATATAGACATCGCATTACAGCATTGTAATTTCTACAAGTTTTAATAATGCTAAATATTCTCAATATTATAGATGCCCACAGTTTATTTCAATATTTTATCCACAATAAGCCGTAACAAGCAATCTGTCAACGCTTGTCATTATCCAATGGGAGGTCCGTAATATTTAATATTATTCCATCAACCCGTTTCGTTGAGGCGTGAAGACTTATTTCCATATTCCCAGATTAAAACTGATTACAAACGAGTACTCAAGGGATTAATAACAAAAATAATGTAAGTATAAACCGATTGGTTACGTCAACGGTGTCCGCCCACCGGACGAAATATAACGACGATAGATTAGCCGGATACGATTGAGATTATCGCGTATGACGATACGCCCACAGTGCGATGTTTGGTCTAAGTTAAGAACTAATATGATATAATACGTACAGACTGTTTAATTGAACAAATTAAGTGTCTTTTCTAAACTAGAACTCACTAAATAAACAGCACAGAGAGAAAAAAAACATTTCATTTGTTTTAAATGATTGTTACCTTAAAGTAGAATATTTACCTACACTAGAATGATTAAAGACCTCATACGCGCGTGCTGCCCACTCTTAGCGTCATGGCTAACGAGGTGTATATATTTCAATACACCCTGACTTAGTAAATCCACAATAACAGCACTTTGAAAAATTTTTTACTCATAGGTTTAATTAGTTTGTATTTTAGGAAAAATGTAAATAAAGTTTAAGCTCATTGTTACAGTTAGTAAAAACGCTTCTGTAATTATTTTTTTGTTTTACAACCTGAAAATAACTTAATAATAAAGTGCCAAAATTAAACCTCTTCTTCCGGTTGTTTTTATTCAATTATCGTGATTGTAAGCTAGTTTATTGATAGATTTGTTATGCATGAATTATTAATAAACCAATTTATTAAATTACTTCAAGGCGTGCATAAAACTTTACATTCAAAATGTTCATTTTCTGTAACATTGAATTTAGTCCAAGGTAGTACCATCTTGCATCCAATTTGTATTGAAGACAAACTTTTAGTTTCTTTTTTTGTATCATTTAAAATGAATGTATTTTTGAGATTTATCAAAGGTGATAACTATATATAGGGTGTTTTTGATGCTTGTCTGTTAAGGATGAATATTTATTATAATATTTTATATATTTCAAGAAGGACGTTTATGTGTAAATTAAGTGTACCTGGCACTTAAGTTGCATTGCAGTGGCAGAAACTGCTTTAGAAAAAAAGATAACTATTATTTTACTTGTACAGTACAACATAGACATCTTTTTGGAAATATTATTGAATGTTTTTTTTTGTAGCCTTGAATCTAACTTCTATATTAATCAGAAAAATATAATACAGTTCGGTTATTATCCTGCATAAATACTATAGGTTCTGCAAAACACAAAATCATGATCAAGCATACGATTCTCAATTTGAATTATTATTTAAATTTATTTTTATGACATCTTATTTGGATCGCCCGAAGTACTTTAATTTATGATTTTTCACACTTATGAAACACACAATAATATTCATATGCAAAAAATAACTGCACCCATTAGCACTGGAAATTTTGCCGCATTGACGTTTAACTCGCTTTCGTCCGTAACTTACACATATATGACATGACTATGTGACCGCAACAGTAAAGAACAATCAATCGTGACTTATTATCTGTCGCGTAGAACCAAAAGCTATCAGAAACGTAATGTCATGAAGTCAACAATGAACCACTTTCTACTGAGATATGGTCTCATTGGACTTATTAAATCGTGACTTGATAAACTCATATGTCTGACAGTGGCGCTAGTTGTTGTACATTTTCATTTTGAAATTAACACACATGTTTGATTTACTAAAAAACTGCGTTGTTATTACAGCTTTCCTCTTCTTCTGTGATATGTTTCATAGACATTATATGAAAAAACGTTCACAAAGTTTTCACGATTTTTTTATATATTTCAATAGTTATGCTGCCATTCCGGGCGAAGACAAAAACAATATCACAGAAATCAGTCCAGCCGTTCCTAAGTTATAGATGGAGTAACTAACACGTCTTTATTTTATTTTTTTAACATTAATATTATTTTTGCCTTAAATTTTCCTAAGTGAAAACTATTATTAATCTATTTTAAACTAGCAGACTCGGCAAATCTTGTACCGCCATATTTACATATCTGTCTCAGCTTCCCACAGGCAGTGTACAGTCGCGGACGTCGGAGTCGGGTTTTTTTATGTTATCTTTTAATTTTTCTTGTACACAAACCTTGTCCTAACAGTAAGGAACACATAAAAATAATTATTTAATTTGGTGCAGCCGATCTAGCTGTGTTAACCCGGTTGGTATGGCCCTATTGCTTTAGCTAAATTTATTATTCATAAAATATAGATTTTTAATACGTCTTTCCTCCCTTATTTTTTAATGTATTGGTCTGCCAAAGTGATTCTACTCTGCCTGACGGAAATCATGAGCAGAATCCAAAACTAGCGGTCGCCATGCTCATTGCGAATGCAGACTATGCAAAAATGCAGCATGGTGGGCCACACTATAGCAGCCTATTGAGATGCTTCAGTATTATTGGGCCCCCGTCTCGCACTCCCCAACGAAACATGACAGCTGCTGAATGCTGTCACTTTAAGTTGGTCTAATCTTTAGGGAAAGCGGCGGGAATATATGTTCGTATGTAATAATAAATTTATCACAACTAAAATACGCCTGTCTGTGTTCAACAGAGATCTCGCTACACTTAGTAATACGCTGCTGATAAACATACCCATATATAAATATAAGAAAGAGGTATCTTTTAAGAACAGTATAAACACACAACACACAACACACAAAAAACGTACGTTGGTTTTTGACGGAGATTTAAACTTTAGCCACCAAGTTTATTTTCCACGTTAAATGAAAACCTGCCAGTAGCGCAGTGGTGCCAACGAAGGCAGTTGGCGTTTTCAGACGTTATTTTCAGAAGACAGATCAGACAGGCTACAGACAGGCTATCTTCGTCTATCTACGATAGACGAAGATAGCCGTCCTTGGTGGCTAAAGGTTTAACCGAAACTTAAAAACTTTTAGCTTTCAAAAATGATGTAGTGCCTACAACAACAAGAGTCAAATGTATGTAAGCATCAAATTCACAAAGCTGTTCAAAATTTTGCAACATCACAAAATGAAACATAAAAATATAAGAAAAAAAACAAACCTTATTGCTTTATTTATACGATCATTGTGTTTTATAATACCTACTTATATTTGTCGAAATTTGTTATTGTATTGTCTATGCACACGTCTGAGGGCAGACCGTTTAAACCACAATCTGGCTGGTCAGAAGAGTCACGATCGACGTGTGCAGTCACGAATAGTGACGTCACGAGACACACCTTCCGACACTTTTTTTTCAAGATATCCTTTGTAACGGTGCCCGCACGCGCCGGTCCGGTTGATCACGAATGTCGTTTACGATTTTATTATTACTATATAACAGTTGATTGATTAGTATTGATATTCTGTTGATAAAATTGAGTGATGTAGGTAGATTGTGATTTGTTTGATTGCTACTGGACGTGTGGCGTGTGGTCTTGTATGGTTTGACGACCGTTATACTGTCACTAGTAGATTAGATAAAGATTTTGTGGATTGAGTTGTTTCGTTGGTACTTGTACTATTGAAGTTAATTTACCCTTTCGTTGTCTTTATTATTGAGTTTATTATCATTATTACCTTTTGACCGCGGCTACGGCTTGCATGCATGGCGGTTATCGCGATGAAGAACAGCCTATGTCCTTCTTAAAAAATCAAAATTTCTAAGTGCTAAATTTTATTGAAATTTGTGCAGCGATTTATCCGTGATAGCTTAGCTTAGCTTTAGCTTTATCTAAACACACATAATACTACTAAAACAAGTAACACTGCTTTTGTTGAGTGAGAGTGTTAACTTTCTCTCGACAAATAGAAGTTATTCATTATTTATTCAGTCATTTACTCCCCGGGGTTACGGGAAGGGTTTTTGTATTTATTTCAGTAGAAATCTTGTTATTTGTCCAATTTAAGATAAAGTTTTAAGTCCTGGTATATTTATAAAATAAATTGACGTTCCTAGTCAAAATTCTTGATATTGCCGCATGGGTTTCTTTTTAATTTGAAATGAATAAAGCTTAACGATCGAGTTGGCTGATTTTAAAGCCTTTGAGGATCTTCTTACTTACTAAGCTTTTCCCTTGCTTTTAGAAAAAATGTTACATTTAGAAAATTTGGATCTTTACGACAGATTTATTTATGAAATCATCCTAACTAAAAGCCAAACGTCCAAGCTTTTGAAAATTGAATTACGAAGAGCATATATTTAGATATGTGTAATGACAGTTCTTCAGAAACTTTTCTGTATTTTATATTACATTTATAATGGTATCATAAATTACTAATGAATAATGTTCTTCTCACAACCGTTTTCAAGAAGCATGTAAGCATAAAAATCGACGTAGCTCGTTAGCATGTATGTTTTATGTCTCATTTATTTACATATTCGACAATGTAGTATTCAAAACGATACAGACAGCTCTCCTATTAAAAATATATTTTACTCTCGCATTTATACCTGACAAGCGAACGAAGAAAGAAATATAATCGTCATCATTTTTCAAGCAAGACATCCGTTAATGCTCCGTAATCTTTTACTTACGGTCACACGTTCACAATATACAATATGCAAATAATACATCTTAATATAGAGAGCAGTGGCTGCAGTTTTGTTATTACAATCAGATGAATTTACATTTCATAAATAAATGCATCTCTGGCGGTGCCTAACGACGGTACAGTGAATGTTTTTGCTGTAGAATAAAGTGTATGAGTGGTTTAATTTAAATAACTCTGAGCTCGCTCTTCGAGTTTATTCTAAGGTGGTGTGAATACTATGTAAGTACAATATATAATGTGTAGATGTTATTTTGTTAAATGCTAATTTTGGAACAAGAATTTGTTTTCTATATCAGAGTTACTTCTTTATAGATTTGAAGTCATAAATACAATAGTATTAAATATCCTTAGATAAATATCCTGCCAAAATGACTCTACTCTGCCTGATGGAAAGCATGAGTAGAATCCAAGAGTGGTGGTCACCATACTGCGAATGCAGACAATGCAACAATGCAGCATGGTGACCCACATTGGGCCTCCGGTCTCGCACTCACCAACGAAACACGACAGCATGATCGCTGTCATTTTACGTTGATTTTCTGTGCGAGGGTAGTACCGCCCCGGTCGAGCCGGCCCGTTCGTGCTGAAATCAGCGTGGCTCTACTACCTTGAAAAGACAGGGTTACACAGAACAGGGTTAGACAGAGACGAATTTTTATGTACAGCCTTTAACTACCCCCTGATATTTAGCATAGCATTTGTTTTATATTTTCTCGTTATTTATTTGAAATTATGTTATATATATAGTATAATCCCTTAGTCGATTCTTACTATATACACTTGATACTAAGGGGAGGTGAAACTCTGTGTCCTTTAAACGGCATTACACGAAAAAGTTTTCACCGACTATAATATTAGTTATTTTTACATTTTTTTATGGAATAGACCGTAAAACGAGAAGACGTATCGCCTGATGGTAAGCGATTACCACCGCCCATGAATAGCCACAACACCAGAGGCGTCACAAGTTCGTTACCGGCCTTTGGGGGATTGGGGGGGGGGGAGGGGGAAGATGATGAGGGTATCTTTACTTACTCGGTGAAACAATTACTATTTCACATTATACAAATTAAGCCTATTGCCGTTATTCAAGTACTTAAGAAATGATATGAGATATTTCTGAGTGTATTAAAAGGAAAGGTAGATCAGAATCAAGAAAAAAGAAAACAAATAGAACTTCAATATTAAGAAATTTAATAATTAGAAGTCAAACGACTTAAGGTTTTAATTATTGAATAGACCTCAGCCTACTTTCATTATTAAATAAATATAAAAAATAAAATAAATATTTTCGGACATCTAACACACAACGCCATCTAGTCCCAAACTAAGCAGAGCTTGTATTATGGGTACGAGACAACTGATATAAATACTTATATACTTTTTTTTTTGTAAATACATACATATTATACATGGAAAACACCCAAACTCCGAAACAAATATTTGCAGATCATACAAACATTTGATCCGACCCGGGAATCGAACCCGAGACCTCAAGAACAGCAGTCGCGTACGCTACCACTGCGCCACCGAGGCAGTCAAATTTATTTTATCTATCTCTCAATTCTTTCATAGAAGCGCTTCACAGCTGTCCTGTTAACAGCTGTCTTGTTTCGGTATCTCAATTAATAATCTAGAAATTAAAGTCTGTCTTAGAAGCGCTCGGACTATGATATTTTACAAGATTTCATTTTAATATTTGCCGAATACAAACTACATAATCTTAAATCTGCCTGAATGCGAGTTTTATGTTCGAGTATTCTGATAATAACGTGTGAGTTCATATAGATATCAGTTTCGATATCTTCGAAGAATGGCAGATGGCATGACAGAATGCTGTATTTATGTAACCAGGTATGAGAAATGTAATCTATACAAATAAATAAAATTGGAGTGTCTGTTTGTAATATTAAAATAACCGCTTTTTACTTAATGCACTATATGTATGTATACACGATACATATACCAAAAATGTAGTAAAAAAAATTTTTGTCTGTCTGTCTGTCTGTCTGTTTGTTCCGGGTAATCTCTGGAACGGCTGGACGGATTTTGACGGGACTTTCACTGGCAGGTAGCTGATGATCCAGGGAGTAACTTAGGCTACTTTTTTTAGACTAACTTTGTCCCGCGGCGTTACTCGCGGTACAACAATAACCGCGGGTAACACCGCGGGGTTCAGCTAGTATAACATAAAAATTCTTCACATGAAACAATATGGTCTTATACATTGTCTGTCAGCAGCTGGGGGGTAAGTTATAAAATGTTTTAAAGGCAAAACAATTCATTGTGTTTATGAATTGCTTACTTTTTATGCACTTTATTGACAGTTGCTATTCATTTATCGACATGTGTTCGACTTTAAATGGATGATCTTTTATAATTTTCCGACAATGTTTTTTGTTAATATCATAATGGAATGTAAGGTAGGTAATTAGGTATGTGTTCTGTATATAAGAGTTGTCCATCTCTGAAAGAAAATAATGAATATTCAAAAGCTTTTAATACTATTAAAACTAAAACTTCTTGAATTCAATAATGGCATATAGCAAAAAATGTCTCTTACAGATGAATAACACTAGGTTCAGATCACGACCAAGCATCAAGTCAGTTTCTAACCCTGATCAGGTACTAGAATAAGTTATGTTTTTCTGTGAGTAAATATTTTTTTCTGTTCAAGATTATCAGTTTTTCCTCGGACTGGTATCGGATGGCTTGAATTACTTCAAATATGTAATTTATATCTCATCATTAGCATTATCATCTCGGCCAAAAGACGTACACTACTAAAGACAGGACTCCCCCAAGGTTCTCCACAACAGTCAGTTCTGTCCTGGCCGCATTCAAAGGCTTGTCGCTACCTTTAGTAGGTCATCGGACTTTATTGTGGGTGGCCTACCAATGCTGCATGATGTATGATGAATGTGTAACATGATTTTTAACAAAAAAAGCATTTTTAATTCATACTATTCATTTTTTATTATTGAATGTTATTATGATTTACTTGGTAAAGTTTACAGAAACAGTGTAACTGATACGTATATGTACCTAACATAATATATGAAACTTACAGTAACAGAGGGCCTGGTCCATTGGCAAACGTTTAAGTGCTATGACGCAACATGTTCCGTTTACACACAGAGCTCCTAACCGTATTGCAATTCACGTAGATATAACCATACTTAGTGTTGTAATAAAAAATAAACAATTGAAGCGCCCTTAGGTTAGGATTACTATTTTAGGCAATACATTGCTTACTATTCTAATACCGTTAATACCTGAAATTTGATATGGAAATACTTTTTTTTATGTATGACCCTGCCAAAATGACTCTACTCTGCCTGATGGAAAGCATAAGCAGAATCCAGTAGTGGTGGTCACCATACTCAGTGTGAATGCAGACAATACAACAATGCAGCATGGTGACCCACACTATGGTGGCCTAGTGATGTTTCTGCATCATAGGGATTCCGGTCTCGCACTTACCAACGAAACATGACAGTACGAATGCTGTGGTCTTCTATGCGAGGGTAGTACTGCCCGGTCGAGCCGGTCCAACCATGCTGAAATCAGCGTGGCTCTACTGCCTTCTGAACTTTAATTCTTGAGGAAGGACATAGGCTTCTCTTTAAGCCGAAATAGACACGTCGCAGCCGCGGGAATAAGGTATTACTTTATTATATAACACTTTATTGGTGCACAAACTTTGATACAGTTATTGTAAAGTATAAAGTTATACAGGAGAAATAATATACAAAGTACAATATATTAGTACTTTAATTTGTTATAATTTGTTAACCATACAACAAGTGTGTAAAAACTGTTCTAGCAATATTTTTGTTTTATTACACCTGTCCATTAATTTGTCATTCAATTTATGTATGCATATGTATGATATTATTGTTAAATAATGTTGATGATGCACATTCGTTTAACATTTGCCATTTTTTACAAATTATCATTGACTTCAATGGGCCTGTAACAATGAATTGTAATAAACTGTATTCTTAATTCAATTTTTTTAGGAAATTATATTATTTCATTATTTCATTGGCACTTTTGAACCGGTCAAATATTAAAAGTATTTCCGAAATCAATGCATAAATAGTTCCATTGAGAATACTCTCATATATTTCTTTTAAGTCTATTAACGTGGCTCTTTTCTGCTAAAAAGCACGTGTAGAAAAGTGGAACCAACATACTTACTGCTAGTGCAGCATGGCGACCCACATTGTGGCGGCCTAAGAAGAGATAAAAATAAATTCTTTCGAACCTTCTTTGTTACTGAAAAAGACAGCCGACATAAAAATAGAGAAGTAACAAATGTTACATAACATATAACAGTTATAGTAACACTTCACTGAAACTCTGGCAAGCACATATAACGAAAAAAACTTCTATCTTGCACGGTCTTGCGACACACTGACATGATTTAAACAACTTCACACTTAACTTTCTATATTGATTGGGTTCATATAGAGGCTATAATTTTGAAAATTAATTCACGCTGCAATTTGAATTCGCTCAGAAGCAGTTCAAAGTTCATTTACGTAATATTGTGGGCTGTTTTTTAATAGGCAAAAAGAACCGTAATTTAATGTGCTAAGAGTTCGGTTTCACTTATTATATGTTGACGTTAAATTTACATAACTTACAATTTACAATATTGAATATATACGCTAAGTTACTTTTATGTTAATGTATAGTTGACTTTTAATTAAAAAAGATTTCAAGAAAAACGCTTTACAGTTAGTCTTTAAAATTGCTGTTTTGGATATTAAACCCATTGCAAATCCTACTAATATTATAAATGCGAAAGTTTGTAAGGATGTGCGTTTGTTGCTCTTTCACGCAAAAACTACTGAACGGCTTTGGAAAAACTTAACAGTAATATAGCTTATACATGGCTACTATTTGCCGCGATAACCGACATACACGCAGGCGGAGCCACGGGCAACGGCTAGTCTTATATATAAAAATCAATTGCTGTTCGTTTGTCTCGCTAAAACACGAGAACGGCTGGGCCGATTTAGCCGATTTTGGTTTTGAAATGTTTATCGTAGTCCAGGGAAGATTCAAATGGTAAAAAAATTAAAAATAACTTGAAAATAAGAATATCACGTGTATGAAGTAGCGGGCACAGCTATTTGATAGATTCAAAATGTCTAATAATTGTCTACCTTTAAAGTTTACATAATATGTATCTAGTGTAATAGGTAAGAACTGAAAGTGTCGAGTAATGATTTTATTGATATTTGTTGTAACATTTTAAAAAGGGCTCGTGACTCTCAGGGAACCGAGTATATTTAACACATCTTATTTAGAACAAGAAAGAAGAGCGCTTTTTGTCATCAATGCAGAACCACCATTAAAAATCGAACGAGTTCAAAGCGCATCTATACTCATCAAGCAGCTTAGATATTCTGTTATTTACAAACACTCAATATACATCGTTTGAAACAGGATTAGGATCACTCATACCCTATTTTGAGTGAAGTAGTAAGACAAAGTATTGAATAACATTAGACCTAAAGCCGTTAAAGTCGATTGAAGGAAGGTAACATATCAAACTCGAATAAAAGCTACACTGATAGGTTTCGGAGGTCACTAAAATGTCTGACACCGCGATTTATTATTACCAATAATTGCCTACAAATTGTTCCATTCTATTCACATTAGCAAGCGTATCAATTACAAAGAAATTCATATGAATGATCATTGAGTATATTAGGCAAAAAGTTCACATACAGAGACATATCATTTGTATGTTCTCACGGACACTATAAAAATCGAGTGGCCATCATTACACGAAACCTTTCGATCTGACACGTAGGTATATTAATTCCAATAATGACCGTTCGAATGAGGTTTCTTTCGTCACAGCCCGTATAGAAAACATCAAATACATATAATTAGAGGCATCTATAAACTACGGTAATTGTGATACGTCTTCTTTAATTACGAAGGCCGATCTATACAACCTTCGAGGCTGTGTGCGCTTGTGAAACAGGCGTTTTGTTTAATGTACTAGACATGTATTGACACTTTAAATATTAACATTTTATATTTGTAAAACATAGCAGAATCACTAAGAAGCATTCATAGGGTTTGCCGAAGATTAAGAACTTACAAAAGCTGAGCAACAACCGATGTTAACATCGATTTGAAATACATATAAAGATCGATTTTTCTTTTAAGTGTCACACAGACTGTTATTCAATGCCTTAATAGTGTTCAAACATAAGCACACATCTGCATGTTCACTATGCACAATAATCGTAGCACATTCCGATACAAAACATCAGCTCGGCTCATCATTATACAATGACAAAAGAACCTTGTGCAACTCTAGTTAAAATGTATACTCTTAGCGGTACGGTGTGCATCAAAATGCATAAGAAACTTTCTAGAAGTATAATAATATGTGTATGTAAGATGGCTCAATTGACGTTTACCAGATACGCTTGTAATTCTAGAAAATTGCTCGCCTCTTGCATAGCTATTACGGTAAGGTATATTCAGATGCTTTTGGAAAAAATCTACTCTTTAGTATCCTGAAATATCATAATAATAGATTGAAAAACTTTATATTACATAATAAATTAATAACAATATCAAATCAACAATAAATATGACAAATAACGATTATATGACATGGTTTGGAAGCAATGTAAGGATGGATAAAAATAAAATGGCATAAGCTCATTAGCTGTAGTCAGAGTTTTGCTTTTATTTTGTATTCTCATATTTACAAAATATAAAAATAATACGTTTAGCGCAAGAGTCCATGTCCTTAAAGTATTTCCATGAGGTAGATGTATAGAAAGAAATACAATTCTTTATTTGTACACCCTTTTACTAAATGTCAGTATGTGATGTATGAAGAGTGCCCTTTTTGTTGAAATGAATCTCTTGCAGGCAGCCTTAGGATAGATTCAAAAGTTTAACAAATATAAAAGAAATAGCTATTAAATTCATAAATATTGTAGAATTTATTACATTTTGCTCGATATATCATTGCTGACGCTACTGATCGGTTCCACTGTTCTAACCTTATTCCGCATCACAATAGTGGCTCTGATCATTTCTAAGCATATTTCTTGCAATTGCAGACAATATTACAACTGTATTGTTTAATGTATAATGATGTTTGAGAGTACTGATTTGATGATATTCTATGTAAATGTATTATAAGTAGGCCATTATTGACGTTGCTTTTCTTTGTCCGTTGGAATTCCATTAATATTATATTTTTTTATAAAAGAATCTTAATATCGTCCTATTAAGTTTCAATTTTGATAGTTTTGCTGCATATTGCTTCACATACTAAATTAATTTAAACAAGATTGCACTAAAATTTTAATGGAACTATGTCGTTTACCTATGATCTTTAAAATTTGAAACGGATTTCAGGTGTTTTAGAAATATTAATCCACTTCAAATACGACACTTATTAAGTTGACACCCGTGAGTAGGTGCGCACGCACTTCCATTAGCCGCTTGCGCAAAATGCATTTAGTTTACCTATACAAGCTATTCTGGGGAAATATTAGTATTGTATTTATCCCAATATTGTTGTACATTATTAACAAAAACCAACATTGTTAACAAAACTAATAGGAAATATATACCTACATAGGGACATATGTCTACATTGACTTTAAAAACAAAATTTATTAAAAGTAAAACTTAAAATACTTGTAAATTAAAACTATAAATCTAAATTTTCTATCTATTTTATAAAATCGACTTCAAAAAAGGAGGAGGTTTCTCGAATTCGACCGTATTTATATTTTTTTTATGTGTGTTCGCGGATAACTTCGTCGTTTATGAACCGATTTTGATGATTCTTTTTTTAATGGAAAGGAAATATCCCAACGGTGGTACCATGATAAGGACACTAAGATCTGATGATGGCATCCAAGAGAAATCGAGTCAAACCTTGAAGTCGGTTTTATTTTTGTTAAATTTTTTATTTTTAATTAGCAATACTGTACAGATGGGTGTAAAAAGTTCAACTACTTATTGAACTTTTTGTAGCCATCTGTAGCCACAAAATAATGTCACTTGACACGACTGTCAACTTCAACCATGAAATATTTATTAATTATTTTATGTAGTTTCATATGTAACAAAGAATGCACAATAGATATAACGTTACCAGAATTTGTTTACCTCTCTGATCATTTAACTACTGAACAATGTCATCTATTATTTGCGTCTTTACATTTCATAACCTACAATCTTCCACCAAGTGTAAACAATGCAGAGAAAAAGGTTCCTAAAGATGTCCCATGCATCAAACTTCTGCTGAGATGGAATACCGGCCAAGAGAAATGGGAAGGAAAAAGAAAAACTCATATGGAGGTCGAACACAGATTACGTCAAATAGGCAGAAGTGATTTGGCTGATTGGCTGGGCAAAGCAGTGTTCTATAACTTGGCCAAAGGTATGAACGATACCTTAACGAATACTTCACATTTTGAAAACCACCAAATTACAGTACGTAATAAGCTATTTAAAGATAAAGAGTTTAAATTTGACAATGAATGGACTGCAATCGATTCTATATTATGGGTGATCTTGATGACCTTATTAGGAGCTTTGCTGGTTACCTTTTGTCGTATTCTAATTTTGACTTACAAGAAAGCTAGTGGTTGTCGTAAAGATGGCGAAGAACTAATTGATCTGTTAAGTGTTGCTTCGATGGACAGTGATGTTGAAGAAACAATTTATGAATACCGACTTGAAAACGAAGCTAATAAAAATTGAATTATTGTTGATGATCCCGATAAAATAGTAAAAAGTTAAGCCTCAAGTGACCAAAGATGTATTTTGTTTTAGGCCACAGGCCAAAAATAGCCTCGATTTCTTTTTTTTACGCAAGGAATAAAGACAAGAAGTTTTGAGTCGTTTTGATTTATATCTTAAAATATTAACATTTTCAGTTTGAATTAATTTTACATGGCATACAAAGTGAACATGGTTCTAAGTCTAATATGCCATCAAGTAATTTTGTAATGTAAATATTTAAAAAAAACTAAAAATATGGACATGAAGACTTGAACTTTATACTGTAAAAACCATAATACATGTATTTTATCCACGACAGAACATCAAGTTGAACACAAGAAAGGATTAGACAAACGATAGTAAAGCAACATTTTTACACATAACATAATTAGTAGCAATTAGTAATATATCCTTAAAGTAGTATTACAACAAACAGTCACATTATCAATCCAATCAATTAACATTTTCTACTTTAATTCCTCGAATCAAAGCACCCTACGTCCCTACCTGTCCGCTAACAAGGCTGTGTGTTGCGCGTACGCAGGCATCGGCCATGTCATCGCGCCGCTGGCTCGATAAGCCTCATTAGTGACCGTTCTTCTTAACTTCATCAACTGATACCATTAACTTGGGATATCGGTCCAGTAAAGTGGCCAAGCTAAATGGCAAGCCTAACTATTTATCTAAGCTGCAATAAAGTAGGCGGTTTATTAAAATGGTTTTCTGGTATTGTTTAGTGGTATCTGAGAAATAAATTGTGGTTTGTTACTTGATTTGAAAGTTTCTTATAGTAGATATTTTGTGGTGCAACGTTCTATTGTTGTTTTGTCATTGTATTCATTTCTTGATATCTCTTAAGGGCTGTTAAATGATTGCCGAGTGGACTTTAACTAAACCGATATCAAATAACAGTATTTGTATTCTCCAAAAAAAATTAAAACTTTACACATAAAAAGTTCGCAGCTACAAATTACGTACAGGTTACTAACACTATTAACCTATTTATTACTGAGTGCATCTATGTACAGTTAAATTTTATATAATTGATACTAATAACAATATACTACATCAACATCTCCTATATAAATAAAAATGAATCATTGAAATGCATGATCGTGCATAACTTCCAAACGGTTGCACCAAATTGGATAATATTTTATTGTGTGTTTGCTACTTTCAGGAGAAGTTTTATACTAAAGAAAATTATAAACAATCATAAGAAAACCAGAAGTGTATTTTTTTGTCGTATATATGAAATTATAATAAAAGAAAAGGTTTTCGGAAATTTTGAAAGTAATTACATAAAAATAATGACGGTACGAAGTTCACCGGGTCAGCTGGCAGTTAATAAATTTGCATTGAAACGGTAACATATACCTTTTAAATACAACCTTTCCACTTTTCAATCATGAAACCTACAGCGAACATATGTTTTATATAATTTAAAATTATTCTTTGTTATCTGGCTCTTTCTTGTGCGCCAATAATACATTGTGATCTAACTTACAATACAACACAAGTCAAAACATATTCTACACGCAAGTAAGGAAACAAATACAATTTCAATGATAATAAGGCACTAAATAATAGTAATTTTAATATGAACGTTTCATAGGAAATATAACTAATTACATGTTATTGAAAGTAGTGACGTCAAAGAATATGAATAACTAGCCGACCTCGTTAGCGTCTCCTATTGCCCGTAGCGTGATAATTTTCCCCCGTTTTCGAAACATTTTTTATTGCTGCTCCGCTCCTATTTGTCTTAGCCTGATGATATATAACCTATAGCCTTCCTCGATAAATGTACTATCCAAGACTGAAATAATTTTTCAAATCGGACCAGCGGTTCCGGAGATTAGCGCGTTCAAACAAACAAACAAACAAACTCTTCAGCTTTATATATTAGTATAGATAAAATAACTATGTTACAATTACTTCTATAGTGTGAAATTACCGACAAAACCTTATAAGTAAATATATATATAAGATTTTAATAGAGGTTGTGACGACTACCACATACTACAACTGTTGCTGTACAAGATATTGTAGTTGGTAGTATATATTAAGTACCTAATCCTTACAGGCTCATTGCTTTAGTTGTCGCTCTGTCTATTGAAGCCTCCTGGCCAGGATGCAAGTGTTTCCATATAATCTCTTGTATTATTGTCTAATATTTTAAGTGTAGTGTTAAAATAATATTGTATACTTATGTTTGTGGTCCCAAAGAAGTATAAACGCCAATCAAGTCAACATTTTTGAATATGACATAAATATTTAAGTTTTACTATAGCAAACTTATACGGTAACTAAGTTTTTTTTTTAAATTTTCAGTTTACAGCTGACTGCACTACTCTACTCTTTTGCAAAGAGTTGCTGTTGTTGCTTCGATCCTTACATACTCGTATGTGCTGCGCTTTGTAAGATTTATAAATTATTCTCAGCCCGGGTGTCCGTAACATTTAAGTCTGTAAAGTCACCTGCGATACGGGATAAATTGTTTTTAAACATGGAATAAAAAGAGACGAATGCCGTAAATATGTATTGTTATTAATTATTACTTTACTTGTACTTAAATAATTAAATTTATCTACCTACAGAAAATGGAAAAGGGTATGAGGATCTAATTGCGACATGGACGAACTTTCTCTAGTTCGAATAGTTATCGTTGGCTTACATAATCATAAGATTAGAGTTGAATTAAATTTTTTGAATGTGGTATACCATTAAACGTGGTATCACTCTTTTCAGTTACACTATAACTAATCTGATCCGCGTATTTATAATTTCTTCAGCACTAGGAAATCGTCCGGTGTACGAGCGCCTTTAGGGGTTTGTCACACCATATAACTAACGCTCCTGACAAACATTACCAATAAGGTAGATAAATCTACATTTCTAGATCAAACCAAACACTTAAGAACATGTTCTAACAAATAGTTCTCGCAACGCACGTGCGCTATATTAATTGCCTACAATGTACATACAGATAGTTCGCATTTGTTATTATCAAGTATTTTAGTGGCCATTTGTACTGTGGGTGTTAAGAGTCGAAATTATCTTTATTTATTGAGTTTGTATGTTACAAATACATAACAATCGCATTGAAAGGTTTTAACATATCATGTAAACTAGTTTTTAACCGACTTCAAAAAAAGGAGTAGGTTTCTCAATTCGACCTTATATATATATTGTTTTTTCTATGTGTTCACGCGGATAACTTCGTCGTTTATGAACCGATTTTGATGAGTCTTTTGAGATATTCCAACGGTGGTACCATGATAAGGACACTAAGATCAGATGATGGTATTCAAGAGAAATCGAGTCAAACCTTGAAGTCGGTTTTATTTTTGTTAAAATTTTACTTGTAAAAAGAAAAGTGTGTTGCAATATGTAATTTGATTAAAGTATTTGTCGTTATCTAACATGAAGATGGTTTAATTTATTAAAATATAAATGAATACATTTCATGGATTTACCCAATATATTAATCTTCAAACTTTTTGACTTTAGCCTTAGCTCAGGTTGTAAGTGGAATTATTAAGAAAAATGTGAATTAAATAATCTCTGTATCAGCAAATTACAATTTAAATATATAAATATAAATACAATTTAAACGTACGTTCGTATTGTATACACAAAGCTAAAATTATATAGCTATAAGTGAAAATAATAATATCAACAACCTCACACATCTAACACACAATCGTCTGATTTCTAACTAGGTAACCTCTCTGCAATGGCAACCACTTTAAAGATAAACAGACAGGTTTAATGATAAATGCATATATATTACCTACTGGTTAGACATCCTTACCATTTTAGATCACGAATTCAAATCCCATCCTAACACTGGCTATGACACATGTTTATAGAAATACCTTGGGAGCTAAATTTTCAGCTATTTCCCAAACTTAAGGGAAACATAAATCCTTCTCAATTGGCTGTGGGAAGATTATAAACAAAAAAGTGGATACGCTAATACTGCTTCCGTTGTAAGCGGAACTGAGGCTCAGTCTTCAAAGAGGAGCGTCTTTTTCTCACGAGCAAGAAGTGTTAACAGTAATAAGTATTAGTTCGTTATATCCATCAGATAAGACTGATTATCAATGATCAGATGGTTTTATTGCTACAATATAATTACAACGAGAATGGTCTATTCTAAATGCTATGGATCGCTTTGATATAAGCAGTTAAGCAGGGTTAAATGAATAGATGTGTAATTAATTTTATATATAAAAAGCTTAATGTGGTATCGTGATGGGCTGCTTTAAAATGAATTATTAATTTTAATAAAGTTGTTGGTTCAGTATTAACGTCTTGTTAACTTTATGGCTTTTTAGTTATGTGAAATGGGAATAGGTAATTAATTAAAACGTATTTCGATTTATTGAGTAGAAAGAGTTGTATAATTCTCTGAAGCTTCTCGTTTTGTAATTATGTTGTTAGGGTTGACCTCCATTTAGTTTCGAAAAAAGTAACCTATTGTTTCAATGACATCATATTGCTCTATAGTTTAAATTGATGCATTTATTTTCTGGGTACCGAGTATTACTACACCACACGATTCTAATATTATAAATTTGAAAGTAACTCTGTCTGTCTGTTTGTTACGCTTTTACGGCTAAACTGCATTGATTGCAATGAAATTTGGCAAGGAGGTATTTTGATTATCAAGTAAGGATATAGGCCATTCTTTACCGCGATAATCAATATAGTTATATTGAATAAGCTGCCATTGAATAAATGAGTAATTAGATATGATAGTAGATACAGACAATTATGGAGTTGTACTCTTGATTATAATTTCTTTTAATTTATTTTATGGCCCTGCCAAAATGACTCTACTCTTCCTGATGGAAAACATAAGCAGAATCCAAGTGTTGATCTCAAAACATCGCATGTGAACTTGTTGGAAATGAGTTTATGGCAAACTTTGATCACATTTTTTTAACAAGTACCTATAAGTATTTTAATATAGATATGAAGTCATCACGAATATCAATTAAAGTTAATTATGATTTGAGCCTGCAGACTTTTTATACTTTTTAACAGCCACATAAATAGTTGATACTCATAAAAATTAATACACATACGTAAGAGTATTTTTTTTTATGTTCAGCATCATTCCCACTCATTCCAATTCCCGCTACAATTATTTTCTTGCAATTTTTTTTGCCGATATTTCTAGAATGAATCCTAGCTCGATTAGATTTATCGCCCCAGTTACTCCTTGCATACTAAGCTTCATTAAAACCGTATGAGCCGTTTCCGAGATACAGGTTATATATATGTATTAGCTGATTGTTACCCGCGGTTATCGTCGTACTGCAAGTAACGCCGCGGGACAAAGTAAGTCTAAAAAAGTAGCCAAAGTTACTCCCTGGATCATCAGCTACCTGCTAGTGAAAGTCCCGTCAAAATCGGTCCAGCTGTTCCAGATATTACCCGAAACAAACAGACAGACAATTTTTTTTTAATACATTATTGGAACATGTATCGTGTAAACATACATATGTATTCAGTAGAAAGCGGTTATTTTACTAATACAAACAGACACTCCAATTTTATTTATTTGTTTATTATATATACAAGAATTGCTCGTTCAAAGGTAATTAGATAGCTAGCTGTACTGTAGTGTAGCTGTATGGTTGCAAAAAAAGACAAAAACAATTTTTGATGCTTGTTGTATGTAGTGTATAAATTTAAGCTCAATGGGCACTTTTTAAGTTTTTGAAGTGTGCATAAACCAACACAACGTTTGGTTTTATGTATTTAAATTCGAGTGAAAGCTCTACAATTCATCCAGACGATGAAATCAAGCAGCATTACGAATACACATGAAATTATGATGGTTGAAAAATATTTGTGCAAATTCATTTCAAATAATTTTAATATAGGAAGGATATTAATACTCTGATTATGATAATCCTCCTTATCTTATTAGATATAAAGTTGTTTATTCTTTAACTTAACTTAGAAACATGTCTGCTTTCCTGCGCGTGAGCATTCAATTACGTGTAATAACCTGAGTGTATCGAAGCCTATCAATTTGTCAGTTTGCCCGTAACCTCTTTATGCATACACATTTTATATTCACTTAGACATTTTGAAAGTAAACTTGTTAATTATGTTCTCATCGATTTCTGTTATAATATTGTATCTAGAGGTGGGGTCTTACTGGACGCGATAAGTAATTAAAGTTTGTCGGGAGAGGTGAGGTCTTACTGTAAGCGATAATTAAATCTTATCGGGATCACTTAATAGTTTTAATCGATTATTGGTGTTTTACAACTTTTTTTAGATTCGATTTCATTTACATAAAGAAATTTTAAAATCCTATTTGGTAGTGACTTTGTAAAAGAGAAGTCTGTTACCTCAGAACTCCGTATTTAATAACCAATTTGCAAAATTCTTCTTATTTAGTAGCAAAATCTTCGTGTTAGGTTATAAAATTAATTAATTTAAAAAAATAGTTTCTTACTTAGTACTTAACTTGGTTTTGAAAATAGATGTTTTATTCAAAAGTTAAGTTTTTTTTCATGGATAGGGGGCAGATGGATCACCTGATGGTAAGCGTTTACCGCCGCCCATGGACACCCGTAACACCAGAGGCGTAACAAGTGAGTTGCCGGCATTTGGGGGATGTCGAGAGGGATGTGGGAAGAGATTGGGGTATGGGCCTCCGGTATCCTCACTCAATTGGTGAAACACAGTAAAAGCGCCGTTTCGCACGGGTTTTCTGTGAGGCCGTGGCATCACTCCAGTCGAGCCGGCCCATTCATGCCTAAGCGTAGCTCTCCCACGGTAAAAATTGGTTAGTTAGCCAATAGATTCGTATTTTAATAAATTTTAAAGCTTATTTTGCGTTATTTCATTCCAATATTCCGAGTAAAATAAAGAAAAAATGTTTATGTTAGGCTTTGCAAAATATTAATTTCTAATGAATTCATATCAATTGCCGCTTTTACTAATCTTAATTGTGAACTGTTATTTACTAAAGTTGCTAATAACATTACTCTTTTATGGTGGTGTATCTATATAACATGTGTAATAACATACACTATACAGTATCCATATTATGTATACATAATAGGTGATATCCTTCGCCTGAGAGGACGATGATAATATACATTTTATAATTATTCTTTTAAAAGACGACTCCAAGATTAGGTATATACATTCTTTAAAATATACATAAAACGAAGACGAAGAACACCCAGACTCAGAACCACGATCTGTGGATCACACAAAGTAGTATCCTATGTGGGATTTGAACCCACAATACCCGTGCAGTAAAAAGCGGCGTAGCAACTGCTTAAACCAATCGCGCAGTCACATATAGGTAATTGAGACAAAAACGCAGTGCACATATAAGTTCATACTAAGCAGTACATATTTTTATACTCTCGGTTAGGCATTTCATCTATCGTTATTATTAAGTTCATTAGTTCAAAGTTCGTTAATTAAACTTTTATGCTTTGACTATCTATATCAGGTTAATCGTGACCGAACCTTATGCAAGTACACATGGTTCTCAAAAAAAAAGGTTAGTAATATTTTATTTGTCATATTAAAAAAATGATTTATAAAAGTTCAATTGAACGAGTTTTGATATATTGAGACTGTAAGTTTATAAATACGTATAATAGGTATGCATATACGTTATGCATTTGTGTTTGACCAACCTGAAAATTATAGATTTTTCTAGATGCTTGCAGCTTGCTTTTCATAGTCCATTGCTGTACGTAGGCCTTACGATCTTAGATATATTAAAACAAAAATGTGATGGAAAATGCCATTCCAAAATGCCGTATAGTTCTAAAGCAAATAACTACATATTACAACTTACTTTTTGATCACCGAAACGCATTTGTCGTCTCGCATTCCTTGCTACGTTCATGCGGCACAGGAATACTCTATCTTCTCCGTCGGTTGGAGCACGAGACAACTCCGACCTGACAGCCTGCTGATCCTGTTTGTCAATCACGTCGTATACACTGTCACCGTGGATGAGGAGATCCTCCTGTAGAAACATAAGTTATTTAATATTCTTTTTTTGTTTGTTTTATCTATGGTCTGCCAAAATGACTCTACTCTGCCTGATAGAAAGCATAAGCAGAGTCCAAGAGTGGTACATTAATTACTCAGCTATTCTGTAATATTGAACATACTTTAAAACTAAATTGACTTGAGTGATGGGTATTTCGAGACTCTTCTTCTTCCTTATAAAGTTAATGTCAAAAATATTTTATTCAAATAGGCACTTTCTTTACAGGCACTTATGAATAGTCAATATTAATAAATCGAGTGATTCCAAGTTCCAAGTGCAGCCTACCCTTAATGGAGAAGAATCTGGCAAGAAACTCCACTGATGCTCCTTTAAAAAAATAAATAGCATTTACAATTTTCTTTCTTTTAACTATGAGACTTGAATGAGAACGAAGTCGACCAAAGAAAACAAAACAAAAAGTTTGGAGTCTTGGTGCACCGCCTTTTTTTTTTTTTTTTTTGCACCGCCTTAATCTAACTATACTTCCACATAAGTGGTTACCGGGTTAATTTTATACAATATGTTACCTAAATTTTATTTATTTTAGCGTGTAAAACGCTGTGTACACTTTCTGTATGTAAAAATATTAAGTTGGATGGTGTACGCTATTAAACCTCGAAAAGTTCTGCATTGATTGAGTTAATATTCATTAATGGGTTAAATAAATTTTTCGTGTCAGTTTTTTTCCCTATTTCCCACAACATGCTACAACGAAGCGTGACAAAGTAATAATAACACAATGTCATGTAAGAAACACAAAACTTAATTTTTAAATAGATTACAAAGTTTTAATATTCCTTACAAAGAGTCTGCAATCATTCTATTCATCCTCGCAAAATGTACAAGGAAACACCGCTTAGGTGGCGACTGCGATTAAAATAATGCAGCCTGTGGTCGGAGCACTGATGAAAATGTCGAAGCAATCTCTCTAAGTATACGCCAGTTTAAAAATAAAAGCGTTTGCTTTAACTCTGCGGCGACGGATCTGAGGATGATGGTTCCGCAATTAGCATTCTGTGTGGAGTACTATTCAGTCTTTTGTTAGTGTTGCTAGCAGCGGTACTTGCAGTAAATAATTTACTTTAAAAACTTTTGTTTCTTAATTTTTTAACCGACTTCAAAAAAAGGAGGAGGTTTCTCAATTCGACCGTATATATATTTTTTTTTGATCAAATCTTGTCAGCGAAATGCAAACGATTTGGTCTCACCCTAACACAGTATAGTTTAAATTTTGATTTTGTTAGAGGTCAAGTTGAGGAGAACTGCTTAAATTACGAGTAGCTTTTACTGGTGAGGTCTTCCCCGTATCCTTTCATCCGGTACCTATATTCTATAAGACCTCAATGATCTACTTTTATACACTGTAAACTCGCTGAATTAGCTCCATACATGATGTTTAGCGGTCAACACGAAATTTGGGATTGATTTAAAATGCTCACAGTAGTAAGTCATTAAAAGCTAGTAATTAAATATCAAAAATTTAAGATTAACAAAAGGCTTGCGACAGCTACAATCTGCAACTAAACATTTTACTGTTAAGTTTAATTTAATAATGGAATATATAAAACTATAATCACTTTTAATTATTAGTATAATAAATAGTTTTAAAGCCAGTTTCAAAGGTTCTTGATAGTTTCAGATAGTGTTTTATGAAATAACCTTATTTAAATAATCAAAGTACAGTTACTTTGATTATGATCTTATCTACTTGTCTTTGATACTTTGACTTTGATGATTGATATCACTATCACTACTGGCTTAATCAGTATTAATCTATTTATTTATTCAAGTTTAATGCCCATCTTGTACATAGGCGGACTTAATACCATGGGATATTATCTGCCAGTCAACCTTTGAGTGATGTAAAAATATGAAGCGGTAGGTTCAAAATGGGGTATATATATATATATGTATATTTGACATGTATGTCTCTATCCAAAATTTGTGTTACTGAAATCCGTAGTAGATATTGTCAAAAATTAGTTCTACTACTTTATATATTAACTTCATTTTAAATCAGTCTAGTAACTTTGTTTGAAGTTAATTTTAAATAAACTAAACCATCACTATTTTATTACTTCCTAAGGCTGGTTCTCGGCCTGGGGTCACGTAGAGTCTACAAAATAGTAAGTTAATTTCCTTTACTTTCTGGATAAACAAATTTCAATTAACCTCAGTTCACTGTAATAACTTTAATTAAATCATATTTCTCTGGCAAAGTAAAGCACTCCAGAATTTATTCAAAATTGCCAGTGTTGCACTGTGATTTAGGGTTGTCCGTAATATAATAAGTATTGAAATATTTTTGTAATATGCTTTTGTTTACGTCAGAGATATTTCCATTCTTCATAGAAATATAATAGTCATATATCTATTTTGTCATTGCCGCAAGGATAGGGTGGGTAATGCATAAGTGATTTCTCTAGTGTCAGGGGTATTTGTGATAGCAGTTATTTATCATCTCACTGACTTGCTGGTCTGTCAGTTAGTGTATACGACTGCGATCAAGAGGTGTGAGTTTGGATTCCCAGGTTAGGCCAAAGAGTGTTATTAAGCTGTAGTATTATATAAATGCCTAATAATAATCTGGGGTTTACAATTTGGGTCATAGCACCCGTACCTCGAAGAACATCTAAGACCGTCAGTCCTGCATCTGATCCCTTACTGGTTGTGACCCGTAGCCGTTCCATCAGATCACGTGAATGAGGGAATAATGAGTGTTAAAGTGTTTGTCCATATACTTGTGTACTATAATATCTCTTGCGCGGTTGATTGGTCTCCGTTGAGACTGGCTGCCGTGGCCGAAATCAGCTAGCGGTACATCATCAATTTTATATCCTCTAATGTAAATATTGTTACATAATAACTATTAAATAACAAACAATATCCTTTCACGTCACCCCTGACATTGATGTCAGCTCGCGTCATAGCGCCCCTCCCACCTGTCGCGAGCCCTCCGCGTTAAGACATAATTGTGCGCGCGCGCTGCCGCCCACGCGCACAGCCTGTGGGGGCAAGCCTAAGGAATACAAAAACTTGATCATAGTTTTATGATGTCTAAAAAGATTAATAGTTTTGAAACACATTACACTATCATTATCTAGATCTTAACTAAGCAGAGCTAGTACATATTTTAATAGTTTTAAACACAAATTATAATATCAAAGTCTAGTACAGAATAAATTCTTTATATTTGTATTTATTCTTCACTAGCAACCGACCTCTGGCTTCACACGGGTTCATTACGGAAAATATAATATATCCTATATCCAACCCGCAATTTTTAATCGTTAACACACGAGGTTATGTCTATTTGCAGTTAATAAAAAATATTTTTTTAAAAGTTGTCTGATTCAAATTACGAATCTTTTCAGAAACAAAACATTAAATAAGAGAATGGTCTGATTAAAGTTATAAACACTATTTATAATGACTATTGCTTTCATGCTCAGTCCTAATTCTACTTGAAACATGATTCGTACGAGCTACGCTTTAAACTCGATTGACGATGGAAAAATGTTATTACATATGGTATTACAACAAAAATTTATTAAGTCTTAGTAGCACATTCATCGAGGAAAACTATAGGCGTCATCACATTACGATCAATAGAAATCTATTATTTATGAAGAATTTTACAAAAACGCGGCAAATTAAATAATTATTAATTCTCTTGAAAGTCACAGACGAATTGCGCGGACTTGCGGTGGTCTTTCATTTTGTGATTCCCATCACGAACTATCGTTCATTATTGATTTTAATTACCTTAAATATAAGACAAATGTATACCATTTTTTGCAGAGTACATTTAAATAATATTTATGGTATAATTTAAACAAAATTGAGTCATTAAAACTACTGGAATATATCAATCACCATAATGACTTTTATCATAAACAAATATTATTTTGATAGCTGTTTAAAACCAGTAAGTAAATAAAGTATACGCTTCTCGCACGACTATTGAGTAAATCATCATCTTAAATGAATCAATTGGAATAACTCTCTCTGTAATATTCACGATTTCGCCGTAGCACTTCATTTAAATCAATGAAATCTAAATAAAATATGTGTTTTGAAGAGCAGTTAGAGATGAGACAGCAAGTCCGATTGTTTTCTTTTTTTTGTCTTTAACTAAATTACCTGGATGACCGATTCGCTCGGTACTTTTACTTACTATAGGTACTTAGATCAATTTATCGCCCCGGAATTCCTTGCATTCTAAATTTCAATTAAATTCGTTGAAGCTATTTCTGAGATTTAGATTACATGTGTATATTTACACAAGAATTGTTCGTTTAAAGGTAGTATTAGATAAAGGTTACGTTATTTTATTTATTTTGTATCCTTTTTTTGATCTCTTGAGTTCCTAAGCGGCAGTAATAATAATGCGAGCTCTATTACTTCTGTAAATAAAAAATATGTTCATAAAAGGTTTATTTTTCCAGAAAATTCTAATCCTACCAGTATTGTAGTAGTAAACTTAAAGCTTAACTTGACCGGATTCACCCCAGAAAGTTATCCGTATTGTTGGTATTGTAATAGTAATTCTCTTTCTAGTAGAATAGACATTTAATTCATTTAAAAATAAACATTCCATACAATTAATTTTAGGGCAATATGGTAAATAGGTTTCTTATGGATAGCCGTGTACTATCTTGACCGTTACTTTCCATTAGATGCGTTCGAGTTCGAAGACAGATTTTAGTTCCTATTACCATAAAAATAAATGTGTGTGTCATCTCAGTCACATGACTGGAGTTTACGTCACATAATGCCAAAACAAACGAAGTGCGCAATGTACTCATTTTGGTTGCGAGAAAATTATCCCTAATAATAAGCGTTCTGTCGCTGTTTGTTTTAATAGTTTATTAGAAAACATAACTAATCACAAAACGCTCCATCGTAACGCCTCACTAATAAGTTAAGGCTCGATAAATTTTAATGGCGCGGGCTAAATATGAAAATCTTAAGAAATAAACTCTAAAAATGCGCAGCTAAGAACAAAGCGTAAGAACTTTACAAGTAACAGTTGACATCTCGGTGCAGCGTAAATAATTTGGTTTTTTTTTAAATTAACAATCACTTATAAACTGTAGTATCATCACTTCAGACCACCTACAATGTTAAAACTTTATTTGATGAAATAGTAAAGCGAAATAGAAATAAAAAACCACACATAGATACATATAGCTTAATTGCTCTAGGCGGGTTCGTCCAACGAGTGATGAACACACGTAAATTCAGTATAATTTATGCAAATATTTCAGTTAACTGACTCTAATTGTATACACATGTTGATTATGAACTTTTATAATCCCTTTATGAATTTTAATTGGAACATGTTTATTTTGGAGATCTTTGTAATAATCTATGGAGAGAGTAATTTTATCATGTATGGCCCTTGTCTTGGAAAAAAGGAGTTACTTAATAAATGACTGCCTCGGTGGCGCACTAGTAGCGTATGCGACTGCTGTGAGGCCTCGGGTTCGAATCCCAGGTCGGAGCAAATGTTTAGAGTTTGGGTGTTTATAATACAGGTATGTTTAAAAAAAAAGCAAGTTGTCTAGTACCCATACTACAAGTTCTACTTAGTTTGAGACTAGATGGTGTTATGTGTGTATGTAAAAAGGTATTTTCCACCGCCTACGGACACATACAGCCTACAGCTCAAGAGACGCAAGTACTTTTTGAGTTCTTCTTCATTTTGAGCTATGTTGTGCTCAGATTACTTCTGGCGTTCGATGAAGAACAAAGAAAGAATTGGTTAAATCTAGTTTTTAAGGTGACAGTAGTATCTCAGGTTGAGTCGGCTATATATCTCGAAGCGTACCACTCTCACGACGAGCATGACTCTCCCACGATCGGCTAACACATTATATATGATGGGTAGATAGATAGATAGATAGATAGAAAACTCTTTATTTGTACACCGTTTTACATATTTACAAGAGAGTACATAAAATGTAATAATATATAATGTAATGTACATAGGGCGGCCTTATTGCCAATAGCAATCTCTTCCAGGCAACCTTAGGATGGATCAAAATGTATAGGAGAGACAGTAGCAGTTGACGGTGCAATTAATTATAAAAGTTATTTAAGTTGATATCAATATAATCCATATACAGGGTACATACAGGTTTTAGAATAACGATTAAAAACTATCACAAATCAAAAATTAAAGGATTAATTTCAAGATAATAATGCACACGTTGCAGAATTACACCATATGACAGCCGTGGGCAGTCATAAATTATCGGTATTAGGCAGGTACCGTAAATTATGTGCTAAATTCTGAACCGCACGATTTCACTAGAAAATAACCACTTGAGTACATTAACTCATAAATCTACTCTTAAGTGAATTACGTCATTCACACTTTAGTAATTTGCTTTTGATTTTTATTGAAACAGATTGATTTATGACGCGTCGTTTAAGTGAAACGCGAATTGTGTTTCTAGAGATTTATTTTCTTCCAATGTCGCATAGCAAAGTTTGTTTACGATAACTTGAAATCTTTGTAACTAATACCAATACAATATTGACAATATACAGCTGTATATTAGTGGTAGAGTTAAGTGTTACATAAATAAAAAGAATAATAATTAATCCATACAACTAAATAAAAATAAAGTGTCTGTTTTTTTATTACCAGCTTTTCACTAAATGTATATGAAAGTATATAAGGTACTTATATCAAAAAGTCAATCTCAAAATTTTTTGTGTCTATCCGTTTGTTGGTCTGTTAGTCCCGGTTAATCTCCGAAACGGCTGAACTAATTTTAACGGGACTTTCACTGACAGTTGTAATATGTAATAAATGAGCAATTCTTATATACATGTCTTTACTAGTTGTTGCCCGCGGCTTCGCCCGCGTGTATCGCGGCAAATTGTATAATGTTGTAAAGGCACAACAAAAATCACATGCAATGCCGTGGTTACATTTTACCGTGGGAAAGCCGCGCTTTGGCATGAATGGGCTGGCTCGACAGGAGTGATACCAGGGCCTCACAGAAAACCGGTCTGAAATAACGATTGCGCTAACAGATAACTATTATAATTGCATATATATAATAAAATGATGACATTTGTTTTTTTTTTTTTTATTGTTATGGACAAAGTATTACAGTACATATTTTACATAGATCATAACCACTCGCTTAAACCGTGTAGGTTTTTATGCGAGAGGGGTTCGCTCACTTAACACGCTATTATTATTATTATTATCCCTACATTACAATCTATTCCAGGATGTGCTTGAAGTCTACCTGTGGCAAGAAATATTCTTTTATATTATATAAATATTTTTTTCTATGAGTCATAACATTTTAAAACATTTCAACTGCACCATACTCATTTATATACATACTAGCTGTTGCCCGCGGCTTTGCTCGCGTGGAAGTTGATCATACGCATTTAATTAAAACTGTGTAAAATAATGTATCAGTAATGTATTCATGTTTTAAACGTATTTAGTTATTTATTTTTGATCATTATCCCATTTAAAAGAACTTTCATACAAACATTCGACCCATATTTCAACCCCTTTAGGAGCAGAATTCGCATAGATACTGATATAAGTATTCATCTATTTGTAATCAGAAACATGAAAACGAAAGTTGTTAGGCTGCTAAATTACAAAAAATGACGGATTTCCAAACTAACCAATACATGAAATGCCAATGACTATTTCTCCCCTTAGGGGTAGTATATCCAGAAACGCTTAAATATGCATATTCTCGTTTTTAATTAGTAGCCCAAAAATAATATTTTATGTTTCTAACTCAAAAAATGACAGACTTCCATGCAATCTTGCAACCCCTATTTCACCCCTTAAGGGTAGAATATCCAGACACCTTTAACAGGTATCTAGTCATTTTTAATCAGTAGCCCAAAAATATAGTTTAATGTTTCTAACTTAAAAAATGATGAGCTTCCCTACAAACTTTCAATCCCTATTTCACCCCCTTAAGGGTAGGATAACCAAAAACGCTTAAATACGTCTCTACACTTTTTTAATCAGTAGCATATAAATAAAGTTTTATGTTTCAAACTTCAAAAATGACGGGATTCCAGACTAACCTATACACGAAATGTCAACCCCTATTTCACCCCTTAGGGATAGAATATTCAGACACGCTGAAATACGTATTTACTAATTTTCAATCAGTAACCCAAAAGTAAAGTTTCAGGTTTCTAAGTTAAATATGACGGATTTTCATAAAAAAAATTAACCCCTATTTCACCCTCTTATTGGTAAAATATGCAGAAACGCTAAATAGATATCTAGTTACTTTTAATCAGTAGCCCAAAATTAAATTTTCATGGTAATAATTTAAAAAATAACGGACTTCCATACAAACTTTCAACCCCTATTTCACCCCTATAGGGGTAGAATATCCAGAAACGCTTAAATACGTCTTTACTCTTTTTTAATCAGTAGTGCATGAATAAAGTTTCATGTTTTTGACTTAAAAAATGACAAACTTCCATACAAACTTTCAACCCCTATTTCATCCCTTATGGGTAGAATATCCAGAAACGCTTAAATACGTATCTACTCATTTTTAATCAGTAGCCCAAACACAAAGTTTCATGTTTCGAACTTCAAAAATGACAGACTTCCAGACTAACCTATGTGCGAAATGTCAACCCCTATTTCACCCATTAGGGGTAGAATATTCATAAACGCTTCAATAGGTATCTACTGATTTTTAAACAGTAGCCCAAAAATAAAGTTTCATGCTTCTTACTTAAAAAATGACGAACTTCCATACAAACTTTCAACCCCTATTTCACCCTCTTAGGGGTAGATTACCAAGAAACGCTTAAAGACGTATTAACTCATTTTTAGTTCTTAGCACACTAATAAAGCAACATTTTTCTAAAAATGGCGAACTTCCATACAAACTTTTAACCCCTATTTCACCCCTTAGGGGTAAAATACCAAGAAACGCTTAAATACGTATGAACTCATTTTTAGTCAGTAGCCCGAACACAAAGTTTCATGTTTCGAACTTCAAAAATGACAGACTTCCAGACTAACCTATATGCGAAATGTCAACCCCTATTTCACCCCTTAGGGGTAAAATACCAAGAAACGCTTAAATACGTATTAACTCATTTTTAGTCAGTAGCCCGAACACAAAGTTTCATGTTTCGAACTTCAAAAATGACAGACTTCCAGACTAACCTATATGCGAAATGTCAACCCCTATTTCACCCCTTAGGGGTAGAATATTCATAAACGCTTAAATAGGTATCTACTCATTTTTAATCAGTAGCCCAAAAATAAAGTTTCGTGCTCCTTACTTAAAAAATGACGAACTTCCATACAAACTTTCAACCCCTATTTCACCCCCTTAGGGGTAGAATACCAAGAAACGCTTAAATACGTATTAACTCATTTTTAGTCCTTAGCACATGAATAAAGTAACATGTTTCTAACTTAAAAAATGACGAACTTCCATACAAACTTTCAACCCCTATTTCACCCCCTTAGGGGTAGAATACCAAGAAACGCTAAAATACGTATTAACTCATTTTTAGTCCCTAGCACGTGAATAAAGTTACATGTTTCTAACTTAAAAAATGACGAACTTCCATACAAACTTTCAACCCCTATTTCACCCCTTAGGGGTAGAATATTCAGAAACGCTCAAATACGTCTCTACTCTTTTTGAATTAGTAACACATAAATAAAGTTTCATGTTTCAGACTTCAAAAATGACGGACTTCCAGACTAACCTATGTACGAAATGTCAACCCCTATTTCACCCCTTAGGGGTTGAATATTCAAAAACGCTGAAATACGTGTTTACTCATTTTTAATCAGCAGCCCAAAAGTAAAGTTTCAGGTTTCTAACATAAAAAATGACGGACTTCCATACAAACTTTCAACCCCTATTTCACCCCCTTAGGGGTAGAAATTCCAAAATTCCTTTCTTAGTGCGTGTCTACTCAATAAAAGGATCCTACTCACCAAATTTCATAGCCCTAACTATCATAGTTTACGCTCGGCGATGATGAATCAGTCAGTCAGGACTTACTATTTTATAAGTATAGATAAAATATGGCACCAACTCAATATGACACTGTAATGCTCACAAAATTATAGTTTACAAGGTAACTACAATTTTATCACAGCAATAAAATATTTACATTAAGCCAGATTCCCAGCAAAGTTAACAAGACCGAGAAATAGGGTGAATTTGATCTCAATAACAATTCTACAAGATCATGGTCGTTCTATTTAACAGAGAAACAGTACAACGAACAAAGCTTTAAAGGTAAGAGAACCGTTGCGTACCAAATAAAGCTATTCTGTATTACAAATGTGTTTTCGCTCTCAATGACCGAACACAATAAATAAACAGTAAGCGAATGTTCATTATTTTACGATTCTGTTTATTTTACAACATTAATACGGGAACGACTCCACGGTGGGCCTATTGAATTTATCTCCGTACCCTTTGAGTTATTTCTACTAGTTACTTTCGCTTAGTGATGGGAAAGTGGTTTTATTTACTTTCTAATAACACATTTTCTTTAGATGTCTATTAAAATATGTGAATTTTACATTTTCTTGCTTTGTATAGATATCTTGTATATTAATTGATATAACCAGTTCCATTGAATAAGTGGTGTTCAAGTAGTTCCAAATATATTCTTTACCAAGACTTAATAATCGAAGCTCTTATAACTTGCTAAGAGTACCAGTTATCTCAGTCAAAGAAAACAGTAAAGACAAGTGACAATGCAATTCTGGTATATTTTATAACTTTGTGTAGTTAACAACTGTTATGAACAGAAGAGCGGTTTGCAGTGGGGTAGAAATTATTTATGTAGATATAAATGTACCAATTTATATAAGCCTCCCATTATAATAGAACAGAACTTATATAAATGTTTCCCAAATGAAAAATGGGCAGCTTATATTAAAGAAAAAAAGGTTTTAAAAAGCCGAGAATGAGTTAAACTAGATAACTCAGATCAAATAAAAAAGGTAGATGACGCACGGCTTTTGTTTCTACTGAAGCCAAAAACTATCATCTATTGTCAAGTAAATAGGCGAGTAAACGCATACACGTTTAACAAACTACGCTACTTTTCGTTTGTGTCGTATAAATGGTCGTGGAGTAAGTTTACATACAAAATACTGTCTTGTTGAATTAAATGGTGTAAAACTACACAAAAGTGATCAAGAAGTTCGAAAGAATAACATTTTACACGTAATTACACACAAAAGACGCACTGAAAGAGTGTTGTCAAGAGTTCGTATTCCTAATAGCCAAGAAATGTGGGTAAATAATTTGTAGGTAAATTCATAGTCAAATAATGAAGTAGAGAGACATAAGATTTATTTAATTTTTTTAGTTACTTCAATTTGCGGTATACATATTGAGTACTTTATAGTGTTCAATATGTACAATCTAATTGTAATTTATAAGAAACAAACAGATTTATATTCGCATATTACCTCTTTTAATCCAACCACTCTTCGATCACTCACAAATATTTACAAAAATGGCTTCACTTTCTTATTCTGCATGCGTTATCTACCTTTTTTTTATTCTATTTGCGTTATCTTTCTTTTTTATTTAATCTGAGCTAGATAAATTAAAAGGCAAAGATTTTACTTAGTGAATCCGAAATAATATTGGCCTATTATGATATTTTTACAAATTGTAAGGAATTTGTTACAAAGAGATATAACATTCGAGTTGTTTCATAATTTAATTCCCATCACTAAATAGATCAATTTCCATCGATGTCGATGTTTTCGATTGATTCCCAGGTTGATGATGTACTTCAAGATATCTGTTGAAGCATCCGGATGATATGAATCAGCGAAATTGCTGTCCTAGTTATGTTCAATTGTTAGATTTTTGAAATTGATTTCTATACACTAAATGTGTCTGTTACTGTCAGAATCTTTGCGCCCATCTTGATTACTTCGAAATTCAATCTCTACGCAATTACAGCCGTTTGCATGAATCAATTCCCTATAATCTATTGATAGTTAGGTATTAAACTATGCTAAAAATACTAACTAGTACGGTACTAAAATATTTATATCCATGTGTATATACTTATAGATAGACAGAAAAACTGCCATGGGTCGTATGTCCTCGTTTTGAAGACACTCTCCTATCTGCCTCAGCTAATATTGGAATACTTGGTGTCGTCATATCGAGCAAAGTCCAGTTTCGTGGCCATTATAAGGTAAGGCCAAATTGACCTAGAAGAAGCTTGGTGTGCTCAACAGATCGAAACAGTATTTCATTTCGGCCCACAGTCTTCTGCTTTACAAGGCGAAGGTTTAGCCTTACATGGAATACTGTTCTCATCTTTGGACGGGGGCACCCCAATACCAGCTCCTCCCTCTAGATCACCTTCAACGGAGAGCGACTCGAATCGTCGATTGCCAAGAACTTCCAATTCGGCAAGAATCTCTGGTGCTGCTATATACATGTCATTTTTACCTGATTACAATGAAACTAAAGAGAAGGACAATATTTCTAGCTGTCCATGTATGTTTGTAAGTTCCACCGTAGCGCTGAAACTACTAGACTGGGTCTCATGAATGAGGTGACAATAGGTCCGCAATAATGATCCGGATGACATAGCCTGTGTTTTATTAAAAGTTTTACGTAGTCGGGCTATAGTTTATAAACTTTTTCTTGTTTACTTTAATGTAACCTCACTATGTACCTTTTATTTTTTCTCAAAAGGTTAAGCAAAAAGTATTACACAAGCATAAACCTGCGTATATATTTTGGTAAATCATTTTTAATCGAGTAATTGTTATTTAATGGAAACCACCCTCATGGACTGACTTTGGATCAAAGAGTTGGTGCTATATATTTTTTAGGTTAGTCAATCTTATTTATATAGTATACTAGTTGACCCGGCGAACTGCGTACTGCCATATTTACATACATATATCTATCTCAGCTTCCTACAGGCAGTGTACAGTCACGACAAAAAAAAAGACTTTGCCCGTTATCTTTTAATTTTTCTCGTTTAAACCTTATCCTAACAATAACGAACACAAAAAAAGTAAAAACTAAAACGTTACATAAAAACTATATGAGTACGGCTTTTCAAACTTGTTTCATGCTATTTCAGCGTCGTTTTTTGTCGTAGTTGGGTTTTATTTTATACTTTTTTATTTAAAATGATTTGATGCCTATATAAGATTAATTTCTTTGCAAAGTATATTTTAAATAAGTACCATAGAAATATCACAAACAACAGACAAATGCTGATAATATATATATAAAATATTCTTAAAATGTACAAGAAACGCCCTTACCAATGAAATCAAACACGGCATATTTATCTCAAATTTATTTTTACAAAGTACTTTCTTTATGTCAGCTAGAGAGCGCCACATTAAATTCAGTGACACGTCATATAGCCTATAACCAGCGGACGATCAAGACGTTTACCTCATTTATCCAGTTGTAATAAGTAGTTAATGAGCTATGAGGGAACAGATGAACATACATACATACATAGCCTGTCAAAATCATAACCCTCCTTTGACTTTGCTGTAGTCGGGTAAAAAAAAGAATAATTTAATTTGGTGCAGCCGATCAGAAGTTATGCGCGTATATCATTTCGGCGATTAATTTTATATATATATAGATTCAATGTCAGAAATCTAGAGAATTTCATGTTAGAAATCTAAAAAGAGTAAATTGTAATTAACTTTCTTCAGTGAATTAAAATTTAACTTTTACATTTAATGTAATAAAAATATACTTAAGCGTATGTAAATATTGTTACTGTTCTTTTTAATTAAGGTTACGTACATAGATTTCTATTTATATAATAAAAGATGAACATGTTTCTTAAGTTTTGAATTAGATTATACAAATGCTATATGTAAATAAATCTATTTACCTTAAGCGTATTCGTCCTATTTGATTACATAAGCAATATTAATAATTAGAAATATGTAAAGGTTAGTTTACATAAAACATTACCTGCCAATCCACCAGGATGTATGCAACTTACAAAATATAAGCCAGTGGCAAAATTATTTCAAAGAACGATTAATGACCCACTCAATTGTTCAGTTATAAATTGCTTTGCAATATCTAAAAATACTACCTCTATCTAAAGGCTCAATAGCTTTCGAATATAATGTTATACATATCATACTTATCTTTTCATCAACAAATATAACGACCGTATGTATAAATAAAACAAATAGTACAATCTTGATTAATATTATTCGGAAAGAATTATTACAATGTCTTGTATTTAATGTAATAAATCATTGTACAACTATCTATTAAAATATTTACATAGTAAATATTTAAAGAGGTGTACTCGTATTAGGTGTGGAGCTACCTAGTTTAATATTCGACAAGTAACAAGTAATAAAATTAGGTACCGATACATCTGGTTCTTTTGTTTGAATGACAACTACTTGGCAATTGACGGTTTACAGTAATTTAATTCAATTTTTCTTATTTTTTTTTAATAAATTGACGTGACTTAATCTGAACAAGAAAGTAACTAAACAAACTACAACCTGATTATTTTAATTTTTGATGAAATTTATAGAGTTTATGTCACCGGGGCCATTATTAAGAATCTATTGACATCTCATTCATTTAAATCGGTTCAGTAGTTAAGACATTACGGTGGAATCTACAAACATTGCCTCTGCCCGTCTCGTTGGTCTCGCGTTTGGCTTGTGCGACCGCTGATCGTGAGGTCTCGGGTTCGATTCCCGGATCGAACCAAGTATTTGTATGATCTACAAATATTTGTTTCAGACTTTATACAAAAAAAAAGTATATTTGTATTTGTATCACTTGTCTTAGAACCCATAACACAAGCTCTACTTAGCTTGAGACTAGATGGCGTTGTGTTAGATGTCCGAAATATTTATAGAAAAATATTTATTACATAGACGGCAAAAATACTATTCTTCCTTTGGCAAAACCGTAGCCGGTTAAGAATTGGTGAACTATTTTAATATGCTACGATGATAGTATTTGTACTGTTCAAAGCTTTTACTCGCGGCTTCCTTATTTGAAAATTAAAAGGGTAGTACACTTTTTTCAAGAACTTGCACAACTTATCTCATGTTACAAGTTTTTGTACAAATTATAGGCTGCATAATGTTGACCTTTTAATCTTTTAAGTCCTCCTTCTTCAGGGATAAAACGTTGTTGTATACTGTTTCACTGTAATTAGGACTTGTGTCATACAGTTTTTGAAAGTATCTGATCAGACATTATTCCCAACAATGACATGCAGTAAGTCTGCTCTCAGATGAAGAGAAGACTTACTAAGAAGACAAGGAATTGCATTAAATAAATCTATACCAACACGCCTGGCTAGCATGATATAGAAGTCCAAAACTTTCTTTCGAACAAGAGACTTAAATCCAACTTCTTTTTTTATATTTGGCTCTTGCAAAATGACTCTACTCTGCCTGATGGAAGGCATAAGTAGAATCTAAGAGTGGTGGTCACCATACTGCGAATGCAGAAAACGCAACAATGCAGCATGGTGACCCACACCTTGGCGGGCTGGTGATGCTTCTGCATCAATGAGCCTCAGGTCTCACACTCACCAACGAAACACGACAGCACGATCGCTGTCATTTTACGTTGATTTTCTGTGCGAGAGTAGTGCCGCCCCGGACGAGCCGGCCCATTTGTGCTATAATCAGCGTGGCTCTACTACCTTGAAATAGTTGATTGTAAAAGACTATCGATGTGATGTGATATTAAATCTACGCCCTTTATTTTCTTCTACGCTTTTGTATAAAGTAGCTCTCAACAAATACGTAACTGACAAACAAGCCTCCGGATATGTAGATAAATGATTTACGAAAGAAAACACACAATCTAATCGCGTTACAAATGTGTACAAGCCTTTGATTAATAGACCTATACTCAACATTGATATAGACAGTTATCGGTGTATTTGTAAATATGTATTAACACGCATACATATATGGCTGCGTTTATATAATTAATCAGCTCATTTCAGACTTTTTAAAATGATGAAGGTTAGCTGTACTTATAAACTTTAATTTAGAGAAATGTAGTTAGATTTTTGCTATAAATTTTCTACAATTTTATTCAAATTTAAATTTCTTGAAGAACTAGTAGTTCACTCAAATAATATTTACTAAAGTAATCGTCGCATACTATAATGTAATTTAGTAAATAACTAAATGTAAGATAAATATACTGTGTTACCACATTTATTTATTACGTAGGTGTCGTAACAGTAAACTCAGGGATCTTATTACACAGGACCTGTCCTGCAACAATAGTACAGTAAATGGAAAGAAAACTTGAAACAAATTATATACCGCTGCTTGTAACTTCTTATCAGCATGGTATAATAATTATCCAAAACCTTCTTTCTAAGGAAAGGAGTATAAAAGGCTGATGAAAAAAAACATTTGATTAAATGTTTGTTAAAAAAGTTTTGCGATAGAAGGTCACATAAAAACAGAAACATGCAAAAATGAATCCCGACTAATTGTTAAATAAACGGACAGCACTCATTAATCATTAAATATATTGAGCGTACAAACTCATCTGACATTAAAATCTAAGATAAGAATTGACACTAACGACATTTCATCGGTGGTGTTAAGTCATTTTACTTCAATACCGCAAAGGGTGCACATACAATGGCAAATGATAAATACCATATTGCTTAAGGCAAAGGCGAGGTAAGAACCATTCCTAACTTGGCAAACCAATGTTTCATGATCTTCCTCTCCCCTCCCGAAGTATACAAAACAGATGTAGTTATCGGAATATGATTACTGTAGATAGGTCGTATATTATTGGCCAGTTTTATTGCTTAAGTATTTAATATTGAGGATCAATAAATCGATACAGTGGTTAGCGACGAAAGTGCATTGTCTGTAGCATTATCATTACATTGTTCGGTTTGCATATTGTGTGCGTTCATCTATTGTTTATAGGTTAAGTTAAAGCTACGTGTGCGGCAAATGTGGATTGAATTATCATATTGTGTTGAAGTTTGAACGCATTTCCTTAGT
Organism: Spilosoma lubricipeda; assembly: GCA_905220595.1. Taxonomy (NCBI): domain Eukaryota; kingdom Metazoa; phylum Arthropoda; class Insecta; order Lepidoptera; family Erebidae; genus Spilosoma; species Spilosoma lubricipeda. Next base: position 9,850,120 of record HG992295.1, read on the forward strand.
TTTAATGTCACGATAAGGTTGAACTGTTTAAATAACTGTAAGGTATATCAAATTAGAAAATAAATCTTATTATATTGTAGTGTTGGTATTAATTTAATTTGCAATTAGCCTAGAAAACAGTCGAAGATCAAAGTGAAAGTGTAGTATCTGTTCTTTTCAGCTTATTAACTGAAAGTTCCCTCACTGAGGGAACAGTATATTAAACAAACTGATTTTTGTAAATTGACGGGATGTTCGGGGCTCGCTCCGTTCCCGTCACGGGTCGGCCAAACATTGTAGTGCCGCCGGCAACGGCCCACATTATACCTAAAACTAATCCATAATACTTCTATGTCTATGCCAGTATTCAAATTCAAAAACCTAACGCAAGTGCTTCATACTGGCACAGACAAAAAATAAAAAATAATAATAACTAAACTGGTCACTTGTGCTGCCACCTAGTAATCTCTACTGAAACAAGTTCTGTCTAGAGTTACTCCGTACTTGTTACACACAATTTACAGATGGCGCTATACAAAATTTTTCGTTTTGAATTATGAATCATGAATTCTCGTACCCAACTCAAGAATGCTAACCTTCTTCTATTTGAATTAAAAAGAGGTTACTTCATTGTAACCTGTTCATTGGTGACGGATTGAGAATACTGAGTGTCACCACCCCTACTCATCCCTTGGGTGTCGTAAAAGGCGGATAAAGGAAAAAACTACGCATACCAACATCACTGCAAAGAGAAGGAAAACCAGAAACAAACCCTATACCAACCCGTTTGGCCAGCGTGATATAGAAGGCCAAAACCTCCTCTCTAAGGAGAGGCCTACGTCCAGCAGTAGACTGTTAAAGGCTGTTGATGATGAAAAATCATTTGTGTAGCCAGTTAATTTCTTCCTTTGAATTATTTGAATTACTATTGCTTAAAGATTAAATGATGATGATTACATGAAAGATACTGTTGAACAGATAATAGAAAACTTACATTCCCTCGTTGTGAGACATAATAAATTACTTAATTAAAGCTATTAATACAGCTTCGAATAATTATTCGAAGATAATAAGATTGTCTTCTTACGAGACATGTTAACGGTTTGTTAAATTAGATATAAATCCTTATGTTTACATTGAGTGTGAAACATGACAACTTTCTCTCAACAGGAATAATTTAAATAAACAGATAATTTAACGATTGCGTATATTATCCTGACTATAGTGGTTACAAACTAAACACTTATCAATACTAAGAGAAGTAATGGGCACACTGTGAATGCTGTCAATATTCATAAAATGTTAGAAAGTGCATACTATGGCATAAATAAAGTGAGCGAATATTAATATTTTCGAAATATTTAGCTTCTGAAAGCATTTAACTTAAAAGGTAACAGAATTTTTGTGTGCGGAGATAACATCAAAAAAGAAAGATATAATTTGACATACTGTTATACTTTTAAATGTATTATTTCATTGTAAAGGTAAATTACAATCTGCTAGTGGGGTCTATTGGTCTTTTACACACTATTTGCGGGCTCGATGCAATAAAATTAATTACCAACGTCGGATGCGACATCTTTTGTGTTCGGTGTAACCAAAATTACCACCAAGTATTGTCATATTCACACTTAAATAATTAATTTACCTCATATCTTTCATCTCTTTTCTCTTATACCTCAGGAGTTTTCTCAACTATCATTAGGCATTTGCTCCATGTTTTGCTGCTCTTGTTTCAAAATATTTTCAATTCAGTTAGTGTATATTCTAGGCAATTCGATTTACCTCTACCTTCAGCTTACAGTTAACGATATAACTCAATTATAATATATATAGACAGCAGTTATCTTAATAAACATATTCACCAAGGCACGAGCTTGAAAAAAAAACATTTATTTTAAGTCAATTAAAGTTCAAATGATCTGATAAAAGGTACCAACAATTGTAAGAATACGATGTGAGTTATTTGAGTGTGGAATAGATAATGACTGCTTTGTTTGACATTTTCGTTATAAATTATAAACAATGGGAATACAGTTAGGACACACCCACGCATCAATTTGATAGGAGTATTAACGATATCGACATTGTGTTGTAGGGTTCCGTATGCATTGATTATGAAATACTCTAACATTTGACTGCATGGAATGTTCTACAATTTTAAATGTTATGTAGGGCTGTTTTTTTATTGGTCTATTGCGTGTAGGAAAAAACTTCTTAGGAAGAGATCAACAAAGATGAACCAATGTTAAAAGTCATATTTTATATACGTTTAAATTCAAGAATTATTTTAATCTTAAAATGAAATTGTATTACTTGACACAATGTTTCAAGAAAGAACAAATCTTAAATTTATTTCTAAATAACAATGGATATTTGTTAGTAAAAATCGTAAGTTAAATTAAATAGTATGTAACAATATTTGTTAGTAATATCCACCTTTGACTAGATAAAGGGAAAAAATGGAACTAGTATAGTACAGAATCCCAATAATGCTTGTTAAAGTTCAGCCAACTATTTTTTTAACTAGATAGGTATTTGGATTAAGTACTTACTTCGTCTAGCCTTATCATTAATCTTAATTGCGGAATAACAATAAAATATTGCTTGGAGCTTGCTATTATCTCGTTAAATATTGGCCTTTATCTCTATATTATTAGGGTTTAATTTCGTTTTTTTATCATGATAATAATAGTTGGTATCGGCCGATACATTACGGGCTCATAAGAACGGTATCGTGGGAATTTTACCGATGGATGAGTTATGGTCAAGAGATGGTCTAAGGATCATCTATCGCTGCCTAAAACCGGATATTGTTTAGTCGTTATTAGCTCCGATTGTAGGTTAATAAAGGACTTTTAAGTCAATGCTTTGATTTTTCTGTACTGATGTTGATGCAAAACTAAAAAGTAATAATAGTTTTTATTTTGTAGACAACCAACAAATATACTCCTAATTTAATAGACACTACTCTGTTTTTACACCGTTAGTCAACAGCAAAGTTTTTAGTACTTGATATTACAAAGGATCTCAAATAAATATGTACAGTTTTCTTCAGTATCAGTTTATCAGCGATGGAAGGTAACACATTAAAAACGGGTAGTACCTGGTCAAACAGGTTATAGTTCCCATAAACATAGTTTTATACTATAGAATATGATATTAATGTGTCATAGATGATAACTTGGAGTAATAATGTGTGATGAAAATAGTATAATTTCAGTTATTGTGCACAAAAACCTGATAAAACCGACGGGATCCGCAACTAAACGTATCCGGCTATCAAACAAAGTTCTAACAACAAAATCCTTCACAACTAACACCAAGGTTTTAGACAGTTACTTTTTTAATCATTAATCATTTGTTAATAAAGTGCGGAACATTTGCCACAATAATTGATAACAGATTAAGTTTCTTGTTCGCCCTCGAGGGACATAACTAAATGATATATTTGCAATCAAAGACATTATATTAATGGAAATATATCCGTTTCGTACGTTATATTTCACTTTCTCTTTTACTAAGATATTAATAACCTCTTTAATTGTTATGTCAACGGGTTGTAATTAAAGCGATAACTAGTTATTGTGATTAATGCGGGAGTTAAGTGTTATCAAAGCTTAGATGTCAAGGTACGATTTAATTGTAAGTATTATTTTTGAGGCGTTTATTATATTCGTATTCGTTCGTTCTATATGATAGGTAAAGAATGAAGGTTAAATAAGATAATGTTTTTATTGAAATGATCATCTGTATGTAGTAGCTAACTATTTCGAAAAGTAAAATACGAAAATACTAGTGTATTAGGTTTTTTCAATATTTTTTTCTCACGATGTAATATAGTAAAACATGAATTTATATTTTTTAAATAGTGATGTATTCGGTTGCAGTTTTTTGTAAAAATCCTAAGGTTTAGTACAATCAATACTGTAAATTTAACTAAATTAAAAAGATAGTAATCTGATGTAATATCAACATGTTTCTATTTTGAGTAAAACATTCAGTTATCTTTTGAATATGAGCAAACAAACTACGTACAAAATAATAATTAAAAATAAAAAAAAACTTATTGGTACAGATATAGTGTTTTGTAATATCGAACATTGCCCTGATTTTGAACATTTATTATTACGAATTTCAAAATATTGTCAATTAATTCATTATTTTATTCTTTATTATTATTAGCACTAAATATTCTTTTGAATTCGTGAGTTCGTGTAGTTTATTAGTACTTTAATCGTCTCTCAATTTATTTATATATACTTTAGCAAATAATAGCGCAATCTTACTATACCTATATCTCTTGATTTTCCCTAACTGATTCATCAATATCTACGAAGCACACCATAATTTCAAAAAATATACCCAACAGATTAAAAACAAAAGTACAACTATTTCTTATTACATATTGAATCATTTCTACGTAAATAGGTTGATATCATTGCGTACATTTGACATTTAACAAGTTACGACAGGCCGATCATAACAGGGCCACAGATGCATTTAGGCGTAAAAATAAAACAAGATAAGATTATGTTCCTTTAGTTGTTATGCCGACACTCAGTTGTTGCTGTGTCTATTAATCACAATTTGAACATATTGACTGGCTATCATTATGAGTAGGTACATGTGTAGTAGCGAGTTTTCACACGAAGCAACTGCTAAAAGTCATACACAGGTGGATGAATTAATTATAGAAATAGTTTTTGCATTTAGTCTCGAGTACGTGAGTATAGGTTTAGGTAATGACCAGAGATCGGAATTGGGTGTGTGAAAATACCTAAAGTTTGCAGCGGGACATAATATGGAGCTGTTACAACCACTTAAGTTAAACCAGTTTTGAATTTTACTGGTTTAGTTTCGTTTTTTTTACATGTTCCTTACTTTTGAAACACCGAACTATAAACATTTACAAGCTGCTAATACAGTTCCAAATTAATTTTTGTTTTGTACTTTTCCGTTTAAAATTCGGTCTTTTAGTCCCAATTGTTCTTTGTCGGTCAAACACAGAATTTTATATATTTGCAAAATGCTAATGCGGTTTTAACTTCTTTTTTTGATCTGTATCTTAAGTTAAAAAGTTTTACTACAGGTTGATGCAAGGAAAACGAACATTTTCGCGTCTTTACATAGTTTTGAAGTCGGCTTTTTTTTTAATTATTAAACCTGCACTGCATCAAAAAATAAATTAAAAACATTTATTTCAATTGCAAGAAAGTTGTGCGTAAACTACTTCCACATTCAGAGTTCGGAACATGCAATAATATTAGTTTTTTCCTAGAAATGGTAAATAATATTAACATTTGAAGAATTACGAACGGTTTACGCACAACTTTCTTGCAATTGAAATAAATGTTGAAATAAATGTTAAAACCGCATTAGCATTTTGCAGATATATAAAATTCTGTGTTTGACCGACAAAGAACAATTGAGACTAAAAGACCGAATTTCAACCGGAAAAGTACAAAACAAAAATTAATTTAGAACTGTATTAGCAGCTTGTAAATGTTTATAGTTCGGTGTTTCAAAGGTAAGGAACATGTAAAAAAAAACGAAACTAAACCGGTAAATCCAAAACCGGTTTAACTTAAGTGGTTGTAACAGCTCCATATTATATCCCGGTGCAAACTTTAGGTATTTTCACACACCCAATTCCGATCTCTGGTAATGACCAAATGAAAATCACAAAAAAAAACTTATATTTTGAATCGATAATAAATTACGAGTTTTTATTTTACAACTAGCTGACCCGCTCAACTTCGTTGGAGTCTCTCCATAAAAAAATATTTTTTCCCATTTTGCCAACATTTTCGGTCGATACTCAGCTCCTATTGGTCGTAGAGCGATGTTACATAGCCTAAAACCTTCCTCGCTAAATGTGCTATCCAACAAAAAATAAATAGCAAAATCGGTTCAGCCGTTCATGCGTGATGTCGTGACCAAGGCAAATAGGGATTCATTTACATATATATAGATAAACTTTCTTTTGAAGCTCTTACTAAGAACACAATACTTTTAGCGTACTAATTTTGTGTATCAGTGTAGTTCAGAGCTAATTTCAAGTATAAATCTATACAAATAAATAATATTGGAGTATCTATTTGTAATATTAAAATAACCGCTTTTTACTAAATGCGCAAGTATGTTTATTATATACATATACCAAAATAACATTTTATACAATTTTTGTCTGTCTGTCTGTCTCGCTATTCCGGCTAATCTCAGATACGGCTGAACCGATTTTAACGGGGCTTTCACTGGCAAATAGCTGATGATATAAGAAGTAATTTAGTCTACTTTTTTAAACCAACCTTACCCTGCGGCGTTACCCGGGGTTACTGTTGTATCACGTTTACTATAAAATTAGCAACATGGACAGTCTTTTACTATATTCCTGGAGATAGAGCTCTAGCTAGAAAAGTGATTTTGGAGTACTATCCACTTTTCTAGGGAGTCTATACCGTGCTGGTTAGAAGAGACGCTATAGGGTTTATGCAAAGTCTTCCGTCTCTTTGCGGTGATATTTTTTGTGTAGTTTGCCCCTAAGTCGAAGCCTATGATACTCATGGGAACCGACACTTCGTCTTCTCGATCCACAGCATATGCACGAAAAATTAACAATATCAATTAAAAACGATTTCATTTCGTGTTTCCTTGTATTGTTGTTAAGAAAAGTAAATGTACTTAAAACTCTAATGAAATTTAAGTTAAAATAATGCATTTGTATCATCAAGAATTAGACATGTCCTCTATTATATTTTGATTCTCTAAACATTAACACTAAAAGTAAATGTAAAGTATCATAGTAAAAGTTAGAAAAAAGAAAATCTATTTTATTTTACTCAGACAGTATGTGTGACGTCAACGAGTATATGTACCGTAAGTATACCTAGTCACTTAAATGAGTCATATTTAATTCGCAGTAGAACCATAAAGATATAAAAACTATCATCGGAACTGCACCAACCTGTATCTCATGCAAGGCGGGCGCGGCTTACAATAAACCATAGTGATTAATTTGTGTGCGCTCGCGCACTCTAACGAGGAACTATTTGGGGTCAGACAGTACCATTTATTTATAAAGACCCACCGGTGCGATACAAAAATTGAAAGTAAACTATTTATTGTTTTCGCTAGAACTAAATGTCTAGTAATGGTATCGCCCGTGAGAGATATAAATATTTTTTTCTTCTTGTTTTATTACCGGTGAAGATAAATTTTATTAGTCAACTGTTTGTGTTCACTTGACTTTTTTTTGTTTTTTTTTTAGATATGGTTCTGCCAAAATGACTCAACTTTGCCTGATGGAAAGTATAAGCAGAATCCAAGAGTGTTGGTCATACATACATAATCATTGCAAATGCAGACAATGCAACAATTCAGCACGGTAACCGCACAATGGCAGCCTAGTGATGCTTCTGCATCACTGAGCCTCCGGTCTTGCACTCACCAACGAAACACGACAGTATAAATGATATTATTTTACGTTGATCTTCTGTGTGTGGGTAGTACCGCCCCGGTCGAGCCGGCCCATTTGTGCTGAAATCAGCGTGGCTCTACTAATAACATTACATTCTAAAATCTAAATTTAATCATTAACTTAGACTGTAATGTTACTAGGTATTACTATTGTAACATTACATTCTAAGTTAATGATTAAATATCAAGTTATGTACATCATGATAGTGCATCTCACTATCGCGATTTATTTTCGAGGCTTTTGGCAGAATTCATGGAATTTCAAATGTCAACAAGGATATACAGCGTTGTGATCGTTACTTTAAACTTTAATTTGAATTAATGTAAAATGTGTAAATGATATTATATACCTTACAAACATTCAAAATTTTGTATTTTCATTTGATTTTGATGAAGATATTACCTAACTTTATATAGACAATATCTTAATCGATGTCTCTTTTGTACTTTGTCTTCAATAGCCTAAAAATCCTTCAATTTGCTGTGCAGTTGTCGCTTCTTAGAAAGCAAGAATACCAGTAACATTCTTTGGGGGTCATTGCCAGACTCGCATTGCGTGTCACTTCCATTAGTTACCCCACTTAGTCATGATGAGATTGCATTGAGGCGTTCTCAGGTTCGGAGGCGGTACAGTGACGATTATACAATGACTAAAGAGGAATTTAACTTGTAAAACAATTTCTAATCATAATCATGTTTGTCTGAGAGGTGATATATTTATTAACAAAAACTAAATTCTAGGGTAATTGCATTAATGTTATGATATTAATACAAATAATATATAGAACTCATAAAGAACATGGTTGCCTGTAAGAGATTGCCTTTGAGCGATAAGGCAGCCACTTGTCGCTACTAGCTTTTATTAATTTGGTATACCTACAATAAAGCGATATATTATTATTCATTGTGAACAAATAAAGAGAGATTTCTAAAACCAACCCGACATCTTGCCGTCTTGTGACAAGGTTTCTCTAGAATACGCATAAATATTCTTAATAAATGTAAGCACAAAGCGAGAATCGAATAGTTGAATATACTACCATCGCGTCACAAAGGTCGTCACATTAATTCATTACTTACCATAGAGTGTCCGAGATATTCCGCCGCGTTATCCGATATGTATAAGAGCTTGCCATTCTGCGTCATCATCATGAGGAATCCATTTAGTGCCTGTAAATAAAATACTATTTATAACATGAGTTCAAAATATTTTTTTCAATAAATGTCTGTATCCAATTACTCAATAAAATCAAAACAATTGTTAAGTTCTTGAACTTATGATATTTGTTTGAAGTTTCAAAACGAAATAATTTAGTGTAACATTGAATTACAATGTTCAATATTCATAAATATAATTATAATTTTCACGGAAAACAATAATTTGACGGTTACGTTTGGTATAATCAATTTGCAAATAGTTTATTGTTTGAATTTTGATTTGCCTTGAATTTATTTATTTGTATGCGTGTTACATGACATTTACCTGATGCTTTATTTTTATTTCTACTTATTCGTTTCAATAAATGGTAAGGCTCCTGGATTTTTTTTTTTTAAATAAACATTATATGATGACTTATTATGAACTTGATAACGGTTAGTCAAATATTTTAATAACACGTATTAAATACTTTAAACGATAAAACTTTACATGTGACAAGCTCTCAGTCCCAAATAAAAAAAAATGTAAAAAAATTAAGAAAAGATTAAAAACAAATCCTTGCGCATGCACAAATCAAAACCAAATTGTGCACACAAACAAAATAAAACTCCATAATGAACATGTACCAGTTAATATGAAAAATAGCTCCCAACTTATGATTAAAACCCCCAGAATTAAACATAATGAGTGGTTGCAACTGACCACACCCCACTAATACGGCCTTACGCAATGATTCAAATGTATTCCGTGTCTCATTCTTACAGTTGTTGACAACGTACGTGGGAAAGGGATGGGAACATTAGTACTTTGAAAAGAACAGAGAATTTGTAAATGTGAATTGACGCGGTCGTGGGAAAAAGCTTTGAGAGTAAAGTTCAATTAATTAAAGCTTTTATGGTTCGTATTTTTGCCGCTAATTATACAGAGTAGTGTTTACTGATATTAGTAGTTATCAAAACATAGAATTATAAGGTCACGCCTTTTCTAAGCTTCTCTATGGATTGGATTCTGACTTTTGATTTACCTGCACCCTTGTAGTAGGGTCTTACCGTTTTACCAAATGTGTTATCATTGACTCTGATTTTTTATATATATATGACTCTGATTTTTTATAATATTACTAAATATGGTGCTAGTTGTTAAGTCATTATTTTCTGCATTAAAATTATATACTGAACAATCAAAAACTACTGATCAAAATTCAAGTTTCTAATTCACCACATCATCGGACCATTTTATGGGGTCTACCAACACTGTGAGTACCGGTACGCAGTCGCATCTGAAGAACTTTATTGTTCCATTGGTAATCGTTTCGAAGGTCGAGGGAAGCCGTTGGATTCGGCAGAACGGGACCAGGTGTTGTGGAGAAGCTAAGGGAAGGGATATATCTTACGAAATAAAGAAATTTCATTTGCAATAAGCTATTTTTGTGTTAAAACGTCAGGATTATTGAGAAAATGGCAAGTGATAACATAATTCTAAGATATGTCATAAATCATAGGTTATTTAGCTTGATATTCGACTCAAACCATCGGGCCGGTAACTTGAAGTTATAAAAATATTCCATCTTTTGTTTATATGTTGTGTTGGACAAATTGTACCCATTGTCGTTTTTAAATTGAACCGTAACGAACGGGAATTTAATCGTACTATTACAAATTGTAAACAATATTTTTAATTGAGTACTTTTGTTACATATTAAAAACTTACTTGGTTGTATAAATGTTTGTTTGTAATAAATAGGTAATTTATTATAAATAAATACATATTTTTTAAATATAATCTCTATAACTCAAATAAAAAGTTTTGTAACCAGGTACAATTTAGGAAAAACTGTTTTTTTATATTTCTAAATCGTACCACTCTGGTGTTAAAAAAATAGAGTTTTCCGGTCGTTATATCGATTTACCGTTAAATGAGTTTCATTGAAATTTCATTTTCTGATGAGACAAAACGGGAAAATTCGAACATTTAAACTAAATGTTTTTTTTTTTTTCATTTTATATTGAAAAAAGCAAAGTACAGTTTAAAAACCGCGTTTTACGATTTATTATTCGTTACCTAAATCATACCATTTAACGTTAAAATAAAAAATGATATTTATATAAAATATATCACACTATAAATTCCTGCCTATTGTGATAGAAGATGAATCATACAGTTCCTGTGGTCGAGGGTCCAAATCCCCATCTATTACAGTTTTTTTTAAATCCAAGTTTGAACTTAAGGGGCACAATATAGTCGACTCTCCCCTAAGTATTGGATGAAAGTGAAAACTTAAAATATACTGACCTTAGAAAATCCAAAGTTAAGGGTAGTTGAAGGTTGTTGATTGATGTCAAAGCGCTTGAAAACTGAAACAAATGAAAAACTCTATAAAACGTTTGTGAGTCACAAGGTGTGAAAATATTGAAAAAATAGTTAACCAGATATAAATAAATAAAAATATAGATGTTAATTTATAGTCAGTTGTATAATTATCTAATATCGTTCTACATAGATCAAATGTGTACGCACCCTAATAGTTATGAGAATAAAATTCGAACAATTGATGATTTGGAGCGACTCGCAGATACACATCTGTCTTGAGAGTTGATGTAAAGAATTGTATTCTTGCTCAACACTTTCTTACTGTATCACTCCTAAAATTATTGTGAAACATTTACTTATGGATATTAAAAGACGAGTCTAACTGTTAACTAGCTGTCCAAAGTATCACCGTCATGGGTCATCAATATAGAGTGGTTAAATAAATGTTTTAGAACATTTGGATTTTTATGAGTTTGTAAATAGCAATTAATCCAAACGCTATTTACAAATACAGTAATAAATCGCACAGTGATTCTCAAGTCACCATTTTTATATTTAATCTCCTACTCCATCCAGCCGTTGCCTGGAAGAGATTGCGTATCGCGTTAACGTCGCTATTTCTACAACTTTTTATAATTAGTTTTATAAATTGTATCATCTTATTACTAGTTATCAAAATATTTACGCAATTATACTTATTTCTATATACCTAGTACTATTACTATTACTATACCTAGTACTAATATGAGAAACAAATAATATGCTATTCTACTTAAAATACCGTGAATGTGGCAGGTCAATAGGTCAATGAAGGGTATTAGGATTACATAGCCGAGTATCACATTTTGCAAAAATGGTAATAACATATTTATTTTGAATACCGCAGATGGAGTTCTACGAAGCTAGTATAAATGTATAGTTTCTACGATACTGATGAAACTTCGCAATATCTAGAAAGAGAGATTTTTTTTCTATTGTTATAGCAATTATTGAAACTTTTCAAATTAGTAAAAAGATTAATACAACGATATGATAAGTAGTTAGTTAGTAAATGTAACATCTATGTACAGTAGTCTATACATAGATGTTACAAATTAGCAAAATCACATTTAAAAATATTCTAAAATTTATTAGGAAATTGGAACCACGTTGTTCTTTCTTCATCATAACTTGGGTGCAATCTTTGGCCACCATCTAACAAATATATATATATATATATATATATATATATATATATATATATATATATATATATATATATATAGGTATGTCACGCTTATATCGCAGAAGAAAATCTACGAAATCATTTAAACAATGCTAATGAATTCAAGTACAAATTAATCCGTCATGAGAGATAATACAAGACCACTAATCTTTTAAACTGTTGTGACATACCCCGCGGCGTCCCACGCCATATTAAAATCGATGTCATTGCGCACTTACGGGACAAACATACTTCGTAATTAATCGATTGTATCGATGCATACTTTCTCGATCGGCAGCCAGGAAGCATCGATAAACAATAAGCGACCGACCACCCGATTATATCGATAAGTTATCGTGGAATAATTCTCCTCACTAATGGGCCCACTCGATGTAAGGAGATTTACACTTTCTAAATTATCTCAAAAGGGTTTCAGTGGATTAGAATATTGATAAGTTATAACTAAGCCTTGCCTAACATGAAACGAAAATTGCACTGTTCCGTAATTGAAAGTAGATCAAATTATTATAAATGTTAGGAAGTAAGCTTTTTAATTACATTGGTAACTAAATAGTGGTTCTTGTAATAAAATTTACCCAACAAATCCTTAAAGCGTTAGTAGAACAAAATGGTTATTTTCGTTTACATCGACATTTACTTTATTTTCGTTAAGTCTTTTTAACGCAAGATATAATTAATATCTCATGCTAGTACTGCTATGTGATATATTCAAATATCGACGCGGAACTTCCTCTGAATGATCCACCAGATGCCCAATCCTTATTAACACTATTTGTTATTTTTTTTGGTATAGGGGTATATGGTACAATAACAAGCGAGCAGACGTATCCCCTGATGGTAAGCGATTACCGCCGCCCATGGACACCCGTAACAACAGAGGCGTAATAAGTGCGTTGCCGATCTTTGGGGGATGGGGAAAGGGATATGAGAAGGGGTTAGGGTACGGCCTCCGGTATCCTCACTCACTCGGTAAAACACAGCGCAAGCTCTATTTCATACCGGTTTTCTGTGAGGCCGAGGTATCACTCGGGTCGAGCCGGCCCATAAAAAATATCAAAATCCTATAAATTTTTGGGAACCATATTTATAAAAGTACCACATAATTTATATACCTATATTAGCGATTAACGCTTCAACGAAACCATTTTTAAAACAATTATTGTCACAAACTAAATTTCCTTGAGATAAATGTGTGTTATATCTATAATCTAAAGTAAATACACCGATCTAGAAGTAAGATGGATCGCTCTCAGAGTTGCTAATGCATACGATTGCAGCTCAAATGGCCCACTGAATCACTGTACAACCAGATAGTTTGAGTAAACGACTTGTTGAAATAAAGCCAAATATATTGAAGTGGATGAACTTAAGGCGATGGCAGGTAATATAGTCTGGAGGAAGGATGAACGGGGTCTAGAATATTTCATCAACTTACTCTAAATGTTAAGCCTTACTTACCGAACTGTGACATCACAATACACGATATACTCAAATGCCGGTGTATATTTGTAAGTTTACTATCTAATTTTAAGCCTTGAAACTTCGCCTATAGAACAGTTGTTCTCTAAATCTTATTTACTAGAGTAACATTTCAATGATGTTAAGTTAAATATTGATACAGTTTTTATTTCTGTTTAGTCGACAAGCTTATAAAAAGGGTCCTTTTGGGGTTGACTTAATGATTTTAAGAAGAAAGCATGGATCAAAATCACGTTTTTGTGACGATGCTTGATAGTTACTGTATAGTATATTTATTTCACTGCTCCATGCAGCATAAACTTGGTTTTTAAATAGTTCAGGTTATCGCTTATAGATGACACTGTCTCTGTTTTTAAAAAGTCACCTTCTATGAATGATTTATAGCCCTTTCTTGGCCCTAAAATACAAAAAATGTGAAAAAAATCTATTAGCTACAACTGTTTAAACTACTATAAAACTTAACTTGTTAATAAATCGTCAACCAAAATTAATTTTCAAACGTATTATAGAAGGCACTAATTAGTTAAACGCTTTCTAATAAGGCAGTTTATACACACAAGATTAAGTATTACCAATAAATAATGTGTTACCATAAAAACTCGAAACGACTTCACCTAATATCAATATAATAACCACTCGCCTGGGGCATTTGTTCGAGTCAAGAATAAGTGATTCAAATATGAGGGGCATTTGTAGCGGGAAGTCTCACAGTTTTACAAATTGTTTCACTAAGTAAATTTATGTTAACATAGAAAATTATGGCAGAGGCAATTAAGTATTCGGTTCAAATAAATACATGATCAAGAAGGTTAATTTTATTGAACTCGAACTTTAGCAAAACTAATTTTACGGATTTTGTAACCTCGATAAAATAGAACTAATAATAAAAAAAAGTCGTGTTGTGTCGTGGGTCACCAGATAGGAGCGAAGTTCCATATCATAAAATAAAATAATATATGCAACTTACAAATGGCGCTTTTTTTAATCTTCCGTTTTTTTATTCAACGTTACGGACGCTTTTTGTCGAATAGGTTACCTTTTCGCAATGCCCCACAAGTACCTTCCGTTCCAATAAGACTCTTATAATCTTTAAAGTATATAATTACGTCAGAAGTAATGACTTTTTTGTTTTATGTGTTTATGTGTACACATTCATCAGAAATATTTACTACATATATACTACTATATATACTAGCTTTTGCCCGCGGCTCCGTCCGAGTAAGTATATGCCGGATATCGCGGTAAAAAGTAGCCTATGTCTTTTCTTAAGAATCAAAGTATCTCCATACCAAATTTCATTGAAATCTGTGAAGTGGTTTAGCCATGAAAACGTAAGGGCGGACAGACAGACCGGTTATTTTCGGATTCATCTTATTAAGTATGGATTCATTACAGATTTACAGTGCAGAATAAGCTTGTAAAAATAAGTTTTCGAAGGTTGAAGTCATAATAAACGAACCGAATCTCATTTATTAATCACGATAATTTGAACACCATAAAACAGTCCATTAACGAAACTCATAAAATTCATCACAAATATGGTGTAGGTACATAAATAAAATGTTGTAGGCGCGTGCGCACCCATAATCGTTCACTCCAATTAGTAACAACGGAAAATGGTTTTGAAATTCGAAGAACCCTAATCATTTCTTACTTTTTAGTTTTTTTAAAGATATAGTATCTTTAAAAAAACTAAAATTTGTAACAGAGACTTATTAGTCGAATAATGCATGCAGGTTTTTGGTATTTTACATTTAGTCTTGGTCTTCAATTTGATACTAACATATGAAAGGATTCCCGTTAATTTTCTGAATTGTCTCTTAATGAATGTCTTTGTAGTCAATTTCCAGAATTGTCTTGTATATCTTTTATTCTACGTAATCAGTTTAACAAATAGTAAAATTCCATGCCTGCTAAATTAGACTTACCGAATCATGGAATGGTTACTAATACTGCATCGCACAATTAAAGTTCTCTCGCCTATTAGTGTTTCTACCGTCCAATATTTGTCACCATTTTCACCTCGGATGGTTAGAGAATCTTCTCTTTGTGGTGAAGGGATATAACAACCTTTCCTTCACAACGCAATAATATAATTAATAGCTAATTATTGAATATTACACAAATAACGTAATCATCAAAACAAAAAATACACATTAATTGTACTTCTCTAATTTTAAACTTACCTCGAAATGCGTCTCGTGTACAATTAAGTGATTTATAACAATCATTAATTAATATATAAAAGCGGTCAAGTGCGAATCGGACTCGCCCATGAGGTCCGCAGCAGCAAGAAAATTATTTTTTATTTTTTTATTTTTATATATGTGTTGATTAAATAAAAAGTAAATTGCAGTTTACGATTTATAAAGTATTAAAAAAACTACTTACTAGATTTCATTCAAACCAATTTTCGGTGGAAGTTCGTATGGTATTGTACATCATATTTTTTTTTGTTTTAGACACATATTTTACGACTTCGGAAGTGTGTTTGTCGCGCAAACTATTCAGTTTAGAAAAAAATGATATTAAAAACCTCAATATCATTTTTGAAGACCTATCCATAAAAAATCCACGTATGGGTTTGATTAAAAAAAAAGTGTGTGTGAAAATCATAATGCGGTTCACAGAATAGATCTACTTACCAAGTTTAAATATTATAGTTCTTATGGTTTCGGAAAAAAAGTGGCTGTGACATACGGACGGATAGACAGACAGACAGATATGACGAATCTATAAGGGTTCCGTTTTTGCCTTTGGCACGTAACCCTAAAAATCATTTGCCGAAATGTATGTGCGTACATAACTTCAGATCAGCTGAAAAATTAAAAGATAACGAGAAAAGTCATTTTTTTTGTCCGCAGTGGGATGCTGAGATATTTATGTAAATATGGCGGTAGGAAGTTCGACGGGTCGGCTGGTTTTATATAAATAAATGAAATACTAGAAAATCGATCTAAACTTTCTATTTTTTGAACGATCTCAGTACAAAAGTCAGTATTGAATAAACGAGACAATTCTAACGCCGAATCCCTTGAGAATAAAGCCGAGTTTATTTCTCGGCCTCAAGGCAGGTGGCTAACTAAATTGAGATGTTCGTTAGCCCCTAATGGTATGTATCTCGTCAATCTGGCCAGTTATTTCTGTCGCCCACAGTATACACTGTAAGGATACTGCTGGCTTTTTAATAATGAAGCCTTTATATCTCATTGTTGGAGATAGATTGCTTTTAACGGGTTTTAAAATTGTGCGATGTTTTTTAATTCTTCACTTTGATTTATACAGACTTTAGTGAAAGATTTAGTAATATTAAAATATATAAATTGGCTTAATACTTTTACAGTGCGTTTGTGTTCTTCAATAAATATGCAATAGTACTATTTGAACTAAGCGTAACAATAATTTACAAATTAACTAATGTTTTAAGTATATAATCTTAAAACGTTTGATCATAATATATGGACAAATATTACGGCTATCGACACTACTGACATCTCCCGATTACCTTGTTATTCCACTACTTAACAACATACTACGATAAAATACTCAACTGTCAGTGAGCTTTACTACTTAAAAAACATTAGTCTCCATTAAAAATGGTTAGCGGAACTGCAGTCACACCCCACTTATGCAAATCTCCGAGTCAATTACTATGGAGGAAATTGTTGCGAGCCTCACGAGGCACCGGTCGTGCGACGCCTTTTCGGGTTGCTCTCAAATAAGTCTATTGTCTGTCACACTGTATGTGATTGCACTAGGTGCAAGTGTGTGAACTATACTGTTCATTAGTTGTACTATTTCAAAATATACTCTCTAAAGCTCGACCAAGTTGCTCAAGGATGTGGTTTTGATATACCATGTATATGTAGCAGCGTTACATTATCTATAGACTGATAATAGTAATGGTTACTCGAAATCTTATTGTACAAGGATTAAAATTGTGTAAACTATTATATTTTGTATTCTTTGTACTATTTTATGGCATACTTCGTTGTTCGGAACAAAAGTAATAAGAAAATTGTACATAAATTATTTTATATTAAAAATGCAGAATTATTAATGGCTGGTTATTATTTATTTTAAGATAAAATATAACAAAGTAAAATCCATAAATAATTTTCAAATGATATAAGTGATTATTTCACACACATTTATTGTATTTACAGGGGTGTATGCTATTTGGTTTCTGTATAGAAAAGCCATGACTGTCGTTTTTTATTACGATGGCTTTTTGATTTTAGATTTCTTTCTAAATTTTTTAAGTGTTGTTTAAGGGAATACACAAGAAAAGTTGTAAAAAAATATAGTTATTAGGTGAAATAAATATCATAGTAAATTAAGAGTAAAAGTGTGGGAATTTAATAAACATATAAACATATAATAGCACTGTGTGTACCATTTGCATAAATAAATTACAGAATGAATTCTTTTGTCATCCGTGCATGTAGAAAATTAAATAGTATGTGCGAACAGTTATTATCGATAAATTTAATGATGATGTGTCAGGAGTGAGAAGGTGTTTAAGCCTTAAATTCTTTATTTCAATGACGAGACGTCCAAGTAATTAATGAATAAAATGTATGTAAACATTTTTTTTTGCTATGTTGTGTATCTGTGTCTGTATCTGTTCCTGTAATGTATTTAATAAATACGAAGATACTACCTTGTATTATTGTCTTGTACACTTTAACTCCATGCTGTTCTTGGTCGCTCGGGGATCAAAATTGAGCACGCGGTTAAAAAGCAACTTTGCATTTTTGTATAACAAAATAACTATTATTCCATTTTTTTTTCATGAAAAGTAGAGTTTACTTGATTATGCTCCAATCTATTTTCGGTATATAAACGCTATGCTTAAGTTTATTCGATTTCAACATTTCAATTCACTAATTACTTCGATGAGGTAATGACCCATGGGGATTTTCACACGTTGAAAAAAGTCTTATTTTATATTTTCGTTGAACTTTCTGTAGTAAAAACCTATCAAGGGATTTTGAAACTTGTTTCTTTTTTGAAATACTGGTGCTAGTTTTATACATAAATATATATATACAACACATAGTATATACATTAATAAAGCAGCGTAGAGACTAAAATTGATGCAATATTCTATAACGGTGAAGATGACACAGGTCAATTTATTACATAATGTACACGAGGTTACATAATTTTTTATATTTTAACTCTGACCTACAACTCTCTGTATTTTTTTTTAATAGAAATAATCATATACTAATATAGATTACACACTCCCTAATTAGACAACCTTTCCTTTAAAAATAACCACTTTTAAACTAGACGCTGTCAATGTTACGAAATAAAATACATCGCAAGGTGTCTTCAGACTGTCGAGGTGCAATTAGCACTTCACATGCGTCGAGTAAATTGGCTTGTCATGTGTGATGCGGCTTTTGCATTAGGAGCGCGATTGACGTGATGCTTGACGAGATGATGGGCTGTGTGAATTATCAGAGAAGGAGAGCAAGGATTGCAAGTTTCTTGTCATTTGTTGTGCAACAATTCTCATGTAACTTAGGAGTTGTACTTGTCTGAAACACCTTTACATAAAATATGGTTCCTCATTTTCCAGGATTGATTAAAAATTAGAAGTATAAAATTGATGCCTTTCTGTTATTTTTATGAAGACCTTTTAAGAAGTAAACACAGTTCTTTTCGGAATTTAAGCTTATTACATAATTTAAATGTGAAGGCTTGAGACCTAACAAAACCTATCCAGATATCATGAAAACATTTTTTTTTCTTGTTTCTACTCTCAAAAAGTGTGTATTATGTAAATATTAAAGATTCAACTCAAAAAGTAAAATACCAGTAAGATACCAGTACCAAACCTGTGAAAAAATAACAATTGAAACATACACTCTTTGTTAAAAAAAGTTGTGATCCGTACTATGATAAAAAATATTTAAATAAAAAATACACACATGATTTTTTTATAAGTAATTCTCGTCGCTCTATTACTGTGTCAAGGAACATTAATTACTTCAAAGCGCGTTGAAAACATAATCAATCTTCAATAGCATGTGTATTTAATATTTCATATTCCAAGACGAAGTTTGATGCCCTTGGTATTTCATTGTTTTAATAAATGAAATAATTGTGTGGTTCTTTTTATTATAAGTGATGCTTCTACAGGTTGCTACGACTTTATATGGAAATAGTGTATTTTTACCAACTTCAAAAGAGGAGGAGGTTCCCAATCCAACTGTATTTCTTTATATTTGTTGTGGCCCGCCAGGCATGATCACCTCGCCTGGTCGAAGGATCCTCCCTTTGTGTTGGTGGGACATGACACACCCGTTCCCCCACATTTGTTACCTCTGAACTGTCGACTGGGTGAACCGATTTTGACGATTTGTTTTAATTGGAAGCTGTTGCTTCTCGTGTTTTCCCATTTCAATTTGGTCTAGTTCTTGTAATCATTATTTTTTTGTTAAAATTTTATCAAAAATAAAACTGACTTCAAATTTCGACTCGATTTCTCTTAGATGCCATCATCAGATCTTAGTTTCCTTACCATGGTACTACTGTTAAGATGTCTTATTTCTAATAAAAAAGTAATCATCAAAATCGGTTCATAAACGAGGCAGTTATCCGCGAACACACAAAAAAACGGTCGAATTGAAAACCTCCTCTTTTTTTGAAGTCGGTTAAAAAATTTAAGAGTTATTTTAATGTGTATGTGTTCTGAAATATTAGTAATATTTTTACATGTTTGCAGAGTATATGTAAGCAATACTAGTTTGCAAAATAAGATAGGTGTTTGTCAGAGTATTCTCGTCACAAAGATTACTATTATATGCGGTGCATCAAATAGTACGAAATGAAAACATATATACGTATTTTTATCGATATTTCATTCGAATCGATAGGCCGTATAAATACAGGTCATTCGATTTATAAATCAAGCTCAAAATCGATTTCAACAAGTGGCTATTAATTAAGTTGTAGTTAGATTAGAAATTAGATACAGAAACAGTTGGGCGGCGACGGCGATTATATATGGGATCTATTATTAAAATTATCTGAGTCCGATGCAATACTCGAAACTAGAAGTGTGAAGTGAAACTCGAAACTACACGAATGATTTTACAACCTGTAATTATTTATATAAATCGCTTTGAATGTATTCGGGAAAATTCTGTTTAAAGAACTTACGTAACATAAACACCTGTTGGTATTTAGTCGAACTTGATTTAGAAGGTCATAATAAATACAGTTGTTGTGTGTATATCTTTAAAACTAAAGAGGTAAATAAGTATATGATTATAGTCATAGCAAGAACGTTTCTCGCAAGGCAGGTATTCGTTACGACACAAGACGCATACCTTGTATATTTGCGGCACTTCCTTCTTTGTTTATTTTTTGTTGTTTTGTATGTTATTATTACGTATACTAATATCCCAAAAAGCGACTTAATGAGATCCCTGCGACACTTGAATCCTAGTCTAGGTTCTAGGGATTAAACCCTGTGTCTATATTTTAAGAGACAATATAGTAAATTAATTAATTATTGATATTAAAAGAGCAGGGGCACCCCGTTAGGGCAACTATTATTTATTGACACTTGCAATTCTTAAGTCACAAGTGTGTTGGCAATCTTTGTGTTTACTTTCTTTAGTAGGTACATCTTTTGTTTTTTAAATACATACAAATGAGCTTGTCAAAATGAATCTACTCTGTCTGATGGAAAACATGACATCATGTCCAAGAGTAGTGGTCACTATACTAATTGCGAATCTAGACAATGCAACGCTATGACGGCCTATTAAGATACTTCTGCAGTATTGGGCTTCTTGCATTCGCCAACGAAACACGATATCGTAAATGCTCTCATTAAACGACTTCAAAAAAAGGAGGAGTTTTCTCAATTTGACCGTATTTATATAATTTTATAATATATATATAATATATATATATATTTTTTAAGTGTGTTCGCGGATAACTTCGTCGCTTATGAACCGATTTTGATGATTATTTTTTAATGCAAAGAAGATATCCCAAGGCCATGATAAGGACATTAATATCTGATGATGGCATCCAAGAGGAATTGAGTCGAACCTTGATGTCGGTTTTATTTTTATTAAAATTTACATGTTTTAGGTTAGTCTTCTGTGAGAGGACAGAACAATCCCGGTCGACCCGGCCTGTTAGTGTTGTAGCTTTAATAATACAGACGGGTTGGTATAGGGTTAATTTAAAGTTTTTTTTTGTCTTTGCGGTGACGTTGTCCTGCTTAGTTTGCTTCCTTAGTCACCTGCAACACCCATGTGATGAATAGAAGTGATCACAGTTCATATTATTAATCCGCCTCCACACGGACAATTTAACTTTTTTTTATGATTGTTTATTCTCTACTATTATTCTCATATTCATTCTTCTATTCCTGTTATAGTTCTACTTTTTTCGTAAAAATTGTAATCTACTTTTTAAAAGTAAATAAATAAATATCTGATCACTAATTCCATCAATTAGCGCGTTTCAACAAACATACAAACAAAAGAATCCTATCAATATCTGTATATCTATATCATGACTATATCTTATTTTCCTTTCTTACTCATTCTACTCTGTATGTTTTTTAATGTGTGCCTTCGGGTATTTTAGTTGCACTGTAATATTTGTAGTTACACCGTAACATTACAAGTGTTGCTCTGCCGATATCTATAAGTAAACTTATTTTGAAGCTATTCTTTTATAGTTTGTACATCAAATACACTTCAATGAACTGAATGAAAAAGGCGTAAAGCAAATAGTAGTTTATTATTTAACAAACACTCAAACCGAGTTCGTTGATGTCTTTTGTATTAAGACAACGCTGATTGACGTTCGAATTTTGATTAAGTCCCTGACATCTAACCATAGTATCGTTACACTAAACCCACAATTACTTTCAAATCATTCACACGCACATATGATTTTCTACATATTTTTTAAATAAATCACCAACATCTTCGCATTGATTGGCTGTCATCATTGACAAATAAAAATTGCGAAGTAACGCGAATGAAATATGATATTTCCTTTCATTAATCTGTCTATCAATAATTTGAAACTGCTGATGATTAAGTCATCAATTTTAATTATTGTTTATTGGTTATCGTATTGACAAGGATGCTGTGTCGTATACTACACTGGGTTTGAACAAGCAAGGAGTAATTCAATGATACCTATAATAGAAATGAAATGTCGTAATATTGCTTTTGGTTCAATGTCAATGCTTTTTGGATTAATACGTTTAGAGCATTATGTTTTTTCTTAGTTTTGTTTTTACTGTTTACCCGAGTGGGCCAAAATTGGGGTTATGTTTTCTGACTGATTTCACTCGTACATGTCTTTGCCATGCCTTGTAGTCTAAACGACTCAATGGATTCAGCGTTTGAGGTATCGTTAAACCAGTCTTAGTTCTGAGAGCGACATTTATCAGTTTGTGAATTTTAATGATTCATTTTATAAAAATCTCTTTTATATTTGTTTAAGTTACAAATATACTACTTTCTAAATATACTACTGTAGGGTTGAGAATTCAAATAGTGAATGAATGACACATGTGAAGCTATTTAATTATATATTATTTTTTACGTTTGAATTTTACGGATACAGAATTGCACCAAAAATATTTATTTATTTACACTTTAAACACAATTATCATTACAGGCGTAGCCCAATGCGACAGTGTTATACAATCCATCAATCTATTTTACAATCTGCTTACTATAACAAATTATTTTAATGCTATCATTGTGAAATAATAATTAATAATTTTTAATGAAATATATAATACACTATAATGAATATCATATATACTTTTAGTGACACAGAAAATTACAACATATATTTCTTCAAACCGGCTTAACAGCATGCATATGGACTAAACTATTTAACCTGTCAAGAAATATAATAAATTTTACAAATATGACCTCAAACAAATCACTGCAAACCGCAACCAAGTACCGGCCACTTCTGAGCCAAATGACACACGGCTAGAGCCTTTACCTGAGTTATGGGCTTGTAATTGAAGGCAAATACTCATTTATTTAAACAATCAGTCAAGTCATCAATCAATATTGCAATAGTTTGGTCAGTTATAATCAATACCTAACTTGAGGTTACAGGCCAACCAAGCAAATCGAATGGTCAATCAACAAGGTTACATGACGCTGGGGTGACGATGAAGAAGAAAATTTTAATGGGCTAACTTATGCAGTTTTTTTCCTTACTTATATTTTATAGAAGGAATATATCTTGTGTCGCTGGAGACTTTACAAACATACATGAAAGAGTCACAAAGAGCACTAAGACTCAGAATAACAATTAGTGGTTCATACAAAGTATTTTCCCTCGTGGAATTTGAACCCCCAACATCTTAGCGTAGTAGTGGCGTGGCAACCGCTTAAACCACTAAGCTATAAATGCTCTCTAGTTTATCCCATTGATTTAGTAAACTTTAAATGTTGTTCAACCGATATCGTGAGTTTAAAAAAGTAATAGGAACATTTATATACCTACTAGCTGATCCACGCAACTTCGTTTACGTCTCTTATTGCCCGTAGCGTGATAATTTTCCCCCGTTTTTGAAACATTTTTCATTGGTGCTCCGCTTCTATTGGTTTTATCGTGATGATATATAGCCTATAGCCTTCCTCGATAATTGGGCTATCTAACACTGAAAGAATTCCACCAGCGGTTCCAGAGATTAGCGTGTTCAAACAAACAAACAAACAAACAAACTAACAAACAAACTCTTCAGCTTTATATATTAGTATAGATTTCATCCTACTAATATTATAAACGCGAAAGTTTGTAAGTATGAACGGATGTTTGTTACTCTTTCACGCAATAACTGTTGAACGGATTTGAATAAAACTTTACAGTAATATAGCTTATACGTCAGAATAACACATATGCTACTATTTGCCACGATAACCGACATATACGCGGGCGGGGCCGCGGACAACAACTAGTACTTTATAATATGAGTCATACACC
Organism: Spilosoma lubricipeda; assembly: GCA_905220595.1. NCBI lineage: Eukaryota > Metazoa > Arthropoda > Insecta > Lepidoptera > Erebidae > Spilosoma > Spilosoma lubricipeda. Next base: position 9,874,758 of record HG992295.1, read on the forward strand.
ATTAATTTTAATATCCCACTTAGATGACTCACGTAACACAGCTCGATGACATTAAAAAAAACAATATGTTCACAGATCCTGATCACATTGCAAAAATTAGTCCAAAACATATGTACACAATTCCGTATCAAATCCTGTCGATGCGAAGGTGCAATGATGAAATCATCACTACCGGTTTTATTGACCTTTTGATCCGTAACAAAATAGTACATATTTTTTATATAAAGACAATTGAAAGTGAGAACGGGTACTTGGTTTTAAGGTCGTGTTTGAATAGATGCGATTGATGTACGAGACGTTTTGTTTCGGTGTCGGATTATTGCGCATGTTTATGTATAGGGGGTTTTCATACGTTGTTTTTGTTAAGGCCAGGTTGTGTTAAATCTTCTGAGAATGATTTGTTTTTTATCCACAAGTTTCTCTTTTTAATATAATGTAATAGAGTAAGAAATACTATGTTAAATAAAAGCACCACTATTTGCATAAAAAAGGAGACATAATTTACATATTCACATCACACATCAGAAATCTTTTATAGTCCACTGCTGGACATAGACATTCCTCTGCTTTGTATTACAATCGGAATAATATCGAAAACAGAATTAAAACTTTTTTCTATGCCCATAAATTATCCTGTGTGTTAATTAAATATATGGTAGTAGTAAGTACTTATGCTAAATAGATATGATATGACTAGCTTTTGCACGCGGCTTCGCTCACGTAGACTTTTATCCCCTGATTTACGCCCTTAGAGGTGGAATTTCAAAAATTCCTTTCTTAGTGCTCACTTGCGTGGTATAAAGAACCTACATGGAAAATTTTAGGATTCTAGGTTCAGCGGTTTGGGCTGTGCGTTGATCTCTGGGTATGTCAGTCGGTCACCTTCCTTCCTTATATATATAGATAGATAAGAAATAGAGAAAATGGTAATAATAGGTTTAAAACTTATAAAATGGACATTAAACATTTTTCTAATGAAGATGACATGCGTTAGTAAAAATGAAGTCAAATTACGACATTGTATTACCAAAGTTATTAAAAAATATTCATTATTCGCACTTAAGATATTTCTGGGTTAATTATCTTACATAAGCACTTAGAGATTGCTACCTTTTCAGATTACAGACAGCTGAACTTATATGAATTACATCAAAACAATAATATTACGATGTTTGATTGATAAACTTATAGCCGACAACAAAGAGGTATAATGATATACCCGCGTTCTCCACGTCAAACGTCTTTCATCGATTCGAATCGCCCATTGTATCGAATTGTAAACGCATGTCGTAATCGATTGTATCAATCGATACGAATAAAATATAATTATTATTATTTCCGACCTTACCCAAGGCATTAATAGTTGCACAGAATAGTTTACTGACAATTAATTTAATTATGAATGTTGTAAATTTTATGAATTGCTCTGACTACCGCCTCGGGAGGTCATGCTTTTAAAAAAACGGTACCTTAAATTGTCTATATTTTATATTCACGAAATTCGCATTTCATCTACATTAATAACTGATACTGAATGTTTGTTTTTTGAAAAATAATTAGCGCATGAAGCATGAGATCGATTAAAGAAGAATTATCTGTTAGAGAGCTATTTTATTGAAGAACTAGCTGTTGCCCGCGGCTTTGCTCTCGAGGAACTTGATTATATGTATTTAACTAGCTGAACCTTGCGGTGTTACCCGACAATTTTTTTTTTTAACTACAATTTTGGTATATGTATCGTGTATACATACATACATATTCATTTAGTAAAAAGGGGTTATTTTAATATTACAAACAGATACTCCAATTTTATTTATTTGTATAGATAATGTTTGCTATAGAACATAAACTTTGGTTTTAATGTGTCATACAAATGCTTTAGACCTTGAATTTTAATTTTTTTTTCATATGCGGTACCACTTCTCAATAAAGACTTCTACAAACCTAAATTATTATAAAAGCAAGTAAATAAAATAAATATTAATTATTATATAGTCTAGAACTCTTCAATTGTAAAGAAAGGTTTTGATTATTGCATAGTTAAACATCTGCGCAGAAGAATAAATAAATAAATATTTCGGACATCTAACAAATAAAGCCCCAAACTAAGTAGAACTTGTATTATGTTACTAGACAACTGATATTAATATAAGTATACGCACTCGTAAGTACATACATAGCATCCATAGAAAACAAATATTTGCTGATCATACAAACTTTGATCCAACCCGGGAATCGAAATCGAGACCTTGCACACAGCCTCATACTGCGCCACCGAAGCAGAAGAAACTTGAAGACTGATTATGCTTTTTTATTGGGTAAATTATTCACTGAGAAAGGTACATACCATCACGCCAAGATCACACAAGGAAAGCAGTGTGGAAGTACTAGCACTTTATTAACTCATGCTATATACTATCTCAGTATAAAATAATATATTGTTATTATAAATTCAAGGTTTGCAATATAAAGTTAAAACAGGCACAACCATTTATTAATATAGTATTCAATCGTATGAATGTAATAATATGAACTAATGTTGCCATAAATCTCTTCGGGCAGGTATACTGTTATGAATAGGGGTCAGATTGCCCCTGACCGTGACACACTACTTCTAAGCCTGGGTTTGTCTGCTTATAACCCGTTGGTATTAAAGTTTTTTTTCTTATATTAAGTGCATTTAAAAATACCGAAACGAAAACCAATTTTTTTTGTCTATCTGTCGGTCTGTTATGGCTGGACCGATTTTCACCGGTCTTTCACTAGTAGATAGCTGTTGATATAAAGAGAAACTTAGGCTTTATTTTTAGTTTACTTTCACATCACAGCGTAACCCGCGCTTGTTGTTGCAAAGGTTCAATAAGGAAAGGTTCAGCTAGTAGTTTAAAAAATATATCCTACACATTTTTTAAAATAATGACTAAAACTATTTCAGATTTTTTCATTGTTGATCTTAGGACTGATGCGTGATGTGGATTCAAATTCGTGATGCAGGATAAGTATTTTAAACATATTTATTTTTGCTGCTAGAAGTTATTCAAATCGACTAATCTTTAAAATGAGCCATTTTTTGAGGAGATTTTAAATATATATCTGAGGATTTAAAGTCACTCTACTCTGCCTGATGGAAAGCATAAGCAGAATCCAAGAGTACCTAGAGATCGCCATACTTATTGCGAATGCAGACTTGCAACACCGCAACATGGTAACCAACACCATGGCGGCCTATTGAAATGCATCATGGGCCTCTGGTATTTCACACACCAACGAAACACGACATCACGAATGCTGTCAGTTTAGTTTGATCTTTCGAGAGAGGGTAGTACCGTCCCGGCCGATCGTGGTTCTTCTACTAATTAATATCAGTACTACTAGTTAATACAAGTCTAATGTCTAATTTGGTCGATAAGTTATCGATAAAGATTACGATTATAGTACAGAATGCAGGTGCTTGTTTTTCTGTTTAACTGTTTCTTTACGACTTCAATTGCTTGACTCGAGTCAGTTGTAAAGGCTTCTTTACATCGGCACATTATGTGACTCTAGTCGCTTTTAACTAAACGTATAGAGGACTATATTGAAAAGTGTTTTTTTACTCCTTTCTAGGCATGAAATATCGCTATGAAAATTCTATACTCTGTACACTCAGGGTGTGCTAAAAGAATACTTAATTTAAGTTAAGCTCGCCTTGATACATGATACTTCTTTGTACCTTATATGTGTGTTATATGTAAAAATAACAAATACAAATATATATTTCTTATGATGAACCATAAGGGTGTCATTTTCTTACGGAGCTTTAAAAAGAACATATTTTAAATGGAATACTTTAAACTAATATTAGTACATATTAGTCGTATATAAATCACTATCTGTTACAGACCCCCGGTTCCCACCTGACCGCGTCTAGTCGAACTACCGGTTACTATGTTCTTTAAGCCTGTTTTAAAATTCAAATTATATGTTAATGTGACATAGCACGGCCGACACTAATTGGATTAATGTACTGTATACACATACTGGGTGTTAACTTGTTGATAACTGATAATGTATGCTGCTAATAATATTCACTGTGATTGGTTAGTTTGGTATCATCTTTCATATTACTTCCAGGTTGCATATTATCTTTTTTGATTAATCTTGATAGATACATTTGTCGAAATAGATTTAGGTATTCTTATATTACTCTCAAAATGTTATGTTGTAATTCTTATAATTAAAATAAATTATCATTTATCTAAATTGATATGAGCCGAGAAATTTATTAACTTAAAAATATGTTCGTGATAATTTTTAAAAATATGTTTAATGCGATTAATTGTACCTATATAGTAATTTAAAAAAATGTCATTCGTGTTATACACTTATATAAAAAACAAAGTGACTGAGAAATACGATAATTATATAGGAGAAAAGAGTACTATTTAAAGAATTACACAAATGTTAACTCTATATACCAACATCTACATACCTGTATATGTACAATAAATCACCAGTTCAAAACTACACATTATCACTCCTCAGACTGGCTAGACCCACCACAATTTACAGACAACAAGCAGTAATTATTTCTAATTATAGTACAATTGTAAACGAACAAACAATTGCGATACGTCGATAATAGGCCGCTAAGTGTCGGCTGCACCAGTGCGCATGCGTATAATCATTCACTGATGCGCAAACGGCGATCCTGCGACCTTAGTGCAAATATTCCTAGGTTATTTACAATATACCATGTTTTGCAATAATTCACGGTAAGAACAAAGATGATTTTTGGTCCGTGTATCTGAAGTCGGTGGTCTACTACTTGTATATACTTTTAAATATGTATTTTAAAAATGTAAACAATAATGTACATTTATGCATAGAATTATGATGACAATAATAAATGTTCCCTTTGAAATGGAAATAGTCGAATCTTAAATTTATCATAAAGTCTTTGGATGTATTTTCAGCTAATGACTCAACATGTTGATCAGATCAACACTTATATCACAGAAGAGTTTTTTTGTTCTGTGACTTATATTATCAGCTGAAATGTCGCGCCGTGCCGCGCCACGCACTTGCTAGAGTGTCACCGCGGCCGTGAGATGGCGTTGGACACTTTATAGCCTATAGTTCAAAAACTAACAAGTAATAAGAAAGATCTACCTCCTGGTTTCATCATTAGATATTGGGACTAATCCCACCCACACGCCCACCGCTGTAACTCCTGTACACCAGGATCAACAGCAGTGACCCACGAACACACCGAGTTATGACACTCGGGAAGTCCCAGGAAAAAATATTAACTGTCTTGGAACCCGCAACGAAATTAATCAGAAGAAAAACAGGAGGAGTTGGAAATATGATAAGTCCACTTCCCTCCTTAGCAAAGCGGGAGACAAAATGAAGTCAAAATAGGCAGACACCTTTTTTTAAACCGGGAAGCACCACGGATAAAGTATTAGGGGTCCTAAGTGAGCTATATTTGATTACTATAGTATGTATGGCAGAATCGCCTAAACGCACGGAAATTCACCGCAGTTGACACAAGATCCCCATAGTATACCGCCCCAGATGTCATTTGTAAGCTATTTAGCATTGTGTTACGTTCATTGTACCAAAGACTACACTCCCAGAGAACATGATGAGCCGATTGTTCGCAGCTAGTATCGGGTGTTGAGCATTGACACAATGGTGAATCGACTAATTTAAATGAGTGTAGTTTGCTCTTAAAGTTACCGTGGCCCGTAAGAAATTGAGCGACACAGTGATCTACCTCGAGCCATGTCCTCGACATCCGTTCGCGAACAGATGGAAAGAACTGGTAGAGGTGGCGCCCCTTAGATGATTCGTCCCATCGTTGTTGCCATTCATCCATTAGGTCGTCATAGACATTGGATTGCTGTTGAAACAATCTTATGATTTTATCGCGGTCTCGTACGCCCAAAAAATCGCATTCCATGTTTTGTTTTGTAGAATAGTACATGGCTGCACGTCTTTGCACCTCGAGATCGACCGGAAGAACACCCGCCAATACCGGTAAAGCCTCAGTACTAACCGTCCTATATGCTTTGCATAAGAAGATTAATGCAAGTCGTTGGCCTTGTAGCAGTTTGCGACGGACAGCACCTACAGTCGCTCTATCGGCCCATACGGGAGCACCATAGCAAACAGCACCCAAATAAGTAGCTCCATATATAATTTTTAATGTATTAAATGAAAGACCCCATGTGGCAGTTGATATTCTCGTCAGAGCAAAGAAACTTTTTTTAGACTTTTCATTAACTGTTCTAATATGTTCGATAAATGAAAAATTTCTTTCTAAAACTAATCCCAAATAGCAAACCGAGGTTTTATTTTTAACAGTAACATTTTGAAATTTAATACACGGCGGTGATTTGAGGTTACCTTTCAGAAGTAGCTGGAAGGTTTTGTTTGGTGCAAAAGTCAAGCGATTACGTACACCCCATAGAGATACTAAGTTCAAACATCTATTAGCCAGACTCTCAAGCCCCGCTCTAGTATCAGATTCCACCAGTAACAAACCGTCGTCCGCATACGCGTTTAGAGTACATCCGGGTGGTATAGGTATTGTAAGAAAATCGTCGAAGCCTACATTCCACAAGTATGGACCTAGCACCGAGCCCTGAGGACACCCCATCGTAAGCGCCTTTGACACAGAATGATGCCCAAGTCTTAATTTTGTTGTGCCTTGTGTGAAGTATGAGGAGATTAGGGAATAAATATTTTTAAAGCATCCTCTTGATTTTAATTTTAGCAATAACATGGGCCACCACGCGTTGTCGAAGGCGCCAGATATATCTAAGAAGATACCTAAGATGTATTGAAACCTTGACTCGGTGACAGTTTTCCTTACAGATATGACCGCATCTGTTGTTGATTTTCCCAACGTAAATCCGAATTGTCTATCATGAAATTTAACTCCACCCGGTAGAAGTCGAGGCACTACAAGACGTTCTAAAAGCTTTCCTAGCGATGGCAACAGTGTTATAGGTCGATAGGACCCAGGACCGTCCGGCGGCTTATCGCCGTGTTTTGGTATTATACGAATATTACCGCACCGCCAAACACTAGGAAATACTCCTTCCGCAATGCAACGTTTAAAAACTGTTAAAATCGTATCACCCGAGAGTTTACAAGCTTCTTTTATCATTTTATTTGATATTTTATCGTCGCCCGAAGCCTTGTTTAGTGGTAATGACCTAACAATACCAAGAAATTCGTCTGAAGATGGTAAGTCAGACGTTGGAGACAATGGTGGTTCGATGGCCCACTGCCTAATTTGTCGGTGATAATCAGTGTCATCCTCCGGCCGATCGTCGGGCACAAGTGATTCTAAAAGATATTTTGCTGTTTCTTCTACTCCTGTAGTATAACTGTTATGGATTTTGATGTTCTGTACGTATGCAAGGTCGATAGATCTATTTGCCTTAAATTCATGATACAAAGGTGACCACGGACCCTCTCTATCGAGTTTATCTACAAGTTTGCGTATTAAATTTCCCTTTGATTTCTCCACTGCTGCCCTGTAGTGAGACCTAGCAACTCTAAGAGCAATGAGAGCATTATTGTAAATATCTCCTGTTACGTTACGCTTTTTAATGACATTTAGTTTTTTACGAGCTTTCCGATGGATTCTACGTAATTCGACCAATTTATAGTTCCACCAATCACATCTACGAGTGCTAGTGATAGATCCGCGGCCTATACAAACATCAGCACAATATGTGAAAGTGTCTGACAATATTTCTGCGCTTTCCTCAGCTGATAGACAACTGCGAGTGAAGTCTTTGGCATGTACTGCAAAGAGTGAACCAAATAAAGCCCAATTTGCCCCTTTAGTTTTATATCTAAAATTGTACGGAGTTATTAGTGGATGTTGTGCAACAATTGGTATGAATTCGTACACGATTAAGCGGTGATCACTACAGGATGCGTCCGGTAGGACACGCCATCCAGATATCGAGACGTCGCCGCGCGTAAGCGTCACGTCAATAGAAGACTCACCCATGGGGCTGCAAAAAGTTGGTGGTGCATCAGGGGTATTGTGAATGGTAAGATTCATTTCCGCAATAAAATCTTCAACCGCACAGCGCCGGGCCATGTCAGTTGAACGCAGCTTGCCATACCATAAAGTAGAAGATGCATTGACATCAGCGCCAATGATAATTTTGTGTCCCACGAGGGACCGCAAAACGAAACGTAAATGATGTAGATGAGGATCAATGGGATGTGAAAACTGAAAATAACAGCTCACTACATAAACCTTACAGGTGGAGGATGAAATCTCAGCAACGGCGCAGTGTGACGTCATAAGGTTACGCAAAGATGTTACCGTAAAAGTAGAACTTGCAACATATATCCCAGCCCGTGACCGGCCATCTAGTTGTACTACATTGTTCCGCAAGCGAGCGCTTTGATATTGTTCTTGTATAAGGACAATATCTAACTTTTGTTCCAAAACTAAATTGTCTAATTCTGACGTAGCTATTTTGTCATTATGAAGGTTTAACTGGCCTATTGAGATATTATCCATTTTTAATTAAGTACTACAATTACTAAACTACTGCTGTTAAACTATTCAGTAATTAGTGTTTAGGATTAGCTGCTCTAATTTAAGTTTATATGTGGAGCAGTCCTGTGATCCACATCGATGGTCACATGGTTTTTTGTACCGGCTGCATTGTGCGCATTTCGGTTTAAAATCTGGTGTGTCCTTAATCGAACAAGCTCTTGTATCGTGGCTGCCGGCGCAATTGGCACAGGTAGGAGTTTTAATAGTGCAAAACTTTTGAACATGACCGAATTGTTGACAGTTTAAGCAACGAACTACTTCTAAGTCGTCTATAAACCTACAAGTGGCCCGGTCTATGTATAATTTATCTTTTGTGCTAGCTAAGTGTTTCCTAACTTCTGTCTCTAATTCTAAGCCTATCCATTGGCGTCCGTGTTCTAGTTTACGATGCCTGACAATTTTGGTTGATTTTAAAAAGTCGCTTTCAGTTAATTTTAATTCGTCCTTGATATTCTGACGATATAAAGCTGTTAGGAAAGTACGATCCTCCATAGAACTGGGTACGTCTTTTACAATTATACGGGGCCTTCGGCCCTTTCATCATTAGATAAACATTACTTATCTGAGTCTCATGGATCCGTAAAGGGTTTCCGTTGTGAAAATTATCTACTTTTAGGGAATTTCATTATTTTACTCCCATAATAACAAACGTTATTAATTTTAAGCAACGATTCTGTGTAATTTTAAAATTTAATTTTATATCAAAAATAACACAGAACAATTGCTTAAAGTTAAAAAACGTTTATAAGGGAGTAAAATAAATATGTTTCTTAAATGCTAAAACAACTATTGCCTACCTTCAATATGAAACTTTACAAAAACCCTAGAGGCTTAGACTACTAAAATACTTAATATACATTCACAAATTTTGAGATATTGTCAAAACAATTTAAATTAATAAATCAAAAATACACCTGTGATCAAAACACGCCATTACATTTATCTTTGCACCAATCAAGCGACGGAATTTCATTTAGCAATTTTTGAAATGATTTATGTATGTTTTGAAATATTTATTTACTAGTGTTTAACGCCTAATAAAATTGGAGGTTGTGTGTTATCTGATCTTAATTTACAACCTATTTGATCATCACTTAAATAAGTAAAGCTTAGCTCAAGGAACCCCGTGCTGACGAACCACTTTAGCTATTTTTATTTACCAGAAGTAAATTATTTGAATTTTGTATATATGATTCAATAATGTTAATGACTGATTAAAGTCATAAATATGAAGTGCATGATAAGTTTTGCTGGGCGTTTTAATATCAGTCATGATTTGCCAGAAATACTTGATAGCCTGTAGTCGGTTATTAGGTATGTTTGCTGACGTTGTGAGCAATACGGATACAAGTGATATGTATGTTGTATCCGTATTGCTGGCTGTCGTAATCGTATTGCTAATAAAATACCCACTGATTACTGTTTATTTTACCTGCAGTAGTATGTGTTTATTTAATACTGAAAAAAATAAAAGATTTCCAGAAATAAAAGTAAATCTAAATGCACTGTAAAGTGGTTTAAGTGCACACTAGTGGTTTAAGTGGTTGGTCCGGATGTCTTAATAACAGCAGTTCCCGGATCCCTCCCGTCTCAGGCGCAGAGTGGCACACCGTGTGGTTTTAGTCGGTTCGATTCCGACACACCGCCGCCGCAAACCCCGGCCGACGAGGCCGAGGGGGTTTCCACACGTTAAAAAAAAGGGTTCAAATTCTACATTGGACAAGTTGTTATGAGTCTGGATGTAGTTGGTATCCATTCCATGTATGTTCGTAAAGTCCCCAGCGACACAATACATGATGTATATTCTAAACGCAGGGTTGTCTTATAAAAACAATGAAAAAGTACTAGTACATAGTTTGTTATGTTCTTAAGTAATAAAATATTTAAATAACTTTAGTTAATGTTAGTACTGTACGTTCTCAAAACATGTTTTATCTATTTTGAATGCTAAACTTTACTTACACGGCGACTTCTCAGATTTATAAAAAATCTTTAGAAAATCAAAAATATGGGGCATTTAACCCATATGAAAAAAAGTTCAACTATTTAGAGATAAAATAAACGAAATACCAGGCAACAAAAAGTTTAAAACTGTCTTATTACCGTACCATTAGAACATCAGAGATACATTACGTAAAAATCTTTACTATAGATAGTAGAGCCACGCTGATTTCAGCACAAACGGGCCGTCTCGACCGGGGCGGTGCTACCCTCGCATAGAAAATCAACGTAAAATGACAGCGTTCGTTCTGTCGTGTTTCGTTGGTGAGTCAAAACTGGAGGCCCAATGATGCAGAAGCATCACTACACTATTACACTACACTAGGTCGCCATGGTGTGGGTCACCATGCTGCATTGTTACATTGTCTACATTCGCAGTAAGTATGGTGACCAACACTCTCAGATTTTGCTTATGCTTTTCATCAGGCAGTAGATTCATTTTGACAGGCCATACATAAAAAAAAATAAAAAAGCTGGTAGTGTAACATTATAAATAGAGCTAGTACCGAAACTTTGACCGTAAATTTGTCACAAATCTTAAAGAGACTCAAAGCTCTTGATTAATACAAGTACTCCTTGGACACCATCAGATATCCCTACACGGAAGGTGTATGAAATTCAATCGATTGAACTGACTGCTAAAAATTATCATGTAATTGACGCCTAAGAATATTATGACTTAATAAAATGTGATTAGTATTACCATATGTGAAAGTTTATTACTGAGGCTGTGTAATAAATCAAGGGGCATCTGCATATATTAACATTTATTAAGAACATGATGATTTGAAACATTGAATTTTATAATACATCATATATAATTACATTAATAATTCGTTAATATTAGTTTAGAGCTAGTTTGCCTTGTCGACTTTAATCATTGCAAATGAAAAATAAAACTCATCCTAAGCATGAGATGTAAAAGGCAAGTCTCGTTACGCAGTTTCCTATAGTAAAAGTGTGATCTTTTGCCAATTCGGTAAATATTTTCAGTATAGTGCGTTTCATAGAATAAACCTGGCGGCAAAGGAACCATTTAATGAAACGCACTATACTTATTTATTTTATAGATCCATCTGTACAATAATTTTCTCCTAAACCCACTTGTTAAAGTTATAGGAACTCGTTATAAATAAAATCATTTAGCAATATCATTGTATGAAAATCTAAAAGACCTCATTCAAATATCGTCAGCTGCCCAATGTTGGGTGGAATGTCTCGTATGTAGATTATGTTTTTGTGTCTGATTGTAGATGCTTACATTTGTCCGTACATTTTGGTAGCAATATATTGATAGATTTTGTAAGATACTTAATGAAAAATATTGCATAAAAGGGAAAAAAGCTGTGCGGGTCAGATAGGCGAGAGATGGCTAAATACAGAAATCGTATGATTGTGGTATTTCAGTAACTTAATGGCCCAATGATGCAGAAGTATCTTATTGGGCCGACATGGTGAGGGTTACCATAATGCATTGTTGTATTGTCTATACTCGCAATGAATTTGGTGATCAACACTCTCGGATTCTGCTCATGCTTACAGGTGGAGTAGAGTCATGATGGCAGACTCATAGATAACCGATGTATTCTGGTGTTTATCCGACTGCGCAGAAAAGAGAGGTGGTATGTTTTTTATTTTATATATATTATATATTTAAATAATTAAATAATAATAATAAAATTATATATTTTATGGATAAACACCAGAATAGGAGCACATCGGTTTGCTCACAGAATAGGGACACTGTTAGTGCAAGAAATTTATCAAAAATATCGAAAAAGTGCGGGTGGATGAAGAACCTTCTACTTCACGGATTCGACGACGGAGGGCGTGCGCCGCTGAGCTAGTCAGCCTGCGACCACGGCCAGTGCAACCTGGTCGAAACGTAAAGCAAATCTTAGAGGTATGTAATAAATTACCTTAATAAATGTTCGCGTTAATTCCCGTAAAAATAATTGTTAATATATCATGGAACGCAAAAGTTTAAAAGTTAGTATATTAATGTTTTAGTTTTCTTTTAATTAATTATTATTGTTAAGCAAATTGTTCGTCAAATAATAATTATAATTAATGATTTATCGCACTGTGTCATAAAAGACAATTAATTCATAGGCAAAACCTATCATTCTGTACCAATGGAGAAACTAACAGCACAGCGAACTAAAATTGTGTAAACGTAATTTCATTGATTGGATAAGATGTACAAAAAAATGGTTCTTTCGTGACGACGATGTTAAAAGAGTCTACTATTAAAATAAAACTTTTCAGTTTGATTCTCTTTGAAATAAAAGCATTGATATGTGAGTCTATATGATATAATTTTAAAATTATGTTTTTTTTTGTAGTAGGTTAATAATAATGATATTTTCTGTATTTTATATCCTTTCTAGATTCGACTTTAAATTGGCCAACTGCTAAACACAGTTATAAGAAAACGATTAATCATTGAATCGATGTTTTTTTTTCTTATTTGCCAAATAATTATATTATTTCTCACCAAGCCGACTTAAATAAATGTACGCAATTTCGCGGACAAAAGTTAAAATTTCTGACAAATTCTTTTACAAGGTCATATCGTAACGAATCGCAAATTGCTCACTCCAAGTGTTCATTATTGTAATTATTATAGCAAAGTGAGTTATTTTGGGGACGAGTGTTTTACCGTGCAGTGACCTTAACCTTAGCTCAGAGAGACCTTCAGTAAAGAAATATTACGAAATATTTTTATTCAATATTATTCCTTTTAATTGGTATGTAGTAATTAACTCTTAGGAGACGACTTAGGAAGACGTGAAAAAAAAAATCACCAGTTTTTTTGTGCGTCAAATTGTATTGAATACCTATCTTTGAATAAAACTATAATTTTTTTTTTTTTACTTCCTCGGTGACTCAGTGATAGCGCATGCGACTGCTGTGCTTGAGGTCTCTGGTTCGATTCCTGGGTCGGACAAAATGTATGAATGATCTGCAAATGTTTGTGCAGGAGTTTGGTAGTGTTTTCTGTGTGTATAAAATATGTCTTTATATAAGTTATCTAGTACCCATAACTCAAGCTAGCAGACTTAGCTTGGGACTAGATGGCGTTGAGTTCTATATCTCTGAAATATTTACAGAGTTCCTATGGCCACCTTCCAACTCCAGCATCAGATCAGCTTCATGTCAGTATAATATTGTATTATCACGCTGCATACATATGTTTGCAAAATTTTAGCAAAATCACATGCAAGAAAAATATTTAAAATTGTCATCAGAACTAAAGGTATATTTCAAATTTCAGCTCAATCGAAATTTGGGAAGTGGGTCAAATTTAATTTGTAAGATTTGATTACAGACAAACATCGGGATAGGTGAAGCTAAATAAAAGCTTGTAATAATTATAGTTAGGTAAGACTGTAACGTATAATAGGCCTTTGACAATCCAATTAGAGGCATGTCTGTATGGGTGTACACACACCAACAAATTTCTGTAACGATAAAAATACTTAGTTCCTCGAGTTCCGCATTTTAAGGCACACTAATGATTTTATTTATGTACAGTATTTTATAGTGTTTTATAGATTGTATCACGAATATTCAAACCCGGAATTAGATTAATTAACCGAACATAAACACTTGGCTTGAGACCTTTACTAATTCGCGAATAATACCACCTTCTATATCCGTTATCATATTTATACTTATATATTTCAAAATAATACACACATATTAAAGAATGTTGTTGACATTTCGTCATCACTGATGATGATTGGAGTTGCTCGTCTAATTGAGTACGTAACGAGAACCTCTTATCAAGAGATGAAGGGTTCTGTCGCGACGGAGTCAGTGTAACACCTGACAATATCACGACATTCTATCGTTTGTTATTTACATTATACATATATATATATATATATGTGGTGTGACATCCATATATAATATAATAATAATATAATAATATTTCGGACCTCTAACACACAATGCCATCTAGTCCCAAACTAAGTAGAGCTTGTGTTATGGCCACTAGATATATGGTAAATACATACATATTATACATAGAAAACACCCAAACTCCGAAACAAATATTTGCAGATCATACATACATATTGGTCCGACCCAGGATTCGAAACTATATACTTTTTTTGTGTCTTTATTTTTTAAGGGACTTTTACTCTATTAGGGTATGCCAGTCCCATAAGGCCTTAACTAAACAAATATTAATTTACATATTATATGCTATATTTATATACTAGTAATACTAGCTGACCCAATTGACTGGTCCAGTTGTATTTTTATTGCATTCAGAAACCCATTGAAATATACACACAGAATTTCATACTAATTTTTTCAGTCACCTAGGAAGAGCTAGGTCACAAACACATGTACTGAAGTAAAATATACACATATTAAGGATTTATTAATTTGATAAATAATATAACTAACATATCTAAATTATTTTTATTGTCATGTAAGTATTATAAATATGTGTCTATATATATAGACTTGGATATTTTATATAATATTTTATATGAAATATCATAGAGTTATCTGAAAATGAC
Source organism: Spilosoma lubricipeda (assembly GCA_905220595.1). Taxonomy (NCBI): domain Eukaryota; kingdom Metazoa; phylum Arthropoda; class Insecta; order Lepidoptera; family Erebidae; genus Spilosoma; species Spilosoma lubricipeda. Next base: position 9,889,875 of record HG992295.1, read on the forward strand.
TGCCTTGTTGGTCTCGCAGTTGGCGTATGTGACTGCTGATAATGAGGATCTATTTATAATGATGTTTATATTATAACACCAGTCTTTTATAAATATTAAAAATGAATGTTCCGTAATTTATGCATATAAGTTTCACAACTCAGAGATATGCATATTTCTATTTTATTATCTAATAAGAACAAGCAAACAGTTTCTTAAAGCCTTCGTATAACCATCTGGCACTTACTAATGGGCAATAAATAACTAATATGTCACTATCTACTACTATTTATAACGGCTCACTGCTTGTTTATTACTAGTAGTAATAAATAGATTTGTATGTAGGCGAAGCGATAGGAGCAGTAAATGGTTTAAAGATAGATTCATTGCAGTATGACGGAGTGATGTTTTATTGATGTAAGTTGATATTAAGGTAGTTATTCGATGTTAAAATGGCATAAAATCGAATACCTACCTTAATATATAAGCTAAAATTTGATTGGTCAGCGGAAAACAGTTCTAAGTATTCATATTCATATACAGTTAGCTGTTTTGTTTAAAGTATTGATTAAATAAGCCATTACATAGTAACTTCCCTGACAAAACTTGAGTGGAATTTGTGTAATACTCGAAATAATTACTATCTTTCCGTCTTACTCACACTTCTATGAACTTGAAGGTAGACACAGATGTAAACACACATTTATACAAATTAAGCTTTGGTCTCACTCATGAAGGTCTACGAGGCTAGTTTTTTAGTTTTTAGTTTAAGAAAAATTTAGTTTATGAATATGTATTCCATAGAATATGTATCTTTTAAAAATATTAAAAAGTGCTATACAGTTGACACGCACCTTTATAAGTTTTTTGTTCAAATAAAACAGGTCTCGCTGTCAATCATAAATGCTTTTTAATTTGTTTGCTGTTTCATATCAAAATGTGTCGTACGACAAACAACCTTTTAATTTTGAGTGACGGACAACTAATAATTACCTGTAATCATGTTGTTTAAACATATGATTAATTTGTCGATGGAGAAATTAGGCATTAAGTTGGGCAGACTGACACTTGCATGGTTGACGTCACATGCCTTAAGGCATTGCATCGTCTCTCATCATTGATTGTATAATAAAAAAAACGATAACATTATGACTTATATCACTTTTGTTTATAGTTTTTTGGACAATCTTCGATATTTATTATAGACTAGCTGAACCCCGCGATGTTACATGCGGTTCTAGTTGTATCGCGGGTAACGCCACGGGACAAAGCTTAGTCTAACAAAGTAGCCTTAGTTACTTCCTGGATCATCAGCTACCTGCCAGTGAAACTCCCGTCAAAATCGGACCAGCCGTTCAATAGATTACCCGGAGCAAACAGAAAGTCAGACGAAAATTAAAAAAAAAAAAATTTGGTACCTGTATCGCGTATACATACATATGCATTATATTGTTTTAAACTTTCATGGTCAGTAACATTAAAATGGGAATCTGCGGGATTGCTACCATGTACCTTTTTGTTTATGAGTATCCGATATTTCGGCGCTGTTGCAAGTGCCATGATAGCCATGAATGCCAGTTACTCCGTGATCATGGCACTTGCAACAGCGCCGAAATATCGGATACTCATAAACAAAAAGGTACATGGTAGCAATCCCGCAGATTCCCATTTTAATACATATGCATTTATTTAAAAGCGGTTATTTTAAAATTACAAACAGACTCTCCAATTTCATTTATTTGTATAGATAAGACGACGATAATATTACCTCCAAAGAAAACAGTCTCTTAGTACCATTATTTATAAATTAAAATAATTATATTTATCACTTTTATTCAGTAAAAATAAAATATGAAACTGCATTTTTACTAAAATACAAGTATTAAATAGATAATTTGAATACTTTTAAATTATGACGCCAACGCGTTCTTGTCTCATGACGTTACACACAAATATTACATACAGAGTTACATATAAATATAAATAAATATATTGATCCGACCCGGGAATCTTATATTAAGAACATGTTTCATCATCAATGATTTTAATGAAAAAGTAAATAGATAATAGATCCATGGGCAGCGGTAATCGCTTACCATCAGGCGATACATCTGCTCGTTTGCACCCTTAATTTAAAAAAGAGTTTTACTAAAACATGAAATAAACTCCCCATGAGTATTTTAGTAATATCAAATATTAGAATTGAAAACGGAAAAAAGTGTGTTCTACATTTTTTTAACTTAGTTTTATAATTAAGGTATTATTGTGTCATGTTTACAAACAACATAATTTAATTAAGACATTTTTATAGCAAATCTTAAAACGAAACATCTATAAGTCCCCATTACAAAAAACGAAACTTCAAATTACAACAACCAATAACACCCGTTCATTGGTACAAGGGAACCATAACACAAGGCAAATAACCGATCTCAAGCACTTATAGGGTTAATTAGGGACAAGAAAGGAGCAGATCTCGCTAGTTCCCATGAAGGTATGCAAAAATTGTTGAGAAAATACCTTTCCAGTGCGTGGTCGATAATTTGAGGGGCGCACCAAGTAATTTCAGCATTTAGACCGATAAGACTTGGGAATTGTAATTGTCTTACGCACTATACGAATATGTGACTCATATGTAACGCACTATGAGCTTATGTGTTTAAGAGTCAAATGTTTATAATAGTGTGTTTATTAAGCGACTTCAAATATAGGAGGAGGATTCTCAGTTCGACCGTATATTTTTTTATTCTTTTTAATTTGTGTTCGCGGATAACTTCGTCGTTTATGAACCGATTTTTATGATTTTTTTAATGGAAAGCAGATGTCCGCCGCGGCACCGTTGGTGCCATGATAAGGACATTAATATCTAATGATGGCATCCAAGACAAATCGATTCGAAGCTTGAAGTTGGATTTATTTTTGTTAAAATTGTACTTGTTATGTATGTTTATGGACAAGTGTGTGTGATCGTACTGTAAGTTGAAATGTTTTTGTTAGTAAAAAATAATTATATTGAATTTCTTTGGGGTACTGTATTGTAAATTTGTACCGTTCAAAGAATAGCAATTAATGTTTTTGTATATATACTGTAATTGTTTATATTCGCTATTAAAATAATCGATATGGATATTAAGAACAAAAATATACAGAAAAAAATATACCAGGAAACAAACCTAAAGTTTTCATGATATTTCCATTAAATTTTTATGAGCCATCATTGGTGGTATAAAACTGTAGATGTCTATGGGATGCCAATAAAACAACAAAGTTTAAACTATGGTAAGCAAGGCTTCATCGAGTTGAGCGCAGAGAAATCATATGCAAAATGCGTTTCCCACGACCCGTGGACAATCGAACGTTTATCGAGTTGGCTGGACCCCTATTCTTCTTCGATTATTACATATCGATATTTCATAATTTCACATTAAAAGAAATAGTAAATAAAATTGTAAAGTTAAAAGATACGATCTGTTTTTTTCTATTTATTTAAAAACTTCATTATTAAGAAACATTCGTAAAGGTATTTCTATTGTATATTTTTTTTCTACAATTAAGATAATTAAAATATGTGTTCATGTATATTTGAATTACTTTTTGCCAAGAATAAAAGAAATTGATTTGTACTTCAAATATTCTAATTATACTGTGAATGAAATAGAATTGCAACATCTATTGAAATCATAACTGTTTCTCCGAAACATGGTTATTATGAGACTATTTGTATACGGTAGGTAAACAATATCTTTAGAAAACTAATCTAAAAATACGTCTAAATCTGTAAATTTAATTGTACGTGAGGCATAGGTACAGTGGTTCAAATATCATTAACTTAAACCAATATGTTATAAATCAAGTTCTAAGTTCCAGAAACTGATTAATTAAAGTCAATCTCAGTCGCAAAGCGGGGAATCGATATTTGATACCGTTATCGTAAATCTAAAGCTATTTAAATTTATCTTTGACAAATTAAGCCGTTTGAGTTTATCTTTATCGCTTGTCCATCGATAAAAACTGTCAGAAAGCACATTATAAATATAGTATACTTGAATTTAAGTATTATTTTATGGATATAAATTCACCAAGTAAATAAATTCAAAAAAATAATATAATGGCAAAATTGTCTATAGATTTTGAATAATTCTTATATTTTAGAGTGGAAAGAAATAAATAATGATACCAAAGTGACATAGTAAGTGTGTATATTCATGGATGTCGTTCGCCAATTGAAGAATAAAGAGGTCAGTTGGATTATTACCGTCTAAGAACCATCCCGGTGTTCCTCTGCTTGCCATTTGTCGAGAGAGAGAGAATCGCAATTGCATGTATCGGCCAGAAAAATGCACCCGTTGATCCCGTGGCCTTTGAAGGTCACTGCCAGTCCGTTTGGTCACAGACTGACACTAATGTATAGGTATTGCAGCTTATTGGTACAGTTACAAGCTCTGTAGTAGATAAGTACTGCATGAAATATTTAACGATAGAAAGAATTATCGCAGCTCAAAATTGGACACTCTGTAAATAGTTGCATCCACTACCTAAAGGATATTATTATATAGGAATATTCAAACTTACAAGCTTCATATTAAAGGATTCATTATTGTAAATATTATAACGTTGTCCATATTCTGTCTATTTAAAAAAAATAAACAATATTATTGTACTTATAATAAAACTATATATATTTTTTGAAATTTACTATCAACCTATAAACTCACTTTAATTTAAGAAAAAAAGTAATTAAAAAGGAATAATAAAAGATAATTATCAAACAATTTATACATTGAACAAAAACACAATAAAGTATCCTCTGCACTTCCAGAATAGGGACATATTAGGAAGCTATCGCGCTATACGAGATGGCTGTAACTCGGGAGTCCCGAGGGAATCTCAACAAAATGCGAAAGTTGGCTTACATGACAGTGAAGTACCTACCTATTTAAGATAGGAATTCATTGTAGGAAAGGTCAAAGCTTATTTATTTACGAATGCGATGCAACTTGAGAATTCTTTCGCTTATTATTCTGAACATTTGAAATACTTTGTATTAACTCAGCAACATTATTTTACTATGTAGTTCTTTAAAAATGAATGTAGTAAATATATTTACTGGGTTTTCGCAACGATTTTATTTAAACGAAGTTCTATAAATATGACTATTGTCATTAATAAAATAATATTTAAGCTAATAATACTAAGCAGATCTGGTACTAACGGTACTAGACAACTGATAAATATATCTATATAAATACTTTATTTCGTAAATACATACATTATATTATACATAGAAAACACCCAAACTTCTGACGCTATATTTTTGAGGTCATACAAACATTTGTATCGACCCATAGTGTACCTATGTATGGGAAGTTTTGTATATTATTTCTGATACAACACTAACATTCCACCAAAAGTCACATTATAAATTCAAGTAAAAGTATTTTGTGCACATTTAGGTTTAAAATTAACTATACTCTCTATTCTATCAAAAAATATGTATCATATTTAAAAACTCAACGACATAGACCTTTGATAAGAAATCCGAAAAATAACCGTGGAATATGGTGCAAAAGTAATTCTGACCGGTAAGCATGTGAACCACGCTGAATGGCGTGCACTACGGGCGTGACAGCCCAACCTGGCCCGATACCCTGCAGGCACCATTAGGACCAATAACCATCAGTCGGTAGCCAGTCCCCGGACCACTAATTTTCTCTAATTTTCCTATCAAAGCCGAAACGCTGTCATTTTTTTATAGCGACGGTAGCATCCTAACTGTTTCGATCGTGAGAACAGTCTTTTGTTACGTAATTATTTGCGTTTTTGCGATTTTTTTTTCGTATATTTCAAGGCTACTTTTTGATATTTGCGTGCATGTATTGTGTGTGAAATTCGGCCTTGTGTTAACGCGATAAATTGAGCTTGAAAGAGAGATTCTGAACGGTTAGCGTATCGACATGTGATAGTTATCTATGGTTTAAGTGAATATAAAGTTATTCAAGGTTGCTCGTAATATTTGTTACTTAATACTGCAATGACCTTTTGTATTATTGTATTTTTAAATATGCCTGGCAAATTGACTCCACTCTGCCTGATGAAAAACACGAGCAGTATGATTATAGTATTAACACTTGAACCAAATTCTAAACAAAGCAAGGAACTTTGACTCCTACAATAGAACCAACATTATTTACAGCAATAATTTTTAAACTATGCCACGACTTAATTTGGAAGCCTCAGGCTGACATGAAATAGTAGCTAGAAATAACACAGAATTGAAAATTTTACTATCATGATTTAGGCATAAATTTATGTGTGCTTCTTGTTAGAATTTGTAAGTTAATGTTAGTAGAGAACATCATAACAAGCTGGAGTTGGTTTACTAGTTATATACGACCTGCATGTTTATTTTTTTTTTCTGTTACGACAATATGTTAGTTTAAAAAAAGTAGTCTAAGTTACTCCTTATATCATTAGCTACCTATCAGTGAAAGTCCCGTCTCAGCCGTTCCAAAGATTCGCCAGAACAAACAGACAGTCAGACCGACAAGCAGACACTTCAATTTAATTTATTTGTAGGATAGATTATTTTAATTGAGTTAATATTAACTCATCTCATCTGCATCATCATTCGCTGTAGTAATTTGTTAGCTGTATATTTAACTATGTTTTTTATTTCCCAGTATTTAAACACATGTTTCACTTTTGTATTTTAAACTATTAAAGTGTAAAAAAATTAACCAATCGAAAATTCTTTCGTCTCTTTAGGATTCAACTTTGATTCTTCATCCAGTCCCACATTTTATACTACACTGGTAGAAACGACACCCACTAATAGAGTTCTGATACCCGTGTCTCAGGAAAAGGAGGTGGTACGATTTTAGTCACATGGAAACCGAATAATCATACCTGTACATCGAGTTCTTCCAAAATTTTTATCATTGCCGATAACAGAATTAGGTAATGCTATAACTTCTTACCTTGTTGGAAGTAATTGGACTTCCTGACGTACACACAGACGAGTGCCATGAGCTGGAGTTGTGAGAGCCTCTGTCTGGTGGATGGTGGTAGCGGCAACAGGTCTCGAAGGTTGGCTATCTCTGCGTTTATTAGGTCGCGCCGGAGCTTGCTCGCGCCTTTGGTTGACTTGCCTTGGTCGAACCTTAAAGAAAATATAAGAATTACTTTCATTGATCGTTTAAAACTTCACCTTAACAATTTACGACAAAACTTAACGGGTAAAATACCGCAGTAAGTCAACATTTATATTGTCAAACTGACGATCAAAGTTCTTCTGAATTCCCCAAATTATTCGAAAACTTGAATTATGTTTCAAATTTAGTTATTGTATTCACGATAGTCAATGCAGCTGTGATTTTCGAAAACAAAATAAGTATACAGATGTTTCGATAGAATTACCTTACCAATGTCAATATAATTTTGAGAAAAATGCTTAAAAATTGATAATTCCGAAAGATTGGAATAACATTTAGAATGACCTATGTAATCAGTCATGCCTATAATCATTTTCGGTTTTATTGAAGAATGTATCCTTAAACATATGAGAACATACATAGAACATTATCTACAGCCATTTTTTTAGACAATCAGTTGCTAGGTTTTACAGAAATATCACTTAAAAACTCATAATACAAAAATAAGTAATAAAAATAAACAATTAAGCAGTTTACGTGTTCATATAAAATTTGTTCCACCTTCGTATCGTAGTGTTCTAAAGTCGTCGGCGTCATTTATTGTTAATATTATCGATGTTTTATGATTTTTACTATGTGAGAAATGAATGCGGAATATTTCCTAATGTTACAGTTTTACCTTGAAATAATCGAAATAATAGCATCTACTACCACAGTAACAAAAGAGGTCACTCGGCACAAGTTATGTATGTTTTGAATGCTTATGAGTCTTTATTTTTTGTCCTCTTAAAAGGTATACTTTAGATTAACTTGCACAAATTAAGATTCAGTAAGACAAATACTGGAATATTTTGAAATGTCTTGACTCGCGATTAATAAAAAAAAACACACGGTTCGTGCAAAGACGTCTTACAAATGAATGATAGTTTCTATTACAGCTGTTGTTTTTCTGCTCTATATCCTTTACGTTATATAATAAAAAAAAAAAAAATTATGAAGTTTTGTATTCCATTCCACTTTAACCTCATAAATTGAACGATGTAAGCAACATTACGACAGAACTTTATTTACAGATAGACAAGGTAAAGAAATTTAGTATAACTGGATTAAGAGCTCGTATGTTGGGCGAGTGATTGTATTTGAGAGTATACCTGGATATTAATATCTTTAATATCATCATTCATCACGGTATCTAGTTGGCTGTGGATCACTTGGGCCCGTATAGTGCTGAAGAAGTGAAATGGCGTTTGGATATTATGATATTATTTATTCCTAGGAGTAGGCAATTGTTTTGGTCCAAGCATACAAGTGATATTGCTGTAATAGTAACGCTTTTGTTTTCGTGTTCAAAATAGCTTAGAGAAGATATTTATTGATACGTTTTCTACCACATTTCATTCTCGGTGACAAATTTTTCTTACCTTTAAGGTCAAAATAGAACAAGTTTGAAAAGAAAATCAGGTAGGATTATTCATTACCTCAGTGTAAATCACATGAGCAAAGATACAATTTATTTATATTCACAGAAGAAATAAAATAAAAAGTAGTCTAAAAAGTCTACAGTGATTGTGTTGGAATTGCATTTCATATAGTTGATTGTTGATGGACATTAATAATTTTTTTTCGGACATCTAAACACACAACAACGCCATCTAGTCCCAAGCTAAGCACAGCTTGTGTTATGGGTACTAGACAACTGATACAAATAAATATATACCTTTATTTGTAAATACATACATATGACTGCCTCGTTGGTCTAGCGGTTGGCGTGAGCGACTGCTGATCATGAGGTCTCGGGTTCGATTCCCGGGTCGAGCCAAATGTTTGTATGATCTACGAATATTTGTTTCGGAGTTTGGGTGTGTTCTATCTATAATATGTATGTATTTACAAAAAAAAAAAGTATATATGTATTTGTATCAGTTGTCTAGTACCCCATAACACAAGCTCTGCTTATCTTGGGACTAGATGGCGTTGTGTGTTTAGATGTCCAAAATATTTATTTATATTATACATAGAAAACACCCAAACTCCGAAACAAATATGTGTAAATCATACAAACATTTGGTCCGACCCGGGAATCGAACCCGAGACCTCATGATCAGCAGTCGCACACGCCAACCGCGAGACCAACGAGGCAGTTGAATCAATTAATCATAAAAAGTTTGCTCAAATTATACATAATCTCTATTTCTTAACGAGTATTAGGCGAAATATTAAATTTAGACTACGTTTTGTTAACAGTTTTATATGCAATTCGAAATAATGAAGATTGAAGAAAAATTAAATCTTATAAACATAGATTTTAAACGCCGTATAATTGTTTTATATGCCAATCAAGGTTTCGAAAATATTTAAATGCCACTTAATTGCATCTAAATTTTTTTAATAAATTTAATCTAGTTTTGTGTTTCGGAATCTTTGTATCCTTAATGTTGAGAAATATTTACTTAATTAAAATGAATTTTTTTTTCGAAAGTCGTATGCTGTTTTAAAAACTATTTTACTACTAATACTATTTTTGTAACTTGTTGAAGAATTAATTTTAGTGAATTTTAATACTACACAATATAATAATACCTTTTTACAAAGTTATTCGATATACGCTCCTCTAGGAGCGCGAACAATGTTCCTATGCAATATAGTTTTAAAGTAATTTGATTTATGTACGACATTTTAATTTAAAGTCGAATACATAAATCTGACGTACTTTTAAAGTGACCATGTAGACAAGCAATAATAATAATAATAAATAAATACTTCGGACATCTAACACACAACGCCATCTAGTCCCAAGCTAAGCAGAGCTTGTGTTATGGGTACTAGACAACTGATACAAATACATATTATATACTTTTTTTTTTGTAAATACATACACATTATACATAGTAAACACCCAAACTCCGAAACAAATATTTGTAGATCATACAAACATTTGGTCCGACCCGGGAATCGAACCCGAGACCTCATGTTCAGCAGTCGCACACGCCAACCACGAGACCAACGAGGCAGTCAATAAAAATAAATAAACAAATTTTCCCTCGTCAGGAGCCAATTCGCGCTATGATCACTGCAAATGCATTAGTCACAGTCCATCTCGCGTAAGGCTTCCTTGTAACCTATAACCTCGCAACCATAATCTGTCCGTCTGAATATTCCATGGTCCTTGTTATATTAGTTGATGGGATACTGTTGCGATACTGGTGACCTTTTAACCCCATCGCTTGTAAACGGATCCGACCATTATATGTCTCTTAGAAAACTACTGATTAAAATTATATTTGAAATTAAATGAATGTTTTATATTGTTTACATTTTTTCTCATTAGGAGATACGATGTTTTGCTCGTTTACAAATGTTTAAGTTTTTATTAAATATGTAATAAACCGGACCTGTTTCATTATGGGACGGTTAATTATAGTTGCATCGGTTCGAGGCAAAACTGACGCAAAAGTAGATAAAAACTAGCTTTACATAAATTTATTTAATAAATATATTGGCTGTCTGCCTCGGTGGCGCAGTGGTAGCGTATGCAACTGTTGGGCTTAAGGTCTCGGGTTCGATTTGTTCGCAAGTAACGCCGCGGGACAAAGTTAGTATAAAAAAAGTAGCCTACGTTACTCCTTAGATAATCAGCTACCTGCCAGTGAAAGTCCCGTCAAAATCAATCTAGAGATTACCCGGAAAAAACTCACAGACAGAGGTACAAAAATTGGAAAAAATAAAATTTTTGGTACATGTACCGTGTATTAACGCATACATATGCGTTAATAAAAAGCGGTTATTTTAATGTTAGAAACAGACACTCCCATTTTATTTATTTGTATAGATTGTATTAAATTTAATTAAAGCACATTAACTGTCTATAATACATTTAAGTATATGAATCCATATTTATATAGAGTCCTAACTTTAAACTTTCACGTTCCATGATATTTTAACAATTATTTTTACGGGAATTAACGCGATCACTTATTAAAAGGTATTACATACCTCTGATTTGACGTTTCGACCAGGTTGCACTAGCCGTGGTCACAGGCCGACTCGGCCTTTTTTGTTAATTCCCGTAAAAATAATTGTTTATATAGAGTAATTGGGGCTAAAACTAAGTACATGTTAAGTAAATAAACAAAAACCACTTGATCATTAATGCAATAGAAAAAGAATTGACGGAGGTCTATAAAATAGATAATTTATAATAGAACATATGTAAACTTATAAACATACACAATTAAATGAACTGATAACGAAATAAAATTTTAGCAAAACTTTCTTGGTATAAAACTCAGAACAAAACGTCAAGTTCTACAACCGAAAGTAAAAATAATAAGACATTCGTTAATATTCTGCAATCTCTTGAACAATCTGCTACGCGTACTTATTATTTTCTGATTTTAATGACAACAAAAAATAACTTTTGTATTTTTGTGCAAAATTTCATGAGTCACGTTTCTTTGCAATAATAAGATCAAAAACATTCACACAGGTTTATTCTTTATAACACTTTGGCATAAATAATAAAATATAAATTTATACAAAGTTGGTAAAAGTTTTTGAATTCTTTCGTGGAAAAAGAACTGTAAATCTTTTGTGACCGCGGTGAAGCGCTCAATCAGTTGTATAAAGGAGCAAAATCAATGAGTGAGTGAGTGAGGGAATCTCTTATTAGATAATATAGTGCAGCACGCGATGTGCCCGCCTTGCTCTTCAGTGGTTTGTTCCACTTTGATCTGAAACACTGAGCGATTCTTATTTATTTATTTTTGGGAAAAACTTCTCTCCCTGTTTACAACGTTTCTGCGTAAAACAAAATTTAAGTTACAATTTAGACTAGTGGTATAAAATAATATATTTTATTTATTTACAAAAGAAGCTTACAACTCAATTAAATAGGGATAATTCACTCCTTTTTCAAGCGAATGCACAATAAGAACACGATGATTGATGAAACTTTTGTTTGAAACAGATTTTGACAAATTGAAAATCTGTACGAAGCAGGTACTTATAATAAAAATAGCTCTTGATGGTGGCTCCGTCCACGTGTATGTCGGTAAAGAGTTTGTATCTCCATGCCAAATTTCATTAAAATCGGTGTAGTGGCTTAGCAGTGAAAGTATGCCAGACAGACAGAGTTACTTACAATTATAATATTAGTAGGGATTATCTATGTCTTACAACGATAAAAGAATATTGAAGTATGTGTGTATAATAAGACTTACAAAAAGTTAAGAAGTTAAGAAACTGACTTGAAGTTTACAAGAGGTAAATAAACTGTATAAAAGTCCTAAGCGGAGTATACCTATGCTCATGTGTATCGTGGGAACGAGATGCATTACCGCTGCAACCGGAGAAGCACTAACTCCTAACCTATTTTATGTATAAGGGCATCTTCATGCTTTCCGTATTTTAACGAAAATTCCGTGAGTTTGAACAAAGGGGTTCAATTTATATGAGTACATTAGAGAATGCTGTTGCTTGAAAGTTATTATTCGAGTAACACTCGTTACATCTTGAAGTGCAAATTCATTTTGTATCTACAACATACATGAGTAGGTATAGTATCTAACAGTAAACAGCGATTATCTATACATCTATACAAATAAATAAAATTAGAGTGTCTGTTTGTAATATTAAAATAACCGCTTTTTACTAAATGCTTAGTAGTATACACGGTACATTTACCAAAAACGTAGTTAAAAAAAATTTTGTCTGTCTGTCTGTTTGTTCCGGATAATCTCTGGAACGGCTTTACCGATTTTGACGGGACTTTCACTGGTAGGTAGCTGATGATCCAGAGAGTAACTTAAGCTACTTTTTTTTAGACTAACTACCGCGGATAACACCGCTGGGTTCAGCTAGTAGTTTATAAATTTATCAAGTAACATGGTATAAAGGATGTCCAAGCAAATGGACATTACATTATTAAATGGTAAATATAATAACTTGACTACACCTTAAGTAAGTCAGTATTTTCAAAATAAATAGATACTATGGATGCATTGCATTTGACTGCCTCGTTGGTCTAGCGGTTGGCGCGTGCGACTGCTGATCATGAGGTCTCGGGTTCGATTCCCGGGTCGAGCCAAATGTTTGTATGATCTACAAATATTTGTTTCGGAGTTTGGGTGTTTTTTATGTATAATATGTATGTATTTACAAAAAAAAGTATATATTTATTTGTATCAGTTGTCTAGTACTCATAACACAAGCTCTGCTTAGCTTGGGACTAGATGGCGTTGTGTGTTAGATGTCCGAAATATTTATTTATTTATTATATCTAGATATTCAAAATGTACTATCTAGAAATACAGTAACTACTCTGGTTATTGCACAATTGTATGTCCCCAAAAACAAATAAATACCGTTTCACCAGTCTGGGATCACCATCTTATATTTATTTATTACATGCATTACTTAGCTGTTTAACTTGCTCCAAATAATACTTAACATATGACATGTTACATTATTGTGATTAATATTTTATAGATAAAAATAAAACCTTTAAAAAGTATTGAAGCGTATAATTAAACAAAGTGATCCAGGTGTGGGAATATCTCGTACAGGTATAGCAATGATCTCTTGCAATTAATTTGGTTTGATGTATTCACACGTACAAATAAAAAAGGATTCATGTTGCTTTTTCTATGGCTAATCACAGCATCACGTTATTTTATTTTATACTTATCATCATCATCATCATCATCATCATCATCATCATCATCATCATCATATCAGCCGTAAGAGGTTCACTGCTGAACGTAGGCCTCCCCCGTTGACTTCCATTGCGACTGGTCGGTAGCGGCCTGCATCCAACGAGTCCCTGCGACATTAACTAGGTCCGTCCGTTATCTATACTAATATATAAAGCTGAAGAGTTTGTTTGTTTGTTTGTTTGTTTGAACACGCTAATCTCAGGAACTACTGGTCCGATTTGAAAAATTCTTTCAGTGTTAGATAGCCCATTTATCGAGGAAGGCTATAGGCTATATATCATCACGCTAAGACCAATAGGAGAGGAGCACCAATTAAAAATGTTTCAAAAACGGGGGAAAATTATCACGCGACGGGCAATAGAAGACGCAAACGAGGTTGCGTGGATCGGCTAGTACTTATATACACATAAAAAATCTTAAAGGTTAAACTTTGTGTAGCTATTTTGGCACTGAACTTTCAAAATAAGTGACCACAACCACTTTCAGTAATGTCTAAGTATAATTTCTTATGAAAACTTAGCCTGTTTTCCCACGCTGTGAGCCGTTACAAAGGCAGCTAATAATTTAGACAATTTTCCAATATCAGGTCTTGTATGGTACAAATTGGAAAATATGGAATACATAGTTTAAAAAATTTGAACTTTATTTTGTTCGCATATAGATTGTTATCTGCAATATTTTTTTAAATTACTTCTCCCACTTTAGGATTAATTCCTGTGTCGCTGGGGACTTTACAAATTTGCATGAAATGGACACAAAGAACACCCAAACTCAGAACAACAATTTCAGGATCATACAAATAGTTGTGTCATATGGGATTTGAACCCACAATACTCAACGCAGTAGAAAACGGCGTGGTGACAGCTGCAATCACTACGCAATCCATTCAGTGATATAATATAAATACACATCAAATATATGATGAGAACAAAAAAATATTGTTTGTATCTGTTGTTCTATTTTTAGTTTTTTTCAATGTAGGTAACAGAACTATGTAAAAAAAATAGGTACGTTTGTAATAAACAAATGTAATATTAAAGCAGCAATGTAAAAGTTTAATTAGTTTTATATTGAAAGTTATCAACAGTATAATTAGTATTGGGCAAATATTAATTGATGAAACTGAAATCCAATTCATCCATTCTGCTGCACTACATTCACGGTAGCTGCCGCACTCGCCTCTTATTTGTACCATACACTAAGGGTAGTCCATAGAAAACCGCAACAGCATATCTGTGGTACAGTACACGCCACTCGCGCCATTACCTCCTAAGGACGATAGACCATACTCTTCAATCCCTATTAATTCTAATACCATCTTAGATGGTAAAAAGGTTCTATTGTTACGTATTTCTTGTTTTAAATATATGTTTTTTTTTTATTATGTATGAGCACACGTCATATATTATGGAGTGTAGGGGTAAGGAGTACCATCTCTAGGATAGAAAAGTGTTCTCTAAATGCATCAATTAGGTGATACCACTGTAGAAGAGTGTACATTTTAAAGAAAGCGGCAAAATTTGAAACGCTAGCTGAACCCCGCGTGTTACCCGCGTTTTTTTTTAACTGCGGGTAATGCCGCAGGATAAGGTTAGCAAACCTCACATAAACCATCTACTAAATAATTCGAACAAAGCCTAAACAATTATTTTTACGGGAATCAACGCGATCACTTATTAAAAGGTATTACATACCTCTGATTTGCCTGACGTTTCGAAAAGGTTGCACTGGCCGTGGTCACAGGCTGACTGGCTCAGCGACGCACTCCCTCTGTCGTCGAATCCGTGAAGTAGAAGTTTGTTCGTCCACCCGCACTTTTTCGTTATTTTTAATAAATTTGTTTCGCAATGTACCGCAATATACCACACTAACAGTGTCCCTATTCTGTAACCAAACCGATGTGCTCCTATTCTGGTGTTTATCCGACTGCGCAGAAAAGCGAGGTGGTATGTTTTTTAATACTGGATTCCACGCTGTAGATAATTTAAAACCATCTTCTCGATTGAAAGTTTTAAGTTTTTAATTTCAATCGCTTCACGTACAACTCTTGTATGTCCCGGCAAACGTCGTTTTGCCATAACTACTAATAAATTAAAAATTATTAAAAAAAACATTGTCCAGCGGACACAATTGTGAATCTAAACCATTCCCAGATCCCGTTGAACACACACAAAAAAATTCATCAAAATCGGTCCACTCGTTTGAGAGTAGTTCAGTGACATACACACTTACAGAAGAATTATATATATAAAGATTGATAATCAAATTAGAAAAGGCTTCCGCTTTGTAATGGAGCGCTTAATGAAGATGTTACTACGCAAAGTTTTTAATTTTTAAACCACAATTTAATAAAAATAATTAAAACAATAAACTAAACAAACTATAACTTATCTGTCTCTCTCTCTTCTCACTCTAGCGCCACTGTGGTCGGTTCTCGAATTGACTGCCTCGTTGTTGGTCTAGCGGTTGGCGTGTGCGACTACTGATCATGAGGTCTCGGGTTCGATTCCCGGGTCGGACACAAGCTCTGCTTAGCTTAGAATTAGGTGGCGTTGTGTATTAGATGTCCGAACTATTTATTATTATTAATTACTATTTGATTATGTTTGTCGGACACTTTTCACTTATCTGCCCATAAAAGATGGTACTCCTTATCTCTACCCTCCATAAAATAATATTTAAAATATATAAGTTAGATAAATATAGTATAATATGTAGGTGTAGACATACGTTCTCGTACTCATCGCTTCGGTTCTTCCTTCCTGTGCCGAGCGGTCAAAACCTGAAACTCAGTAACAGCATACGTGATTCCTTCCCACTATGATCCCGGGTCCTTCGAGCGGGGCTTAAAAAAGCATCTCACCAGGCCGCCGTAGTGTGGGTCACCATTGTCATTATTCACAATGAGGATGATGACCACCATTCTTGGATTTTGCTCATGCTTTCCATCAGGCAGGGCAGAATCATTTTGGCAGCTGTCACATAAATAATAAAAATAAAGGTATGGAAACTAGTGTATTTACAACTGAAAGTTGCTATTTCAAGGACTTCGTGAAGTTCATCATCAATCTATCGCAGTTTACTGCTAGACATAGGTCTCTCCAATAGTCCACCACTTTGTGCGGTTCTTGTAGTTGAATACAATATACATACTAATAAACATACTTCATTTTAGATAGCGGAAAAACAAGCATGCGTCTGAATTAAAATGTATTTTTTATGTAATTGAAAAAAAAAACTCGATTTACATAAAGAAAGTTGACCATTTTATCATCATCATATTATCATTATGGGGTGCCATCTTCAAACTGAAGTTTAAAGATCAGCAGACGGTATCCCTCGCGATCATGGGCGCCCTCTTTTTGTCAGTGATATTTAGGTCTAGTCCAGGCCCCGAAGACATCAATACACTTCCTTCGTGGTCGACCTGGTGCCTTCCTGCCAGGTAGTTTTCCTTTTAAAAGAAGCCTCAGGAATTCATGTTGAGAGTCCCTTTGTATATGTCCAAAGAAGGTCACTTTCTTGTTCACTATAATAGCCATCAGTTCCTTCTTGCATTCCTTCTTCTTTTATAATTTCTTCTTGTGTTTTTAACTTAATTCAACTTATGTATTATAATTTGTAAAAATGTATCCTGTATGCGTCTAATTTCCACTGTTGTATATTTTTGTATTTTGTGACAGCCCAAAAAACAAGCGTGGCTTAGTTTGGGTGCCATTAGCAATTACTGTAACTTTTTGTACAAGTTTATGAATAAAATTTTAAATTTGCACTTGGCTCGTTCTGGCACTTTGACGTAAAGCATATAAACACAACAAAATGGGTATCGTTTGAGTACCTCTAACACTTTCTTTCTTCCTAGTAAAATGTCTGAGCTTAACTTATTGCAAGGTTTGATAGTTTTGAAGTAACATGTTATAATAATAGCCTTAGGTGGATGTCAAAAGGCCACTTGCCGGTCATATGTCCATAATACGTGTAACAGTACATGTCCTCATGAAGTACTCTGTCCAGAAATGGCCACATTAGCCCTAAAGGGCCCTATAATTCCACTTCATTGTTTCAGACAGATATTTCTATTGTTTGTGACAGTATACCTTAGAATTAGAATATCATACTCACTATAGGTCTTCATTTTTATTTAACGTTTATTCTAAAACAGTTCTTGATTTCAAAAGTACCTTACTTGCTTTTCGAAACCTTTAAAGTGCATACCATAAAATGTTAATACACCTGAAAAGCTTTGCTCAGAATCACATCTTTGGTTGCCATAGCTCCACACCTAAGGGTAATAAAACGATGTTTTACAGAAGGTATGTATTTGTCACTAATAAATACTCTACCTAATAAAAATACTTAATACCAATTTCATAGTTAGAGAGATGATACCGTTTAAATAATTTTAAAAAATACCGTCACTTTTAAGATAAATTTAAACTAAATGAAGATTAATTTCCCGTTATACATATAATAATGTGAGAGTGTGCCATAAGGGTGCTCAAGTCTGTGCGGCTTTCAGACTCGATAAGTGGACATTTTGCAAACTATTACAAAGCCTGAGAATGTAATGGTAAGCCGGTCACGCGCCAGTAATTTGTAATGTGAAAGTTGAATAAGTATTAACGGAACGTATTTAGTTACCGAGTAATTAGGGATGTTGAAAAGCTTTCTGTGAAATCTTAAGTTTGACGTTTTGACATCTCATAATGTCTGAATCTTTGCTCCATTTCCCACCTAAATAACAATGGTAGAGGAACACGCACTTCGGGATGAAAGTATTCCTTCTGAAAGTTCTTGCTTTTTTGGTTAAGTTTGTGTATGAAATGGCGGCGGTAGGCGAGCTTTTATGTCAGAGCTTATTAAAAGTTTGGAATTGAATACCAGTATTGTGACTTTAAATCAAACTAGTTACTTCCATTGGTGTTATCTTTAAATTGGTGATTATTTAAGGGTTATTTCGTATTTGACGTTATGAAAATGGCGAACTCCTTTAGGAGTGAACCTTACAAAAATCCTTTCTTAGTGTTTTTGTTTATGACATAAAAGGCATCAGATGCCAAAACTTTCAAGTCAGGGAAGTTATCTATACTAATATATAAAGCTGAAAAGTTTGTTTGTTTGTTTGAACACGCTAATCTCAGGAACCGCTGGTCCGATTTGAAAAATTCTTTCGGTATTGGATAGTCCATTTATCAAGAAAGGCTATAAGGTATATATCATCACGCTACTACTAATAAGAGCGGAGCAACAACGAAGAATGTTTCAAAAACGGGGAAAATTTTCACGCTACGGGCAATATAAGGCGCAAACGAGGTTGCGTGAGTCGGCTAGTTTTATGTATATAGAGTAAAAACAGGTAACGGGTAATAGAGCCATATTGATTCCAGCACGAACGGCTCGGCTTACGCACGAGGATCAACGTAAAGTGACAGCGTTGTGCTGTCGTGTTTCGTTGGTGAGTGCGTGACCGGAGGCCGAATGATGCAGAAGCATCACTAGGCCGCCATAGTGTGGATCACCATGTTGCATTGTCTGCATTCGCAATGAGTATGGTGACCACCACTCTTGGATTCTGCTAATGCTTTCCACCAGGCAGAGTAGAATCATTTTGGCGGAGCCATACTTAAAAAAAACTAAATCTATCTCAATAATCCCATACTCATAAAATTTACCGTGATCTGTAAATTATCTAAATTTTGTTTATTTTTTGTTTTAGAACCATTGCCATTATAGTCACTCTGACCTTACATTAACATAATACAACTTTTTTTATTCTTAATATTCTCATTAAAAAGAGTCCAACCAAATTTCCATAACATTTTCTTGGCGACTCAGTTCCTAGGTCAAACTGTTGACAAGAACGACAAGAGTGTGACACTTTGGTGCTGTGTTCTTGTCCGTGTCGTTATAATTAGCGAATGCTGCCCGCCTACTAATGAGTGTGCTATTGTATACGGGCGACGACCCAACACTACTGGATACTGCTCTTTTAAATGTTGGAAAATAAAGACGAGAGTAAAAACTATTTATATTTTAAACATGCTCTAAATTAGTCCTTACATTTTAATGTACATCTAATTGTTTTATTACTTTATTTATGTATTCAAGGGTTAATTTAATCACCAAGTAATAAGACGAATTTAAGGCTTTTGTTGAAACAGCAATTAACCACTTGGAAACAGATGGTGGAGGTTGTTAGTTGGATTCATTGCAAAGAGTACTCAGTGGAGTAATAGTAATAGTAATAGTAATAGCGTCCTTTTCAGATGCAAAACACGCTTTTTTAGATTCTCATACAAAAACAATCGACTCAGTACGAACTGTGAGTTCATGACAATAAAAATAAATATTCACATTTCAACGCACAAAAAATACGTACGTTCCCCAATGTCCGAGTGTAAGCCAAAATAGGCCTTAGGCTTATAATCGGACATTGGGGAATGTATGGTATCATTTTTCTTTTTTTTATCATGCGCAATCTTTTGATTTATCAACGAAAACAAAGTTTGTAATTTAAGCTATAAATAGTTTAAATTGTATATCTTACATACAATCAAAACAAATGCAAATTTAATATCAACCTAATCAACATCGCACCGTAAAGTACGAGCGTTCATTATTCAGCCAACTGTCAGAACTAGCGTTTAATCGAAGATTAAAATTATCTGTCAGCTAATGACTCGACTGCAGTGGAATTATTTAGCACCCTCTTGCGAACACCAATTGGATTATAATTGTTTTTTCACGCTTATTTCGCGGGTTATTGATATAAATCTTTTGTTTTAACAGTGTTTATTTGTGATCTGTAATCTCTTGCACATATAAGGATTGGGAATTGAAATTATTATAGATAGTGCTTCTTTTTAATAGCAGATGTATGTTATACATAGAAGATAAGTTTCGTTGCACGTAATTCATAGACATATAATTCACCACAGTATCTAGTATAAACTGGTATAGAGACTGAGACTTCTTACTGAATTGCCTTGTTACATCCAAATAATTAACTGGGTTTTTGAAACTTTCGGTTGAATTTGAAATATGACTAATATATATATTATATATATATTATATATATTACATAAGTATGAAAATTATTTTAGGACAGGAGTCAACTATAGTAGTCCTGCTCTGTTTAAGAAAGATATCATATGCTCGAATTAGCTACAGAACTACTATCAAATGAAGGTAAAATCAATAGCTAGGTTAAGCCACTGTTTAAGTATTGGTCAATTAGTGTACTATGACATCTTGTTAAGAGTTTGTAAGCTTCCTACTTAATTTAAAGCTAGATAGTGTTGCGTATCAGATTTCCGAAATATTTATTTACTTAAACTGTTTATTTTTTCTTAACTTCTATAAAGGCCTAGCCTAAATAAAATAATTGATTTGGTTGTTGGGACAAACATTGTGGAAGGTCTGTTCAGCAGAGGATGTGTTTTAACTGATATGATGATGATTATGATTATTCTTCAGATACCTAAATATAATGTATTCCATGTCCTCCAAACTAAATTAAGCTGCTAAACGAATTCGTCATCTTGATAATAATCACCGCATTACGCATCTACATTGACGATTGTACTCAGTTCTTTTGTATAGGCTTGGCCTTGAATGCCGCTGATTATCAAAAACCTGGCCTTGTTCAACCACACTCCAGGAAGTAATTAGCCACTTAGAGCCTTTTTACATGCGAAAAGAAAATTTGGACATTTTTGATTTTTATTGTTTGTTCTGGAGTGACGCCAGATACTCTCAGAAAACTGGTGTTAGACAGTCTCCGTTGTTTTTTATCGACTGAGAACGTATTTATACCCTGATTTAAAGATGCACTCAAGGATAGTACTTGCATTTTTTAATTTGCATATGTCTTTGTGTCAAATTTATTCATCTATACTAATATTATTAAGCTGAAGAATTTGTTTGTTTGTTTGAACGCGCTAATCTCAGGAACCGCTTGTCGATTTGAAAAATTCTTTCAGTGTTGGATAGTACATTTAATGAGGAAGACTATAGGCTATATACCATCATACTAAGACCAGTAGGAGCGGAGCACCAATGGAGAATGTTTAAAAAACGGGGGAAAATATCACGCTACGGACAATAGGAGACGCAAACGAGGTTGCGTGGGTCAGTTAGTAAAAAAATATAGTTGTATCATTTGTATAATTCTTATCAAATAAATGCAAGGATAAGTCTCTATAGTCTGAAATAAACAAAACTGACAAACCGTTAAGTAAGTCAGTGAAAACTGGTAAGATATTGTGTTCGTTTAGCTCTTAGATTATATTTAGAAAACCGTCTATTAAATCATGCCTGGTTACTAACCATTGTGCCTACTCTGTGTCAAGTGATTAGTGAACAGCTTATATTCTGAATAGCTGTTGGCGTAAAGCTGTATATACAAATATTTTATGTATAGGAATTGTGATAAATTTTGTACATTTCAAAATATAACCTCGTATTATTTGTCTGTAATTTAATGCGGAAAATACTTTAATTATGTAATAGCTGCACTCAAAGGTATTACCCGCGGTTTTTGTTGCTTTTAAAACATTTTTCACTATTTCATGGTTTTTTTTTACATAACCCTATTTTCTCTGAAATAAATGTAGGCTGAGTTACTTCTTGTAACATCAGCAATCTAACACTGAAAGTCCTATCAAAATTGATCGTTTAAGAAATTAGCCGGAACAAACAGATAGATAGACAGAAAAAAAACATTTACATTAAATGAAAAGCCGTTAAATTTAAGTTTCAAACAGACACTGTAATGTTGTTTATTTTTATGTACATAAATAGATTCCTTGGGATTAGTATCTTGAGCATTTATTCATGTTTTATATCACATTTGGAAGGGTTGATCATGAATTAGACAACCAGTATAAGGCGTTTCTTGCGTTGTTTTCACAGAGTTATAGTGACTCACAACAAAAAATGTATTTACGAAATTTTATTTCGATTTTATTATTTTAAAATTTAACGTTTCCTTTAACCGCTTAAGCTTATCACTTGAACTGCAATGTGACATAATCTAATTTTACATCCGCAATAATCTCAATGCTGCCGATCTGTCATCTATTATGATTCTGACTTGTAAAGGCTTATTAAACACTACTTTTAATTGGCTTAAAAGGTTTGTATATAATTACGCCTAACAATAGTATAATCTACCCGGTTCTTAATTTAAGCTTTTGTGAACTTAATGCGTCTTGTCTGCCGGTATACTTTATAACATGGATTCAATTTTCTATTTACGATTTAAAATGAAATATTTTTATTTAAAAATGAATGTCCCCATTTGTGATAACTTTTTTATTTATTTATTTATTGATACAATATATACAATTCAGGTGTTATCTATAAAACATCATAA
Source organism: Spilosoma lubricipeda (assembly GCA_905220595.1). Lineage (NCBI taxonomy): Eukaryota > Metazoa > Arthropoda > Insecta > Lepidoptera > Erebidae > Spilosoma > Spilosoma lubricipeda. Next base: position 9,913,094 of record HG992295.1, read on the forward strand.
AACCTTGACAGGTTTGTCTGGACGTTGAATCACTTTTGAGCAATATATTAACATACATTCACTTAAACACAACTAATTATAAGTAGGTGAGATCAATATTGTGAACTAGCTCTTGACTGCGGTTTCGTCTGTGTTTATATGGTGGTTAAAAGTAGCTTATGTCCGTTATTAAAAATCAAAGTATCTCAATGCCAAATTTCATTTAAATGTGTGTTTTAGCTGTGAAAGCATGATAGACAGACAGAGTTTCTTCCGAATTCATAAAATTGGTATTGATTAATTTGTCCATACTTTATAATAGTTATGGAGGTACTATTAAAAAAGATAGTGAATGATTCGTTTTCAAAGCTTCAACTATAAATGCGAGAAACATAACAACTAAGGAGCTTAAAATAGAAAAAAAAAGGTGTCTTTAGTAAAAAAAACTACAGATTATACACAATAACTTTATTTTTTTGACAAACCTAAATTAAAATTCTTATTTACCGTGTTCGAAATAAAAAAAAAGTTTAATTTAAATTTCGAACACATTACCTCTACCTTCATATTACACAACATTTTGCTCATTTGTATAAAGTTTTAAAAGCTAGCATTAAAATGACTGACACTGCATTAATAATTTTATGAGTGAAATGAGTTGTAATCTAGATCGGGCAAGAGGTTAGGTCAGTAATCGGCAAGATGTATGATAATCGAGTGTCCCACATTGTATATGAAGCAGACTTCCGTGTATCGGTTACGTATAAGTAATATCTCTTCACACTTTCTGACACCCTCATTACTAAAAGCAGATAAAAAATGCTTTCGGTAAGTTACTTTTAATAGAAAGATTATTCATAATGTGAGCTATGTGCCTTTTACATTTGCAAAGAACCTGTCATTAATTTCGTGCAGGATAACAATAATTGTGAGACAGATACGGTGAGCTCTATTTATTGACTGCCTCGTTGGTCTCGCGGTTGGCGTGTGCGACTGCTGATCATGAGGTATCGGGTTCGATTCCCGGGTCGGACCAAATGTTTGTATGATCTACAAATATTTGTTTCGGAGTTTGGGTGTTTCTATGTATAATATGTATGTATTTACAAAAAAAATAGTATATTATGTATTTGTATCCGTTGTCTAGTACCCGTAACACAAGCTCTGCTTAGCTTGGGACTAGATGGCGTTGTGTCTTAGTTGTCCGTAATATTTCTTATTATTATTAATATACCTATTGTGTTCACAATTTAGATCACGTCAGTCCCATCTTAAAATAAAAGTATAAATTCTGAATTTTTATTAGTATCATTGTTAAAACCTTGCCTTGGGATTATACTTTGTTTATTTTTTCTGAATATTAGTATTTATTTAAAAGACACTCATATTAGAAAATATAGGGATTCACACACCCACCTGATAAACAGATGAGATTATTTTTTTTAAATATTATGAAGGATTGAACTAACCTATGACAATAACAATAACTTTAACTTTAACTTAAGACAACAACTTTCAACTAACCCGGTCCAGAAGATTAAGAGAAAAAATTATCTATGCTAAGTAAATAGGCAGGCATAAGTGACTCCGTAAATATTCTTATTTTATTCATACGTCCAAAACTAAAATATTGTAAGAACGATATTCTAAATTTAGTAATTATTAAACCCTAAAACTAAATTACTATTTCACTATGTTAAGAAGCTAACTTATATGCCTTAAACCCAATAACAAATTGTAATATTGTGCCGTCCTTTTCCAAACAACCCAGTAATAGCTGTCTACACACCTTTGCAAGACGTGATACAAGATACACAGATCATATAAATGCTCTAATTTAAACCATTCCCTGCAGTACCTCAGTGCAAAGAGCAGTATTATTAAATATGATAGTGTTCCGCGTACCAGTCCTGATTTAATAGTCACTCTTATTGGATCTCTAAAATTTATGGGCATCTGCATTCGTGGGAACGTACTGTATTGCGACTTTTATCACACCGTAATGTACTTCGATCGGCTATATTGAGTTCATCTATTTATAAGAGTAATGCGGGTAAGATAATATAACATAAATTTGAGTTACTTCTAAATTTTACTAACAAAGTAACTTTTCATATACCCTATTCACTTTTGCAGCTTTTCATATTGATGTTGGAAAATAAATGGAAAATAATTGACAGTGAATTATAATATACTTGATTATCACGACACAGAGAGCCTTTTGTAATTTGCCAAAAAAGACATAGAAATACTAACTCAGAGACACATACATACACACACGCCCGCACAAACACACACACACACACACACACACACATACACATATACGGATACACATATGTTTTTCATACTATTATATCGCCCATTATAACCATAGTATTAATATTTCAGTTCGAATTGTACAAATTAAGTTCATTTATATTGCACATGTTACTAAGCGGAGCCACTAATTTCTCAAAATACAGGAAATCCTAGTTTGAGGATTAGGGGTCTGATTTTATTGTATGCCATACTAACTAATATACTTTGATAATGTAATTTGAATAGCTGTGCAAACCCCTTTTGTATGGTTAAGTTTATGCAATAAAAATTATTATTATATTATTATTATTATTATTATATTACATTGTAGATGAAATTGGCCATATTACAAGATGTTTGTGTATTATAATAAGTTCAGATTAGGTACGAAAAAACATGAAACAAAATGTTTGTCTCCTCGTAATTCAAGTATGCTGTAAAACTGCAATATTGACAATATTGAACACCCACACACATGAGACATTCGCTTATAATGCAGTGCTTTAATCTAATATCGGAACATGAAAATATTATTTTTAACAACTTTTTAGTATTTCGATCGGAAACATCCAGAGAACTTTGAAACACTGGTAGATTTGCTACAAACTACATATCTATTAATAATAATAATCTACTACTGCTAGGTTTCCTATATTAATTACGAGTTCATTACTTATTAATTGTATCTAGCGAATCTACATTGTACAGAACACAAATAACATTCAATGAAGTCGGCAAAACAAAGGCACAGTACGAAGCTTCTTCCATCTAAACACGTCTATCAATTAAGCGTTCTCTAGGCGTGAGTGGACTTTTGATTGATCCATCAATAAGTACATAAATCCATTAAGATAATACCCGTGAGTCTGTTAATTGTATATTTTCTACAGCTGTCAGACTCCGTACGAGTTGCATTAGGAAATATAATAAGTGGATAGAAAGGGATATATACCTTTGTTTTCAATACGGGTATTAAGGCTACTCAATAGGATTGCTAGGAGTATAGTTTTTAAATTTTATTTGGGCTTAATGTTATCTAATTGACTGATCCATTTAAATTTGGACATCTGTCAGGCCAACGCTCATGGGTTGATGATATTCGGGTTGATTTAATACCATAGATGTCATGGTAGAAATAAAATAGAGGTCTCGGTACAACGAGCATTACGAATAAGAAGTCCACTGCTGAACGTAGGCCTCCCCCATTGACTTCCATTGCGACCGGTCTTTAGCAGCCTGTATCCAACGAGTCCCTGCGATCTTAACTAGGTCGTCCGTCCACCTTGCGGGAGGCCTTCTTACGCTGCGTTTGCCGTCACCATCGGCCTTCGGTTCTCCGAGCCATGTGCCCTACCCACTGCCACTTCAGCTTGCTGGCTCTCTCTGCTATGTCGGTAAATTTTCTTTTAACCTTACTGAATGATAACTCCCAAAAAAAATTGTAAACTAAGAATAGTGTTTGGTAAGTGACGTGAGTAGACAACTAAGAAATAACTGTACCAAATTTAAGAGAAACAAAATGATCAAGACTCTAAAAACTTTACGACGTTAAACTTCAAGCAAATACCTGTCCCGTTGCTACATAATATAGTAGTAGAAATCACATTTAAAAAAATACATTTTGTTAGATTGGTGGTATTTCTACTGCTTAAAGATTTTTGGCATTCTTAAGGAAATGGTTCTTGGCAACTTACAAATGGAAGAGTTAACGACACTATATCTATACAAATAAATAAAATTGGAGTGTCTGTTTGTAATATTAAAATAACAGGTTTTTAATGAATGCATATGTACATACATATGCATTCATTAAAAAGCTGTTATTTTATATTATACACGATACATATACCGAAAATGTAGTTAAAAAAACGGATTTTGACGGGACTTTCACAGGTAGGTAGCTGATGATCCAGGGAGTAACTTAGGCTACTTTTTTAGACTAACTTTGTCCCGCGGCGTTACTCGCGGTACAACAATAACCGCGGGAGTCAGCTAGTACTACACTATAACTCCTAACATTGTCGTATAACGTCCGTATAACCGTTTAATAGCATCATAATGTTTCTGTAATTATTTTCCATCATAGCAGTATAACAAAAACTAATACTAATTAAATACAAAGTAACAGAATTCCTGTAATTGTGTCTTTCTATATATGTTTAAATAATTAATTTGTACAAATACGGATTAACTACAAATTAATGTGGAAACATTAAAACTTTACTTGAAAAGTAATCAAAGTACAAACCATTAATTACTTTTCAAGTAAAATTTATTTATTTAATGATTAGTTTATTACAAACAAATTGTTTATCACCTGTTAAGGTAACACAAGTATTTCCCTTCAATAATAGCAAGCGTGCGATTGAGGGGCTTAAGGATAACAGAGTTGCTTTGATTGCAAAGTTAAGCAAATTTTGGTCAAATCAGTATACTGGTATAGATGGTTTTTTTACTCTCTCTACTCTGCCTGATGGAAAGCATAAGCAGAGTCGAAGAGTGGTGGCATGGTGACCCACACAGCCTAGTGATGCTTCTGCATCATCGGGCCTCCGGTCTCACACTCACCAATGAAACACGACAGCATGATAGCTGTCATTTCACGCTGATCTTCTGTGCGAGGGTAGTACCGCTCCGATCGAGCCGGCCCGCTCAGCGTGGCTGTACTACCTGTTAAACACCGTGACCGTTTCTTAACAATTTTTTATTAATGTCGTCGGTTTCGTTGCTATAGGAACATCTATGGCAATCGTTGCGGGTAGTTAAGCACTAAAAAGTCTTTCTACAGAATTTCGATGTTACTACACAACCGAGCTAAGTTTGCACCTCGCTGGAATATGGCGCCCCGCCCACTTCCCCGCTCACCTTCCCGTGTTCGCCCTGTCGCATCAGTACGGTTAGGATCTTTGTCAACGATACACGTCACACAAATTTGCGAAAGAAAACAGACTGAAGTTTTGAATTTGTTTAATTGTTCACGAGGTGCAAACTTCGCTTCGCGGCGTTGTAAGTGAGGGAGTTTGATATCGCCTAGTGCTTGAATAGTCGAGAACTAATGGCACTCGTTCAGTATAAAAATCAACATTCAGACGTATCGTAGTAGAATTGACAGAACGTTCTGATTGATTGAAAGAACAAAGTTGTGGATCCATATCACACATGGAACAACACTTTGTCATCTTCATCATCTTCCTAGAGTTCATTATTTTTTCAAAAAATATTTGTGGTCGGCTACTAGTTCAACCGTTTTTACCTGAATATGAGTTTGTGTCATTCACAAATTGTTGTTCTGGGTCTGGATTTACTTTATGTTATACAATGTTTATAAAGTGCCCCGTTACACAGTATGTATATTTCTATTTTGTGATGAGAAGTCTTATCTATACAAATAAATAAAATTGGAGTGTCTGTTTGTAATATTAAAGTAACCGCTTTTTACTAAATGCATATGTATGTATACACGGTACATATACCAAAAATGTAGTTAAATTTTTTTTTGTCTGTCTGTTTGTTCCGGGTAATATCTGGTACGGCTGGACGGATTTTGACGGGACTTTCACTGGCAGGTAGCTGATGATCCAAGGAGTAACTTACGCTACTTTTTTAGACTAACTTTGTCCCGCGGCGTTACTCGCGGTACAACAATAACCGTGGGTAACACCGCGAGGTTCAGCTAGTAAAAATGAAAACCGACCTCAACGTAGTTGGAGAAATAAACTCGGAAGAAGAATCGCTAGCTTTAATAGATATAAAATAATAGACAGCTAATTACACTCTATGTTTCGTTTAATTAGTTTTTAATGAGTTTACTAGTATCACAATAAGATAATTAGATCGACACTGTTTATTAAAAGGACTGATGTCAACTGTCAAAATAGTCAGTGATGTCGTATCGAACTGTCAACTGAATGTCGAAGATGTGTCGGTGTTCGACTGAGTCTGGACAGTTGTGTAATGTACAGTTGAGCACATAACTCGTAAATTAATTCAAAAACAATAATATCGACAACTTTATGAAGATAATTTCTTGTTATCATTCTTCCCCTCTCTTTCCTTGTCTCTCTCTTCCTCAATTTCCTGTTTTTTCAATTGATTCGGTAGTTAGATGTATAGTATTTTCGTGCATATTATGCTTTTTATAAAACAAGTTACCTGTTTTGACATAATCAATTTTATAACAAACTAGCTGAACCCCGCGGTGTTGTTAGACTAATTTTGTCCTGCGGCGTTACCCGCGGTCATTGTTGTACCGCGGGTAACGCCGCAGGACAAAATTAGTCTAAAAAAGTAGCGTAAGTTACTTCCTGGATCATCAGCTACCTGCCTGTGAAAGTCCCGGCAAAATCCCTCCAGCCGTTCCTGAGATTACCAGGAACAAACAGACAGACAGACAAAAAAATTTTTTAACTACATTTTTGATATATGTACCGTGTATACATATGCATTTAGGAAAAAGTGGTTATTTTAATATTACAAACAGACACTCCAATTTTATTTATTTGTATAGATGATAAATACTGTTGAAATCTAAGGTTGCTTGAAATATATTCTTTCTAAAGACAATGTCACATGTAGTATATAACTGATGCATAAACCTTATTGCTAAATTCCATTCACAGATAGATTAAAAGCTACTAAGTAGTTATTAATACACTACAAATTATTCTTTATGTACCTGTATAACGCATCATCTTAATATATATAAATCTCGTGTCACAATGTTTGTCCTCAATGGACTCCTAAACCACTTAACCGATTATAATAAAATTCGGACACCATGTGCAGTTCGATCCAACTTGAGAGATAGGATAGTTTAAATCTCAAATTATAGTCGCAATTTTAATAATATCCACGCGAGCAAAGCCGCGGGCAACAGCTAGTTTAATTATAATTTATAAGCTACAAACATCTTTCTTGTCACCAGTACTTTCAAACAAAAAATGCGCGCATTGATTGGCTTACGGACTTACGTCGCTGTCGCTATCAAAACCATCGAATCGACGTCTGTCCACGTGCCTGGATTAACCGTGCTTGTGACGTGCGATTGTGAACTTATTTGTAACAGCAGTGTATGATTAATGGGTTAGATTGTAACGGGAATGATGTTGTATTAGACTTATATTACTATTACAATAGTTTACACCATGAAGAAGGGATACAGAAATAAAAAGACACAATTTGAACTGTTTTTACAGTTTTATCTATATCTATACTAATATATAAAGTTGAAGAGTTTGTTTGTTTGTTTGATCGCGCTAATCTCAGGAACTATGGGTCCGATTTAAAAAATTCTTCCAGTGTTACATTGCCCATTTATCGAGAAAGGCTACTAAGACCTACAGGAGCTGAGCACCAATAAAGAATGTTACCAAAATAGGGGGAAGTTATCACATTACGGGCAATAGGAGACGCAAATAGGTCGCGTGGGTCGGCTATCTATACAAATAAATAAAATTGGAGTGTCTGTTTGTAATATTAAAATAACCGCTTTTTACTAAATGCATTTATACATTTTTGGTATATGTACCGTGTATACATATGTATGTAACATATGTATACACGGTACATATACCAAAAATGTAGGTAATTTTTTTGTCTGTCTGTCTGTCTGTTTGTTCCGGGTAATCTCTGGAACGGCTGGACCGATTTTGACGGGACTTTCACTGGCAGGTAGCTGATGATCCGGGGGGAGCAACGTAGGCTACTTTTTTTTAGACTAACTTTGTCCCGCGGTGTTACTCGCGGTACAACAATAACCGCGGGTAACATCGCGGGGTTCAGCTAGTTTATAAATAAAAGTCAACTCAGATTGATTTTAAAATGTTTGAACATGTAAAAAAATATATAATAAAAGACTGCTATGTATCTTGCAGTTATTACAGTATTAATGTGAACTGCTAAAAGCAGTTTTATTTCATTTTGGTATAATTTGGGGCTGGAAATTTATTTTCTCGTAACGTCCATTTTTCCTATTACTGTTTTTAACAGTAATAGGAAAAATTTTTAGCCTCTAAAATTCTATTCATTTTTATTTTACTTATAATTTTATTTACTTTATTTTATATAAAACTAGCTGACCCGGCGAACTTCGTACCGCCATATTTACATACCTATCTTAGCTTCCCACAGGCAGTGTATAGTTGAGGACAAAAAATGACTTTACCCTTTATCTTTTAGTTTTTCTTATACACAAACCTTGTCCTAACAATAGGGAACACATAACAAAAATAATAATTTAACATGGTGCAGCCAATCGGAAGTTATGCGCGTACATATATTTCGTCGATTAATTTTTATATATAGCGATTTAAAAAGAGTAGAAACATAATTTAGGCATGATAGATTTTTTAATGTAAAATAAACGACTTCACCTCTGATAAGTTCGTGTAGGTGATTGTATGCACATGTTATTTTGATTGAAGTGATAATTCAAACTAATTTGGCAAAATATGACGTTTGGGTTCCATAAGGGTAAAACGGGGATCGTCTTTTTGTTTTTTCGAAAGACGGTCCCCATTTAATCTCATCCACATTTATTAAATTTTTTATTATTAATTTCATCACGACGATGACTTAAAGATTTGAAGATTTAAGACTTGAAGACTTGAAACACTAGACATTGGCAGAAATAGCTGATTAGAGAGATCCGGTTAGTTGCCATTTCATCAAAAAAAGAAGAAGGATAAAATGGGACTCTATATCTAAGACTTCGCTGTTCGTCTGTCACCAGGCTATGTCTCACGAACCGTTATAGTTAAACAGTTGAGATTTTCAAAGATTATGTATTTCTGTTGCCGCTATAACAACAAACACTAAAATTTAAAATAAATATTTAAGCGGGCACCCATACAACAAACGTAATGTTTTTGCTCGATATTGACAACGACAACAGGTAGATGCTTATAATGTATAGATAATGGTACGGAACCCTTTCTGCGCGAGTCCGACGCGCACGTGGCCGATTTTCATTATTGAGCTCTAATTTAATGGGATAAGATTTTTTTTTACATTTAATCTCAGTTACCGCTACATGAAGCGCTAAACATGTCTAATGCGATGATGGAATGGAATGAGATTGTGTGCTAGTAAGATTGACGTTTTATTACATTTTAATATTCAAGGAAGTCAAAGTGACATTATCTTGCAAATCAAAGGATTTGTTGTCTTTTTGTTAAATTTACTAAAACTGAATCCTAGCTTGATCGATCTATCGCTCTCGAAACCCTTTGCATTCAAAATTTCATGAAAGTCATTGGAGTCGTTTCCGAGACTCAGAATATATTATAGATAGAAGAATTGCTCTTTTATAGATATTAGATAGACATATAGGTAACGTATCCGTACATATGATAACTGATGCTAAAATCTACATACGTATCAAAGTACCTACATATTAAAAGCTTTTTTGAATTGTACCCTTTGCCATCCATGTGGTAACGAAATTAAAAAAAAAAGTGTTTCTCGTTTTTTTTTCCATGGGTGTGTTAAGAGATGACCAAGGGAGCAAACCAAATAACAAATAACCACTTAGAGTAAATCTAAGCAAAATTTCTCTAGTCTCTACAATGCAGAGACGGCAGTTCAGAAACAGATGGTAACGTTATAAAATCACTTTAATAGTTAGCCGCTATCAACTTTTTACTCTACTTTCTATAATGAATGTCGTCCAATACAATTTTAGAATGCTTTAGTGACAATAGCTGGTTATGGACAATAAGAGCAAGTCATCTTACGGCCTAATATAAATAGCGAGCATTAAACGAACGAGATCGGTCGGTGTACACCGGTGCGGACCAACATTGGTGATGCTCGTGATTCTAAAAGCACAGTGTTAAATTTTTTTTTATTAATTCAAACTATTTACCACAACTTTTCATAATGTAGTAAAACGTACCTATGTCGATAAGTACAAGCGATTTTGTGGTAGCCCAGTTGCACTCGCTGATTAGAAACAATCATCGAGGGTAAGTAACGACGGCGTGGTCAGTACCTGGATGGGTGACCGCTGGTGGTATGATATCATGAGCGTCTCCATGATTCGGAGGTCACGTTAAGCTTTCGGCCGGGACCGACTTTATTTTTTTATGTTTATATTTATGTTTATTTATATATGTTATCTTAGGATAACAGTTGTGTAGCTTAGTTGGAGGCCATTGGGGGCGGCTAAAAACATTCAGCGGCAAGATTACGTAGCCACAATAACGTCTTGCCCGTCCCCAATCTATCTCGGCCAGAGCGTGGGGACGTATGTATGGCCTTAACACTCTCCTGAGGGGAGACCCGAGTCCAGCAGTGGGACGTTATGGGTTGTTGATGTTCATGACTATAAAACTATTATAATGGTTGTATCTATTATTTAATTATTATTTATTGATAATGATAAGTAAGATAGTAATGGGAGACCGAGCGTTGATCAGTAATAATTATTTAGTGAATTTTCTAAAAATAAATCCTGGATATGACGATTTAACTCCCCTGAAACCCCCTGCATACAAAATTTAATTTTTCTCCCAAAATAAAGTCATGCGTTCTGATTATAACGTAACTTCCTAAGAAACGTGTACAGTTAATACTTATTGTATTTTTTTCGACTTAAATAACCGTATTAGCTAATGCTGTTTTCATTTAATTATCGATTTTCATAAATACCAATTTTACAACATGAGAGTGTCAAATTGCAGATCCACTGTTTGGGCCACCATCTTTAATTTTTTTTTTTAAACTGTAATAGTGTTCGTAATATAGACGAGCTAATACTAAGAAAAATAAGTGCGAAACCAGAGCACAGTAAAATATATTATACTCGTAGATACAGAAAAAGACAAAAAGGTAAAAAATGTAAATAATTAAATAAATGTATGTAACTTAAGTAAAAGATCATTTGCCTATATAAATACACCAACACGACACCTTTTCATAGAGATGGGTAAATATTTTGTCGTAAGCAGTGTACGCTCACGAATGATTTTGTAATGGGCTTACGCGCATTACGTTATTTGAGTGGTTTGCGCCGGACAAAAAATACATGAAGACAATTTGAGTTATGTGTGGAACGTGGACATAAGGTTTATTACTTTATAAGTAAGTATTTGAAGGTTTTTTTTCATAGGGAGTTTAGTTCTAAATAATAAAAAACTATTTACTATATATATATATATATTTTGAAGTGACTATAGTTTGATTCAAGATTCAATTAAAGTGAACTAAAGAATAAAGTAACACATGTAGGTATTAAAAACATATTTAAATCATAATGTTAAAAAATTAATTTGTGTTTTCTTCAATTCATATAAATATAGTACAAATGTATAGTGTTGTTGCCTATTTAAGAGGTCTGCCTCAGAACAGAAATATAGAATACAAGTTATACATACATTTAGACGTTTCTTCGCTCGTAATTCATTAAATATATAATATTTTAAAGTCTCTAAGTCTCTATAAGTACTGAAAATTTTAAGTTATTTCTTCAAACAACTAGGTCATATTTAATCAATAAATTATCGACATATATATTTCACGGACGCGTTGGCGACTGAAACATACTCACTAACAAGTTTTACAAATATGGAGACAAAATTTTATACATTGTGAAATTGATATTTGACGTAGCAGGCGCTAAATATATTAGACAGTTTAATTATTATCAATTCGTGATATATAATTAAATAAATTTTACGACTTTTAAAAGTGTTATATTGACATTAGTCGAATAAAAAATTGTAGATGATAATTTATCTTAGTAGAAGTAAGATTGGCAGGATGGCATGATGAATTAACAAACATTTATTTATACTCTCTTATAAATGGATGTTTATTATTTAAACATGCCAGAATAAATGAAAAAATCTACGTAGTTAACATTTATAAAGGCGTTATGATTATTGCATCCTGACAATGATGTAAATGGTTGACAAAACTTGCAATAACACGAGCGAAGTCGCAAGTTTGAACTAAAAATTTAAAACTAACTTTAAAATGTAATGGTACACCTAAGCTTATTTCTCCCATTTTATTTAATTGTGTTATGTTTTTTCCAGATTGTCATTAATGTATAACGATATATAAGATGATATTTACACAATAACGTTATATTATTAAGTTTGGTCCAACATTAAAATATATTCGCTTAAACGAAGTCAAATTCTCGTTAACAATTAAGTGGACTGCACTTTAGCCCTGTTTCACATCCAAAAAGTGAGGAATTCATTTTCCTTGCCTAAAATTATTTTCTCGTATAAAATCAAAAGAAAGTCAAAAGTTAACGGGTTTGTTTTGTCCACTACTCTACCGTGGGAAGCTGAGATGGGTAAAACTAGTAAAAATAAGTTTTTCAGAAATTTTGAAAATATTTTCTAAAGGAAAATTTTAAGGTCAACATATCTGTTCACATCTACGTCACTTTAACCAAATGACTGAATTCATGGGAAACGTCATTTTAGCACATAATTACACAACCATACGTAACATATGTAAACGTGTTCTTCTCATACGTATTATAGTACATAGTAACCTTTGTGTAAATAAAATCATACGTAAGAATTGCGAAATTTTTACATACACATATCTGTAGTTTCTATGGTCAGGAGTTATAAGAGTTATGAGAATAAAATTACCTTAATTGCATTTACTATGGGGAGTGCTCCGAGGAGTTGTTCGGACTGATCCCTGCCGCCTCTTTTCGCCATCGTCTTATGCGACAGAACTTTCACCCCCATCATCTAGATGGTTGGCAGACCACAACTGTGGGCATTCCCAAAACATTCTGCCTCGCACAACAAAATTGTGGAATGAACTGTCGCCCGCGATATTTCCGGACCAATACGACCTTCAAACCTTAAAGAAAAGAGCGTACACCTTCTTAAAAGGGCGGCAACGCACTTGTGACGCCTCTGGTGTCGCGGGTGTCCGTGGCCGGCGGTAATCGCTTACCATCAGGCGATAAATACATCCGCTTGTTTGCCGCCTATACTATAAAAAAAAACCCTATGTCTTTCAGGTCGCTCTAAGTGAGCTTAAATTATTTTCCGGATTTCGGTGTTCTATGGAATGCGTTTTTATTATTTCTGTTTTACTTGGTGTTTTAGTATGTTCTAGCTCTACGTAACATTTTTTACTAGTAAGTAATATTGGGATGCAACGTCGCATAGATGTACCTACAATATGTTTACTAGCTGTTGAAGTCAACGTATTATTCTCGTAATCTGCATTTACCGTAATAGGTTAATATTAGGTTTTATATACATATAATGGGTGTTTATTAATAAAAGCTTTCATGGGATTTTTTATAAAAAACAAACATATAATTTACGATGAATACTCATAATTGCAATCATTATATTTATTGTGTATTTGATATATTTTTCTAAACCTTGTCGACATATTTTTAAAACTACACTAATTGTTTTATATTCGCTCAAAATAAGTCCAAGACATCTTATTTGAAATTGAGTCATAACTTTCATAGTGGTCATTATAAGCACGACTTCAAGTGAAATTGTCACGATATAGGACAGAATTCAACCGTGTCGTATCATCAATCACAACATCACGATCTTGTAAAAAATCACTTACTACCTACTACAGTATGTAAAACATGGCTTTAATTTGCAAGTGACGTTTAGATATTTAATTGATGATGACAAAAATCACGAACGGGTTGTACGAGTTGTAAAGGTTCATTCACACTGGAATCACCGTCGCAACACGTGATAACAGTAATAATAGTGACGTGTATATAATAGGTGATGACCAAAATCACGAAAATGTTTCGTGATTTTCGAAGGTCTATTTTACACGTAAGGTTTTAAGATCAACGGTATATATCATACGTGAATAAATAGACTTTATTGTATTTTATTGCTGACGTAGATTTTAATAAGCGGTTACTCACGTTCGCCTTTCTGTAGTTTAGGTCTACGTATATAAAAACGATTTTAGAATCCATCAAATTAATCAATTGTTGTGATGTGACAATATAAATGACGTTTAGGTTCTTAATTGATCACGGTAATGTAATAATGAGTTTGTTTTATGGGTTCAAAAGTAAGGATCGTTCTATAAAGACCACTTCTATTGAAAAACTCAATGAGGATATTACCATCGTGGAATAACTTTTAAACTTAGTTGGGATCTCTAATGACATGGGAGTAAAAGAGAGAGGGGAGAGAGGATGGAGGAGGAGAGGGAGTAAAAGATGTACTATCTTCACGTCATCTTTAGATGTAAAATAAATAAATATTTTGGACATCTAACACACAACGCCATCTAGTCCCAAGCTAAGCAGAGCTTAATAATAGAGCGTAATATAAGTGATTGCGTTAATTCCCGTAAAATAATTCTTAATATATCATGGAACACGAAAGTTTAAAAGTTAGTAACCGGAGCTTGTCTTATGGGTTACCAGACAACTGATATAAATACATTACGCACTACTTACATTTTTTTTGTAAATACATACATATTATACATAGAAAACATCCAAACTTCGAAACAAATATTTGTAGATTATACAAACAATTGGTCCGACTAGCGAATCGAATCCGACACCTCAAATACAGCAGTCGCATACGCTTCCACTGCGCCACCGAGGCAGTTATATAAAATGTATACGTTTATGTTATAACTATATTTCAAATTACTAACTGACTAGTTCATCCATCAATGCAGACTTTACACCACTGGAGCTACAAACTTGAAATCGCAGTCGATACTTTTACGTTATAAGCACCCATTAAGAAGGGAGTGTTGGAAATGTCACGCCTAAAAGTGTTAACTTATAGACAAATGGTTGTAATGATTACTGTTCAAAAATAAATTAGCTAGTAAAGTTATAAGTTATAAGTTAGAAAAACTTACCTGGTGAACATGTTGGTTAATGATGTGCGTCAAGTATATCGGCACGCTCTGGTCGGCGTCCCCGCGCGCCCGCACCCTTGTCATCATTAGCGCCACGCCGATACACCCACACTACACTACTGCTTATGCACCTGAAAAGAAAAAAACAAATGACTATCGAATTGATTTTTGACTACTACGTTGTACCACACATACGAAAGAAAACGTGTGAAGTGATCATGACGTCACACATTACACCGCAATCTTAGGAGTTGAATCCAAACTTGTGTCTGTGATGTGTCTACACAGATGAGCTTGGTACATTTTGTAATCCGTTTTCGTGTTTTTTTAAATGTGTGTTTTGGTGGTATGCCTAAGATAAGATAGTTATCATTCCACTAAGAGCAACAGAAGCCGAGCATAATTCAAAGGAGATGAAAAGTTTTGTTGGTCAGTTAGTTAAAATATATGCATAACTAATCTATTTTTATATTTTATTTAAGAGTATTGATGTACTTTTATGCATAAATATAACCTTCACATTTAGTTATTCAAACGAACTAATAAATATAAAACAATCTGAAAAGGCTTTTCTTCTGGAAAAAGCAATTTAGACAGAACACTTTCAAAATAAAAAAAGTATGAATTATGGGATGGTTTATGAGATGTAGGTACATATTATTATGTATACATTATGTCGTGTTAAACATACTTCCTAGTATCGGTGTATAGCAGATGTGTAGAGCAGATAAGAATAAAACTACTTATACATGTTTGTATTCCCTATATGGTCGAGATCATTACGTCATAAACACACCTGCTTTCCTAAACGAAGTAGCTATATTGGTTGACGGACAACCAACAAAACACTGCTGACCAAAAATGGAAAAGAACATGGAGCATATAAAACAAAAATGGAATGCTAAACATTCTTCATTAGCGTCCAAATAAAACACTTACGCCAATCATCGATAGGCGCCAGAAATGTGCCAGAAATGGGCATGGGTGGAGCGCTAATTATTGACACTGTCGGTATATATGGGTCTGCCGAACTGCAGTCATAAAGTGCTAATAGAATATTGCCTTATTCGATGAACGAATCAGCGAAGGTAATATGTGCATATACCGTACTTCTTTTCTGTACTTTTGAGAGGTAATTGAATGATGGATTGTGTGGGGAAATGTCAAGTTTTATTTAGGTACATACATTGTGTAGCTGACAAGGTTAAAGGCTAAACAAACATTGGGAATTGCGTTGATAATATGATTGATTTTCTGTCTTGTAGTTATTTATGTATTAATGCGTGAAGAGAATTATTTGTACCTACACATTTTAATATATTATTGCTTGTAAATTTGGAATACTTATTTAAGTTAGTGGAAGGAAGAAGCTAAAATGTATTTTTTATACACTGAAAAATGTGCTATAAAGTAGGTACTTTATAACTATTTTAAATCCTGAATAAGTAACGAATACTTATTTATATGGTCTTAGTTCCTTTTTTTTTGGTTTTTAATTAGTACTTATTACCTTTGAGACGTCATCACATCTGTGAAGAAAACTGTCTTGACAGGAGATCCTAGGAATTGTGTGTCAAATTATATTGTAATTGGGAGTAATGATCCCTTAGATCGTCCACTGTTGGACGTAAGCCTCTCCTTAGAACGGAGATTTACTATGAATAAATACTTTTTACACGTTAATCTTTCTTTTCATAAACTAAACTCATTTAAATTCTCCACAACACGCTCTTAACAGTCCATCAACCCTAATTACGTGACGTAACTCGTCCAAAGATTGTTCCGATATTGCTCATAAAATACCATACTTGTCATGATATGCAATTATTGTTATCTTTTATAATGTGTACCTTTTACGTACATTTTTCAACATAAACAAATTACAGTTTTCAAAGCACCAATAATTTGGTCCGATGTGTACTAAGGACTTGTATTAAAGTGATTACGTCCACTTTAGGCCGAGTGATTGGACAAATTTAGTATATAATTTTTCGTATTATTATTTATTGATGGAAGCAATGTAATTGTTTCAGGTTAAACGGTCTGTGATGTAGATAAATTGAGGCTTATATTTGGTATAAATTGTTAATGGTATAAATTTTTTGTACTGCTATGCAAACAAGTAAGCATATCAATGAAAATCTATACATTAATGCCTTCATGCTATTTAAAACGTGAAATCAAAGTAATACTGGTATATATTTTTCTCGAAATGTAAAGGTGTTTAATTTTCACAGACAAAATATTAAATGTTACAGACAATATATTAGGCACAAAATATATTTATAACCATCAATTGAAGAGTTTATACATATATCTACTATTACTGAAATAATTAAACATTATTTATATTGTCTTACTTTATCTGTTCAAAGTATTTTAAGGAAAACAGGAACACATATGTTCAAACATCTGCACATAAATCTTATTAAAATCCTTAAAACATATAAACTAGTCGCATTAATGCGAATTAAAACATTTATCATAGCCCAGTGACACTCACTGTTATTACAACAAATACATTCTTAAGATAAAACGCATGGGAAACTTTAAGACCCTCAAACAAAAAAAAAAGGCATAGACACTGCTAAAGAAACAATATGAGAAACTGCAAATTCTGTATCCTAGCCACTTACAAATCGAATAAAACAAACAATGATATTCTATTATGGTGATCGTCTATCCCTCTCGTGTATATACAAATAGAATAAGACGGAGCTACTGGTTGAAATGTCGTAGGTCATTAGGTCCTTACCATGTAGGGCCTGCAATATGCCAATATGGAAGGAGCCGTGACTTTTGTGTGTAGTTATATTGGATCTAACAATAGGTTATTGGGAATAAGATTTAAGTTAAATGCGTAGATGACCTGAGCTGTTGCAGATGACTTTGATAGTCAGAGACATAGCTTGAAATTAATTGTCAAGGAGAAAGTTATTCAGCCACCTATTTGGAAATACGTTTGTGTTTCACTTTCTTGTGTGTTTTATGTAATCATTTGTGGTATTGTTCTGTTTAAAATGTTTTTGTTTTTTTTTTAAAGTTTTTCATGTTTTATTGCGAACTGTACAACTGAAATAGAATTATAAAACGTTAAAATCGAGATGTATATTATATATGTATTAGTTTTGTTCGTTAAAATATTAATACATGTAAAGATGAAAAGACCTATAGAAACGATGATTGAGTGACGTTTAAAATATCCAGTATTTTTGTTTGTGAATTTTTGTATTATTCAAATACACATACTTTTTTTATAATTTATTTCAGAAAGTAATAAATTAGAAAATAGAAAATTGCTAAAGAAGTTAGTATTGTATTACTTAACAATGAACCGGCTTATATTATATATATATATATATATATATTTGTATCTTTCTATATCTTCTTATAGACTTATATAATTAGTATCTACTTCTTACAAAACTGTTAAAGATATTTGCAGTTAATTAAAGTTAACTTTTAACACCTTTTATTGCAATTTTCTGCAGTATCGGGTTTCAGGTTCACAAACTTAATACCGGGGTCTAAAATCTAACCTCTATTGTCTTTTGTTGGCTATTCGTATTTCATTTATATCGATAGATCCTATTGTATTCATTATTGAATCGATATTTAGGTGTGAGAGATATTTGAGTTTTATTATAGCATACTACAGATGACGACTACAATCATTACAGGGTAAAGACCCCATTACTAAGACTCCGCTGTCCGTCCATTTGTCACCAGGCTGTACCTCATGAACCGTGATAGCTAGACAGTTGAAATTTTCAGAGATGATGTATTTCTGTTACCGCTATAACAACAAATACTAAAAAACAGAATAAAATACCATGATAGAGCCACGCTTCGGCATGCATGGGTCGGCTCGACCGGAGTAACACCACGGTCTCACCAAAAACCGGTGTGAAACAACGCTTGCCCTGTGTCAACTCCTTATCAATCAAAGTTACAACGAACTACAAGAACTGTTATATTATGTCACTTGCTGCTACGGAAACCTTCATGTACGAGACCGACTCGCACTTGGCCGCTTTTTATAGATAAGGGTATGTAACCGGTTTTTGCATTGGTCAAAATAACTTGAACTGTCGTTCCATAGTACCATATACTATGGTAAATATGATATACAGATTTAATTATGACCGTGTTAAGCTTCGTGTGGTTGTTTTCAAGTAGTGTTTAAACTAATATTTCATTTAATTGTTCCTAGCTGCACTTTTTCTAAATTTGAAAATTCACTAAGAGTCCGTTATAGTTTGGTGTGTCAAACATCGGATCGTATTGCTTGTTTTAAAAAAAGAAACCAGTCCGCCATATTAAATAATTATCTGAAAGTCATTACAACACAACAGAAATATAAAAAAACGTAACTAGAAATGGTTTTCTAGTTACGTCATAAAATATTTTTTATTATTTTAACATACCACAAACTAACCACAATTATGTGAAGTGACAGAACTCAATCATAACATACTCAAAGATTTGACCCAATCTAGAGTTGAGTGAACTATCTTTACCGAGTAATGAGTCCAACTAAATTCATAGTACAGCTATGAGCACTACAAAAATTAATAACCGTAGAGGAAAACAGAGGTTTGTCATACAAAAGTCATCCAGAACGTCGATTTAAATTATGATAACGCCGAGAGAATTAGTTCTGGTAGAACGTAATGGCCAACTATTAGGCCATGGAAGGCACACGGAAGAAGTTATAAAACAAAGTTATGGATGTGGCATTTAAGAGCAAAAGAATTTATCCGGTGATTATAGAAATTTGAATAATGAATTATGTTAGGTGTAGGAGCTTTCAAAATTCTCTTCATCGCAAGAGTTTTTGAAACTAACTTTTCTGTGTTGACTACACAGCGACAGTAGTTTTTATGAAATTTTATTGATAAGTAGTGAAAAAACAACGTTTATAAACATTTTTAATGCTTGTGTTATGAGAGATTGTTCCTGTGCAGACTTCTTTTGAAATTGTATCAGTCACAACTCTTAGTATTTTATTCATAACGGTAAATATTTATTAACAGTATTAACAATACAATACATTTTTTTAAATAATTAAAAATATCATATCATATTCCAACGATCTTCGTAATTCATGGTACCTTCCATAGAAGCTCGGTGAATGATGTGACGTATGCCTAATAAGCTCACAAAATGTATTTTATAGGCTTCTAAGAATATTCATTTTTAAATGTACTACAACAATTTATCCTTTTTAGGGTTCGGTACCCAAATGTAAAAAAAGGAACAGTTATAGATTCGTCAAGTCTGTCTGTCTGTCCGTGCGTATGTCATAGCCACTTTTTTCCGGAACTATAGGAACAATACTATTGAAACTTGGTAAGTAGATGTGTTCTTTGAACCGCATTAAGATTTTCACACGTTTCAAAAGTAGAAAAAGAACAATAAATTTTTGGGGTCCCCATACATAGAAAAAAAACTCAAAAAAAAATTTTTTTCTTCAATCCCACACACAATCTATGTATAGGTCTTCAAAAATGATATTGAGGTTTCTAAAATCTTTTTTTCTAAACTGAATAGTGTGCGCGAGAGACACTTCCAAAGTGGTAAAATGTGTGTCCGGGGGGTGAACACATTTTACACCTGTTACTTCTAAAATAAGGGAATGATAAAATAATAAAAGTATATGATATACATTACTATGCAAACTTCCACCGATAATTGGTTTGAATAAAATAGTTTTTTTTAATACGTCATAAATCGTAACCAGCAATTTACCTGTTATTCAATCAACACAAATATAAAAATAAAATATAAATAGATTGTGTTTCTTGCTGCTACAGAAACTTTATGGGCGATTCCTAATCGCACTTGGCTGCTTTTTTTTCTCTTGAATAATGAAAGTGTAATAGACAGAGTTTCTTTCGAATTTATAATATTAATATGAAATTAGGGATTCCTTACATTAGCCAAGATCAAACTACAAGTACACAAATGTCACCACAGCAACACCACTGTCACTATTGAAGACTATTTATTTCGCAATATTTCATTCATCATCATCATATCGGCCGAAAGACATCTACTGCTGGACAGAGGCCTCACCCAAGGCTTCCTATAAGAACCGGTCCTGTGCTCCCTGCATCCAACGGTTTCCTGCGACCCTCACCAGACCGTCGGACCATGTTGTACTACCTAGTGTGCCTACCCAGTGTGGCCGCCACTCCAGAACTCTTTGGTCCCATTGGCCATCTTGTATGCGAGCAATGTATCCCGCCCACTGACACTTAAGTTTTTTCAATTCTACGGGCAATGTCGGTGACATTGGTCCGTCTGCGGATCTCCTCATTCCTGATTCGAAGACAGAGAAACTCCGAGCAGAGAGAGAGAGAACTCTTTGTACGCCTTTGAGTCTTCTTATCAGACATAATTAAGAATTTTATTCATAGTGAAGAATAAATTTTAGCTGTGAGTTTTGAGATCAAGTTGTCTCTAATATTAAAACTCATTCCAAAGCAGAGTTGAATATTTTGTTTTAATACTACAGATGACATTAATCTACTAAAAGGTCTACCTAACTTACCTGTGCCTCAAAAAAAAAAACAAAACATTTAAACAAAGACCACCTGCGTCCATCTCCGTAAGTAAGTAACTGCTAAGTGGTAGTGTTAATTCGACCGCTACTTACCACAACGCACCTTGTCCACGTAAACAATCCTTCAGAACACTTGCTAATGTAGGTGTTAAGAATTCGGGACCAAATATTTGTGGACACACAGTTTTTTGGGGAGGGAAAGAGATGACGATATGCTAAATGCATCCAGGTGGTGTTTGTTATAGTTTTCTATACTTCTTTCGAGGTACTTATAAATAGTTGAGACTACCGCACTTAATGTTTTTAAGAATGTAGTTCGACACTAGAAGTTAGGTCATGGACTTTTAGTTTAGATTTCAAGTTTATAGTCCCAATCGTTTTGGTAATGAGTTGAATATCGGTCAGGCATGGCAAGTCATTTTACTATGTATGATATACTATTTATATAATATTTAATACATATTTTATAATAAAAATGCATTTGAACGGTAGACTGGACTAAATTCATTCATTGCAAATGAATTCTATTGCAATGATTTAAAAAAAACCTCAATTTTAAAAATAAAGTTTCAAAAATTTATTTTTTAATAGAACAAGCCATATTACTCATGAAGGCACTGATGAGTAAGCATACGTCCTATCAAATCCTGTTCCTACACATATTTCCCATGCACAGATAAATAATATATGCGGCGATGATCTAACCTTTGATCAAGATTACAAACCTCATTGGTATTAAATACAGATAATTATAACGATTGCTCATAATAACTAATAAACTTAGTCGTATTTTTTAATACATTAACTTGTTCTTTAAGTTCGAGTTTTAATTGACTACAATTTATAGAGAAACTGAATCTTCTTTATTGAACCTTTTTATGGATTTTAAAATGCAGTAGCCATTTCACTGTGATGAGTTTTAGGAAAGTGTCGTAATATATTATTAATTGTTACCTTTTTTACACTTTTTGGCATTTAAATATGTATTAGATTTTCAAAGTATCTACTAAGTGAAGAAACGTTTCAAGAGTATAACATGTATGTAATTATTACAAAAATAGCTACTGACGTTCGATAGGTCGTCTCATTGTGATGCATCAGAGAAAAGAAATCACATGGATGCAATGCAACAAAAAAAAACAAAATAAAAAAGTAAACGAGATGCGCCCGCGTACGCCAAGATCTCGGTCAGGCGGGAGCCGACTTCTTTTGTTTCCAGCCTCGAATCAGCCAGTGTCTCGAATCTAGATGCTGTTTTCGAATTGTATTTTTCTTTTTCCCCCTATGGCTTTTTCTTTATTGTCTCAGTGCAGGCTGACTAAAAAAAAAGTAAAAATCCGGTGGCTTATGGCTCTCCATTGATATGCGACGTTCGAATTGAAATTTAAATATTTGCTCGCATCCGCGACGGGCTTCATCTTGGGTATTTTGTTTTTAAAAAGATCTTTGTGTTTCCATCTTAATATTTTATTATGTTATTCAAGAAATACCACGAGTACGCATACATTTTATCTTTTAAAATATTTTTGTGCTTTGTCGCCTTCTAAGACGACTCCTTTATTTTATGGATACTGAATAATTGTTACAATATAACAAAGTATTTAATTTTCTAATCTATATACGTATAAATGCGCCTAAATATAAAAACAAAGAATCGTGTTCATTACACAATATTATTTGTGTATCGGTAAGCATCGAACTCCTAAGCCTAAAGTAAAGTAAACTAAATAATAAAAAAGAACGCTTATAACATTAAAACCCAAAATATCCATTAAACGTACAGTTTAATAAAACCATTCATTTTGTAGCCAGATTGAGCAAATCTATATTTTATCTTATTTATCTTACTATCCTAAGTCGAATATTTTCTTGGTATATTTATCACTTAACATCTTTTTGTGAGAATCATATGACAACGGCATGGGATTATGTGGGATTATAAGGGTGGACAGACAGAGGTGTCAGTTCGATCGAATCAGCCTATATGTACCGAAGCATGACTCTATCAAGACTCATTCTATTCTATTACATTTCGTAGTCTAGCTTATATACTAGTATTACCTTATTGGAACAATAAAGTCATTCAAAGTCAGTTGGTTTGACTTTATGTGATGTGAGTCATGAGCTTCTTGAATTTTTTTCTTAAGATGTGAAAAATTTACTTCATTCCACACATCACCCAGCAGTTCATTACTGGACATAGGTATTTGCTATTGCGCGCCACACTTCACTCTTTTATCATCTGAACGGTTTCACAGCTGGAGATTTAATTCACAGCAGAAGCTATCAGAAGTTTATCAGGGTAGATAATTTTATTATTTAATGTCATGAAAACTGTTACCTCCATTCAGAAAAAATACCTGTTTGTATATTAGTGATTCGTACTAACTCTTAGAGTCTAAAACTTATTTGCATTATCTATACACATAAATAAAATTGGAGTGTAAATTTGTAATATTAAAACAACCGCTTTTTACTAAATGCAATCCACGGTATATATAAAAAATGTAGTTAAAAAAAATGTCTGTTTGTCTGTCTGTTTGTTCCGGATAATTTCTGGAACGGCTGGTCGGATTTTGATGGAACTTTCACTGGCAGGTAGCTGATGATCTAGGGAGTAACTTAGGCTATTACAAGCGCTGTTACCCGCGGTACGACGATAACCGCGGGCAACACCGCGGGATACAGCTAGTTTAATAATAAAAATTGAATATTTCCAGTGCATACCTATCAGTGGTTTCAGATTCGAATAAAACAACCAGCTGGTTTAAAGCAAGCACTTTTTTTTCTCCAACCGATCGCTTCACGGCGCATTTGAACAATTTGACATTATAGAAACGATTGTTAACCTTGTGCCGCACAGAAACGTAATGCTCTCATTCTTATACTACTTTGAAAGTATGACATATGGCCGACATTTCGATGTTTTTTAAACAAATGTGAGTCATTAAGCATGTTGTTCGAATATTTAGAGTTCGGAGAATGTATCGCAAACAGCTTTAGAGTAATATTGTGAAACATTTTAGACTATACCTGCACTTAAGGTGAAGGTAAGTTTTGTGGTGAACAAACGTGACGGGTTATTTTAAATAGTTTGAGTTTATATATTAAATGGATGATTGTATTTAAAGCTAATTTACTTAGTTAATTTACTATAAGATATATATCTTCATAAAATGGACTGCGTTAAGGGCTCAACAATAGACGTTAAAAGTATTTGTTTCCTTTTGCTTTCTATTCATTTCATTATAACTGTATTGATTCAAAATGATTAATAAAACTCTAGTTGAATTTATCTTGACGGTACAAGCTCCAATTGAAACACTTAAAATATTGATTTAAGCACAAAGTGAAGTAGTCATCAAAGTTATAGTAATATTTGCTACAATACGTGCAGTTACCACAAATCTGAACACACTAAATGTTGATAAGATAGTCTGACGACGGTATCCGGTTCGACAACCGGTCTGCGTCCAATGATATTATTAGTTTTAAGATACCTCAAAATCGTATTTTATAACTTTATCAGTTATAAATCGACTAATAGTACCTAGTTAACTAAACAAACTTTAATAAACGCAATAAAATAAATAAGTTATAATATAAAAGGCTGTATATCAAAGCTGGTTAATGTATCGATTTGGGCGCCATTTTTTTTCTATAATTGCAAGAAGATTTGATTCAGTTTATTGAGTAATTAGGAAGTTGATTTTATATCACTACAGCATAACAGCTAGAATTAAAAAATAATAAAAGTATAAAAACGAAAAATGTTTAAGACAGTTGAGATTTTTAGTTGATGTCAAAAATCTAGGTTATTAATACTGATTTTGTTAATTGTATGTTACATTCTTAAAGTATTACTGACATAAAGATTTCAATAATGTAAAAAAAAAAACTAAGTCTAAAAGAGAATTTAACACAAAGAACTTGGCTGCATATTGTAAAATATGTTAGGTGTAATAGTAACCTTCCCAAAAAAATCCAGAAATACACAGTCTGTTTTCGATCTGACCGACTTTCTTATTCATGTTTCTGTCACAGCATTATTTTCTAATAGCAATTAGTGTAAATTAAAAGAGGCTCAGTACAATACCTACATATAATATGCTTTGCCTGATCGACTTGGAATAATAGGGAAACGCGTACAGCCTTGTCCCTAATTGGAACAAAGTGGAACACACAGCTTTAATGGTTCAGTGCTGGACATGAGCCTCCTTCAAACGGAGGTTTCGGCAAACACTAAAATACTAACCAGACGAGTTAGCATAGGGTTATTAAATGTTTTTCTTGGAGCGCTCGTAGCCCAGTTGCACTCGGCGGTTGAAACAATTACCGAGGGTAAGCACCGACGGCACGGTCAGTACCAAGATGGGTGACCGCTGGTGGCATGTTGCCATGAGCGTCTCCGTGATTCGGAGGTCACTTTAAGCAGTCGGTCCTGGTTGTTATCATAGAATAACAGTCGTGAAGCTTAGTTGAAGGCCTTTGAGTGGCTTAAAAGCATCCAATGGCAAGATTACGTAGACACAACGTTTTACCAGTCTCCAACCCGCACTTTGCCAGCGTGGAGACCTATGGCCTCAACCCTCTCCTGAGAGGAGACCCGATCTCAGCATATATTTCTAGTTTCGTTTAAATTTTTATATATACAAACAATAAATAAATCTATTTCAATCATGTCTAAACAATTCCAGTGTTTAGAATTCCAGTAAGCATTTTATGAGTTTCTATATTTGGTAAATGTTTCCGATCAATACAGGTTTAGACCGTTGACATCTTTTAAGGAGATAGATTGTCGATCGTAGTGTGAAGTGATTAGTTCATACATGGAAGACACCAAATCGATCTCAAAAGGTATAATGATTCCAATATTTTTGTAGTTCACATTCGAAATATATCACAGCCCTAATACATAAAATTGGTTTGTCTGTAATACTTGTTTTGGTTATGTGTTTTTGGTATTGTTGGGAACCCATAGATACCGATCGATTGCATTACGTCATTTGACCTATCTATCTCCATTTTGACCAGCAGTACGGTTTCTGTAAGGGTCGATCAGCTGGTGATCTTTTAATATACCACACACATCGCTGGGCACAGGCGATTGAGACTAAGGGGGAAGTCTTGGCAGTTAGTTTGGACATTGCGAAGGCTTTCGATCGGGTCTGGCACAAAGCGCTTCTTTTGAAGCTTCCTTCCTATGGGCTT
Source organism: Spilosoma lubricipeda (assembly GCA_905220595.1). Classification (NCBI taxonomy): domain Eukaryota; kingdom Metazoa; phylum Arthropoda; class Insecta; order Lepidoptera; family Erebidae; genus Spilosoma; species Spilosoma lubricipeda. Next base: position 9,940,008 of record HG992295.1, read on the forward strand.
CCCAAGAAATTATGCAAATGGGTCACTAGCTTTTTAGCAGATCGAAGCATAAAGGTCGTAGTCGACGGTGAGTACTCTGACTCCTAATCGGAGTGAATGCTGGTGTTTGCGGGACACCGGCTAAGTAAGCTTTGTTTCTCCTCCATATTGATGACATATTGCAAATTAGCGGCGTTCATTGCTATACTCTTTGGAAAAGGTTTCAGATTGGGGTAGACTTAATTTCGGCCTCATGTGAAACAGTTCTCATTTTCGGGTAGGAGCACCCCAGTACCAGCGCCTCCCTCCAGACCGCATCCGACGGAGAGCGACTCAAATTGTTGATTGCTAAGATGTTTCTAATCGGCTGGATTCTCTAGCGCTGCGTAGAGAAGTGGCCGTGTACCGCATTTACTATGGGGAGTGCTCCGAGGAATTCTTCATCTAGATAGTTGGCAGTCCACAACTTTGCATTTTTTTCAGAAACTCTCTGCTTCGCACAGCAAAACTGTGCAATGCACTGTCGCCTGCGGTATTCCCGGACCTTCAAGAAAAGAGCGTACTCCTTCTTAAAAGGCCGGCACCGCATTTGTGATGCCTCGACGTCTCTGATGTTGCGGGTGTACATGGGCGGCGGTAATTTACCATCAGGCGACGCGTTTGCTCGTTTGCACCCTATGCCATAAAAGAACTATGAGAATTTTTTGAGGTTCCGTACCATAAGGGTAAGACGGGACCCTATTACTAAGACTCCGTTGTCCGTCCGTCTGCCTGTCCATCTGTTACCTGTCGGCTGTATCTCTTAACCGTGATAGTTGGTCAGTTAAAATTTTCACAGATGACCAATACTAAAAACAGATATTACTGTATATATTTATCTATCCCAACATAGTAGTTTATATAAACTAATTGTAGTATTTATTAAACCCAATATAATTATACAATTATAACTATCATTTTAATAAGTGTACCTACCTCACCTTTTCTCTGCATCATTCAATCGGTCCACTGGCAGAGAATGCCTAAGGCATTAAGCCGGCCGACGCATGTATTTGTGCTTAAAGTAATAAAATAAAAATAAAATAAATATTATTTCAAAACACGAAAGTAGAATCCCTAGTACAATTATATTCTCACATGATTTTTGAAACCAAAAAAAAATTAAGTACGGGAAAGAACAAAATTATTGCTGTTAAAAATAATATAATTAAAAAGTTTTATTTAATACTAGCTGACCCACGCAACCTCGTTTGCGTCTCCTACTGCCCGTAGCGTGATAATTTTCCCCCGTTTTTGTAACATTCTTCATTGTTGCTCAGCTCCTGTAGGTCTTAGCGTGATGATTTACAAACTATAGCCTTCCTCAATAAATGGTCTATATAACACTGAAAGATTTTTTCAAATCGGACCAGTGGTTCCTGAGATTAGTGTGTTCAAACAAACAAACAAACAAACTCTTAAGCTTTATATATTAGTATAGATTATGGTTATAATCTACTTGCAGTTAAATGCCAGCTCGTTAGAAGGTTAACATAAATGTCGACCACTAAACAAAGAATGATTCACACATTTTCAGTGTTTTATAGCTTGACCGTGATTTATTTATAGTTCGCAAACTCATTTACTGATCTATGAATAGAGTAATGAACGATAATTTAATACTATATTTATTTCCTTTTGGACAAATACTATCTAATTAGGTATCTATACAAATAAATAAAATGAGAGTATCTGTTTGTAATATTAAATAACTGCTATGTAATAAATAAAATAAATATAAATAAATATTTCAGACATCTAACACACAACGCCATCTAGTCCCAAGCTAAGCAGAGCTTGTGTTATGGGTACTAGACAACTGATATAAATACATAAATACTTCTTTTTTTGTAAATACATACATATTATACATAGAAAACATCCAAACTCCGAAACAAATATTTGTAGATCATACAAACATTTGGTTCGACCCGGGAATCGAACCCGAGACCTCATGATCAGCAGTCGCACACGCCAACCGCTAGACCAACGAGGCAGTCAATAAATGCATATGTATGTATACACGATACATGTACAAAACAACATTTTTTAAAACTGTCTATCTGTTTGCTCCGGGTAATCTCTGAAACGGCTGGACCCATTTTAACGGGTTTTTTACTGGCAGGTAGTTCATGATCCAGGGAGTAACTTAGGCTACTTTTTTTAGACTAACTTTGTCCCGCGGCGTCACTCGCGGTACGACAATAACCGCGGGTAACACCGCGGGGTTCAGCTAATTGTCCAATAAAAATGAGACCGAAGGTCCGATGATGCAGAAGCATCTGAATAGGCCGCCATAGTGTGGGACGCCATGCTACATTGTTGCATTGTCGTCATTCGAAATGAATATGGTGACCATTACTCTTGGAATCTGCTCATGTTTTCAAGGGTGGCCATCAACTATCGATGAGCTACCTGCTTATTTTCCCTCATCCATACTTAATATCTATACTAATATATAAAGCTAAAGAGTTTGTTTGTTTGAACACGCTAATCTCAGGAAACGCTGGTCCGATTTGAAAAACTCTTTCAGTGTTAGATAGCCCATTTATCGAGGAATGCTATAGGCTTTATATCATTACGCTTAAACCTAGAGGAGCGGAGCAACAATGAAGAATGTTACAAAAACGGGGGAAAATTATCACGTTACGGGCAATAGAAGACGCAAACAAGGTTGCGTGGGTCAGCTAGTAATATATAAAGTAACTCTGTCTGTCCGTTACGTTTTCATGGTTAAACTGCTTTAATCCTTTGATTCTCAGGGAATTACATAGGCTACCCTTTACAGTAATGAAAGGTTTAAGTATGCGCGGGTGAAGCCGCGGGCAACAGCTATTAATATACATATAATTATTCCTACCAGATGTTGCCCACTGTTGACTCTGACCCACGCAACTTTGTCTGTATTTCTTTTCAACCATGCTTGGCTCCTATTGGTGTAAGCCTAATGTTAACTTTCCTATCTTAGGCATGCTAGTAAAACACATATTTAAAAAAGTGAGAACCGGTTAGATAGTTTTGGAGTTTATCGTGAGCCACAACATGACGCGAGAATTGGTGGCGCAGTGGTAGCGTACGCAAATAAGGTCTCAGGTTTGATTCCCAGGTTGGGCCAAATGTTTGTATGATCTCCAATATTTGTTTTCTATGTAAAAAAGTGCATGAGTATTCTATCAAATGTAACTGTCATCGTATAAGGTCTGTTGCGTGGCATATATCCGAAATATCTTAAATGTACCTACTGTATATATGTATTGTAACCTATTGTTGTAACGTAGGTATTCATTTAAATATACACGCAGCTTCACACTTTTATATCTAGGCGTTTTTATAACAATTAAGTAGGTACAAATTGTCTATTATCCTTGATAGCAATCTAAAAACTCCTAAATGACTGTCTGTGGTTGTTTTCAAATGATTATTGTGTTCTAATGTGTCTATTTGTAGGGTTCACAAAAACGATGATATATTTTTTGACACTGGATGACGTATGTAGAAACTGAGTAATTTGAGTGGTTACTGTTTGGTTATTTCATTTTTTTCTCCTTTTTAAAAAACAACTCTCGCATTAGTAATAAATAGTAATAACGTATTTTGTGTGACGCGGGGAACTTTACAAACATACATGAAACAGACACTAAGAACATTCAGACTTAGAAGAATAATTAGTGAATCACACAAAGTGTTTTCCCATGTGGGATTTGAACCCCCAACACCTAAACGCGGTAGAAAGCATCGTGGGTTTGCTTAAATCCTTTTTTTATGGTATAAGTGGCAAACGAGCAGAGGTATCACCTGGTGGTAAGCGATTAACGCCGCCCATGGACACCATTACTATGATAAATAAATTACTAAAAAGCATACATATATAGTTCTAAATACATACATATTATAGACTAGCTGAGCCTACTAGCTACCCGTGGTACAACAACAACTACGGGTAACACCGCGGAACAAAGCTAGTCTAAAAGTAAGACTTCAGTAACTCCCTGGTTCATCAGCTACCTGCTAGTGAAAGTCCCGTCAAAATCGGTCCAACCGTTCCAGAGATTAGCCGAATAAACAGACAGACAGACAAAAAAATATAAAAATGTTATTTTGGTACATGTATCGCGTTCATACATATGCATTTATTTAAAAGCGGTTGTTTTAATATTACAAATAGACATTCCAATTTTATTTATTTGTATAGATAAATTACACCGAAACACAGAACCAATGATCGTGTTCAGAACATTTAATTAGAAAACGATTGTTGGAAATCAAACTCACTACCTCTAGCTCAGAATTACTAGCCATTAGAAGAATAGGTAGACTAAAAGAGAGAGACATATAAATAATATACCTACTACACATTAAAAAAAAAAAATAGACAAAAAAATGAGATGACTTTATATTGTAGTTCGTATTTATCTGTAAGTGTTTTGACACCTCCACGAAAGTGAGCACACAATGTGAGGCTAACAAAATAAAAAGGAAAGTTTTATTTATAAGGCATTGAGCGCACAGAATGCTTTAGTTAATAATCTCAATTTTGTTGGTAATTAATTATTTCAATACAATTTGACGGCGCTCATAGCCCAGTTGCACTCCGTGATTAGAAACAATATACACCGAAGGTAAGGAAGACAACGACGGCGCGGTCAGTACCTGGATGGGTGACCGCTGGTGGCACGATACCATGAGCGTCTCCGTGATGCGGAGGTCACGTTAAGCAGTCGGCCCCGATAACAGTCGTGAAGCTTAAGTGGCGGCCTTTGGGCAGCTTGAAAACATCCAACGGCAAGATTACGTAGCCACAACGTTGTCTTGCCAGTCCCCAACCCGCATTTGGCCAGCGCGGTGCCGTATGGCCTTAACCCTCTTCTGAGAGGAGATCGAGCCCAGCAATGGGGTGTTACGGGTTGTTGATGAATACAATTTAATACAACTAGTAGAGTCACAAGTAGAATAGCAAACGTATACATAAATTCATTTATATAGTGACTCTAATATCTTAGAAATAATCTTTTACCTATTTTTAAGTGGAGCTTAAATGTATTTGGGGAGGTCCCGAATTTTCACGCAAGACTTAGTTCAAGTAACAGGTATTACAGACTGCCTCTGTGGCGCGGTGGTAGCGTATGCTACTGCTGCGTTTGAGGTCTCGGGTTCGATTCCCGGAGCGTACCAATTGTTTGTATGATCTGCAAATATTTGTTTCGGAGTTTGGGTGTTTTCTATGTATGATATGTATGTTTTTACAAAAAAAAAGTATATATGTATTTATATCAGTTGTCTAGTACCCATAACACAAGATCCGCTTAGCTTGGGACTAGGCGTTGTGTGTTAGATGTCTGAAATATGTCCGAAATATTCGATCTTGCCTTGGAGATTTTATTCTCACCTGATATTTTTAAAATCATCGTCTTCTTTAAGAGTAAAACATTTCCTCCTTCCTTCTGCAAAAAACATCTATAGATACTGTTTTATTGATTTAACCTACCATGGTTATCTTCATTTAATAGGTTATTATAAACTGGACATTAACCATGTTAATCTTCTGTAACAGATATTTTGCCACTGTTGTAAAATACTTGTTTCTTACGAGCAGACATATCTATCTACCCTCTTCACTGGTATCTACTGAGCTTAATATTGTGAGTTGGATCTCTACATGGGATAACACTGTGTGTTTTACACTAATTGATTATTTGATTCTGGGTGTTCTTTATATTTATTTATGAATGTAAAGCTCCCTCCCTCTCGGAGGGAGAAGGAGATATATGAAGAAGTACGTTTACTGCATGCGTCAACATTAGTTTTACTACTACCACTAAATTTCATTACTCTATGCCACGATAGCGATACACAGAACCAATTGCATCAGGACAATTTAGAACATTTCATTATTTTGTCTATATATTACGAGGCCCCAAATACTCCTGTTGAAACTTATCTTTGCAATTCTCACCAGTCTTTTCAGATCTTCTCTAACCGGTCTCTATATATAGTGATATTCTTCATAAAGGAAGCTGTTGATGAAACATTTCACTAAATCCTTAATAATAATTTGTACAAAGGAGAAAATTTAGCATATATATATTTATATACCATTAAAAATCTACGATTCTAATATAATATTGTCACCTTATTCATCGGTTCAGTAGTTTAGGCGCTACAATGACACATAAAAACCTAGGTAAGTACTTAGACTGGCAAAAAAGGCCAAAAGGAAGAGTCTATTATTCTTCCTTTTGGATTCGTCACAGTCGGGTAAAAGGGGATCTAGCTTATCATGAATACACAAACATAAAGCACACAGTGAAAGTAAATCGAAATAGTGTCAAAATATCTTACCAATCAAATTAAAATTGAAGCAATCCTCATACAAAATAAAAGTTTCCAAAAATGCAACAAAAAAAATAAGAGTACTTTTATAGAACTGCAACGCACAACAGACCAAAAAATTCTGGAAATTACCACTTCTAAGTTCACACTTGTAACAAGTCAAAATCCACGGTCTTGTAACAACTGGAGAAAATTTAGCAAAAACCTTAGAAAACAATTAGCACTGAATTCGGGACACTATGAGTAAACATTTGCATGTTACAGTGGTTTTCAAAATGTGTTTACCAGTCACTTCACCCTCTAAGCACTACTTACTATAACAAGCTTAAGTTAAGTCAACGACAAAAAAATTGAAAGTCATCCGTTCCATTTTAGTTAAAAGTCAATTTGGCGGGTCCGAATTCGAATTCGGAACTGTCAACGGTTGACAGGTCGCGTGTTGCGCACGCGCGGTCGTGTGAGCGTGCTATGCGCGCGGGCATCGGCGCCACACTGCGTTCGCGCGCTTTTCAACCTATGAAACCTTCGCTCACAGCCTCCAACACACACTATAGGATGTATTAGAACTGTCGATGATTCTAAAAGATTTTCTCACGGAAAGGACTCTTGATATGTAGATCTGGTTGTCGACGCGTTAACGGTGCAGCGCATCATCGCTGACTGATGTTGATGACTGGCCTTATGAGTTTTGTTTTTGATTTTGACGGGTTCGTTTTATTTTCCGTACGGGATTATTCTATCGTATTATGAGTACGAGTATTATGGACCGTAGTGAATCGTCTCGATGTTTTTTGTGTTGTTAAAGTAGTTCTGTCAATGAAAATGTATTGTATGAGGTTGTATAATGCTTGTGAGCCACGTGTTCGTGTTAAAAGCGATAGATTGATTTGTGGCTGATTTGTTACTTGAAGGGCGTGCTTGTTAATCTTTATAATTAAAGCAAAGTTCTTTGTTTCGTTTGTTCAATTTAATCTTTCTTGTTGAGTTGTCTTTGACGGTGTATCAAAGACAACTTAAAAACAAAAGAATAGGAGAAGAAGAGACTAAGAAAAGTTTCTTGGCTAATTCTTAACACTTTCATGTCTACAAGAAGGAGAAGGTATACTTCAGACGATCTGAATATCGCTAAAACAACTATAAAATTATTTGTCAGCCACCTAGTTTGAACTGTGGGTTCTAGAACGTGGATCTAAGTAGCTATTTTTTTCTTATCGACGGTAAACTCACCGCTTTTCCTAAAACATAAGATGACTTGATTTTACATCGAAGACTTTTCCCGTGTTGAGTACTAAGGACTGTGGACATACATTCCTATGAACTTAATTTTTGTTAAATGATAACTTAATTACAATATTTATAAACTTTAATAAAGTTTTTAAGTGGAAAAGTTTTGTTAACAATTTCCTTTTTTTTGTATTTTAGTATTATTTAGGTTTTTTATACACCAAATTTGGGAGCCACCATGAAAGTGGCTCCCATATTTGATGTTTAAAAATGTGTCGAAGTCGCGTAACGTGAAGTGTAAATAATTGTAATTGGCACTAAGTGATACTTGCCATCTAGCGCAAATTACTGATAGTGTAGTAGGTATTCTTAGTGCATGTAAATATTGTATTTGTATGCATGTAAAAATTATGTGTGTGTGTACATACAGATAAGTGACGTCATTATTTTTTTTGAATATTCGTAAAAAACGGAATGACTATGAACGGAACGAGAGTCATTTTGCTTTTCTGATTTTTATTCTACTTATTAGTTGTGTTATCTTTATATTTTATTTTATCCTCATTATCAAATATCATATTCATATTCATTACTAGCTGTGCTAGCTAGCTAGCTATTACCCCGCGGTGTTACCCGCGGTTATCATGGTACCGCGAGGAACGCCGCGGGACAAAGTTAGTCTAAAAAAGTAGCCTTAGTTACTCCCTGGATCATCAGTTATCGGCCAGTAAACATCCCGTCAAAATCGGTCCAGCCGTTCCAGAGATTACCCGGAACAAACAGACAGACAGACAGTTAAACAAAAATTAAAATGCATTTTTGGTATATGTATCGTGTATACATACATATGCATTTATTAAAAATATTACAAACAGACACTCCAATTTTATTTATTTGTATAGATATACATGACATAGTCTTAATCGATCCCTTACTAGTGTATGCCTACACTCTTTTACTTATGTCATTATAATTGTAGCACCAAAAATTAAAAAAAGAACATTAATCACCCTCAACAGCCTTTCCAAGTCCACTGCTGAACATAGGCTTCTTCTTGAAAAAGAGAAGGTTTATAATAATTAGATAAATATAACAGTTGTTAATGTTATCCAATTAAAGTTATTTATTTACAAATATCTACTTAACTTGTAAACTGACTGATTACTAAAGAAGTAATTTTTATGGTTTTTAAGTAATTATGATCAATCATTACAAATTAAAAATTAATGAATTTCCGGTATCTATTTCAACTAATCAACTCGTTACTTAAAAGAGAATTTCAATTTGGATGAATAACTTATAAATAGTTGATAAAGTTATTAAGTATGATGATGACTTATTTAAGTTAAACCTACAGTTTGGTTTCTCTTCTCGGAGGTCCGATGCGTCGCTCTCAAAAGACATCAACGCTCTCACCAAAACTATTTTTGTTCTAAAGAATAGTATTTAGTTAACTATGATACGTCACTTCTTCTGAAACATAATATATCTCTATTTTCAGTAACTGACGACTTAATCTCATGTTGATCATCAAAACCTCAATAACACATTTTCAGTGCGAAGTAACTTTGATAAGTGTTAAAAATTGTTACAATATGTAAATTAACACCCTTATAATAAGCAGCCTTGCTAATTTACAAATGTTGCGTCATCAACTGTCATACTGGATAAGAAAAATCATGCCAGAGCGAGACAATAACGTTGTCGCTACTACACCGCATTGTCATTTCTACTTCAAAACGAACAGTCGCCGTCACGGATCACTGCGAAAGCCAGCCCATTATTACGCTACACCTACAAACTATATCCATCTCTTTCCCTCTCATAGAAATCGCGACGTTTGACTTCTTAGAAGGAGACGTAATGAAATGTTTTTTCGCTGAATTGTTTAGTTTTTTTGTGAAATATAGATCAACTTTAAAATAATGTGTCATTGACCCCAAGTTCCGGTAAAATGGCAGTGATCTTGGAATAAAAAAAAGAATAATATTACAGATGTTGCTCGGTAATTTAATGTAAAAAATAAACTAAATTATATCGATTCGACTTAGAAAGATCTCATTCATAGTCGCGTTATAATGCACGAGCAAAAACGCAAGATCAAGTTCAATGTTAGAATTATAAATAAAATGCAGGTATTGAAAAACCTGACAACATTTATACTTTTTCTGTTTGTGGATTTGAACCCGAAACATGTAAAAAGTTATGAACCATTCTTCTAAAAACATTTTGTATTGATACTTTTATAGGTATATCTCAGTGATGATGTCTCTGAAAAACTAAAATATTTCAATTACGCTATCTATACATTTTGGCCTGATCTATACATTTCTCAATATTGAAGGCTGGAATAATTTAAATTGATGTAGGTTGATACGCAAATACGCGTAAATATTGGTTATTTCATATAACTTAAAGTAAATATTACATTTAGAATCAACTGAAGCAATATATTGCTAGGTTAGCTAATAATAGAGGTTTATGAAATTATAATTATTAGCCTTATAAATATTGTATAGGGATTTATTTAACGTCAGCACTCTTTGAGAAAATACGTATTTTTTTCGGATCGAACTAAAGACTTAATTGAAACAGCTAAACTAAGATTTATAAAGAAAGACACCTTAAAGTATAATACAGGGCTGAAACATCAATAGAAATAGCATCAATAGAAGATGTTAGTTACACGGACGGGCCATGCCTAATTATCTACTGACGAGCAATTATTAAAAAAATCATCGATAAATGTATTTAGAAATAATCATCATCATCAACTGCCTTTAACAGTCTGTTGTTAGAAATAAACCTCTCCTGAAAAATTAGGTAATGGACCAGTACGTCCGCTGATTTGGTATATGGATTTATTCGAGGTTTCCTTTTCCTTGCAGCGATGGTGTCTTGCGTAGTTTTTCAATCGACTCTTACGACAACCATGGAATGAATGGGTGTGGTGATATTCTGTATTTTTAGTCTGTCACAACTCTCTCAGCTCGACTCTTTATTGTATACCCTCTCCATGATTAATGAAAAAGAGGTAGGGGTAACTTCTAGTAACTTCACTCATTGGGAACGTCAAAAGCAGTTGACAAATATTATAGGTATATTTCATTAATATACACATACATTTCTTTCATTATAACTATTACGATCAGGCATACCAAATTCAGTTAATTTAAGAATAATCATTTCACAGGTTCGAATTAATTATTACTAACTAACCGCTACTTCGTACACGTGACATTTGGATTTTCAAATAATTTTTAATTTTTTTACAAACATTTCAAAACCAAAGTCAGCTTAATCGGCCTAGCCGTTCTCGAGTTTTAAACTAACAGCAATGGATTTTTATATATAAGACTAGCTGTTGTCCGCGGCTTAATTGAGATAGTTTACATACAGACAAACATTCATTTTTATATATCTAGATAATGATATTCTGAATAACTCGTATTTGCAACTATCAATAGATTCAATAGTACTGATATTCGGTATATTTATTTAAAAAAATTATGCAGTCGTATTATAGACATGATTACAGAGTTTCAATGATTTTATTACAGAATAATGGTTATAGAAAAAATCAAACTAATCCCAAGTTTAAAAAAAACAAACTCTTGTCTAACATTTGATTTACTATTTGACTTAACTATTTGATAACTTTTGTATGAAAGTTATTTATGACTAATATCAAACTATGGGCTTTATCAAATGAAAATGAAAAGAGAAAAAGATATTCCTTTTGAGAGCTTTCATTGGGTGCGCTGCAGCTAACGTTTCGCAAAAATAATGTTTGACAGAAATATTCCCCTTTAAAAGCCGTAAAAGAGAATCTCGGTTTCATATATCTAAGTTGCGTAGGAACCGGGAATAACATACTATACCTACACTATTTCTAACCATATTTATACTGATTACATTTTCAATATTTATTGCTACTAACGATAATATTGTTCCTAATTATATTCAAGAATTTCTTCACAGCATTTTCTGTACAATTTCATACTGTTACGAAGTATAACAATTCACCAAGATACCCATGCATTTACAAGTCACCAACAAGTTCTATTTTGTACACATTTATAAATTATACCAAAATTTAATTTCCATCAGTTTACTATGAAATTGAAACAATATACATATTCTAAAAACATCGTATTAGAAACTATTGTTTGTGAATTCTACGCAATCTTACACATGACTGATATCTGATTACTCTTATGGTATCTAAAGATAAATTGGAAGGGCTACACAGTTTCAGTTTCACACTCATAAAAGATTGCCGATCTTTTACTTAGTGAAGCTCCTTGCTCCTTAGTCCGCGGAGTCTGTATAAATATACAGCATGATCTATCCTCGCTTAGAAAAAGCAACAGGTTGTTGTTTGTTGCATTAAATGTACCTATTTATGCTTAAGTTTATGAAGTTGAAACCACTTTAGATATTAAATTGGCTTTAATGGTAAATTTTATAATAATTCTAAAATTATAGTCACATACGTACTAAACTTTTTGAAATTTCTTAAATTTATTTTAAGCTCGCCCTGCTGGCTAAAGTTACCTATTTTACTACTATGCACTATTATTAAATTGACTGTCTAGGCGGCGCAGTGGTAGCGTATGCAGCTGCTGTGCTTGAGATCTCGGGTTCGATTCCCGGGATCTCAAATCCAAATGTTTGTATGATCTGCAAATATTTATTTCGAAGTTTGGGTATTTTCTATGTATAATACATATTATGCATGCAAAATTATATATGTATACATATCAGTTGTCTAGTACCCATAACACAAGCTCTGCTTAGCTTGGAACTAGATGGCGTTGTGTGTCAAATGTCTGAAATATTTATTTATTACTAGCTGACCCCGGCAAACGTCGTTTTGCCATAAAAATATTTTAAGGATGGGTGACCCTTACCATTTAGGGGGATGAAAAATAGATATTGGCCGATTCTCAGACCTACTCAATATGCTCACAAAATTTCATGAGAATCCGTCAAGCCGTTTCGGAGGAGTATGGGAACGAAAACTGTGACACGAGAATTTTATATATAAGATTTATTATACATTATATATTTTTTCACCAAGAACAAGCCGGAACGAGATCACCCATAATTTAGACCAAAAATTATTATAAAAATTCACAGTTAAACTCTTAGTAGAGGGCATACCAAACTCCATTAATGGATAAGCGTGTATTGGTATAGGTAAACGGGTGTTTCATAGAATTATTTCACGAGGCATTATATACAAACGAAGTATCGGCGTCTCATTGCCTTATAGCATTTAAGCCATAAACTATGTTTTTAACACCACAAAGATCTTTGTATTTTCTAATAATTCTTCTACTCAAATGTAGTCTATTTCTTTCCTATTCAGTCTAAACTGTTTACTATTGCTGTTTATGTTTTGTCCACATTCAACTTAACAAAAAGATATAATTATGTATTTTTTGCCAACATTCGTTACGAACGCACTCTGTATATGGCTGACCATTGTACAAAGGTTACCGGGCCCTGTGTCCGGGGTGTTCTCACGGTCGTTGCTATAGCAACCGATACGCGAGCGTATCACAGCCGATATTGAGCGTAATTTGTAGCCTCGTGGTATAACCAGATTTACTGCGTTGTTGATAGCAAATGTTAGGAAAAGTGGAGTAGGTAATCATTATGAGTAAGCCTCAGTAATACCAAACGATTTATTATCGTTATTGTTAAGGTATAAATGTTCTGCTAGCTGTTCTTATATTGCCTAAAAGTAAGTTGAGCGCTTGTGTTTCAAACTTTCTTTTCTCAACCAGATGAGTTTTATGTAGAAAACTAGTTACAAGGATATACGAAATACTTACACTCAACCCTTTTATCCCCAAAGAGGTAGAAAGAGATTCTTAGCTGCTTATGATTTTAATCCTATTTGCTCAATTTAATCTACAGAGAAACCTATGTCCAACTGTAATTTTTTAAGGGTAGTTGATGACTCATTTTACAATAAGTTTACATTGTATAAGTATCAGTATATTTATATTTTTATTTGTGGTTATGTACAACTCAAACTAAACTGCTATTAAGAGTATTATGTCAACGAATAACAAATACCTTTTTGGTTTATACTAAAAATACAAAGGTGTACTTAATCAAATTATTTATTATTTTGATAACAATTCAACTAAACTTCGATACCAAATGACTATTAACTTCTGCATTCTCCGGGTATCACAATCTTTTACGTACATAACATGAAAAAGCGACACCTTTGACTTCCGAACGTGGTATTCTCAGTAAGTTAGAACCGTTGAACTTTTCTTTTGCTTGTTTTCTTTCCGTTACTGCTTACTATCCAAAACACATCTTCCAAAGTCCCTCGAGTAAGCAGTCCAATAACCTATAGACATTCCGTAACCTTGTGTTAGTGAATTCTATTTTAAAAGATAACTCCCCGACTATTACATGTCTGATGGAAACTTTACAAACATATATGAGATGAGCACAACGAAAACTCAGACTTAGAACTACAATTTGTAGATCACATATTGTGTTGTCTCATTTGGGAATCGTATCCACAACATTCAACACAGTGGGAAGTGGAGAGGGGCCCTTAAATCACCATGACATTCATGTAGTCATTAAGGAAAGATGCGTCTTTTTATACAAACGATGCGACAAACCGATACAAAGTGGTATTGATCCCTCGTTATTTTAAGATACCATGCATTATGCAGATATTAATCATATACCTATAAGTCAATCATATTTTAGGATTCAAAACACAAAATATTTCAGATCCTAAAAAAAAAAAAAAATCTTGACAAGCGTAACATACATGTTAAGCTTTCGTTCGGAATGTTACTTTAGTCCTTTTTTAACTTCGTTTTTTCCTTCTTTCTCCTCGTATCTAATTGTTGGAATCCAGCTGGCGCGCAAAGCGTTCGAAACACGTAATTGTCACAGTCCACTAGGTGGCAGCAATGTGCTTGTCACCGACGCCATCTTTGTTAATTAATGTCACGGGTGCATTGTTACGAGTAGTCATTGTAGAAGTTAATTGAGATAATTTTTGGATGGTTTTTCTACTTTTCTTAATCAGATTATATAAACTGTTGGTTTTTAAAAGCATTCAAACGAGACACATTTTAGCGTACTGATTTTGTACTTGGCTTTGTGCGTCTCATATGTGTAGGTAAAGATAATACTGCACGAATTAAATCTATGTTAGTTACAATTTCTTTGAGTAACATACGAACATTGATATTGATACTTTTTAAAGTTTTTGTTTGATTGGATATACGTACTTGATATAATATTCTAGATTGTAATTTTTTTTATTTTACGAAAAACTGTCTGCCAAAATGACTCTAATCTGCCTGAAGGAAAGTATGAGCAGAATCTAAGTGTAGTGGTCATTAAACTCATGGTGAATGCAACATGGTGACCTACACTGTGGCGGCCTATTGAGATGGTTTTGCATCTTTGCAATTTCTCTAGATTTTTTTTATATCTCTTAAAGTATTTAGCATGTTAACCCACCATTAATACCCTGAAAGTATTTCAACAAACTAACAACAAGCTAAATGACAGTTAAGAAATGTAAAGAAACACTATCATCATTCCTTAGATGTACTTAGCTTCACTTCCGAAATTCCTAAAATACCAACGCGTTTCTAACTAAATCGATACGATGCGACCAATCCGTGTTTGAAAATGAACCAGTAACTATTGACCTCCCTCACTCCGACCAACTCTAACAAACACAACTTCAAAGAGGTAATTCAACTGTTATTGGAGTTCTTTACTAAGTGGTGATTCCGAACTATAAAAAGATGCTCAATTGAGATAGAGTAAAATGCTCTACGAACTCTTACAAAAAGTGTATGGAGGATTCTTAGAATGCTTTTTGTAAAGTAATACAATGATCAAGTAGTTACAATAATATAGTTTGATGATAGCATACTTTGAATACTATGTAGGATGGTGTATTAAACTATTCACTTTAGAACAGTTTTTTTCAATCGGCCTGAATTTATTCCGTGTTTTAAGCAAATTAGTTTATACATTATTTACAAAAGATCAATTTTAATATCTTTTTTGGTGTTATTAAGGCACTTGTCAAATCATATCCGATTTGAAGGACATCGGTATTTCATTTTTTTAAATCTAATAGCTTTAAACGACCAATTCTTGTATATGCATAATATAATCTGAATCTCGAAGACAACTATAACGATTTTCATAAACTTTAGTAGGCATCATTTTTTACAAAATTTACCAAAAAAAATTACAGACTGAAGCTCGGTCATCCAGGTACTTCTTTTAATAAAGCACATTATAGGAAATAATCTGCGAACAAGAGATCTGCAACAGTATGGTTTGGAGCAAATCTGATGGGCAGCCTAGCATGCAACAGCAAACAAACAAAAATACCTAGCATGTTTGGATAGTCTTAAAACCTCACCAATACTTATATAAAGTGGAATACTTTGAATAAAAAAGGCGTAAAAAGCTCTGTTATTATTTCTATTTTCTAAATATGCTCAGCAATGATGATTCAAGTGGTTAAAGGCTATGTTAACTGCTATAAATCAGAAAGGTGATATGTTCACTTAAATTTTGTAGCCAGTCAGCCGGCTTAATACTAAAAATGAATTTACTTGAGAATTCTCTTATTTGATAATGTGTTATATATATTTCAACTAATCTTTAAGTTTTTCCATTTATATTACTTATTCCATCATTACAACTTTACAATTGTACCAAAATTGAGATTGATAACAAGCTTCTGCATCGCAATAAGCCACATTCCGCAACAAATGCATTATACAAGAAAGTTATGACTATCACTATGGAAAATTATAATTCAATCCAATCCAATATCCAACTAAAGTAATCGGGTAATCTCAGGTAAAAATAGCGTATTATGCGTCGGTGGCAGTAAAGGCACGCGCACACAGAATTGTTTTACCCAGCACTAAAGAATTCAACGCACATTTTACGCCAAACGACCAACAAAACATATGAGATTTCATAGTGCTGGGACAAGGCATCGATATTATTATTTTTATTTAAATATGATCATGAATTCTTTGCATTTCTAAGGCCATCATAATCAATGAGAATCTTATTGATTTGAGTACTTGTTTGGTAGTTATGCCAAATAATATAATATTAATAATTTATATATAAATATATAACATATGTTATGTATTCCTATTAGACACTAATCGGACACACCACATGGCCGACAAACATAAAGTATAGACATATTTTATGTGTGTCCGCCGTGTGGTGACCAAATAAATATTAAATAAATAAATATTTCAGACATCTAACACACAACGTGATCTAGTCCCAAGCTAAGCAGAGCTTGTGTTATGGGTACTAGACAACAGATATGAATACATATACCTATACTTTTTTTTTGTAAATACATACATATTGTACATAGAAAAAAAGGTCACCACCTCTATTCAAAGCGTCGTAACAGTTGATTTGCGTTGCACCTTCTTAGGGCTCCCTCAGATAACTAAGGCCCGTATTATAAAAGGCGTCTCAAGTATCGTTTGAACTCTGATCAGCTGAGATTCATTGATCATTACTCACTTCATTAACGATCAGTTCGTTCAATAATAAAATATCTTCTTAAAACTAGTTTTAGAACTAGATTCATGACTGAGACGCCTTTTGAAATACGGGCCTAAGATACGATGCGATGCGACGACGCATCGTAGAAACTTACGATGCGAATTGCTACGATACGAATTCGTGCGTCAATACGTTAACCAACACTTCCGTTGGTATGTGACCATACTTTCGACCACAAAGAGATGTCCTAATGAGATTTTTGTATAAAATGGATAATGAAAAATATAATAAAAATAATAAATACAAATAATACAAATTATTTATGGATACAAATAAATAAGAAAATAGTTGTGTAAATGTTTGAAAAAAAATGTTTAACAAATATTTTGTTAATATTCTATAGCGTAGAAGATTGTATCTATGGATACAATCTTCTACGTATGTGTAGCATATAGTTACATAATTATGTAACTTTACACTACACATGTATAAAATAATAAAACATATTTAGGACATCTAACACACAGTGCTATCTAGGAAAAGTAAAGTAAAGGAAAAAAGAAAGAATGAAAGTAGTGCCATCTAGTAAAGTCTCAGAGTGGACCAAAAATGTTGTCAATAAGTATGACGTAACATCGCACGAATGAACGATGCAAATTAGATCGGAAGTTCTTGCGGTGCGAGCTCGCATATATTTACGATGCGTTGCGAATTCGTAGTTTTGAATGGGCGCCCTTAGGATTTAAAAGGTGACAAACGAGTAAGTCCGGCAATGTAACTCACATAAAACAGATTTCAGTGAAGCTGTATTCAGTACAACTCATATACATGTCAAGCATGCCTTCGCTAAATTAAATTTTATTGAATTTGAGCTTTTGCCCGCAGTTCCACCCGCGTGTTAGTTGGTTATATCGTAGTGCAGCGGCAGACAAAGTTAATTTCAAATTTATAGTATCAGTATGAGTTTATCAATCGCTTTATCCCATCCCTAAGTCTAATCGCATAGCGGCGCGTACAGGGTAGCCTTCGATAACGCACACCATCCCACTTTCCATTTCCTCACATTATTACAATAGCATTTTTATATCCCTTCTTATTCTCTGGTCTATCGAAACAATGCCACGTTCTACGTATGAGGTTTTATTTGGTAGATACGTAAATTTATAACTGGAAGTTTCAAGGTTGAGAACATCGATAAACGAAGACTATAGTAGATAACTTAAATGTATATTTTTTATATCTACATTCTTCCAGTATATTATTTACAATTCAGTATAAGCCAGTAGTGGACTTACAATTAAAAACATGGTAATACAACAAAGCGTACTAAAAATTAAACAAAAGAAAACCGAAACAAAATTCAGGTAATTAACCCACAACTAAAAATATTACAACTCACGGCCTTATTCATAAATTACACACAAAAAAACACAGCACCGTTACTCAAAATATATAACTTTTATGAATAAGGCTACTTCTATTTACTTTATGTATTACCTTTGCGAGTTCACTTAATAGACATTCATGGGCAATATTCACACAGCCTGCAATAGTCACTTAACATCAGTTGACACATGAATGGAGATAGTTAGCACACAAATACAGTTATTAATTAAATTTGGATCTCTAACAAACAACATACACAATAATGCACAGTAAGTGACTGAAGGCGTATTATATCGGTGTACTCCTTTACTTACCGGAGGCCACAGCAGGCAAAAACGTATAACATCAACTCAGCGAACCAAGTTACAAGTAACACAGAAAATTGAAATATACATTTGGAAATTAAGAAAAAAGAATTTGAAATTTCAACAAATACGTGATCTTGGCAATAAAGAATTCAAAAAAATAAAGGGTGATCATCGCCATTCCTTCTCCCTTCCTTTGCAGGACAATACGTGCCGGTCTTGGAAATCACCGCTTCAGAGTGATAATCATAAGCTCTCATACTCATCGCTTTGGTTCTTTTTTCCAGTGCCTAGCAGTCAAAACCTGGAACTCACTACTAGCACATGTGCTTGCGTCCCACTATGATCCCGGGTTCTTTAAGGGCCATGAAAAAACATCTCACTAGGTCGCCATAGTGTGGGTCACCTAGCTGCATTGTCCTTATTCGCATTTATGATGTTGTTCACCACTTTTGGATTCTGCTCATGATTTTTATCAGTCGAGTTGAGTTGAGTTGAGTTATTTTGGCATCGAAAACATAAAAAAGTGTAATGATAATGTAGAAGAGTAACTGCCAAAATGACAGCTCTGTCTGATGGAAAGCAGAATCCAAGAGTGGTGTATTCATGCCGAAGCGTGGCTCTCCCATGGGAATTTATATAACATGACCCACGCAACCTCGTCTGCGTCTTCTATTGCCCGTAGCGTGACAATTTTACCCCGTTTTTTAAACATTCTCCATTGGTGCTCCGCTTCTATTGGTCTTAGCGTGATGATATATATATCTCTATAGCCTTTCTCAATAAATGTACTTTTTTGTATGTTTGTATGTTATTCTTTCAGTGTTGGATAACACTGAAAGAATTTTTCAAATCGGGTCATCGGTTCCTGAGATTAGCGCGTTTAAACAAAGAAACAAACAAACTCTTCAGCCTTATAATTAGTATAGAGAATACGTTGAAGAGACACTACAAATACCTAGGTAAATCTCATAAATATCTTGTAAGTAAAATAAACAACATTTATTATTAATATAATTTTTGCCAGACATGCTTATTCAACTCCATTATATGCACAGCACACAACTGCAAGAACAAAGAAACACAAGATACTAACTCATAACTTTTAGCTCGTAAGTACATCATAAATACTTAGTACAAAACCATGACGATACTGGACA